>CM041014.1:23345144-25845144 GCA_022984855.1 Dimocarpus longan
CTACCAAAGATTTACTTGTCAAAAATTCGCTTACGTGAATTAGTGATGTGTTGGAGACAAACAAATTGACAAAGCTACCTAAATAATTTTGGGGTCATGTGTCTACTTTTGCATGCTTGTCATTAAAGGGTGGGTTATTGCCACTCAAAATTTCTTCTTCCCTACCCTCATAATTTTACCAAATACATTTATGATAAAAAATATATTAAATAATTTAAAATAATATAAATAAATCACGTATATTTTTATACTCAACCTAATGATATATTTGGTGTGTGGTATGATTGGATTTGTTGTATTCCAATCATATGTTTGGTGTATGATAGGATTGGATAAAAATGATTTTAAACCATTTTTAAATAATATAAAATTATCTTGAATTATAAAATTAGTAAAATATATAATAATTTATCCCTAAAATTAAACGTTAGATGCGCGGGATTAATAAAGAGCAATCTTGCTCCCATAAGTCTACGTTTTTATAGATCACTAACTTTTTTTTCATCTTTAATTTATTATTGGGGTCCTTGAAACCATAAGTGCACCTCTCTTTCTATATATGTTCCATTAAAGGTTTTAGAATAGTATAACTTGTAAATACAACTATTTATTACCAAAAAAAAAAAAATTATCATTTGTTATATATTTGAATTAAAGATTGTGTTAACTTATAAATTAAAATGTAATTAAATGGAAAACTCCTAAGAGGTGCTGGTCTTCCCACTGCACCTCTTTTCCTTTTTTATCATTATTTGAACTATAATTTGAACTTATTTATTTAATTAAATTCGACGGTCTTCTCATTCAAACATTTTTAAAAAACTTTAATTTAAATTTTTCAATAATAAATATTAATTATTTGCCTTTTAAAAATAGTTTATATTTCAATAATTTAAATTATTAAATATTGTGTTAATATGATATACGGAATGTATTTTCAATTATTATAATTTTATATTTATTGGAAAGTAGTAATGAATTTTGGGCTCTTGGGTGGGACGCATGCGAAAGAAAACCTATCGTATCTATTTAGTGGGCTTAATCCGTTGAATAAACTAATGACTCTAACCCAAAACTTGTCTATAAGTTTTGGGCTCTCAGGTGGGAAAAATAGAACCACATAATGAAATATGCAAATACAGCATGTATGATATTTGTAAATCTATATAGAAACAATTTCACATTAATATAAGTATATTGTATTTCTTGAAAAGCATATCGCCTCCACATATTTATATTTAGTTTGATAAGTTGCATCTTATACATAATAAATTCTAACTTAGAATCCTATTATGGTTGTGAAAATCTTAACCCAGGATAGAAATAAATAATATCTATACTTACCGATATACGAGAGACAACAAAAGCGGATATAGTGGAATAAAAATCTTTCCATATGTTAGGATGAAAATCTGCCAATGGATGAAATATTTCTCGTTCCAATTTAGGTTTGCTAAACATGTTAATATGTTTGAGATTTGAAGCGAATACGGTTGCTAATGAGACAAATGTGTATGAAGACTGATATTCTACCTATACTCAAACCCATTTTCCATAATTTTACCCATACCCACCCAAACAAACCCCAATTCAGGGGAATTGGTTATGGAAGTATTTGGGGATGGTTACACCCATACCCACACTTGTTACTTGATTTTCTCCATTTGACCATGTTTGACCATATTTGACCAAAAAATTTAAAAAAAATTGATAAAATCCATAAATTTAAAACACATATAATTAAAAAACATAATTCACTAAATAATTCTATCAACTCACTAAATCCACAAAAAAACTTGAAAATAATCTCATCATTCATTAAAATCCATTTTTACATGAGTTACTACTCATGATCAAAAATAATAATAATAAATA
The DNA here is from genome assembly GCA_022984855.1 of Dimocarpus longan. Taxonomy (NCBI): domain Eukaryota; kingdom Viridiplantae; phylum Streptophyta; class Magnoliopsida; order Sapindales; family Sapindaceae; genus Dimocarpus; species Dimocarpus longan. The sequence goes on from CM041014.1 coordinate 23,347,020, forward strand.
AATACACAATTCAAAACTCGTGACTTTAAAAAAATAAAAAAAAAATACATACACGAGTTATAACTCATGATTAAAAAAGAAGAAAAAAAACACGAGTTGCAATTCATGATTAAATGTACATATTTATACATATCCATATACATACACACGAGTCATAGCTCACGATAAAAAAAAAAAAAAAAAAAAAAAAGCAACTGTAGACATATAGAAAGAGAAGAGAGGTGACAAAAATTAAAAAGGTTAAGAATTCAAGCTCCATGATCGGAAAATTAGAGGATATGAAATACTAGAGTATTATTAGCTTGTTTACTAGCTTTTCATGTTGTTGAGCTTTTAATATTCTTAATCTTATATAGTTACAACTCGTGATTTTCTATGGAAGTATCTGGGGATGGTTTTCCTGATACCCACACCTATTATCTAAAATTCCTCCATTTGACCACATTCGACCATATTTGACCAAAAAATTTTAAAAATAATAAAGTTCAAAAATTTAAATACAACTAAATAAAAACATAATTCACTAAATAATTCTATCAACTCACTAAATCTACAAAAAACTTGAAAATAATCTCATCATTCATTACAATCCAAATTTTACATGAGTTATAACTCATGATTAAAAAAAAAAAAAATACATACATAGGTTACAACCCTTCATTTAAAAAAAAAAAAAAATGCGTACACAAGGTACAACTCATGCTTAAAAAAAAGAAAAAAAAAAAAAATCACAAGTTACAACTCATGATTAAATACACACACGAGTTACAACTAATTACTAAAAAAGCGACCTCGACATATACAAAAAGAAGGGAAGTAAATTGAAAAAGGCGGAGAATTCATACTCCATGATAAGAAAATTAAGGGATATGAGGTGGTAGAGTATTATTGGCTTGTTTACTAGCTTTTCATATTGTAGAGCTTTTAATATTCTTAATATTATATAGTTACAACTCGTGATTTTATGTAGAAGTATCTAGGGATGGTTTTCCCCATACCCGCACCTATTACCTAATTTCCTCCATTTGACCATATTTGACCAAATAATTTAAAAATAATTAAATTCATAAATTCAAAAACACATAAATAAAAATGTAATTTACTAAAATAATTTTTTCGACTCACTAAATCCTCAAAAAAGTTGAAAAGGAAAATAATCTCATCATTCATTACAATCCAAATTTACATGACTTGCAACTCATAATTAAAATAATAATAATAATAAAAGTACATACACGAGTTACAACTCATGATTTTTTTTAAAAAAAAAAAAATACAAACACGAGTTACGACTCATTATTAAAAAAGAAGAAAAAAACACATGAGTTACAACTCATGATTAAATAAATATATATGTGCACGCACGAGTTACAACTCATGAATAAAAAAAAAAAAAAAACACACAACCACATATATATTTAGGAAAATGGTTAAAATTTGAAATAGATTTATATATAAAATAATATCTATTTTATTATTTTGCTCTCTCAAACCTTAATTTTTCATTTATATCATAAGACTTGTATGAGTATTTATTAGCCAATTTTTAATTAAGTTAGGGTTGCATAAGTGATTGGAGACTTGCATGAATGATTAAAGTTAGGTTTGATGATGAACCCTTTTAATTTTTATGATTAAAGTCATAAAACCTTTTTACTTTCTCAAACCTTAATTTTTTATTTATATCATAAAATTTGCATAAATGATTATCAACTAATTTTATAGAACCCTAAGTAACATTTTTTTTTTTTTTAATAATGAATTGTGACTATCAATTAAAATCTGTAGTTTTTGGATGATTGAAGTACACTCATTTGCTTGTTTACTGATATGATGAAGAAATTGAAGAAAGAAGTGATATTTTGTTTGGTTTGTGATAAAATCTATTAAAAGACTAATGTGATGACTGAATGTTTGATAGTATCTTTTAGGATTAAATAATGATTATATAAATGATTGGAGATTTTTTAATTTTTGATAGAGAAAAATTAGGATTTGAAATGAGTAACAAAAAAGAAAAATTAGGAATTGAAATAGTAAAAAAGGTTTAGAATATCGATGATATTTTAATTAATAATTGGTGAGTGTGCTTACAAAATATTTACTCTTTTGGTAATTTTACTCAAAGGTAATATTGTATACTTAAAAAAATGCTAATTTAAGGTGTACATATGATTTTTGAGGGGTGGAAATATTGCAACATAGTGACTTTACCCAAAAGAAAGAAAACCTATCGTATCTATTTAGTGGGTTTAATCCATTAAACAAAACTAACGACTTATACAAGTTTTGGGCTCTTTGGCAGCAAAGGAGCATATAAAATAGAACCACATAACGACAGATGAAAGTGCACCATGTATGATATTTGTAAATCTAGCTCATAGCAACAATATCACATTAAATAGGCATACCGTATTTCTTATTGCAGCCGTAGGAATAGAGACCTTTCGATAGAGACTTAACAATATAATATCTTGAAACCATCATGAAGCCATCGTAGGAATAAAGACTTTTCAATAGAGCTAGCTAGTAGTTTTGGGTAAAAAAAGACGGTTTTCTCGTACATATGTCTCCAAAATTGAATTAGTAGTGGCTTAGAGTTAGTTAATAGTGATGGTTCCGTCGTTATTTAAGGCTAAACAAATAATTGATTGTTCAATTTTTTAGTTCGATATCAGATAAAAATGAATGGATTGGATGAAGACATTGGCATTGATTTAACCAAGTTGATGAATGGCAAGATGACACCTAGCATTTGATAATATCCCTAGATATATATCGCTCCACCTCCTAGTCTATAAATAGTGACATAATGGCATATGAATTTATACAATCCATACAAACCCAATCAGTCTCTTGTCCATTCTAGTGCCATATCAATAATATGAGTACCGAAGCAGCAATCTCACAGGTGGTTTCCACCCCAAATGATCATACCAAGGGAGCAAGGCGTCAAACAGCAGAGTTTCCCAAAAGTATTTGGGGAGATCGCTTCCTCAACTACAATTACAAAGAAGAAGAGGTACTTAATTATGTTCATTAGATGACAATAAACATGATGTACATTAGATTATGAATTATCAAATAGGGATCATCTGAATTTTGAAAAATTCGAACCTAGCTCGTTCTATGAAGAATAAGTGGAACAATACAAAACACTTTTTGTTGTCTATAATAGGTCAAATGGTTAATAATTTTGAAGTCTTGATTATCGTCAACATTCGAACATATGTCAGATAAAGAATTTATATTAGATGTCTCAATATCTTTTTCTCAATTTTATTAGTTTTCCATATCATATCATAATTATAATGCAATATTAATATTTTTAACATGGTAACTACGTAGATCAATCGTGCCCATCAATTACAAGAGATTCAACGACTCAAGGAAGAAATAAGAAGGGAGCTATTGGCTTTGACTGACCAATCTTTATCGCAACAGCTTAACCTTATTGATGTAATCCAACGCTTAGGAGTGGGATATCACTTTGAAAGAGAGATCCAACAAGTATTCCAACAGATCTATGATAGTTACTGTCATAATGATGAAGATGTTGATCAACTTGATCTTCACACTGTTGCTCTTTTTTTTCGACTCCTAAGAGAACATGGACATCATGTTTCGTGTGGTGAGTGTTTTATATATATTGATTTCGAACTCATTTTATATTTTGTGAACCGATCCTCATGATATCATATGGGAACATCGTCATATATTTTTTTATAATATAAGTAATCCTTTTAACTTGATGATATTAGATATCTTCAACAAGTTCAAAGACAACAAAGGCAATTTCAAGGAGGGTTTGACAAGTGATGTGTCAGGAATGTTGAGCTTATATGAAGCAGCACATCTTGGGGTGCATGGAGAGGACATACTGGACGAGGCTATTACTTTCACTACCACTCATCTTCAGTCCATGGTGACCCATTTAAGCGATCCTCTAGCATCACAAATAATTCATGCTCTACATAATTCACGACGCCAGCGTGCTCTAAGGGTTGAGTCTAGGCGTGACATCTCTATCTATCAGGATGATGCGTCACATAACAAGGCATTACTAAAGCTTGCAAAATTGGATTTCAATTACCTTCAATCACTGCACAAGCAAGAGCTTAGTGAAATTTATCGGTGGGGTTTCGGAATCCAAAACCTTTTTTGAATTTCACAATTTCCTTTTCTTTTTTCCTATACATCTCACACTATATTAACTAATGGATTTCAGATGGTGGAAGGATTTGGATTTGGCTACGAAGTTACCTTTTGCTAGAGATAGAGTGGTTGAGTGTTATTTTTGGATATTGCTTCTGTTTCACGAGCCCCAACACTCACTTGCTAGAAGCATAATAGCCAAAGGATTGCCCTTGATATCCACTGTAGATGATTCTTATGACTCGTATGGCACACCTGAAGAGCTAAATCTCTTTACGAAAGCAATAGATAGGTTTGATAACGATAAACTTTTTTCTTCGAAACTTAACAACATGCAACATAATTTTATTCTCAATTAGGTACTTTCAATTAACTTTCAGGTGGGATGTGAGTAACATGGACCAACTTCCAGACTACATGCAAGCCATTTATAAGGCATTATGTGATTTTTTTGCTGAAGTTGAGGAACTAGCAGCGAGCAGAGGATGGTCATATCGAGTTCGCTATGCCAAAGAAATAGTATGACACAGTGTTAATTAATCACCTTGACACAATGTTAATTAATCTCCTTTTGCTTTACTAATTCTTATAGAATTTCAATGTTGTTTATCTTTTATATATTTTATATATTAATGCATATTCATGGCAGATGAAAAAGTTAATCCATGGCTATTTTGACGAGTCCAAATGGCTCCAAGACAATCGAATTCCAACCATGGACGAGTATATGCAGGTGTCACTAGTAACATCTGTTTACAACAACATGTTAATCATACCTCTTGTCGGCATGGACTGCAGCGTTACAGAAGAAACCTTAGATTGGATGTTGAACAGACCTACAATTATAAGAGCTGTAGAATTACTTGGAAGAGTCATGAATGACACCAGATCACATAAGGTATATATCAAACTATACATTTTAATCTGTTAGATTACTTACGCTATGTGTTACAGAGAGAATTTTTTAATTTCTTTTTGGGGTTAATTAATAGAGTAATGTTAAGTTTATTAAACATCTAGTCCAAATTAACGTCTAAAAGATGTAACGTATGAGTTATCAATATTATATAAATCACCCGTTATTATTATAATTAATAAGATATTGATAATTCATATGTCACATGATTTAAACATATAATTTTTATAAAATATTTGGGAAAACTTAACGCTAATCTAACTAATATACCCTACTCACATGTATGTGTGTGTGTGTGTGTATACATGCAGTTCGAGCAAAACAGAGGGCACATAGCTTCGAGTGTTGAATGTTATATGAAGCAATATGGAGTATCAAAGCAAGAGGCATACGAACAGTTGCATAAGCTAGTTTGTAATGCATGGAAGGATGTGAACAGAGAATGCCTCAAACTTGCTGATCATCTGCCTGCGCCTATACTTAAGAGTATTCTCAATATTGGAAAATCGTCACATGTTTTCTATGACGGGGGTGATAGCTATACATGTGTTGGGGAACAGATGAAAACTTATATCGAATCTGTGCTTATAGATCCCATTCCTGTGTGAGGAAATTAATCAAATGGACATTGCATATGTCTTGCTTAATAGTTATTATCATATCAAGTGTTCTCTTGTCTGTTGCTTAAGTTTTATTATTGTGTTTATCGAGTGTCACGTTGTATTTCATGGTTTCAACTTATAATAAAGTGCTCTTATGTGTGTTTTTCATCTCAATGATTTCTTTTTGAATTATATACGTGACAAGATGACGTGAATTTTATTTGTCTCATAGGCATGAGATATCCCACATTTAACCCACCAATATTGACTTTAAACCAAGGAAATTGAAGTGTCCATGCGAGATAACTATTGAAAACTAGAAAATTTTGCAAATAATTATTTCGTTGACATGTCATACTAATGTTGAAGTGATATTTCAATAATAACACGACATAAAACATTTATCTTTCACAAAAAACTAACGCTAATTAGTGTGACATTTCAATAATAACGTGATATGTGATATAGTTTTTTAAATAAAAAATTTTCTTATAAATGAGAAAAGACATCAATATTAATCTTTTGTGAAAAAAAATTATTATGTGTCATGTTATTTTTAAATGATCACATTAATATCAATATAATATATCAATTAAATATCCTACCAAAGATTTACTTGTCAAAAATTCGCTTACGTGAATTAGTGATGTGTTGGAGACAAACAAATTGACAAAGCTACCTAAATAATTTGGGGTCATGTGTCTACTTTTGCATGCTTGTCATTAAAGGGTGGGTCTATTGCCACTCAAATTTCTTCTCCCTACCCTCATAATTTTACCAAATACATTTATGATAAAAATATATTAAATAAATTATAAAATAATATAAATAAATCACGTATATTTTTATACTCAACCTAATTGATATATTTGGTGTGTGGTATGATTGGATTTGTTGTATTCCAATCATATGTTTGGTGTATGATAGGATTGGATAAAAATGATTTTAAACCATTTTTAAATAATATAAAATTATCTTGAATTATAAATTAGTAAAATATATAATAATTTATCCCTAAAATTAAACGTTAGATGCGCGGGATTAATAAAGAGCAATCTTGCTCCCATAAGTCTACGTTTTATAGATCACTAACTTTTTTCATCTTTAATTTATTATTGGGGTCCTTGAAACCATAAGTGCACCTCTCTTTCTATATATGTTCCATTAAAGGTTTTAGAATAGTATAACTTGTAAATACAACTATTTATTACCAAAAAAAAAAAAAATTATCATTTGTTATATATTTGAATTAAAGATTGTGAACTTATAAATTAAAATGTAATTAAATGGAAAACTCCTAAGAGGTGCTGGTCTTCCCACTGCACCTCTTTTCCTTTTTTATCATATTGAACTATAATTTGAACTTATTTATTTAATTAAATTCGACGGTCTTCTCATTCAAACATTTTTAAAAAACTTTAATTTAAAATTTTCAATAATAAATATTAATTATTTGCCTTTTAAAAATAGTTTATATTTCAATAATTTAAATTATTAAATATTGTGTTAATATGATATACGGAATGTATTTTCAATTATTATAATTTTATATTTATTGGAAAGTAAATGACTTTTGGGCTCTTGGGTGGGACGCATGCGAAAGAAAACCTATCGTATCTATTTAGTGGGCTTAATCCGTTGAATAAACTAATGACTCTAACCCAAAACTTGTCTATAAGTTTTGGGCTCTCAGGTGGGAAAAATAGAACCACATAATGAAATATGCAAATACAGCATGTATGATATTTGTAAATCTTATAGAAACAATTTCACATTAATATAAGTATATTGTATTTCTTGAAAAGCATATCGCCTCCACATATTTATATTTAGTTTGATAAGTTGCATCTTATACATAATAAATTCTAACTTAGAATCCTATTATGGTTGTGAAAATCTTAACCCAGGATAGAAATAAATAATATCTATACTTACCGATATACGAGAGACAACAAAAGCGGATATAGTGGAATAAAAATCTTTCCATATGTTAGGATGAAAATCTGCCAATGGATGAAATATTTCTCGTTCCAATTTAGGTTTGCTAAACATGTAATATGTTTGAGATTTGAAGCGAATACGGTTGCTAATGAGACAAATGTGTATGAAGACTGATATTCTACCTATACTCAAACCCATTTTCCATAATTTTACCCATACCCACCCAAACAAACCCCAATTCAGGGGAATTGGTTATGGAAGTATTTGGGGATGGTTACACCCATACCCACACTTGTTACTTGATTTTCTCCATTTGACCATGTTTGACCATATTTGACCAAAAAATTTAAAAAAAAATTGATAAAATCCATAAATTTAAACACATATAAATAAAAACATAATTCACTAAATAATTCTATCAACTCACTAAATCCACAAAAAAACTTGAAAATAATCTCATCATTCATTAAAATCCAATTTTACATGAGTTACTACTCATGATCAAAAATAATAATAATAAATAAATACACAATTCAAAACTCGTGACTTTAAAAAAATAAAAAAAAATACATACACGAGTTATAACTCATGATTAAAAAAGAAGAAAAAAAACACGAGTTGCAATTCATGATTAAATGTACATATTTATACATATCCATATACATACACACGAGTCATAGCTCACGATAAAAAAAAAAAAAAAAAAAAAAAAAAAGCAACTGTAGACATATAGAAAGAGAAGAGAGGTGACAAAAATTAAAAAGGTTAAGAATTCAAGCTCCATGATCGGAAAATTAGAGGATATGAAATACTAGAGTATTATTAGCTTGTTTACTAGCTTTTCATGTTGTTGAGCTTTTAATATTCTTAATCTTATATAGTTACAACTCGTGATTTTCTATGGAAGTATCTGGGGATGGTTTTCCTGATACCCACACCTATTATCTAAAATTCCTCCATTTGACCACATTCGACCATATTTGACCAAAAAATTTTAAAAATAATAAAGTTCAAAAATTTAAATACAACTAAATAAAAACATAATTCACTAAATAATTCTATCAACTCACTAAATCTACAAAAAACTTGAAAATAATCTCATCATTCATTACAATCCAAATTTTACATGAGTTATAACTCATGATTAAAAAAAAAAAAAATACATACATAGGTTACAACCCTTCATTTAAAAAAAAAAAAAATGCGTACACAAGGTACAACTCATGCTTAAAAAAGGAAAAAAAAAAAAATCACAAGTTACAACTCATGATTAAATACACACACGAGTTACAACTAATTACTAAAAAAAGCGACCTCGACATATACAAAAAGAAGGGAAGTAAATTGAAAAAGGCGGAGAATTCATACTCCATGATAAGAAAATTAAGGGATATGAGGTGGTAGAGTATTATTGGCTTGTTTACTAGCTTTTCATATTGTAGAGCTTTTAATATTCTTAATATTATATAGTTACAACTCGTGATTTTATGTAGAAGTATCTAGGGATGGTTTTCCCCATACCCGCACCTATTACCTAATTTCCTCCATTTGACCATATTTGACCAAATAATTTAAAAATAATTAAATTCATAAATTCAAAAAACACATAAATAAAAATGTAATTTACTAAATAATTTTTTCGACTCACTAAATCCTCAAAAAAGTTGAAAAGGAAAATAATCTCATCATTCATTACAATCCAAATTTACATGACTTGCAACTCATAATTAAAATAATAATAATAATAAAAGTACATACACGAGTTACAACTCATGATTTTTTTTGAAAAAAAAAAAAAATACAAACACGAGTTACGACTCATTATTAAAAAAGAAGAAAAAAACACATGAGTTACAACTCATGATTAAATAAATATATATGTGCACGCACGAGTTACAACTCATGAATAAAAAAAAAAAAAAACACAACCACATATATATTTAGGAAAATGGTTAAAATTTGAAATAGATTTATATATAAAATAATATCTATTTTATTATTTTGCTCTCTCAAACCTTAATTTTTCATTTATATCATAAGACTTGTATGAGTATTTATTAGCCAATTTTTAATTAAGTTAGGGTTGCATAAGTGATTGGAGACTTGCATGAATGATTAAAGTTAGGTTTGATGATGAACCCTTTTAATTTTTATGATTAAAGTCATAAAACCTTTTTACTTTCTCAAACCTTAATTTTTTATTTATATCATAAAATTTGCATAAATGATTATCAACTAATTTTATAGAACCCTAAGTAACATTTTTTTTTTTTTTAATAATGAATTGTGACTATCAATTAAAATCTGTAGTTTTTGGATGATTGAAGTACACTCATTTGCTTGTTTACTGATATGATGAAGAAATTGAAAGAAAGAAGTGATATTTTTGTTTGGTTTGTGATAAAATCTATTAAAAGACTAATGTGATGACTGAATGTTTGATAGTATCTTTTAGGATTAAATAATGATTATATAAATGATTGGAGATTTTTTAATTTTTGATAGAGAAAAATTAGGATTTGAATGAGTAACAAAAAGAAAAATTAGGAATTGAAATAGTAAAAAAGGTTTAGAATATCGATGATATTTTAATTAATAATTGGTGAGTGTGCTTACAAAATATTTACTCTTTTGGTAATTTTACTCAAAGGTAATATTGTATACTTAAAAAAATGCTAATTTAAGGTGTACATATGATTTTTGAGGGGTGGAAATATTGCAACATAGTGACTTTACCCAAAAGAAAGAAAACCTATCGTATCTATTTAGTGGGTTTAATCCATTAAACAAACTAACGACTTATACAAGTTTTGGGCTCTTTGGCAGCAAAGGAGCATATAAAATAGAACCACATAACGACAGATGAAAGTGCACCATGTATGATATTTGTAAATCTAGCTCATAGCAACAATATCACATTAAATAGGCATACCGTATTTCTTATTGCAGCCGTAGGAATAGAGACCTTTCGATAGAGACCTTAACAATATAATATCTTGAAACCATCATGAAGCCATCGTAGGAATAAAGACTTTTCAATAGAGCTAGCTAGTAGTTTTGGGTAAAAAAAGACGGTTTTCTCGTACATATGTCTCCAAAATTGAATTAGTAGTGGCTTAGAGTTAGTTAATAGTGATGGTTCCGTCGTTATTTAAGGCTAAACAAATAATTGATTGTTCAATTTTTTAGTTCGATATCAGATAAAAATGAATGGATTGGATGAAGACATTGGCATTGATTTAACCAAGTTGATGAATGGCAAGATGACACCTAGCATTTGATAATATCCCTAGAATATATCGCTCCACCTCCTAGTCTATAAATAGTGACATAATGGCATATGAATTTATACAATCCATACAAACCCAATCAGTCTCTTGTCCATTCTAGTGCCATATCAATAATATGAGTACCGAAGCAGCAATCTCACAGGTGGTTTCCACCCCAAATGATCATACCAAGGGAGCAAGGCGTCAAACAGCAGAGTTTCCTAAAAGTATTTGGGGAGATCGCTTCCTCAACTACAATTACAAAGAAGAAGAGGTACTTAATTATGTTCATTAGATGACAATAAACATGATGTACATTAGATTATGAATTATCAAATAGGGATCATCTGAATTTTGAAAAATTCGAACCTAGCTCGTTCTATGAAGAATAAGTGGAACAATACAAAACACTTTTTGTTGTCTATAATAGGTCAAATGGTTAATAATTTTGAAGTCTTGATTATCGTCAACATTCGAACATATGTCGGAGATAAAGAATTTATATTAGATGTCTCAATATCTTTTTCTCAATTTTATTAGTTTTCCATATCATATCATAATTATAATGCAATATTAATATTTTTAACATGGTAACTACGTAGATCAATCGTGCCCATCAATTACAAGAGATTCAACGACTCAAGGAAGAAATAAGAAGGGAGCTATTGGCTTTGACTGACCAATCTTTATCGCAACAGCTTAACCTTATTGATGTAATCCAACGCTTAGGAGTGGGATATCACTTTGAAAGAGAGATCCAACAAGTATTCCAACAGATCTATGATAGTTACTGTCATAATGATGAAGATGTTGATCAACTTGATCTTCACACTGTTGCTCTTTTTTTTCGACTCCTAAGAGAACATGGACATCATGTTTCGTGTGGTGAGTGTTTTTATATATATTGATTTCGAACTCATTTTATATTTTGTGAAGCGATCCTCATGATATCATATGGGAACATCGTCATATATTTTTTTATAATATAAGTAATCCTTTTAACTTGATGATATTAGATATCTTCAACAAGTTCAAAGACAACAAAGGCAATTTCAAGGAGGGTTTGACAAGTGATGTGTCAGGAATGTTGAGCTTATATGAAGCAGCACATCTTGGGGTGCATGGAGAGGACATACTGGACGAGGCTATTACTTTCACTACCACTCATCTTCAGTCCATGGTGACCCATTTAAGCGATCCTCTAGCATCACAAATAATTCATGCTCTACATAATTCACGACGCCAGCGTGCTCTAAGGGTTGAGTCTAGGCGTGACATCTCTATCTATCAGGATGATGCGTCACATAACAAGGCATTACTAAAGCTTGCAAAATTGGATTTCAATTACCTTCAATCACTGCACAAGCAAGAGCTTAGTGAAATTTATCGGTGGGGTTTCGGAATCCAAAACCTTTTTTGAATTTCACAATTTCCTTTTCTTTTTTCCTATACATCTCACACTATATTAACTAATGGATTTCAGATGGTGGAAGGATTTGGATTTGGCTACGAAGTTACCTTTTGCTAGAGATAGAGTGGTTGAGTGTTATTTTTGGATATTGCTTCTGTTTCACGAGCCCCAACACTCACTTGCTAGAAGCATAATAGCCAAAGGATTGCCCTTGATATCCACTGTAGATGATTCTTATGACTCGTATGGCACACCTGAAGAGCTAAATCTCTTTACGAAAGCAATAGATAGGTTTGATAACGATAAACTTTTTCTTCGAAACTTAACAACATGCAACATAATTTTATTCTCAATTAGGTACTTTCAATTAACTTTCAGGTGGGATGTGAGTAACATGGACCAACTTCCAGACTACATGCAAGCCATTTATAAGGCATTATGTGATTTTTTTGCTGAAGTTGAGGAACTAGCAGCGAGCAGAGGATGGTCATATCGAGTTCGCTATGCGAAAGAAATAGTATGACACAATGTTAATTAATCACCTTGACACAATGTTAATTAATCTCCTTTGGCTTTACTAATTCTTATAGAATTTCAGTGTTGATTATCTTTTATATATATATATTAATGCATATTCATGGCAGATGAAAAAGTTAATCCATGGCTATTTTGACGAGTCCAAATGGCTCCAAGACAATCGAATTCCAACCCTGGACGAGTATATGCAGGTGTCACTAGTAACATCTGTTTACAACAACATGTTAATCATACCTCTTGTCGGCATGGACTGCAGCGTTACAGAAGAAACCTTAGATTGGATGTTGAACAGACCTACAATTATAAGAGCTGTAGAATTACTTGGAAGAGTCATGAATGACACCAGATCACATAAGGTATATATCAAACTATACATTTTAATCTGTTAGATTACTTACGCTATGTGTTACAGAGAGAATTTTTTAATTTCTTTTTGGGGTTAATTAATAGAGTAATGTTAAGTTTATTAAACATCTAGTCCAAATTAACGTCTAAACGATGTAACGTATGAGTTATCAATATTATATAAATCACCCGTTGTTATTATAGTTAATAAGATATTGATAATCCATATGTCACATGATTTAAACATATAATTTTTATAAAATATTTGGGAAAAATTAACGCTAATCTAATTAATATACCCTACTTACATGTATGTGTGTGTGTGTGTATTCATGCAGTTCGAGCAAAACAGAAGGCACATAGCTTCGAGTGTTGAATGTTATATGAAGCAATATGAAGTATCAAAGCAAGAGGCATACGAACAGTTGCATAAGCTAGTTTGTAATGCATGGAAGGATGTGAATACAGAATGCCTCAAACTTGCTGATCATCTGCCTGCGCCTATACTTAAGAGTATTCTCAATATTGGAAAATCGTCACATGTTTTCTATGACGGGGGTGATAGCTATACATGTGTTGGGGAACAGATGAAAACTTATATCGAATCTGTGCTTATAGATCCCATTCCTGTGTGAGGAAATTAATCAAATGGACAATGTATATGTCTTGCTTAATAGTTATTATCATATCAGGTGTTCTCTTGTCTGTTGCTTAAGTTTTATTATTGTGTTTATCGAGTGTCACGTTGTATTTCATGGTTTCAACTTATAATAAAGTGCTCCTATGTGTGTTTTTCATCTTAATGATTTCTTTTTGAATTATATACGTGACAAGATGACGTGAATTTTATTTGTCTCATAGGCATGAGATATCCCACATTTAACCCGCCAATATTGACTTTAAACCAAGGAAATTGAAGCGTCCATGCGAGATAACTATTGAAAATGAGAAAATTTTGCAATAATTATTTCGTTGACATGTCATACTAATGTTGAAGTGATATTTCAATAATAACACGACATAAAACATTTATCTTTCAGGAAAAACTAACGCTAATTTGTGTGACATTTCAATAATAACATGACATGTGATATAGTTTTTTAAATAAAAATTTTTCTTATAAATGAGAAAAGACATCAATATTAATCTTTTGTGAAAAAAATTATTACGTGTCATGTTATTTTTAAATGATCACATTAATATCAATATAATATATCAATTAAATATCCTACCAAAGATTTACTTGTCAAAAATTCGCTGTCGTGAATTAGTGATGAGTTGGAGACAAACAAATTGACAAAGCTACCTAAATAATTTGGGATCATGTGTCTACTTTTGCATGCTTGTCATTAAAGGGTGGGTCTATTGCCACTCAAATTTCTTCTCCCTACCCTCATAATTTTACCAAATACATTTATTATAAAAATATATTAAATAAATTATAAAATAATATAAATAAATCACGTATATTTTTATACTCAACCTAATTGATATATTTGGTGTGTGGTATGATTGGATTTGTTGTATTCCAATCATATGTTTGGTGTATGATAGGATTGGCGAAAAATTATTTTAAACCATTTTTAAATAATATAAAATTATTTTGAATTATAAATTAATAAAATATATAACAATTTATCCCTAAAATTAAACGTTAGATGCGGGGGATTAAAAAAGAGCAATCTTGCTCCCATATGTCTACGTTTTATAGATCACTAACTTTTTTCATCTTTAATTTATTATTGGGGTCCTTGAAACCATAAGTGCACCTCTCTTTGTATATATGTTCCATTAAAGGTTTTAGAATAGTATAACTTGTAAATACAACTATTTATTACAAAAAATATATATATATATATATATATTTCATTTGTTATATATTTGAATTAAAGATTGTGAACTTATAAATTAAAATGTAATTAAATGGAAAACTCCTAAGAGGTGCTGGTCTTCCCACTGCACCTCTTTACCTTTTTTATCATATTGAACTATAATTTGAACTTATTTATTTAATTAAATTCGACGGTCTTCTCATTCAAACATTTTTAAAAAACTTTAATTTAAAATTTTCAATAATAAATATTAATTATTTACCTTTTAAAAATAGTTTATATTTCAATAATTTAAATTATTAAATATTGTGTTAATATGATATACGGAATGTATTTTCAATTATTATAATTTTATATTTATTGGAAAGTAAATGACTTTTGGGCTCTTGGGTGGGACGCATGCAAAAGAAAACCTATCGTATCTATTTAGTGGGCTTAATCCGTTGAATAAACTAATGACTCTATGTTAGGACCAAGTCCTACATGCTTAAAAATATATATAGATATCGATAAAATACGTTAAATGTGATGGTATTTTTAAAATATTCCACCGTTGTGGGAAAATTTTCTTATGTGATGAAAATGAACAATTATAAGTTTAATTGAATGTTTATGAGGTTAATTTGATGAATTGATAAGTGTGGAATATTTTAGAAATATTATTGAGAGGAATAATGATTAATATTATCGATATTACAATCGTTATGGAAATTGACGGCTTTAATGTATTTATTTTTATGGAATAATTTTTTTTGTGAAAAATATAAGTGATGAGGATTAAAAGAGGTCATTAGGAAGTGCTAATTATAGATTAAAAATGAGTATGGGCATGATTGGAAATGGATAAATAAAGTACGTAAAAATAGTCATAAAAGAGGGGTGTAAGTGACAAAAATTGGATTGAAAGTTAAGCTGTTATAATTGAGGAAAATTGAGGGGTGTTTAGGCAATATGTTAAGTAAATTCTAGTGTCTTCTTCCAGCTCAAATCTGGTCTCCAGGCAATCATAAAACAGACCCGAAGCAGACCATATCTCTCTCTCGCGCGATCGTCTCTCTCGGCCAACAAGTGCAGCCATCAAGACCGATCCTCCAAGGGTTCTTCACGTTCAAAAGGAACCTTGAAGAAGCAAGGTTAGCATCTGATTTCCAGCCCAGAAAAACCAGATCCGGAAGTGAGGAAGACAGCTCGAAAACGGGAAGAAGTTGAAGTCGTGCGTGGGTGTTGACGAGCTCGGCAGGCCGAGTGAAGGACAAGCAGTTTCGGGTCAGCTGGAGCAAGCAAAGGACGAGCTGAAAGCAGCTGGAAGAAGCCAAGGAATGGAGGAAAATGGCAGGGGTAGGCGTGAAGGATGATGGTCAACAGTGGGTAAGAGAAATAACTTGAGTTTGTGTGATGTTTTCTTGAGCTGTGCTGTCCATTTCATGTTATTATTCGTTTTGTTGTTGTAGCTCAAGTTAGATTCGAAAATGGAAGAATTTGGACTGCCATGAAGCCTCTGATTAGCTACTGATATCAAACACCAGTAAGTAAGGTTGGGTTTTAGTTGATTTTATCTTATTAAAGCTGAAATGGAATGGTTGATTGTGTAGAGTTATGCGTGATGTGTGTGCCGTGAATCAAATGAAAATGAGTGAGTATGTGTTATGTGTTCTGCCGAGCAGCAGGTATTTGTGTGTGTATGGGCTGTATTTTGTTTGGTTAAATGAGAATTAAGTGATTTATAAGTGTATAAATGCGTAATGAAATATGAAGACGCGTTAGAACCGAAAGAAAATCGCATAAGGTGTTATTGTGTGATTTGCGACTAGGATGAAGGGCAGTTGCGTGTAGTTAAAATTGTGTGATTTTAAGTTGATTTTAAGGTCTTAAACATGTGCTTGAATGTGTAATTGAGTGTGACTAAGTCATAGGGAATGAATTACATTGTATGGAACGCGTGTAACGCTCAAAGATAATAGTTTGAATAAATGATGCGCAAACTGTCCCATTTTTATTTTCTTTCAAATTGATAGTTTCAAGTGTGTATTTAAATGTGTTTGGACATGGAAATATCAGGAAATGAATGGTATTAAGATAAGAGCATTTAACGGAAAGAATATTGCTTGATTAGGTTGATTAGATTGAGAAATTGTTAAGGAAAATTATATTGTCATTAGAGTTGTGATTGAAGAGAATTTTAAATGAATTGGTGATTAAATTTTAGGTGAATTGGAAACTCTTCGATCGGAAATGGAGACGTGTAGGAAGTGAAGGAGGTTCTTTGAATCAAAAGCTAACGGACGGGAATAAGTTGTGAGTGTAAAACTATATATATATGTTTTAATTAAATATATATGTTATGTTTAACTATATATTTATACATATATGTTTCTTTTAAGTACATGTTTGTATATTCATATTTTATATATGTTTATGTTTTGAATATAATCGTTTTGATTATAGAAATGTTTTAAGTTTTGATATCAAGTTTAAGGAAAAAGAATCAAGTGTTAAGGTTTGACCTTAAGAAAAGTTTTGACGGACGAATGTTTATGAAAAGTATAAAAGAAATGGTTTTGGTTTTTAATTGAAATATGGTTTATAAAAGGATTTTTAGCCGATGGTTACCCTAAACCCTATTATGACTGGAATGATTGAAATGACTGGATAATCGGCCGAGATACTTTAAATGTGTAAAGGTACGGGTAAAGAAATAGGTTACTAACTAAGGGAAGGGATAGAAATTATAGGATTGCCTTTACACATTATAAAGTATTCTTATGACTATTACCCTGCGCAAGGCGTGATTTATCCGCAACGTAGTGGTTTTATGACTGGAAATGGATCGTCCCGCCACCGTCGCTTTTAGGTCGGTTGGTGAATTATTCCCTGGGTTCCATCGGCAGTGACGGAAATGTTAAAGATTGTTTCAAATGTATAATTATGATTTTTATGATTAATAAATGAAATGAAATGCTTTATTTATTTATGTAAATGTTATGATTTTACTGAATGATGTTGAAAGGTATTTTGTTATTAAACTGCACACTCACTGAGCTATTTTTAGCTCACTCTTCCAAAATTTTTTAATAAAATTTTCAGGAACTGAGACTAGGGAGCAGTCTGAGCATCCTCCAAGGCAGTCGTAGGCGGCCTACTTGTAGACGACAACGACTTGGACATATGTATATAAATTTTTGGGCTGTAAATATGTCATATTATGGTTTTGATACTTGCATCATTATTTTTGTACTGTATATACGTAGATGCATAATTAAACTTTGAACTACGAGGGCTTTGATCCTCTGTAGATAGTTGAGGTACGTAGGCGTTTGGGAGTGCCCAAACTCAAGCCCAAAATATTTCAGAAAATATTTTGAATTGTTTATAATGCATACGTTTTGTTTTATGGATGAAAATGATTTTACTGAAAGTTTTTATTTGTTCTTGTGATTAAATTGTGGTGGACCTGAGGTCCTGAAAATGGCAGTGGAGAAAATGAATGAATTTTAGAAGTGTTTATGATTTTATTTGCAGGTTTTGTAAAATTGGGATGTCCGAAAAACAGAGGAAATTTTGTCCGTTTTTCCGCAAAATTTTTATTGAATAAATGGTTTATTGGTTTTAATAGAAAAAAAAAAAAAAAAAAATTCCCACCACATTTACTGTCAGTTGACGAAAAGAATAAATGTTTTAATCGGGTTCGCTCCACGGATTCCTAAGTTCATTGTTTAAAGGAAAGGTTTTCGGAGTTCGTTGGAGTGTCGGGAGGGCTTCCCACGGATTCAAGAGGTTAAATCCGGGTTGGGTCCCTTCACTCTAACCCAAAACTTGTCTATAAGTTTTGGGCTCTCAGGTGGGAAAAATAGAACCACATAATGAAATATGCAAATACAGCATGTATGATATTTGTAAATCTTATAGAAACAATTTCACATTAATATAAGTATATTGTATTTCTTAAAAAGCATATCGACTCCACATATTTATATTTAGTTTGATAAGTTGCATCTTATACATAATAAATTCTAACTTAGAATCCTATTATGGTTGTGAAAATTTTAACCCAGGATAGAAATAAATAATATCTATACTTACCGATATACGAGAGACAACAAAAGCGGATATAGTGGAATAAAAATCTTTCCATATGTTAGGATGAAAATCTGCTAATGGATGAAATATTTCTCGTTCCAATTTAGGTTTGCTAAACATGTAATATGTTTGAGATTTGAAGCGAATACGGTTGCTAATGAGACAAAGGTGTATGAAGACTGATATTCTACCTATACTCAAACCCAATTTCCATAATTTTACCCATACCCACCCAAACAAACCCCCATTCAGGGGAATTGGTTATGGAAGTATTTGGGGATGGTTACACCCATACCCACACTTGTTACTTGATTTTCTCCATTTGACCATGTTTGACCAAAAAAATTAAAAAAATAATAAAATCCATAAATTTAAACACATATAAATAAAAACATAATTCACTAAATAATTCTATCAACTCACTAAATCCACAAAAAAACTTGAAAATAATCTCATCATTCATTAAAATCCAATTTTAGATGAGTTACTACTCATGATCAAAAATAATAATAATAAATAAATACACAATTTAAAACTCGTGACTTTAAAAAAAAAAAAAAAAAAAAATACATACACGAGTTACAACTCATGATTAAAAAAGTAAAAAAAAAAAAACACGAGTTGTAATTCATGATTAAATGTACATATGTATACCTATCCATA
Source organism: Dimocarpus longan (assembly GCA_022984855.1). Lineage (NCBI taxonomy): Eukaryota > Viridiplantae > Streptophyta > Magnoliopsida > Sapindales > Sapindaceae > Dimocarpus > Dimocarpus longan. Next base: position 23,366,768 of record CM041014.1, read on the forward strand.
TACATACACACGAGTTATAAGTCATGATATAAAAAAAAAAAGCAATCGTAGACATATAGAATGAGAAGAGAGGTGAGAAAAATTAAAAAGGTTAAGAATTCAAGCTCCATGATCGGAAAATTAGAGGATATGAAATAGTAGAGTATTATTAGCTTGTTTACTAGCTTTTCATGTTGTTGAGCTTTTAATATTCTTAATCTTATATAGTTACAACTCGTGATTTTCTATGGAAGTATCTGGGGATGGTTTTCCTGATACCTACACCTATTATCTAAAATTCCTCCATTTGACCTCATTCGACCATATTTGACCAAAAAATTTAAAAAATAATAAAGTTCAAAATTTTAAATACAACTAAATAAAAACATAATTTACTAAATGATTCTATCAACTCACTAAATCTACAAACAACTCACTAAACATATGTGTGTTTTTCATATTAATGATTTCTTTTTGAAGTATATACGTGACAAGATGACGTGAATTTTATTTGTCTCATAGGCATGAGATATCCCACATTTAACCCACCAATATTGACTTTAAACCAAGGAAATTGAAGCGTCCATGCGAGATAACTATTGAAAATGAGAAAATTTTGCAATAATTATTTCGTTGACATGTCATACTAATGTTGAAGTGATATTTCAATAATAACACGACATAAAACATTTATGTTTCACAAAAAACTAACGCTAATTAGTGTGACATTTCAATAATAACGTGACATGTGATATAGTTTTTTAAATAAAAATTTTCTTATAAATAAGAAAAGACATCAATATTAATCTTTTGTGAAAAAAAATATTACGTGTCGTGTTATTTTTAAATGATCACATTAATATCAATATAATATATCAATTAAATATCCTACCAAAGATTTACTTGCGAAAAATTCGCTTACGTGAATTAATGATGAGTTGGAGACAAACAAATTGACAAAGCTACCTAAATAATTTGGGGTCATGTGTCTACTTTTGCATGCTTGTCATTAAAGGGTGGGTCTATTGCCACTCAAATTTCTTCTCCCTACCCTCATAATTTTACCAAATACATTTATTATAAAAATATATTAAATAAATTATAAAATAATATAAATAAATCACATGTATTTTTATACTCAACCTAATTGATATATTTGGTGTGTGGTATGATTGGATTTGTTGTATTCCAGTCATATGTTTGGTGTATGATAGGATTGGAGAAAAATTATTTTAAACCATTTTTAAATAATATAAAATTATTTTGAATTATAAATTAATAAAATATATAATAATTTATCCCTAAAATTAAACGTTAGATGCGCGGGATTAATAAAGAGCAATCTTGCTCCCATATGTCTACGTTTTATAGATCACTAACTTTTTTCATCTTTAATTTATTATTGGGGTCCTTGAAACCATAAGTGCAACTCTCTTTGGATATATGTTCCATTAAAGGTTTTAGAATAGTATAACTTGTAAATACAACTATTTATTACCAAAAAAAAAAAATATATCATTTGTTATATATTTGAATTAAAGATTGTGAACTTATAAATTAAAATGTAATTAAATGGAAAACTCCTAAGAGGTGCTGGTCTTCCCACTGCACCTCTTTACCTTTTTTATCATATTGAACTATAATTTGAACTTATTTATTTAATTAAATTCGACGGTCTTCCCATTCAAACATTTTAAAAAAAATTTAATTTAAAATTTTCAATAATAAATATTAATTATTTACCTTTTAAAACTAGTTTATATTTCAATAATTTAAATTATTAAATATTGTGTTAATATGATATACGGAATGTATTTTCAATTATTATAATTTTATATTTATTGGAAAGTAAATGACTTTTGGGCTCTTGGGTGGGACGCATGCGAAAGAAAACCTATCGTATCTATTTAGAAGGTTTAATCCGTTCAATAAACTAATGACTGTAACCCAAAACTTGTCTATAAGTTTTGGGCTCTCAGGTGGGAAAAATAGAACCACATAATGAAATATGCAAATACAGCATGTATGATATTTGTAAATCTTATAGAAACAATTTCACATTAATAGAAGTATATTGTATTTCTTAAAAAGCATATCGCCTCCACATATTTATATTTAGTTTGATAAGTTGCATCTTGTACATAATAAATTGTAACTTAGAATCCTATTATGGTTGTGAAAATTTTAACCCAGGATAGAAATAAATAATATCTATACTTACTGATATACGAGAGACAACAAAAGCGAATATAGTGGAATAAAAATCTTTCCATACGTTAGGATGAAAATCTGCCAATGGATGAAATATTTCTCGTTCCAATTTAGTTTTGCTAAACATGTAATATGTTTGAGATTTGAAGCGAATAGGGATGCTAATGAGTCAAATGTGTATGAAGACTGATAGTCTGCCTATACTCAAACCCATTTTCCATAATTTTACCCATACCCACCCAAACAAACCCCCATGCAGGGGAATAGGTTATGGAAGTGTTTGGGGATGGTTAGCCCCATACCCACACTTGTTACCTGATTTTCTCCATTTGACCATGTTTGACCATATTTGACCAAAAAATTTAAAAAAATAATAAAATCCATAAATTTAAACACATATAAATAAAAACATAATTCACTAAATAATTCTATCAACTCACTAAATCCACAAAAAAAAATTGAAAATAATCTCATTATTCATTAAAATCCAATTTTACATAAGTTACTGCTCATGATAAAAAATAATAATAAATAAATACACAATTTAAAACTCGTGATTTAAAAAAAAATTAAAAAAAAAATACATACACAAACTACAACTCATGATTAAAAAAAAAAAAAAAACACGAGTTGCAATTCATGATTAAATGTACATATGTATACATATCCATATACATACACACGGGTTATAACTCATGATTAAAAAAAAAAAAAAGCAATCGTAGACATATAGAAAGAGAAGTGAGGTGGAAAAAATTAAAAAGGTTAAGAATTCAAGCTCCATGATCGGAAAATTAGAGGATATGAAATAGTAGAGTATTATTAGCTTGTTTACTAGCTTTTCATGTTGTTGAGCTCTTAATATTCTTAATCTTATATAGTTACAACTCGTGATTTTCTGTGGAAGTATCTGGGGACGGTTTTCCCGATACCCACACCTATTATCTAAAATTCCTCCATTTGACCTCATTCGACCATATTTGACCAAAAAATTTAAAAAATAATTAAGTGCAAAAATTTAAATACAACTAAATAAAAACATAATTCACTAAATAATTCTATCAACTCACTAAATCTACAAAAAACTTGAAAATAATCTCATCATTCATTAAAATCCAATTTTACATGAGTTATAACTCATGATTAAAAAATATATATATATATACATACACAGGTTACAACCCTTCATTTAAAAAAAAAAAAAAATATGCATACACAAGGTACAACTCTTTATTCAAAAAGGAAAAAAAAAAACACAAGTTACAACTCATGATTAAATACGCACACAAGTTACAACTAATTATTAAAAAAAGCGACCACAAACATATACAAAAATAAGGGAAGTGAGACAAATTGAAAAAGGCGGAGAATTCAAACTCCATGATAAGAAAATTAAAGGATATGAGGTGGTAGAGTATTATTGGCTTGTTTACTAGCTTTCAATATTGTAGAGCTTTTAATATTCTTAATATTATATAGTTACAACTCGTGATTTTATGTAGAAGTATCTAGGGATGGTTTTCCCCATACCGACACCTATTACCTAATTTCCTCCATTTGACCTCATCTGACCATATTTGATCAAATAATTTAAAAATAATTAAATTCATAAATTCAAAAACACATAAATAAAAACGTAATTTACTAAATAATTTTTTCGACTCACTAAATCCTCAAAAAAGTTGAAAAGGAAAATAATCTCATCATTCATTACAATCCAAATTTACATGACTTACAACTCATAATTAAAATAATAATAATAATAATAAAAGTATATACACGAGTTACAACTCATGATTTTTTTTTTTTTAAAAAAATACATACACGAGTTACGACTCATTATTAAAAAAGAAGAAAAAAAACACATAAGTTACAACTCATGATAAAATAAATATATATGTGCACACACGAGTTACAACTCATGAATAAAAAAAAAAAAACACAGCCACATATATATTTAGGGAAAATGGTTAAATGGATAAAAATTGAAATAGATTTATATATAAAATAATAACTATTTTATTATTTTGCTCCCTCAAACCTTAATTTTTCATTTATATCATAAGACTTGTATGAGTATTTATTAGCCAATTTTTAATTAAGTTAGGTTTGCATAAGTGATTGGAGACTTGCATGAATGATTAAAGTTAGGTTTGATGATGAACCCTTTTAATTTTTATGATTAAAGTCATAAAACCTTTCTACTTTCTCAAACCTTAATTTTTTATTTATTTCATAAAATTTGCATAAATGATTATCAACTAATTTTATAGAACCCTAAGTAACATTTTTTTTTTTTTTTTATAATGAATTGTGACTATCAATTAAAATTTGAAGTTTTTGGATGATTGAAGTACACTCATTTGCTTGTTTATTGATATGATGAAGAAATTGAAAGAAAGAAGTGATATTTTTGTTTGGTTTGTGATAAAATCTATTAAAAGACTAATGTGAGATGACTGAATGTTTGATAGTATCTTTTATGATTAAATAATGATTATATAAATGATTGGAGATTTTTTAATTTTTGATAGAGAAAAATTAGGAATTGAAATAGTAAAAAAGGTTTAGAATATCGATGATATTTTAATTAATAATTGGTGAGTGTGCTTACAAAATATTTACCCTTTTGGTAATTTTACTCAAGGGTAATATTGTATACTTAAAAAAATGCTAATTTACGGTGTACATATGATTTTTAAGGGGTGGAAATATTGCAACATAATGACTTTACCCAAAAGAAAGAAAACCTATCGTATCTATTTAGTGGGTTGAATCCATTAAACAAACTAACGACTTATACAAGTTTTGGGCTCTTTGGCAGCAAAGGAGCATATAAAATAGAACCACATAACGACAGATGAAAGTGCACCATGTATGATATTTGTAAATTTAGCTCATAGCAACAACATCACATTAAATAGGCATACCATATTTCTTATTGCTACCGTAGGAATAGAGACCTTTCCATAGAGACCTTAGGAATATAATATTTTGAAACAATCATGAAGCCATCGTAGGAATAAAGACTTTTCATTAGAGCTAGCTAGTAGTTTTGGGTAAAAAAGAACGGTTTGCTCGTACATATGTCTCCAAAATTGAATTAGTAGTGGCTTAGAGTTAGTTAATAGTGATGGTTCTGTCGTTATTTAAGGCTGAACAAATAATTGATTGTTCAATTTTTTAGTTCGATATCAGATAAAAATGAATGGATTGGATGAAGACATTGGCATTGATTTAACCAAGTTGATGAATGGCAAGATGACACCTAGCATTTGATAATATCCCTAGATATATATGGCTCCACCTCCTAGTCTATAAATAGTGACATAATGGCATATGAATTTATACAATCCATACAAACCCAATCAGTCTCTTGTCTATTCTAGTGCCATATCAATAATATGAGTACCGAAGCAGCAGTCTCACAGGTGGTTTCTACCCTAAATGATCATGCCAAGGGAGCAAGGCGTCAAACAGTATAGTTTCCCAAACGTATTTGGGGAGATCGCTTCCTCAACTACAATTACAAAGAAGAAGAGGTACTTAATTATGTTCATTAGATGACAATAAACATGATGTATATTAGATTATGAATTATCAAATATGGATCATCTGAATTTTGAAAAAATCGAACCTAGCTCGTTCAATGAAGAATAAGTGGAACAATACAAAAACACTTTTTGTTGTCTATAAAAGGTCAAATGGTTAATAATTTTGAAGTCTTGATTATCGTCAACATTTGAACATATGTCGGAGATAAAGAATTTATATTAGATGTCTCAATATCGTTTTCTCAATTTTATTAGTTTTCCATATCATATCATAATTATAATGCAATATTAATATTTTTAATATGGTAACTATGTAGATCAATCGTGCCCATCAATTACAAGAGATTCAACAACTCAAGGAAGAAATAAGAAGGGAGCTATTGGCTTTGACTGACCAATCTTTATCACAACAGCTTAACCTTATTGATGTAATCCAACGCTTAGGAGTGGGATATCACTTTGAAAGAGAGATCCAACAAGTATTCCAACAGATCTATGATAGTTACTGTCATAATGATGAAGTTGTTGATCAACTTGATCTTCACGTTGTTGCTCTTTTTTTTCGACTCCTAAGAGAACATGGACATCATGTTTCGTGTGGTGAGTGTTTTATATATATTGATTTCGAACTCATTTTATATTTTGTGAAGCGATCCTCATGATATCATATGGGAATATCGTCATATATTTTGTATAATATAAGTAATCCTTTTAACTTGATGATATTAGATATCTTCAACAAGTTCAAAGACAACAAAGGCAATTTCAAGGAGGGTTTGACAAGTGATGTGTCAGGAATGCAGCACATCTTCGGGTGCATGGAGAGGACATACTGAATGAGGCTATTACTTTCACTACCACTCATCTTCAGTCCATGGTGACCCATTTCAGTGATCCTCTAGCGTAACAAATAATTCATGCTCTACATAATTCACGACGCCAGCGTGCTCTAAGGGTTGAGTCTAGGCGTGACATCTCTATCTATCAGGATGATGCTTCACATAACCAAGCATTACTAAAGCTTGCAAAATTGGATTTCAATTACCGTCAATCACTGCACAAGCAAGAGCTTAGTGAAATTTGTAGGTGGGGTTTCGGAATCCAAAACCTTTTTTGAATTTCACAATTTCCTTTTCTTTTTTCCTATACATCTCACACTATATTAACTAATGGATTTCAGATGGTGGAAGGATTTGGATTTGGCTACGAAATTACCTTTTGCAAGAGATAGAGTGGTTGAGTGTTATTTTTGGATATTGCTTCTGTTTCACGAGCCCCAAAACTCACTTGCTAGAGGAATAATAGCCAAAGTATTGCCCTTGATATCCACTGTAGATGATTCTTATGACTCATATGGCACACCTGAAGAGCTAAATCTCTTTACGAAAGCAATAGATAGGTTTGATAACGATAAACTTTTTCTTCGAAACTTGACAACATGCAAAATAATTTTATTCTCAATTAGGTACTTTCAATTAACTTTCAGGTGGGATGTGAGTGGCATGGACCAACTTCCAGACTACATGCAAGCCATTTATAAGGCATCATGTGATTTTTTTGCTGAAGTTGAGGAACTAGCAGCGAGCAGAGGATGGTCATATCGAGTTCGCTATGCGAAAGAAATAGTATGACACAGTGTTAATTAATCACCTTGACACAATGTTAATTAATCTCCTTTTGCTTTACTAATTCTTATAGAATTTCAATGTTGTTTATCTTTTATATATATATATATATTAATGCATATTCATGGCAGATGAAAAAGTTAATCCATGGCTATTTTGACGAGTCCAAATGGCTCCAAGACAATCGAATTCCAACCATGGACGAGTATATGCAGGTGTCACTAGTAACATCTGTTTACAACAACATGTTAATCATACCTCTTGTCGGCATGGACTGTAGCGTTACAGAAGAAACCTTAGATTGGATGTTGAACAGACCTACAATTATAAGAGCTGTAGAATTACTTGGAATAGTCATGAATGACACCAGATCACATAAGGTATATATCAAACTATACATTTTAATTTGTTAGATTACTTACGCTATGTGTTACAGAGAGAATTTTTTAATTTCTTTTTGGGGTTAATTAATAGAGTAATGTTAAGTTTATTAAACATCTAGTCCAAATTAATGTCTAAATGATGTAACGTATGAATTATCAATATTATATAAATCACCCGTTATTATTATAGTTATAAGATATTGATAATTCATATGTCACATGATTTAAACATATAATTTTTGTAAAATATTTGGGAAACTTAACACTAATCTAATTAATATACCCTACTTACATGTGTGTGTGTGTATTCATGCAGTTCGAGGAAAACAGAAGGCACATAACTTCGAGTGTTGAATGTTATATGAAGCAATATGGAGTATCAAAGCAAGAGGCATACGAACAGTTGCATAAGCTAGTTCGTAATGCATGGAAGGATGTGAACAGAGAATGCCTCCAACTTGCTGATCATCTGCCTGCGCCTATACTTAAGAGTATTCTCAATATTGGAAAATCGTCACATGTTTTCTATGACGGGGGTGATAGCTATACATGTGTTGGGGAACAAATGAAAACTTATATCGAATCTGTGCTTATAGATCCCATTCCTGTGCAAGGAAATTAATCAAATGGACATTGTATATGTCTTGCTTAATAGTTATTATCATATCAAGTGTTCTCTTGTCTGTTGCTTAAGTTTTATTATTGTGTTTATCGAGTGTCACGTTGTGTTTCATGGTTTCAACTTATAATAAAGTGCTCCTATGTGTGTTTTTCATCTTAATGATTTCTTTTTGAATTATATACGTGACAAGATGACGTGAATTGTAAAACCCAAAACCTCGTTTGTCGGAGAGCGAATTATATTTTTTCATGGATCGCGTTCGATTGAAAAAATATAATTCTCGAGTCCGAAAATATTCGGAATATCTATTTTAAAATAATAAAAATAAATTCGAGAGCGTGAAGACGGATTCGAAATGTAAAAATAATTCCGAGTGTGCGGAATCAAAAAATTAAGTTATAAGTGGATTTCCGGACGGACAGAAACAAGTTGAATTTCGAAAGCGGAATGGGAAGCTTGGAAAGCAAGTGGAGAGCGAAATCCGTGCATTAAGGACATGTGTCACCGTATGGGGAAGGAATGCATGACAAGTGGCTCTCATGCATGCTATCTCAATGACAAGTGGATGGTGATTATGGATGAAAATGTGACAAGTGTATGTATGATGGTTATTAATCATATATTAAATGAAGACAAACAATTGAATGGAAGCAAATTTCATTCTCGGTCACAATAGAAACCAAAAGAAAAGAGAGAGATAAGTTCACCGAGAGCCAAAAAGAGAGAGAACCGAGTGAAAAATTAGAGTGAGAGAAAGAGGCAAAAACCAAAGCAAGCCATTCGGTCTTCTTCTTCTTCATCCTTCTTTCTTGACCGAGAGAGAGAACCTTTGTGAATGAGTGTGAAGTCTGCTCGTGAGGTGCAGCAAAGAAGAAGGGAAGCAAGTGCAGCAGCTTGTGAGGTGAGATCAAAACCGAGAGCTGCCCTTGTTGCATGTGGGATGTGCGACCAAAATCTGTGAGTTGTATGTGTGTGCAATCGTGAGAAGTGTGAGAGAGTGAGATTGGCAGCTCGATGGAGCAGATCTGAACCGGAGGATGTCCATGCAAGGAGAAGGTGAAGCCGTGAGCTGCTTTCTTGGTGCTGCTGCTGCCAGGTGCTGTTGCTGCCGAGCGCTGGAACTGCTGCTGCCAGGTGCTGTTGTTGCCGAGCGCTGGTGCTGCTGCTGCCAGGTGCTGTTGCTACCGAGCGCTGGAACTGCTGCTGCCAGGTGCTGCTGCTGCCGAGCGCTGGTGCTGCTGCTGTCAGGTGCTGTTGCTGCCGTGGAGCTGCTGTCAGGCCTTGAGTGGAGCTGCTGCCAGGCCTTGGTGAGAGCTGCTGCCGTGAGTGATTTTGGCTCCGCTTGGCCGTCGCGAATGTTTGAGAGCTGTTTCGAAGCGAAGAACAGCTCACGCAAAGGTAAATGCTGTCCCATTTGGCTTCGTGTTGACGTTTCGCTGAATTTTTATTGGTTTCATGTTATTTGGATTGAAGGGAACTCGTGGATAAAAGCATTGAAGTGAGCAGTACCCTCGCACGATCGTTTCGAAGTTTCGAGTTGAGTTCCGGAAGGTATATTGAGTTTTATTAATTTCGTTTGGATGGATTATGATGATGTTGAGTTATGGATAATAATTGATGATGTTATGATTGGGTTTTAGGATTGAGAACCTCGTTAGTGCGGAGGTTCGTTCGATTTTGTTTCGTTGTGTTGGCGGTTGATTTTCGATGTTGAAATTTCGTGAAAATTTTGTTGTAGGGGCTGTTATGATGTGATTTAAGGGCTGTTATGTTGTGCTTTTATTTTCAAGTTCGTTAACATGAAAAATTATGCATTTTAGTGTGTTTTAAAGTATCGAATAATCGTTTGGATGTTGAAAAATCATTTTCAAGCGATTCGGATAAGTTTTCCATGAATGCGAATGTTAGTTAGTTGCGAGTTTTGTTGTCGAATATGGAAAAGTAATTGATGATTAGCAAGCTATCATTTATGTTATTAAGCTCTTAAAGATGATAAATGTTGTCGTTAGGATAGTTCGAATTATAATAAAGTTTAATCGGATAGTTTTTGTTTCACGCAAAATCATTAAATCGTTGAATTTCGAAGTTGAATCGGGAAATGAGTCGTCGTTTAGTTGCTGTCATGATTTTCAATTTTTGTGTTTTAAAGTGTTTGAATATTTGTTTTCCATCATTAAGTATAGTCGAGTAGTATTAACGATAAGTTTGATTAGAATCAAAGTTATCACACAAAACGCTAAAAGCGATAATCCGCGGTAAGTCGTCAAAAATCGCGTGAGTTTTATGTTATTCGTTTAGCTTCGCTTATCCTTTTGACGAATCCATTAGAATGTGATTTCGATGATGTTGCTTTAGATTCGAATAGCGTAGTTACGACATGCTTATATTAGAATGTTAATTTATATAGGCATCGATAAAGCGGGGAAAGCAAAGTTGAAGAAGTAACGTGAGGTAGAAAATCCGAACGTTTCCATGAGTTAGAAATCGGTGAATGTAAATTATTTTATGAAATGATAAATACACTATGATTACTATGCTTTCATAAAGATTGAAATGTTTTTAATATTTAAATGAATTTATATGAATGATGTACGCTTATAAATGTTTTTATATATGCATCTAAAGCATTATTGATCGCATAAAATTATTATTGATTTTTATGTTTTAATTTCTAATCAAATAAATATGTTATACAACAATTTTTTAGCATGTCAATGTATTTCAAAGCCGATGGCTACCCAATCCTCATTATATGACTGAAATATGACTGTTATGCGGCCGAAGTGCCTTATTGCGCGTATGGCATGTCTGTGGGGGAAAGTCCACTGATTATGGGAGGATCGAGTCTGTCATGTCGCCCTCTACGAGTATATAAGGTACTATTATGACTGATGCCCTATGTGCAGCGAGGTAACATTCCGCGGTATAGTGGTTTATGACTGAGATTAATCGTCCCCACCACCGGTGTCCTAGGACCGGGCGGTGATCATGATTTTCCTGGGTCCCATTGGATACATGTTTTATGATTGAGGATATGATTTATGAATTTGTGATCATGTTATGAATAAATTTTTTTTTCAATGCATATAATCTTGTTATTTCGTTTTCAAGCAAATATGTATATAAATGATTATGTAATAATATGAAATTTATGTTTGAATAGCTCATTACAGAACTTAGAAATTTTTAAAGGATTTTAGAAAGGAAAGCCTATTTAGAAATGTGTAACACTTACTGAGCCTTTTTAGCTCATTATTTTCTTGTTTATTTTATGAAAAACTCCCCAAGCGCAGGTTCGAGTCCTCCAGGCGGCAGATCTCCAGTTCAAGAAAATGCAAGCTTGTTAGGCGACCGTAACTGTGAAATTAAAGTAAATGTTTTGATGTATAACAGATTTAGTGTAATGTACATGTTTAAGTTTTATAATAACGATTACGATGCCACGTAATTGGAATGTTTTAAATTTGAAATGGTTTTGGTTTTGAATACTTGATTTGTGATTAAACATTGATTTTGAGATGGACCTGAGGTCCCATTAGGAAGTGAAAAGAATGTATGCATTTAGAAATGTTATTAATTATTTTATAGGTGTTTGAAAAGGTTGGAAATATCGGAGAAACAGCCGTTCTACTGCCGAAATTTTTCCACTCTAATTTTTAAATGATTAAGAAATGAAATTGTTTTGCGGCTTTATTTCACAGAGTCCTTTCGAGTCACCTGCATAACGATTGCAAGGATTCTGTGGGGTGTCGGGAGGGCTCCGCTCGGATCTCTATAAGGGTAATCCGGGTTGGGTCCTTTCATGAATTTTATTTGTCTCATAGGCATGAGATATCCCACATTTAACCTACCAATATTGACTTTAAACCAAGGAAATTGAAGCGTCCATGCGAGATAACTATTGAAAACGAGAAAATTTTGCAATAATTATTTTGTTGACATGTCATACTAATGTTGAAGTGATATTTCAATAATAACACGACATAAAACATTTATTTTTCACGAAAAACTAACGCTAATTAGTGTGACATTTCAATAATAACGTGACATGTGATATGATTTTTTAAATAAAAATTTTCTTATAAATGAGAAAAGACATCAATATTAATCTTTTATGAAAAAAATTATTACGTGTCGTGTCATTTTTAAATGATCACATTAATATCAATATAATATATCAATTAAATATCCTACCAAAGATTTACTTGTGAAAAATTCACTTACGTGAATTAGTGATGAGTTAGAGACAAACAAATTGACAAAGCTACCTAAATAATTTGGGGTCATGTGTCTACTTTTGCATGCTTGTGTAAACCCCTCTCCCTAATATTAGTACTGTAGTTATGTACAGTAAATTAGCTAATATAATTTCATGGTGCCTAATATTATAATGGAGTTAAAATAAACGGTGTAGGGAAGTTCGGGGACTGTTAAGGGAATGAATCGGGTTTTCCGGAAATTTTTCCTAAAATTCTGAAAAGTCTCCAAATAGCTTAATTAGAAATTTAAGAGACTTAAAATGGACTTAAAATAAGTTATATGAATTTTCTGGGTGAAACCGGACCAATCCGGTGAAATCCAAAAATTTCCAGAAATTACCCGTAAATTTAATCCGGTAACAGAAATTTAATATAAATGGTCCCAATAAATTATAAAGGTCCCATAAATCACTTTAGTAGCTTTTAGAACCTTAAAATAGCCTTGAGAATTTATTTCAAGTGGTAGAAAAAAAAAAGGCATTGAATTAAGTGGTTTAATGGCAAAATTGAAATTTTTACACTAGTGTAGAGATAGTTGTTTTTGGATCAATCAAATTGAGACACATCACAATGGCATTTTTGAAATTAATAGGTAAATGGAGGGCAATTGTTAACAAGCAAGAGATAGTATAAATAGGTGGAGATGTCTAGAAACATCAAAAGAAAAATCACGAGAGAGAGAGAGAGAGCATTACAAGTTAGGGCACAAGAAAAAAAAGGGGAGAGAGGAGGACGAAACCAGCAAGGGCAGCACCATCTTAAGGTGTTCAAGGGTGTTTTGAGGTCTCCTAAGTCAAGAAACCAAGTTACAAACCTTTCTAGATCACATCTCCACAAGAAATTGTAAGTTTAGTGCACTTTTTCATGTTTTTGGTTAGTTTGATGTTTATGAAGTTAGGGTCATGGAATCATGCTTCTTCCTCTTTGTTCTTGACATGTAAATGATGGAGAATCATGCTTGAGTTGTGGTATGTGTGGGCTGAATTAATTAGATGTCATTTGGGGTAGTAAACTAACAAAAATTCAAGTTGAAATAGAGATTTGTTTGTATGCCCTCCATGTGTTTGATAAAATGCCTAAGTGAAGTGAATTCTTTTTGTGATGTGTTTTGAGTGACTTAATTGGTCTCACATGAAGCTTAGGGGCTGTCCAAAATTCTGTCCCATCAACTCTAAGTAAGATTCAAATTGCATTTTAGTGAAACTAGTATATAAATTACTTGGAAACTAGTAGAATTGAAAAAGGAAATAAGAGGAAAAGAAAAAAAAGTGCAGGGGCGTTCTGCCCAAATAAGAGGTTCTGATCTGATTTTTATTTTCAACATTTTATGTGATTGAAATGTCCGTTTCGATGAAACAAGAAGGTAGGAACTGATGGAAGTCGAATCGGATTTAAAACGGCGAAAAACGGACCAAAACAGTGAAATTGATGAAATGTAACGTTTACGCGATTTTCAGAATTTTTAGGCATTTTTAACTCATGAATTCAGACCTGATTTATCCTAGATTTATTGTGGAAATAAAAGCTTGTAATGTAGGCTTGAATTGGATAAATTGGGCTAGTGATCGGTTATGGAAAAATTGTTAGAAATCGATCCAAAAGTGACTAAATGGGAACTTTAGAACTAGTAATCTAATTAGTGGTGTTTGAATTATGGATTGAATGTTAGTGGAATGATATTAAATGTTTGGTGAATGATTATTGTAAGGGAGCCATCTAAGGGTCCATAGGCGCATCTAGTCGTGAGAATTCGCCAAACTGTGAGTGTCCTTTTTTTTTTAAATAGTTTATGAAACTCGAATGTGTTTTTAATTAGAATTTTATTTGTATCAAATTTTCTGTCAATTTTAGTATGATTTATATGCTGAAATTCTATGGTAATTATACAAAAACTTATGTTTTGGTACCCCTAGGGTATTATAGATATATACCGGTTAGTAGTATCCCGTACGTGCACGGCGAGGTAGGACATATTGCATTGCATTTGAACTTTGCCACTTCGGCAATGACTCATGCATATTGACATATTAGTATGGTGGCCGTGGCACAATATGGGGTATATAGGTTTGCGCGCTTACCACACTGTGGCGATGTAGGATTCCGTCATATTACCGATTAGTAACAGGGGCGATGTAGGATTTCGCTCCGTTACTTTTGACGGCCCGAGCGATGTGGGATTCCGCTTCGCAGCATTGTACGGTTTGAGTGATGTAGGATTCCACTCTACCGTAGCACCTAGGGTACCACTAGTTATAGTATTCAGTGGACCTTTGGTAAGATATGGATATAGTTATGGAAACTGTTTTTATTCCACTTAATATAATTATGTTTTCATATGATTTCATTTCAGCATTTATGAAAGGAAATTCTTATGATAAGTTATGTATGAAATGGCACATTTACGCATTTGTAAATATTTTAGTAACCTATGACACTCACTGGGCTTTTAGCTCATCCCAAAATTCCCAAAAACATTTTCAAGTGTAGGTTCTGCTGCAACGGAAGCTGGGACACCGACACCGAAGTATTAGGCGTGTTGTGGATAAGTTTTGAAGTAAATATCGAAAATGTATGGTTTTGTAATATTTTTAAATGGTTAGAATTTTATATTAATCTATAAATTCCCATTTTGGATGTGTAAATAATTATGGTATTATGGTGTTAGTAGTAAATGTGCTTTGGTTTAAAATCAGCTAAATATACTTGTTTGTGGCTGATTGTGGTTTCCGGATTTTAATCTGATGGTAGTAGTGAATTGATTGAAATTTTAGAAGTGTCAACCTTTTTCCGTGCAGGATGGGTTTTTAATAAAAGCAACCGTTATGCTGCCAAAATTTTTATAAAATTTTAAATAATTTTTATTAACTAATGATTATAGTATATTTTATAGTCACCACAATAAAAAAATAAAAATAAAAATAAAATCGGGTTGCTTAATTTTAAATAGAAATTAGAAAAAATTTTAGAGACAAATCGGCCTTGCTTCTCGGGAGTTCTTTAGTCGATCTAGATATCGGCTAAAGGGTGACCGTGAAGTGCCGATAGGTCACCTAGTCCTCCATAATTATGGTATAGTAAGGATAGGGGCCTGTCAGCTTGTCATTAAAGGGTGGGTCAATTGCCACTCAAATTTCTTCTCTCTACCCTCATAATTTTACCAAATACATTTATTATAAAAATATATTAAATAAATTATAAAATAATATAAATAAATCACATATATTTTTATACTCAACCTAATTGATATATTTGGTGTGTGGTATGATTGGATTTGTTGTATTCCAATCATATGTTTGGTGTATGATAGGATTGGAGAAAAATTATTTTAAAACATTTTTAAATAATATAAAATTATTTTGAATTATAAATTAATAAAATATATAATAATTTATCCCTAAAATTACACGTTAGATGCGGGAGATTAATAAAGAGCAATCTTGCTCCCATATGTCTACGTTTTATAGATCACTAACTTTTTTCATCTTTAATTTATTATTGGGGTCCTTGAAACCATAAGTGCACCTCTTTTTGTATATATGTTCCATTAAAGGTTTTAGAATAGTATAACTTGTAAATACAACTATTTATTACCAAAAATATATATATCATTTGTTATATATTTGAATTAAAGATTGTGAACTTATAAATTAAAATGTAATTAAATGGAAAACTCCTAAGAGGTGCTGGTCTTCCCACTGCACCTCTTAACCTTTTTTATCATATTGAACTATAATTTGAACTTATTTATTTAATTAAATTCGACAGTCTTCTCATTCAAACATTTTTAAAAAATTTTAATTTAAAATTTTCAATAATAAATATTAATTATTTACCTTTTAAAAATAGTTTATATTTCAATAATTTAAATTATTAAATATTGTGTTAATATGATATACGGAATGTATTTTCAATTATTATAATTTTATATTTATTGGAAAGTAAATGACTTTTGGGCTCTTGGGTGGGACGCATGCGAAAGAAAACCTATCGTATCTATTTAGTGGGTTTAATCCGTTCAATAAACTAATGACTGTAACCCAAAACTTGTCTATAAGTTTTGGGCTCTCAGGTGGGAAAAATAGAACCACATAATGAAATATGCAAATACAGCATGTATGATATTTGTAAATCTTATAGAAACAATTTCACATTAATATAAGTATATTGTATTTCTTAAAAAGCATATCGCCTCCACATATTTATATTTAGTTTGATAAGTTGCATCTTATACATAATAAATTGTAACTTAGAATCCTATTATGGTTGTGAAAATTTTAACCCAGGATAGAAATAAATAATATCTATACTTACCGATATACGAGAGACAACAAAAGCGAATATAGTGGAATAAAAATCTTTCCATATGTTAGGATGCAAATCTGCCAATGGATGAAATATTTCTCGTTCCAATTTAGTTTTGCTAAACATGTAATATGTTTGAGATTTGAAGCAAATAGGGATGCTAATGAGTCAAATGTGTATGAAGACTGATATTCTGCCTATACTCAAACCCATTTTCCATAATTTTACCCATACCCACCCAAACAAACCCCCATGCAGGGGAATTGGTTATGGAAGTATTTGGGGATGGTTACCCCCATACCCACACTTGTTACCTGATTTTCTCCATTTGACCATGTTTGACCATATTTTGACCAAAGAATTTTAAAAAATATTAAAATCCATAAATTTAAACACATATAAATAAAAACATAATTCACTAAATAATTCTATCAACTCACTAAATCCACAAAAAAAAAATTGAAAATAATCTAATCATTCATTAAAATCCAATTTTACATGAGTTACTGCTCATGATAAAAAATAATAATAATAAATAAATATACAATTTAAAACTTGTGACTTTAAAAAAATACATACCTGAGTTACAACTCATGATTAAAAAAGAAAAATAAAAAAAAACATGAGTTGCAATTCATGATTAAATGTACATATGTATACATATCCATATACATACACACAAGTTATAACTCATGATTAAAAAAAAAAAAGGAATCGTAGACATATAGAAAGAGAAGAGAGGTGGGAAAAATTAAAAAGGTTAAGAATTCAAGCTCTATGATCGGAAAATTAGAGGATATGAAATAGTAGAGTATTATTAGCTTGTTTACTAGCTTTTCATGTTGTTGAGCTTTTAATATTCTTAATCTTATATAGTTACAACTCGTGATTTTCTGTGGAAGTATCTGGGGATGGTTTTCCCGATACCCACACCTATTATCTAAAATTCCTCCATTTGACCTCATTCGACCATATTTGACCAAAAAATTTAAAAAATAATAAAGTGCAAAAATTTAAATACAACTAAATAAAAACATAATTCACTAAATAATTCTATCAACTCACTAAATCTACAAAAAAAACTTGAAAATAATCTCATCATTCATTGCAATCCAATTTTACATGAGTTATAACTCATGATTAAAAAAAAAAAAAAAATACATACACATGTTACAACCCTTCATTTTAAAAAAAATAAAATAAAATAAATTGCATACACAAGGTACTACTCATGATTGAAAAAGGAAAAAAAAAAAAAAACACAAGTTACAACTCATGATTAAATACGCACATGAGTTACAACTAATTACTAAAAAAAGCAAAACAAACATATACAAAAAGAAGGGAAGTGAGACAAATTGAAAAAGGCGGAGAATTCAAACTCCATGATAAGAAAATTAAAGGATATGAGGTGGTAGAGTATTATTGGCTTGTTTACTAGCTTTTCATATTGTAGAGCTTTTAATATTCTTAATATTATATAGTTACAACTCGTGATTTTATGTAGAAGTATCTAGGGATGGTTTTCCCCATATCCGCACCTATTACCTAATTTTCTCCATTTGACCTCATCTGACCATATTTGACCAAATAATTTAAAAATAATTAAATTCATAAATTCAAAAACACATAAATAAAAACGTAATTTACTAAATAATTTTTTCGACTCACTAAATCCTCAAAAAAGTTGAAAAGGAAAATAATCTCATCATTCATTACAATCCAAATTTACATGACTTACAACTCATAATTAAAATAATAATAATAATAATAAAAGTACGTACACGATTTACAACTCATGATTTTTTTTGAAAAAAAAAAAAAATACATACACGAGTTACGACTCATTATTAAAAAAGAAGAAAAAAACACATGAGTTACAACTCATTAAATAAATATATATATGTGCACACACGAGTTACAACTCATGATTAAATAAATATATATGTGCACACACGAGTTACAACTCATGAATAAAAAAAAAAAAAACACAGCCATATATATATTTAGGGGAAATGGTTAAATGGATAAAAATTGAAATAGATTTATATATAAAATAATATCTATTTTATTATTTTGCTCCCTCAAACCTTAATTTTTCATTTATATCATAAGACTTGTATGAGTATTTATTAGCCAATTTTTAATTAAGTTAGGGTTGCATAAGTGATTGGAGACTTGCATGAATGATTAAAGTTAGGTTTGATGATGAACCCTTTTAGTTTTTATGATTAAAGTCATAAAACCTTTCTCCTTTCTCAAACCTTAATTTTTTATTTATATCATAAAATTTGCATAAATGATTATCAACTAATTTTATAGAACCCTAAGTAACATTTTTCTTTTTTTTTTCTTTTTTTTAATAATGAATTGTGACTATCAATTAAAATCTATAGTTTTTGGATGATTGAAGTACACTCATTTGCTTGTTTACTGATATGATGAAGAAATTGAAAGAAAGAAGTGATATTTTTGTTTGGTTTGTGATAAAATCTATTAAAAGACTAATGTGATGACCGAATGTTTGATAGTATCTTTTATGATTATATAATGATTATATAAATGATTGGAGATTTTTTAATTTTTGATAGAGAAAAATTAGGATTTGAATGAGTAACAAAAAGAAAAATTAGGAATTGAAATAGTAAAAAAGGTTTAGAATATTGATGATATTTTAATTAATAATTGGTGAGTGTGCTTACAAAATATTTACTCTTTTGGTAATTTTACTCAAGGGTAATATTGTATACTTAAAAAAATGCTAATTTAGGGTGTACATATGATTTTTGAGGGGTGGAAATATTGCAACATAATGACTTTACCCAAAAGAAAGAAAACCTATCGTATCTATTTAGTGGGTTGAATCCATTAAACAAACTAATGACTTATACAAGTTTTGGGCTCTTTGGCAGCAAAGGAGCATATAAAATAGAACCACATAACGATAGATGAAAGTGCACCATGTATGATATTTGTAAATCTAGCTCATAGCAACAATATCACATTAAATAGGCATACCGTATTTCTTATTGCTGTCGTAGGAATAGAGACCTTTCCATAGAAACCTTAAGAATATAATATTTTGAAACAATCATGAAGCCATCGTAGGAATAAAGACTTTTCAATAGAGCTAGCTAGTAGTTTTGAGTAAAAAAGACGGTTTTCTCGTACATATGTCTCCAAAATTGAATTAGTAGTGGCTTAGAGTTAGTTAATAGTGATGGTTCTGTCGTTATTTAAGGCTGAACAAATAATTGATTGTTCAATTTTTTAGTTCGATATCAGATAAAAATGAATGGATTGGATGAAGACATTGGCATTGATTTAACCAAGTTGATGAATGGCAAGATGACACCTAGCATTTGATAATATCCCTAGATATATATCGCTCCACCTCCTAGTCTATAAATAGTGTGATAGGCTCCTTTCTAACTATACTAGCTAGGCGACCTGCCCGACACCCCACGGTGGCTTCCTAGTCGAGATCTGCTCCGGCTGGAAAGTTTCTGTGGAGCTAAGCCTCTTTTTTTCCTGAAATTACTTGAAATGCTTTTTAATTTTGAAAACGGGTAAGAATTTTGTTCGTTGAAAATAACTTATGAAAATAGAGTTTTATGAGAATCCGGTAGCACAATAGCTGTTTTTCTAAAATTTTCACCCTGTAAAAACTTCATAAAACCTGTATAATTTCATTTCCAAATATTTCCATAATGAATAGTCATCAGGCCCTTTTTCAATTTCACAATCATGCAATGATACAGAAAGCAACTTGATTAAAATCTTAAAACGTCATGCATGATATTTACATAAAATCCTTAATCCAAAACAATATTTACAAAAGAAGAGATATCTGAAAAAGATAATAAATACAATACATAATAATATGTCTAGAAACTAGTGTAGCATGGTCGCGTGTCTAGCTGGCCTGTACGTCCGATGGAGATGCTTCCGCCGCGCTGCTCGCACCTGCACCTGGGGAGGATTTTAATAAAATAGGAAAAATGATGGTGAGAATAACTTAGTGAGTGGGTAAGTTTAATATAAACTCTACTTTTGCTTAATATAATATTCCTCCCAAAATAGGTTGGAAAACTATTATTTACTTACTTTACCTTACTTTACTGAAAAACTATAAATCTCATTTTAAAAATGCGAAGGGTACTTATCAAACTTTTCTAAAAAAACTTTTCTTGTTTTCTTACTAGCCTATTTGGCAACCTAGGGAAACTTATCCTTCATAAAGGCGCGAAGACACGCCACTAGGATTAGGGAAACTCTCACCATGTGTAGTCATAGATGTGGAAACAACTCTGGGATCGCGATTCCCTCCAATATCAGACAGATCTACACTATCTCATACGTGCAGAGGGTGACTGACAGACTCGATCCCCCCAAAGTTAGTAACTCCCCCCAACTTACCGTACACGTATGGAATACTTCGGTCGGGTGTAAACTAGGGGCTAGGGTAAACCAAAAGCATATAGATAATGAAATCTCAGCAATATGCTATAATATCACAATATAACTTTCGTAAATAATATCTCTATGCATGTATATCTCAATTTACTAGTTTACTTTATTCAAAGAATATATATATGTATACATTCTTAACACATACATGCATTTGTAGGAAGGTAATGATAATCATAAAAGCTTAATCAATATTGAAACAATTCATTTGCTAAAAATGATTTGCATTCATAATAATAAAGTGTATGAAAACTTTATAAAATCCACACTCACAACTTGCTTCCAAATACTTTATCACCACTTCCCGTTACGGATCTCATCCGCTCTCCGATTCACCTACAATTGGTTTCGATCAAGATTTCGTTAAAACACAACTCGTGCGTAAACTTAACTTAAGCCACACGAGGATTTCTAATCACAAGAATTCAAGCGATTATCGTCACACGATAACAATACGGAAAACTAATATTCGCACGCAGAGACTATCTCGAACCAATTCATTATCACAACATAAATTACTCGAAACTCTACGGTTACAAAACTGACAATCATGCCATTCAAAACTAAAGTAACATCACCGACATCACATTCTAATGGATTCAATAAAAAGAAGATTCGAAGCTAAACGAATAACATAAACCTTACGAGATTTCAACTAGTTATCGCGAATTATCGTTTTTAGCGTTTCGCGCAATTCCTTCGTTTCCAATTAAACTTATCGTCAATACTACTCACGACTTAACTTAAATCATGAAAAATGAATTTTCAAACACTTTAAAGCACAAACATGAAAAATATGGCAGCAAGCTTAAACAATATTCATTTTCTGATTCAATTCCGAATTTCGACAATTTAACGATTTTGCGCGAATTGAAAACTATCCGATTAATTTTATTATAACTCAAACTATCCTAACCTCAAACTTTAACACTTTAACGGGTTTAAATACGACTCAAGGCAGCTTGATAACATCATAAACACTTTCACATTCGACAACGAAAATCACAAACTAAAAACATTCGCATTCGCGGAAAAACTCATCCGAATCGCTCGGAAACAATTTCTCAATATCTGAACGACTATCCGATACTTTAAAACATACCAATACTAACCATTTTCCACGACAACGAACTCAAAACTAAAAGCAATACATAACAGCCCCTAACTTTCCTATAACAGCCCATACTCGAATCGCAACGAAAACAATCGATGACAATTTCATTCCAAAAACACAACCGGACAATAATGAGCGAACCTCCGCACTAACGAGGTTCTAAATCCTAAAACCCAATCATAATATCATCAATTATCATCCATAATTCAATTCTAAATATTTTCC
This sequence comes from Dimocarpus longan, assembly GCA_022984855.1. Lineage (NCBI taxonomy): Eukaryota > Viridiplantae > Streptophyta > Magnoliopsida > Sapindales > Sapindaceae > Dimocarpus > Dimocarpus longan. The sequence continues at coordinate 23,389,512 of CM041014.1, forward strand.
ATCCAAACTAAAACCATAAAATCAACTTACCTCTCTAAAATATTTCGAAAACTTCGACAATCACTCGCGAAGGGGCTACCTATATCATTTCTATAATCCGAGAGCTTCCTTCAATCCAAATTCACATGCACGCTTTAAGAATTACTCGAAAAACATAACAAAACTAAATGGAACAACACTTACCTCAACTCGAACTGATTTTCGCTTCGAACCAACTCTCGAACAATTGTGACGGTGAGACGACGCTCACTTAAGCTCACGGCAGCAGCTTCCTCTTCTTCACCTCCCTTCCAACTTGATGAAGCTCCAATGAAGGATGGGTTGATGGTCTAAAGCTATTCGGTCTTCACCTGATGAAGTCTCGGCCTGACAGCAGCTGCTCGACAGCAGCTCACACAACAACGATAGCAGCTCACGGTAGTGGACACGGCAGCACTTCAGCTCACGGCCTGACCCCTCCTTGCTGCTCTTCCTCTCCACGGTCTGGCTCCAATTCTCCTTGGATTTATCCTTGCATGCACGATCAGCTCGTGCTAAGCTTGATGATGTCTACTTTGCTTTCGAGTGTGCACTGGACAGTTTACGATCGGCTCAACCAGCTCACTTCTGCTTGCATGCACGGTTGGTGTTCTCAGATCTGGTCTTCTCCTTCAGCTTTGCTTCATCTCGGTTTGACAACAGCTCTCACAACTTCTCTTCTTCTCTCGTTCTCTATCTCTCTCGATCACTCTCTCGCTCTCGGTTTTCTCTTTCACGAGCCGCACGCACAGATCTCTCTTCCTTCTCTCGTTCTCTCTATCACTCTCGGTTTCTCTATGAGCAAGTCTCGGTTTGAGTTTGAGGGATGGACCGAATGGGATCTGTTGGAAGGTCTCTACTTCTCACTCTCTCATTTCCATCTCTCTCTCGGCAACAACAAACGGAGACCGAAATAGACATTTACTTTTTAATCTTCACTTTCAATATTTGCTTTTTCAATTAACTTATATATGGTTTAATCATTTGATGACACACGGTAACCATGCACATCATCTCATGCCACTTGTCTTTGCTCACCCTTTGGATGTGTGACATGTGTCACTTTCATGCACTAATGATATTTTATTTAAAGTCTTCCATGCATTCTCTCGTTTATATTCCAAGCTTGAATCCATTTCCATTCGTCCGTCCAGGAATCTGCTTTTAATTGCTTTCGCCTTTGGAATTATTTTAAAATTTCAAATCCGTCTTCACAAACTCGAATTTATTTTTATTATTCTAAAATAATTATTTCGAATATTTCCGGACTCGATAATTATATTTTTCCGATCGAACGCGATCTATCGAAAAAATATTTTGCTCTTCGACGAACGAGGTTTTAGGTTATACAATTCACCCCTCCTTATAAAATTTTCGTCCTCGAAATTTACACAACTTCATGCAATGCATTTCAACACTGGAATCTAGCAAACATACTCAATAATTTCTTAAATTATAAAATTCTTAGTCGAATCACTAAATATACTTACTTGCTTCAAAAATATATGGATATTGTCTGCGCATCTGCTCCTCGTGCTCCCACGTGGCCTCCTTCACTGCATGATTCCTCCACAACACTTTAACCAACGAAATAACTTTGCTGAGAAGAACCTGTTCTCTCTTGTCAAGAATCTGAACTGGGATCTCCTCATATGATAGGTTCTCCTAGAGTTCCATTGCCTGGTCTGACAACACGTGCGAAGGATCTGCTATATACTTACGGAGCATCGAGACATGGAATACATTATGGATCCTGGAAAGTTCTGCTAGTAGCTCAAGCCGATAAGCTACCTCACCTACTCTGCCAATCACTTCATAGGGATCGATATACCGAGGGCTATTCTAGTGCCATATCAATAATATGAGTACCGAAGCAGCAGTCTCACAAGTGGTTTCTACCCCAAATGATCATACCAAGGCAGCAAGGCGTCAAACAACAGAGTTTCCCAAAAGTATTTGGGGAGATCGATTCCTCAACTACAATTACAAAGAAGAAGAGGTACTTAATTATGTTCATTAGATGACAATAAACATGATGTATATTAGATTATGAATTATCAAATAGGGATCATCTGAATTTTGAAAAATTCGAACCTAGCTTGTTCTATGAAGAATAAGTGGAACAATACAAAACACTTTTTGTTGTCTATAATAGGTCAAACGGTTAATAATTTTGAAGTCTTGATTATCGTCAACATTTGAACATATGTCGGAGATAAAGAATTTATATTAGATGTCTCAATATCTTGTTCTCAATTTTATTAGTTTTCCATATCATATCATAATTATAATGTAATATTAATATTTCTAATATGGTAACTACGTAGATCAATCGTGCCCATCCATCAATTACAAGAGATTCAACGACTCAAGGAAGAACTAAGAAGGGAGCTATTGGCTTTGACTGACCAATCTTTATCACAACAGCTTAACCTTATTGATGTAATCCAACGCTTAGGAGTGGGATATCACTTTGAAAGAGAGATCCAACAAGTATTCCAACAGATCTATGATAGTTAATGTCATAATGATGAAGATGTTGATCAACTTGATCTTTACGTTGTTGCTCTTTTTTTTCGACTCCTAAGAGAACATGGACATCATGTTTCGTGTGGTGAGTGTTTTATATATATTGATTGCGAACTCATTTTATATTTTGTGAAGCGATCCTCATGATATCATATGGGAACATCGTCATATATTTTTTATAATATAAGTAATCCTTTTAACTGGATGATATTAGATATCTTCAACAAGTTCAAAGACAACAAAGGCAATTTCAATGAGGGTTTGACAAGTGATGTGTCAGGAATGTTGAGCTTATATGAAGCAGCACATCTTGGGGTGCATGGAGAGGACATACTGGATGAGGTTATTACTTTAACTACCACTCATCTTCAATCCATGGTGACCCATTTAAGCGATCCTCTAGCGTCACGAATAATTCATGCTCTACATAATTCACGACACCAGCATGCTCTAAGGGTTGAGTCTAGGCGTGACATCTCTATCTATCAGGATGATGCTTCACATAACCAAGCATTACTAAAGCTTGCAAAATTGGATTTCAATTACCTTCAATCACTGCACAAGCAAGAGCTTAGTGAAATTTGTAGGTGGGGTCTCGGAATGCAAAACCTTTTTTGAATTTTACAATTTCCTTTTCTTTTTTCCTATACATCTCACACTATATTAACTAATGGATTTCAGATGGTGGAAGGATTTGGATTTGGCTATCAAGTTACCTTTTGCAACAGATAGAGTGGTCGCTTGTTATTTTTGGATATTGCTTCTGTTTCACGAGCCCCAACACTCACTTGCTAGAAGAATAATAGCCAAAGGATTGCCCTTGATATCCACTGTAGATGATTATTATGACTCATATGGCACACCTGAAGAGCTAAATCTCTTTACGAAAGCAATAGATAGGTTTGATAACGATAAACTTTTTCTTCGAAACTTAACAACATGCAATATAATTTTATTCTCAATTAGGTACTTTCAATTAACTTTCAGGTGGGATGTGAGTAGCATGGACCAACTTCCAGACTACATGCAAGCCATTTATAAGGCATTATGTGATTTTTTTGCTGAAGTTGAGGAACTAGCAGCGAGCAGAGGATGGTCATATCGAGTTCGCTATGCGAAAGAAATAGTATGACACAGTGTTAATTAATCACCTTGACACAATGTTAATTAATCTCCTTTTGCTTTACTAATTCTTATAGAATTTCAATGTTGTTTATCTTTTATATATATATATATATTTATATATATTAATGCATATTCATGGCAGATGAAAAAGTTAATCCATGGCTATTTTGACGAGCCCAAATGGCTCCAAGACAATCTAATTCCAACCATGGATGAGTATATGCAGGTGTCACTAGTAACATTTGTTTACAACAACATGTTAATCATACCTCTTCTCGGCATGGACTGTAGCGTTACAGAAGAAACCTTAGATTGGATGTTGAACAGACCTATAATTATAAGAGCTGTAGAATTACTTGGAAGAGTCATGAATGACACCAGATCACATAAGGTATATATCAAACTATACATTTTAATTTGTTAGATTACTTACGCTATGTGTTACAGAGAGAATTTTTTAATTTCTTTTTTAGGTTAATTAGTAGAGTAATGTTACGTTTATTAAACATCTAGTCCAAATTAATGTCTAAATGATGTAACATATGAGTTATCAATATTATATAAATCACCCGTTATTATTATAGTTAATAAGATATTGATAATTCATATGTCACATGATTTAAACATATAATTTTTATAAAATATTTGGGAAACTTAACGCTAATCTAATTAATATACCTACTTACATGTATATGTGTGTGTGTGTGTGTGTTCATGCAGTTCGAGCAAAACAGAAGGCACATAACTTCGAGTGTTGAATGTTATATGAAGCAATATGGAGTATAAAAGCAAGAGGCATACGAACAGTTGCATTAGCTAGTTCGTAATGCATGGAAGGATGTGAACAGAGAATGCCTCCAACTTGCTGATCATCTACCTGCACCTATACTTAAGAGTATTCTCAATATTGGAAAATCGTCACATGTTTTCTATGACGAGGGTGATAGCTACACATGTGTTGGGGAACAGATGAAAACTTATATCGAATCTGTGCTTATAGATCTCATTCCTATGTGAGGAAATTAATCAAATGGACATTGTATATGTCTTGCTTAATAGTTATTATCATATCAGGTGTTCTCTTATCTGTTGCTTAAGTTTTATTATTGTGTTTATCGAGTGTCACGATGTATTTCATGGTTTCAACTTATAATAAAGTGCTCCTATGTGTGTTTTTCATCTTAATGATTTCTTTTTGAATTATATATGTGACAAGATGATGTGAATTTTATTTGTCTCATAGGCATGAGATATCCCACATTTAACCCACCAATATTGACTTTAAACCAAGAAAATTGAAGCGTCCATGCGAGATAACTATTGAAAACAAGAAAATTTTGCAATAATTATTTCGTTGACATGTCATACTAATGTTGAAGTGATATTTCAATAATAACACGACATAAAACATTTATCTTTCACGAAAAACTAACGCTAATTAGTGTGACATTTCAATAATAACGTGACATGTGATATAGTTTTTTAAATATAAATTTTCTTATAAATGAGAAAAGACATCAATATTAATATTTTGTGAAAAAAATTATTACGTGTCGTGTTATTTTTAAATGATCACATTAATATCAATATAATATATCAATTAAATATCCTACCAAAGATTTACTTGTCAAAAATTCGCTTACGTGAATTAGTGATGAGTTTGAGACAAACAAATTGACAAAGCTACCTAAATAATTTGAGGTCATGTGTCTACTTTTGCATGTTTGTCATTAAAGGGTGGGTCTATTGCCACTCAAATTTCTTCTCCCTACCCTCATAATTTTACCAAATACATTTATTATAAAAATATATTAAATAAATTATAAATAAATCACGTATATTTTTATACTCAACCTAATTGATATATTTGGTGTGTTGTATGATTGGATTTGTTGTATTCGAATCATATGTTTGGTGTATGATAGGATTGGAGAAAATGACGGAACCCTTCCCGAATCCCTCCTTTGGACCCGAGAAAGATCCCGTAGCACCCCGTCAGAACTCCAACGAACCCTAACTTTGGCCCGAAGAAATCCCGTCAGAGCACCGAAACTTACTTTAAACTTCCTTTTAAACTCGTTTACTAGGTGGCAGGGGTATTAATTTTTCGCTTTTTAATAAAAATTTCGGCAGCATGCCGTCTGTTTTCTAAACTATGCCACCCTTCAAGTTTCAAATACAGTTTATAAAAACACTTTTATGAATTTCATTTCTCAACTTCCAGAGCCTCCGGCTCATTTTTCATAACACAACCACAAAACTTTAATAAAACATTTTAAACTAATACATCCACGATTTCTTTAAAATACTTACAACTATTGATATAAACATATACATGATCAAAATAACACCATATATACATGTATTAGGTATCATCCTATACGTCCACCTGCACATCTGACTGAACCTCGTCGGCTGGATGACTAGCTCCTGCATCTACGGGAGAATTTTTAAGAAAAACATTTAAAGAAAAACGTAAGTATAACTCAGTGAGTGGTAGTAACTTTTAAACTAAAATTCATTTCTATACTTAAATTTCTCCCAAAAATAGTTTAATAAAACTAAAGTATTTTTCTAAAATACTTTCTAAAACTCATTTAAAACTGCTTTTGAATCTCGTTCTAAATTTCTTTCTAAAACTTTATGAAATCTTTTCTTAAAAGTATTTTCTTAAAATCTTTTCTGGTGCTCACCCGAATGGTAACCCAGAGAATATCTACTCCTGACGTGGTAGCATAGAGCTAACTACTAGGAGTGGGAAAAACTGCTTTTGAATCTCGTTTTAAATTTCTTTCTAAAACTTTTTGAAATCTTTTCTTAAACTCTTTTCTGGTACTCGCCTGAATGGTAACCTAGGGAATATCTACTCCTAGCGTGGTAGCATATAAAATCTAGCTAACCACTAGGAGTAGAGATCTACCATGTATAGTCGCCGAAAGCGGGCCCATGTTGCGGACCGACTACACTACCCTATACGTGCATACGAATCACTCATACCTCGCTCACACATGAGTCGACTAGACTCAAATCTCACTGACTGACTTCCTCTCATCTACCGTATCATGCATAGGGCATTCGACCGGGTACTAAACTGGGGCTAGGGTAAACCATAGGCTATTAAAATTTCTTTTTTCTTAACACACTAAAATATTCTAAATCTTAAGGCAATAAGCCTAAAATATTTAATTCTAGCACATTCTCATATACAAAAATAATAAACTAAAATCTTTATGCTAGAATTAAAATATAAATTTAATTAATAAATAAATAACTATTTATAATAAATTCTTTTAACTTTAAAAAAATAAACTTTAAAATGATATAAATAGAAACTTGTAGTTCCACTCACTGCACATCCTCGGATAAAATTCGATTCTCCTCCGTATGCCTCTGGAAGTCTCCGCTTTTACCCAAATAGGCAACCGTTTTGCTTCAAATTTGTTGGGTTAGCTAGAGGAGATGACGAGGAACAACTTTCGTGAAGAAACCATGACGAAAATCGGATCGGATCACCTTCTCTTCTTCTCTCTCTCTCGCGCGCGACACTCGCGGCTTCTCTCTCGGCAACTCTCGGCTTCTCTCTCTGTTTCTTTCTCATTTCACGATCAAAAATGTCTCAAATGAGACAAAACTAAGTTATATATATTTTAAGGCTCATTTACTATAAAGTCCCTCAAGAAAATCTTACTTTATCACCTCAAAATTTCACTAATTATACTAGTGCCCAAAAACAAATCATTTTATATTCTATTGGTCCACTTGACCTATTTTCATCCACTTATTTTTCCAATCAATCCATGGATGACACGTGGCACAACTATAGTTATTACTTTTTAAATCACTTATCTCATTTCTCATTGGTTGAATTCCGTGAGCTCACCTTGTTTGATTAACACGTAAATCTCGCCTAATCACTTTGTAATTGTACCGGGGTCAGCCAAACGATATCCAACTTGCAATATGAAAATCTAATAAGCCTCAAATAACACTACCAGAGGCCTATGATTCGACCGTAACTTAATTCGAAGATTTCTAATACCATAAAATATTAAATCTGGGTGAGGGCTTACACTTGATGAATTTTCATTTCAATAGAACTTTCAATACCTAATCCTTCTGAAAAATATTCCACAAATATTCTACACACATCTTATGGCCAATTCGACTTTATAAACTTCAATTTAGGTCTGATACCTCTCATATATACTTGATAAAGGAAATGTTCCTAACTGAAATCTGATCGAATCAACCGATATCTTTTTATACGTATCTATAGCTTAAAAACTCGATTTTTACACTCATTCTCGTTAACTCATTCTCATTCACTTGGGTTACACTCCTTGAAACTTCTGCATATCATTCTCATGCTTGATCCATGAATACTTAACTTAAAATGTCCATTTTGCCCTTTTTTATGATATAATTTCACTTTGATCGAAAAATACTCTGAAAATATTCCATGGTCATCTAATCTTCAAATTGACCATGAAATACTCTAATTGGGTGTCTTATCTATTAGTCTCATGCTTCGAAAAAAATTCAATTGGATTTAAACTCATTAAAACCTATTAATCTCTCAAAAGGGCAACATCGTAATTTTCTTCGGATCGCTTAAAACTGATTCAAATGGTCTTCTTTTTTATCCGTTTTTGTTTCTCTATACTCTCATACTATTTTCAGACCTTTGCGACCCTTAAGGTCAATTTCTGAAAATTTTACTATTAATTTAAAAATTTTCGTCCGAAAAATACTATTCATCAAAAACTTTTGTTTCCCATCGAATCTAAATTCATGACCCTGAACAATATAACCGGATCCAAATTCGATCTTAAACACAAACTTTCGGATTTTTTAAAAAAATCACTATTTATCTAGATCCGAATACTATTCACTGAAAATTCTCATTTCTTCCTAACACGATACTCAGGGCCTTATAAATATAATCGAATTCTAACCGGACCTCTTGCATTATTTCTGGACTCTTTATTCTTTATCCGATCGTCGAAAATGAATTCTCTGAGGAAACTAGGATCGGGGTCTATCAGAAAAATTATTTTAAACCATTTTTAAATAATATAAAATTATTTTGAATTATAAATTAATAAAATATATAACAATTTATCCCTAAAATTAAACGTTGGATGCGGGGGATTAATAAATAGCAATCTTGCTCCCATATGTCTAAGTTTTATAGATCACTAACTTTTTTCATCTTTAATTTATTATTGGGGTCCTTGAAACCATAAGTGCACCTCTCTTTGTATATATGTTCCATTAAAGGTTTTAGAATAGTATAACTTGTAAATACAACTATTTATTACCAAACAAAAAGTATATCATTTGTTATATATTTGAATTAAAGATTGTGAACTTATAAATTAAAATGTAATTAAATGGAAAACTCTTAAGAGGTGCTGGTCTTCCCACTGCACCTCTTTACCTTTTTTATCATATTGAACTATAATTTGAACTTATTTATTTAATTAAATTCGACGGTCTTCTCATTCAAACATTTTTAAAAAATTTTAATTTAAATTTTTCAATAATAAATATTAATTATTTACCTTTTAAAAATAGTTTATATTTCAATAATTTAAATTATTAAATATTGTGTTAATATGATATACGGAATGTATTTTCAATTATTATAATTTTATATTTATTGGAAAGTAAATGACTTTTGGGCTCTTGGGTGGGATGCATGCGAAAGAAAACCTATCGTATCTATTTAGTGGGTTTAATCAGTTCAATAAACTAATGACTGTAACCCAAAACTTGTCTATAAGTTTTGGGCTCTCAGGTGGGAAAAATAGAACCACATAATGAAATATACAAATACAGCATGTATGATATTTGTAAATCTTATAGAAACAATTTCACATTAATATAAGTATATTGTAATTCTTAAAAAGCATATCGCCTCTACACATTTATATTTAGTTTGATAAGTTGCATCTTAAACATAATAAATTGTAACTTAGAATCCTATTATGGTTGTGAAAATTTTAACCCAAGATGGAAATAAATAATATCTATACTTACCGATATACGAGAGACAACAAAAGCGAATATAGTGGAATAAAAATCTTTCCATACGTTAGGATGAAAATCTGCCAATGGATTAAATATTTCTCGTTCCAATTTAGTTTTGCTAAACATGTAATATGTTTGAGATTTGAAGCGAATAGGGATGCTAATGAGTCAAATGTGTATGAAGACTGATATTCTACCTATACTCAAACCCATTTTCCATAATTTTACCCATACCCACCCAAACAAACCCCCATTCAGGGGAATTGGTTATGGAAGTATTTGGGATGCTTACCCCATACCCACACTTGTTACCTGATTTTCTCCATTTGACCATGTTTGACCATATTTGACCAACAAATTAAAAAAAATAATAAAATCCATAAATTTAAACACATATAAATAAAAACATAATTCACTAAATAATTCTATCAACTCACTAAATCCAGAAAAAAAAAACTTGAAAATAATCTCATCATTCATTAAAATCCAATTTTACATGAGTTACTGCTCATGATAAAAAAAAATAATAATAAATAAATACACAATTTAAAACTCATGACTTCAAAAAAATAAAAAAATACATACACGAGTTACAACTCATGATTAAAAAAGAAAAAAAAAAAAAACATGAGTTGCAATTCATGATTAAATGTACATATGTATACATATCCATATACATACACACGAGTTATAACTCATGATTAAAAAAAAAAAAAAAAGCAATCGTAGGCATATAGAAAGAGAAGAGAGGTGGGAAAAATTAAACAGGTTAAGAATTCAAGCTCCATTATCGGAAAATTAGAGGATATGAAATAATAGAGTATTATTAGCTTCTTTACTAGCTTTTCATGTTGTTGAGCTTTTAATATTCTTAATCTTATATAGTTACAACTCGTGATTTTCTGTGGAAGTATCTGGGGATGGTTTTCCCGATACGCACACCTATTATCTAAAATTCCTCAATTTGACCTCATTTGACCATATTTGACCAAAAAATTTAAAAAATAATAAAGTGCAAAAATTTAAATACAACTAAATAAAAACATAATTCACTAAATAATTCTATCAACTCACTAAATCTACAAAAAACTTGAAAATAATCTCATCATTCATTACAATCCAATTTTACATGAGTTATAACTCATGATTAAAAAAAAAAAAAAAATACATACACAGGTTACAACCCTTCATTTTAAAAAAAAATAAAAATAAAAATGCATACACAAGGTACTACTCATGATTAAAAAAGGAAAAAAAAAAAAAAACACAAGTTACAACTCATGATTAAATACGCACACGAGTTACAACTAATTACTAAAAAAAGCGAAACAAACATATACAAAAAGAAGGGAAGTGAGACAAATTGAAAAAGGTGGAGAATTCAAACTCCATGATAAGAAAATTAAAGGATATGAGGTGGTAGAGTATTATTGGCTTGTTTACTAGCTTTTCATATTGTAGAGCTTTTAATATTCTTAATATTATATAGTTACAACTCGTGATTTTATGTAGAAGTATCTAGGGATGGTTTTCCCCATACCCGCACCTATTACCTAATTTCCTCCATTTGACCTCATCTAACCATATTTGACCAAATAATTTAAAAATAATTAAATTCATAAATTCAAAAACACATAAATAAAAACGTAATTTACTAAATAATTTTTTCGACTCACTAAATCCTCAAAAAAGTTGAAAAGGAAAATAATCTCATCATTCATTACAATCCAAATTTACATGACTTACAACTCATAATTAAAATAATAATAATAATAAAAGTACATACACGAGTTACAACTCATGATTTTTTTTTAAAAAAAAAAATACATACACGAGTTACGACTCATTATTAAAAAAGAAGAAAAAAACACATGAGTTACAACTCATGATTAAATAAATATATATGTGCACACACGAGTTACAACTCATGAATAAAAATAAAAAAAAACACAACCACATATATATTTAGGGAAAATGGTAAAATGGATAAAAATTGAAATAGATTTATATATAAAATAATATCTATTTTATTATTTTGCTCTCTCAAGCCTTAATTTTTCATTTATATCATAAGACTTGTATGAGTATTTATTAGCCAATTTTTAATTAAGTTAGGGTTGCATAAATGATTGGAGACTTGGATGAATGATTAAAGTTAGGTTTGATGATGAACCCTTTTAATTTTTATGATTAAAGTCATAAAATCTTTTTACTTTCTCAAACCTTAATTTTTTATCTATATCATAAAATTTGCATAAATGATTATCAACTAATTTTATAGAACCCTAACTAACATTTTTCTTTTTTTTTTTTTTATAATGAATTGTGACTATCAATTAAAATCTGTAGTTTTTGGATAATTGACGTACACTCATTTGCTTGTTTACTGATATGATGAAGAAATTGAAAGAAAGAAGTGATATTTTTGTTTGGTTTGTGATAAAATCTATTAAAAGACTAATGTGATGACTGAATGTTTGATAGTATCTTTTATGATTAAATAATGATTATATAAATGATTGGAGATTTTTTAATTTTTGATAGAGAAAAATTAGGATTTGAATGAGTAACAAAAAGAAAAATTAGGATTTGAAATAGTAAAAAAGGTTTAGAATATCGATGATATTTTAATTAATAATTGGTGTGTGTGCTTACAAAATATTTACTCTTTTGGTAATTTTACTCAAGGGTAATATTGTATACCTAAAAAAATGCTAATTTAGGGTGTACATATTATTTTTAAGGGGTGGAAATATTGCAACATAATGACTTTACCCAAAAGAAAGAAAACCTATCGTATCTATTTAGTGGGTTGAATCCATTAAACAAACTAACGACTTATACAAGTTTTGGGCTCTTTGGTAGCAAAGGTGCATATAAAATAGAACCACATAACGACAAATGAAAGTGCACCATGGATGATATTTGTAAATCTAGCTCATAGCAACAATATCACATTAAATATGAAGGGACCCAACCCGGATTTAATCTCTTGAATCCGTGGGAAGTCCTCGCGGCACTCCAACAGACTCCGAAAACCTTTTCTTTAAACAATTAAATTAGGAATCTGTAGAGCGAACCCGATTTAAATATTTATTCTTTTCATCAACTATCGAAAAAATGTGGTGGGAATTTTTTTTTTTTTCTATAAAAATCAGTAAACTATTTATTCAATTAAAAAATTTGCGGAAAAACGAACAGTTTTCTCTATTTTTCGGACATCCCAATTTTTACAAAACCTGCAAATAAAATCATAAACACTTCCAAAATTCATCCATTTTCTCCACTACCATTTTTAGGACCTCAAGTCCACCACAATTTAATCACAAGAACATTTAAAAACTTTCAATGAAATCATTTTCATCAATAAAAAAACATATGCGTTATGTACAATTCAAAAATATTTTTTGAAATATTTTGGGCTTGAGTTTGAGTACTCTCAAACGCCTACGTACCTCGATTATCTACAGAGGATCAAAGTACTCGTAATTCAGAGTTTAAATATTCATATATGTATATACAATACAAAAGAATGATGTAATTTTCAAAACCATAAAACATGACATATTTATAGCCCAAAAATTTTATACATATTTTCAAGTCATCGTCGTCTATAAAGAGGCTACCTACGACTACCCAGGAGGATGCTCAGACTGCTCCCTAGTTCAGTTCCTGAAAATTTTATTAAAATATTTGGAAGAGTGAGCTAAAAATAGCTAATGAGTGTGCAGTTTAATAACAAAGTACCTTTCAACATCTTTCAGTAAAATCATAACATTTACATAAATAATAAAACATTTCATTTCATTTATCAATTATATAAATCATAAATATACATTTGTGAAACAATTTTTAACCTTTCAATCACAACCAATGGAACTCAGGGAAATAATTCACCAACCGACCTAAAAGCGACGGTGGTGGGACGGTCTATTTCCAATCATAAAACCACTACGCTGCGGATAAAATCACGTCTTGTGCAGGGTAACAGTCATAATACTTTATAATGTGTAAACGCCATCCTATAATTCTTATCCCTTCCTTTAGTTAGTAACCTATTTATTTACCTGTAAACCTTTACACATTTAAAGTATCTCGACCGATATCCAGTCATTTCAGTCATAATAGGGTCTAGGGTAACCATCGGCTAAAAATTCTTTTATAAACCACATTTCATTTAAAAACTAAAACTATTTCTTTTATACTTTTCATAAACATTTGTTTGTTGTCAAAATTTTTCTTAAAGTCGAAACCTTAACTCTTGAGTCTTTTTCCTTAAACCTGATATCGAAACTTAAATCATTTATATAATCGAAACAATTATATTCAAATCATAAACATATATAAAATATACATATACAAATATATATTTAAAAGAAACATATATATATATATATATATATATAGTTTTACGCTCATAATTTCGCTTCCGTTCGCTAACTTCCAATTCGAGGAACCCTCTTCACCTCTTACAAGTCTCAGTTTTCGTTTGAAAAACTTCCAATTCACCTAAAGTTTTAAATCACCAACTTATTCACAACTCCATTTAAAAAATAAACTCTAATGGCATTTTTAAAACTAATCAAGCAACATTCTCTCCATCACAAACCCTTATTTTATACCGTTCATTTCCGTGAAGTTTTTCATGTCCAAACGCATTTAAATACACACTTGAAACCATCAAATTAAAAGAAAATACAGAGGACAGCTTGCACATTATATAGTAATATGATTACTTTTGAGCGTTACACGCATTCCATGCAATGTGATTTGTTATCTATGACTTAATCACACTCAAATACACATTCAAGTACATACTTAGGACCTTAAAATCAACTTAAAATCACACAAATTCCACTTCCACACAACTACCCTTTACTCTTGTCGAAAATCACACGAACACTCTATTCTTGATTTTCTTTCGGTTCCAACACGTATTCACATTCCATTATACATTTATATACTTAATAATCAATTAATTCTCATTTATCTAAACAAAACACAAGCCACACAAACAAAAACACATACTACCGAACACACATAACACATACCCATTTTTTTTTCCACTCATCTCACGTCACACACACATCACATAAAACTCTACACAATCATCTCCTCCCATTTCAGCTTTTTATGAGACAAAATCAATTAAACCCAACATAACTTACTTGAGTTTGATATCAGCAGCTGTCAGAGATTCTCATGGCATCCATATCCTCCCATTTCAACTTGTCCAACTTGAACTACAACAACATTAACACTAATCTTGAAATTGACAGCAAACAACTCAAGAAAAACAACTCAAAAATTCAAGTTATTCCTCTTACTTACTGTTCATCATCATCTTCACGCCTACCCCTGCCGTTTTCCACCATCTCTTAGCTTCATCTGGCTGCTTCCATCTCAGATCTTTCTTCTCTCAACTCACCCGAAATTTCCTTTCTTCACTCGCAGTCTGCAGCTTCGTAAACGCCCGTCGCGACTTCAGCTTCTTACCGTTTCTGGTCTTTCTTCCTCACTTCCAGATCTGATTTTCTGGCCTGAAATCACATGCTCATCCAGCTCCTTTAAGCCTTCATCTGACCATGATAACACCCCTTAGATGATCGATCTTCTTGCTTCTTCACTTGGCTGCCGAGAGATGTTGAGATTGCCGAGTGAGGGAGATTGATTTCGGGTCTGATTTTCGGGTCTGTTGGTGAGTGTCTGGCAGTCCAGATCTGAGCTAAGAGATCACCCAATTAATTACTTAACAAATTGCCCAAATGCCCTTCAACGTTTCTCAATTATGCCAATTTAACTTTCAACCAAGGTTTTACATGTTTACCCCTCTTTTACTAACATTTCTTATTCTTTTCCAATTATGTCCCAACTCATTTTTAACTTATACTTAACACTCCCTAATAATCTCTTTTAATCCTCATAAACTTATATTACTCATAAAAAATTTTATCCCATAAAAATAAATACGTTAAATCTGTCAATTTCCATAACAATTGTAATATCGATAATGTTAACCATTATTTCTCTCAATAGTATTTCTAAAATATTCCACACTTACCAATTCATCAAATTAACCTCATATACTCTCAATTAGACTCATAATTATTCACTTGCATCACATAAAAAAAAATATCTCACAACGGTAGAATATTTTGAAAATACAATCGCATTTAACATATTTCTCTCTCTATATATATATATATATATATATTCCTAAGTATGAAGGACTTGGTCTTAACAATTTGACTAGCTCAATTGGTACACATCTTGCTTTCCATTTGACTATATAGCCTTGGTCATAAGTTCGAGAGGTGTGGGAGGCGTATGAAAACCCTAAAGGCTAAGGGACAGTACTTAGACCGAAGGATGGGTGAACCCATGCACCCAGGAAGGTCCCGACCCAATCATGGAAAGAGGATATGAAGGGACCCAACCCGGATTTAACCTCTTGAATCCGTGGGAAGCCCTCCCGGCACTCCAACGAACTCCGAAAACTTTTTCTTTAAACAATTAACTTAGGAATCCGTGGAGCGAACCCGATTAAAACATTTATTCTTTTTTTTCAACTATCGAAAAATGTGGTGAAATTTTTTTTTTTTTTTTTTAACCAGTAAATCATTTATTCAGTTAAAAATTTTACAGAAAAACGGAGAGTTTCTTCTGTTTTTTGGACATCCCAAATTTTATAAAACCTGCAAATAAAATCATAAACACTTATAAAATTCATTCATTTTCTCCACTACCATTTTCAGGACCTCAGGTCCACCATAATTCAACCACAACAACATTTAAAAACTTTTAGTAAAATCATTTTTATCCATAACACAAAACATATGCATTATGTACATTTCAAAAATATTTTCTGAAATATTTTGGGCTTGAGTTTGGGTACTCCCAAACGCCTACGTACCTCAATTATCTACAGAGGATCAAAGCTCTCGTAGTTCAGAGTTTAATTATGCATATACGTATATACAATACAAAATAATGATGCAAGTATCAAAACCAAAATATGACATATTTACAGCCCAAAAATTATATACATATTTTCAAGTCGTCGTCGTCTACAAGTAGGCCGCCTACGACTGCCCTGGAGAATGCTCAGACTACTCCCTAGTCTCAATTCCTGAAAATTTTATTAAAACATTTGAAAGAGTGAGCTAAAAATAGCTCAGTGAGTGTATAGTTTAATATCAAAATACTTTTCAACATCTTTCAATAAAATCATAACATTTACATAAATAAATAAAACATTTCATTTCATTTATCAATTCATTTTAAATCATTTGGTAACATTTCAATCACAACCAATGGAACCCAGGGAAATAATTCACCAACTAACCTAAAAGCGACAGTGGCGGGACAATCCATTTCCAGTCATAAAACCACTACACTGCGGATAAAATCACGTCTTGCACAGGGTAACAGTCATAATACTTTATAATATGTAAAGACAATCGTATAATTCCTATCCCTTCCCTTAGTTAATAACCTATTTCTTTACCCGTACCTTTACACATTTAAAGTATCTCGACCGATATCCAATCATTTCAATCATGATAGGGTCTAGGGTAACCATCGGTTAAAAATCTTTTTATAAACAACATTTCATTTTAAAAAAAAAAAAAAAAAAACCAAAACAATTTCTTTTATCTTCCATAAACATTTGTCCGTCAAAATTTTCTTAAGGTCGAAACCTTAACTTTTGAATCTTTACCATTCAAGATTTTCCTTAAAACCTTATATCGAAATTTAAATCATTTATATAATCCAAACCATCGTATTCTAATCATAAACATATATATAAAACATATGTATACAATTATGCATTTAAAGAGACATATATATAGATATATATAGTTTTACACTCACAACTTATTTCCGTCCGTTAACTTTCGATTCAAAGAACCTCCTGCACGTCTCCGTTTCCGTTCGAAGAGTTTCCAATTCACCTAAAATTTAATCACCAACTTTTATTCAAAATTCTCTTCAAATACAACTCTAATGACAATAGAATTTTCCTTAAAAATCTCTCAAACTAATTAAGCAATATTCTTTCCGTTACATGCCCTTATCGTAATTTAACCATTACTATTCATTTCCATGATGTTTCCATGTCCTAATACATTTAAACACACACTTGGAACCACCAAAATAACATAAAATACAAATGGGACAACTTGTACGTAATACATCCGCATGGTTACCTTTGAGTATTAAATGTGTTCCATGCAACGCAATTTATTATCTATGACCTAATCACACTCAATTACATATTCAAGTACACGCTTAAGACCTTAAAATCAACTTAAAATCACCCAAATTCAACTTATAACCAGCTGCCCTTCATCCTAGTCGCAAATCACACAATAACACAATACGCGATTTTCTTTCGGTTCCAACGCGTCTTCGTATTTCATTACATATTTATACCATCAATAATTAATCAAATATCCATTATTTAAAGCCAAACACAGCCCACACACACGCCACTTGCTGCAGCACATAAAAAAACGCCTACCCATTTCCTTTCCATTCAACTCACGGCAACCACACACACACCTCAAACTCTACATAACAATCTTCTCCAATTAAGTTTTTCAAGAGATAAAACCAATTAATCTTAACATAACTTACTTGTCTGAGAGTTTAGCAGCTGGTCATGGACTCCCACAGCAGTCCAAAGCTTCCATTTTTCGAATCTAACTTGAGCTACAACAAAAAAACTAACAATAACATGAAATGGACAGCTCATAACTCAAGAAAACATGTCACAAGAGTTCCAGCTGTTTCTCTTACCTACTGTTCGTCACGCCTACCCCTGCATTTTTCCTCCATCTGTTGGCTTCACGTGGCTGCTTTCATCTCAGCCATTGCTTGCTTCAGCTGACCCGAATCTGTCCCCCTTCACACGGTCTGCAGGACGCCTTCACCAGCCCGTCGCGGCTTCAGCTCGTCTTCATGTTCTGGTCAGCTTCTTCACGCCCAGATCTGGTTTTCTTGCACTGAAATCAGCTGCTACTCAGCTTCTTCAAGCCTCCAAATTACCATGATCAAGCTCCCTTGATGATTGATCTTCCATCTTCACTTGATTGCCGCGCGAGAGAGCTTGAGATCGTCGAGAGAGAGAGGTGCAGAGAGATCTGAATTTTCGGGTGAGAGGGTGAGGTTTCTGAATCTGAAATTTCAGCTGGGAGAAACATATATATATGGCTTCACAAAGTGTCAAAACACCCCTCAACTTTTCTCAATTAGGACAGCTAAAATTTCAATCCAAATTTTCCACTTACACCCCTCTTTTATTACTATTTTTATGAACTTCATTTATCCATTTTCAATCATGTCCATACTCATTTTTAATCTATAATTAACACTTCCTAATTACCTCTTTTAATCCTCATCACTTATATTTTCCATAAAAAAATTATTCCATAAAAATAAATACGTCCAATCCACAAATTTTCATAACAATTTTTAATATCGATAAAATTAACCGTTATTTCTCTCAAGAGTATTTCTAAAATATTTCACCCTTATCAATTCATCAAATTAACCTCATAAACATTCAATTAGACTTATAATTATTCACTTACATCACATAAAAAAATTTCTCACAATGGTGGAATATTTAAAAAAAAATACAATCACATTTGACATATTTATTGATATTTATATATATTCTTAAGCATAAAGAACTTGGTCCTAACAGGATGGGTCGTTATAAAATAGGCATACCGTATTTCTTATTGCTGCCGTAGGAATAGAGACCGTTCAATAGAGACCTTAAGAATATAATATTTTGAAACAATCATGAAGTCATCGTAGGAATAAAGACTTTTCAATAGAGTTAGCTAGTAGTTTTGGGTAAAAAAGGACGGTTTTCTCGTACATATGTCTCCAAAATTGAATTAGTAGTAATGATGGTTCTGTCGTTATTTAAGGCTGAACAAATAATTGATTGTTCAATTTTTTAGTTCGATATCAGATAAAAATGAATGGATTGGATGAAGACATTGGCATTGATTTAACCAAGTTGATGAATGGCAAGATGAGACCTAGCATTTGATAATATCCCTAGATATATATCGCTCCACCTCCTAGTCTATAAATAGTGACATAATGGCATATGAATTTATACAATCCATACAAACCCAATCAGTCTCTTGTCTATTCTAGTGCCATATCAATAATATGAGTACCGAAGCAACAGTCTCATGGGTGGTTTCTGCCCCAAATGATCATACCAAGGGAGCAAGGCGTCAAACAGCAGAGTTTCCCAAAAGTATTTGGGGAGATCGCTTCCTCAACTATAATTACAAAGAAAAAGAGGTACTTAATTATGTTCATTAGATGACAATAAACATGATGTATATTAGATTATGAATTATCAAATAGGGATCATTTGAATTTTGAAAAATTCGAACCTAGCTAATTCTATGAAGAATAAGTGGAACAATACAAAACACTTTTTGTTGTCTATAATAGGTCAAATGGTTAATAATTTTGAATCTTGATTATCGTCAACATTCGAACATATGTCGGAGATAAAGAATTTATATTAGATGTCACAATATCTTTTTCTCGGTTTTATTAGTTTTCCATATCATATCATAATTATAATGTAATATTAATATTTTTAATATGGTAACTACGTAGATTAATCGTGCCCATCAATTACAAGAGATTCAACGACTCAAGGAAGAAATAAGAAGGGAGCTATTGGCTTTGACTGGCCAATCTTTATCACAACAGCTTAACCTTATTGATGTAATCCAACACTTAGGAGTGGGATATCACTTTGAAAGAGAGATCCAACAAGTATTCCAACAGATCTATGACAGTTACTGTCATAATGATGAAGATGTTGATCAACTTGATCTTCACACTGTTGCTCTTTTTTTTTTACTCCTAAGAGAACATGGACATCATGTTTCGTGTGGTGAGTGTTTTATATATATTGATTTCGAACTCATTTTATATTTTGTGAAGCAATCTTCATGATATCATATGGGAACATCGTCATATATTTTTTATAATATAAGCAATCCTTTTAACTTGATGATATTAGATATCTTCAACAAGTTCAAAGACAACAAAGGCAATTTCAAGGAGGGTTTGACAAGTGATGTCTCAGGAATGTTGAGCTTATATGAAGCAGCACATCTTGGAGTGCATGGAGAGGACATACTGGATGAGGCTATTACTTTCACCACCACTCATCTTCAGTCCATGGTGACCCATTTGAGCGATCCTCTAGTGTCACAAATAATTCATGCTCTACATAATTCATGACGCCAGCATGCTCTAAGGGTTGAGTCTAGGCGTGACATCTCTATCTATCAGAATGATGCTTCACTTAACCAAGCATTACTAAAGCTTGCAAAATTGGATTTCAATTACCTTCAATCACTGCACAAGCAAGAGCTTAGTGAAATTTGTAAGTGGGGTCTCGGAATCCCAAACCTTTTTTGAATTTCACAATTTCCTTTTCTTTTTTCCTATACATCTCACACTATACTAACTAATGGATTTCAGATGGTGGAAGGATTTGGATTTGGCCACGAAGTTACCTTTTGCAAGAGATAGAGTGGTTGAGTGTTATTTTTGGATATTGCTTCTGTTTCACGAGCCCCAACACTCACTTGCTAGAAGAATAATAGCCAAAGGATTGCCCTTGATATCCACTGTAGATGATTCTTATGACTCATATGGCACACCTGAAGAGCTAAATCTCTTTACGAAAGCAACAGATAGGTTTGATAACGATAAACTTTTTCTTCGAAACTTAACAACATGCAGCATAATTTTATTCTCAATTAGGTACTTTCAATTAACTTTCAGGTGGGATGTGAGTAGCATGGACCAACTTCCAGACTACATGCAAGCCATTTATAAGGCATTATGTGATTTTTTTGTTGAAGTTGAGGAACTAGCAGCGAGCAGAGGATGGTCATATCTAGTTCGCTATGCGAAAGAAATAGTATGACACAGTTAATCAATCACCTTGACACAATGTTAATTAATCTCCTTTTGCTTTACTAATTCTTATAGAATTTCAATGTTGTTTTATCTTTTATATATATATATATATATATATATTAATGCATATTCATGGCATATGAAAAAGTTAATCCATGGCTATTTTGACGAGTCCAAATGGCTCCAAGACAATCAAATTCCAACCATGGACGAGTATATGCAGGTGTCACTAGTAACATCTGTTTACAACAACATGTTAATCATACCTCTTGTCGGGATGGACTGCAGCGTTACAGAAGAAACCTTAGATTGGATGTTGAACAGACCTACAATTATAAGAGCTGTAGAATTACTTGGAAGAGTCATGAATGACACCAGATCACATAAGGTATATATCAAACTATACATTTTAATTTGTTAGATTACTTACGCTATGTGTTACAGAGAGAGTTTTTTAATTTCTTTTTGGGGTTAATTAATAGAGTAATGTTAAGTTTATTAAACATCTAGTCCAAATTAATGTCTAAATGATGTAACGTATGAGTTATCAATATTATATAAATCACCCGTTATTATTATAATTAATAAGATATTGATAATTCATAAATCACATTATTTAAACATATAAGTTTTATAAAATATTTGGGAAACTTAACGCTAATCTAATTAGTATACCCTACTTACATGTATGTGTGTGTGCGTATTCATGCAGTTCGAGCAAAACAGAAGGCACATAGCTTCGAGTGTTGAATGTTATGTGAAGCAATATGGAGTATCAAAGCAAGAGGCATACGAACAGTTGCATAAGCTAGTTTGTAATGCATGGAAGGATGTGAACAGAGAATGCCTCAAACTTGCTGATCATCTGCCTGCGCCTATACTTAAGAGTATTCTCAATATTGGAAAATCGTCACATGTTTTCTATGATGGGGGTTATAGCTATACATGTGTTGGGGAACAGATGAAAACTTATATCGAATCTGTGCTTATAGATCCCATTCCTATGTGAGGAAATTAATCAAATGGACATTGCATTTGTCTTGCTTAATAGTTATTATCATATCAGGTGTTCTCTTGTCTGTTGCTTAAGTTTTATTATTGTGTTTATCGAGTGTCACGTTGTATTTCATGGTTTCAACTTATAATAAAGTGCTCCTATGTGTGTTTTTCATCTTAATGATTTCTTTTTGAATTATATACGCGACAAGATAACGTGAATTTTATTTGTCTCATAGGCATGAGATATCCCACATTTAACCCACCAATATTGACTTTAAACCAAGGAAATTGAAGCGTCCATGCTAGATAACTATTGAAAACGAGAAAATTTTGCAATAATTATTTTGTTGATATGTCATACTAATGTTGAAGTGACATTTCAATATTAACACGACATAAAACATTTATCTTTCATGAAAAACTAACGCTAATTAGTATGACATTTCAATAATAACGTGACATGTGATATAGTTTTTTAAATAAAAATTTTCTTATAAATAAGAAAAGGCATCAATATTAATCTTTTGTGAAAAAGATTATTGCGTGTCATGTTATTTTTAAATGATCACATTAATATCAATATAATATATCAATTAAATATCCTACCAAATATTTACTTGTCAAAAATTCGCTTACATGAATTAGTGATGAGTTGGAGGCAAACAAATTGACAAAGCTACCTAAATAATTTGGGGTCACATGTCTGCTTTTGCATGCTTATCATTAAAGCGTGGGTCTATTGCCACTCAAATTTCTTCTCATTACCCTCATAATTTTACCAAATACATTTATTATAAAAATATATTAAATAAATTATAAAATAATATAAATAAATCACGTATATTTTTATACTCAACCTAATTGATATACTCTTAGGGGGAAAAACTTAATTGAACACTGTTATGATGGAAATATTGCGATCATAATAGTCCGGCCCAACTGGACCTACAGTGCAAGTCCAGAGACCCAGACATCCAAATATCTACCCTCATCTTGGCCCATTCTCCTGGGTGTGGAGCCCATTAGTGGGCACTCGCTGAGGCCGAAGCCCGCTATCGCTCAATAAGCCCGCAGTCGCTCAGTCTGATCGCTCGGCCTCAGCGCATGCCACTTATTCCTCTAGATCCTTTATGACCGTTATGTTCCGTATCGCTCAGTCGCCGTGACTCCCCAGAATTTTACTCGCTAATAGTGAACCACTGGTCGTCGTCGCTGATCGCTCGCTTCCATCCTTCAGGTGTATCGGCAAGAATATCCGCCATCCGTTACAATTATATCAGATCGCCATATTCCCGCCACGATCGACATCCTGTCTGACCGATTATTTGCAGTCTGGTTAAAGTATCCGCCATAGAGGAGCCGTCCATCAGAGGTACCCAACTAGCCATCCTAGCCCGCAGTTGTCCGTCTGAACTGGCCGCTGTTTTGCGAGGGTGAATGCATTCCGACTCCTTCACTCACGATGTTATCCACTTTAATACCGTGATCGGCTGCGGGCGTGCCGGTCCAGAATCCATCCCGTCAACTTTCCAGTCAAATGGAGAAATCCATCTCCCTCTCTAGTTTGGAAGTTCCGGTCAGCAGGAATCAACAGCGCCATGCAGAGAACAGTTCCAAAGCTTGCCATGCACGCTACTCCTACCAGAAGTCAGAATCTCAACCTCGACAACCCATCATTGCGTATCCGACCCGGTCAGCAAAGATCCTCTGTGGACAGACCTCGGATGCGACGGATTCGGCCGCATTTAATGTGTTTTCGGCCGCATTTAATACACTGTCAGTCGTTTTAATTGAGTTTCCGGCGCATTAAATGCTGTCTGTCAGTGTAACTATAGTTAACTATTTACTTTTGTCTTATTCTGTTTACTGTAGCATGTCCCCTTCCTCTATAAAAGGGGACGTTTTTCACTGTAAAAAGGGACGAAACTTTTGAGTGTCGTTACTCTGCCCAAATAGTGAAAGAGTGAACAGTAGACGTAGGCATCTTTTTGGGCCGAACCACTCTAAAAATCTTCTGTGCCTCTTCCTCTTCACCTCTAACCTCTCCATGTCATTCCCTTTGCTTTGCATGCAACCCATCGACCGTATGAAATTGTGAGTTTGGGCCCTAAAACAACCTCGTTGGTTAAGGAAAACCATTTTCCGACGTTAACATTTTTGGCGCTAGAAAGAGGGGCTCATCTTCAGTTTCGTCATATTTTCATCCATTAGCTTTCACAGCTTGTCCTCCATTCGCCATGGTTAGAGGGAGGATCCCGAGGGATTTCAATGCAACGGACAGTCGTCAGCAGATTTCAGACCATCAGCAAGCTATGTCTACCGAAGGGGTATCCAATGCTGGTGCAGGGACGTCTAATGTGCCCATTACGGGGAACACTCAAGGTATACCCCCTCCCCCTAATTGCCAACCCACATGTAACGCTGCAGAAGAAGACGTAATGCAGGCGATGCGACGGCGGCAGGAGAGGCTGGAGAATACCGTCACGGAATTTATGGGCGAGGTTAGAGCTATGTTCCGGACTCAAGTCCCCCCCCCCCCCCCCCCCCCCCCCCCCCCCCCCAAACTCCTCGCCAGGCTGTCCCAGAAAGAAACGTTCCCCGTAGGAGGCATGCGGAAGACCCTAATACGGACAGAAGGGGTACCGGAGAGTTCGAACGAGAAGGGTCTGTCCATTCATCCAGCGTGCATTCTAGCGCTCGACCCCCACAAGCCCATGATGGACGTCGGCAGCAGCAGGGTGGCCGCCATCACGACCTGACCTATGTAGATAGAGTGGGGCCAGAACCTGATGCGGAGAGGCAGGCTGGCAGAAGCAACCGATCCCCGAGCAGGAGAGATGGACATTCTGCTGCTGGAAGAACTGAAACACGAAATACATTGGTAGCGGAACTCCTTCAAAGGGTCCGGCAGTTGGAAGCGAGACCTGCGGTACAGGAGCAGAGGGGCCAAGCCGGGGAGAGGACCCTATTTGCTGTGGAAATCGAGATAGAGCCGCTCCCTCCAAGGTTCAAACTCCCTAGCATCCCTCAGTACAAAGGAAACTCTGACCCCTACGATCATCTTGACGCCTTCAACATACAAATGGATCTCCAGACAACGAATCCGCTTGTAAAATGTAGAGTGTTCCCAGCTACCCTTGGGGACATTCCACGGACGTGGTTCAGGAGCCTACCCCCACGCAGTATCAGCAATTGGGAGGAGTGTCAACAGAAGTTCCTGAATCAGTACAAAGCACTAAAGAGACGTCTCGCGCCACCGTGCCACCTTTCTACCATCTGCCAATGTCCAGGTGAGCCTCTAAAAGAATATATCAACAGGTTCAGGCGCGAGGTGACAAATGTAGAGAATCCTACAGATGAAGGGGTTTTGTCGGCTATCTCATCCGGTCTAAGGAATGATGGCAAACTGTACGAGAGCATATATAGGTCCCCTGTCAAAGACCTGGGAGAATTTTATGACAGAGCTGAAAAGGAGATCCGGTGGGAGGGAGTAGCCAATCCTAGGAAAACCGATGCTCAGAAGAACGAAGCTGGTACTTCCAGCCATGGGAGAAAAATAAGCAACGGGGGAAACAATCCTGGAGGAAGGAGAGAAAACCAGCAGGTTGCCAAGAAAGCCAGAGACTGGCGGAGACCAGACGGCAACCGGGGGTCGGAGCGGCCACGGTACCGAAGTCGTTACAATACATACAGCGCCCTGTCGGATGCCCAAGACCGAATATATGCGACGGAGAAGAACAGAGAAAATTTCGGTCGGCCGGCTCCCCTTCAGGGTCCGGAAGGACGAAAAGACAGAAACAAGTTCTGCGCCTACCACAATGACATTGGGCATAATACTTCCGACTGCTGGGCCCTCAAAGATGCCATCGAGGAATTGATCAGAAATGGTCGCCTGAAGGATTATGTCGTGAGAACCCCGAGGCGACCATCTCAGCAACAGCGTCCCCGACAGCGCTCAGAAGACCTCCCAGTTCAAAACCAGCCAGAGCCGGATTCCACTCAAGGGCCCTCCGTCAGAACCATCCATATAATCCATGGGGGACCTTCGCAAGCAGGAGAATCTAAACGTTCCCAGGAAAGGTTTGTACGGGAAGCGAGGCGTGTCCAGCCTGGGAAGCAGGGAGAGTCAGTGAGGCCCGCCAAGAAAGCAAAAAGGGTGGCAGAGGACATTGTGTTTTCTGATGAGGACGCGCGGGATGTCCGTCTCCCCCATAATGATGCTTTGGTGATCAGGGCGCGCATCGGCAATTCGGTAGTGAAAAGGATCATGATAGACACCGGCAGCTCTGTGAATGTCATGTATAAAGGCTGTTATGATCAGATGGGGATCGGTGATGATCAGTTGGAACCGTCCCCTGAACCCCTTTACGGTTTCACTGGAGATTCGGTCATTCCTGCTGGACAAATCAGACTACCTCTGACTCTCGGCAATGAAACCAATCAATCCACAGTGCTGGCGGACTTCCTTATCATCAATTCTCCATCAGCATACAACGTAGTGATGGGAAGGCCAGCGATGAACGACCTCGATATGGTTGTCTCCACCAAAACTCTAACGGTAAAGTTCCCGACTCCCAATGGCGTAGGATGTGTGCGGGGTGAACAATCCATGGCTCGTCGCTGCTATGTGGACGCGATCAGAAAAGGTGTCCAAGGGAAGCAGGCGGAGATAATCCCAGAACGGGAGTTACAGGCGATCACTTCATCGGGGGTCAGTTATGACTTAGATCCCAGGGAGTTTGACGCATACCCAAGTTCCGGTCCAGTAGAAGAGCTCGAAGATGTTCCAATCATCGAAAATGATATGTCAAGATGTCTGAGGCTGGGTAAGAGTCTTGTCTCTGAGGTAAGATCCCAATTGGTTAACTGTCTCAAGAAGAATGCAGATATTTTCGCCTGGAGTCATGGAGATATGGTGGGAATCGACCCGGATATGATGACGCACAAGTTAAACGTCAACCTCCGCCATCGGCCAGTCTGCCAGAAGAGAAGACAGATGAACCAGGAGCGCAACGAAGCCCTAAAGGAGGAAGTGGACAAGCTTCTGGCCAATAATTTTATCCGCGAGGTCCAATATCCAGAATGGGTGGCTAACCCTGTGCTGGTGAAGAAAAAGAATGGGAAGTGGAGAACCTGCATAGACTTCACAGACCTGAACAAAGCTTGCCCAAAGGATAGCTTTCCCCTGCCCAGAATCGACCAGCTGGTAGACGCAACAGCGGGACATGAACTCCTGAGCTTTATGGACGCTTACTCGGGATACAATCAAATCCCCATGGACCCTAAGGATGAGGAGTGCACATCATTCACCACCGACCGGGGGCTCTACTGCTACAAGGTAATGCCTTTCGGTCTGAAAAATGC
This sequence comes from Dimocarpus longan, assembly GCA_022984855.1. Lineage (NCBI taxonomy): Eukaryota > Viridiplantae > Streptophyta > Magnoliopsida > Sapindales > Sapindaceae > Dimocarpus > Dimocarpus longan. The sequence goes on from CM041014.1 coordinate 23,417,562, forward strand.
AGGGGCCACTTATCAGAGACTGGTGAACAGAATGTTTGAAGAGTTGATTAGGAAGAGTATGGAGGTTTACGTGGACGACATGCTTGTGAAGTCGGAAAGAGCCGCCGATCACGTTCACGACCTGGAAAGAATGTTCAGGATCCTGAGGAAGTACCAGATGAAGCTCAACCCTCTCAAGTGCGCCTTCGGGGTTTCCTCAGGTAAATTTCTTGGTTTCGTTGTAAACAACAGGGGAATAGAAGCTAACCCGGAGAAGATACAAGCCCTACTGGACATGAAATCACCAAGAAACGTGAAGGAGATTCAAAGTTTGAACGGCTAGATTACGGCTTTAAGTCGTTTTGTATCCAAAGCTTCCGACAGATGCGTTCCGTTCTTTGAAGTGTTAAAGAAAGCCAGGAACTTCGAATGGACTGAAGAATGCGAAGCTGCCTTCCTACAACTCAAAGAATATTTAGGGCGCGCACCGCTGTTGACCAAACCAAAGGAGGGGGAGATATTGACTGTCTACCTGGGCGTATCCCAGCACGCCCTGAGCGCAGCGTTGATAAGAAAAGAGGAAAACGGTGCACAGGTGCCGGTGTACTTTGTGAGTAACAAGCTGGTTGAGGCAGAAACAAGGTACACTCCAATGGAGCTGCTCGCCTACTGTCTGGTGGTGGCATCCAGGAAGTTGCGTCCATACTTCCAGGCGCATAAAATCGAAGTCCTAACCAGGTATCCTCTGAAGCAAATCCTCTAGAAGCCAGATACCTCCGGCCGACTCATCAAATGGGCCATCGAGCTCGCCCAATTTGACATCGAGTTCAGACCGAGGCCGGCAATCAAGGGTCAAGTGCTTGCCGACTTCATCGCTGAGTTTACAGGACCGACGGACGACCAAGCTGAAACTTCTCAAGGACCGTACTGGGAGCTTTTTGTGGACGGGTCCTCCTGCGAGAAGAGTGCCGGAGCCGAAATCCTACTGATTAATCCTGACGGTGGTAAGTTTCTCTGTGCCTTAAAATTTGGCTTCAGGGCAACGAATAATGAGGCGGAGTACGAAGCGCTGCTGGCAGGGCTCCGTCTTGCCAAGAAGTTGCAGGTGGCACGAATCAGAATCTTCAGTGACTCCCAACTGGTGGTCTGTCAGATAAAAGGGGAATATCAGGCTAAAGGATCGAAGATGGTCTCCTACTTACGGGAAGTTCAGAAATTGCTGGGGGCCTTCGAAGTATTCGACTTGAACCAGATCCCACGCGCCCGAAACTCCCACGCGGACGCTCTGGCTCGTCTAGCATCCGCTCAAGATACGGACGGCACCGAGAGCATACCTGTGGAGTTCCTGCCCAAACCAAGCGCCAAGTCTGACATGGAAATGATGACCTTGATAGTGGTGGATGGATCATGGATGAATCCCCTAGTCAATTACTTGCAGGAAGGCGCACTACCAGAAGATAAGATGGAGGCACGTCGTCTGCGAATAAGAGCGGCCAGATACTGTATTTATGGAGATGTCCTCTATAAGAGGGGCCTTTCGACCCCACTTCTCATGTGCATTGACGAGCCAGAATGCACTGTCTTGATGAGGGACATACATGAGGGACATTGCGGCAACCACGCTGGAGGGCTTTCTTTGGCTCAGAAGGCGCTTAGACAGGGTTTTTACTGGCCGACGATGAAGAAGGACGCCATCAACTTAGTGAAGAGATGTGACAAGTGCCAGAGATTCTCTAAGATTCCCCGAGCTCCACCAGCCTACCTCCGTCAGATGGTCAGTCCATGGCCCTTCGCTATTTGGGGCATGGACCTGATTGGACCTCTTCCCATAGGACGAGCAAGGTGTAAATATGCAGTTGTGGCCGTTGACTACTTCACCAAATGGGCAGAAGCGAAGGAGCTGGCTGAGATCTCCACCACGAAAATTGAGAAATTTGTATGGGACCATATAGTTTGCAGGTTCGGCGTTCCCCAACAGTTGGTGACAGACAATGGAACCCAGTTCACGAGCGAGCAGTTTCAGGAGTTCTGCCACAGCCTCGGCATCATCAAGAGCTTCTCTGCGGTTGATCACCCACAAGCCAACGGCCAGGTGGAGGCGGTCAACAAAATCATCAAACAAATCCTGAAGACCAAACTTGAAGCTAGGAAAGGAGCGTGGGTTGACGAGCTGTAAAAAGTATTGTGGGCCTACCGCACTACCAGCCGCAGCACTACTGGAGAGACCCCCTTCTCAATGGTATACGGGTCAGAAGCCATGATTCCGGCAGAATTCGAAGTCTACAGTCACCGGAGGGCAAGCTTCAATTTCGACGACAACAACCAGCTTCTGGCTGCCAGCTTAGACTTACTTGAGGAATCAAGGGAAGCTGCTCGCCTCAAAATGGTCGTCTATCAGCAGAGAATGGCCAGACACTACGATAAAAAGGTCCGGGTATGTCAATTCAAACCGGGTGATCTTATCCTGCGGGAGATCCTGCCCGGCGCTCGCAAGGCAAGTGAAGGAGTGTTAGGGCCGAACTGGGAGGGGCCTTACATGATTTATGAGAGTCTTCACAACGGAGCCTACCACTTGGACCTACAGTGCAAGTCCAGAGACCCAGACATCCAAATATCTGCCCTCATCTTGGCCCATTCTCCTGGGTGTGGAGCCCATTAATGGGCGCTCGCTGAGGCCGAAGCCCGCTATCGCTCAATAAGCCCGCAGTCGCTCAGTCTGATCGCTCAGCCTCAGCGCATGCCACTTATTCCGCTAGATCCTTTATGACCGTTATGTTCCGTATCGCTCAGTCGCCGTGACTCCCCAGAATTTTACTCGCTAATAGTGAACCACTGGTCGTCGTCGCTGATCGCTCGCTTCCATCCTTCAGGTGTATCGGCAAGAATATCCGTCATCCGTTACAATTATATCAGATCGCCATATTCCCGCCACGATCGACATCCTGTCTGACCGATTATTTGCAGTCTGGTTAAAGTATCCTCCATAGAGGAGCCATCCATCAGAGGTACCCAACTAGCCATCCTAGCCCGCAGTTGTCCGTCTGAACTGGCCGCTGTTTTGCGAGGGTGAACGCATTCCGACTCCTTCACTCACGATGTTATCCACTTTAATGCCGTGATCGGCTGCGGGCGTGCCGGTCCAGAATCCATCCCGTCAACTTTCCAGTCAAATGGAGAAATCCATCTCCCTCTCTAGTTTGGAAGTTTCGGTCAGCAGGAATCAACAGCGCCATACAGAGAACAGTTCCAAAGCTTGCCATGCACGCTACTCCTACCAGAAGTCAGAATCTCAACCTCGACAACCCATCATTGCGTATCCGACCCGGTCAGCAAAGATCCTCTGTGGACAGACCTCGGATGCGACGGATTCGGCCGCATTTAATGTGTTTTCGGCCGCATTTAATACACTGTCAGTCGTTTTAATTGAGTTTCCGGCGCATTAAATGCTGTCTGTCAGTGTAACTATAGTTAACTATTTACTTTTGTCTTATTCTGTTTACTGTAGCATGTCCCCTTCCTCTATAAAAGGGGACGTTTTTCACTGTAAAAAGGGACGGAACTTTTGAGTGTCGTTACTCTGCCCAAATAGTGAGAGAGTGAACAGTGGACGTAGGCATCTTTTTGGGCCGAACCACTCTAAAAATCTTCTGTGCCTCTTCCTCCTCACCTCTAACCTCTCCATGTCATTCCCTTTGTTTTGCATGCAACCCATCGACTGTATGAAATTGTGAGTTTGGGCCCTAAAACAACCTCGTTGTCTAAGGAAAACCATTTTCCGACGTTAACAAACACAAATACAAATTTATTTCTCTCATATAATCCAAAATCTTATTAAATCAAATTTAATTAAAAAAAAAAAGGTTATCAAGCTATTTATGACATTTAAATTGTCATTGTGTTGGTTAAATTATATCTGAAAAATATTGTCCTAATTAATGTTTTCTTTTTCTCTCTAATTCATTTTCTCTCTCTAAAAGCATTAAAATCAATTTAAAAATAGTATGATTTTATTTGCAAATGAAGCAAGTTTAAATAACTCCACACAATAAGTTCAAGGTGAGAAAAATAAGATACAGTAAAAATATATATATAATAATTATTATTTTTTTTATTTTTATTTTGCCCTCACTCTTGGCTCTTTAAAAATTAGATTGTTTTCACAAGAATTTTTCTATCTAAATTTTATATTTATTGAGTTTTCTTATATTTAATAGTTTCTTCATATTTATAAGAATTCACAGATAAATCATGGTCATAAAAATGTAATTTTTTTTTTTTCATTTGTGATAACTGGTGATATAGATGTAGTTATAAAAGAATATTGAAAAAGGAAGGAAGGCTACTTCGGTAATTAAGATGAGTTTATAGAGTAAAATTTTTTATTATAAAGTTGGGTCGGTTGGGAAAATTGATGTAGAGAGAAGAATTTGGGTGGCAATAGAGTCTCCCGTCATTAAGTAGCCATGTATTTGTAGGCAACAGATGATGAGAGAGTGTGCCAAATTACAAAGACTTGTGTTCCTGTTTTGTGAGTTTCATTGGGTGTATTGGGATTTTGGGGCTTGAGAATCATTTGTGAGATCCAGAAAACTTCATTTTAATTAATAAATTTCTTGAAACCCTAATGCGTAACCACAACTAACTGACTGTTATCACCACCAACTTACTGACAAGTCAACAACTCTTCTTGTCGGGGCCAACATCGACTTCGTCCTTGTCTTCTTGGAGCGAGTGGTGCCGTCTGTCACTGATTTTAATGATGTGTTTACTTCATGGATTAAACAAAGGGAATGGAGAATGGGATTGATTGATGTTGTTTACTTGCTTAAAATACATTCCGTAATGGGAATGAAAATGTGGGCCCCACATCAATTTGGGGTTGTGGAATGGGAATCTCATTCCCCCCAACCCACTTGGGAATCCCATTCTCATTCCCTTTGTCAAAATAAAATGTCCCTTATACCCCTTTTTAAAAAAATAAAGAAAAATCTATTTATTTCATGTTAAAAAAAAAAAAACTACATATTGTAATAAAAAATTACGCATTATTAATTTTTAGTAAACTATTAAAATAATATTAAGTTTTTTTATTATAATATGTAGTTTTTTATTTGATATTAAAAAAAAGAGCATATTATAATAAAAAACTACACATTATTATAATTAATCCATAATTTTAATTAAGGGTATTTTTGTAACTTATAATTAATTCATTTCGATTCCAAAGTAAAGTAAACAGTTTAATGGAAATAATATTGATTCCGATTCCGATTCCTATAGTTGAAGTAAACAACTTATATGATTCCGATACTTCATTCCGATTCCAAGTCATTCCGATTTCAGATCATTCTGATTCCTATTCCGATTCCTTCAAATGAAGTAAACGCACCATAAGTCTATCACTGAATTAGCATAGCACCGCTGGTTTCATCCTCATACTTTGATCGATTGATTTCCTCCAGAGTGAATGACGAATTAGCACCAATCGTGTAACAGTGTCTCTCTGTTTTAGTTTTCTATTTACTTATGCTTGTTTTCTGTTCGGATGTCAAGAAAATAACAACAAACAAGTTTTTATTACTTAATGAGTGTCTCTTTGCCTTTGTTCTATAATTCCATTGTCATGTTTGACCAATGATCAACGGGACTGTTGACCATTAGTCAAACAGTCTAAACGCTAGGCGTCTAGCTACTGACCACCTGGCACCTAATGCTTCCTAATAAATTGGTAGTAAGTCCTTTAATATGTACACTTATATTAATAAGATCAATTGTTTAAGTTACAATATCTTCCTCAACTCCTAGTAAAGAAATTATAGAAGTCTATGAAAAGTTAAAACAATAACCCAACGCTTTCATTATATTATTATTATTACCTAGCATACGTAAATATAATAAACTTGCATATTAGTCTAGCACACGAATCAATAAAATATCTAATAAATGCAAATTGATGATATGAACTCTTGGTATCTCAGCAGAGTCTTTTTTTTTTCTTCCCTTCCTCAAATAACGACAAAATTTGTTCGTTTTCAAACAAGTAGATGATGCTTTTAGCTCTTAATGGATCTAACAATTGATAAGTGAGGAACTGATTAAGAATCACTTAATTCTAAGGTTGAAAAGAGATGATCCATTAAACAAATTGAAAAATATATATATATATATATACACACACCATAAATCATTAAATTTTATGTAAGGTTGGAAGATCATGTTGGCCCATCTAAAGATAGGATCTCTCGGTCTCTATATGTTGTGATAAACTTGTAAGTAAATCACATGAATTTCGATTTAATAATTCTGCTTAGATCGACATGAATCTTTCCCCGATGCAATTCGAAGCAGAGGCAAACTTCCGTGTAGATCTTGTGCCGATTCCTAGAGATGCCAAACAAAATATTAAAAGCAAAAGCAAAGACATTTTGAAATTATATTTGAATAATTGTACACTTTTGCACTTAGCAGCTCTAAGGTGCACATTTTTTTTTATTTGCCTTTAGTAGTCTTCATGTGGTGAAAATGCAATGTATCGATGATTATGAATTGGGATTCTTGCAGCAAGGAGATGAAGCCTCTTGAGCAAAATTGATGTCATGGTGTTCCCTAATTTCTTTGGCAATTTCTGGTGAAGAATTGACAATAGGAGATACTTCACCAAGTTGAGGGGCATCAAGGGACCCTAACTTGAACTATTTTTAATTGTTATATATATATATATATATATATATATATATGTTTAATATAAATTGCTTTAGACCTTAATTAGAAATATTATTTAGTATTCATGACAATGGTCATAGTAATACGTCATTATAGTTCTAAACCTAACTTGAAAAGTATCAAAACCTTAAAAAACTCTCAAGTTATTGTCATTTGCTAGATTAAAAACAGGGGAGTTCCTAACTTTATTTTATTTGAAAAGGGAAGAACCTTCCATTGGACTTAATTAATATAAACATCTTATACAATAGCCTTGACAATTTTTTTGGAAGAATTTTTTGTGAAAAATAAATAAATAAATACTACGTGTCATATTATTATTGAAAAATCATACCAACATCAAAATTAGTATACTATTTAAGCATTGTATAGAAGATTTTTTCGTTTCTTTGACTACACCGAGCTTCTTCTCAAATTCCATATATTTCTCACTCACAACAATTTCATGACGGCAGCAAGAAGCAATATTTTTGCTGAGACAACATCTGTTCACTTCGAAATTATTCAACTTCATGAAACAATGTAAACATGTTTATGATTGAGAAATATTGTTTATCATTTTCAAAGTACATGTAGGTTTTCTCTACTGATATCACTCAAGTTAAGAGAAGTTTTTTTGGAAGAGTATTATCGTCAACACTATTCCATCAAAAGAAGCATTCTTTTGGGGAGAGTATATATGTCATTATAAATATACATGTACCATACTCTTTTTTTCATTGATTAAGTTTTGTCCCACCATATTTTCTTCGGAATATTTTTAACAAGATAATCATTTTAAGTACATCCAAACCCTATTGGATACAAAAGACGATTGTACATTTTTTTCTGATTGATCCAACGTTAACAGATCACGAAATATTTGTTGCTTAGGTTTTTATCCTATTTCACTAGCAAAATCTTAATATAATATAATGTTGTTATTCAATGGGGAATGTTTTAATTGGATGAATTCCACCATTATCAAATTGTCGAAGTGGGAGCAATTTTAATTGATTAATTGTCGGCTTGGCTTTGATTGTGTAATGGCTTAGCCGGCATACACTTCAACTAAGACTAGCTTCAACCAACTTAGCTATCTATAAATCCATATACATACTCTCTACTGAAGTTACGCATAAAATGAATATGAGCAATTTTGTGTTTTTCTCCTATTCATTGACTACTTGCAATTCTTTTCTTGCTCTCTCTTATTCTTACTCTGAACTTTATTTTTGTTTCTTTATTATATATAATTGATGCATTTAGTTTGCTTGGCAAAGAATAATAAAATATTCGTCATCACACACGCAATGTTACATGTGTTTCGATTATGTGCTTGGTTATGTTATTGTCCTACAACTAATTGAATTTGATATTTTACCTCATATTGGGTTGAAAGAGCTACGATTGAAGCATATTAAGACCCCGATTCTGTGCTTGGTGATATGATTCTTGAACGCTTGCATTATTTTAGCAACTTAAGCTGACAGTATATAAATAATTAATTCTGCTTAAAACAAGATGTAATATCTTTACAGTTGTAAGATCATGAGTGGATGGTTCAGACATATTTGATTTAATTAGTGATATATGACAAAAGGTTAATTCTAGGTTCATGCTCCAACGAAGAGACAATACTAATTTAAATACTTAAAAGGGGAAAAATCATTTTAGTCCCTGACTTTTGAGAAAATGTCAAATTTTTAACTATATTTTTTAAAAGGACGAAATAAACCTTAACTTTTCGAAAAAGTATCAAATTAGTCCCTCTCGTCAGTCAACTAACGGTCAAACCTAATGGAAAACATGAAAAAACTAATTTAACCCTGAATACTATTAAAACAGATAAAAAGATTATTATACCTTCAAATAAAGTAAAATATTACAATAATATATAATTATCAAAATACCTTTAATGAGTTACATATAATTTTCATAAAGTTACAGTTTTACCCTTAGAAAATTTTTGACTGGGTGTAGCTTTGTTTGAGGATCTTATGTATATTTATTAATTATAAAATTACCATTTTACCCTTACAATTAAAAATTTTCATTAAATCTTTATTCATGGGTGTAATTTTTTTATTTTTTTTTTAATTTCTACTTTAGCTTGTAATTTTTGCTTCTTTTTTTTTTTTCAAAATTTCTGCTCTAGCTTTTAATATTTTTACAGTTTCTACTCTTGCTCCATCTGTTTAATATTTTTGTTGCATCTATTAATTTTTTTCAGTCTATAATATTATATATTTGAGATCTACATATTTATGGTATAATTGGTATATGCTTTCAAATGATATTCATATTTAACAAAATGATTTTTTTTTTAAATAATTTTGTCGAACGAGATTTTTTTTTTTTTTGAATTTTTTTTCTCATTTGTTTTAAATGATTTTTTTCCCTTATTTTATCTTCCTTTTACATCTTCCTCCATTATAATTGGAAATACCAAATTTACCCCCATTTAGTATGCTATCAGTTAAGTTTGACCGTTAGTTGATTGATGGAAGTGACTAATTTAATATTTTTCTGAAAAGTTAAGGTTCATTTCATCTTTTTAGAAAATATAGTTAAAAAATTGACACTTTCTCAAAAGTTAGGGATTAAAATGATTTTTTCTCTACTTAAAAAAGGTTCCAAGTTTCAATGCAAGACCTCTGTATAAACACTTTCCTAACTAATACGAATGTCTCTTCAAATATCTCATTCAACTGAGATCCTTTTTTGGACCTCAAAAGTAGGTGTTGAAGCTTGAAGTTTTTTCATCTAAGGATGTGATAATGAGAAAGTTTGACTAAATCATTGAAAACAGCTTTTAAATTTATATCTTATATTTATAATAGATGACGAAACATTTAATAATGAGGAACGGGAAGATTTTTTTTAAAAAGTTTAGGGAGTTTAAAAGATAGCATTAAACTACTTAAATGAATTTTAATACTATCAATTTTATTTTTATTTTTTTGAAATTATAATGTCAAAATATTATTCAACTTTAGTAAAAACAAAATTGTATTCGCTTGGCAATTTTTGCCAATTGTCTATTATGGGCAAATTATCTGTCATGACAAACTATTGGCGAACTCGCTGGGTAAACTATTTATTTTGGTTGTTTGTTTTGGTCTTTGGTGAACTGTCTGTTCTCATGAATGATCTATTGAGGATAAATTGTCATGCTTTTCATTCGAATGACCTTCAGCGAGGAGAGTAATTTAGGGTAAACTTGTAAATTTACACGGTTAGATGTCATCAAAATTGGTAGTTTGGTAAAATTTTGCAAACTCAACAATAATTTAATATCATTTGATGGGATTATCTCTGAAAAATATTCGATAAATTCTAATATGAGATACCAACATTTCTAGAAGACAAAACCAAAAGTCAGACGGCATCCTCCATCACCTCTTATTTCAAGGCTTCACAAATACAAATCTGAATTAAAACCCTCAAATTCTCTCCTTTTCACTATTCCTGGCCACTTTCAGCATGGAGTACCAATTTCCTTCCTTCTCAATCCTTGTACCCACACTACTTTTTGTTTTCATGACGCTGAGGCTATGGAAGACATTGAAAACAAGTCATTCAAATTCAAACCTACCACCAGGACCTTGGAAGCTTCCTCTGATAGGAAATACGCACCTACTTGCTGGCTCTTTACCCCATCGTTGCATGAGAGACTTGGCCAAGAAATATGGTGCCATAATGCACCTTCAACTTGGTGAAGTATCTCATGTTGTTTTTTCTTCATGACATCATGACATCAGCTTTGCTGATAGGTCCCGTCTCCTTGCAGCTAGGTACACGACTCATAATTATACAGACATTGCTTTTGCACCATATGGAGACTACTGGAGACAACTACGAAAAATTTGTACGTTAGAGCTGCTAACAGCAAAACGCGTCCAGTCATTCAGATCTATCAGGGAAGAAGAGGTGTCCAACCTCATGACATCCATTTCTTCAAAAGCAGGATCGTCAATCAACTTAACTGAGATGTTGTATACCCTAACAAATGACATCACTGCAAGGGCAGCATTTGGTGGGAGATGCAAAGATCAAGAAGCATTCATACTAGCTTCCCAGAAATTAATAGAGTTGGGAGCAGGTTTTTCTATTGCTGATGTCTTCCCCTCCATTAAATTGCTTGAGGTGCTTAGTGGTATGAAGTCTGTACTAGAGAAGCAAGCTCAAGAAGTAGATAAGATTTTTGACAACATCATAACTGAGCATAGAGCATGCATGGCAACAAGAAAGATTGGTGAGGGTGAAACAGATGACTTTGTACATGTTCTTTTGAATCTTCCGGATCAAGAAAACCTTAAAATTCCCTTAACATCTGATAACATCAAATCGGTTATCCTGGTAAGTGAACAAACTGTTTGGCATAATTTTTCTATGCTTTCTTTTTCTTACAATTTTAATCTTACTCAAACACTAACCAGTTTCAACAGATCTATATATGAACTTACTAGCCAGTCTCCTTTGTATTGTCACGACCCGGACCCTCGGCCGCGGCAGAATTACAAATATTTAAAAACAAAAACACTCTAAATTAATCCCGGTGGGGACCATTCCCACAGATATGTGAACACCTGCTAGAAATCATAGATTCAGAGTAAATAATAAAATCATAAACACTTAGTCGCGCAATCAACTTATCATAATTAAGCATTCAAATTCATTTAGAATCTCAAATAAAATTCCAACACTCTGATGTTCTTAACACAATGTCTTAAATACATCGAATGCAAACTCTTTAAATGAGTTGCAAGGACATTCAATTCCAAATACAAAACTTGAAATGAAATAATCTAAACATTTATGCCATGGGCATAATCCCTGATTCCCTTTGCCCTCTACCTAATCCGCCTGATGACCACCTAAGTCACCTTGCACATTTCCTGGAAAGGGAGAAAAAAAAATTAAAGGAGGGGTGAGCTAATGCTCAGTAGGATTTCATTCCCGATAAGGTTTTGGAAACCGCTTTCTAAAATCATTATTAAAAACTCTATATGCTTAACTATTTAATAAATTCAATGAACTATTTCATAAAATATATAGACTACTAGAATCGTCATACAACATTTAAATATTTATATAAAGTCATGTCATTTTTACAATAAGGTAAATCCCGTCCCCTAGTCATATACCTGGTGGCCTATAGTTTTCAGTAAATTATTTTGAATAAAAAAACAACATTTGGCACACCGTGACCCTGGTAGCAATACCAGAAAATACCCTGCGCAATACTAGAAAATACCCTGTGCAATAACCCGCGCAGTGACCCCGACATAAAGTCGTATCATATGAATAGCAGAAAGTACCCTGCGCAGTGACCCGCACAGTAACCCCGACATAAAGTCGTATTATTAAAATAGCTATTGATAGCATCACACAATGACTAGGACGGAGGATTTCAACCTTATTTAAGTTAACCAAACGATTCAGATGGTTTACCATGCAATCAATGCAATATATATTTATAATTCAATATCCTGAAATCTTTCCTTTTTATTTATAAAATTTCGGTAGTATAACGGCTGCTAATTCAATAAGCCAAAATTTATAAACCTGTCATAAAGTCACCAATTTTTCACCAAACAAACCACAAATACTTCCAAAAGCAATCCACAATATATATCCGCATATAATCAATATACTTTCAAAATTATACATACATATATTAAATAAATTCCACTTTAACATAAAAATTACTAAAAGATTATGATAGAACTCCTACCTCAATATAAGCTATTGGTCACTCCAAAAACCTCGATTCCTAAAGTAATTATCGTCGTTCCGGATCGAATCTACACGGTAATGCAAGATAAATAATTTTTAACACGGCTGCCCTATAGGGAAAATACCTATAAAAATGGATCCTACACTTAAAAACGAGTTCGTAGACGCGTCCAGAACTAAATTTCAAGTTCGGGAGGTCGGAAACTCACCTTCACCGAAAGTGGCGGTCGACGGCGACTTTTCGACGGCGGATTCCGACGACCACGGTGGCGGGACATGCTGCTAGGCGGGTTTTGTTGTCCTCGACATGCTTATCACGAAAATGGGGTTGGTCGGAGTCGAAACCACCTAGTTTCGCCGGGATCTAGAAAAATAAAAGTTGGTTAATGGCAGACCTTCCTCTGCTGAAACGAACACCCAAACGATGATAACACTTGACAAAATTGGTACCTATAAAATCTACGTCGCACGAGCTTTCCAACGGTATCAAATTTGGGCAAAACGGAGGTCGGACGAGGTCGGAACGACGAGCCAAAGTCGCAAAAAAGGAGTTGCTGGAAAAAAAATGAGGAGAGAGAGAGAACCGGTCGGCTGGAGGTCGAAGAAGGAGATGTAATCCGGTCAAATTACAATTTGATCCCCTCAACTGTTTAAACATCATAATTTTAATTTAAAACTTTAGAAGTCTAACTTTTTGACTCTTACATTTTTACACAAATTTTTCATAATATTTCAATTTCACCCTTTATAAAATTTAAGGTTTTACATGTATAGTACCCCTTTGTTAATTTTTTTTTTCCTTTTTAATAAAGTACCCCTTTGTTAATTTTTGTTCAAGCATGCATGAAACATCATTTAGTACATAACTAGAAAAAAAATCTTTCATTGGACTATCACAAAGTTAATGTGGTGAGACGAATCAATAAGAAATGTAAGAAAAAAAAATGATATTATTTCACTAGTCCGTTTCACCCCATTAACTATGAAATAGTTTCATAAAATATTTTCTCCATAAGTAGTATGCAATTGGTTGACTAAATTGCGATCTTATTTAAAGACTTTTTTGTCGCCGAAACTGAGACGTCGTCTACTACATTAATATGGACAGTATCAGAAATGTTGAAGAACCCAGGAGTGTTGGAAAAGGCACAAGTAGAGGTGAGAGAAGTCTTTGACGGAAAAGGAAATGTTGATGAAGCAGGGCTTCATGAGTTGAAATACCTAAACATGGTGATAAAAGAAACGTTCAGGCTACATCGTCCGATTCCTTTGCTTCTTCCCAGAGAATGTAGAGAGAGTTGTAAGATCAACGGATATGACATACCAATCGGATCTAAAATAATTGTCAATGCATGGGCAATCGGAAGGGATCCTAATTACTGGACAGAAGCTGAGAAGTTCTATCCGGAGAGGTTCTTTGATAGTTCAATTGATTACAAAGGGGCCCATTTTGAACTTATTCCATTTGGCGCTGGAAGGAGGATATGTCCCGGCATTTCTTTCAGCATGGCCAATGTTGAACTTCCACTAGCAAATTTGCTCTACCATTTAGATTGGAAACTTCCTAACGAAGTGAAGAACGAAGATCTAGACATGACTGAAAAGTTTGGTGCAGCAGTCAAAAGGAGAAATGATTTACACTTAATTCCAATTCCTCATCATCCTCCTAGTAAATGAGACTATAGTTGCAACTTGCAACAACTAGATGTTCTACTTTGCTTGGCAGAGAATAATAAAATAGAATATTCATTACCAATCACGATGTTACATGTGTTTTGACTTTTTGTTTGGTTACACATATATATATATGTTATATAACATATATATATATATGAATGTTGGCATCCAAGTCAGATAATTGTCGAAACCTATCAAGATGAATCACTAATAGCATGGTTCAGATGACTACTTCCATAACCGGGGATAGAGCAACTCCTACTGAGAGAAGTTTTACAAATCACACCTTGTGTTTTAAAGGACAATGGTAGAATTTAAACTTTTGATCTCTTAAAATAAAAGTGGATACTCAAGTATTGTTTGTATTGTTTGGTTATATTATTATCCTCTGACTACTTGAATTTGATGTTGTGTATCATCAGCTAATGTTTGACAGTGACACCTTCCTACCTGCATTTTAATCTGTTACCTATTAATCAAATATTTAAAAATATGTATATTTCTTTGCTGTTATCTTCACCATCATAGCATACACCATTGATTGTCGATTTCTACCAAACTTGAAAGGTATCAAACGCTTCAATTATATATAATGACCTACTCTGACTAGTGCTCTGTCTGGTAATTGACTGCTATGAAAAGAATGTTTTATCTGTGCCAACATGGCATTTTTTTTACTAGTGGAAGAAGAACGCTTAATTGGTTACTACTACACTTAACGTTATTGATTTGCACCAATTTTGGTTTTGCTTTTGCAGATATTGTTTCCTCTATATTTATCAGAACAGTTCTTTTAGCTTCAGGTTCCTCTTGTGTGAAAAGTTCAATAACAAATGTGATCTCATGTGGAAAATTTAGGCTCATCTCATATTTCTATCTTGTATACTTCTCTTTGCTCCAATTCCAAACCACATTCAACTAACTCTACTCTAAAACCATCAAAGCAACTATATACTAATTTATTATGTACTTTACCCTGCCATGTCCCTCTTACCTACACATTGGAATATAGAATGAAAAATAAATATTGAATGGGGTGCTTATCAATCATTAGTCCAGTTCCCAAATTTTTGAGAAGATGTGCATGGTGTTTTACGAATTAAACAGAAGATAAACATCAGAATATAAAAATTGCATGTGCGATGAGTGATCGGACATTTTGTGAAAGGTAAACAATACAAAAAAAAAATTAATGTGAGATGATTCTTGAATATGAACTTTTAGCAACCTATTCTTTGCCAGCTAACCGGATGAATAATTAATTTTACTTAGTACAAGCTGTATTATCTTTACAAGGATCCTGTTTGGATGGCTTAGACACACCAACCTTGTGGATCCATATTCCAATTAAGAGAGGACAAATCTAATACCTAAAATGTTATTTCAAGTTTCATATTAATCAAAATATTAGCAAAAATATTTGCTAGACTTCTTCTGCATTGCTACCAGCTAGTGCTCACCAAAGTTGACAAACATTTTCACAACAATTGGATGAAACTCTCTTCCTCAATCCTCTCCATTTGCAGATGGAGTACCACTTTCCTTCCTTCCCAATCCTCGTAATTTTCCTGCTCTTTGTTTTCATGACACTGAAAATCCCAAAAATATCTAAAACCAGTCATTCAGCTTCAAATCTTCCACCAGGACCATGGAAGGAAATATGCACCAGCTTGTTGACTCTTTACCTCATCATTGCCTCATAGACTTGGCAAGGAATTATGATCCCTTGATGCACCTTCAACTTGGCAGAGTATCACACAGTTGTATCATCACCAGAAACTGCTAAAGAAGTTTTGAAATTCCATGACATGATCAGTTTCGCTGATAGGCCCTGCCTTCTTGCTGCGAAATACTATTATTTTACGGACATTGCGTTTGCACCATATAGGAGTTACTGGAGACAATGTAAAAGTGAATAGAAGAGAGAATTTGTTGGAATATATTTTTATTGATGTTATACTCCAAATATATACAACCTGCTAACTTTCTCTACAAGTCTATTACTTCTTACAATTAAGCTATCACAGTTACAATACAGCAAAGCTACATGAATACTAACTATAATCAAGGAATACATAAGGAAAACAAATATTCACTATTAATACAAAGGATATGATAGATTTGACTTTCCAACACTCCCCCCTCAAGTTGGAGAGTGGATGTCTTGCACTCCCAACTTGCGAACCATAGGTATAAAAAACTCCTTTCCCAAAGCCTTGGTCAAAACATCAGCTAGCTGATTTGCAGAACTCACAAATCTTGTTACCACAGAACCATTTTGAATCTTGTCTCTTATAAAATGACAATCCATTTCTATGTGCCTTGTACATTCATGAAAAATAGGATTTGCTGCTATGTGTATTGCAGCCTTATTGTCACAATACAACAATGCAGCCTCTTGATGTAAAACCCCCAAATCTCTGAGTAAATAACGAAGCCATGTCAATTCACAACAAGCTCATGTCATTGCACGATACTCTGCTTCGGCTGAAGAAAGGGAGACTGTTTTCTGACGCTTCGACCTCCATGAAATTAACAAGGGACCTAGAAATACACAGTACCCCGTAGTAGATCTTCTAGTAAGTGGGCATCCTGCCCAATCTGAGTCAGAGTAGGCTCGCAGCCGTAGATCACTGGTTGAGGAAAAGAAAACACCTTGGTCAGGCGCAGATTTCAAATAGCGTACAACCCGTAAAGCTGCTTCCCAATGATCCTTTCGAGGTTGGTGCATAAACCTGCTCAATATATAGACAGAATACGTAATATCCGGCCTTGAAACTGTGACATATATTAATCTCCCAACTAATCGTCGATATCATCCTGGATCTTTGAGTGGTTCACTCTTATCAGACAATTTTAAACCACATTCTATGGGAGTATTGATAGGGGCTGCCCCTAATAACCCTGCATCCTTAATGATTTCCAATGCGTATTTACGTTGAGAAATAAAAATACCATTCCTAGATGTAGAAATCTCAATACCAAGGAAATACTTCAATTCGCCAAGATCTTTAAAGCGAAATTTATTATGCAAGAACTTCTTGATATGAGTTATACTCACAGGATCATTGCTAGTAATTAAAATGTCATTAACATATATCAAAAGAGCAGTAAAGGACTTGCCTTGCTTCCTGATGAACAGAGAGTAGTCAGTTTTTTATTGTTCATACCCAGTTGAATGGATGGCCTCAGAGAATTTGGCAAACCATTGACGAGATGTCTGTTTCAACCCATATAATGACTTGTGAAGGCAACAAACCAAGTGTTCTTCCCCCTATCGCCGAAGCCCTGGCGGTGGAGTCATGTAAATTTCTTCGTGGAGGTCACCATGGAGAAAGGCATTATTAACGTCGAGTTGATGAAGAGACTAACCACGGGCAGCAGCTAAAGCTAATAAACAATGAACAGAGATGATCTTGGCTGTTGGAGAAAAAGTATCCTGATAATCAACTCCCTCCAATTGAGTGAACCCTTTTGCCACAAGGCGCGCTTTATACCGCTCAATGGATCCATCAGACTTAAGTTTAATCTTGTAAACCCAACGACAACCAATGGGAGTCTTGCCAACCAGAAGAGGAGTGAGAGACCAAGTGTCATTTGCTTTTAAAGCCTATAATTCAGAACGCATTGCATCTTGCCACTCAGGATGACCAGCCGCTTCTAAATAAGACCTGGGTTCTGTGACAGTACCAAGTTGAGCAACAAAAGAGTGATATGCAAGCTTGTATCTATGATATGAAACATAATTTGTCAGTGGATAGCGTGTACCTTTGGTCAGACTTGGAACGAAGGAAGTCGATTGGTCGAAGTAAACGTTGGAGCAGACATAATCATTGAGCTTGACCAGCGGAGCAGTTTGACGACTGGAACGACGAAGTGGTTCTTGTGGTGGAGCGGGATGCTCGGATGAGAAGAGGGATGGTTCAGGTGAAAGAAGAGAGTGGTCGGGGAGGTTAGATGATGCTCCCAACGCTTGAGATGGTGGATCAGAGGTCGCCGGTTCGATGGTGGTCGAAGGTGATAGATTGGAGGCTGTTTGTGGTGCAAGAGGTGAAGTGGGAAGTATGTGGTCAAGAGGAGGCGAATGAGTTTTGGGATCAAAGACTAAGTCAAAGGTATCATAGGTTAGTAATGGAATTGGTAGAGATGCATCAGAATTGGGCTTGATAGAAGCATATGGAAAAATATTTTCATGAAATTTCACATCCTGACTAGTAAAAACATTTTTGGTTGATAAATCAAATAATTTGTATGCTTTTTGACCGATGGGATAGCCGATGAAAATGGAGGGCAAGGCACGACGATCAAATTTGTGAGAAGTGTGAACGTTAGTGGCATAAGCAAGACAACCAAACACACGAAGATGAGAATAAGAGGGCGGTTTTGAATAAAGAAGTTCGAAATGAGTTTTGAAAGAGAGAACCGGTGAAGGTAATCGATTAATGATGTGGACAGCGGTGAGAGCACATTCTCCCCAAAATTGTGAAGGGAGATGAGCATGAAATTTTAATGTACGAGCCACCCGTAAGATGTGACGATGTTTGCGTTCCACAACCCCATTTTGTTAAGGAGTGTACACACAAGTATGTTGAAAAATGACGCCATTATCGTGAAAAAAAGAACGAAGTGAGATAAATTCCCCACCATTATCACTTCGAAAAGTTTTAATGCGAGATTCGAATTGAGTGGAAACATAACTGAAAACGTGTTTTAAAATTGATTGTGCTTCATTTTTGTGACGCATTAAAAAAATCCATGTGAAACGTGCATAATTATCAACAATTGTAAGGAAATAATTAGCACCAGAAAGAGAAGAATGTGGATAACAACCCCAAATATCACAATGTATAATATCAAATGTCTTTGTAGAGGAAATAGTACTAGTACCAAAAGGTAAACGACTCTACTTAACCAAAGGACATGTATGGCAAGCATTATTTGACTCAACAGAAAAAATTTTAAAAATTCTTAGCAATGAAACTTAAGCGAGAGGGTGATAAATGGCCTAAGCGACTATGCCAGAGGTTGGTGGATGAAGTGGTGAAGTTGCAAGCTAGTCGGTTTGTAGATGAGGAAGGGTTGATTAAAGATTTCTCTGTCGCTAGTGCCACCAAATAATATAGTCCATCACGTTGTTTACCCAAACCAATCGTCATCCTCGTAGCCAGATCCTGCAAAATACACCAATAAGGGAAAAACGTCACTAAACAATTTAGACCTCTTGTCAAATGACTAACTGACATCAAATCAACTTGGAATGTAGGCACAGATAACACATCATGCAGATAATAGACGGAATTCAGAGGTAAAGACCCTTTTGCTACAATATTCGCTTTTTCTCCGCTAGGCAACATTACGGACGGTAGCGAGCAATTTTTATCTTTATACAATAGTTTAGATGACGAAGTAATATGATCCGTTGCCCCTCTGTCAATAATCCAATTGTGAGAATCAATTTTAGACAAACCTAGCTTTGTTACTGCATTCGCTTTGGAACTAGAGCTTCATCTTGATTGTTAAGAAGTGACAAAAGCTGCTTGAGTTGGGTTTCTGATAATGAAACTGCAGGCCTCACCTCATCATTGTGTGACAACTCAAATACTTGATTAGTAACAGAAAACCCTTTATGTTGATTTGAATTTGAGCCTGAATTCATTCTTGCCTTGGGATGACCTGATGGGTACCCATGTAATTGAAAACACTTTTGGACCCAATGGCCCATCTCTCCACAGTAATGCACTGAGGTCGTCCCTTTCCTGATCCAAAACGACGTCGATCCTAGTCAGAGCGTCATTCTCCTTGCGATCGAACATCCTGAAGTTGAGATGAACGATTCGCTGGGGACTGGTATGAGTGATCTGTTCCTGCTAAAAGATTTGATTTTCCTCGGTTGTTGTTGTGACGCACTGCCATAGCATTGCTCCCACCAAGCTTAGTTGCGGTTTGTGTGGTACTGATGAGTCTTTGCTTTTCTTCTTGAGAAACTGAAGAGTAGGCTTGGCGGATGGAAGGCAAAGGATTCATCAGCAGGATTTGACCGCGAATTGCAGAGTAAGTCTCATTCAAACCCATTAAGAATTGCATCAATCTTTGTTGATCTGCATGTGCTCCATGTGTTGCATCCGAATATGAAGCCAATTCATCCCATAAGCCCTTCAATTTAATGTAGTAGGCAGAGACAGAGAGCTGTTCTTGTCAAAGATAAGCAATATCTTGCTGAATCTCGAAGATGCGAGGTGCATTGTTTTGAGAGAATCGCTCACGGAGATCTTCCCAAACTTCATGAACAGTAGAATAATAGATCACACTATCTGTAATTTCTGCATTGAAAGTATTGAAACTATGTCGTTACATCACGACCAAGTTGCATAGCCTTCAGGATCAACTTCTTCTGAAGAAGCTTTGATAGAGTCATTGACAAATCCGAGTTTGTTCTTGGAGTTTAAAGCCAGAGTCATAGCCCTTTTCCAACCAGCATAATTGTCTCCATTCAAAGATTTAGAGACTAGAATCAATCCTGGATGATCCGAGTGATAAGAGAAATAAGGATTTAAGATGTCAGATTTTGAAGAATTCGATAAAAACTCCTGCTTAAATGAAGTGGAAGAGGCAACAGTCTTCATGGAATTTAATGGAGATGTTGGTGGAACTTCATTGTTAGCCATGATAGTTGAAAAGCTGAGAAGATGTCTACACGAGAGAATATAGTGCAGAGATGAGTTAGGATCTTAACCCTGCTCTGATACCATGTAAAAGTGAATAGAAGAGAGAATTTGCTGGGATATATTTTTATTGATGTTATACTCCAAATATATACAACCTGCTAACTTTTTTTACAAGTCTATTGCTTCTTACAATTAAGCTATCACAGCTACAATACAGCAAAGCTACATGAATACTAACTATAATCAAGGAATACATAAGGAAAATAAATATTCACTATTAATACAAATGATATGATAGATTTGACTTTCCAACAGACAAATGCGAAATATTTGTACATTAGAGCTGCTAAGTACAACAAATGTGTAGTCATTCAGATGTATCAGGGAAGAAGAGTTGTCAAATCTCATTAGATCCATTTCTTCAAATGCAGGTAAGCCAATCAACTTTACTAAGATGTCGTATATCTCAACAAATAACATCATTGCAAGAGCAGCTTTTGGTGGGAAATTCAATGATCAAGAAGCATTCATTCAAGTTTTCCAGACAATATGAAAGCTGGGAGCAGGTTTCTCTCTTGCCCATGTGTTCCCTTCCTTTAAATTGCTTGAATTGGTTTTGTTCTCTCCATTTGTTCATGTATGCAACATTAACAAGTGCAGAGTCAGCTATGCATTTGCTTAAACACAAGTTGTAAATCCATTTTCAGGACCATTTTGTCACGGGAAGAAGGATATGGTCCTGGAATAACTTTCGGTATGGTTAATGTTGAGCTTCTGATACAAGATAGTTTTCAGGTAAGGTAAACTTGCTCTGAAAATTATCTGATAATGGGTTAAATATAGTTCTAAAGATTTTGGAAGATAAATAAACTTCAAACTGAAGTTTAGAATTTCTGCAATTTTGATTTATAACTTGATGGTTACAAACTACAATTACAAATCTATTTGTAGAGTTCCAGAAATTATAAAATAATGCAAGAAAATCATTACATAAAACAAAATTCATAAATGCAGTAAATAATTACTTCTGAAATTGAATTTAAAAATTGATAATGGAAGTTGTTGGTTGCTTCTGAGAGTGTTCTGAAACTGGGTTTGACTATGAGAGTGGTTGGTTGCTTCTGAAACCGTGTTGGAGTTTGCAGATTAGGTGTTCTGCTCCAGCATCAAGTTCCACTTGAACATTTGCTCTACCATTTCAATTTGAATCTCACAAATAGGATGAAGTGCAAAGATCTTGACATGACAGAATCTTTTGGTGCAACTGTAAGACGAAAAAATGGGCTTTTCTTAGTTCCATTGCTTTGTCATCCTCCTTCTAGTAAATAAGACTTGAAATTGCAAGGAATAAGATATAATATGATATTTGTGTCTTAATCAAGTAGCTATTGCTTCCTAAAATATATTACCATATTTTTTATTTCCATGTTTATGTTATATGCATACTAAGGTGAGTTGTTGGCAATCAAAATATTTACATATATAGAAGAATTTAGATTGTTGTTAGCTGAAGAGGAAAGATGATGATCAGTTTGTTCCACTAAAGAATACACTTGCCTTGTGTAAATCCACCATATGCAAGTTTCTTTGTAGTTATTTTTGGAGGATGTGAAAACACCAGACCTTGGTTTTTGAAGGAACCCAGAGCTGATAACAAATTACTTTGTGGGTGCATTTCCAGAGCTAGAAATATGAAAAAGAAGAAAATTGATTATCAACGCTTAAATGTTGAATAATTAATTATGTAGTTGAATAAGGAAACTGAAGAATGTGTTGGTATTTTATTTTAAGTTCAGAAGGTCTATTAAGATTTGTCTTCATATGGCCTAATATAAAAATCAAAACTGATAATATGTTGTGTCACCGTGATAACTTTTTATATTCATATCAATCATATTTTACATATAAATTTTGAACTCCAACCTAGCTTAAGCATCAAAGCATTCTTTCATGACTTACTGCTATTGTAGATTAAACACACTTTTTGTCATCTCCACCATCATAGTAATTTTAAAAGAGTAATTTAATAATTTTCTAGTCATAATTGATATAGAAGTGAGAGGATCGGAGCAAAGTAATGCTTTATCTTTCTTATAAGGACATATTTTATTTTTTGAAGAGAGTAAAAATTTTATTCAATCCTCCAAGTAATACTATATTTTTCTTATATGGAGAGAATTTTATTCAAACCTCGATAAAAAGGGTTTTTTCTTTTAAAAAAAAAAAAAATAGTTCAAAAAGGAGAATTTAAACTCAACAATTCTATTTTATAAAAACATATAAATTACCATCAAACGATAGGGAAGGAATTTGCATTGAAAACAAAATCTTAGTAATTATCCTTAACTGCACAAGTAAATGAATGCATCTATAAAGAGGAAGAGGTTATTTGTTTTTTTTTTTATCTAAAAACTAAATAGTACTGCTGATAATTAAAGACTGAATAGTGACCGAAAATCTGAAATCTAAATAACATTTTTTTTCCCCTTATCTCTGAATATGTTATAAACTTCTTTACTTTTTAAATTTAAAATTGTTTGAAAACTAGTAAGTTGATATTTATATCATTTTTATTATTTGTTGTTATATAATTTTAATTAATTTAATACAAATATCTGAAAATAAATAATTTAATAAATTCTAAAATATTTTTTTATGTACATATCAATAATATTTTATTAATAATTAAAATATTATTAAAAAAATAGTAGTATTAGTCATATTTATATTTAAATATATAAATATATTTAAGAAAACAACTGAAAAAATGAATATTTAAATTGTAAATTAAAATATATTAGTTCAATTTTAAGATAATTTAAAATGAGATGTATTTAAATTTTTTTTTAAATATATTTTTATAAGTATCAAGAAGGAAAAAAAAATTGAGTAATATAAAATTAGGATAAAGTTAAAATTATGTCATTTTGGAAGGATAGACTTGAAATAAAAAATTTTAAATATCATTAAGTTATTTACAATTCAACAAAAAGTTAAAAATTTTTATTTAATTTTTTTAATTATTATTTTTTGATAATTTTAAGTGATTTAAATAAAAATATTTTAATAGATATAATTTAATGTTATTAAATCTTAGGTGGAAAAAACAAACGCCCTACCAAATTTTTCTTCCCAAAATACACTCTCCACTTTTATCAACCTTACGTGCTATTTGAGGTAATTTAATGAAGCATCGAGGACATCTTCATTCCACTTCCAGAATTCAAACATCTTTTCAGTCGATTTCACTTCCATCATCCATGCAATAACAAAGAACTCTCGGGATTCTGGTCTCGCTCTATACACACTGAGGTCTACAATGGCAATGGCGGCTCGAGAGGCAGGGAACGAAGTGGATATTGAAGAACATGAAAAAGAAGAGGAAGATGTGAAATGGGTCAATCATTATTCATCAAGTCATCAAATACTTTTAGTGGGGGAAGGAGACTTCTCCTTCTCTTTGTGTCTAGCATTAGCTTTTGGCTCTGCTTCTAACATTTGTGCTTCCTCTCTTGATTCTTATGGTAATACATTAACTTCTCTGCTTTGTTTGTTATTCATCAAAATCATTGTTTTGTATTTAGTTTTTGAAAAAATATATATATCCTGTTATGCTGTTTTCATTTTTAAAGAAAAATTGTGTTTGTTGAGGGTTTAAGACTAATTTGTTTGACTTCATGTTGAATTAATGATAGTATTGGATTGTGCTATGAGTAAAGGTTAAAGAGATATCTTGAAATATGTTTAAGATATGGGTTGTTCTAAGAGTACATCTTAGAGAGATACCTCGTTACTTTGTTTTCATTTTGAAAAAAAGATATGATCGTTTTATATTGATTTGTTTGAGCCAGGTTGAATTAATACTTGTATTTGAATTGTGCTAAAAGTTTATATTAAAGAGATATCTGATGATTAAATTCATATAAAATTAAATTATGTACACTTCTATGGCCTGAGAAAGATGGAAATTTTGTTTTTGCTTTGTTTCAGAATGTTAGATATCAATGTCAGTACGACCTCTGTATACAAAAGTTGCAATCTTTCTGTTGTTTTTTTGGATTCATTGTGAATGGACTTGGTAATTTTCATGTTTGCCATTGAAACAAAAATCTTAAAACTCTTAGTTGAAACCAATTGAATGATGATATTTAACAATTATGGTATTTAAGACATCTTAGACTCATTATCCCCAAAAAATGGCAATCAAGATATCGAATTTGACACGTAATCCTAGTACCTTAAGTCTAATAGCCAATCAAGAGTAATTATAATGTGGAATTTGACACGATACTCATGTTTCATTCATTTTGTTTTGTTTAGATGAGTTATGGAACTCTAATAGCTTAAGAATTTAGGTAAGAGCAAAATAATAATATTTACTACATTGAATTTGAGTATTCGACACATTAATAGTTCTTTATCCATTCTGTTTCATTGAGGCGGTTTGTAATCAATTTGGTATGGTTGACAGATACTGTGATAAAAAATTATAAGAATGCAAGATCAAATCTTGACACTCTAGAGAAGATGGGAGCATCTGTTTTACATGGAGTGGATGCAACAAGAATGAAGTATCATCCTGATTTGCGAATGCGCAAGTTTGATCGGATAGTTTTCAACTTCCCTCATGCAGGCTTTCTTGGAAAAGAAGACAACCACCTTGTCATCGGGTGAGCCTTTTGTTTTAGCCATTAATGGAAGGAGTAACAATCTATAGATACGCAACCTCATTAAAGAGACTTAAAACTTGGTTGTGACAAACTACATTGTTGCTTTTGTGAAATTGTATGGCTCTTGCCAGGGATAGTGGCTCAAAGGTTTTTCCTGTCTTTGGTTGATTGTGTGTATCGGTGCTTTGAGGAGCTACACTAAATGAAGGAAGTGAATGTGAAAGCAGGGTTTAATAGGCATATGTGTCAATATGGTGACATTAAACATGTTAAATATGAGTATTATTGTTCTTTAAAGTAATAACTATTTACTTGTTTTGCTATAGTAGTCAATGGTTTTGAATGATTGTTGTTTTGTTAATTTATTTACTAACATGCTTCCGTGCATATTTGCTCTCATTGTCTCTGTATTCTGTGAATCACAGGATGCACCAGAAACTTGTGCATGGCTTCTTTAAAAATGCTAGTCGAATGCTAAGGGCTAACGGTGAAGTTTATGTTAGCCATAAAACAACAGGTCCATTCTGTAGCTGGAATCTGGAGGAACTTGCCAGCGAAAACTTGTCATTAATTGACGCTGTTGAATTCAAAATTAAAGACTTTTATTTTACGAAACTCTTTAAATTATTTATTTCAAATTAAATTCACTTATATATACTATATTTATATATTTAGTTTAAAATTATAGTAGTAATAATAATATTTTTCATGATATATATAATTTTTATAAAAATATATAAATGAAATAAAATAAATATTTTATTAATATTTATTAAAATGGTTTATATAATTATAAGCTTTTATTGCATATATCCCAACAAATATCGCCCGACAACCCCATGGCATTCACAGTCCGACACTTGTCACAACTTCTCACACGTGGTGTATCACTTATAGATAAAATAAATAAATGAAAGTACAGTCCGACACCTGTCACAACTTCTCACACATGCCTCGGCTGACCTTGCTAAAGCTGAAAAAACTTTTCTTTCACATTGTTTTGGTCTTCTGATTTGACAGAATGACAATGGAAAAGTTGCATTTTTATATAGACATGACCACGGTTCGGTTCGAACCGTGCGGTTCAAACCGAACCGTAACTGTAGAACCGGAACCAGAACATTAGGTTCTGGTTCCGGTTCGGAACCGAACCGAAACTGTCACTGTAGCGGTTTCGGTTTCGGTTCTAATCTTAAAAGAACCGGAACCGTCGGTTCTTGAACCGGCGGAACCGAAACCGCCGGTTCTTGAACCGACAGAACCGAAACCGCCGGTTCTTGAATCGGTGGAACCGAAACCGGAACCACCTTGAACCGACGGTTCCGGTTCTTAAATAAATTAAAAAAAAAAAAAAACCACTGGGCCAACGTTCGGGCCGCGTGGCCCGCGTGGCCCCAACTGGCCCCAATGTTCCGAAACCCAGACACCAGTTTGGACGCCAAACTAGCGTCGGATCTGGGTTCTGGAACCCAAAACCCAGATCTTTCCAAATTGGACGCTGAACTAGCGTCAGATCTTTCCAGAACCCAGATCTTTCCAGATTGGACGCCAGTTCGACGTCTGGATCTGGGTTCTGGAAACCCAGACGCGAACCCAGATTGACGTATAGGTTTCCATGGAAACCCAGACGTCGATCTGGGTTCCAGAACCCAGACGTCGATCTGGGTTCCCACCCAGACGTCGTCGATCTGGGTTCTGGGTTCTGGAACCCAGATCGACGTCTGGGTTTCCAGATCCCAAACCCAGACGTCGATCTGGGCTGAAACCCACCTGATCGGAAACAAAAAAATCAAATAGAAGAATGAGAAGAAGGAGAAGAGAGAGAGAGAAGAAAACAAGAGAAGAAAAATAGAAAAGAAGAAAAGAACCGGAAAAAAAAAGAGGAGAGACGACTCAGATGAGAGAGTCAGAGAGAAAGAGAGAAGACAGAAGAGTGAGTGACGTAGTGACGTGAGTAAGTGAGGGACTGAGGGTAAATCAGTAAATGGATAATCCGTAATGGATTTTATAAATTAAAGCTAATTGTGATTTGTGATTGTGAGTATTGGTCTTCAAATAATTAAATTTTTTATTTCATTTGTATATCCGCCTATCCGGTATCGATTTATTTTTTAATTTTAAAATATATTTTAATATTACTTTTTAAATTTCAAATTATCATTTTAAAAAAAAGTTCCAGAACCGGAACCGAAACCGTTATAGAACCGAAATCGGAACCGGTACCTAACCGTTATAGAACCGTCGATTCCAGAACCGAACCGAAACCGTGTTATTTCGGTTAAGGTTCCGGTTCTAGCTTTTTTAGAACCGGAACCGAAACCGAACCGAACCATGGTCATGTCTATTTCTATAACACTGCACGTGTTAAATGTAAAAACGGTTTTCAACCTTTTGAAGGTTTTTCTTAAAAAAAGAAAAAACCATCCTTATCATATTTTTCATAATTTTATACAAAACATTATGGAATGAATTTTAAACATGCTTGTTCACTGTATATTATCTAATTATTATGAAAATATCTTGACATAGTAATATATAAATATGTTATAACATGATCATAAACTGAATGTTACAACATATTCAATTTCATATATTATAACATAAGTTAAAACAAAATATTGTAACTCTTGAAAAAATAAAAACAATAAAGTAAGAAAAGTACATAAATACATTTTTAACGTGATTTGGTTATATCCTACGTCTACAAGATCTTAAAAAATTGCAGTGGCAAAGAATTCAAGCTCCATGCCGAGAATATTAGACGATATGAAGTGGTAGAGTATTATTGGCTTGTTTACTAACTTTCCATATTGTAGACCTTTTAATATTTTCAATCTTATGTATAGTTAAAAGCCCTCCAGGTTGTAGTGTTTCGTAACTGATAATATTATCATTGACGAGCAGGTACTGCAATGTCCAGCATGCCAAAGTCATGTTGTCACATGCCAACACTATGCACTCCATAGTACTGTTCCGGTAGTTCTCTCAAAAGAGAATTTATTACCCTGTAAAAATGTATCCAATTGAGATCACACATGCAGAGGTAGCCGAGCTTCTTTTGTAATGAGTGTAAAACAAACACTGTATCATTTTTTTTTTTTTTTAAAGATATTAACAAATTTTGTAATGATATGGTTTTTATTATTCGAAGAAGCTAAAACTACGTTAACGGAGTTTTTACTTAAAAGTTTTATTTGATTTAACAGCTTCATTTCTCATTGATTGATTTAATTAAACATTAAGGCCCCGTTTGTTAGCTAGGTTGGGACTGGGTTTGGATAAAATTTTTGTTCAAGTCCATATTTGGTGCAAGCAAATCTCTCTTACTAATTTATCCAAAGCTTTCCCAACAGTGTTTTTAACCCCCTCCAATGGGTTAATTGAAACCCACTCAAATTGATGGGTTAATTTTGTCCCATCTTACCTGTTTACTGTTTCTTCACTAGCTCCGCCGCTCGTCGCTGTCATCTGCTTCAATCCGTCGTTCTATTCGTACTCCGATCGGATCGTCGCTCTTCTGGTTCTTCTCCGACCGTCACTTTCTTCTCCGGTCGTCTCTTTCTTCTCAGTTCTTCTCCTTCTCTTCCACCACCAGGGATTCTCCAAGTTGACGAGACCGAGATACGATCGATTGACAGCTGGGTTCGACGTCGTCTTCGCTGCCGTTCCAAGGCATCGACGCCTCCGTCGTCTCCACCACGTGTCCCGCTACTGAAAACGACAAGGGTTCTGGAAGGATTTGAGATGGGGAGGATGAGAGAGAGACGAGAGTGGCGATGGGGAGCCGGAATGGTGGGGGAAATGAAAAAAAAAATTTCAAATATTTGTAAATTTATATTTTAGTCCTTGATAAATTTTATTTAAATCCTATTCTATTCTAATGTCACCAAACATGAGATAACAATTAAAGTTATCCAATCTAATCCCATCCAATCCAATCCAATCCAATCCCATATAAATAATTCAATCATATCCCACTTAACAAACGAGATCTAAAAGTATCATAACACTTTAAAAGTATATGCTTTTATTTTTTTTGGTAAATATAAAAGTACTGTTGAAAATAGAGAGAGGAATATTTAGAAACAATAGCTTGAATTTTCCATTGATTAGGAATTAGTATATATACACAAAGTTGGTCATTGCCGTGAGTTACCCAAAACACAAAAATAGGAAACTATTCTAGAATTAGGGGATTACAACTAATTACAAAGATATGTCAACTAATTACAAGAATTTAAAATGTAAAGTAAATCTATTATAGTTAATTGTCTAATATGCCCCCTTAAGATGGAGCTTCGGAGGAGATGCCAATCTTGACCCTTAATTCTTGGAAGCGGTTTGGTAAGAGCGTCGGCAAGTTGATCTGCTGAGGAAACATGAGTAACACAAAGAGCACCTGATTGAACTTGATCCCGAATAAAGTGATAGTCAATTGCCACATGTTTCATGCGTGAATGAAAGACTGGATTAGAACAAAGATAAGTGGCACCAACATTGTCACAATAGATAACAGGCGGTGTAGGAAGAGTGACACCAAGCTCTGTGAGAAGAGAACAAATCCAATTGATTTCTGAAGTAGTAGCAGTAACTGATCGATACTCAGCTTCTGTGGAGGACCGAGCAACTGTACGCTGTTTCTTGGAAGACCAAGAAATAAGATGACGACCAAGATAGACAATATAGGCACTCGTATAGGTATAATCATCTTTGTTGCCAGCCCAATCTGCATCTGAGAAGGCATGAAGAGAAAGGGGATTTGCCTTATGAAGAAATAATCCATGAGTTGATGTGCCACATAGATATCGAAGTAGTCGTTTTGCAGCATTCCAATGATCAGACGTTGGGCGATGCATGAACTGAGAAAGCTTGTTAACACCATATGCTATGTCTGGGCGAGTGAGGCAAAGATATTGTAGACTACCAACAATTGTTCTATATTCTGTGTAGTCAGTAAGAGCTGTACCTGAATGAAGTGCGAGATTTCCATCTGTAGCAAGTGGTGTAGCAACAGGTTTTGCATCAAACATTTTTGTCCGGGCAAGAAGATCAGTGATGTAGCGCTTTTGAGTAAGCAACAGACCAGATGGAGTGGTGAGGACCTCAATGCCAAGAAAATAAGACAAAATGCCAAGATCTTTGATTGAAAATCTTTGCGCCTGAAAGTCAATGTAGCGTTGAATAAAATCGGTGTTGGAACCTGTGATAATAATGTCATCCACATAAACAAGTAGATATATAGTAATGTCACCTGAGTGGAGAATGAATAGAGAAGTGTCTGCATGAGAGTTTGTGAACCCAAACTCAATGAGGAACTGGCGAAGTTCAAGGTACCAAGCTCGTGGGGCCTGCTTGAGTCCATATATAGCCTTCTTTAATTTGCATACATGTGTTGGATTGTCTCTATCAACAAATCCCGGAGGCTGGGCCATGTAGACATCTTCAGAAAGATGGCCTTGAAGAAAGGCATTATTAACATCCAACTGTCGCAACTGCCAACCTTTACTGACTGCCAGGCTTAGAACAAGGCGTATTGTTGTCGGCTTGACAACCGGACTAAAAGTGTCGTGTTAATCCACCCCAGGTCGCTGATGAAAACCTTTCGCAACTAATTTGGCTTTGAACCTATCAATAGAACCATCAGGAAGCCGTTTAATACGAAAAACCCACTTACATGAGTTACATCCAACAAGATTCTGTAGAGAAGAAGATAGAACAAGTTCCCAGGTTCCATTCCGAACAAGAGCATCAAATTCATCATTCATAGCTTGTCTCCATTTAGGATCTTTTAGGGCTTAGGTAACATTATGGGGCTCAATGTCTGATGTTTGAGAAAGGACAACAGTGAGATTCATCTTGGTTAAGGGTTTGTGGATGTTGTTTTTCGCTCTAGTGGTCATGGGATGGTTATTTTGATGGGTAGTTTGAGTTGTGGTTGAAGCAGAAGAGATCTCAGAATTGTGTGGTTTTGGTGGTGAACAATCAACCGAACTCTGCTCGAGTAGAGAGAGGTCTGTGGACTGGGATCGATGGTGGATTGAGGAAAAGGGAGAGTTGACAGTTTGGGCATTTTGGGACGGATGTTGACACGAGGAATCCTTTTGTGGAGGCATATTGAGTGAGCCACTTGAAGTGGGGAGAATTTGGACAGGGGGAAGCCATTTGGAAATGATCTCTAGGGTGGGACGAGCTAGATGGGATAGGTGAGTGGTAAAGGGAAAAGAGTTTTCAAGAAATTTGACATGACGAGAAATATAGGTTTTAGAAGTGGACATATCAAGACAGATATAGGCACTTTGTGTTGAAGAGTAACCAAGAAAAACACAAGGAGTGGAACGAGAGTCAAGTTTATGTTGGGAATAAGGACGAAGCCATGGGTAACATAAGTAACCGAACACCCGAAGTTTATTGTAGTTGGGTGGAGACTTAAATAGTTTTTCGAAAGGAGATGAAAGATGTAGTATGGGTGTGGGTATACGGTTGATGAGATATACAGCAGTGGCAAAAGTGTATGTCCAATAAGTTAAAGGCATCAATGCATGAGTGAGAAGAGAGAGACCGGTTTCAACAATATGGCGATGACATCGTTCAGAAAGACTGTTATGTTCTGGTGTATAAAGTGGTGTAGTAAGATGGGAGAAACCATTGGTGGATAAAAAACTATCAAGTGCTTGATATTCGCCACCATTATCTGAATAGAGGGTAACAATTCGGTGTTTAAATTGGTTTTCAACTAATGCCTTGAAGCGCACAAAGACATCATACACATGAGATTTTCGTTTAAGTGGATAATACCAAATATACCGGGTATAATGATCAACAAAAATAACATAGTACTGAAAACCATCAACAGAATAAACAGGAGAGGTCCATACATCAGAAAAGATAAGTTCAAGCGGATGGGATGAGGTTAAGGTAGAATAAGAGAATGGAATTTTATGACTTTTATTACATGAACAGGCATTACAATGTGTGAAAGAGGATAACGGACTAGACAATGGTAAAGAAAACTTGGAAACAATATTTTTCATAATACTAAATGATGGATGACCTAGTCTAGAGTGCCACTCGGACGAAATGGTCTTGACACTAGAAAATGCAAGCAACGGAGAAGAGGTAACTGAAGGGGATGTAGTCGGCCACTCATATACGCCATCCTTAAGTTCACCAAGCAAAAGGATTGCCCCCGTGTGTAGATCCTTCACCTGAAAAGCAAAGGGTGAGAACTCAACAGAAACATGGTTAGTAGTGCAAAATTGATAAATCGAAATTAAGTTCTTTTCATGGAAGGGACACAAATGACATTTTGTAAAGTAAAAGGGCGAGAGGAAGTAGGTATGGTGGTAGAACCAGTATGGGTGATGTGAAGGGCTGATCCATCGCCAATCATGACATCATCAGATCCTTGATACGAGCTATGAAGAGAAAGATTGCTCAAGTCAGACGTAACGTGGTGAGATGCTCCACTATCCAGCAGCCAAGTAGGAGTAGTGTTATTACTAAGGACAGCATGATTGGCTCGTGGTTGCCAGGGTGTGGAGGGGCGGTATCCTTGAGAACGTTGAGGATGAGGTGTCAAGGATTGTTGATTAGTGACAAGTCGAAACATCGGGCATCGTTTGACAGTGTGTCCTTGAATGCCGCATGCTTGACAACGACCCAAATAAGGTTTGGGTTGGCGTTGATCATGAGTAGAAGACGCAATGGTAGGGCCTGGTTGTTGGGAATTGGTGGCTGGTGGATGCCAATTTGAACGATTCCGGAAGGAGGTGGGATTTGCCGTGGCTGGTAGTGATAGAGAAGATGGTTGGGCAATTTGAAGAGATGCTTCTTTGTTGAGAAGTTTCTCATGTAGCTCAGCGAAAGAAATTGACGTGTCACAGGCATTAATGGCATCAATGACAGATTTTTGTACTCATCACTGAGTCCTACAAGAACCCGATCAATAAGATCCTCATCATCAACTGGCTTTCCTAGAAGAGCAAGTTCATCGGCACGAGTTTTTATTGCCTGCATGTATTCACTGATTGATTGCGAGCCCTTGTTACACCGCTTTAATTGTTCTTTCAATTGTTTAATATGACCCCGAGATGGTTTGGCATAGGTATTTGCTAAGGTTTGCCATGCATCAAAGGAAGTGGTGGTGCGGGCAATAAGCGGTTGCAGCGAAACTGAGATAGCACCAAGGAGAGCGCTAAAGATGAGATGATCCTGACGCTTCCAGGTTGTGTATGCGGGATTTGGGGATTCAACACCATTGTTTGTGACGGTGAGTGGTGGGGGAGTATGAATGCCATCAATGAAGTGATGAAGATCATAACCTTCAAGAAAAGATTGGATTTGAAGGCTCCATGTGAGATAATTGGTGGATGTCAATTTGGTGATATTGGAGAGATTAATTGTAAGGAGGGGATGTTGAGGGTCCTGGGAGTTTGGGATGGTGATAGAATTGTGGGAGGAGTAGAAGGTTGCATCGGAAGCCATTGAGGAGCTGGAAAAAAAAAAAGGGAAAATGCATTAAATGACTCATTTCAACAGCTCAACTCCAAATCTAACCCTTTTGTTTTTTATAGTACAAAATTGATCATGAATGGACAAAAATGCCCTTAATGAAATGAGAGTCTTCAACTGAAATGCATCCTCTCCCAACCTCTTTGTCCAAAAATCCTCCTAGCTTCTTCGTCCAAAAATCTTCCTAGCTTTTTCTAGTCACCTTCCTGCCCCACTCTCCTCAAATCTGCCCAGTTTCTTCCCACCGCAGTCTCCTCAAACTTCTTCCTAACTTCTTCCCGCTGCAGTCTCCTCAAATGTTCCCAGCTTCTTCTCGTCGCAATCTCCTCAAATCTTCCTAGCTTCTTTCTACTGTAGTCTCCTCAAAGTTTTTCGTTGACAACACAACCGTCTAGAAACCCTCATCTATCTCCACTTCCTACCTTACAGCTTTAAACCCCACATCCTCTTTAGACTTTGAAGCGAAACCCTCCTCGGTCTGCAGTCATATGAGCTTTAGATTCGAGCAAATCGATAAAATCAAGAAGCAGGAAGGAGAACTCAGATGGAGGCAGGGGCGATTTTGAAAACGAAGGAGCACTTGGATTGGGATTTCGTGTAGAAGAAAACCCATAAAGGGTTTCGGATAGAATGGAGGTAGTGAGGACAAAAGGGTAAGAGAATTGGGGTTTGATGATGGTGATGATGTTTTTTATTAAGAGAATAATGGTGGTGATGTTGATCTTAATGATTTGAATCTTGTCTAGATTGTCTGCTTGAATTTTTGTGTACTATTATGTATAGGTTTGTGGATATGATGAGAATGTGATAGTTAGATTGTTGGTGGTTGTAATGTGAATCTGTAATTTGAGCGTGAGATTTGTATCAGAATGTGAGATAAGTTTTGACGTTCAGTCTTCGTAATAAGAATGGAAAACTTTTAGGTTTGAAATCTCAACTTTCAGGTTGGAAATCTTAACCTTTACGTTAAGATTCCAAACATTGAGGTTGGGAATGCTAGAGCTTTGAGTTGAGAATCCCAACTAGAAGGTTGGGATTCCCATTTTTAGTTTGCGTATCGGAACTATTAAGTTGAGAATCTCAATCTTCAGGTTGAGAATCCCAATGTGAAAATTGAACCAAGATTAGGACTTCAAACCTAGAGGTTGTGACTCCCAACCTGAAGGTTGGGAATCATAACACTGAGGTTGAGATTTCAAACATGGATTAAAATCAATGTAGGGTTTCATAACCTCAAGGTTGAGATTTTAAATATAGATTTGAATCTTCATGTCGGGAGTCTCAACTTTCAGGTTGGGATTCCCAATCTTAATTTAACATTCATGTTCGAAATCAAGATTTGGATTCCCAACCTGGAGGTTGGGATTGCCAACCTAAAGGTTAAGAATGTGAACTTAGATTTTCTATTGAGGTTGGGATTCCCAACCTCGACATTGAGATTCCCAATCTAAAGGTTGGGATTCCTAACTTTTTGACCTAGGTAGGATCTACAGTGGGATTCCTAATGAGGGGTTGAGACGGGTTGGAATCTCAATCTAAAGGTTGGGAATCCCAACCTAATTGATCTAGGGTCTAATTCCTTACCCCTAGGTTGAGAATCCCAACATAGAGGTTGGGAATCCCAACCCCTGGATTGAGATTCCCAATCTGAAATCAGGATCTAACGTGTGATTGGGTTGGAAATCTCAACCTCTGAGTTGGAATTCTCAATCTAAGGTCAGGGTCTAGAGTATAATTCCCAACCTGTGGGTTAAGAATCCCAATACAAAGGTTGGGAATCCCAACCCAAAAATTATGAATTGAGTATCCAAATCAGTTGAGAATTGAATATTTTTTTCTGTACTTCCAAAAAATCTTGGCTAATAGATATTAAAATTCTTCCAATTGAAAGTACCCAGATTGGATAATAGGGGTTAGGGGTTATCATTTTCCTCTTCATTTTCTTTCTATTTTCCCTTTTATGTTTATATTTTACTTGTTTAATTTTCATTAACCTATTTTTCTAAGTGAATTATATTGTGAATATCATTAATCTGATTAATTTATGGACTTTAGCACTAAAAATTAATTTGATTGCATACGAAAAAAAAGAAAGAAGCGAAAAAATAAAGAAGAAAATTAAAATGTAAATCAATTCCTCTTAATTATAATCATAGTTTTACACCATTGATATTACATACCACCATTGATATTACATACTTTTACACCATTCATAAAGAACATACATAGGGCTAGAAGAAATGGTTGCGCATGAATAACAATGTCATACTCTGACATTCTTTAATCATCATTAATAGAAATCAATGATCAACCTTTCAAAATAGCAACCCGGGTTTTTGCACTGGATATCGAAAACCTATGACCAAGCCAATGAAACTCTATCATGAATGCAACCTGTTGAGATCTTTCCTCTGCCATAACAGCTTGCAACAACATAGTGCAAGGCATCAGTACTGATGCCAACATATGGCATACTGCTTACAATATCAATCTTACCTCCAATTTTGCTTTAAAAAGGTCCAAGGTAGGACCTTCCATCTCACCAATTTGCAATAGTTCAGAGGTTTGCAAATAAGATTTTTAATCAATTCATCCACTTATATTATGGAGACACTAGACAAGTCTCTTGATTAAAAAGACAACAATAAACAATATACATTATAGTCTAACAACAGAGACGAACCTGACACTTTTGAAATTCTTCAATGTTGTATCCCAATTCTGATTTTGTTCAAATAACAAATTCTCTTTCATGTAGGACACATAAGCCTACATATTATTAAAAAAAAGGTGAATAAAAGAAACCTACTCACCATTCCATTACATAACAGGAATAGTCTTCAATAGGTAATACCTCAATGGTACTTCTAAACAAAGGTATTGAAACATTTAAAAGACATAAATTCAAAAATAATAAATAGTCAACCATATATTTAACATATGTAAGTGAGAAATATTACATAAATAGCTAGTCATCCATAACAATAAGGCAAAACTTGAGAATTTATCCTCCAACAGCCATGCATAAGTGACTGGCACAAACTTCATACCTTATATGCTCTATATCTGCCACAAACTTAAGTAAAACTAAAGCCAAATAATCATTCAATTAATTTGTCAACTCCCAATAATTGATATTCTAAAGATATGACAAGTCAGACAAGATATTTGGTGCCAACGTCTGACAACCATGAGACACAATTCTCATGCATTAGCATATGCATAAAACCTGTAAAACATTTTATGAACTGTATCAAAATTATAGTCTGATAAGTGATAAGAAAATGTCATATTCCTAATGTGTGGGCAAATATTATTTTAGGAGTTAGAACTCTATCAAAATGATTGGGTGTACTGCAATGGCAGAGGTAATATTTAACTTAAATCAAAACATCACAATAAACTCAACTACTCTACTACTATGCAATACAAAAGAAGCAAACTAAAGCAAAACAACTTACCTTGTAAGAACATCAGAAAGGGTATTTGGACCAAAAGGAACGTGAACTATATGACTGCTACCATTATTGTTCACAGCAGCGAGAAGTGCTTCCAGTTTCTCTGTCTTACCATCGTCCATTTCACCAAAATTGACAATGTCATGTGACACACTATTTTTTTTCAACTTCCTTCCGATCATCTCCAACGACTTCTTTTCATGTTTGATAGGACTTTAAACAAACAACCTTAATAAGCAACAATATAATTTTAACATGGAAACGGTAGAAAGATAATAGATAAAGAGCCAAAGCAGAACACACCTTCAAGCAAATACAATAATTCTCTATTGCTGCTTTTTATTTTGGTGACACCTAAGAGCCAGTTGAGCCACCTGGATCCCAGCAGCAAGATTCATCTGGCCACCTATTTCTAGACCTACTTATAGAAAACAGAAAAAAAAAATTAAAACATAATGGCTTAAGGCAAAAGTTTAACCCTTCAATATCAACTTCTTATAGCCATTTCAGATAACAATATTGTTGAGAATACCAATAATTTATGGCACATAAATAACACTAGTTACCAACCATAATATAGTACAATAAGCAATAAGTTAAACCAATCAACCCCTAACAAAATGTTTTGGCAATCTTGTCAGTAAAACTTAAACTTACTCATCATTTTGATGAGGCTGAAAGTCCTTGCCAGCATCAGTTGTATCAAACTTTGCAGATTCACCTATATTTTCTCAAACCTTGCTGAAAGTCCTTGCCAGCATCAGGCTCAAAACATCAAATTATATATCCAACCATACAAATTAAATATCACGAACACTCATTCAACACAAAGAAAAAAAAAAAACAAAAACAAAAAAATCAACTCATTTAACTCATATTTTCTCAACAACTCAACACTAACCAACAACCACAAGATCTCATCCCAGTCTCACAAACTTCAAATACCATTCAAGGACCCTCATTTCCACACAAAACTGCACCCAACAATCTCAACTCAAAAACTCCAGATCTTACTTCCAACCCCAGAAACACAAAAAAGCATCAACACCCCACAAAACACAAAACACAAAAACATGAGGAAAAAAAGATCACATTTTGCAAGTGAAAAACAACAAGAACAAAGTTAAAGTTTACCAATATGAGTACTTTGAAGCAGAAGCTCCAGTGGATGTGTCTCTGTCTATGGTTTCAGATTTAGAGCTTCGATTTTTCTTGTTCTGTTTTTGGTTTCAGTGAGAGAGAGAGAGAGAGAGAGAGAGAGAGTATGTATGTTAATAGAAGACATGAGTAAACGACGATGGGTGGGTCGGGCTTGCCTGCTCGATCGTCGGTGGAGGTCAGCAATCGGTGGCATGTGACAGTTATGAGGTAGGACAGTGGGTCGGGCTTCCTACAGTTTCTTTGACAAAAAATAACACAAAAACCTTACCGAGAGAGAGAATGACGTTGGGTGAGCCTTGTCGGTCGTGGGTGTAGGTTGGCAATCGGTAAGATGCGACGGTGATGAGATTGGAGAATGTTAGCAAAAGGTTGGGAATAGAGAGAGTGAACCGGTTAGTGGAGACAGAGTGACAGACACAAAATTATAAACGATAGGGTCAAGGGCATTTTCGTCCGAAAAAAGACAACTTGCAATGCTTTGAAAAAAAAAAGGTCATGGTTGCAATGGGTTATAAAAAATAGGTTACTTTTCAACAAAACCCAAAAAAAAAAAAAAATCGCCCAAGATTAGGCTCTTGATACCATGTTGAAAATAGAGAGAGGAATATTTAGAAACAATAGCTTGAATTTTCCATTGATTAAGAATTAGTATATATACACAAAGTTGGTCATTGCCGTGAGTTACCCAAAACACAAAAATAGGAAACTATTATAGAATTAGGGGATTACAACTAATTACAAGAACTTAAAATGTAAAGTAAATCTATTATAGTTAATTGTCTAATAAGTACATGGTTACAGTCATTATTTAAATGACAACTGGGCAATGATGTCGTACTTCTTCATCGCACTAATTAGAAAAACGTCGGTGATAGAAAGTTAAATATCATTATTATTATGATGGTGACTTGACAGTAATCAAACATAACAAAATTTGGACCACATGGTTAGTAACCCCTTTTTTTTTCATGAATTTTCATGTTTAATAATGAAATACCAATCTTGATTATGGTTGAACTCTGTGATAGAAAATCTTATACAATTCAATTTTAAAGATATTAACAAATTTTGTAATGATATGGTTTTTATTATTCGAAGAAGCTAAAACTACATTAACGGAGTTTTTACTTAAAAGTTTTATTTGATTTAACAGCTTCATTTCTCATTGACTGATTTAATTAAACATTAAAAGTATCATAACACTTTAAAAGTATATGTTTTTTTTTTTTTGGGTAAATATAAAAGTACATCGTTACAGTCATTATTTAAATGACAACTTCTTCATCGCACTAATTAGAAAAACGTCGGTGATAGAAAGTTAAATATCATTATTATTATGATGGTGACTTGACAGTAATCAAACATAACAAAATTTGGACTACATGGTTAGTAACCCCTTTTTTTTTCATGAATTTTCATGTTTAATAATGAAATACCAATCTTGATTATGGTTGAACTCTGTGATAGAAAATCTTATACAATTCAATTTTAATCGATAACAATGATATAACATTAATCATTTATATCAAATATGTAAGTTGTTAAATTACTGTTTATACATCATTAATTAGTTTATTTAAAACAAATTGAAAAAGTATCAAACTTAAAGAGAAAGGACTCCTTATCACAAGAATCTAATGATGTAAATCCATATATATATGTGTCATTTAATCTTATCACTATTATGAAAATGTCAAGTATATTCTTATAAGATACCAATTATAATATATCTCTTATTTTAACGTTACATTTGATATACTGTATTGAATTAAATTAAATATGATTAAATCTTATATTTGATGTATGATGTGATTGAATTTGTTGTATTCCAATAATGTGTTTGGTGTATGATAGAATTGGAAAAAAATTATTTTCAATCATTTTTAAATAATATAAAATTATTTTAAATTATAAGTTAATAAAATATATAATAATTATCCCTAAAATTAAAAGTTAGATATAGAGTATTAATAAAGAGCAATCTTGCTCCCATGTGTCTACGTCGTATAGATCACTCACTTTTTTCATCTTTAATTTATTATTAGGGCCCTTGAAAACAATAAGTGCACCTCTCTTTGTATGGATGTCCCATTAAAGGTTTTAAAATATTATAATTTGTAAACACAACTATTTATTACCAATAAAAAAAAAAGTCATTTGTTATATAGTTTAATTAAAGACTGTGAACTTATAAATTAAAGTGAAAACTCCGATCTTCCCAGTGCACCTCTTTACCTTTTTTATCATATCGAACTATTATTTTAACTTATTTATTTAAGTAAATTTGGTGGTCTTCTTTTTCAAAAAATTTTAAAAAGTTTTAATTTAAAATTTTCAATAATAAATACTAATTATTTATCTTTTAAAAATAGTGTATATGTCAATAATTTAAATTATTAAATATTATGTTATATATGGACTGTATTTTCAATTATTATAATTTTACTTTCACTTATACATAATGTAGGAATTTTGAAAAAATATATATATAGTTTTGGGCATACGTATAATTGTAGAAGACTGTAAATGTAGCCACTCAAATTTATTTTAACCATGTACCATCCTACTCACCAACCAAATTCAAACAAACTAAAAAGTGAAGCCCAAATTATACATTTATTGAACTCCCTTAATTAAGTAAATGACTTTATCAAATAATAATAATAATAAGTAAATGACTTTTGGGCTCTTGGCGAATTGGATATGGAAGTATTTGGGGATGGTTTCCCCCGTACCCACACTTGTTACCTGATTTTTCCTCCATTTGACCTCGTTTATATTTGATTAAAAAAAATAAAAATTCATAAAATTCATAAATTCAAACACATATAAATAAAAACATAATTCACGAAATAATTCTATCAACTCACTAAATCCACAAAAAACTTGAAAAGGAAAATAATCCCATCATTCATTACAATCCAATTTTACATGAGTTACAACTCATGTGTAAAAAAAATAATAATAAAAAAAAATAAAAAAAAACAAGTAAATGAAAAAAATATATATATACACACACAAGAGTTACAACTCATGATTAAAGAAAAGAAAAATCACAGACACATATATATTTGGGGAAATGGATATGGGACGGTTCCCATATCCATTTACAAATGGGTTTTGAACTTAACCCCAAACCTATATCCATAACCAAAAAACTCCTCAAAAAGTTAACCCCAAGTCAATATGAATATCCGGGTATTAGGATACTCGGACATCCCTAAAAGGGGACTCCACTTATAAACTTATTTTTGGAAAAGGCAATATGATGACCCCATGATAACTTAGGGGGACATTTGGATAATGAAAGAATAATGTAAAGAGTTTGTTTATGAAAGTGCTTGTTGTGCTTGTGCCATCTAAGTTAATTGAAGGGACAAGAGTTTTCAAAGTTATCAAATAACCAGGGTGAATAATCTATTTGTAGTTAGTTTATGAACAAATAAATATTTACTGTTGGACAAATAAATATTTCATTTTTTAATTACAAGTTGCTGCACATAGGTATAATTTCTACTCTTCTACTGCCACTGACATGGATTAAAATTTTGACATTCTTTTTATTTTTTTATATTTTCTAAATTGTAAACAATTTGAAATTGTTAATGCAGTGTTTCGAGTTGTAGAAATTAAATATTGGGTTCTGTGTGAAATTGATTATGTAGGAGATGGGAATAGATAAAGGAGGTTAAGTGGGAAAGATGGACAGTTTAGTTTGTGACCATGTGCTTTAAAATTTTTGGTAATATATTTTCATATTTGATAATTAATATATATCACAGTCTTGGAATTCAAAATAATGTCCAACCAGAGTCAGTTTTGAAATAAAAGCTAAAGTCGCCGTAGTAATAGAGACATTTTACTAGAACTAATGGTTTTCGATCAAAACAGACGGTCTTGTCGTACAGTGCAGATACCTTCAAAATTAAATTATCTAGTGGTTTAGGGTGTGATGGTTCTGTCATTATTTAAGGGTAAACAAATAATTGAATATTTTGTTTAATTTTTAATTCCATATTATATAAAAATGAATGGATTGGACGAAGACATTGACATTGATTTAACCAAGTTGATGAATGATAAGATGACACCTAGCATTCGATAATATTCCTAGATAAATATCGCTCCACTTCCTGGTCTATAAATACTGACATAATGGCATCTGAATTTACACAATCCATACAAACCCAATCAGTCTCTTGTCTATTCTAGTGCCATACCAATAATATGAGTACCGAAGCAGCAGTCTCACAGGTGGCTTCTTCCCCAAATGATCACACCAATGGAGCAAGGCGTCAAACAGCAGATTTTCCCAAAAGTATTTGGGGAGATCGCGTCTTCAACTACAATTACGAAGTAGAAGAGGTAGTTAATTATGTACATTAGATGACAATAAAC
The DNA here is from genome assembly GCA_022984855.1 of Dimocarpus longan. Classification (NCBI taxonomy): domain Eukaryota; kingdom Viridiplantae; phylum Streptophyta; class Magnoliopsida; order Sapindales; family Sapindaceae; genus Dimocarpus; species Dimocarpus longan. The sequence goes on from CM041014.1 coordinate 23,460,525, forward strand.
ATGATGTATATTAGATTATGAATTATCAAATAGGGATGATCTGAATTTTGAAAAATTCGAGCCTAGCTCGTTCTATGAAGAATAAGTGGAAGAATTCAAAACACTTTTTGTTGTCGATAATAGGTCAAATGGTTAATAATTTTGAAGTCTTGATTATTGTCAACATTCGAACACGTGTAGGAGATATCGTTTTCTCAGTTTTATTAATTTTCTATATAATATAATATTAATATATTTTATATGGTAACTACGTAGATCAATCGTGCCCATCAATTGCAAGAGATTCGACAACTCAAGGAAGAAATAAGAAGGGAGCTATTGGCTTTGACTGACCAATCTTTATCACAACAGCTTAACTTTATTGATGTAATCCAACGCTTAGGAGTGGGATATCATTTTGAAAGAGAGATCCAACAAGTATTCCAACAGATCTATGATAGTTACTGTCATAATGATGAAGATGCTGATCAACTTGATCTTCACACTGTTGCTCTGCTTTTTCGACTCTTAAGAGAACATGGACATTATGTTTCGTGTGGTAAGTGCTTTATATTGATTTCGAACTCATTTTATATATTGTGAAGTGATCTTCATGACATCATGGGAACATCGTCATGTATTTTTTATAAAATATGTAATCCCTTTAATTTGATGATATTAGATATATTCAACAAGTTCAAAGACAAAAAAGGCAATTTCAAGGAGGGTTTGACAAGTGACGTGTCAGGAATGTTGAGCTTATATGAAGCAGCACAACTTGGGGTGCATGGAGAGGACATACTAGATGAGGCTATTACTTTTACTACCACTCATCTTCAGTCCATGGTGACCCATTTAAGCGATCCTCTAGCGTCACAAATAATTCATGCTCTACATAATTCACGACGTCAGCGTGTTCTAAGAGTTGAGTCCAGGCGTGACATCTCTATCTATCAGGATGATGCTTCACATAACCAAGCATTACTGAAGCTTGCAAAATTGGATTTCAATTACCTTCAATCACTGCACAAGCAAGAGCTTAGTGAAATTCGTAGGTGGGGTTTCGGAATCCAAAACCTTTTTTGAATTTCACAATTTCCTTTTCTTTTTTCCTATACATCTCACACTATATTAACTAATGGATTTCAGATGGTGGAAGGATTTGGATTTGGGTACGAAGTTACCTTTTGCAAGAGATAGAATGGTTGAGTGTTATTTTTGGATATTGATTATGTTTCACGAGCCCCAATATTCACTTGCCAGAAGAATAATAGCCAAAGGACTGCCCTTGCTATCCACTGTAGATGATATTTATGACTCATATGGTACACCTGAAGAGCTAAATCTCTTTACGGAAGCAATAGATAGGTTTGATAGCGATGAACTTTTTCTTCGAAACTTAACAACATGCAACATAATTTTATTCTCAATTAGGTACTTTCAATTAACTTTCAGGTGGGATATGAGTAGCATGGACCAACTTCCAGACTACATGCAAACCATTTATAAGGCATTATGGGATCTTTTTGCTGAAGTTGAGGAACTAGTAGCGAGCAGAGGATGGTCATATCGAGTTCACTATGCGAAAGAAATAGTATGACACAGTGTTAATTAATCACCTTGACACAATGTTAATTAATCACCTTTTGCTTTACTAATTCTCATAGAATTTCAATATTGTTTATCTTATATATATTAATGCATATTCATGGCAGACGAAAAAGTTGATGCATGCCTATTTGGACGAGTCCAAATGGTTACAAGATAATCGAATTCCAACCATGGACGAGTATATGCAGGTGTCACTAGTAACAGCTGTTTACAACAACATCTTAATCCTATCTTTTGTCGGCATGGACTGCAACGTTACAGAAGAAACCTTAGATTGGATGTTGAACAGACCTACAATTATAAGAGCTATAGAATTAATTGGAAGAGTCATGAATGACATCACATCCCATCAGGTATATATCAAACTATACATTTTAATTTCTTAGATCACTTACGCTATGTGTTACAAAGGGAAATTTTTAATTTCTTTTTTAGGTTAATTAATAGAGTAATGTTAAGTTTATCAAATATCTAGTCCAAATACATATTTAAATAATATAGTATACGAGTTATTAACATTATGTAAATCACGAGCTATTATTATAATTAATATGATATTGATAATTCATATGTCGCATCATTTAAACATATAATTTTGATAAAATTTTTGAGAAGTCTAACATTATTTTGAATAATATACTGTACTTACATGTGTGTATATATGTGTATATATATATTCATGTAGTTCGAGCAAAACAGAGAACACATAGCTTCGAGTGTTGAATGTTATATGAAGGAATATGAAGTATCAAAGCAAGAGGCATACGAACAGTTGTACAAGCTAGTTCGTAATTCATGGAAGGATGTGAACAAAGAATGCCTCCAACTTGCTGATCATCTGCCTGCGCCTATACTTAGGAGTATTCTCAATCTTGGAAAAGTGTCACATGTTTTCTATGACGGGGATGATAACTATACACGTGTGGAGAAACGGATGAAAGCTTATATTGAATCTGTGATCATAGATCCCATTCCTGTGTAAGGAAGTTAATCAAAGGGACATTGTATATTTCTTGCTTAATAGTTATTATCTTATCAGGTGTTCTCTTGTCTGTCGCTTAAGTTTTATTATTGCGTTTTTCAAGTGTCACGTTGTATTTCGTGGTTTCAACTTATAATAAAATGCTCCTATGTGTGTTTTTCATCTTAATAATTTCTTTTTAAATTATATATGTGATAAGATGACGTGAATTTTATTTGTCTCATAGGCATCAGATATCCCACATTGTACCCTCCAATATTGACTTTAAACCAAGGAAATTGAAAGCCTCCATGCAAGATAACTATAGAAAAATCGAGAAAATCTTGCAGATACTATTTAATTGATAGTGTTGTCGGTATAATATTTTAATAATAATGTGATATAAAATATTTATCTTTTCTGAAATGTTACTGTTAATTAATGTAATATTTTAATAATTATATGATATGTGATAAAAATTTTTGTATGAAAATTTTCTTATAAAAGAAAAAAGATATCAATATTAATTTTTTAATCAATACCAATATAATACGTTTATTTAATACCCTACAAAAATATTTACTTCTGGAAAATTCGCTTACGTGAATCATTAATGAGTTGGATACAAACAAATTGACAATGCTGTCTAAATAATTTGGGGTCACGCGTCTACTTTTCCATGCTTGTCGTTAAAGGGTGGGTCTATTATTGCCACTCAAATTTCTTCTCCATACCCTCATAATTTTACCAAATACATTTATTATAAAAATATATAAATAAATTATAAAATAACATAAATAAATCACGTATACTTTTTTACACTCAACCTAATTAATATACTCTAAGGGGAAAAAACTTAATTGAACACAAATACAAATTTATTTCTCTCATATAATCAAAAATCTTTTTAAATCAAATTTAATTAGAAAAAAGGTTATCAAGCTTTTTATGACATTTAAATTATCATTGTGTTGGTTAAACTACATCTAAAAAATATTTTCCTAATAAATGTTTTCTTTTTCTCTCTAATTCATTTTCTCTCTCTAAAACCATTAAAGATCAATTGAAAAATAGTATGAATTTATTTGCAAACAATGCCAATTCAAATAACTCCACACAATAAGTTCAAGTGAGAAAAACAAGATACAGGAAAATTATATATAATAATAATAATAACTATTGTTTTTATTTTGATTTCATTGTGCCCTCACTCTTGGCTCTTCAAAAATTAGATTGTTTTCACAAGAATTTTTCTATCTAAATTTTATGTTTATTGAGTTTTCTTATATTTAATAGTTTCTTCGTATTTATAAGAATTCACAGATAAATCATAGTCATATAAATGCAATTTTTTTGTTTTTGTTTTAATAATTTATGATAACTGGTGATAAGAATGCAGTTAAAATAGAATATTCATTTTAATTAATAAATTTCATGAAACCCTAATGCCTAACCACAACCGGCTGTTATCACCACCAACTTGCTGACAAGTCAACAACTCTTCTTGTCGGAGCCAACATCGACTTCGTCCTTGTCTTCTTGGAGCGAGAGTGGCACCACCGGCTTCAAGTCTATCATTAATTTCAAGTCTATCATCGAATTAGCACAGCACCACTGGTTTCCTCCTCGTACTTCGATCCATTGATTTCCTCCAGAGTGAATAACAAATTATCACAAATCGTGTCTGTTTTCCAACCGTGTCTCTCTGTTTTAGTTTTCTATTTATTTATACTTGTTTTCTGTTTGGATGTCAAGAAAATAACAACAAAAACAAGTTTTTATTACTTAAATGAGTGTCTCTTTGCCTTTGTTATGTAATTCCATTTTCATGCATGACCAATAATCAACGAGACTGTTGACCATTAGTCAAACCGTCTAAACGCTAGACGTCTAACAGCTGATCACCTGACACCGAACGTTTTTGATAAATTGGTAGTAAGTCCTTTAATATGTGCACTTACATTAATAAGATCAATTGTTTAAGTTACAATATCTTCCTCAACTCCTAGTACAGACATTATAGAAGTCTATGAAAAGTTAAAACAATAACCCAACGCTTTCGTTATATTATTATTACCTAGCATATGTAAATATAATAAACTTGCATATTAGTCTAGCACACAAATCAATAAATATCTAATGAATGCAAATTGACGATATGAACTCTGGTATCTCAGTACCGTCTGTGTTTTTTTTTTCCTTCCCCAAATAAGGACAGAATTTGTTCGTTTTCAAACAAGTAGATGATACTTGTAGCTCTTAATGGATCTAACAATTGATAAGCGAGGAACTGATAAAGAATCACTTAATTCTAAGGTTGAAAACAGGTGATCTATTAAACAAGTTGAAAAAAATATACCATAAATCATTAAATTTTATGTGAGGTTGGAAGATCATGTTGGCCCATCTAAAGATGGGATCTCTCGGTCTCTATATATTGTGATAAACTTGTAAGTAAATCACATGAATTCCGATTTAATAATTCTGCTTAGATCGACATGAATCTTTCCCCGATGCAATTGGAAGCAGAGGCAAACATCCGTGGAGATCTTGTGCCGATTCCTAGAGAGGTCAAACAAAACATTAAAAGCAAAAGGAAAGACATTTTGAAATTATATTTGAATGATTGTACACTTTTGCACTTGGCAGCTCTAAGGTCCACCCCTTTTTTTTTTTTTAAGTTGCCTTTAGTAGTCTCCATACGGTGAAAATGCAATGTATCGATGATTATGAATTGGGATTCTTGCAGCAAGGAGATGAAGCCTCTTGAGCAAAATTGACGTCATGGTGTTCCCTAATTTCTTTGGCAATTTCTAGTGAAGAATTGACAGTAGGAGATACTTCACCAAGTTGAGGGGCATCAAGGGACCTTAACTTGAAGTATTTTTAATTGTTATATATATATATATATATGTTTAATATAATTGCTTTAGAGGTTAATTAGAAATATTGTTTAGTATTCATGACAATGGTCGTAGTAATACGTCATTATAGTTCTAAACCTAACTTGAAAAGTATCAAAACCTTAAAAAACTCTCAAGTTATTGTCATTTGCTATATTAAAAACAGGGGAATTCCTAACTTTATTTTATTTTATTTTATTTGAAAAGGGGAGAGCCGTCCGTTGGACTTAATTAATCTGAACATCTTATACAATAGCCTTGACAATTTTTTTGGAAGAATTTTTTGTGAAAAAAAAAATTATTATTATTACAAGTCATATTATTATTGAAATATCATACCAAATCAGTATATTAGTATACTATTTAAGCATTCTATAGAAGATTTTTTTTGTTTCTTCAACTACACCGAGCTTCTTCTCAAATTTCATATATTTCTCACTCACAACAATTTCATGGCAGTAGCAAGAAGCAATATTTTCGCCGAGACAACATCTGTTCACTTTGAAATTATTCAACTTCATTGAAACAATGTAAACATGTTTATGATTGAGAAATATTGTTTATCATTTTCAAAGTACATGTAGGTTTTCTCTACTTATATCACTCAAGTTAAGAGAAGATTTTTTTGGAAGAATTTTATCATCAATAGTATTCCATCAAAGGAAGCATTCTTTGGGGGAGAGTATATATGTCATTATAAATATACATGCACCACACTTTTTTTTTCATCGATTAAGTTTTGTCCCACTATATTTTCTTAGTAATATTTTTAACAAGATAGTCATTTTAAACATGTTTAAACACTATTGGATACAAAAGATGATTGTATATTTTTTTCTGATTGATCTAACAGATCACGAAATATTTGTTGCTTAGGTTTTTATCCTATTTTAGTAGCAAAATCTTAATATAATATAATGTTGTTATTCAAGGGGGAATGTTTTAACTGGATGAATTTCACCATTATCAAATTGTTAAAGTGGGAGCAATTTTAATTGTTTAAATGTCGGCTTGGCTTGATTGTGTAATGGCTTAGCTGGCATATACGTTAACCAAGACTAGCTTCAACCAACTTAGCCATCTATAAATACATATATACACTCTCTACTGAAGTTACGCATAAAGTGAATATGAACAATTTTGTGTTTTTCTCCTATTCATCGACAACTCACAATTCTTTTCTTGCTCTCTTTTATTCTTACTCTGAATTTTATTTTTTTTTCTTTATATATAATAGTATATATATAATTGATGCATTTAGTTTGCTTTGGCAAAAAATAATAAAATATTCGTCATCACACACGCAATGTTACATGTGTTTCGATTCTGTGCTTGGTTATGTTATTGTCCTATAACTAATTGAATTTGATATTTTGGTTGAAGAGCTATGATTGACGCATATAAAGACCGCGATTATAAGACAATAGTAAACAAATAACTAGCTTGGTGAGATGATGTTTGAACGCACGCATGCATTATTTTAGCAACTTAAGCTGACAGTATATAAATAATTAATTCTGCTTAAAACAAAACGTAATATCTTTACAGTTGTAAGATCATGAGTGGATGGTTCAGACATATTTTATTTAATTAGTGATATATCACAAAAGGTTAATTCTAGGTTCATGCGCCAACGAAGAGACAATACTAATTTAAATGCTTAAAAAAGGTTCCAAGTTTCAATGCAAGGCCTCTGTATAAACACTTTCCCAACTAATACGAATGTCGCTTCAAATATCTCATTCAATTACTGAGATCCTTTTTCGGACCTCAATAGTAGTTGTTGAAGCTTGAAGTTTTTTCATTTAGGGATGTGACCATGAGAAAGTTTGACTAAATCAATGAAAACAGCTTTTAAATTTATATCTTATAGTTATAATAGATGTCGAAACATTTAATAATGATGAACGTGAAGATTTTTTTAAAAAAGTTTTGGGAGTTTAAAAGATAGCATTAAACTACTTAAATGAATTTTAATAATATTAAATATATTTTTTTTGAAATTATAATATCAAAATATTATTCAACTTTAGTAAACACAAAATTGTATTCGCTTGGCAATTTTTGCCAATTGTCTATTATGGGCAAATTATCTGTTATGGCAAACTGTTCGCAAACTCTCTAGGTAAACTATTTGTTTTTGTTTGTTTTGCTCTTTGGGTGAACTGTCTGTTCTCATGAATTATCTATTGAGGATAAATTATCATGCTTTTCATTCGAATGACCTTCAGAGGAGAGTAATTTAGGTTAAACTTGCAAATTTACACGGCTAGGTGTCATCAAAACTGGTAGTTTAGTAACATTTTCCAAACTCAACGATAATTTAATATCATTTCATGGGATTATCTCTGAACAATATTCGATAAATTCTAATATGAGATACCAACATTACTAGAAGACAAAACCAAAAGTCAGACGGAATCCTCCATCGGCTCTTGTTTGAAAGGCTTCACAAACTGAATTAAACCGTCAAACTCTCTCCTTTTCACTATTCCTTGCCACTTTCAGCATGGAGTACCAATTTCCTTCCTTCTCAATCCTTGTACCCACACTACTTTTTGTTTTCATGACACTGAGGCTATGGAAGACATTGAAAACAAGTCATTCAACTTCAAATCTACCACCAGGACCATGGAAGCTTCCTCTGATAGGAAATATGCACCTACTTGCTGGCTCTTTACCCCATCATTGCATGAGAGACTTGGCCAAGAAATACGGTGCCATAATGCACCTTCAACTTGGTGAAGTATCTCATGTTGTCATTTCTTCACCAGAAACTGCCAAAGAGATATTGAAACACCATGACATCAGCTTTGCTGATAGGCCCCGTCTCCTTGCTGCAAGGTACACGACTTATAATTATACAGACATTGCTTTTGCACCATATGGAGACTACTGGAGACAACTACGAAAAATTTGTACGTTAGAGCTACTAACAGCAAAACGCGTCCAGTCATTGAGATCAATCAGGGAAGAAGAGGTGTCCAACCTCATGAGATCCATTTCTTCAAAAGCAGGATTGTCCATCAACTTAACTGAGATGTTGTATACCTTAACAAATGACATCACTGCAAGGGCAGCATTTGGTGGGCGATGCAAAGATCAAGAAGTATTCATACTAGCCTCCCAGAAATTAACAGAGTTGGGAGCAGGTTTTTCTCTTGCTGATGTCTTCCCCTCCATTAAATTGCTTGAGGTGCTTAGTGGTATGAAGTCTGTACTAGAGAAGCAAGCTCAAGAAGTAGATAAGATCTTTGACAACATCATAACTGAGCATAAAGCATGCATGGCACCAAGAAAGACTGGTGAGGGTGAAACAGATGACCTTGTACATGTTCTTTTGAATCTTCTGGATCAAGAAAACCTTAAATTCCCTTAACATCTGATAACATCAAATCGGTTATCCTGGTAAGTGAGCAAACTGTTTGGCATAATTTTTCTATGCTTTCTTTTTCTTACAATTTTAATTTTACTCAAACACCAACCAGTTTCGACAGATCTATATATGAACTTACTAGCCAGTCTCCTTTGTATAGTTACCCTTTGCTAATTTTTTTTTGTAAAAAAAATAAAGTACCCCTTTGAGCATGCATGCAACATCATTTAGTATATAACTAGGAGAAAATCTTTCTTATGACTGTCACACAACTGATATAGGAAGATGGATTAGTGAGGAAGGTAAAAGGAAAAAAAAAAAAATGATACAATTTCATTTGTCCGTTTCACCACATCAGTTAAGTCTCAAAGAAGATTTTCTCTATAAAGTAATATGCATTTGGTTGACATAAATTGTGATCTTAAGGACCTTTTTGTCGCCGGGACTGAGACGTCGTCTACTACATTAGTATGGGCAGTATCTGAAATGTTGAAGAACCCAAGAGTGTTGGAAAAGGCACAAGTAGAGATGAGACAAGTCTTTGACGGAAAAGGAAATGTTGATGAAGCAGGCCTTCATGAGTTGAAATACTTAAACATGGTGATAAAAAAAACGTTCAGGCTACATCCTCCTATTCCTTTGCTTCTCCCTAGAGAATGTAGAGAGAGTTGTAAGATCAACGGATATGACATACCAATCGGATCTAAAATAATTGTCAATGCATGGGCAATCGGAAGGGATCCTAATTACTGGACAGAAGCTGAGAAGTTCTATCCGGAGAGGTTCTTTGATAGTTCAATTGATTACAAAGGGGCCCATTTTGAACTTATTCCATTTGGCGCTGGAAGGAGGATATGTCCCGCCATTTCTTTCGGCATGGCCAATGTTGAGCTTCCACTAGCAAATTTGCTCTACCATTTCGATTGGAAACTTCCTAACGAAGTGAAGAACGAAGATCTAGACATGACTGAAAAGTTTGGTGCAGCAGTCAAAAGGAGAAATGATTTGCAGTTAATTCCAATTCCTTATCATCCTCCACCTAGTAAATGAGACTATAGTTGCAACTTGCAACAACTAAGATGTTCTACTTTGCTTGCCAGAGAATAATAAAATAGAATATTTATTACCAACCACGTGTTTCCATTTTTTGTTTGGTTATATATGTGTGTATATATATATATATATATATGAAAGTTAACATTCAGTTAGATAATTATCGGAATCTATCAAGATAAATTACTGATAGTGTGGTCTAGATGATTACTTTCATAACTTGAGAGAAAAAAAAACTCCTACTAAGAAGAGATTTACAATTCATATCTTATATTTTAAAAGATAATAACATAACCTAAACTCTTGAAGTTTTAAAGTTAAAGGGGATAACTCAAGTATTGTTTGGTTTATGTTATTGTCCTGTGACTAATTGAATTTGATGTTGTGCATCATCAGCTAATGCTTGACAGTGACTAACTAAAAAATTCATCATTCATGCAACTTCCTACCTGCATTTTAATATATTACCAATTAATCAAATATTTAAAAATATGGATATTTCTTTGCTTTTATCTTCACCGTCATAGCATACGCCATCGATTGTTGATTTCTACCAAACCTGAAAGTATCAAATGCTTCAATTATATATCATGACATACTCTGACTAGTGCTCTGTCTAGTGATTGACTGCTATGAAAAGAATGTTTTATCTGCACCAACATGGACATATTTTGACTAGTGGAAGAAGAACTCTTAATTGTTTACTACTACACTTGCAATGTTATTGATTTGCACCAATTTTGGTTTTGCTTTTGCAGATATTGTTTCCTCTACATTGATCAGAACAGTTCTTTGAGCTTCAGGTTCCTCCTGTGCGAAAAGTTCAATAGCAAATATGATCTGTGGAAAATTTAGGCTCATCTTATATTTCTATTTTGTGTACCTCTCTTTCCTCTAATTCCAACTACATTCAACTAACTCCACTCCAAAACCATCTATTCTCATACTAATTTATTTTGTACTCTACTCTGCCACGTCCCTCTTACCTACACATAGGAATAAAGAATAAAAAATAGCAACCAATATTTTAGTCCAGTTCCCAAATTTTTGTGAAGATGTGTATAGTGTTATACAAATTAAATAGGAGATAAACATCGGAATATAAAAATTGCAGGTGAGATGAGTGATTGGACGTTTTGTGAAAGGTCAACAACAAAAAAAATAAAATATAAAAAATCTTGAATATGACCTTTTAGCAACCTGGGCTTTGCCAGCTAACCGGATGAATAATTAATTCTACTTTGCACAAGCTGTATTATCTTTACAAGGATCCTGTTTAGAATAGCTTAGACATTTTTTTTTATTTAGTGATCTGTCACACCAACCTTCTGGATCCATATTCCAATTAAGAGAGGACAAATCAAATACTTAAAAAGTTATTTCAAGTTTCATATTAATCAAAATATTAGCAAAAATATTTGCTAGACTTCTTCTGCATTGCTACCAGCTAGTGCTCACCAAAGTTTACAAACATTTTCACAACAATTGGATGAAACTCTCTTCCTCGAATCCTCTCCATTTGTAGATGGAGTACCACTTTCCTTCCTTCCCAATCCTCGTAATTTTCCTGCTCTTTGTTCTCATGATACTAAAAACCCCAAAAATATCGAAAACCAGTCATTCAGCTTCAAATCTTCCACCAGGACCATGGAAGGAAATATGCACCAGCTTGTTGACTCTTTACCTCATCATTGCCTCAGAGACTTGGCAAGGAAGTATGGTCCCTTGATGCACCTTCAACTTGGCACAGTATCACATAGTTGTATCATCACCAGAAACTGCTAAAGAAGTTTTGAAATTCCATGACATGATCAGTTTCGCTGATAGGCCCCGCCTTCTTGCTGCGAAATATTATTATTTTACGGACATTGCGTTTGCACCATATAGGAGTTGCTGGCGACAAATGCGAGATATGTGTGCATTAGAGCTGCTAAGTACAACAAATGTGCAATCATTCAGATGTATCAGGGAAGAAGAGTTGTCAAATCTCATTAGATCCATTTCTTCAAATGCAGGTAAGCCAATCAACTTTACTAAGATGTCGCAGATCTCAACAAATAACATCATTGCAAGAGCAGCTTTTGGTGGGAAATTCAATGATCAAGAAGCTTTCGGTGTGGTTAACGTTGAGCTTCTGATGCAAGATAGTTTTCAAGCAAGGCAAGCTTGCTTTGAAAATTATCTGATAATTGGTTAAATATAATTCTAAAATCTTTGGAAGATAAATAAACTTCAAACTGAAGTTTAAAATTTCTGCAATTTTGATTTATAACTTGATGATTTCAAACTACAATTACAAATCTATTTATAGAGTTCCAGAAATTATAAAATAATGCAAAAAAATCATTACATAAAACAAAATTCATAAATGCAGTAAATAATTACTTCTGAAATTGAATTTAAAAATTGATAATGGAAGTTGTTGGTTGCTTCTGAGAGTGTTCTGAAACTGGGTTTGACTATGAGAGTGGTTGGTTGCTTCTGAAACTGTGTTGGAGTTTGCAGATCAGGTGTTCTGCTCCTGCATCAAGTTCCACTTGAACATTTGCTCTACCATTTCAACTGGAATCTCACAAATAGGATGAAGTGCAAAGATCTTGACATGACAGAATCTTTTGGTGCAACTGTGAGACGAACAAATGGGCTGTTCTTAATTCCATTGCTTTGTCATCCTCCTTCTAGTAAATGAGACTTGAAATTGCAAGGAATAAGATATAATATGATATTTGTGTCTTAATCAAGTAGCTATTGCTTCCTAAAATATATTACCATATTTTTTATTTCCATGTTTATGTTATATGTATACTAAGGTGAGTTGTTGGCAATCAAAATATTTACATATATAGAAGAATTTAGATTGTTGTTAGCTGAAGAGGAAAGATGATGATCATTTTGTTCCACTAAAGAATACACTTGCCTTGTGTAAATCCACCATATGCAAGTTTCTTTGTAGTTATTTTTGGAGGATGTGAAAACACCAGACCTTGGTTTTTGAAGAAACCCAGAGCTGATAACAAATTACTTTGGGGGCGCATTTCCAGAGCTAGAAATATGAAAAAGAAGAAAATTGATTATTAATGCTTACATGTTGAATAATTAATTATGTAGTTGAATAAGCAAACTGAAGAATGTGTTGGTATTTTATTTTAAGTTCACAAGATCTATTAAGATTTGTCTTCATACGGCCTAATATAAAAATCAAAACTGATTATGTCTTGTACAACCGTGATAACTTTTTATTTTCATATCAATCCTATTGTGCATATAAATTTTGAACTCCAACCTAACTTAAGCATCAAAGCATTCTTTCATGACTTACTGCTATTGTAGATTAAACACACTTTTAGTCATCTTCACCATCATAGTAATTTTAAAAGAGTAATTTAATAATTTTCTAGTCATAATTGATATGGAAGAGAGAGGATCGGGGCAAAGTAATGTTATGTCTTTCTTATAAGGACATATTTTATTTTATTTTTTTTAAGAGAGTAAAAATTTTATTCAATCCTCCAAGTAATACTATATTTTTCTTATATGGAGAGAATTTTATTCAAACCTCAATAAAAAGGGTTTTTTCTTTTTTTTCTTTTTTTTTAAAAAAAAAAAGTAGTTCAAAAAGGAGAATTTAAACTCAACAATTCTATTTTATAAAAACATATTAATTACCATCAAACGATAGGGAAGGAATTTGCATTGAAAACAAAATCTTAGTAATTATCCTTAATTGCACAAGTAAATGAATGTATCTGTAAAGAGGAAGAGGTCATTTATTTTTTTTATCTAAAGACTCAACAGTACTGCTGAAAATTGAAGACTAAATAGTGACTGAAATCTAAAATCTGAATAACGTTTTTTTTTTTCCTTTATATCTGAATATGTTATAAGCTTCTTTATTTTTTAAATTTAAAATTATCTGAAAACTAGTAAATTGATATTTATATTCTATTTACTATCTGTTGTTATGTAATTTTAATTAATTTAATACAAACATTTGAAAATAAATAATTTAATAAATTCTAAAATATTTTTTATATACATATCAATAATATTTTATTAATAATTAAAATACTATTAAAAAATAGTAATATTAGTCATATTTATATTTAAATATATTAATATATTTAAGAAAATAACTGAAAAAATGAGTATTTAAATTATAAATTAAAATATATTAGTTCAATTTTAAAACAATTTGAAATGAGATGTATTTAAATTTTACTTTTTAAATATATTTTTATAAGTATAAAGAAGAAAAAAGAAATTGAGTAATATAAAATTAGGATAAATTTAAAATTATGTCATTTTGAATGGATGGATTTGAAATAAAAATTTTTAAATGTCATTAAGTGATTTAACAATTCAACGAAAAGTTAAAAATTCTTACTTAATTTTTTTAATTATTATTTTTTTGATAATTTTAAATGATTTAAATAAAAATATTTTAATAGGTATAATTCAATGTTATTAAAACTTAGGTGGAAAAAACAAAGGCCGGACCAAATTTTTCTTCCCAAAATACACTCTCCACTTTATGAACCTTACGTGCTATTTGAGGTAATTTAATGAAGCATCGAGGGCAACATCTTCATTCCACTTCCAGAATTCAAACATCTTTTCAGTCGATTTCACTTCCATCATCCATGCAATAACAAAGAAGACTTGGGATTCTGGTCTCGCTCTATACACACTGAGGTCTACAATGGCAATGGTAGCTCAAGAGGCAGGGAACGAAGTGGATATTGAAGAACATGAAAAAGAAGAGGAAGATGTGAAATGGGTCAATCATTATTCGTCAAGTCATCAAATACTTTTAGTGGGTGAAGGAGACTTCTCCTTCTCTTTGTGTCTAGCATTAGCTTTTGGCTCTGCTTCTAACATTTGTGCTTCCTCTCTTGATTCTTATGGTAATACATTAACTTCTCTGCTTTGTTTGTTATTCATCAAAATCATTGTTTTGTATTTAGTTTTTGAAAAAAAAATATATATCCTGTTATGCTATTTTCATTTTTAAAGAAAAATTGTGTTTGTTGATGGTTTAAGACTAATTTGTTTGACTTCATGTTGAATTAATGATAGTATTGGATTGTGCTATGAGTAAAGGTTAAAGAGATATCTTGAAATATGTTTAAGATATGGGTTGTTCTAAGAGTACATCTTAGAGAGATACCTCGTTACTTTGTTTTCATTTTGAAAAAAAGATATGATCGTTTTATATTGATTTGTTTGAGCCAGGTTGAATTAATAATTGTATTTGAATTGTGCTAAAAGTATATATTAAAGAGATATCTAATGACTAAATTCATATAAAATTAAATTATGTACACTTCTGTGGCTTGAGAAAGATGGAAATTTTGTTTTTGCTTTGTTTTAGAATGTTAGATATCGATGTCAGTAGGACCTCTGTGGACCTCTGTATACAAAAGTTGCAATCTTTCTTTCGTTTTTTAGGATTCATTGTGAATGGACTTGGTAATTTTCATGTTTGCCATTGAAACAAAAATCTTAAAACTCTTAGTTGAAACTAACTGAATGATGATATTTAACAATTATGGTATTTAAGACACCTTAGACTCATTGTCCCCAAAAAATGGCAATTAAGATATCGAATTTGACATGTAATCCTAGTACCTTAAGTCTAATAGCCATCTAATAGCCAATCAAGAATAATTATAATGCGGAATTTGACACGATACTCATGTTTCATTCATTTTGTTTTGTTTAGATGAGTTATGGAACTCTAATAGCTTAAGAATTTAGGTAAGACCAAAATAATAATATTTACTATATTGAATTTGAGTATTCAACACATTAATAGTTCTTTATCCATTCTGTTTCATTGAGGCGGTTTGTAATCAATTTGGTATGGTTGATTAGGTACTGTGATAAAAAATTATAAGAATGCAAGATCAAATCTTGACACTCTAGAGAAGATGGGAGCATCTGTTTTACATGGAGTGGATGCAACAAGAATGAAGTATCATCCTGATTTGCGAATGCACAAGTTTGATCGGATAGTTTTCAACTTCCCTCATGCAGGCTTTCTTGGAAAAGAAGACAACCGCCTTGTCATCAGGTGAGCCTTTTGTTTTAGCCATTAATGGAAGGAGTTACAATCTATAGATACGCAACCTCATTAAAGAGACTTAAAACTTGGTTGAGACAAACTACATTGTTGCTTTTGTGAAATTGTATGGCTCTTGCAAGGGATAGTGTGTCAAAGGTTTTTCCTGTCTTTGGTTGATTGTGTGTATCAGTGCTTTGAGGAGTTACAGTAAATGAACGAAGTGAATGTGAAAGGAGGGTTTACTAGACATATGTGTCAATATGGTGACATTAAACATGTTAAATATGAGTGTTATATATCTTTAAAATAATAACTATTTACTTGTTTTGCTATAGTAGTCAATGGTTTTGAATGATTGTTGTTTTGTTAATTTATTTACTAACATGCTTCCGTCCATATCTGCTCTCATTGTCTCTGTATTCTGTGAATCACAGGATGCACCAGAAACTTGTGCATGACTTCTTTAAAAATGCTAGTCGAATGCTAAGGGCTAATGGTGAAGTTCATGTTAGCCATAAAACAACAGGTCCATTCCGTAGCTGGAATTTGGAGGAACTTGCCAGCGAAAACTCGTTGTCATTAATTGACGCTGTTGAATTCAAAATCAAAGACTACCCAAGTTACAACAACAAGAGAGGAAGTGGTTGCAGGTGCGATAAGCCCTTCCGCTTGGGAAAGTGCTGTACCTTCAAATTTAGATTTTCACGTGCTGCTAAGAAGAAATCTAGAGCAGTGAATGTCAATGGACTTCCTGACAGGAGATCTCTGCAACATCCAGGGTTTCCTATTGTAATTAAGAAACACGAAACTTCATTTGATTCAAGAGATTGTGATATGCGTATGAATGAGTTTCCAGACCATGGGGGGTTACCTCTAGCAATGAATTTCCAAAGAGAAACCCCCAGGATGTTTAGTGGTCACTTGAGTAATGTTTCGGAGACATTTAGAAGAGTTACTAATGTTGTTGACTACATTGTTCATGAACCTCTCAGGTTTGAGAGTCCTGGACATCCTCACAGAAATCTCACCGGAAATACAAGTAATCTTCTGTGGTGTATGGGTTCGCCATTGACAGGTGATATCCAAAGGGAGAGGCTAATGATCATTGAAGACTGCTTCGACAATGTTACGGAGATACACGGTAGAGAAGGTGATTGTGTGAGCTATTCTGTTCATGGATCACGCTTTCCTTGTTTGGAAAGGCGTATGGAAGAAGCACCAGGAAGAACATTAAATGGCGATTTGTATGTCAGAAATGAACTTCAGCGTTTAAACACTCTGCGAATGATGGTGAGGAATTATGGTGACCATGTTTGAGGGAGGGAGGAGGCATGTATCATAACTGTAGTGGAGGCTAGAATCGCATTTAGCCTTTTATTTTGTGAATGGTAATTAGACAGATATTGCAGTATATGTAGGAAGCATGTTTTTGCTTTTGCAGTAAATTTACCTTCAGAGTTTCTCTATAACTCTCTTCTCTCTTCCCAATATAGTCCTGAAGCAGAACTTCACTACTGCCAGTTTCAGATATCATCTAGAGGTGGAAATTAGATCCATTTATTAAGCTGAATCCCCTAACGGATGCATCTGGGAGCAGATGCATGAATTCAGTTTGGATGAGATATAAATTTGTTTATACATGTACTTTGTCTTCCTGAATACAGCTGAGTACCCCTGAATCTGGATGTGCCTTGGAAACTTTGCTCATTTATGTTTCTAGCACCAGCTTGATATATTGTAGTACAAAACATATATTTTTGTTTCTGATACAGAACTTTGCTCATCTTTGGTGTAGTCCAATGATAAAGGAGTGCACTCTACCACTGAACTAACAGTCTATCGTTGTGGGCGCAAAGGAGGGCCCCAACCTCATCCCTATTCCTTCGCCTTTTCTCCATCCTCACCTCAATCTCCATTTATTGGAAATGAGGATGGGGATATTTGGGGTGGGTCCCCTGTCCTTGTATCTGTTCCCCTATTTCTTCCATTTTTCCCCATTTTCACATTTTCATTTCATCTTGTTTAACCCACAAAATAATTTGATAGATTTTCAATATACTAAATGTACAACATTTGAACATATGAAATCAATAACATTGCATTACAATTATAATCATTTTATATAAATCACAACATATGATAAAAATTCAAATAATATATAATTATTAGATATGATAAAATCATAAATGGAGAAAATGAGGAAAAATATTCGAATTAATTTAATTATTTAAATAAAAATATATTATACTTTTATATCATAAATAGAGGACATGGGGATGCTCGGATTTGTCAATGGATTTTTAACCCTATCTCCAATCCCCAAAAATCCTCAAATTTTCTACCCAAATAGAAATAAGAATTTAGTATCCCGTTTACAACTTTAATCGAGATCCATTGTAATGATAAAGTTTCAATATTCACTCAAGTTTCGAATGTTCCAAATTTCATTGGACTCCTCAATTAACACTAAAAATACATTAACTTATGTTGTCTTAAGTTAATCGAAATGTATTATAATTAGGAGTGCTCTAGTTTTATACTCAATAAATTGTCTGTTTTTATAATACAATTGAGATCGTATTCCTTTCTTGGATGGACCCTACTAGATAGGAATAACAATTAGTGTTGCTTTCTTCATTGAAATTTGCCTTTCTTGGATGGACCTTACTAGATAGGAATAACAATTAGTGTTGCTTTCTTCATTGAAATTTGCCAAACAATTATCGACAAATCATGCTGTCATATTTTCCACGAGCTCATAGAAATTTGCCAAACAATTGTTGAAAAATCACGCTGTCATACTTTCCACATGAGCTCATATTCTAGCAGCTTGTATCATGTTTTACTAACGCTTATAAGAAATTATTAAATTAAAGATAAAAATTAGATCAATTCACTGAGGTGGTGACGGTCAAATCCCCTCTTTCAGATGTTTCATTGGTGGATTTAGGACAGAATATGAGGTACTGATATAAGACTATAAACTGATCAATAATACTCAGATTTCTCACTATCCTGTAATTTTTCTCGATGGAGTTTGAACTATTCTCCTCCTCAATTTTTCTCAGCTTTCTTGTCTTTGTTTTCATGGTACTTAAAACAGGAAAGAGATTCAAAACCAGTGAAAGAAACTTAAATCTACCTCCAGGGCCATGGAAATTACCCATCATTGGAAACTTGCACCAGCTTTTCAGCTCTCTACCCCATCGTCGATTAAGAGACTTGTCCAAGAAATATGGACCCTTGATGCACCTACAACTTGGACAAGTTTCCACTGTTGTAGTTTCTTCTCCAGAGCTAGCAAAACAAGTCATGAAAACTCATGACGTTATCTTTGCATCAAGGCCCCGTATCCTGGCGTCAGAAATCCTGGCTTATGGATCAACCAACATAGTCTTTTCACCGTATGGTGGTTACTGGAGACAACTGAGGAAAATTTGCATGTTGGAGCTTTTGAGCACGAAAAGAGTCCAATCTTTTCGATGGTTGAGAGAAGAAGAGAATACCAATCTCATTAATTGGATTGCTTCAAAAGCAGGATCACCAATCAACCTTAGTGAAAAAATTCACTCACTAACTTGTGGTGTCACTTCAAGAGCAGCTTTTGGTAAGAAATGCAAAGATCAAGAGATTTTTATAGCGGTTGTTAATGAAGCTAAAGCATTGGGGACAGGATTTAATTTATCAGATTTGTTTCCATCTATTGAATCATCAATTCATTGTATCAGTGGATTCAAGTCTCGGCTAGAGAAGATTCACCAAAAGGTTGATAGAATCGTTGAAAACATCATCGACGAACATAAGAAGAAAGAAAAACAAACATTAGACATTGGCAGGAGTGAAGAATATGAAGATCTAGTTGATGTTCTTTTAAAACTTCAAAAACAAGGTGGTCCTGATCAGTTTCACTTGACTAGTGACAACATCAAAGCAGTGATCTTGGTAAGCAGTTTTTCTCTACTCTTATCTTTTGATTTATATATTCTCATAACTCCATATATACATCTATCATCAAACATGTCGCGTGTCAATCACAAGTCTTAAGTATTATAATTATATTATTTCGTTTAAATTTTTAATTATGGTGGTAACTAATATGATATTAAAGCTTGGAGGTCACCTAATGTTTTATTAATTAGAAACTGAATTTCTATTAGCTAATTGAGATTGACAAACCCTTTTCCAGGATGTTTATAGTGCTGGCAGTGGGACATCCGCCACAACTATAGATTGGGCAATATCAGAGCTGATGAAAAATCCAAAAGTTATGAAAAAAACACAAACCGAAGTGAGGGAAGTCTTTAATAGAGTTGGAAAGGTTGATGAAACGAGCATTAGTGGAATGAAATATTTGAAACTAGTTATAAAGGAAACCCTGAGGTTACATCCTCCAGCCCCGTTGTTAGTTCCAAGAGAATGTACACAAAAATGTGAGGTTAAGGGATTTGATATACCTAGCAAAACAAGAGTCATGGTCAATGCATGGGCAATTGGAAGACATCCAGAATATTGGACTGACCCAGAGAGTTTCATTCCAGAGAGATTCCTTGATTCTCCTGTAGATTTTAAGGGGAATCATTTCGAATATATCCCATTTGGTGCTGGTAGAAGGATATGTCCAGGCATGACTTTTGGTCTTGCTAATGTTGAGCTTCCACTGGCAATGTTGTTGTACCACTTTGATTGGAAACTCCCCAACCAAATGAAGCATATTGATGATCTAGACATGACTGAGGCCTTTGGTTTAACAGTCAGAAGAAAAGAAGACCTGTGCTTGATACCCAGTCCATATCATCCTTCATCTACCCTATAAGGAAGGGAGTGGCACTTTCAATTTTATGTCATAGAAGCAAATATTGTGTACACTCAAATGCAAGTATATGCTAAATTTCCATGGTGTTACAATATTAATTAGATGTCAATTCAATGTTAATTAGTAATTAACCATTCAAGGCATATCCACATGTTTGAATCCTTCTAATTTTGTTCTCATGCATGCATCTCTTGCATAATTCGTTTTAATCAAAAAGGATTTTCAGATCTTATTAGTGTCGGTCAAGATATATAGAAAATCGATAATTTGGTGAAATGAAATCTACTGACTGTATTTTATTTTACATTGATTGTAAATAGCAAAGTATAGATTACATAATAAATTCGAATTACAAGATGAAAATTACAAAATAAACAGCTTTAATACCAAGTGAAAATATATAAAAACTAGATAATTCGATGAAATGGAACCTACTTATATTTTACATTCACTACAAATAGTAAAGTGCAGATTACATGATAGACTCTAAGTACAAAATAAATATTATATGATAGATTTCGAGATAAAAGTTACAAACAGAGTTACAAACAGACTAAAGCTGTAACTTGATAAGTGGTCCTGTATAGATAAAAAAACAAAAAACTCCTTAGAATAAGTCGACTGTTTCAACCCTTCTATCTCCGTATTGTTTATCACCCCAAGATTATCATCCTTATCACTGTCCAAGGATTGTGATTTCTTACTTAGATGGACCCCACTAGCTAGTAATATTCACTCATAGTTGCTTTCTTTCATTGGAATTTGCCTAAGTAGCGTTGAAAATTCATGCTGTGATGTTTTCCACAAGACCTTATCTTCTAGCACACGTCAATTGTCATGTCTTACTTACCCTTTTCTGAATTGTTAAATTAAAGAAATAAATCTTGTCCTTTCACCAAGGTGAAGGTGAAACTTCTCATGAAGTTGTTTCATTGGTGGATCCATATATGAATTCAACTTGGATGATCTAACGTAATATATATATATATATATATATATATATATATATTAATAGTAATAATGCTTTATAGCCCAACTATTAGGCCCAAACACTCAACCCATCACAGGCCCTGACTTTCACCTCTAAAGTTGGACAAAACTCCCTTCCCAACACTGAAGAAGTATACTCATTCAATAGTGGCGTGGCATCAATAAAGAAAGGACTTATCTTGCAGTATTATTTGATTATTTACTTGTGTCAACACCTTCATAGGCTAATTGGTTTATTATAACAATTTATTATGAACTTGATAACGATCAAAGTTCGAGTCATCTCCACCATAAATGATATCTTAAAAAAATTACCTATATTTTTACTATCAAAGTTCGAGTCTTCCCACCACAAATAATATCTAAAAAATATTACCTACATTTTTACCATTCGTGATCATTATACTTATAAATACCTATAATTAATTTTTTGGTTGGGATAGCAAATCTCATGCAACAATTTAAAGCATCTAAAAAAAAACCTTGTACATGATTATTTTATTGTGAAAAGAGAAATGAATGAAGATATGTTTATTATTAATTTGAGTAATAATACTCAGATTTCTCACTATCCTGTAATTTTTCTTCACACAGACTGAATTCATCTCCTTCTCAACTTTCTTAGCTTTGTTTTCTTTTTTCTTTTTTTTTTTTTTCTCTTTGAAACCTTATTTTTGTTTTCATTGTACGTACAATAACAAAGAGATCCAAAACCAATAACAGAACTTTTTGTCTACCTCCAGGGACCTGGAAATTTGCACCAGCGTGTTGGCTCTATTCCTCATCAATGCCTAAGACTAAGAGACTCGTCCAAGAAATATACGGCCCCTCAATGCACCTACAATTTGGTAAGTTTCAACTATTGTTGTGTCTTCAATTTGCTGGAATTCGCCAAAAAAATTGATGAGAACTCATACTGCCTCATATACATATGTTCAGGCTTTTTTTTTATGGGAGGCATTTACTGCTCAACTTAAAAAATTAAAATAAAAACTTCTAGTTAAGGCTTGTCATGTGGATCAACACACCGCTCCCATAACTTTCATGGGTTCAAAACTACACTCCCTACTTTTATTAATAAAATGGTAGGATTTTCTCTCATATATATATATACATATATATGGGTTGTCTTCCCACCTAAATGTATGTGATTCTCAATCATAGGAAAGTCATTTATCCGGATAATATTATCAGTGTTATATCAGTATGGCTTTAGTTGTCACTTGGACTAGTCCCAGTAATTCAAAAAATAATAATATAATAAAAAGATTTTTTTAAAAGAAGGTGGATCAACACACATCCATTTTGCTATGTGTTGCAATTATTTCATTATTAGATTTAGTTTTTTCAAGATTTGAACATTAGACCTCTCAATAAACTAGACTCGAACATAAGCACTTGTACCATGTGCTCGTATCATATAGAGTTACTTTTGGTCCAAAATTTTTTGTTTCTTGTGTAGAGACAAGTTTCTAAATGTTGAAGGTACATAAGAACTTCTATTTCTGTATGCCTTCTACTTCACCGTTGTTCGCTCTTGCCTCGCTGCCTGCCAGTTCTAAGCTCATTGATGATGTTTTTTCAGGTACATATCTTGTCATGCTTTTCACAAATGTAACTCAATCTTAGGCCATATTCACTCTTATGGCATGACAATAGAGGAGTCCAATGGATGGGCCGGGCCATCCCTGACATTCCATAATTCAAAACGACATCGAATTGAAGAAAATTAAGTACCCTCTGGAATATTCAGAATACAATTGACATACTTTGAAAAATGTTTATATATATATATATACTTTTTGTTAATTAATCAAATAACTTGGTTCATTATAAATTTATTATGAACCTAGTAATAATCAAAGTTCGAGTTATCCCCATCATAAATGATATTAAGAAAAAATGCCTATACTTTTACCATTCGTGCTCATTATACTTATCAATATCTATAATTAATTTTTTTGGTCGGGATAGCAAATCTCTTGCAGCAATTTAAAGCATCCGAAAAAGCCATCAACCTTGTACGTGATTATTTTATTGTGAAAAATAAAAATGAATGAAGATGTGATCATTATTAATTGAGTAATAATACTCTGTTAGTCTTTCTAATAAAATTCACTCATTATTATTTGGGATCACTTCAAAGGCGGCCTTTGGCAAGAAACGTAGAGAGCAAGAACGGTTTATAGCAGCAATGAAGGAAGTTACAACACTGGGGACAGCTGTTCCCATCCGTAGAAGCAATTCAATGAATCAGTAAGATCAGGTTAATTTCAACTAGTGAAAATTCATCAAGAAACTGAACAGGATACTTGAAACATCATCAATGAACATAAGAAGGACAAGTCAACATTATAGATTGGCAAGAGCCAATAAAATGAATACTTGGTTGATGTTCTCTTAAAAGTTCAATAACATGGTGATATTGAATTTCATTTGACTACCAACAACATCAAAGCAGTAATTTTAGTAAGTTGTTTTTCTCTACTGCATGTTCAACTCATCCTCAAAGCTTTATTTAAGAATGTTTTTTTTTTTTTTTCATTCTTCAGTTGATAATGAAGGTAATCATTTTAAATAAATAATGCTATATTACTCAAAATTTTATCAAAATTTATTTTCCAAATGATACGACAAGTTTATTTATAACAACCACGTTATCAATATATTATCTTATAATCAATATGCTTACTATAAATCATCTTGTTACATCATTTAAGCGAAAAATTTAAATAAAGTTTTAGAAAGTTTAGTCTGTATGGATTACTTAATGGAAATACACATTTAATTTCCATTCATCATAAACCCCTTCACTATAATTTCTAAAAATACAATAGTACATGTCAGCTCAATGTTTATTTGGTATATACTAAAATAACCCTTCAAGGCACTCACTCTCAAATCACTTTCATATTGTGTTTCAATTAAATTAATATCTCTATGATAATTTGTTCGAGGTTTGACTTTAAACTGTACACCTGGACCTTGATAGTAACATTCTCATAAATTGTTTTCTACTTAAATAATTTGAACTCTTTGTCCAATCCAACGATGGCTCAAGGCCTATCGCCTCCTCACTTGCCTAGACCTTTTATCAAGACCTGCTTTCTTTCATTTCTTTTAAAGTATCATTTTCATATTTATGACATTTTGTAATAAAAAATATTATTTATTTAATTCAAGATCAATTATAATTTTTTGAAAAATATTTTCTTCTTTCCAACTAAATGATAATTATCGTATCCCAATAACTAACATTAATATAATTAAATATATTAATAGTTATATCTAATTAACTGAGATTAATATTAAAAAATATTTATTTTAGCATTTTGAGGGAAAAAAAAAAGAATAATCTAAAAGAGAAATATGATTTAGATAATCTTATTACAATTGTAGATAACATAAACCAATCTCGTATACGAATCAAAATCCTCCTGTAATATTATTAATAATTTATATTTTAAGAGCTATATGCATATATTAAATTAATAAACGTATTTTAGTATAATAATTAATATTAAATATTAAATATGTAAAGGCCTAATTTAATATTTTCACCTTAGTTCTCAAAGGCCAGTTTGATTGATGTGTTGGATATGATTGAATTATTTATATAGAATTGAATTGGATTAGATTAATTCAAATGTTAATCCATGTTTGATGTAATATAAGATATGATTAAAAATAATGTGTACTTATGGTAAGTTATGGGATTGGACAAAATAATACAATATGATCATGTTTCTTGTAAGTCTGGATCAAATAATAATTGAAATAATATTTTAATTATGTTTAAATTATTTTTAAATATAAAATTATATTTATCTCAATAAAATAAAATTCATTTATGAAGTAAAAAAAAGAAAAATGAATTTATTAAAGATATATCAATGGACAAAAATATTTATAGTTTTTTTTTTTAAAAAAAATAAATCTACTTATTATAGATCTATCAATCGACAAAAACAATTATAAATTTTTTTTCAAGCTCATCTAAAATAAGAATGACATAACTTTTTACTGTTTCTCTAGTAATTTAAGTCTCTTTTTTCTTCGACAATATGAACCCAATGTGTTAATAATTATAACTTAATTCTACAAAAAGTTTTAGAAAAAAATTCTTGATGCACAAATAATTTGCACCAAGTTATTGAGATTGATGACATGACATCTCTTTGATGAAAATAATATAATTACAAACAAAAGAAACTTATATTTATTTAATAAAAAATAATAAAATAGCATCATAATAAAACTAAATGTAATAAACAGCATCAAACGTTATAAGTGTAGTCTAAATAAATACTAACAATAAAAAAGAGATCTCCCCACACTTGTTTTGTGTTTTTACGAGTAAGGTGTCGGAAATCTTGTATTGAAAATAGACTCAATTGAATTCGTTTCATTTTCAGCCATATATGCTCCCTCAAATTTAGTTCTTTTCCATCTCAAACTAAGTTGCTAGTTTGTTAACTTACTTTGATGCAAACTAAAATCATCAAAAAACAGAACATAACCAGAGGATGCTCACTGGAGCTCGACCAGTGTAGATAGTGTTTTCCCTGGTGCTCTCGATTTGTAGGGCCTTTGGTACTCTGTTAGTTCGTTTCAAAGGAAAAAAAAAAAAAAAAAAAAACAGAACATAACCAATGGATTCCATCCACAAAACTCACATAAAAACTATGACATCAAAATGAAACAATGGAAGGAAATTAGCACATAACAAACATGTTCACTGCATAGGTAGACCCAAACATAAAATATCTAGTAAGAGGATCTTGCTGAGAATTTTATAGTGAACTATACACTACATAGGTAGACCCAAACATAAAATATCTAATAAGAGGATCTTGCAGAGAATTTTATAGTGAACTATACTAGCTCACTAAAGTATTAAATTGCTTACCATAAGCTTCATAAAAGTCTAAAGAAAATACATTACTGATTGTACTTTCTACCATTAGACAATTCAACACCAAGGATATCTGTCCATTTGATCTTTACTCCACAGTCAAAGGATGAAAAGTACTTGGAATCAAGTAGAGATCATTCTTTCTTCTCACTGTGAGTCCAAAACCTTCAGTCATGTCTAGTTCCTCTAGCTTTGCTCCATTTGGGAGGTTCCAATTAAAATGATATAGCAATTGTGCTAGTGGAAGCTCAACATTAGCTATACCATATGACATTCCTGGACAAATTCTTCTTCCCGCACCAAATGGAATATATTCAAAATTGTTCCCTTTATAATCTATTGGACTATCGAGGAATCTCTCTGGATAAAATCTCTCTGCTTCTATCCAATGTCTAGAATCTCTCCCGATTGCCCAGGCATTAACGATGACTTTAGTCTTGGCAGGTATTTCATATCCGAAAATCTCACAGCTATTCATGCATTCTCTTGGAAGTAATAAAGGAGCAGGAGGGTGTAACCTCAGAGTTTCTTTGATAACTACCTTCAAATATTTCAATTCATGAAGGCTGGCTTCGTCAACGTCCCCTTTTATGCTGAAGACACTCCTCACCTCTGCTTGTGCCTTCTCCATCACACTCGGATTTTTTAGCATTTCTGACATTACCCATTCTACAGCTGTAGCTGATGTCTCGATCCCAGCAAAAAACATGTCCTAAAACAAGATTAATAAACAAGAATTTAGCACTCTGAACAACTATTTTGAATCTTGTATAAATTAAGATCACATGGTAAAGAAAAAGGTATAATTTACTTCAAACTGGTACAAAATCTCAAGTTGAATATAAAATGATACAATAAATTTAGCTATTATACAGTAAATTATAGTTATTAGTTATCATCAAATCCAAAAGTTTAAACTAATAAGTAATAGTTCAACTATAATATTTAAAACTTAAGGTTATAATACGTTAATATGCCCTCTCATAGGCAATGTAAAGAGGTGACAAATATTGAATACATGCTAGTTAAACATTATTTACCATATAACATATGTAACAAAATGACTGATAAAAGAGGGGGAGAGGGTTTGAACAAAAACCTTCATTCATCGTATAAAACATATGCAGCAAGATGACAGACAGAGTTGTTAATTGTCATCAGATCTAAAAGTTTAAGTTGATAGAAAAAAGTCAAACTAAAATATTTAAGATTTGAAATTATGATACGTTAACAAATATAATGTATTTAACTACTATATAGTAAATTACTGTTACTGGATAGGTATAAGAGATAACTATTATTTTTTCACTTTTAAAAGCCTTGATTGTATATACTCTTAAATAATTATTGTTATTTATATAACATGTTCCCTCACGAATAATATGAACAGAAGAAAGATGTCAGACATATGTTATATGTTCCTTACCGTTATAACATATATAACAATAATTTGAGATAAATGGTGGAGAGAGAGTTTGAACTAAAAACTTTCAAAATTCTGATATCATATTAGTTATTGTTAGATCCAAAAACTTAAACTGATAGAAAATTACTCAACTTTAATATTTAAAACTTGAGGATAATATGTGATAGTTATATTGTATGTACTGAATTAGTATAGTAGTAAGACTCCTATATAGTACAGAAAAATTAATAAATGAAAATACTAACCACGATTATTGCTTTGATGTTGTCATTAGCTAAGGGAAACGTAAGGTTTCCATTCTCCTGCAAATTTAGTAGAACTTCCACCAGATCTTTTTCTGTTTCATTCTCAACAGTCTCACTTACAGCCTGACCACTCTTGTGTTCATCAATGATGCTTTCAAGAATTCTATCAAGCGTCTGATGAATATTCTCGAGCCTACTCCTCATGCCACTAATTGACTGAAGAAATTTGAAGGAAGGAAAGACATCAGCAGGAGAGAAACCTCCTGCCAGCTTCATAGCTTCCTTTGCACAAGAGAGAAACTCTTCTTGATACTTGCATTTTTTACCAAAGGCCGCTCTTGAAGTAACACTGAACGTGAAGGCAAAAACTTGCTTACTAAAGTTGACCATCGATCCTGCATTTGAAGATATCAATCTAACAAGGTTTGACATCTCCTCTTCCCTGATTGATCTAAACGACTGCACACGCTTTGGACTGAGAACCTCCGTTATGCAAATTTTTCGTAGTTGTCTCCAATAGTCGCCATGTGGGGAAAACACGATATCTATGGAACCATAAACTAGTACATCAGCTGCAAGGAGAAAAGGCCTGTAAGCAAAGATAGCATCATGAGTTTTCATGACCTCTTTAGCTGCTTCAGGTGAAGAAATAACCAAGGTGGAAAGTTGACCAAGTTTTAGGTGCATAATGGGACCATATGTCTTGGCCAAGTCTCTCAGACTGTGATGAGGCAAAGACCCAATAAAATGACACATATTTCCGATGAGTGGTAGCTTCCATGGCCCTGGTGGTAAACGTAAATCCGATTTCCTGCTTTGGGATCTCTTTGCAATGTTTACCACTGCCAGGAACATGAAGATGAAAAACGGGAATAAGACTGGAAATGAAGGGATCATTTGGAACTCCATGTTGATGATGAAGAGGGTTTGGACCACCCTAGCTTATATATAGTGGAAAGGTGATCCATGCAACTAGTAAGAAAATGTCAAAATTCTAACATTATCTTTTCAAAAATCATACACAACCACAAATTGATTTTCAATAGTTTTAATCAAGTATCGATCACAATAAACAGATAGTGTGATCAGTTAATTAGTTCAGAGAAGCTTAGCCAGACTGCAATTGAAGCACATACTGGAAATAGATAAGTTGAAAATCTACTATAGTCATGTTTTTTTACCTTGACTTTTTATAACAGAAGTTTTAAATTTAGGTGATGTGTAAAAATATATATATAACAATCTTAACCATTTACATTTTTTTTTCATCTTCATGTGTCACGTTATTACATCTATATGTATATATAAAAACTAAGAAAAAAGTGTTAGGAGAGGATCCTAACACAAAGTAGACAATTACAAAATACAAAAAATCAAACGCATATGAAATTAAAAAATGAAATAGATGCGAAATTTTATATGATTCAGCGATCAATATAAATTTTACATCCACAGATTACGCCAAGTATCTTTAATTTAATGAGAAACACCGATAAAACTTGGCAGCTAATTAAGTGCACATATATGCAGGTCCTGCTGTAAATTTGTCTTACGTTCTTTAGTCCCTATCAGCTATTTTGGATGCCTTTTGGCAAGTTGGAACTGTCATTTGTGGTGGAATTTTCCCCTTGTTTTCAATGGGATTTGTTTCATTTTCATACTATTATTAAACTAGCTACTAGACAAACCAGTTTAACAAAAAAGAAAAAAAACAAAAAACTACTTGACATACCACTTGCGTTATACCAAGCACAAACAATTATTCCAAAAAAAATATTGTTTTGAAAAAGATAAGATAGATATTTTAATTGACAGCAACTACAAACTTTAAAAAAAAAAAAAAAAAAAACTACAAACAAATATTAGATAAGATAGATATATATATTTTTGATAAAGATAGAAATTTTAATTGATAGCTAGATATTTTATGAGAAACTATACACAAAGGAGGATAGATATTTTCATACAAGCAACACCTCATCATAGATATTTTACCACTACACAGAGAAGGTAAGTGATGAACATAAATGTAAGAACAAATGTTGCTGAGAGATCTATCACCGCTCAACTTAAAAAATTGAAATAAGAAACTTTTAGTTTAGGCTTGTCAAGTCATTTTGCTATGTGCTGCAATTATTTCATCATTAGATTTAGCTTTTTCAAGGTTTGAACGTTATACCTCTCCATAAACTAGGCTCCAATATAATGAAGTATATATACCATGTGCTTGTATAATGTACAGTTACTTTCGATCCAAAATTTTTTGTTTCTGGTATAGAGACAAATTTCTAAATGTTGAGGGTACATATGAACTTCTATTTTTATATGCCTTTTACTTTACCAGTGTTTGCTATTGCCTCGCTACCTGCCAATTCTAAGTTCACTATTGATTTTTTTTTTCCTCGAAGTTACAAATACCTTTTATATCTGCTAAAACCCCTTGACCATGATATTAAGGAACAATTCGAAATGTAACTTTTAACTCTACTTTCTATTAGTAGTGAGGGAGAGACCCATATTAAATAAAGAAAACTGATCTTCAACAGAAATGACGTATATGTAGATTGTTCACGGATAAAGAGACTAATATGAAATTATCCATATCTTATAGTGAACGGCTATCTTTGTGGTGATAGATAGGGTAGGCGTGCCATTCAAGCTAAGCACTTGTGATGTTTTGTCAAGTACATATCTTGTCATGCTTTTCACAAATGTTACTCAATTTAAGGCCACATTCACTCTTATGGCATTAAAAAAATAGAGAAGTCAAATGGATGGGTAGGGCCAGGCCTTAAATCTTAAGGTCCACTTGGCTTTGAGGACAAAATAGGGGTGGGGCAAGGACTGTTTATTAGACGGAACCCTGCCCATGAGTCTTGCCTGCCTTGTCAGAGTGGGCTTACCCGAATAAGTTCTGGTAGCCCGCTGCATGTAAAAAGGTCCAATAAGTGATAAATCTAGTTGCTCAAGGAATGGAAGGCGCAGAACATAATTTGGGAACTTTCCTTGCGGTCCAGTAAAACTAAGATGTATAGACATTAAAGAAGAAGACAGGTTAACCAAGGAGCAAGGTGCAACTGAAAACAAGTCCACAACGTCAAGAACAAGAACTCTTAAATTTTGTTAGGTTTTGTGAGAGCCTATCAAAACTATGTTGGTCTAGTTGTATTGGATTGTGAGAGACATCAAGTGACACCAGGTTAGACAGGTAGGATATTTCAGGAGGAACTGAGCTAGAAAATTTGGAAGATGAAAGGTCAAGATGTGTTAGTTTTGTAAAGTGACCAAACATGGTTGAGATCTCAGAACCACTAAAATCATTGCGAGATAGGTTAAGTTTACGGAGATGGTGAAGGTGGAAGAGGATGTTGTTGGGGTAGAGTGTCAACGTCTCCATTTATGCTGAAGACATTCCTCACCTCTGCTTGCACCGTCTCCATCACTCTCGGATTTTTTAGCATTTCTGATGTTGCCCATTCTACAGTTGTAGATGATGTCACGGTCCCAGCAAAAAACATGTCGTAAAGCAAGATTAATAAACATGAATTTAGCACTTTGAACAATTATTTTGAACTTCGCATAAATTAAGATTACATGGTAAAGAAAAATATATAATTTATTTCAAATTAATACAAAATCTCAAGTTGTATATACAATGCTACGATGAATTTAGCTACTATACAGTAAGTGGCAGACCTAGAAATTTATATATATAAGATAGGACACTAAAATAAAACATGTTATATAGAATAATGCTAAAATCCAATTATGATATAAATACTATTAATTAACATATCAATATACATCAAATTTTATCTATATATATATCCAGTGACGGATCTAAAAAATTTGTAGAGGATGGGGGTGGAGAACAAAATAATTAAAGCATTGAAACTAACATCATATTAAATATATGATGTTTTCATGTAAAGCAAAATTCAATAGCAAAATATATCTTATATAAAATTAAATATATAGCATACTTAAGCAATAAGTAGTTTTATGCTTAAAAATCATAATGAAATCATTAAAATAAATACACATAAGGACATATGTCAATGTTTCACATGAAGGCATTTGTTCATGTTCCACATGAAAGGACATGCATCAACGTATTATAAATCTCATCAACCTTTATTTTAAATATTATAATTGGCCACATGAAGACATAAGGGCGAGTGGCACATATTATATTATTTTCTAGTAATAAATTTAGCTTTTATAATTAAATATTTTCTATTTTATTTACTGTCATTTTATCTTAAGCAAAACATATTTTATGTTTTAATTAGTGTTTTATAAAAATGTTTTCAACCCATAAATTATGAACATTCTTTTACAAAATATATGTAAAAATTATTTTTTTACCAAATTTAGGTTTTTCAATGTTATCTTTTTATTATATTCTATTTAAATGATTTTACATCTTCAAATATATGTCTTTATAAAATGTTTGATTATATTAGAAGTATTCCTCTGTATTGAAAAAGTATAATATGTATTGTAATTATAATTGTATTAGAAAATGTTTTTGATTATTATCTATAGTACCGTTATCGTTATTAGTGTCACAAATGAGTTATTGTGTACACACATACTTTTACCAAATCACACGAGTAAATATAACGTACCATTATCAAGTTACACGAGGTAAATGTGACCTATTGTTATCGAGTCATAAGGATACATATGACATACCATTATTGTTATCGTGAACATTACGTGATATAAGCTATTGATTTTTGTTCAATAAATGTTTAATATTAAATGATTACTGCTATAATTGTACTTATTTTATATAGTACATTTACTAGAAATGTTACAAGTGTTTTACAATTTTTAAATGTCATGTGAAATTTATTTATTGAGTTGATGACTTACTATTCATTTCCATCATTTTTACAGAGTAGCTACAGTTATGTCAGAATGTTGATTTTCATATCTTTTAGGAAGTGGTTATAGAAAGGAATTAGCAGTTAGAGTTTTGATAATTGTTCGGAGAACTCTTGTTCCCTTTTAGTTTCATTTATTTGTAAAGATTGGTTTTCAATTGGATCTTTATTATTGTTAAAACATTTTATTAATTATAGCTTGACTTTAAGTGTTTGATTAAATAAAATATATCTTAAAGTTTAAGTTTTACCGAGTATTATTTAAAATTCTTTGTATCGGGATTTGGGGGAGGGGGGAGGAGGAGTGGAGGCACATTAACAAAATAATAAAAACATCAAAATTATGATCATACTAAATATATGATGTTTTCATGTAAAACAAAGCTCAATAGCATAACATATTTTTATATATAATTAAACATATAGCATACTTAAGCAATAGGTAGTCTTACATGTTTGAAAATATTAACGAAATTATTAAAATAAATATACAAAAGGACATATGTCAACGTTCCACATGAAGGTATTTATTTACGCTCCACATGAGAGGACATTCGTCAACGTATTATAAATTTTATCAACCTTCATCTTAAATACTATAATTAGCCACATAAGGACATAAAGACAAGTAGCGAAGATTTCTTTCGGACTTTTGAACTCCCGAATGAGACTTGTGGAATTTATGTGGTTTATAGGTCTATGACTCTATTAATAAAATTACAAATTACCAATAAAATTCGGGTGGCCCATCAAAAATAGAAGTAAATAGTATTTATATAAAAAAGAATATATATTTGACTATCAGGAAAAATTGTAAAATGGAAAGTTTTAATCAATTAGAAGCAAGAAAAATACTAGAAATAGAAAAAGCAGATATAAAAAAAGTAAAAAAAAATAATTATATTAGAAATAAATAATAATAATGATAAAAGAAACCTTGATAGAGGGGAGGGGAGTTTAACAAACAGCAAATATGCTACAAACAAAATAATAATAATAATAATAATAATAATAAACAATAAAAGGAAGAAAGAGAGAAATTTTTAGACAGCAACACTTAGGGTCCCATATGAGACAACACTTCATTACATGTTAACGGTGTGACCAAAACAAGATAACTTCAACTTTTGTTTTTTTCTTTGTTTTAGGGAGGAGTGGAGGACACGAGACCCACTTGGTTCCACGATGGGTTCACCCCTTCTATGTCACATCACTAGTTAAGAGTTTAGTTTAGTAGAGTTTATGGAGATATATACATAATAATTTTACCTTACCTTTTAATTTTAAAAAATTAAGATGAATTAATTAAATTTATAAATTATATTTTTTTAAAATAATTTTTTTTTATTTAATTCAAATACAATAGATACATTTTATTAATTTGTTTTAACTTTTAAAAGTTATAAAGTATTGATAGTAAAATTACTATATATATTTCTAAGTTCATCATACCAAAGATATATTAAAATCTATTAAACTTAAATATTATATATATAACTCGAAAATTAACACATATAGCACTATGAGACTCCCACAATAAATGGAGAAAACTCCCTACACATATGCTCGTAAATACACAATATGTGACTTGAACCCCTAACATATATGTGAATGAAAAATGCACTAATCATTTAAATTATAAATTGATATAAATTTAAAGTGACTGAATCAATTATATCACTATTAAGTTCCATAACATTATTATTTACTATAAATAATAATTAAGATATTAAAAATTCTAATATCATAACATTGTATATGATTTATAAGAAAAATAATGAATAAAAAAGTTAATATCAAGAGCAAATTACAATTTACCCCCTTGATTGAAACGTTTTTGCTAGCGGAGCGATACTTTCATCTTTATTATAATTTACTCCCCTACCGTTAGTAAAATTCGTTACATTTAACGGTAAACAATACCAAAATAGTAAAAAGACGAAATTACTCTTTGACTGAAATTGACCAGTTGACCAAATATATACACTGGTCAACTCATCAATCTCTCATTCTACTATTCTCTCTCTTCCTCTCATTCTTCCTCTTCTTCTTTTCTTCTTCTTCCGCTTCTTCTTATTCTTTCACTTCTTCTTCTTCTGTTATTTTGGGTTTGTTGACAAACCCAGATCTGGATTCGCTGACGAACGTAGAAGAACCCAGATCTGGGTTCTTGATGAACCTAGCTGGGTTTGCTGTCCAGATCTGGGTTCATCAGCTGAATTCATCGACGAACCCAGATATGGGTTCTCAAGAACCCAGCAGGGTTCGTCAACGAATCCAGGTCTGGGTTCCTGATGAACCCAGCTGGGTTCGTGACTGGATGCACGAACGAACCCAGAAATCCGGGTTCGTTCGTGAACCCAGATTCTGGGTTCACTCTGATAGTGAACCCAGATATATATATATTTTTTAATTTGATTAATGGTTTTGATTCTAGATGATGTTGAGTTTGATGGTTTTGTGGGAGATTGATAATGTTGGGTTTGATCAATGATGTTTGAGGTCATTTTTTTGGGTTTTCAGAAGTGGATTATAATGTTGGCTAGTTGATTGATGATGGATGATGATGTTTGAGATCATTTTTTGTGTTTCTAGTAATCTGTTGAATTGATTGGGAATATGATTTTGGGATTATGTTTTGAATGAGATGATGAAATTAAAATGTTTAATTTTTATTTATTTTATTTTATTTTTTAATATATATTTTTATTTAATTTATTTTAAAATTAAAAAAATAAAATTAATATCAAAAGACAATTTTACCCCTCTTTCAGTTAAGTATAACGGAATTTATTAACGGTAGAAGGGTAAATTGTAATAAAGATGAAGTATTACTCCGCCCGTAAAAGTGTTTCAATTAGGGGGGTAAATTGTAATTTGTTCTAATATCAAATCAAAGTATTACACCTAATAAATGAATTTGGATAAAATCACACTTATATTGTAATAAAATATTTTTAAGAATAAATCAATAAAATAATAAAATCAACACTATCTAAGACAAAAAGAAATAAAAGATTAAAAATAATTTAAATATTCTAATCTATTGACAATTTTTATCTTACAAATTTACACAAGAAAAATTAACAAATTAGATGTTGGTTAAGTTTAAAAATAATACAATTTATAAAATAGAATGTTAGAAAATTACATATAATAATAAAAATAGAGTGTAAAAATTTAATAAAAAATAAGAATTCATTAATTTATCTTATAAAAATATAAATATATTATTATATGAACAAAATTAGAGAATAAAAATTTAGAATATATACATACATACATATATACAATTATAAAAAACTAAAAAACAATACCATATATTAAAATTTTATTTTATAAAAATAAATATAATATTAATTTTTTTACTATTACATGCCCCACCTAAATTAACGTTACATGCCCCACATGAATTAACATTGGGTCCGTCTCTATATAATGTAAATTATAGTCGCTAAATAGTTATAAGAGATATCTATTATTTTTTAATTTTCAAAGCCTTGATTTTATAGTTATATTGCATATACTAAATCAGTATAGTAGTAATTAAGACTCTGATATAGTACAGAAAATTTAATAAATGAACACACTAACCAGGATAATTGCTTTGATGTTGTCCTTAGCTAAGGGAAATATAAGGTTTCCATTCTCCTGCAAATCTAGTAGAACTTCCATCGAATCTTTTTCGCTTTCACTCTCACCGGTATCAGTAACAACCTGATCACTACTCTTGGGTTCATCAGTGATACTTTCAAGAATTCTATCAAGCATCTGATGAATCTTCTTCTGCCTACTTCTTATGCCATCGATTGACTAAAGAAATTTGAAGGAAGGAAAGACATCAGCAGGGGAGAAACCTCTTGCCAACTTCATAGCTTCATTTGCACAGGTGAGAAACTCTTCTTCATATTTGCATTTCTTACCAAAGGCCGCTCTCAAAGTGACACTAAACGTGAAAGGCAAAAATTTGCCTACTAAAGTTAACCATTAATCCTGCATTTGCAGATATCAATCTAACAAGGCTTGACATCTCTCTTTCCTGATTGATCTATACGACTACACACGCTTCGGACTAAGACATTCCGTTATGCAAATCTTTCGTAGTTATCTCCAGTGGTTCCCATGTGGGGAAAACACGATGTCTAGGGAACCATAAACTACCATGTCAGCTGCAAGGAGTAAAGGCCTGTAAGCAAAGATGGCATCATTAGTTTTCATGACCTCTTTAGCTGCTTCAGGTGAAGAAACAACTAAGGTGGAAAGTTGACCAAGTTTTTGGTGCATAAGGGGACCATGTATCATGGGCAAGTCTCTCAGGCTGTGATGAGGGAAAGACTCAATAAAATGACACATGTTTCTATGACTGGCAGCTTCCATGGCCCTGGTGGTAAACTTAGACCTGATTTCCTGGTTTGGGATCTCTTTGCAATGTTTACCACTGCCAGGAACACGAAGCTGAAAAACATGAATAAGACTGGGAATGAAGGGATCATTTGGAACTCCATGTTGATGATGAAGAGCGTTTGCATTCATCATAAATCCCTTCACTGCAATTCTAAGAATACGATTAATATCACATGTGAGTTCAATGTTTATATTGTATATACTAAAATAACCCTTCAAGGCACTCACTCACAAATTACTTTCATATTGTGTTTCAATTAAATTAATATCTCTACGATAATTTGTCCAAGGTTTGACTTCTAACTGCACACCTGGCCTTGATAGTAAAATCTATCTAACAAAGGTTTTCATGAATTGTATTTTACTATTTGAAGTCTTTGTTCAATCCAATACCGGCTCAAGGCCTATTGCCTCCACACTTGCCGACACCTTTTATCAAGACCTACTTTCTTTCATTTCCTTTAAAGTATCATTTTCATTTTTTTGACATTTTATAATTAAAAATTATTACTTATTTAATTCAAGATCAATTATAATTTTTTGAAAACTATTTTCTTATTTCCAACTAAATGATAATTACTGTATCTAAATAACTAATATTAATAAAAATATATTAATAATTATATCTAATTAAATCTAATTAACTGAGATCAATATAAAAAATATTTATTTTATTATCTTGAGAAAAAAATAATCTAAAAGAGAAATATAATTTAGATCTCAACTCATTATAATTGTAGATAACATAAAACAATCTCGTATAAAAATCAAAATGCTGCTATAATTTTATTAATAATTTTATATTTTAAGAGTTGAATACAAATATTAAATTAATAAACATATTTTAGTATAATAATCAATATTTAATATTAAATATGTAAAGGCCTAATTTAATATTTTCAACTTAGTTCTCAAATGTCCTGTTTGGTGTATAGGATAAGGATTGAATTATTTATATGATATTATATTGGATTAGATAGAAATAATTAAAATGTTACCTCATCTTTGATATAAAGCAAGATAAAATTAAAAATAGTATGTATCTGTGTTTAATAAGTTATGGGATCTGACAAAATAATACAATCTCATGTTTGTTACAAGTCAATCGAATAATAATTGAAATAGTATGTTAATTATGTTTGAGTTATTTTTAAATATAAAATTAAGTATATTTATAAAATTCATTTATAAAGTAAAAATAAATAAATGAATGAATTTATTATAAATCTATCAATGACAAAAATATTTATAAAATTTTTTAAATAAATCTATTTATTATAGATCTATAAATCGGGAAAACAATTATAATTTTTTTCCCAAACCCCTTTAAAATAAGAATGATAATTTTTTTTTTTCTAGCAATTTGAGTCTTATTTTTCTTCTACAATATCAATATGAACCCAGTACGTCTCTAATTATAACTTAATTCCACAAAAAGTTTTAGAAAAAAATTTTCAGTGTACAAGTAATTTGTACCAAGTTATTGAGATCCATGAAATGACATATCTTTGATAAAGAAAAATGTAATTGGAAACATAATAAACTTACAAATTTTTAATAAAAAATAAATAAGCATTATATAATACTAAATATAATGAACAACAGCAACATTTTAAGTGTAGTCTGGATAAATATTTACAATGAAAGAGAGATCTCCTCAGACTTGTTTTGTGTTTTTATGAGTCAGATGTCAGAAACCATAGATTAAATACAAACTCAATTGAATTAATTTCATTTTCAACCGCATATGCTCCCTCAAATTTAGTTTTTTTGGTCTCAAACTAAGTTGTTAGTTTGTTAACTTACGCTGTATACTTTGATGTAAACTAAAATCATCAAAAACATAACCTAACCAATTGATTCCATCCACAAAACTCACATCAAAATGATACAATAGGAGGCAATCAGCGCATAACAAAACATGTTCACTACATAGTTAGACCCAAACATACAATATCTAATAAGAGGATCTTGCATACTATAATAATAATAAACTTGTAAAGAAAATACATTATTGATTGTTTCTACCATTAGCCAATTCAACACCAAGGATATCTGTCCATTTGATCTTTACTCCACGGTTAAAGGATGGAAAGTACTTGGAATAACATTATCTTATCAAAAATCATACACAACCGCGAATTGATTTTCAGTCAAGTATCACGATAAAATATCTATCCGCCGATGTGTATAATTTCTCGTAAAATATCTAGCTATCAATTAAAGTATCTATCTTATCAATTGATTCAATTAAAATATCTATCTTATCCAATAGTTGTTCGTGGTTGCTATGTCGTACGTGGTGAAACAAATCAATTGAAAAAGCAGAAAATTCCACTAGAAAATGCCAACTGGCATCCAAAAAAGTTGATAGGTACAAAAGACTAGAATGTAAGACAAATTTACGACTGGACCTGCAAGTACATAATTAGCTGTCAAGTTTTGCCGACGTGCTTCTCATTAAATTAAAGAGATAATTTATTGAATTATGAACTTTTGTTAGTAATATTGCCTCCATAGACGCATACGGCGTCGACAGGTGCTGCGGTACGGTGGTCACCATAGCCGTATACCGACTTTCATTTATGAGAGGAGATGATGCCTCAGGGTAGTAGCTCCTTCTCATTTTCTCTCTTCTATGTGAGGACAGTTACCCATCGTTATATGTATCGATTTCTCTTTTATGTATAGATTGTTTCTTTTCACATAAAAACACTTTTTTCAACAGTATCATTAATGTTCAATTCTATACTTTTTTTCAACAGTATCATTAATGTTGAATTCTATTTGATTCTGATTATTTTTTAATTAATCTAATAATATAATATAATAAATAAATAATAATTATACGATTAATTATTGTGAAATGATGGTATTACCTTTTATGGTTTTAGCATTTTAGGCTCTTGTACATTAAGGGTCAATGAAATATAGAAAAATATAGAGAGCCTGAAGCTACGAGAGCGTACACTATCATCGTAAGCATAGGAAAAATTAAGTCCTGGTGTGCTTCATGGATGTACAATTTATAATGATTGTTAAATCATACAAAATTTTATGTCCATTTATTATTATTATTATTTTACTTTCATATGTGTTCGATTTTTTTTTCTCATTCCTCACCCAAACTTAAAACTTTTGTTTTATAAAGTCAATGTAAAAAAACATGACTACGGAAGAATTTCAACTTGTCCATTTCCAACAGGTGCTTCGATTGCAGTGTAACTAATCTTCTACGACCTAATTAACTGATCACACAGTCTTTTATCGTGATACTTGACTGAAAATCAATTCGCG
The DNA here is from genome assembly GCA_022984855.1 of Dimocarpus longan. Classification (NCBI taxonomy): domain Eukaryota; kingdom Viridiplantae; phylum Streptophyta; class Magnoliopsida; order Sapindales; family Sapindaceae; genus Dimocarpus; species Dimocarpus longan. The sequence continues at coordinate 23,501,454 of CM041014.1, forward strand.
GTTGTGTATGATTTTTTATAGATAAGATAATGTTAGAATTTTAACATTTTCTTCCTACTTGCATGCATCATCATTCCACTGTATATAACCTATACGGTGGTGCCCTCATCATCACCAACATGGAGTTCCAAATGATCCCTACATTTCCAGTCTTATTCATGCTTTTCAGCTTCATGTTCCTGGCAGTGGTAAACATAACAAAGAGATCCCAAACCAGGAAATCAGGTTTACGTTTACCACCAGGTCCATGGAAGCTACCACTCATAGGAAATATGTGTCATTTTATTGAGTCTTTGCCTCATCACAGCCTGAGAGACTTGGTCAAGACATATGGTCCCATTATGCATCTAAAACTTGGTCAACTTTCCACCTTGGTTATTTCTTCACCTGAAGCAGCTAAAGAGGTCATGAAAACTCATGATGCTATCTTTGCTTACAGGCCTTTTCTCCTTGCAACGGATATACTAGCTTATGGTTCCATAGGCATCGCGTTTTCCTTACAAGGGGATTACTGGAGACAACTGCAAAAAATTTGCATAACAGAGCTTCTCAGTCCGAAGCCTGTGCGATCGTTTAGATCAATTAGGGAAGAGGAGATGTTAAACCTTGTTAGATTGATATCTTTAAACGCAGGATCTATGGTCAACTTTAGTAGGCAAATTTTTACCTTCATGTTCAGTGTCACTTCAAGAGCGACCTTTAGTTAGAAATGCAAGTATCAAGAAGAGTTTCTCTCCTGTGTAAATGAAGCTATGAAGTTGGCAGGAGGTTTGTCTCTTGCTGATATCTTTCCTTCCCTCAAATTTCTTCAGTCAATCAGTGGCATAAGGAGTAGGCTTGATTTTTCCAACTAAATGATAATTATTGTATCTAAATAACCAAGATTAATATAACTATATTAATAATTATATCTAATTAACTGAGATTAACATAAAAAAATTATTTAGCATTTTGAGAAAAAAAAAAGAATAATCTAAAAGAGAAATATTATTTAGATCCCATCTCATTAACATAAAACAATCTCGTATAAGAATCAAAATCGTCCCATAATTTTATATTTTAAGAGTTATATACAAATGTTAAATTAATAAAAAAATTTATTATAATAATTAATAGTAAACATTATATATGTAAGGGCCTAATTTATTTGTTGTATGGTCCGTTAATGGCCTAATTTATTTGTTGTATGGTCCACAATATTAAAGTGAACCGAAGATTGTTTTTTTAAATAAAGGTCTCTTGATAATCTTATTAACTATAAGCTTAATGATATTGAATGCATCCCATTTAATATTGGTAAGAAGTTTTGTCCTAAAATATCGTTCAGTGCTGTCAATCTCAGTTCAATTGAAAACTTTAATTTACAATGTTGTTGTATCATTTTGACCAGAAACTCCCAAGTAAAACGAAATAAGATATACATATGCACGACTGTGACATTCGATTTTATAGTCACAAAAACAGATAATTTGTGCTTGTATCCACTTATCATCATAAACATCAAAATAACCAAGTGTAGCAGCATATTCATTCATAATAATAATAATAAATCACATATTCATTCATAACTCAAGTTATTAGTACATTTTCTCTTTATATTTGTTATCTCGATTACTAGCATGTGTAGAGATTTTTCTTTATTTTATTATAAGATAGATTTTTTTCTTAATATTAGGAATATAAATTTTTGAATTATATGTAATATTAATCTTTTACTAATAAATAAAAGAAAAATAACCATGATGGAAGAGAGTGAATGGACTTTAGATGAAAAAGTCGAGGAGTGACGATGTTTCCACCATGTCAAATTCGTATGTACACAGATACACCCCAAGTTATATATATTTCAAAATTACAATACTATCCTTGATAATATTTCTGCAACACCCATATGAAATCTCTCAGCTTGGGACACCCATTTGAAGACCCACTCGAGCACCCTCCTTCCTTTTCCACATCTCTCCTTTGCTGTTGTCGTTGTTCTAAGCACACTGGTATAAACTATAAAGTGAGTTGTAATTACTAAAATAATTTTTTTGAAAAAAAATTAATGAGGAGGGATGTACATAAAACTTTTGAATGGTGGCAATATCACCGCTCAAAATCGAATCACATGTGAGGTATTATTACACTGGGGCCCATCCCATGAGTTCAGTTCCACAATTATTTGACAAGATGAAGCGGATCGGTCCCCTAAAAGTGGTGCATGTGCCATGTAATTCAAGATTCCATGGCCCAAGTTAGATTTCCTTTCAGTTTTCTTCACCGTTAACAGAGAAGGTGAGGAAGAAAGGATTAAATTAAAAAAAAAAAAAATTATCCATATCTATTATTTACGTATAAAAATTGAAATTAAATTCTTGATCTCTTAGGATTAAGAAATAATAAAAATTCATTTTTTGTCTTAAAAAATTTTAATCATTTTTAGTTTCAAACGGAATTACATTTGTTTTTTGTTCTAAACGAAATTTTATTCATTTTAGCCCGTTTTCATGCTACAAAATATTTACATTGTAAAAGCACCTCTTGAATATGAAATATTCACTCATGTGAAATATTTTTGGGACAATAACAGACTAAAAACGATTGAATTATTTTTGAATTTAATGTAAAAAGAAAGAAAAAGAAGTACAGAAAAGAGCTAGATTTTTATTTTTTTTTAATCTATAAGCGTACAATTAATATATAATAAGAAGATCTTACATGAACTGCACTAGTTCACCACATTATGTAATTGCTCACCATAAGCTTCATAAACTTCTAAAGAAAATACATTCTTGATTGTTTCCACCGTTAACCAATTCAACACCAAGGATATCTGTCCATTTGATCTTTACTCGACAGTCAAAGGATGGAAAGTAACTGGAATCAAGTAGAGATCATTCTTTCTTCTCACCGAGGCTCCAAAACTTTCAGTCATGTCTAGTTCCTCTAGCTTTGCTCCATTTGGGAGGTTCCAATCAAAATGATATAGCAATTGTGCTAGTGGAAGCTCAACATTAGCTATACCATATGATATTCCTGGACAAATTCTCCTTCCCGCACCAAATGGGATATATTCAAAATTGTTCCCCTTATAATCTATTGAACTACCGAGGAATCTCTCCGGATAAAATCTCTCTGCTTCGCTCCAATGTCTTGAATCTCTTCCGATTGCCCATGCATTAATGATGACTTTAGTCTTGACAGGTATTTCATATCCGAAAATCTCACAGTTCTTACTGCATTCCCTTGGAATTAATAAAGGGAGAGGAGGGTGTAACCTTAGAGTTTCTTTGATGACTACTTTCAAATATTTCAATTCGTGCAGGCTTGCTTCGTCAACATCTCCTTTTATGCTGAAGACATTCCTCACCTCTGCTTGTGCCTTCTCCATCACTCTCTGATTTTTCAGCATTTCTGACATTGCCCATTCTATAGTTGTAGCTGATGTCTCGGTCCCGGCAACAAATGTGTCCTAAAACAAGATTAATAAACTTGAATATAGCACTTTGAACAATTATTTTGAACTTTGTTTAAATTAAGATTACATAATAAAGAAAAATATATACTTTATTTCAAATCAATACAAAATATCAAGTTGTATATATAATGATACAGTTAGTTACTATCATACCTAAAATTTAAACTAATAAGAAGATATTCAACTATAGTATTTAAAATTTACACTTATAACACGTTAACATGTCCTCTCATTATAATATTTAAGAATTGAGGTTATGATTTATTAATAAGTTCTCTCACGTACAACGTAAACAGATGACGAACATATATTAAATGTACATGTGCAATAAAATGACAAATAAAGGGGGTAGAGAGGGTTATAATAAAAAACTTTAAACTCTAGTACCAAGTTAACTACTAATATCGGACCCAAAAATTTAAGTAGATAAGAAATAACTCAATTATAGTATTTAAAACTTGAGGTTACAATACATTACATTAATAAATATAATGAATTTAGCTATTATATAATGTATTACAATTACTGAATAATTATAAGAGATAACTATTATTTTTTAATTTTTCAAAGCCTTGATTTGATAGACTCTTAAAATAGTTATATTACGTATACTCAATCGGTATAGTAGTAAAAATCTGTATAGTGTAGAAAAATTAATAAATGAACATACTAACCAGGATAATTGCCTTGATGTTGTCATTAGCTAAGGGAAATTTAAGGTTTCCATTCTCCTGCAAATTCAATAGAACTTCCACCAGATCTTTTTCCATTTCACTCTCACCAGCCTCACTTACAGTCTGACCACTCTTGTGTTCATCAATGATGCTTTCAAGAATTCTATCCAACGTCTGATGAATCTTCTCGAGCCTACTCCTCATGCCACTAATTGACTGAAGAAATTTGAAGGAAGGAAAGACATCAACAGGAGAGAAACCTCCTGCCAGCTTCATAGCTTCCTTTGCACAAGAGAGAAACTCTTCCTGATACTTGCATTTTTTACCAAAGGCCGTTCTTGAAGTAACACTGAATGCGAAGGCAAAAATTTGCTTACTAAAGTTGACCATCGATCCTGCATTTGAAGATATCAATCTAATAAGGCTTGACATCTCCTCTTCCCGGATTGATCTAAACGACTGCACACGCTTTGGACTGAGAAGCTCCGTTATGCAAATTTTTCGTAGTTGTCTCCAGTAATCTCCATGTGGGGAAAACACGATATCTATGGAACCATAAACTAGGACATCAGCTACAAGGAGAAAAGGCCTGTAAGCGAAGGTAGCATCATGAGTTTTCATGACCTCTTTAGCTGCTTCAGGTGAAGAAATAACTAAGGTGGAAACTTGACCAAGTTTCAAGTGCATAATGGGACCATATACTTTGGCCAAGTCTCTCAGGCTGTGATGAGGCAAAGACTCAATAAAATGACACATGTTTCCTATGAGTGGTAACTTCCATGGCCCTGGTGGTAAACATAAACCTGATTTCCTGGTTGGGGATCTCTTTGCAATGTTTGCTACTACCAGGAGCATGAAGCTGAAAAGCATGAATAAGACTGGAAATGAATGGATCATTTGGCACTCCATGTTGGTGATGAAGACGGTTTGCACCACCCTAGGCGCTATATATAGTGGAAAGGTGATGCTGGCAACTAGTAAGAAAATGTCAAAATTATAACGTCATCTTATCAAAAATCGTACACAACCGCAGATTGATTTACAGTATTTCTAAATCACAATAAAAAGTTATTGGGTGCCGGCTGAATGGAAAAAAACTTGATTATTTTAAAACCTAATCTTGCGCTGCAAAATAAAAACTGATAATAAAGATGTGTTTTCTTTCTCTCTCCTATGTAAAAGTAATCCTCCCATTTAAATGTAAGTCATTTTCTTACATCTACATTGTTGTTGGGAAATTAATAGATGAGTTGAAATTCTCTTGTAATCATGATTTTATTTTTACTTTTTATAAAAAAAATAATAATAATAAATTTAAAATATAATAATATAAATCATTCATTTTTTTTTTAATATTGATGTACCATTAATTTTATAGTAGAAAATCTAGTAAAAAAAATATTATGAGAGGATCCTAGTTCAAAGTAGATGATTATAAAATATAAAAAATCAAACACATATGAAAATAAAAAATGAAATAAATACGAAATTTTACGTGATTCAAGGATCAAAATAACTCCTATGTCTGCCGAGTACACAAGCACTTAATTTTCCCTATTGTTTACGATGACAGCGCACACCCCGGTAGTTCCAAGCTTTCTATATTGTTCTATATTTCATTGACCCCTAATGAACAAGAGGCTAAAATGCAAAAACCATTGAGGGTAATACTGTCAGTCCACAATATTTAATATCCCGTATTGCGTCAATGTTGGCAATATTACTGATAAAAGTTTCATATTACAGATGTTGCCCAGTGATATATTACTGTTCAACTTAAAAAATTAAAATAAGAAACTTCTAGTTTAGGCTGTCAAGTGGATCAACACGCATCCATTGTGCTATATGTAGCAATTATTTCATCATTAGATTTAGCTTTTTCAAGATTTGAACATTATACCTCTCCATAAACTAGGCTTCAATTTAATGAAGCATTCATACTATGTGCTCGTATCATGTACAGTTACTTTCGATCCAAAATTTTTTGTTTATGGAGTAGAGACAAGTTTCTAAATGTTGAAGGTACATAAGAACTTCTATTTTTATATGCCTTCTACTTCACCAGTGTTTGCTCTAGCCTCGCTACTTGCCAATTCTAAGCACATTGATGATTTTTTTTTTTTTCTCAAAGCTATAAATACGTAAATCTGCTGGAACCCTTGACAATGACATTACGGAACGACCTAGAACGCAACTTTTTAACTCTACTCTCTACTAGTAAGAGGAGAGAGACCTACATTAAATAAAGAAAACTATCTTTCAATGAAAAAGACTTATACGTAGATTGTTCATGAATAAATGTATTAATATAAAATTATCCACATTTTATAGTGAACAATACCTGAACCTGAGCGATAGGGTAGGTGTGCTACTCAAGCAAAGCACTTATGATATTTTTTCAAGTACATATCTTGTCATGCTTTTCACAAATGTTACTCAATTTTAGGCAACATTCACTCTCCTGGCATGAAAATAGAGGAGTCAGATGGATGGGTATTTTAAGGTCCAATTGGGCTTTAGGACCAAATATGGGTTGGGTCAAAGACTTTTTATGAGACACCACCCTGCCCATGAGTCCTGCCGGCCTTTTCAGAGTGGGCTTACCCATATAGGTTCTGATAGCCTGCTGCATGTGCAAATGGTGAATTGCTAATATACAGCAAAAGTTTTGTGTACAGCTTGTACTGACACCTGCTCTTGCACAATTGATAAGGAGACATTTTAACTAGTTCAGTATTTTCACTTGCCTAAGGTAGGCATCGTTCAAAAACTTACTAACATCAATTGAAATCAAACATTACAAATATAATTTGGATATATACTCACAATATCGGAGTGATCTCCTCATACTTATTTTGTGTTTTTACAAGTAAAGTGTCAGAAATCTCAACATTGAATTCCTTTTCTTTTCAACCACATATGCTCCCTCAAATTTATCGTTTTTCATCTCAAACTAAGGTGTTAGTTTGTTAACACCTTAGAAATTACCTATAATTGGAAATTTGCACCAGCTTGTTGGCTCTAATACGTGTCATCAATGCCTAAGAGACTTAATTGTCTAGAAAATATGGACCCTCGATGTACCTACAATTTGGAGAAGTTTCAACTATTGTTGTATCTTCAATTTATCGGAATTTGCCAAAGAATTGATGAGAACTCATAATGTCATCTTTGCATCAAGACTGATTAGAGCATAAAAATATAATTTTAATTGATTGCATTTGTCAAAATATGTTATTTAATTGAACATTTTTATTTTATTATTTTTACGAATGCATTTGATTTGATCATTTGATTTAATGTATTTTTATGCTCATAAAATTGATAATTTTGACATAATTTTTGAGAACTTATTTTGGGTTTGTGGTGTTTTTCAGAAATAAAATCAAGAAGCCCAATTCAAAGAACTTCAGCTCAAATGCACAAAGCCCAAACATTACCAAGATTCAGCAGTTAAACATAAGCATGATCAGACCCCAAATTTCTCTATTCCCAAGCTTCATGGCTCATACATTCTCACTAGATTTGATTTTCAAATTCAAAATGATCAAGCAATTTGTGGAGATGATGGAGGATGAAATTTGACTTTCAAAATTTGAAATAAAAGTTGGATGAAATATGATTGATGGAGTGATTTGTGGAGATAAATTGAAATTTGATTTGTCTCTCAAATTTTGGAAGTAGTAGTGATTTATGGTGATGGATTGAGACAAATTGATGAACAAGATGAGAAGATTTTGAGCAAATTGTGTTTCTTTGAATTTGAATTTTGAAAGCCTTCCTTTTTGAGGGAAGTGAAGATTGTATGGAGAGACTTTTTGCTTCTATAAATAAGGTGCTTGGCAACATAACAAAGGCATCCAATTGAGAGAAAGAAATATCAAAGTCTTTGAGAGAAAAAAATCTTACTATTTTATTTTCACATTTTCTCTGTAGAATCTGTGAAATAATGAGCAAGTTAGGCTAAAATTAGAGTGAGGCTGAGGGGTGATCTTAATTGTAAGATTATTGTTATTCAAGTTTGTTTCTATTCAAGTTCTTCAATGTCTATGTTAAACTCATCTTTGAAGTTTTGATTCAGAAATTATATTTTGCAGTTTCATATAAATTTAGTCAAGCTTTCTTTTTCCCATGTGGTTTATATTAAAAAAATATTTTCTGAATTGATAAATTTATAAGTTAATTTTCGACTACAGTATTGTCAATTTGATATATTGTCGTTCTTAGATAACTTATAAGTTATATCTGAGATTGTTATTAAATTGAAAGAGTTTTGCAAAATTTTATTGGTGTTTTTATTTGATCTTCAAATCCTTATTTTCCAATTGTCTGTTTGGGATGTGAAACATGCAATTGAGTAATAATTTGAAATCAAACTTGATAACAGAAAATTAAACAATTAAGTGATCCTCAAAACCTTACCATTTTCTTTATTGGTTATTATCAATTAGTTTTCTTTTTAGTTTGTTTATTTCATTCTCGAATTGAACACTCTCAAATAATTCTCCTTTCAATTGTTCTCTATTATTTATTGTTCATTATTTTATTTTATTTCTTCTACTGTTTTGAATTCTTCTTGTTATTCACTTCTCTGTGGGATCGATACCTTAAAGCTATACTACAACAACTGTTTAGCCGAAGGTGATATTTTGGACATAATCAAAGACCCCACATTCTAGCTCTAGAAATCCTAGCTTATGGTTAGACTGACCTATACATCTTTTCGCCATATGGTAATTACTAGAGATAAGTACGTAAAATTTGCATAACAAAACTTTTAAGCACAGTAAGAGAAAAGGATATAAGAGTGGAAGTGGAAAACTCGGTTCATCAAAGATGTAAGAGGAAGGATATAACTGAAATTATCATTTTGGTGTACATTATTAGAAGGGTAAAACTGGCAAAATGAAGAATTCATTAAAATATAATACAATTTGGGCTTCTTGCGTTTTTTTTGAAGCTTTTCTAATAAAAACCACTTGACTTAAGACTTTTGGTAGAAGAGTTTCCTATTCCTCTCCCGATAAGCTCTTTCTTTAAATTATTCAAACAGTTTCAAAAGCCACTTTTGAGGTCAAGAAAAGCTTTTGAACCCTCCAAAAGCTATACTAAACAGATGTTTAGTCTCAATGATTATATTGCTTCAAGAGCAGGATCACCAACTAATCTTATTACTAATAAAATTCACTCTTGATTGTTTGGTGTCACTTCAAGAGCGGCCTTTGACAAGAACAAGAAAAGCAGAGAGCAAGAACAGTTAATTGTAGTGATGAAGGAAGATACAACACTGGGGACATGATTTAAAATTGCTGATCTGTTCCCATCCATAGAAGCAATTCAATGGATCAATAAGATCAGGTTTCAAGTTTCAACTAGTGAAAATTTATCAAGAAACTGAACTAGATACTTGAAAACAATTATCAATGAACATAAGAAGGACAAGTCAACATTATAGATTGGCAGAAGTCAAGAAAATGAAATACTTGGTTGATGTTTTTTTAAAAGTTCAAGAACATGGCCACTAGTTACAAATACAATCAGCGCGGATAGATGATAGATGTCAGACACATACTAAATATCTCTTACCATTATAAAATGTGCAACAAGAATTCAAGATAAAAGGGATAAAGAGGGTTTGAACAAGAAACCTTTAGGCTCTGATATCATGTTAATTATTATCAAACCCAAAAACTTAAGGTGATAGAAAATTGTCTAACTGTAATATTTAAGATTTGATATTGACTTGTGAATTTCATTTGACTACCAACAATATCAAAGCAATAATTTAGTAAGTTGTTTTTCTCTACTGCATGTTCAACTCATCTTGGGAGCTTTATTTAAGAATTTTTTTTTTTTTTCATTCTTCAATTGATTATGAAGGTAATCATTGCAACACACTGATGTTATACTACTCGAAATTGTATTCAAATTTATTCTCCAAATGATGTAATAAGTTTATTTGTAACAATCACCTTATCAATACATTATCTTATAATTAATATAGTTATTACAAATTATTTTGTCACATCATTTAAAAAAAAAAAAATTGAATAAATCTTTCAAAAGTTTAGCCAATATAGATTACTTAATGGAAATATATGCTTGATTTCCATCCATCATAAATCCCTTCATTGCAATTTCTAAGAATACAATAGTACATGTGTGCTCCATGTTTATTTGGTATATACCAAAATAACCCTTCAAGGCACTCACTTACAAATCACTTTCGTATTGTGTTTCAATTAAATGTCTATGATAATTTGTCCAAAGTTTGACTTCTAACACTGCACCTGGACCTTGATAGTAACATTTATCTAACAAGGTTTTCCCAAATTGTATTTTACTTAAATAATTTGAACTCTTTGCCTCAGGGCCTGTTGCCTCCTCACTTGCCTACACCTTTTATCAAGACCTACTTTCTTTCATTTCTTTTAAACTATCATTTTCATATTTATGACATTTTGAAATAAGAAAATATTATTTGTTTAATTCAGGATCAATTATAATTTTTTGAAAAGTATTTTCTTCTTTCCAATTAAATGTAATTATTGTATCTAAACAAACAAGATTAATATAAATATATTAATAATTATATATAATTAACCGAGATTAACATAAAAAATATTATTTAGCATTTTGAGAAAAAAAAAAAGAATAATCTTTTAATTGATAGCTAGATATTTTATCAACGTATTTTATAGTGGATGATACCTGAACCTTGTATCTGTGGTGAGCGATAGGATAGGTGTGCTGCTCATATCAACGTATTTTGGTCTCGCATAGAGACTGAATATCATACGACGTTACCAGCTCATATCACTCAAGTTCGACCTAGAAGATCTCTGATATCTCGAATGCAAGTAATCAATGCAGCAATTAGCAAGTTGAGATGATACGTTCGATAAATTGAAAATTTGAATCCAAGTGGCGCTTCTAAACAAGTTATTGTAAGCATTTTTAAAATCTGAGTTATGCAGATTTTATAAAATTCATTTTATTCTTATTTCCATCTCATTTTTTATAGTTTTAATTTTTAGTCGCATTGTACAGTTAAATCAAGCCAACGACTTACTAGCACAAGATCCAAATTATAATAAAGGATTTAAATTTAATCATGTGTGGCCCTTCTTTAAAAATATAGAGAAATATTCTAATATTAATAGTATGCAAACTCTTAAGCCGTCGAAAGAGATATGACTGTAACGAAGCATCACAATCAGATTCTACCATGTCAAAATCTGCAAGAGCTTCGTCATTTTGTATAATTTAAATGCAAACTTCGAAATTGAAAAGCAAATTAATGATATTAATAACAATAATGATTCAATTGAGTGGCTTGTTGGGAAGAACAAAGAAAAAATGAAAAAGAAACAATGTGAGGAGATGTTACAATATTTTAAATCCATAAAAAAAAGATAATGAGCAAATAATGGGCAAATTTAATGAAAGTCAGTCTATACTTCAAAAGAGTTATGAACTCCAACTATTACGAGCTCAAAATGAGGTAAAAAAAATTAGAGTTGTGAAAACGATACGAAGAGAATAAAATTCTACTCAAGAATGTGGATTTCATAAAAGATCCAATTCTACGTGATGTTCTTCGAAGTGAACAAAAGAGAATTTATGAAAAAATGGCCCATGAACAATAATTTCAAAGAGGAAGCGGATTATCCAATGTATTTGACAAGTATTTTGATGGTTTTAAAGGAAGTGGAGATGACCTTTCAAATTTCTAAATGATTGTTTAGAAGTATTTATGTCAAATATTTTATTTTTAAGTTTTGTTGTTATTGTTGTTATCGTTTTTTTTTTTTATCATGTATTTTTAATTTAAGGTAATAGTAATGTTAATGTTATTGCTTTTTATTACATTACTGAGTTTTTATATTAAAAATATTACTAATTCTATCAAGTAATTATTAAAGTAATAAATTTTTATATACATTAAATAATTTATATGATATTACATTAACATATTACTTATAATACATATTAAAAACTTAAAAATATATTAAAACATATTTAATATTATACACATTTTAAAGATCTTAATTAAATATTTTTAATTGTATATATTTTTTTAATAATTTAATTTTTATTTTTAATTATTAATTCAGTTATATAAATATATTAATTATGGTAAATTATATAAATGGGATAAAAATTGTTATGGTTATTAGTTGAGGGGTGTCGGAAATTTGGAAGCTAAAAAGTGAGCACGTGACCTCCCATATCAAAAAATTTGGTGTTACTATAGTGTGACACCAAATATGGTGTCATACTGTAGCCGACACACTGAATATCCGTTTGAATTTGGTGCCATCACATTAATTTGATGTGATATTGGAGGAATAATTGATATCAAATTGGTGTTTTACACTAGGTAGCCTAACTCATTTGTCGCGGTCTCTAAAAGAGAGATCCATCTAGTGACAAGACAAGGCCATTGCTTGTCCTATTTGACTGAATTTAATACGAATGGGCCTACGATTAACACCCAAATATTTATTAGACATGCACAAGTGTTTGCCTGAATGAATGCCTGTATTTATTTTAATTTTCATCAAAGATTCTCTGTACTGAAACACGTATAGCAGCCCCAATAGACGGTGCTTATTTAAGTTTTGTATTACCCTATTACAGCTAGTGACATGGCTCTAAAACCGTTGTTATTAGGGGTGGGCATAAAAACACCAAACCGATCCGAACAACCCGAACCGAACCGATCCGTGGGTGTTCGGATCGGTTTCCATGTTTAAACTTTAGGTGTTCGGATCTTATCACAAAAAACCACCATGTTTCAGTGTTCGGGTCGGTTCCACATGGTCAAAACCGACCCGATCCGTGAACAGGGGCACATGCGTAATTTCGCATGCCCCTATATAAACCCACACCCAACCCTAGCTCAAAAGCATATGAGGTCTTAACTTCCTGTCGCCGCAGCATCCCTCTTCTTCCTCCTCCCATCCCTCGCCGTCTGTCGCCTCTCGTCGCCTTTGCCGTTGTCGTGCCGTGGCCATGAACTTCTTATCTTCGTCGGCGTCATCACCCTGAGTCCGAAGCTCCTCTCATCTCTCATCTCTCATCTCTCATGTCCTCTTCTTACCGTGGCCGTGCCCGCCGTCACTCTCTCCTTGTCGTCGCCGTTTTCGTCGCCATCACCCTCTCCTTGCCGTGGCCGTGGCCGAGAAGCTTTTATCCGGGTCGGTGTCGTCGCGGTGAAACACTGAAACTCCTCTCAGCTCTCATTCCTCGCTGTCTTGCGCCGCCGTGGAGCTGTCCTCGCCGTAGCCGTGGGCCGTGGCTGTCAATCTTCTCGTGGCCGTGAATCTTCTTTCCCCTTTGTCGTGGCCGTCACCTATTCTCTCATTTCTCGTCGTCTAACTGTTATTGTGTCGTTGCCGTGGCCGTGGCCGTCACCTCTTCTCACCATTGCCGTAAAGCTATTCTCCTCGCCCTCGCCCTCGCCAGCTTGGTACTCATCAATTTGTTTCAGTTTCAGATTCAATTTTAGTTTCAGATTCAGTTTCAGTATTTTACATTTTGTATTTGTTGTTTTGAATCTTGTTGTTGCTTGGCTTCTGTGGTTTAATTACTGTTATTATTCATTCTGTGTTGTTGGCTACTGGTTTGAATCTTGTTGTTACTTGGCTGCTGTGTGTTGTTGCTGTGAATAGATGGAAAAAAGTGTTGAGAGTGGTTCCGAGTCTGCATTTGATGATGATGACGATGGAGTTAGTTTGGCCCAAACAACGAAGCCCAAATTTAGGCTCAAACATGGAAACCGAACCGAACCGAACCGAACACTGGGTGTTCGGTTCGGGTCGGTTCCTCTCCTTCATCGGACCATGTTCGGATCCAAAAGTGACGATCCGCGAAATTATCATGTTCGGGTCGGTTCCGATAGGAACCGAACCGAACATGGTAATGCCCACCCCTAGTTGTTATGGTAAATCTGTACTACTACAGCTAGTAAACTGGTAATTTTACCATACAAAATGCCATAAAACAACAACACGTAAAACTGGTGAGCAGCTAATAGACAGCGAATGTGTTGTGTACGGCTTGTACAGCCACTTGCTCTTGCATCAATCGATCAGAGATACTTTAACAGTTTAACTACTACAGTTTATCAGATTTTCATTTTTCCTAAGGTAGCCACCGTTCAAAAACTTACTAACATTTGTCGAAATCAAACATTACAAATATGATTTGGATATACACTCACAGTATCGGAGTGATCTCCTCGTATTTATTTTGTGTTTTTACAAGTAACGTGTGACATTGAATTTCTTTTCTTTTCAACCACATATGCTCCCTCAAATTTAGCGTTTTTCATCTCAAACTAAGGTGTTAGTTTGTTAACACCTTGGAAATTACCTATAATTGGAAATTTGCACCAGCTTGTTGGCTCTAATATGCCTCATAAGTGCCTAAGAGACTTAATTGTCCAGAAAATATGGACCCTCGATATATCTACAATTTGGAGAAGTTTCAACTATTGTTGTATCTTCAATTTACCGGAATTCGCCAAAGAATTGATGAGAACTCATAATGTCATCTTTGCATCAAGACCCCACATTCTAGCTCCAGAAATCCTAGCTTACGGTTAGACTGACCTATATATCTTTTCGCCATATGGTAATTACCAGAGATAAGTACGTCAAATTTGCATAACAAAATTTTTAAGCACAGTAAGAGAAAAGGACATAGAAGTAGAAGTGGAAAACTCGGTTCATCAAAGATGTAAGAGGAAGGATATAACTGAAATTATAATTTTGTTGTACATTATCGGAAGCGTAAAATTGGTAATATGAAGAATTCATTAAAATATAATACAATTTGGGCTTCCTGCGTTTTTTTGAAGCTCTTCTAATGAAAACCACTTGACTTAAAACTTTTGGTAGAAGAGTTTCCTATTCGTCTCCCAATAAGCTCTTTCATGAAATTATCCAAACAGGTTCAAAAGCCACTTTTGAGGTCAAGAAAAGCTTTTGAACCCTCCAATAGTTACACTAAACATATGTTTTGTCTCAATAATTATATTGCTTCAAAAGCAGGATCACCAACTAATCTTATTACTAATAAAATTCACTCATGATTGTTTGGTATCACTTCAAGAGCGGACTTTAGCATGAAAAGCAGAGAGCAAGAATAGTTCATTACAATGATGAAGGAAGATACAACACTGGGGACAGGATTTAAAATTGTTGATCTATTCCTATCCATAGAAGCAATTCAATGGATTAGTAAGATCAGGTTTCAAGTTTCAACTAGTGAAAATTTATCAAAAAACTAAACAAAATACTTGAAAACACCATCAATGAACATAAGACGGACAAGTCAACATTATATATTGGCAGGAATCAAGAAGATGAACACTTGGTTGATGTTTTCTTAAAAGTTCAAGAACATAGTCCCTAGTTACAATTAACGTGGACAGATGATAGATGTCAGATATATATTAAACATCTCTTACTGTTATAACATGTATAATAAGAATTCGAGATAAAAGGGAGAGAAAAAGTTTGAACAATAAATCTTTAAACTCTGATACCATGTTATTTGTTATCAGACCCAAAATTTAAGGTGATAGAAAATAATCTAATTATATATTTAAAATTTAAGATTAAAAGTCTATGATAATTTGTCCAAAGTTTGACTTCCAGCTCCACACCTGAACCTTGATAGTAACGCTTGTCTAACAAAGGTTTTCCTAAATTGTATTTTACTTAGATAATTCGAAATCTTTGCCTCAGGGTCTATTGCCTCCTCACTTGCCTACACCTTTTATCAAGACATACTTTCTTTCATTTCTTTTAAACTATCATTTTCATATTTATGACATTTTAAAATAAGAAAATATTATTTATTTAATTCAAGATCAATTATAATTTTTTGAAAAACTAAATGATAATTATTGTATCTAAATAACCAAGATTAATATAAATATATTGATAATTATATATAATTAACTGAGATTAACATAAAAAAAAAAATTATTTAGCAGTTTGAGAAAAAAAGAATAATCTAAAAGAGAAATATTATTTAGATCCCATCTCATTAACATAAAACAATCTCGTATAAGAATCAAAATCGTCCCATAATTTTATTAATAATTTTATATTTTAAGATTTATAGACAAATGTTAAATTAGTAAAAATATTTTATTATAATAACTAATATTTAATATTAAATATGTAAGGGCCTAATTTATTTGTTGTATGGTCCGGAATATTAAAGTGAACCGAAGATCCTTTTTTTTTTTTAATAAAGGTCTCTTGATAATCTTATTAACTATAAGCTTAATGATATTGAATGCATCCCATTTAATATTTGGTAAGAAGATTTGTCCTAAAATATCATTCTGTGCTGTCAATCTCAATTCAACTGGAAACTTTAATTTACATTGTTGTTGTATCATTTTGACCAGAAACTCCCAAGTAAAACGAAATAAGATCCACACATGCACGACTGTGGTGTTCAATTTTATAGTCACAAAAACAGATAATTTGTGCTTGCATCCACTTATCATCAGAAACATCAAAATAACCAAGTGTAGCAGCATATTCATTCATAATAATAATAATAATAAATCACATATTCATTCATAACTTAAGTTATTAGTATATTTTCTCTTCATATTTGTTATTTGGATTACCAACATGCCTAGAGATATTTTTTCCTTTTATTTAATAGATTTTTTTCTTAATATTAGGAATATAAATTTTTGAATTATATATAATATTAATCTTTTACTAATAAATAAATAAAAGAAAAATAACCATAATGGAAGAGAGTGAATGGACTCCTGATGAAAAAGTCGAGGAGTGATGATGTTACCGCCCCGTCAAATTCGTATGTACACCCCAAGCTATATATATATATATATATATATATAAATCACAATATTACCCTTGATAATATTTCTGCAACACCCGTATGAAATCTCTCAGCTTGGATAGCGTTGAAGATAAAGGAGCTTAAAAAAAATGGCATTTAAAAAATATGTCTGGTGTGAGATGAAGAAGAAGACCCACTCAAGCACCCTCCTTCCTTCTTCACATCTCTCCTTTGTTGTTGTTGTTGTTCTAAGCACATTAGCGTGCTTTTGCTCAGCCGAGCATGTCCCCACTAATATTAATATCTGCAACTAAAATGGGTTTTCTGTGCAAGTGCAAGTGTGCAACTACACCAAAAGCGGCGATTTTTTTTTTTTTTAATTATTTTCAAATTAATAAAAGGGCATACGGGTATAAAGTGAGTTGTACTTAAGAAAATAAATTTTTGTAAAAAAATTAATGGAGAGGGATGTACATACAACTTTTGAATGGTGGCAATATCGCCGCTCACAGTCGAATCACATGCGAGGTATCACTCTTGGGCCTATCCCATGAGTTCAGTTCCAGAATTATTTGACAAGATGAAGCAGATCGGTCCCCTAAAAGTGGTGCATGTGCCATATAAATTCAAGATTCCATGGCCTAAGTTAGATTTCTTTTCAGTTTTCTTAACCGCTAATAGTTGAGGTGAGGAGGAATGATTAGATTTATGAAAAAAAATTATTCATACCCGTTATTTTTGGATAAGAGTCCGAAATTAAATTATTAATCTATTAAGGGATAATAAAAATTTATTTTTTGTCTTAAAAAATTTTAATCATTTTTAGTTTCAAATGAAATTATATTTCTTTCTCGTTCTAAACGAAATTTTATTCGTTTTTAATCCGTTTTCATCCTACAAAATATTTTACATTGTTAAAGCATCTCTTGAATATGAAATATTCACTTATGTGAAATATTAATGGGACAATAACAGACTAAAAATAAAAACGATTGAATTATTTTTTAGTGAATTTAATGTAAAAGGAAAGAAAAAGAAGTAAAGAACAGAGCTAGAATTTTATTTTTTTTTTATTCTAAAAACGTACAATATATAATAAGAAGATCTTACTGGAACTGCACTAGTTCACCACATTATGTAATTGCTCACCATAAGCTTCATAAACTTCTAAAGAAAATACATTCTTGATTGTTTCCACCGTTAACCAATTCAACACCAAGGATATCTGTCCATTTGATCTTTACTCGACAGTCAAAGGATGGAAAGTAACTGGAATCAAGTAGAGATCATTCTTTCTTCTCACCGAGGCTCCAAAACTTTCAGTCATGTCTAGTTCCTCTAGCTTTGCTCCATTTGGGAGGTTCCAATCAAAATGATATAGCAATTGTGCTAGTGGAAGCTCAACATTAGCTATTATGATATTCCTGGACAAATTCTCCTTCCCGCACCAAATGGGATATATTCAAAATTGTTCCCCTTATAATCTATTGAACTACCGAGGAATCTCTCCGGATAAAATCTCTCTGCTTCGCTCCAATGTCTTGAATCTCTCCCAATTGCCCATGCATTAATGATGACTTTAGTCTTGGCAGGTATCTCATATCCGAAAATCTCACAGCTCTTCTTGCATTCCCTTGGAACTAATAAAGGGCCAGGAGGGTGTAACCTCAGAGTTTCTTTGATAACTACCTTCAAATATTTTAATTCATGAAGGCCTGCTTCGTCAACATCTCCTTTTATGCTAAAGACATTCCTCACCTCTGCTTGTGCCTTCTCCATCACTCTCGGATTTTTCAGCAATTCTGACATTGCCCATTCTACAGTTGTAGATGATGTCTCAATCCCACCAATAAATATGTCCTAAAACAATATTAATAAACGTGAATTTAGCACTTTGAACAATTATTTTGAACTTTGTATAAATTAAGATTACATGGTAAAGAGAAATATATAATTTATTTCAAATTGATACAAAATCTCAAGTTGTATATATAATGACACATTTAGTTACTATCAAACCTAAAAGTTTAAGTTAATAAGAAAATATTCAATTATAATATTTAAAACTTGGGGTTATGACACATGAATGTACGCTCTCATTATAGTATTTAAGATTTAAAGTTATGATTTGTTAATAAGTTCTCTCACGTACAACGTAAACAGATGACAGATATATATTAAACGTACATGTGCAATAAAATGATAAATAAAGAGGGAAAAGAGGGTTATAATCAAAAACCTTTAAGCTCTGATATCAAGTTAACTACTAATATTAAACCCAGAAATTTAAGTAGATAAGAAATGACTTAATTATAGTATTTAAGACTTGAGAATATGATACGTTAACAGTTATAATGAATTTAGCTACTATATATTGTATTACAATTACTGAATAATTATAAGAGATAACTATTATTTTTTAATTTTCCAAAGCCTCGATTTTATAGACTCTTAAAATCGTTATACTGCATATACTCAATCAGTGCAGTAGTAAGAATCTGTATAGTATAGAAAATTAATAAATGAACATACTAACCAGGATAATTGCCTTGATGTTGTCATTAGCTACGGGAAATTTAAGGTTTCCATTCTTATGCAAATTCAGTAGAACTTCCACTAGATCTTTTTCTATTTTACTCTCACCAGCCTCACTTACAAACTGACCACTCTTGTGGTCATCAATGATGCTTTCAAAAATTCTATCCAGTGTCTGATGAATCTTCTCGAGCCTACTCCTCATGCCACTAATTGAGGGAAGAAATTTGAAGGAAGGAAAGACATCAGAAAGAGAGAAACCTCCTATCAACTCCATAACTTCCTTTGCGCAAGAGAGAAACTCTTCTTGATACTTGCATTTTTTACCAAAGGCCGCTCTTGAAGTGACACTGAACGTGAAGGCAAAAATTTGTCTACTAAAGTTGACCATCGATCCTGCATTTGAAGATATCAATCTAATAAGACTTGACATCTCCTCTTCCCTGATTGATCTAAACGATTGTACACGCTTCGGATTGAGAAGTTCCGTTATGCAAATTTTTCGTAGTTGTCTCCAGTAATCACCATGTGGGGAAAACAAGATATCTATGGAACCATAAGCTAGTACATCAACTGCAAGCAGAGAAGGCCTGTAAGCAAAGATGGCATCATGAGTTTTCATGACCTCTTTAGCTGCTTCAGGTGAAGAAATAACTACGGTGGAAACTTGACCAAGTTTCAGGTGCATAATGGGACCATATACCTTGGCCAAGTCTCTCAGGCTATGATGAGGCAAAGACTTAATAAAATGGCACATGTTTCCTATGAGTGGTAACTTCCATGGCCCTGGTGGTAAACATAAACCTGATTTCCTGGTTGGGGATCTCTTTGCAATGTTTGCTACTGCCAGGAGCATGAAGCTGAAAAGCATGAATAAGGCTGGAAATGAAGGGATCATTTGGTACTCCATGTTGGTTATGAAGACGGTTTGCACCACCCTAGGTGCTATATATAGTGGAAAGGTGATGCAGGCAACTAGTAAGAAAATGTCAAAATTATAACGTCATCTTATCAAAAATCGTACACAACCGCAGATTGATTTACAGTATTTCTAAATCACAATAAAAAGTTATTGGGTGCCGGCTGAATGGAAAAAAACTTGATTATTTTAATACCTAATCTTACGTTGGATCAATTGCACCAACCTCACACTGTAAAATAAAAACTAATGATAAAGATGTGTTTTTTTTCTCTCTCCTCTGTAAAAGTAAGTAGTCCTTCCATTTAAACGTAAGTCATTTTCTTCCATCTACATTGTTGTTGAAAAATTAATAGATGAGTTGAAATTCTCTTGTAAGCATGATTTCATTTTTACTTTTTATAAAAAAAAATTAATTTAAATATCATAAAAATAAAAATATAATAATATAAATATTTTTTTTTTTAATATTGATGTACCATTAATTTTATAGTAGAAAGTCTAGTAAAAAAAATATTATGAGAGGATCCTAGTTCAAAGTAGATGATTATAAAATATAAAAAATCAATCACATATGAAAATAAAAAATGAAATAGATACGAAATTTTAGGTGATTCAACGATCAAAATAACTCCTATGTGTACCGAGTACACAAGCACTTAATTTTCCCTATTGTTTACGATGATAGCGCACACCCCGGTAGTTCCAAGCTTTCTATGTTGTTCTATATTTCATTGACCCCTAATGAACAACAGGCTAAAATGCTAAAACCATTGAGGGTAATACTGTCAGTCCACAATAATATCCCGTATTGCGTCAATGTTGGCAATATTAAAGTACCTCTTTAATTTTATGAGAGAGAAACACATCGATAAAACTTGGCAGCTAATTAAGAAACTTCTAGTTTAGGCTGTCAAGTGGATCAACACACATCCATTGTGTTATGTGTCAATTATCTCATCATTGGATTTAGCTTTTTCAAGATTTGAACATTATACCTGTCCATAAACTGGCTTCAATTTAATGAAGCATTCATACAATATGCTCGTATCATGTGCAGTTACTTTCGATCCAAAATTTTTTGTTTATGGAGTAGAGACAAGTTTCTAAATGTTGAAGGTACATAAGAACTTCTATTTTTATATGCCTTCTACTTCACCAGTGTTTGCTACAGCCTCGCTGCTTGCCAATTCTAAGCACATTGATGATTTTTTTTTTTTCTCAAAGCTATAAATACGTAAATCTGCTGGAACCCTTGACAATGACATTACGGAACGACCTAGAAGGCAACTTTTTAACTCTACTCTCTACTAGTAAGAGGAGAGAGACCTACATTAAATAAAGAAAACTGTCTTTCAATGAGAAAGACTTATACGTAGATTGTTCATGAATAAATGTATTAATATAAAATTATCCACATTTTATAGTGAACAATACCTGAACCTGAGCGATAGGGTAGGTGTGCTACTCAAGCAAAGCACTTATGATATTTTTTCAAGTACATATCTTGTCATGCTTTTCACAAATGTTACTCAATTTTAGGCAACATTCACTCTCCTGGCATGAAAATAGGGGAGTCAGATGGATGGGTATTTTAAGGTCCAATTGGGCTTTAGGACCAAATATGGGTTGGGTCAAAGACTTTTTATGAGACACCACCCTGCCCATGAGTCCTGCCGGCCTTTTCAGAGTGGGCTTACCCATATAGGTTCTGATAGCCTGCTGTATGTGCAAACGGTGAATTGCTAATATACAGCTAAAGTTCTGTGTACAGCTTGTACAGACACTTGCTCTTGCATCAATTGATAAGGAGACATTTTAACTAGTTCAGTATTTTGATTTTCATTTTTAGTTTCCTGATTAGGATAACCGTAGGTCAAGAACCTATTGAGATCTGTCCAAATCAAACGATCTACTGTAGTCTAGATAAATACTCGCACTAAGAGAGAGATCTCTCCGAACTTGTTTTTTGTTGTTACAAGTGAAGTGTTGCAAATTTTAGACTGAAAACAGCCTCAATTGAATTAGTTTCATTTTCATCTCAAATTAAGTTGTTAGTTTGTTAACCTTTGCTGCATACTTTGATGCAAACTAAATCATTAAAAACATAACATAACCAATTGAGTCCATCTACAAAACTCAGATCAAAATATGATATCAAAATGAAACTTAACAAGGACATGTTCAGTGCATAGTTAGAGGCAAAGTAGCCTTGACATAACATCTAAAACTCCACAACAAAAATTTTATGACTTCCAATGCATATTATGAACAGCATCATATAAATACACTAAATAGTGATTGATTGGCCAAAAACATTGAACCAACATCACATAACAAAAACATGTTCTTTCAATTTCTTAATTGATCAAAGCCAAGGCAACCTTAAAAAATACACAAAACATGCTCAAAACAACACATGTCGTTGTAGTTGGACTTGTTGTCAATATGCTATACATTTAAGCTTCAATAATGTAATACTATCTAGAAACTGCATATGAGGATAGATATTTTCAGACAATGACACATGATCATAGATGTTTTCTAATAAAATACAACAAGCTTGTCAAGTGGATCAACACACATCCATTTTCTATCAATTATAATTTCATTATTTTCAAGATCTAAACATAAGGCTTCTCAATAAACTTCAATATAATAAAGCGTTCGCATCATATTCAATTTTCATTAAACCAAAGATTTAAACTAATATTAGGCCTTATTCAACTTGAGCCAATAGTGAGCAACCCAAAATGATACAAGTTGGTAAGGCCAATTAATATTTTTTTCAATGTTGTTAAGGTGGAGAGACCAAATGTTAATGTACATAAAAAACAACGGGCTGTGGTCCAATAATAAAAATCACAATGTCCTTCGTCTTTAAAAGGTATAAGGTATTACACCTAAATCTCACAAAATTATAAACATTTTTTTTCATATGTTGGGAAAATGCAGGAAGCAATGAAGTATTTCGAGGAGATGATTGATCGTGGTTTATTACCAAATAATCTTGTTTATACTGTATTGATCGAGGGGCACTTCCAAAATGGTGAGTTGTCACATCACTTAATGTGGATTGCACTCTTCCATTTTGAGGAAGATGTTCCTCAAACCACATCACTAAAGTTATATCTCAGTTAGTTTCGATTGTCACTTAGATCAGTATGAATATAAAAAAAAATGTTAAGGTACATAAGAACTTTTATATGCCTTTGTACTTGCTAGTCTTTGCTATAGACTTGTCAATTCTACGCCCGTTGATGATGGTTTTAAAGTACATGTCATGCTTTCTACAAATGTTATCAATTATAGACCTCTTTCACCCTTATCACATGAAAATTGAGGTGTCAAATGGATAAGTCAAACCAGACCTTAAATTTTAAGGACCACCACCCTTATAGGTGTCACATGTCTTTTTTTTTTTTTTTCTTTTTCAGTTGACATATTTTAGGGGTTAGGAAACTATCGAGACCAGCTCAGATAAGATTCTAATAGCACAGCTTGAAGAACTTCTTTCAGATATCGGGAGAGGTCTATCATATCTTTATGAAAATTAACAGAAAAGGTGGAGCTAAGGAGCCTTGAAAAGTAGTAGATGGAAGTCTGTAAACCATTATGTTACCTCGCTTGTGAGTTCAGATGCATTTTCTCCTATTTGAAATTGAATATAAACTATAACTCAGTTCCTCCGGTCTCTAATGAGAGAGGTCCATCTAGTGACATTACAAGGCCATTGCTTATACTATTTGATTGAATTTATTACGAATGGGTATACTATTGGCACACAAATATTTGTTAGGCATGTTCAACTGTTGACCTGTAATTGAACTTTCATCAAAGGTTCTCTGGACTGAAACACATATAGCAGAATAGCTCGTCAACTGTGTATTAGCAGTTCCCCAGTTTTACATGCAGTTGTTTTATAACATTTTGTGTGGTAAAATTACCATTTTACTAGCTGTATTAGTACAGATTTACCATAACAACTGTATAAGAGCCATGTAACTAGCTGTAATAGAGTAATACAAAACTTAAATAAGCACCGTCCACTTGCTCTTGCATCAATTGATAAGAGACATTTTAACTACTTCAGCATTTTAATTTTCATTTTTTCTTTGTAAGGTAGGAACCGGCCAAGAATTTATTGATTTTCGGTTTTCCTTTTCAAAGTAAGCACTCGTCAGGAGCTTACGGAGACCAATCCAAGTCAAATATTATAAATCTAGTCTTAATATACGCTGACAATAAGGAAGAGATCACCCAATACTTGTTTCAATTTTTACAAGCAAGATACCAGAAATCTCGACATTAAATTACTTTCCTTTTAAACCATATATGCTCCCTCAAATTTAGCGTTTTTCATCTCAAACTAAGGTGTTAGTTTTGTTAACTGTGGCTTCTGAAACAGAATTCCACAAATTCTAACCAGAGTCACATAACTTTTGCCGCACACTTGGATGCAAACTAAAATCATCAAAAGCATAACATGGCCAATTGATCCCCATTCACAGAACTCACATACAAATTGAAACAATAGAAGGCCATAGCATATAACAAAACCTATTCGCTACATAGTTAGACCAAAAGTAGCCTAGACATAAATTTACTCCACTACAAAATTTTCATCTCATAAATAAAACTATTCAGTCATTGATAAACCAAAAAAAAAAGAAAAAGAACCAACGCCACATAACAAAACACATGTTCTTCCAAGTTCATAGTTAATCAAATCCAAGCCAAGACAGCCTTAAAAATCATACAAAACACTACTCCACACAACACAACAACACAATGTTGTTCTTGTTGGTCTTGTTGACAATACCCTATACATATAACTCCAATAACGTAACCATACTACCTATCTAATCTCCTCTAGATAACGTAGTCAGACCATTCATGTATATGTGAAGTATGATCCATAGTGAAACTAGGAATCTTATTGAGCCGAATTGGATTCTCCTTACCCCCAATCAACCTAGCAGGATTCCCCACAGCAGTGGTCCTTGGTGGCACATCTTTTAGCACCACAGAACCAGCACCAATCTTGGCTCCATCACCGATCTTAATGTTGCCCAAAATGCAAGTCCCTGCACCAATCAACACCCCATCTCCGATTTTCGGGTGCCTATCACCACAATCCTTGCCTGTACCACCCAATGTCACGTTGTGCAGGATTGACACATTGTTGCCAATCACTGCAGTCTCTCCTACAACCAAACCCGTTGCGTGATCCAGCAAAATCCCACGTCCAATCCTCGCTCCTGGATGGATATCCACCGCGAAAACCTCGCTAACACGGTTCTGTATAAGGAGGGCAATGATCTGCCTCCCCTGCAGCCACAGCTTGTGTGCAATTCTATGCGCTTGGCATGCAAGGAAACCTTTGAAATTCAACAGGCAATGGACGTAGCTCATGCAA
Organism: Dimocarpus longan; assembly: GCA_022984855.1. Lineage (NCBI taxonomy): Eukaryota > Viridiplantae > Streptophyta > Magnoliopsida > Sapindales > Sapindaceae > Dimocarpus > Dimocarpus longan. Next base: position 23,527,307 of record CM041014.1, read on the forward strand.
GCAGGGTCCCTCTCTTTTACAGCTCTCAAGTCATCTTCTATAGCTCTAACAATCTCTGCATCGTCTGTCAACACCCCCATGAAGAGCTCAAACAAGGTGGTTCTAGCGAGACTCACGTTGCATAGTTTGATTGACAAGTGGTTTGCCAGGGCGGCTTCGAGAGACTTGTGAAACAAAACGGAGGAGAAGTAGTAGGTGGACAAGATTGGTTCATGTTCAACGTCTGATTTCGCTTCGTCTTGGATTTTTAGCCAGAGATCGCCGTATGTATCACGATCGTGTTCTCCGTCGCCGGTTTGTTTTTTTTCATTGTCTTGATTCACGATGGAGGGAGTTGTGGAGAGGTGTTTTGGTTTTGAGCTGGAGGGCATGCGGGAAACACAATCGGAGAAAGTGGGCCGGCAGTGGTTGATGTAGTGGTAGGAGTGGTCGTCGTTTTGGGGTCTGTTTGGGTCCTGGGAAAGCTGGGAAGTGTCAATACAAGCAGCCATGGAAGCAGAGGAGAGCTTCTGGTTGTAACTGTGCGGAGAGAGACAGAAAAGGGGAGATTGATCGAGTAAAGAAGAGGGGACGAGAGGGGTCTGGAGAGAAAAACAAGGAGGAGGGTTATTATATAGAGAAAGAGACCAGGGTCGAACTATGACCAGAACTTTCATGGAAAACGGGAAGTTATTGGGGAAGTGTTTTTTGTTTATAAAGAGAGAGAGAAAAAAAAAACAGAGGAAAACAGAGAGAGCGAGTTTAGTTTGAAAACAACATTAAATGCTTTTGTGTGGATATATTTGGAGATGGGGGGCTATTCTCAAGGAGGCCAAACATTACTATAAAGAGTGCTTCCACTTGTGAATATGCACTAATCCATTTTTTTATTAGATAAAGCACTATTATAAGGAATCCATTCATAGTCAATTACATCTTAATGAATATTTATGTAACAAACTTTTGTGAAGATAGGTTAAGATGAAATATTATTTAGGTGATTTAAATATCTATAATATTAGAGATTTATAGAAATTTATCGAGATCAAATGTTGCTTATACAATCTAAATATCTAATTTCATGAAATATAAAGACAACTACTCTCCCACAAACTATCTACGGTGTCATAGATTTGTTGGAATATGTTTAAATCAAACACTACTTACGCGATCTAAATATTCATGGTGTTAAAAGTATCAAGACTCTAAGATCAAATACTACTTGTGTGATTTAAATATCAGCTCCCATGAACATCCCAAGATCAAACACAATCTAACACAGCTCAAATATCTACTTCTATAAATTATGGAGATAACTACTCTCACAAGTTTTGTAATATATATTTGGTGAGAATTAATCTTTCATCTTTTAAAAAATGAGAATATATATTAATATTAAAATATATGGTTATTGAGTGCATGTATATATATTCTCATATGAAGAAAAGAAAATTTTACACATATACAGATGAAAACGTATGATGAAATTCAAATTCTTACCACCAATGTGATAATAAGGACACTAACAATATGTAAGTAGAATTAATAACTCCTTAATGTTATCCTAAAGAATTTGACCTAACTGTGCCTGACTTTGTTAAGATCATAAATAGTACTATTATAACCATAATAATTTTAATGTTTACTTTTAATAAGTTTTTAGTTGAGTTGATTGTGTGCCCCTTTGGTTATTCCTATAGAAAGATTGAATGATATCTTACTCGTAAAAATGTCATTTTTGTAAGATATCAATCTTACTCATAAAAATACGAATATGAGATGTTTTCTCCACCTTCTTTTACAGTAATTATCTTTAGTTTGTGAGAATCGATCTTCCCGACTACTATAACGTTGGATTTAAGCAAAGTTTGATGAAATACTGAAGTAGATGTCACTCTTGAAAAAACATAAAGAAGCAATAACCACTTGACAACTACTTTCGTCCTAATTCCAAAATTTGTGAGAATATTTAACCTCTTTGATTTTTAAATTTATACCTTTATGAGAAGGAATTTTGTCCACGTTGTGGAACAAGTACCATACCTTGAAGTAAACATATTTGCACTATCAAACAACAAAAAAAGTGAGGTTCTTACTCATCTCTTCACTATACTTCAAAAGCATCTCTAACGTAGGTCACGATAATAAGATATATTTTTGCCCACAAAATTGACAAATCTTACTCATCGTTTCATAGCCAAAATCAATTCAAATTGAGTGACCCTTTTTGGGGTTTACCTTAACCAAATGGGTTTCACTCCACAATTTTTCTTGTAGCCACAAAAAACCATCTTTGAACTTGAACCATAAATTGATAAAAAAAAAAACAGAGAAAGCTTAATTGGATAAGCAATTATTTCTGACCCTGTAATCAACATCATTCAACAGTACTTTTGTTATACACTTGACAAGTGGGGGATAATCAAGATGGCGTAACTTTTGTGGCCTTTGTTTTCTTCTAAAAATAAATAAAAATTATTACCAGGATCATTGCATCACGACCTTTATATATCTACGGAATCTAAATTCAAAATTATTGACTAAAAGTTTCTTTACGATGCCCACCTTGATTACATTGACATTTTTTCATATGATAAAATTCAGTTGTGCAAGTAAATGTATATGCAAAGACTTTCTCTAATACAGACATCAGCATTTTACTATAATATCAATATTCTTTGAAGTTAAAAATTCTCATGCAGTGCCTTCTAAAATCAAAATACTTACACATTAAAATATTTAATATGTATAATTGTTTGATTCATAACTTACGTATAACACCTTTTTTGTTACTTTATTATATCTTAAAAAATCAATTAGATACACACACAATATCGTTTGTTTGATTCATAAGTTACATATAATATTTTTTCGTTATCTTAATATCTCTTAAAAAAAATTTATTAAATACACATACATTTTCATTTAGTAGTTGCGGTTCCAATTTCACTTATACTCCTAAAATTTCACTTATACATTCACTTGGTATTTATTAATATTAATCTCGGTAAAATCTGAAGGTGTAAAAATACATTTATCGTTAATAGAGAAATTGTTATTCAGATAGAATTTGTAGGATTAATTTCGGTTCCAAACGATTTCTGATCTGTTTCGAAAATCGAGGATTTGGAGGATGAGGTTGACGTTAGCGATGACGCGTCTCTCGAGGATTTCGTCGTTTGAACATGAAATTGAATAGAACGACAAAATAATAAAATAGAGGCTGCGGCCTGCGAGTTTCAATGAATTTTGACCATATGATGTAAGCGATTACATTAAATCTCTTACCAAGTCTGACTTTAATTATTACACATTTTTTTCCTTTTTTTAATCCCCGTGTACACCTCCTCCCAAGAATCTTCCACATTTTTTTTTTTAAATTCCCCGTGTTCTGTGATCTTGGGCTTTGCCGTTATCATTGGAATATCGATTTAAATTTTTTACTTCTTGATGACTCATTACTAAAGCAAGGGTTATGGCCTTTTTTTTTTTTTAAGTATATTATTATTATAAATAAATATGACTATTAAACTCTATCAATGTCGATCATTGATAATAGGGTCACATTGATTACTTCAATGATCTGAAAATAACTATTTCTATAAAAGAAAATTCATATTTATATATTGTGTTTTAATAGAATAAAAATGAAACTCGAACTCTTAACCCTAAGGGATTGTTGACGTCGAAATCTGGTAAGATAATCCGGATCTCTAGTCAACGAGATTCTTGAGCCCAATGCCGCACAGATAAGAAGACCTGCAACAAACCCGCCAGATAATGGCAAAGAAGAGAAGAAGAAAGAAGAACAAGACACAATATTTGAAGTGGTTCGGCCTTTGTAGAAGAGCCTACGTCCACTGCTGCTTTTATAATTGGTATATCTCTTAGAGTGCTCACTCTCTCTGTATTTTGACATAGTAACAGCTCTCTTAATCTCTCAATTTCTGGATGCTTTACAATGAATGTCTCCCTCTATTTATAGAGAATATGAGGTTACAGATGGAATAAACAAACAAAAAAAGACTGATCTTGTCGTAATTAATGCTGCTGGAGGGCATTTAATGCTTCTGACTTTTGCCAGGTCAACTCTGTCATCACATGGGCTGATTGATAACCCATGCTGGTTTGGTGGGATTTCCCGAAATTAAGTTGTCATTAGGTGAAATAACCTTGCTTATCGTATAAGACACGTCATCTTACTGTCTTACACTGATACCGGGCGAACTGGGGTAGAATACGGACTGATACCTGGACCTGATGATCTCGACGTCGCAATGATCGGTCTGCGACCTCAACGTCGCTGTGAGGGCGATCTGACATTGTCTTCGCTAGTCTTCTGACGGGCTCGATCTTTAGTCAACTACTGGAGCGATCTAGCGGGCTGAGGAATAGTGCTTTACACTTGGTCTTGGTAACTTGGGCCACCATCTTGATGGGCCTTCGCCGGCCCATTTGGGGAATCCAAAAATACCCATAACATGAATCAATGGAGATATTTAACCATCCTTATTAAAGAATGATATATAAGGGTTATGGTACGACATAGAACAATATGAAAGAAATTCAATTCGATTACCTTTTAATAGAATGATTCAAATAATTAAGGAATATTAAAAATAAAAATTTTAAATTTAAAAATAGTAATATTTCATTTGTGACAACCCCTCTATTGTTATTGATCAAGTATGCTAACCATTAAAGCAAATCATTGCTTCATTTTCTATCTTCCTTTCTTTCTTTTTTATGATTGAAACCAACGTAAAATATAATCAAGACTAACAGTGATAGACGTTATGGTGCAGTCCAGAAATTAACTCTTAAGAATGAGAAAAATCAACCCACAAAAAGTTGAGTGATAGCTCACAAAAAGTGAATTAAAGAAACTCACGTATTAATGGAAGAGGTATTTGATCCCATTACCTTAGGTGCATAGGTGGGGACGGTAATTTTTACTGTTGCGGCAACCCTGCTTTGCAAATTATTGCTTAATTTGCTAAAAGGATATTGATGACTCATAAATTACCAAGGGAACTTGGCAAAAAGGTGATAATATTAATCTATTTTTTGGACTTAAAAGGATCCAACAAAAAAGAAATTGTTGTAAAAGAGAAGTTCAAATTTATAACTGAAAAAAGCTTGCAAATTTCAGTCATATTCATAATTGTTGTAAAAGAGAAGTTCAAATATAACTGAAAAAGCTTGCAAATTTCAGTCATATTCGTAATTGGGCTTGGTGGGTCCTCAAGTAATTGTCACTTTTTGGGCTTTTTGTCCACCATGAGTCGAAGTGGTGGCTCTTCAAATCCTTGACTGGCACACTCCTACTTAGACACTCAACCATCCTTAAGGTCACTTCGCTATACCCATGAATGTATCGTAAACACACACTATAGCACTATCATTCAATACAAACAATTTTATAAAAAGATTTGGCTGTTTTATTAATTGATTAAAGTTATTAATTAATAATTATTTTTAGATATTTTTTAATAACAATCTTTATAATTAATTCAATGATTATTATTGACAAATAACTTAATCTATCAATTAGTCAAAGCCATGATAAAATGTTCTTCTACGAATAATCATTATATCTAATATTTTGAAGGAAAAAAAACAGATTTTATATAAACTTCTTTATATTAAAAATTAATTTAATATATATCTTAAACAAATGCTTATAAAATATATATATCAACGTGTAAGTACATCACACAAAAAGTGACTCGATAATTAATCAAAAGCAACTTAATTCAATTATCATATTGTCTCACATATTCAAATATCAATAAGCATTAAAAAAAAAAATCACTTTTAAGGCTTTACAAACAATATAAATCATCTCAAAAGCGCTTCAAATGTCATACTATATACTACTTGTAGACTATTGCTTTATTTTTTAAACCATTTTTTTTTTCATTATTACATTATATTATTGAGACTGATCCAAAGAATAATTGGGATCAAATAAAATTAGACATTAATGGTATGATCTGAAAAACTGTTCTCATACTAGAGAGGATAAATCATATATAGATGGAGGGACGGTTCATACAAAAATGGAAAGAGGCCTATACATACGTGGGGAAAGCTGCAACCACAAATGTGGCTGTGGTGTCTCTAATCAGGGATCACTCTTGGTGCCTGGCAGTGCGGCTGCCATTGCAGCAAAGGAACATTGGACTTTTTCATCCAAATTATAGCCATTTAAATCAACATTTCTCCCATTTCATGACTAGGACGACAACTTATTCTTGGTATATTCTCTGATATTTTGTTCAAGGATCAGCTTCTTTTCAATCGCATAAGATTCTGTCAAAAGAAAGAAAATATTTGTAAACGTGCGTCCCCACGTTTGATGACAAAAAGGGAAGGTGAGAGAGCACCGAATAAAAGACTATGCCCCAACCCACTAAGAATGTGACACTGTGTATGCTCTGTAGTTATGATTTGCTATTTGCTTGGAATCTTTTTAGCTTATATTAATGTAAGTTGAAAGATTTAGATAAAAGGAAAAGGAAAAAAAAAAAAAAAAGGTGACGTTTTTGCAGTAACGAGCAACTCCTTGAATTTGATCAAAAAATTGTTCCTTATTTTATGGATTCTTTGGTGCACTTTGGCTGCTCAATTTTGCCTTTTCCAGTTTCAAAGAATTGCCATTGATAGTGGATGTAAAAAGTTGATCATTTTTTTTTTCACTTTTCAGCCAGCCATTCAATTCAATTGTGTGTTACAAGACAGTTATTATCATGAGTTGTTGAATGAGCAAGTTGCATCTTAAAAGCATATTATAATCAAAGAGCAGCATGGTTGGATCTAATTACAAATAGATTCACTTTAGTTGGAAAATGTACAAGTCTTCTTTTTGTACTCTACAAGACAGGTAGATTTTAATTTTTCGAAGAAAGTATGTATTTTGTTGAACTTTAAGGAAAGATATTGATTTTTGGTTTTTGTTTTTCGATGTTCTAAGTTAATGAATATTAACTTTTAATCCCATACTTAAATCTTTCACTACTGTTAAAGATTACATAATAATACAATCCATTGTTTTATGAAAAAATTATTTGTTACAACATAAAAAACTCGTACGTGTAATGATACAGTGACAACACTCCCATATATATTTGGTTCTCTATAAGCAAAGTGATAGGTTCGAATAGCAATAGCATCAAAGTCTCATCAACGTGTGGATAATTTTCTCACTTTTATGTATGTAGTTCTCTCTGATCTACTGAAAGCAGAGATTCAAACTGCATACTATTAATTTTTTTAAAAAAAGAAATATCACGTATCATGTGATTATTGGAAAGGCACGCCAATATCACCATGACATGCTAATTAAACATTTTATAAAAGATTTTCTCTAAAAGAAATCCTAACAATTAATAATTATAATTGTAATGTTAAAAAAAAAAGGGTGGGGCTGGGGGGCTGGAGGTGGGTTGGGTTAGTGGTTTCGGGCCGGCATCCTAAGATGGTTTATGATTGCACCATTTCTCCACAAAACAAGATCCAGAAAGCCTCAAGATATATTTGTTGGTCCATGCAAGCCAGAAAAGAAAACAAATAGCATCCTAAGAATTGTAGCAAATGAGTTCAACAATTGAAAAGTACGCGGCACTAAATGATTTTCAGTTCAATCTAAAAGTACTAACGTAAAGTATATTTCATGAAAAGTTCAAGAGAGTTGTAATGGAGTTGCCAAAACAAATCATGTTTGGATGCCATTGTATTCATAATAAAGAAAGAGTTTACATTACAATGAATGAGGAAATGGAAGAAGCATATATCGCGTTCTGTTACTTTGGTTTAACAAGGCAATCTACAAGTGAAAAAGCTAAGTGTGAACTAGAAACACATAATTGTAAAGTTAAACAAAGTTTACTTGAGTTGCATTTTAAAGCTTGACCTCTACATCAACCCCGGCAGGAAGGTCGAGTTGCATCAAAGAATCGATGGTTTGAGCAGTCGGGTATAGGATATCAATCATGCGTTGGTGTGTTCGGATCTCAAAATGGAACCTGGCGTCCTTGTGCACGTGTGGGGATTTGAGAACACAGTAGATTCGTTTCTTGGTTGGTAAGGGGACAGGGCCCATGGTCTTTGCATTTGTTGTCCTTGCAGCATCCAATATCTGCTTGCATGAGTCCTCTATCAGGGGTACCCAGTAAGACCTAAGTTTGATCCTGATTTTCTGCTTTGGCGCAACCTGAGACAACCGTTTTGGAAAAAATAAAATAAAAATTTCTCCTAAAACACTGATGAAGAGAAATAGATGCAAGGTTCTAAATGAAAAACAGTGGATGACTACACAAAATAAAGATTCAAGTAGCATTTTTCAGCCGCATACTTGCACTTTTTCAGCCTCGCAGCAGATTGACCAATTAGATTACTCATTTGATAACTCCAAAACTGTCCTTGATAAGTCATAATATCTGCCTCAAAGCCTAGATGGATTCACATCAATTGGAACGGAAAGATGGTTTCTCAGAATGTAAAGGCAATTAATGAATTACAATGACAAACGACTAGTTAGACTTCCTGATGCGATAGGTGTTAAAAAGGGGCTAAACAAAGCAAAGTTTTAGGTGTAATGAAATTCCTGGATCTGTTGCTTACTCAAAAAAGTACATTCCAGAATCGATGACTCAAGGAACAATTGTTAAATTTCAATAACAATGAGGTTGGATATTTGATGGTAAATTAAAACCAACAATTTAATACCTATCAATCTTGTTTCTTAATTTAATAATCACAAAACCTTTCATATTTTGGATACAATTGGTACTTGTTAGATAAGAATATATCATAGTCATCCTAAACATCAAGAAAAAGCTCATTTGAAAGAACTTCACAATAAAGCACCCACAAGCACTTGAAGCTAAAAAGATCACAAATGAACACGACTAAACCTATATTTTTATAAAGTAACGAAACAGAAAACCATATTTTCTTTTTCTAAGAATCTTTAACACCAAGATACTAAACCATTGTGTAGAATAAGCCTATATCTCCACGAGATTCTCCACAGTCCACACACAAACCCATAGTTGCTCAAACCTACTAAAACAAAACCAACACTAGAAAAGGCATCTTCACATTCGGAAAGTAAGTTTCCACTATAATCCAAACATCAGATGTCTGTAGCAAGATCTCAGAATATATACTGTATAAAGTTAAAGAGTAGAGACTAAATTTATCAAACATTTCCATTGTAAATGCAACAAGATCAACGTAAGGACAGATTATATCCTCAGACAAGGATGTAAAGCGTCCAGTATATTGGCAAATAAGTTAGAACTTCAACTAAGCTAGACAATCGTATAAGGTTAATTCAAGCAAACTTATTTGTTCTTTGAGTCATCTTCCTCAATAGATATAGTGGCACTTAGTACGAAAATTACCTTCTCGGCATCTGCGCTGACTGATGGGCTGAATATCTCAGAACCTTCAACCTGTAGCACCAAAAATTGACATTAAAGAGCAAGTACTACAACATAACTCTCCATTTCATAGAAAATTACACTGATATAAATATGAAAACTTCAATCTCATATCTCTTATTTTGTGTTGTTTTGACTCCCAAAACTAAAAGACTCAACCCCATTAAGTCAAACAGTTATGTTTAGTTCAAATTTATGAGACAAAAAGAATCTATTTAAGTTCTTTCGCCACATTTTTAATAGCTATAGAGCAAACATTGTAAAACCTATATATACATGTTTAAACAATTGAAAGATGTGTACAAACAATATATAACATACTAAAGAATCAAAATGTTCTCATCTTCCAACATTTTCTCAGAAACCAACCCACAGTAGTCAACCCCTTATATTACACTCGACTGAAACAAGAAGAATCAAACTTTTGTCATCGTCCCGCATTTTCTCTGAAAGCAAACACACTACCCAACAAAACAACAAAAACTAAAACACCCCAAAAAGCCAGATAAATTAAATTAACCAGAAAGAATTAAACGCTTCTCATCTTCCTACATTTTCTCAGAAACCAAACTCAGCAATCAACACAACAACAAAAATAAAACGCCCCACAAAGCCATATGGTTAAACTACACTCAATTGAACCAAAAATAAAAAACGTTCTCATGTTTTAACATTTTCTCGTTAACCAAACACACCACCCACCAAAACAACAAAAACTAAAACACCCCACAAAGCCAGATATTCAAATTACACACCATTGAACCAAAAAAATCAAAACTTTTTCTCATTTCCCACCTCCCACCCACCAAACAAAAAACCCCAGAAGAGAAACAACAAAATAGACCCAGTAGAGACAAACCTCAACAGTTGAAGATTCAGGTGCTTCAAGGGTCTCAGAAGCAGCAAAAACCCTAGTGTCCCTTGAAGAAAGTGAGGGTTTTAGGACACTAGAGAGCTTAAAGGCGCCAACTTTTGAAGGTAAAGATAGAGAGACCGTGCCGAGCTTTGGATTTGGAGAGATGGGAACAGTAAAAGATGGTGAGATTGTTGAAGATATTGAAAATGTTGCCATTTTAGAATCGAAAAATATTATCTTTTTCTATTGAAGAAGGAGGAGAAGAAGAAGAAGAAGAAGAAGCACTCTTCTTTGTACACGGCTTCAACTTCAAGTGTAGAATTATCCAAAATAATAATAAAATTATTTTCACAAAATAATTTAACAAAATTTTGTACACTTTTGGGCTGATTTTGTTTTGGGTTAGGCCTGAAAAGGATATGTTTGTATTGGGCTTTCTCTTTTTGTAATTTTATTTTCATTTTTACCTATTTATTTCATTTTTGAATTAGAGATATTATTGAAATTATATTACAATAGTGTGGTCCGAATAGTCACTCTCACTCAAAACTATATTATGATGTGATGGTCGGAATAATTACTCTTACCTAAAACATAGTTTTAACAACTACACTTTACACTATAACATAAGATGTCTTGTTACATTTACTTTTTAATGAGCAAAATGACGTAAGTGAAAGGTGAATAATAATTCAAATAAGTGTTAATATCAATTATAAAATTAAACCATCCATTTGATGACATTGTTCTTATATATTCGTCGCAATATTGGTTTAATTTGTAGGCAATATTAGTTTATTTTATGGATAATCTATAATATATCATAATCAATTATTTAGTCATACAGATTGTATATAGTTATGACAACTTGACTAGGTGAAGAACAAGAATTACAAGAAATTGACAACTTAGTTATCTTATGTAATTATGGAAACTAGATTAGAAAAATAATAAAAGAAATTGGGATTATCAGAAGTTGAGATGGTTTATATAATTTTTTTTTTCTTCCTTTTAATATCATTTATAATATAATCACTTGAGCTTGGATTATTATTAAACTAAATGACAGTTCTTTATTATTAACCATGGTTAGACTACACTCAGACAATGACATTTTAAGAAACTTTTCGAATCTATATCGATAAAATTGTGAAATTAGAATAAGTTCATGAAATTGTAAAATTAGTATGAGTAATAGTTAAAAGATACTTGGTAACTGAAGTCGAATCATGGGAGAGAGAAAGAATGTGGTCATGATCATGTTAGACTTTGGAGACCATTCATGATGGCTTATTTATTTACATGCTTATCAATGTGGAGACTTGCACGCATGATCTTGAAATAATTTTACTACTCTTCACATCTTCAAGAAAATAGTCTGCCTCTTGACATCATCTATAAGTTTAAAAGGTTTGATAAAAATAAGTTCAACCCTACGATTTATGCTTGTACTATAACTGGAAATCTTTTATCAGAATTTTAAGTGGATTTTTTAAAATTATATCGAACAAATTAAAAGTTAGAATAAAATTTTGAGTCAGTTACTACATTAATTAGAATATTTATTCTAAAATTCCAAGTTAGAATAATACATTTACATATTTAACATTGTTTATGTTCATAATTTTATATGACTCATTAATTAAAGCCGAAAATACTTTATTATATATATATAAATATATATATGTATAAGCATTCAATTTGATATGATTTTCATGGCACTAAACTCCACTAACCAGCTGAAATATAAAACAACATTGTAATTAATTACCACTTAACCAATTAATCAATTCATTTCAAAAGAAAAACCCCTCAACTACTTTTTTCATCAAAACATTCATGAAAAGAAAGTTCAACACTTAGGGGAAAAAAACAAAACAAAAAACATAGAAGTGCTTCTTTTGTGTTTTGTTTTGTTTTATTATGTTTTCAGTTTCCAACTTTCGAGCTCATAAAGGAAAAAAGAAAAACCGCCAGTTCCATGAACTCCCCATTTAAAGAGACTCTCTCACTTCCTTTTTACACACAACTTACACTCAATCAAGCACCAAACAAACCATCTTCGCTTATGTTTTTTCATTAACAAGCTTCACACTTATGTTTCCCATGATCACTCTCTTTTTGCACTTGTAACCTCTTGTACTTTTCTGTTTTTGTTTTTTGAACACATTAGTTTACATGTTACGCTCCTTGTATTTATTACACGTCACATTTGTCACACCCTTTGTAACACCACAACTTCTCTTCTCCATGTGTGATTTAACGTTTTGATGTTTTAATGTTTCAAGTTAAGAAGAAGAAGAAGAAGAAGTACTTGTTGATAATTCATGCATTGGGTGGAAGTGCTTTTCCAATGCAATTTTTTCTTCTTCTAGCTTCTCTAAGTGCTTTTCAAGTGGGGTGGTCTCAAAACAACCACTTCATAACTTGGGATGACATGAAGGTGACCAACCAACACCTCAAAGCAAAGATGAGTACATCAAGAGATGATTTTAATCAAACGACAGTCATCATAGTCGACAAATATGGTAGAGGTGACTCTCTCACAGTCCAAGGTGCAGTTGATATGATCCGTGAAAACAATTCACTAAGAGTCAAAATCTATATCTTCCCGGGAATCTACAGGTTGGCTTTGATTTAAAATTTTTAATAATTTTTTATTTTTATTCTTTTGAAGTTCAGTTTTTGCACTATATTTCTGGGGTAGTGGGAGCTAAATGGTGGCCATTGGCTAAAGTTGGTTACTGTAGCAGTTACATCAGGTTTCTGTCAGGTTTTTTTATTTTGAAAGGTGAATTTTTTTTTCAGGGAAAAAGTGATAGTGCCAAGATCAAAACCATATGTTTCATTCATTGGGGATCAAAGGCAGGTTTCTGAGACTGTAATTACTTGGAACAACAAGGCATCAGATTCTAATGCAAATGGAATGGAACTAGGAACATATAATTCGGCATCTGTGATTGTATTATCTGATTATTTCTGCGCAACTGGGGTCACTTTTGAGGTAAACTAAGTTAGGATTTTTGAAATTTTACATGAAACTGATTGATTTACAACGGTTTCTGATGGTTGATTTGTATGCAAATTTGATGGGGGTGGGGGTGGGGGTGGTGACAGAATACAGTAGTTACAGTTCCTGGCGCAAGAGGCATGCAGGGTGTTGCTTTAAGAATTGGTGGAGATAAAGCTATGTTTTACAAGATTAGAGTCTTGGGGACTCAGGATACCCTCCTGGATGAGACTGGATCTCACTATTTTTATCAATGTTACATTCAAGGAAGCATAGACTTCATCTTTGGAAGAGCACAGTCGCTCTATCATGTAATGTCTAACAAAATATTATCATCTAAAATAATTTTCAGGTTTTCTATTAAATTACGGACAGAGTCTGATGGTTTTGGAAATCGTGTACATTCATAGGATTGTACACTTCAATCAATAGCTAAAACGTCCGGTGCAATAGCAGCACACCACAGGGATTCACCGGATGACAATACAGGATACTCTTTTGTCAACTGTGTGATCAAGGGAACCGGAAGAATCTACCTGGGAAGAGCTTGGGGAAATTATTCCAGGATTATATATTCATACTCCCACATTGAAAACATCATAACTCCCTCAGGATGGAGTGACTGGAACCACCCTGACAGACAAAAGTACAATAATTTCTCTCACCATAAACTTGACCAACAACCTTTTTCCAATGGTTTAGAGTCTTTTAACACAAACTAACAATTTGTGTTTACAGGACTGCAGTGTTTGGAGAGTACCAATGCAGTGGATCAGGAGCAGATACAAGTCACAGAGTGCCATGGTTAAAGACTTTTAGCTATGAAGAAGTGCAGCCATTTCTGGACATTAAATTCATTAATGGACAAGAATGGCTAAGATTATAGTTTTGTTTTTTCTTTTTCCTCCCTCACTAAACCTCTAAATTTGTTGAATTTTTTTACTTTTTTTTTTTATTTGGTAATTCTTAATGAAAGTACATGTATATACAAGTCATGAACACATGATGTGGCTACTATACAGGTTGAATTGCAATCCAATAGATTAAATAATTCCTGTTTTGCTACAGTATCTGTATAATAGCTTTACTCATAAACACTATATACGCAGCAGGAGAGTCCAGAAGAGTAGAGAATCAGAGAAAAAGTGATTCTGCCATTATGAGAATACAAACTGAAGTGTTACAAGCAAGAAGCACATATGTGAAAAGTAATTAGGGCACACTACTACAACTTGATTGACGTTTTTGACTATTGAAAGAGTGCTTCTTGCTAAAGAAATCTAAATGCCAGCCAGCCCCCCAATTTCTGGTACAATCAGCTAAGACATAAACCTTCTAAGAACCTAACCTCATTACTACTGTACAAAACCACTAACAAGGCCACCAAGTCAAAGCAAAAAACATAATGACTTCCAGTTTCCACACCCCCCCAGTGCCACTATTTACAAACGTGTAGACCACCAAGCTCAAACCACTAATACCAAATTAAAAAAGACCAGACAAACTTAATCGCCATGAATTAAGGCATCGAAAACTAAAGTAAAATCATGTCATGCTGTTACTTCCATGAGTTCGGTTGTTTTACAATTATGTCCAGAAGTGTCGAAAACCTCTGCGTCTAACTTACCTCCTCTATCGTCATCATTCTCACCATCATGTTCCTTTTCATCATTAGCTTGTGCATCATTATGTAGTTGTTCACAACTGACTTTGACATCACCACCACCTTCCCCATCACCATGTTCCAAGGATGGCAACGTCTTTGTATTGACCCTTTCCATATCATCTAGAAGGCTATCGTCACCAGCTAAATCAGCTGATTTTGGTTTTTCCTCTTCAATAGTTTCAAGTTTATCGCTAATGGGAACTTCGGTATATGATGCATCCAAACCAACAGCCTCAACATCCTTGGCGATTGTTGAGGACGCGGATATTTTACTTTCTGAGTTAATAAACACAGATATGGCTGAGAATACGTCAGACTTTGCCTCAATATCAACCCACCGGTCCCCCACCCAATCTTTAGAAATTCTCAGATCCTTCTTGCACACGTTCAGGAATAAGCTTTCCGCTGATACACCATGTAATTATCTTATATGTTATCGAACAGAATAAGGTTGAAAATAGAATTAAAGAATTATTGATACGGTAAAAATAGAAGTAGCAACAATAAGTTTGGATAAAACATGCTTTCAATATAAAGCCTAGAAGTAATGTTGCATACCAGGAAGATAAACCTGCAGATACTCATTGCTACAGCAGTCAACTCCAATTAGGACCCCTTCCCACCAGCCATCACTCCACCAGGCATCAACAGCAGCTCCAACACTAAGAGTGAGGTCTGCCTGATCATTAGCAGGGGCTGGTCGGATAGTTGGGCGGCCAGTGCGCCTCATACCAAGTTTATCAGGCATAGCCACTTTGTATGCCGGGATCCATTCCTATAAGTTGGAGATGAAATCAAATTACTTCACAAGAAAAGATTTTGAATTTTAAAAGAATAATAGCTGATACAATTGCGAGACACAAGTTCATTGTAGAGCTAAATTTGCATCATAAAGTCCTTCTGGTGAATGGAAACTTTTGAAAATCAAAACAAAATAAAAAAGAATAACTATAAGGAAGAAGAGTGAGTATCTATTTTCAAACTAAGATGGAATGAAAGAAATCAGTCAATCAAAATTGACTGATACAAAAAGCCTATGAGTGAAAATCAGACGAAGATCAACATTTGGCAAATTCAAACCTGACTTTTACTTCCAGGAAAAGTTAAAACCGGCAATGTCAAGTAAATTTTCCAATATTAAAGTACAACCCAGTCTTCCGTGTGGAGTGCGACTTTAGATGATAAATTATCTATGTATTGTTTTCAAATGTCAAATCATACCTCAAGATTCCCATATCCATCTTCATCCTGCACATCATCGTATTGAACCTTCATCTGTTTCCTGAATACGTGCAAGACTGTACACCTGAACCAGCAGCCTCGGATGCCACTATCTTGGCACAATAATTCTATCTTGTCATCAGCCTTATATGTTGAGCCCTGCCAAGGCTGACACTCAATATGCTTGTGGGAAAGTAACCTCGAGCCTGGAAAACCGTATTTCAACTTCTTGTACAACGGTTCATAAGCCACCAGCCGGCAACCACTTCCAGATCCCATTCCTGAGTTATCAATCATAAACTTCTGACTTCCCTTTTCTCGTCTTGTCCTCTTGGCTCCCAGCTTTACGTTCTCATCTGGAGTCAGTTCTTCATCTTCTTCTACATTTAAGCCGTGGGCAAAAGAGTCGGTGTCTGGTAATGGACTCGAATTCAAGAGAGAGACAATCGGTTGATCATAATAGCCATGCAATTTACTCAAATCAAAGGGCTTCAGTCTGTTGCTTCTAAACTGCCTAGTACACATATGTATTCTGGCTAACAAAGCATTAGGAAACGTCGACATGCATTTCTCAAAATGTTCACGAGTTAAGACGGTAGCCGGACCATCAACACACTCTGCACTAATGACCTGTGCGTGAGCAGTGATAAAAACTTCTTTTGGATGAGGATTACGCAGAGAAACAACACCCTTAAGTTCCTGATTGTGGTGAAACCATCTTACTTTGACTTTTTTTAGTCCCCGCTTGTCTTCATACATATCTTCCAAATAGGCAACATAGCGATTCTCTCCCTTAGCCATGACAAAGACAAATGATTGAATCTGAAAAGAAAAGAAAAAAATGTTAGGGTAATACACAACAAAAATGAAACTTCATAGCATCATGTTAGATTTACACCCTGAAGCACACCCAAGTCACATCCCAGTTAAAACTCATCAATGTAAATCTCTAAATTAAGTTAATGTCTCAAGGTATCAATTGTTGATGATGTATACACTTCATAAAAGTATATGAGCAACAGTCAATCAAGTTTTCCAATTTAAAGTTAATGAATTACATTATGGTCTGACATATGTCAGTCAATAACTAGCTATTTTTTATATAAAACACACTAACTATTGACTGTTACGCATTTGATGTTCCTTTAGACAAGCATCATATATCCCCTCCTCTCTCTTGCTCTTTTTAGCTACGTTTTAGAGGCTATGTTTTACATTAAAATATTTTACAATCAATGCAAATATTCATACAACAGTTGAGCAATTATAGCATTATCTTACTTATCCGCATTCAACTAAGCTGATTATGAAAACTGCAATTGCTGAGTTCTCATATACAAAAGAGAACCTTTCTTTTATGATTTACAAGCTGGCAATCTAGGAAAATACATACCGATATTGTAGTCTCGTTCCTACAGAATGCAGGATAATGTTTCAGCTGTTTACCACACGTCCATGCAGCACCTGACCACACAATGTCCGAACTGTGTCCGTTCAAGTTCCTAGAAAGATGGCCCTGCTAAGGAGGTGTCAGCTAAATGTCACAATCACCAATTATCAAATAACTCAAAGATCAGCAAAAGAAATATACCATTTCATCTGGCACTCGGATCCTCTGACCATTGACCCCATTCATAGGACATTCAGGAGATCCTGAAGCTAGCACCAAATCATCTTTTGGTGATTCTGTCATAACAAATGATATCAAGCGCATCAATTTTCTAAATACACATTCTCCATAACACACCATATGCATACCGTTACATAGAATCAACAAGTCATTACCTAACTATAACCTATGCATTTAGAAACATTTTCATAGCATTATTTGACAGTTACAAGATTACAATTAACAGCTCAAAATGAATAGATAATTCAAAAATCCAAGATAAGAGCTGATACATACTGGACCGATCTCCCGGAAGATGCTGCTTAGACAGCATAGATGTGAGCCAATCCACAACTTCTCTTCGCGACCTCCATTTATAACCGGCATGTATGGAATTCTCAGCACCATAGACTCTCACAAACTCCTCAGCAACAACATAGAACATATGTCTAACACTTCTCTCAGTTCCGACAACAGCAAGTATGGATTCCCCAGCAGAATCCTTCAGGAAATAGTGCACCACACGGTTGCCACGCTCCTGCGAAACAAAGTCCTCCTTCCACTCCACAAAACAATGACCATCTGCAGACATTTTGACACACCACCACCTAGGGGTAGTCTAGTCCACACAGCACCAGACCAAAATACAAATATATTTCTACTTGCAAACTATCTAATTACATATCTCAAGAAGCTCAAGATCAGAATCTACAAAACCAAAATCCTACCTTTAGTTACCTAAAAACAAGATCAAAAACCCTGATTACAAACCAACCTGTGCCCCCTCCTCCTACAAACAAAGCTACAAAGGGTTCAACAAAACATCAAACCCAACTACAAAAGTTGGGTCCAAAATCAACACCAAACCAAAAACAAACAACAACATCACCATTTAATCACATAAGAAACGAACCTTTAACGCCCCAACAAACCTCAAGACCTCCATGGGATTGATCAAAAGGTCAATACTTTTCAAAGAAGCCTTGCAAACAAGAACTGGGAACTGGAGAAAACAGACCAGAACCCAGAGAAATCCAAGGCCTGAAGATCTGAGAGCAGATCAGAGACAAAGTCAAGGAAACCAAAGTCCAGCCTTGAAACCTCCAAAACACACCAAGATATCGCTTTGACCGAGTTAACCAGGAGAATCATCAAGAAGACGAGATGGGCATGTCAGTTTTGTCAAAAAGACACAAATTTGATGATCAAAATGGGACCTTTAAGGGTTTTTGAGGGACCAACAAGGGTGTGGTGAGGCCGGTTTTGGAGGGGTTTAAGAGAGAGATGAAAAATGGGAGTTCTGTGGGTGTTTTGTGGTGGGGCGTGAGGAGGAGGATGGTGGAGAAGAAGGTGAGAGGAGGAGGTGGAAAGTAGAGACAAGAGAAGCCATTTTTGATGAGTAGGTTTGAGCGTTGCAGGGTTTGGCATGCAAGTGATGATGAGAGAGAGAGAGGTGGGGGATGAAAGGGTAAACAAGAATTTGATAATCTGATTTAACTTTTATTTTTAGATTTTTATTTTTATTTTGTTTTGTTTCGTTTATTTATTGTTTTGCCAAATTTGTAAAAGAGAAAATATGATTATGATTGTTACTATTTAATATCATTGTCATTTATTACCTACCAACTTTTGATGGGCAGGGCCCATAATTTATATTTGGATGGGCCTTGGGCCCATTAGAGTCCAAGTAGTTAGCCATTTTTGTGTTTGGTTGTCTAGTGTTTTTTAGGTACACTCCCAACGCAAGCGATTTGAACTTGGGATATCACTGACTGAATGAATATTTTCTGTTATTGAACAATATTGAATAATGGTATTTTTGTTTGGCTACTTAAATGTATTATAGGATTTTCATCAAATTGGATAAGGGTTCTACTCAGTTCTAACCTACAGGGCTTACTTGAAGTTGGGTCTTTTTTTTTTTTTAATGCAAGTTGGGTCAAGTTTCATTGCAATCTATCTAGATGAAATGTGGTAAGTGTGGTTCGGACACTCAAAATTGTCATTTTTGTTTTTTATTGTTTAGTTAAATTATAAAGTTCATATCATAATTCAGTTGAAATCTATCTAAAAGAAACGTGACAAGCATTGTTTAGACATCCAAAAGTTTACATGCGCCACATCACTAGCCATGTGGGTAATGACTAAGGACCTATTTTCTTTCTCAAGTTTCTTTATTTTATTTTACTCACACTATCAAAACCATCAAACAAATGTTATGTTAATGATATTCATGTTTTAGCAAGGAAGCAAATGTCTTCCTTTCCCTGTACATGCATTGACTCACCCAAGTCCTGAAATCCTGACAACCAAACATTTTGGATTTAATTATTTTCCCTTGGCATAATTTACTCCATTGCTTAAATTATTTAAAATCCAAATCTGTCCATTCAAATCCCTTTGATTTTGGCTAAAACAAAATGATAGTATGATTACAATCTCTAGGATTTTCAAAAACTAATTTATTTAAAAGAATAACATCATATTAAAACCTTTTTTTTTTAATTAAAGTTAGATTTGATTGGATTGAAATACATTTCAAAACCGATCAATAGGAGTGGAACGAGTTGAATTTTAGTAAAACAAGTAAATATTAAATTTAAAAACATTACATTCATTTAATAAGAAAACCATTTAGTATGCAGACTATGGTGTATGTTCATGAAAAGATCACCAACTTCAATTCAATGCTTCCCATAAATTTCACTTTTAAAGCACTTCCTACCTAAAATGCCTTCCAACCACTTGTATAAATATTTTTTTTTCCATTTCTTTTTTAAAAAAAAAAAAAAAATTAACAAAGCCACACGTATGGCAATGATTTATATAGAAAATCTGATCATGTATAATATTGTGATAGTGGTGCCACCACGTTAATGGGTACTTGTATGCAATTTCATCTAAATAGCATGTGCCATGCTGGCCCCATTGTTACCTGTTGCTAAAATAATTGCTCACTTCTATATCTACCCCAATCTTAAACAGATTTAGATAGTTTCAAAATTCGTTATGATGAGGTAGAAATGTTTTGAACTCATAAGTGAAGAATGCTTGCGTGACGCCAAAAACTTTTTAAGTATATTCGTGAGAAGGCACATAAGTGACGCTTTTGCTTGATGTAGAATAACAGTAGCATGCCTACTCATGGAAAGATCAAAATTCTATTGTTGCAGAAAAGAATTTGCAGCATATGGACCTGCCAACCATCTGTAGGTGAACAAATAAACCACACACATGCACGTGCACACACACATACTCAAGCAAAGAAATCAACAGATTTTATGAACAAAACTATTGGCTTTCCCCATTAATCTTAAGTTGTTTGATATCGATTCAAGTTCATATTGAAGAAGCACAAAAGCCACACCAGTCGATTCAGACCATCTTTTTATATGTATCTCATTCATGATGAGAATATATTTAAACAACTAGACCAACAAAGCCAAAAAATATTCCTCAGGAATAAGAATGTCCTGGAACCTTTAGACAGAAGAATATCACAGGCTGTGTGGATTGTACCTGTCATGTTCCGAGATAGGGAGCTCGGGTCGACACTGGTGGACCATGAGAATGTCTCCATTGATCGCACGCTGAGCATTTGTCTAACTTCACACTGTTTTCCAATGTACAGAACTTGCAGGACCATGTTTTGTTCTTGATGCCGACATCTTTGGGCCTCAACGTGCTACAAAGCTCACATATAGGGGCTAATGGCTACAGATTTCCAACATAATAAACCGCTTCAGTCCACATTATGGTAGAATAGCAGCCAAAATAATATAGATGTAATTTGAGACACTAGAATCTAACTTGAAACACAAAAATATATAAATAACATATATTACTAAATTTTGAAATGCTTACAGGATTCAATAAAGTGCACGTTTCACACTCCCACTTCGCAGGTTCTTCTGGATCGTCTATTGCATGTTGATTATGCATAGATGTGGAAGATGAAACACCGGATATATCCAAAAAACCAGAGTCTGGATGAAGATTAGAATAAGAAACAGAATTGTTAGAGGATTTACAACTTTTTTGAGATTTGGTGTCATGATTGCGTATTGGTTCAGATTTAATATCACCTCCACTTAAATCAACAAAGCTAGATCCTACATTAGGATTTGATTCACGACCTCTTTTTCGAGATTTTTCATCCAAAGCATGTGTGCTTGAATCACCAGAGAGCTTCGAGTTTCCTGTATTTTGTTCTGTGTATACAATGTCTTCCGATATATCATAGTTATTTTCTCCGTCCCCAAAAGCCTGAGAACCACACCAGAGATCATCTTGTAGTCTCCTTTCTGCAGCCATTGCCGCGGCTTGTATTGGACTGAGATCAACCATAATGGAGCTGTCACCACCCAGACGCTTTGGTCCAGATGGCAGCAGAGATCCCAAACGAGCTCTCTTCTCCGCTGCATCGAGTGCAGTCTTGCGAAGCAATGAGACAGGAGGTTGACGAGAAAACCCACCCAAACGTCTCCCAGGAAGATCAAAACCCTCTCCAGTACCAGTTATTCCCTTGGACATCAGCTCCTCGCATTCCTGCATGTAATCAGAAACATCAAATATTAGACAGAACCAGATTAGCAAAGACATAACAGTACAAAACTCAGTACAGTCCAGCCTAAAACCAATCCTCTTTAACTTTTTTGTCATCCTCCAAATCTCAAAAAGGAAACAAAATTTACGTTATCAAGTAACCAATCTTCTTCAACTGTTGCTTAACTCCAACCTCAATCTCCGGAGACTCTAAATCACATTAAATATTGAGAAATTTCAAAGGCAGCAGAGGTCATAGCTGAAAGTACAATTGCAAAAGTAACATGAAATATCTCATAAACAACAAAATCCAATAACCAAAAAATCTCAACTGCAGACTATTCATAGAAAGGCAACAACGTGATAGTTCGATGGACAAAATTGAAGCCACATAAAATAAATACCACACTTGAAGCAAATACTACTACATTGCACTAATAATATCATTAATTCTAAGTTTCTAACATATGGAACATGAAACGGATGGCGGGAAAAATGTAAAAACAACCTTTCTGAGTTCATCCCAGAGCTTGTAAAAGTTAGCGTTGTGAGGACCGTGAACATTATGGCAAAGCTCGTGAAGCATTGTATCAAGAACTTGATCAAATGGATAGAAATCCCAATCCCTATTTGGTCTCCGTAGCCTCAACTTCACATGCACCCCACCTCCCACGTTCAACCCCAGAAGAGATGCATTGTTTGGACTGCAACAAAACAACATAGCAAGCAAACCAAAAACCAAAACGAAATTAAAAACCAAAACTTTTACCATCAGACAAACCTCACTTCCCATAAAGTTATTATCATTCCTTTTCTCTAATTTCATTCTCATTCATTTTCCAACGAAACCAAACAGCACAAAAAAATCCAAACAGAACACAAACCAATGTAACATGCAAACAGAAAAAACCCAAAACAAAATTAGAAATCAAAGCTTTACTAACAATCAAACCCCATTTCACATAAAGTCTCACCTTTTCTTTCCTTCCATTTCGTGCTACATTTTCCTAGGAACCAAACGGCAGTACGGCACAAAAAATCCTTAAAACAAAAAAAAAAAAATGTTCATAATAAAAATCAAAACTTTACTAATAATTAAAACACATTTCACATAAAGTCTCAAACGGCACAAAATTTATTTTGTTTCCTACCAAAAAAAAAAAAAAAAATCATCCACTTTCCTAGAAACCAAACAGCACACGAAATCCTTTCAACAAAAAATCTTCAAAATAAAAATTAAAACTTTACCAACAATCAAACCCCACTCCACTTCACATAAAGTTTCAATCAATCCTTCTCTCTCATTGATTTTCCTAGAAACCAAACAGGACATAAAATCCTTATAACAAATAATCTTCAAGATGAAAATCAAAACTTTACCAACAAACAATCATACCCCATTTCACATAAAGTCTCATCTTTCTTTTTCTTCCATTTCATGTTCATCCATTTTCCTAGGAACCAAACAATACATAATATTCTTACAACAAAAACTTATATAATAAAAATCAAAACTTTACCAATCAAACCCCATTTCACATAAACTTCTTACTTTTTCTTTCTTCCCATTTCATTCTCATCCACTTTCCTAGGAACCAAACAGCACATAGAAACCTTATATTATAAACATCAAACTTTACACACAATCAAACCCCACTTGACATAAAGTTCCAAACTTTCCCTTCCTCTCATTCTCAGAAGCCAAACAGTACATAAAAATTTCCCAAAACAAAAACGTCTTCAAAAGAACACAACATTACCAGAATTCAGAGAGAAGCTTGACTCTCCACTTGCGTTTTCTCATAATGGGCTGCACCTGCTTTGCAATCCTCTCAAGAATCTTCTTCGCTTCTTCTTCATCAGGCTTCCTCTTCAATGCTTTGACTTCCCATACTTTGTGAAGATCCCCAACATTCATCTTTTTTTTTTCAAAAAACACAAAACCCTGATCAGAAGAGACAAGGGTTTCGATTTGGAAACCCCACAACGTCAAAATTAGAAGCCAAACTTGATGGGTTCGAAATTTTTCATGCGTTAAATTTGTAAAACGAAAACGCATATTTTGGGCTATTTCTAAACAACACAACTTTTGCCCATAATAAAAAAAATTTCCCTAGAGTTTCATAATTACTAATTTTGCACCCAATATTTTAATTAAATAAGCACACAACACCCATCGTTATCAATTCCACCGGAGGAAAGCCATCATTAGTGGTTAAAAGGTAAAATGGTAAATGGAGCTGATAAGTAAAAATCAATTAATAAAAAGAGCAAAATATATAAAACCCCTCTAAAGTAAGGTCTTAAACATCCATAATCAAAATTTGGTTTTAATAACAAAATAACCCCAGCTTAACGGTCAAAATACATCAATTTTGACAGTCAACTTTGATTTAAAGTGAAAAGACATAAATGCCCTCAGTTATTAAAATTAATTTTCACCCAGAAACCTTCATCAATTTCATCAATCTAAAGGTTTCTGCTCATCCAGAAACCTTTTTCTCCACCCAGAAACCTTCATCAATCTGAAGGTTTCTGCTCACCCATCAATCTGAAGGTTTCTGTTCATCCACAAACCTTCATCTGCATCCAGACATCAAAAATTCATCTGCATCCAGACATCAATCGCCACAAAAATCCATCCAAACATCAATCTGTAAAAATCCAAACACATTATCAATCATCTGTAAAATCCCAAACACATTATCAATCATCTTCTTCAAACTTAGACAAACTCATCCAGACATCATCTTCAAACAGATTTGGGTTCGAACCCAAACGAACTCAGATCTGGGTTCGTCGAACCCAGACGAACCCAGATCTGGGTTGGAGACAAAACGAACCCAGATTTAGGTTCGAGATGGAACCCAGGGAACCTGAACCTAGATGTCTGGGTTCGTCGAACCCCCAAACGAACCCCCTGGGTTCGTCGAACCCACAGACCAACCCAGATCTGGGTTCGACTGGGTTCGTCGAACCCAATCGAACCCAGATATGGGTTCGTTGAACCCAGAGCTGGGTTCGATTGACGAACCCATTCGAACCCAGATCTAGGTTCGAATGAAACCCAGATCTGGATTCGATTCGAACCCAGATCTGGGTTTCATAAAGCACCATGTGAGCGAGAGAAGAAGAAGAAAAAGAGTAAGAAAAAGAAGGCGGTGGAGGTCTAGTGGTGGAGAGAAACTGAGAGAGATAGAAAAATGATTTTAGAAATATTTATTATTAGTAAATGACGAAACTACCCCTGGTCAATCAAATGTTGACTAACAGCTACTGATGGCCTAGGGGTATTATGTTATTAAAACCAAACTTTGACTATGGATGTTTAAGGTCTTACCTTAGGGGGGTTTTGTGTATTTTGCTCTAATAAAAAACCAAAAGAATAAATTAAATTAAATAAAAAA
Source organism: Dimocarpus longan (assembly GCA_022984855.1). NCBI lineage: Eukaryota > Viridiplantae > Streptophyta > Magnoliopsida > Sapindales > Sapindaceae > Dimocarpus > Dimocarpus longan. The sequence goes on from CM041014.1 coordinate 23,553,049, forward strand.
TCTAATACATATTGTTATGTAATTCAGTAAAAATTCACTATGGTTCGAAGCAAATACCCAATGAAGGTCTCTTTGTTAAACGTCTCCTTCATACAATAGTGGATCTTAGCTAAAAATTGTCTGAAAGCTAGTTGGTTCCTTTGTTTAGTGTCTCCTTTAGACCATAGTGAATTTTATTTAAATTTCATAACACACATAATTATATATATTAAAATAAAATTAAAAACAACAGAATTTTTTTTTAAAAAAATAAACAATCTCTTCTTCTTTTTCTTCATTCCTTCTTCTGTCGATCTCTCTCTCGCTTAGTTTGTCTCATCAAAAACCAAAAAAAAAAACAATCTTTTCTTCCTTCATTCTTTTGTTTCCAGGTGGATTTCCTGAAATTTTTGGTTGTTATAAAGTTGGTTTCTTTTTGTTTCCTGCAACTGCTATAAAGTTGTTATTCCCTAGTGAAGTAGTTGGAGTGAAAGCATGGAGACCAAAAGGTGTGACTCATTGAATCATCACCGAATCAATCGAAAAGAGTCCGTTTTCGAGTAGAGTGGCTTTGTAAACGCTGATCCAGCCATCTCAGCTTCTTCTACTAAAGAAAAACAAGGTCGAATCATCGAACCAACAAGGCCAAGCTCCGTGTTGGACGATCTTGACTCGATGAGTGTCATCACAAGTCAAGAACACATAGATATCAGTAGTTAAATCCTTGATCTCACCTTGTCAGGCCATTGAGTCCATAACCTAACCAACACATCAATCATCATTGATAAAAGAAGACAATGAATTTTTTTTTCTTTTTTTAGTTTTATTTTTTATTTAATAATTTAATAAATTATTAAATTAATTTTGATTTTTAAAGAGATAGATAAGGAAAATCTTCTTTAATTAATTTTTTTTGGTGTAAAATTACTAATTACGAAACCATGGGGAGAATTTTTTATTATGGACAAAAAAGTTGGGGCTATTTTAAAAATAGCCTTTTTCTGTTTTTGGTTTATAAAACAGCAAACTAAAAACGACATAACAGCTTGTCGTTTTTAGTTCAATAGGTTTCCTCTTACAATTTCCAATAGCCAAGTACAAACGTTGTGGAGCTGCATTGTACATTTGTAGTAATACGAGAATCATACCCCATTGTACGTTGGAAACCCCACCTGATCCTATTAAAATCTGAGGACAATGTCTTTTGTAAAGTTGATAATATTTTGTAAACGTGACACCATGCCACTATATTTGATGATAAGGGTATGAACTTGTACATCATTAAGAGAAAGAAAATTATTGTTGAATAAATGACTTATAACAATAAGTTATGAAGAAAACTAAATATACATATTATAGATTTTTTATCAATGAAATTACAAGAATAATTTGATAATAAATCCTTTAAATATAATGAGTGACTTTAGTTGCGGACCAGATTATTAAAATCTTAGGTCATTACTTAGTTGAATTAGAATTACTAATATGTTAAACTTTATGGTTTTGTAACACAACCTTATTGTTCACAAGCAAATTAACATAACCAAAGTAGAATTTTTCACTTTATGTTTATAGACAACTAAAAAAAAAAGTGACCTTCCATGAACTTTCCAATCCAAACAATGCCCTACAAAAGCTCAAAGAACTTCAATGTGAAAACACCGCATCAAATAAATTAGATAAAAAAAGTCTTGACTCTTGATTGGTTCAATCTAACAACGCCAAAATATAAGGGCTGTTCATTGAAGTTGCAGGTTAACAGAAAGACACAACACAACGCACTCGCTCACTCACACACACACACACACACACTTTTTTATTAACAATAAATAGACAATTAAAAAAAAAATCTTTCCTTTTTGTTTCTCGAGAAAATTCAAGCATAGAAAAACAAACTAGTGAGGGAAACATCATCTGGGGTGTGTAAATTTACTCTTGATATTGCAAACAAGAGAAAAAAATTGAGTCTTTTTTGGATTCATGTTATAAGGGTGTTGTTTTGTTTGCAAAACAATGGCGGGAATAGCTATTATAGTAGATCTGTGGAGGAAAAATCCAACCTTTACTTCATCTTCACCTGCCCTTCACTCCTCCGGCTTCCTCTCAGCCTCGGCTGCCGCTGCCGCCGCCGCCTCTGCAGCCGCCTCAGCCCCCTTTGCCTCCCGCTTCTTATTTGGGTACACTCAGTTTATGTTGGTTTTGTGTTGTGTGGTTATTAACATGGTTTTTATGTGTATGTGTGTGTGTTTTGTGTGCAATAGTCATGGTTTGATTTGATCTGATGTGGGGTGTTTTAGTCTTGTGGTGGTGTGTGTGTGAGGTTGAGTGATTGTGGTTGTTGGTTTTTGTTACTCAGTAAATGGCATGCTTTTTTTATTGTTGAATGTTTTGATGGTAGAATAGATGACAATTTGGATTTGGTTATGGAATTAGGCTGCTTGTAGAGTGTAATTTGATGATGAATTGGCTCGCGGATAGATATTTGATTTTAAGTGTGGTGTTAGAGGTTGTGGTAGTTAGCTGGCTTAGCATTGGCTTTTAGGAATTAGTTTGTCATCCAGGCTGACCTGTTTCAGGTTATAGTACTAATTGGCATTGTTTCGTTGCGAAAGAATTACTAGTCTAGTTGTTAGTATTGTCATCTGCGTGTTTATAGAGAAAAAGAGAATCGAGTATAGATATAGTTAGAGACATTATGTATTCCAACCGTTTGTAGCCAGTTAAGATTTAGTTGTCTTATTGTTGAAATTCTAGTACTTTGGTGGAGCTACTAACAAGAATATAGCTTGGTGCTACACTGAGATGCCATATCTTTGTTTTAACTTCTTACATGGAAATTTACGTTTACAACCTAGTATGTCCGTATTATAGCATTTTTATCAACTCTGTTTGATGTTATGTTATTTTATATTCTTCATTCGAAATAAGCTATTTTACTTTCTGTGGTTTGATTTTCGTTTGCTTAGTTATCAGATATACTCACTCTTCCTATACTTTGTACAGTTCTCCTAAAGTTGCTTACTGTGATGCTGGTGCTGCAGTAGCTGATGATTACATTTCTAATATACGTAAAGTATCTGGAAGTATATTTCAGCATGAATCTGTCAAATATACTCCCAAGGAGTACAATATCCAGTTAAAACCTATTTATTCAGCCTTTGAGTTTAAAGCGCTTGCTATGACCTCCGTGAGGTCATTTTTAATGTACTATTTGCCTCTTTTGGAGCCTGATATGAACACAGAAGAGGATGATGATGACTTCCTGCAGGAATTTCAAGAAGAACGCCGTGCAGATCTGGTTGTTCCCTTTAAGAAATCGGTGAAGCAAATTTGTCGCGAGGTGAGTTCCATTAAACCTTTTAACCATTGATCATCATGATCTGTATGTAGCCAAATTTTCATTCATGCACACTTGCTGTCTAAGTTCTTTAGCTTCATGATCTATAAGCAGTGTACTTTTGGAGTTGAGGATTATAATTTTGTGTTTTGTTGTAAGAAGCATATTATGGTAATATTGCCTTTATGTGACTTGAAAAAAGGAAAGATCAGTTTATGTAGGGTCATGGACATCCACACCTATTTCTTAGTGATCTTTAAATAACGTTTACATCAATATGGGTTTGTTTTATTGTTTTCTGGTATGGTGCTTGTAAGATAACAATATGGATTTGTTTTTTGAGTAACATGTCAAAGCAACGATCATAGTAACATCTAATTGATCAATATGGCTTAAATGTTGCCAAAATAATGTTTAACAAAAACACATGCTGTTTCAATAGTAGAGGGGTGTATGCTTTATAGCATGGTTTTGATATTTTATTCATCTCGTTAACCTTTAGACCTTGTGATTCTTGTCTACTGATCTATTTGTTGTTAAAGTGTTGGTTGTGAAAATAAAACAATTTTCATAGAGAATGTGAAGTCAGATTCACTCCTTGGGGCAAAATATAGAAGACAAAGAAGCTGCATTGTTTAGATTCTGCCCATTATATAGTGTTCTGTATTTTTCTTGTTCTTGCTGTTTTCACTTTTGGTTCATTTATTTCTCTATCAAGAGATGTTTTCTATCAAGTATAATTTTCCCGGCATTATGTATTTCATTAGATTGGAGCATCTTGAAGTCCTGTCCTCTATCAAAAGTGGTTCCTTAATATTTTTAATTTGTTCACTGTTGCATCAGTGCTGTGGTTGCATGTGAAAGTTTTTTACTTCCACCAGTTTTGTCCCATTCAGTTGGCCATGATTGATTCTCTTTAATAACTTCGGTGTCCCCAATTCACGCTAAACCTTGTCATTCCACTGGTACCAAGTTAAAACACTTTGCCTTCCCTAAAGCTTCATAACAATTATTTTGATATGCACCTCAATGGCTCATCATGTTTAAGTTTAGTTGATTATTAGTAGTAATTTTTGGTATGTGAAAATATGTAGTTCTCATCAATGGCTTGGAGTAGTCACAACACATATCCAAACCGCCAAAACATTAGTTCTATTTTATGTTGATAATGTTTCTGGTTATTTCTCCTGAGAAATTTATCTAAATTCTGTTATGTGAACCATGTTAGACGACAGTTGTAACTACTAGACGGATTCTCGAAAGACTGGCTGTTCATTATGTTTCACAGCGGACAGCATGGAAACTTCTCAAAGGTACTTTCTTTTCTTGATAATAGAAACATGCTTATGTTGCAACTCGACTGCCTTAAGGGAGGATTTGCAATGAACAATTTGTACCACTACCAAAGAAATGAATCCTTACAATATGCCTTGCTTTCTCCTTAGACATACACAGCTGATGGACTTGTTCAATGTGTACAGATGTTCCTAAATCCGCCACACGGAAGGCTCAAAGAGGATTGCCTACATTGGTTTACTTCGTCAGAGTTACCAGAACTACTTTCAGAGGTTCAAAACCATTGTGCACACGTCCTTTCTGTTTATCCTATTTTGCTTCTCGAACTTCTTCTATGTCACTCTTCTCTAAACATCACATTTGTTTAAGCAGGACACCTTTTAGGAGTGGCAGCATCATGGCTTGTCCAAGTTGGCATTGAAATTTACCGATGCATCTCTCGGATAACCAAAAAACCTGGTGAAGAGAGTGATAAACCTGCTAAATCTGAAGAAGCTAAACTTCTTGGGAAGAAGGTTACATGTGTTACTGTCAGGTGTGGTGCTTCATTAATTTTTGCTTCCATCGGAGCCGGGATTGGTGCCACCATTGTTCGCCCTTCATTTGGTCAATGGATTGGTAAGCAGACCACTTGCATTCGATCCCTATAGCCATCATTATTAATGAACTAAACTCTCTAGACACGGTTTGTGCTAAAGTAAATTTCTCTGCAGGTTGTGCTGTTGGAGACTTGGCAGGACCGATTATCATCACATTCTGTCTTGACAAAACTCTTCATTTGGACCTTTAAAGCTCTGAATATAAGTTGGCCATGAAATATCATCCTCCTCTCAAACTGTACTGATGTAATGATTTGAGGACTTTTTGATGATGTTACCCCAATATATTGGCAGTTAGTTTAAGCAGCCGTTGAAGCAGAAGTTGCTGTCAAAGTGATTCATCAAAAATTTTTCATTTTCAAGTTCATTGACTTTCTTTTCTGCGTAATGCTGAACCTTGAAAATAATCTACTTACTTATTTTAATTGGTATAAATTGTGAACATGTCTTGTACCTATAACATGGTCCTGACGTCTGTGTCAGTTTTCGGATGATGAATTCGTGGTTTCAACCTTTTACTAGATACTATGCTGTGATTTCTTTTTCATTTATCGTTATAGCCACATATGACAGCCCCATCCCAACCCTGCATAATCGCAAACTAAGCCGAATTTGCTCATGAGATGATGTGTGAAGGATTGATACCTAGACTTTCTAATAGCATATGAGACGTCATGAGTTTCCGTGTTTAAATTCTTCGTTCCCTAGTTGTGACATAAAATCTACCATGACAAGCTTTTTCCACAGGCCCTTGTTGTAACCCGAAAAGAATCTTCATCAAGAAGTAAAAGTGAATGGGAATTTCATTGCAGAAAAATGCTACTAGTATTGGTGCTTGTCTTTTTCACTCTATTGAGAATCAAAACAATGCACTTGTTGAATGTTTATCAAGTAACAAATGTGAAATATCTAATCCATATCTTTGCCAAAATTCTATTCCGATATCATGAAGTATACATTCAATCAAGAAAGTACAAAACCTGACAAACTTATGTCACGCTTCCACAATTCTGTTCTAACATCTGTGTTAACAAGCATGAACAACATATGGTGACCAAACTAATAATTTAAAGCTGAATAGCATGCAATAGACCTCTATTAATATAACATTAAAGAAAACTCCACCAGCAGCCAATTTGATGTTGTTTAGTGTATGTAGTTCATGAGATATTGGTTCAAGTGTCCCAAATCATCACAACAGCGATTACTCCAATCCCCAACAAGACAGCCAAGAACTTGTGATGGGGTGTGTCAACTGAGACTTTCCTAAGGGGTGCATACCCTTTGGATAGTAGATGATTTATTGCCACATAAATGAACACCCCACATGCCAATCCCATTGATATCGCGAATATCCAATCTGCTACGGGGCCTTGAGTCGTGGCATCTATGATGATACCAATAGCAACACCAATAGGGCTGGATATGGCAAACGCGAATGCATAGGCTATGCACGACAACAAGGGGCGGTCTGGAATCATTCGGAGAAGAGCAATTCCCATAGCAATGGCTGCGAATATCTTGTGCAAAGAGATTGTCCACAAGGCTTTCCAGGCGTCAGCTTCTGTTTCTGCAACTCCAATCGCGATCCCCTCGAAGACGGAGTGGAAACACAAGGCTACAATCAACAAAACGCTGTCCCCAAACGAACTAACCGATGCAAGTGACAACTTTGAAGAGTGCAAATGTGTGCCATTTTGAGCCTATGATGCATACAAAGGCCAATAGTAAGTAAAAGAACCATAAGAACCAACGTAGTCTTCACAAAACCATATCAAAACATAGACTGAAACCCTTTTAAAACACATTTATTTCCAACCTGAGCATTTGATCCTGAAGTTGTGACACCATCACTGCTTTTTCCATGCTCAGCCCGCACTACAATGAACAAAAATTTGCAACATTTTCAATCAATTACACACTACTTTCCGCGGAATTCTTCAAACAAATCAATAACAAAACTGCAATTCAAGCTAGCTAACAACCATTAGATAAGTCTCAGCACAATTTTCTTGTGTTTCTATACATTTTCCTCAGCAACCAAACAAATCACAAACCAACACATAAACACACATAACACTAACAAACACACTCACAAATTTGGCGACAAAATCTTACCTTGATGTTCGAGATCACCATTGAGACCACCCCTCTTCTTGCCAAACACATAAGAAATGACACAATCAGCCACCATGGTCAACAAGTAACCAGCACAAGCTAACATGAAAGCAAAAGGGTACACAATGGTGGTCAAGTCCTCAAAAGTCTCATTAGCATCACTCAAGAAATGCATCAAAGCAGTCCCCAGGAACACCCCACCAGCAAACTGAGTCCCCAGCACCAAGAACCCTTCATTCCACCTGAAGAAATAAGGTGACACCCCCCCAACAAAGGTGCCCATAAATATGATGAGCAAGCACCATACTTTCACCAAGATCAGTGGCCTTGAACGCAGGCTGTGAGTGTCACTCTCCCCTGCCGCAGCCTTCTCGTCACCACCACCATCATCATCATGGTGGCCACTATGAGCAGTGGCAACAAGGAGGAGACAAGCAAAGACTATGAATGCAAACAGAAGCCTAGACATGATAAAGAAATTGAAGGAAACCAAACCAAACCAACCAAAACCACACACCGCAGATGAGAAAATGTGAAAAATCACAACATAAACACTACAAAAATGACTCTTTCTCTCTTTTTCTATATCTATCCACACACAAAGAGAGGCTGTGAATTCATTTGTTTTGTTGGTTTTATATTTTTGTCCATATTGACCTTGTACTACAATGATAGACACACAGGGAGGTAGAGGAAGAGAAAGTACAAGAAATGGCAAGTACTACAAGGGTGGTGGTGTGGTTGTTCAAAGATGAGGTGGTTGTGAGGTTACAAGGTTGTTTACGTGTTGGTGAGTTGGATTGAGTTTATGCTGTGGTGTTCTAAAACCAAAATTCCCACGAGAAAGAGAAAAACTTACATGAAACGGACTAATATAACATATCAGTCTAATTAAAAGTAATAACATTACATTTTATTAAAGATAAATTTGTTAATAATTATTAATTATTATCGTATTTTTTATAACTCTTTTGGTTTATATCCGACGACAACACATATTTATTAAAAATTAATTATTTATATAAAATTTTATCCGGACGAAAAAGACAACATAGGGGCTGACAGGAGAAGAAAAGGCCAAATTTACTAGCAACTTGTTTCGTGCCATTGGTGCAACGGCCAATTTAATTGTAACATGTTTGAATGTTGATTGTAGTTTTTGTTTTGACTCTCAAGATTCAACTGTTCACATTGTGGAGTCTTTCAACGATGACATCCGTGCACATCCAATTACAAATTTCATGGAGTTAATTATCTCTCATTTATAATTTATTTTAATTATAGATTAAATTTTGCCGATTATTTTTTATTAATACGTCTTTCACGTTACGCAAATGATCATAACGTTAAAGTACATCCAAATAAAAATGAATAATCTAAAACCACATCTGCATTCTTTTTTCAGAAAGAAAAATTTTTAAGAATTGAGCTATTTTTCTTTTCTTTTGTGTATCGAAATGATAATATTTTATATTAATTAGAAATGAATTTATAAATCCACCCAAATTTTGAAGTTGACAAAATCAACGTTACAAATATTTTGATGGGGTTACTAGTTATTGTACAGTTGGTGATGAATACAAATCAATGACAAAAATAAAAATTGTCCAACTAAGTGGGTACCGCAGATGATTGACGGGTGAGTACCGCAGAAGACTTCACAACTCTCTCATACTTGCAAGTTGTTGGGTTGGACAGTGATGTCTAGCCTACATTCAATGTCCTGTCTCATTTACTTGTCTATCATAAATTTATACGAAATCACCGAGAAATACTTCAATAAAACTGGATGAAATAGACTACAACGTAATTGCGGAGAAATACTTCAATAAAATGGATGGAATAGACTACAGCGTCATGGAAACGTAATAAAAATATCTTTGATGGAGTAAACAACCACATTGTTTGTATATTCGTCAATTTAGCAAGACTTTATCAAACAAGATTACAAATAACTCAACACTCTCGTCTCGTTGGAACTTTAGTGAGACTTTCCTCCACCGGTCTGTAAATTAATTGGCTATGCCTACTATGTGCTTTTGCCAAAAACTAAACGTAGTGTGACAATGCTCGACTCATTGAAGCTTTTCTCGAAACCAATGCTTAACATGGTAGTTTTACAAGGAACAAAGATTGTAATTATGAAAAAATTATTGGGAAACTCAACTCTAAAACCCGAATCAAAATTCTGATTTTCTCGACTAATAGACGACATTATAAAGGAAATAATAATAATAATAGTTAGGTGTCAATAAGCCTAAGAATTACAAAATCTCATCAGGGATTTTTATAGGAAGGAAGTTAGAAAAAGAATGCCATAAAGTTTGAAGAAAATGGCATTGACTTGGAAGCAAAAAAAGGCTTGATGACTTCTACAGTGCTGTCATTTATATTCATTCTCATTTTGTTTTGTTTTTTTTTTCCCTCCATAACAGTACTTTGAATCTCACAATTATCTGCATACTGTATTTTACAGAATTCTGCCCTCAACGGCGCCAGAAACGATTGTTCTGCCTTTGTTCTTGCATCCGCCTGCATTGTTGTTTCACACGATTAAAATGTCATACATATAATCTTAATATATAATTTGCCTAATAGCTTCCTAATCGACATTAAGATGACTGCATGAAAGCATAACGATGGTGACAAATCATCTTCGTCAAGGCAATATATTACCTTTGATAATCTTTAGATCGTTCGAGAAACTCTTTAGCAATGTCTTTTCTTTCATAAGATTGTAACACTGCTCTGATATCAGATGGACTATTGCGTGCAACATCTGCAAACCAACAGTGCCACATTTAATGTGAATTTAGGTAAGTTTTGTTATCAACAATATAATAAAATGAAGTGTTGTTAAAACAACAACTCAAGGCTTTTCATGATGTACCCTGAAAATGGACAGTGGTTCTTTTTGTAATGCAAAGATCATATTATGAAAAAATTTGAAATCATGAATTAACAATTAAAGATACGAGAACACTAAATGCTATGACTAATTAAATATAACATCAATCATGCAATGGCTCCAACTTTTTTTTTTTGAATTTCCCATTTAGTCTTACAAGCTTTAGCTGTTATCTAAAAGGTAAAAGGATACTTACATTCAAGGAATGGAATAAGATCCAAAAGTGCCGTATCGTCTTCCTCAAGCTTGTATGGTTTTATCGGAACACTGTTTTCTGGCTGAAGGGTAGACTCAAATGCATGACCACTCACATATAAAATCTTAGCCGGGTCTCTATTAAGCTTAGAAATATCCTGCCAACAAGAACAATACCTTGTTACTAGCGCTTTTCCATTTTATAAAAGCAGTAGTTCTAAAAATGTTCAAGAATTTATTGCACACCAATGAATTTGTATAATTAAAAAAACCAGCATACCCTGTAATGCTTGCCATCCTGATATTTAGTAGCACCCCTCGATAGCCTATATCGGATACAATGGTTCTTATCCAACCTTTCACAAACAGGATCAACATACTGCATGCACAAGAAGGGAGGGAGGACATGTAAAAGAATTATTAACACCTACTTTTTCAGTGTGAAAAAATTCGGTAGTGATTAAGTCGAACTATCAAATTACCATATTCAGTTGGTCAGAGTAGACAACAATTTCGTAGAATTTTGCCATATGTTCCAAGAAAGCATCAACTCCTGGTCGTTTGAATGTGCGCCAGCCTCTGTCACGCTAGACATCAGAAATGAAAAGACATCATGAACATAAAGCACATCAAAATAAAATCCTTCCTGCAAATTTAAGCATGAGTAATGGTGTAATGTGAAGACTTCTCTAGAACAAGAACAAGGAAAAGCAGGAACATAACTCGTACGTTCCAAGGACTGGAACAACTCATACAATTTTGGATCAGTTTATTAAATCCCCGATTCTGTTATCATGGAAGGGATCACGGTGGTTCAAGTCAAAAGATTACCAAACCAACTTATATACAGCACTTATAAACCAACTGAAAAGAAAAGAGTTACAAAAATGAAAATGATGTATAACAACAATATACATTAGCATTATACATAATATTACATACATCGTACTGACCTGAAATGACCTACATTCAATATTTTTTTCTGCTCAAAATAATGTGTAACCTATCAAAAACTAATTTACATCACATCTACAGGGTGATAACATAAATACGGTTGCTACTGCTCCAAAATCATAATTTCTGGTTAAACATGAGTGTAGCGAACAACTAATGTAAGATAGGCAGCCTCACATGTGAAAATTACAGTCATGAATGATGGAATGTGTTCCCCGAGTCCTTACCTTCCAGTCAGAGTAGAGCAATGTTTCGTTTAGATCCAGAACGAGTGTGAAAACGTGTTGCTCTGCAGGATGCAAATCTGGAAGAAGCTTATCGGAAGTTGGTTCAGTAAAGCCCTAACAAGAAAACAATAACTTCTGATCAGAACACAAACATAAATCAAAACAGCCGAAAATACAGGCAAGAAAGATGATTTAATTAAAAATATATACTTACCCGAACTTGGTCTTCCGCTAACCTCCTCAAATCCACGTAAAGTTCAACTGCTTTAGCAGGAACTGAAACATCACAGACAAAAAGATCATGTAATACAAACATAGTTAATAATCATAGAAAAGGTATATAAAGTATATGCATACATTAACAAATTGCTTCTGATAAGCTCTAAGGCATTTCCACACACATTAATTATCAAGCCCTCAACAAAACCAAATTGAGCCCCATCTATAACAAATATTGTTCAGACTGATGATTATATTGACCATTAATAAAATTCCTAAGAAACACAAATTTTCAGAATAGCCACAGCAAAGTTGAAATATACAGAAAAAATTTTCCTCAAACGTAATAGTAGCTACAAACTCCAGTAAGATAGAAGATATGCCAAAGATATACATGCATAAATATATACTGGTGTATAGTCCAAGAACCTCACCTGTCATTGCAGTGGTGTAGAGCAAACTCTTATATTTCTGTGCAAGAGATAGGTTAATGTTACTCGTTACTCCTTTGAAACATAAATTTGAAAGTATCAAACACATAATGAAAGTTTACCATATAATTAGGAAAAGCCCCTCCAAAGTTACATAGACACCAAACAACCCAACAAAACCAACAAGTCCACCAGCAGCCTTTCATTCAAAATTCACATACGATATACAAATGGATTTATACTCAAGGAACTTACATTTCTTAAGGGCAGTAACAAGACATAAATATTTTCATCAAGCAACAAATTCAATCTCTCAATAATGCAAATTGAGTAAGCAAAGTGAGAAATGGACCAGAGCTACTACAATGACTAGAGCTCAAGCCAGACTAGTACTGAGTAGTCACCTAGCAGCAAGGAACCACATCTGTCAACGTGGCCATCAGACTTATATATAAGGCGTAGTTAATCCTTACAACTTCAGTTAGAGTTAAGAAAGTTCGACATATATCAAGCATGCAATGAAGCAGCTAGTTAATTCTCTTCAACTTGAAGAACTTGGTTAGGCCAAACTCACAGCAACAAATTACATGTATGTCAAAAGTGAACTATCTTAATATAAAATACTTACTAATTAATAACCTAAAACAAATCTTTAGCTATACAGAGTGCAGACAGAACAAATTAAACAAATTTGAAAGCAAATCTGTAATTCGTACTTACCTCAGCAGCAGATGCATCATCTGAAACAGAATAATTCACTGATTCTCGCAAAGCCTTTGTCTTTTCCTCTATTTCGTCTGTAGTGTATGCTGCAATACAAATTGACAATAAAGTTAAGCCAAACAGCCACATCAACCTTGGTCAAAGGCACTTTAATAACTACTATTTTAACTATTAAAAATACTCAATTCGATATCTTACTTGATCAGGCACTTTAAAAACGATAAAGGAATCACTAAAAGTCTTATAAATCAAAACTATAACAATATTGTGCACATAATTGGATATCAAGAAATGAAATATTGGTATTAATCAATTTTAATTACCATATCATTTCCGCCCTCAGCTATATGAACCAACTACATACATTCTATGTCTATGAACATTGCTCAATAAATTATTTATCTTGCCTAATCTCAACAATTATGAAACCAAATCAAAACTTTGTTTCTGAAAGCAACAAAATCACTTCCAAAATTACACCAATTAATAAAAAAAGCCCACAAAAGAAGCAACAAATCACAAGTCCCTTTAGTCACACCATTTGATCAAAACAGAAAGAAAACAAAACTGCCTTTAAGAGCAACAAAAACACTAACTAATGGAAAGCACAGTAACCCGAGAAACTATTTGTAAACCCACATTATAACATCAGCCTTAGTTAAGCCCCCAAAAGATGATTTCAACAAGCATTGCTCCAAAAATTAAGTTTTCCACTACCTTACATTTTCACCATTCATTTACGCTCATTAGACAAAAACGCAAATCAACCCATATCCCACCATTCATTTACCCTCATTAGGCGAAAAACACAAATCAAAATCAAAATCAAAACTTTTCTTCCAAATACATTAAAAACAAAAAACAAAAATCAACAAGCACTTCTACATGTTCACCAACCAATAACCATACAAAAGTTCAAAACTTTAACTTCCAAAACTGCTCCTATAACAATTCAACTCCCAACCACCTTCCATTTTCCCTCATTAATCCAAAACCCCAAATAAAATAATAATAATAACAATAATAAAGAAAAGCTTTGCTTCCAAAACACACCAAAATCAACACATTCAACATAAAAAAACTCAAAACTTCAACTTCCAAAGCTGTTCATATAACTATTTGTCCAAAACAATAATAATAGCTGTTCATATAACAATTCAACTCACACCCACCTTTCATTTTCCCTCATTAAACCAAAACCCCAAATCAAAACCAAACCTTTGCTTTCAAAAAAGCATCAAAAACACGACATTTTACATACAAAATCTCAAAACTTCAACGTCCAAAACTGCTCCTATAACAATTCAACTCACACCCCACCTCCATTTCCCCTAAACCAAAACCCCAAATCAAAATCATAACTGCTCTTCCAAGAAACACCAAAAACACACATTCAACATACAAAAACTCAAAACTTTAACTTCAAAAACTGCTCCTTTAACTATTCAACTCACACCCCACCATTCCCTTTCCCTCACTAAACCAAATCAAAATCAAAACTTCTCTTCCAAAAACAATTCATAAAATCCAAACTTTATATTACCATAAGTGGCATAACCAGCACCAGCAGTGGCAGCAGTCAATACCCCAACAACCCCGTACTTGAGAAACCTCCACGGCGACTTCCTCATGGCATTCTCCGCCGCCTCCTCCGCCGGCGGTGGTGGCGGGAGATCGGAGACGATGGACTGGGAGGCTATGAGGGACTCCTTCTTGGGAGCTCCAGAGACGACATCGGAGCTGAGAAATCTAATCCCAGTGTTCTTATTCTTCGACAGGATCGAAGCTATCCGACATCTTACAACATTCGACGACATGCTTCTGGAAACAAAAACAAAAACAAAAAAGCTTTCTTGTTTTTGTTTTTGATTTAAAGGTTTTTAAGTGCGTATAGTTTTTGTTGTTCTTTGTTTGGTTTGAGGTTGTAGTAGGGTTTTGCGATCTGAGAGTTTTCTGTTCATTTAGAGGAGTGTTTGGGAGTCGGCGTGAGGAAATATGTGGGCGGTTTTTGGTACCCGACTTTCCAAACACCCTTTTATATGTTCGTACATACATATGTATATATATACATATGTATACACGTATATACATACACGTATGTATATAGAATACTTTTATAATCAAGTATATCTGATTTTAAAATGTAAAAACTAACCAATCAAATTCATCCATTGTATTCTTTCTTCAAAAATAAATTTTTTAAAACCATAGATATCTGATTATAAAAACTATATATATACATATATGAGATATTATCATTTTCTCTTCCGACAATTAACGAATCGTCATTTTTCCCCTAATAATTCAATAAACATTATTTTACCACTTCTTTTGACTTGAATTAAAACTATTTCAAGAGGTTTTTTTTTTTTTACATTTTCAAAATCATTAAAAGGAAAAATGATTGTTCATCAAACATCTGAAGAAAAATGACAATAGCTATATATATAGAGAGAAAAAATAATAATACTAAATTTTTCAAATACTTTGTCCAAATTCATGTTTAAATGATATTGTATGTGAATTGTCAATATCTTAAAATCATGAGATAATATGATAATTAATAGGATCTTTATGACTTACATATAACATATGATAAATTCAATCTAAAACAATCTTGTATGATATGGAAAATGTATTTTTGATTGGTTAACATTGTTATACCATATGATGTTGTTGTGTTTCATTCAATAGTTTATTTCAATTTTTTTTCTTTTATCGTTTTTAAGGGTTGGAATTAATTTTGGATCACTATTTTCTTCAAGTTTTTTTTTTTTTTTCCTTTTTGTTAAGCATTATATTGATCTCTTCTTTAATTGAAATCTTTATTTAAAATATATATATATATATATATATATATATATGAAAGTCTCAATAAGTTATTGACTGTCACGAGAGAATGTTCTGAAATTTATTAAATGGTTTCATAATTTAATGGAGTGAATTTAAGCTGTAGGGAAAATAAATTGATAGGAAATAATTTAATATTTTCAGATAAATTGTATGAACCAATAATTTTTCATGTTCCATATTTATTATGTATGCTAAGTTGAAAGTAAAATTAATACTTCAAAAAGTAAGCCGTAAAAGGGAAAATAAAAAAGAGATCATTTCAGTTTTCCTCTTGCTATATAAAGTAATATTTCGTTACCTCTATAGTTTGTAAAATTCTTATTTTATCTTTCTATAATTTTAACATGTACAATGATAAAAAAAAAAATCAAGAAATTTTCTAGACATTATTTTAAACTATAAAAGGTTTTCTAGATATTTTCTTAAATTATAAGAGATACTTTGTTTATTTAATCAAATAATCGAGGGATTTTTAGTGATTCCTCGAATTAGCGATGGATTTTAACTTCAAACTACAAGAGAAAAATAGGATTATTTCAAAGAAAAATCTAGAAGTACTGCAATGGGCTGAAATGGGCTCAACTATTTTGGTCCTACAACTCTTATAGTGGGCCAAGTCATGCACTAAGGAAGTGCGTACACTTTGGGCCATTTCATTTAAAGCTGGAAGCCCATTATTAGACTTAAATTTTAAGAAAAAAAATCATTTGGCATCAAAATTGACAATTTGCACATTAATAAATTAAATAAGGAGTAACATTTCTAGGATCTATAATAAGTTTATAGTCGTGTGACAATAATTCAAAGGTTCATAAAAATTAGGAAAAAGAATTCAAAGAAAGAAAATAATCAAATTCACGAACATTGCATCCACTCATGCGATTGAATAATGTTTTGTACACTTATTTTTGGATTATTTTTTCTTCTTTCTTCTTCCATTCATGACATGACTATGGTTCATTGAAGCAATCCTAAAGAAAGACATGATTTTTTTTTTTTTTTGGGCTTATAGTCATGCAGTTATCATATCATTTTTAAATTTAAATCAAAACATATCTCTTCTTAAATGAGAATGAACCAACCCTACCTTAATACATTATAATTTTTCTAAAAGAAATTAATAAATTATAAATTGAAATCGTGGAAATTAAACAATATATTTGATGAAAATACATCAAGGACTAATAAAAATATCTCTGGATTCATATATTTTGGCAATTTTAGTACATTCTGGTGGTCTCAAAGACCAAAAGCAACTCACAACTACTCTATTCAAATAATGCATGTCAATTCCCCTAAGCAGGCTTGCATGTTTAATTAATAGATTTGACAAATATGAATATTTTGTTGCTAAGTAGAGAATTCATTGTAACAAAATTCATTGAGAGAGTCTGGGCATACATTTGGGGTCGTTTATTTTTATCACTTTTTACTTAATAGGTCTGAATTATACACTATTAAGTGATTTTCATTTTTTTTCTTTAATTGGTCAAATCATGTAGAACCACCTAAAAATCATTGAAAAAAAATTATAATTTCTTATGTCAAATCACTTAATGATTTTTTAAATATATTATTCCAAATTTATCATTCCTGAAATAATATATTTCCAAATTTATCTTAATTTTATATTATATATATTTCTTTTAATGTTATTTTTATTTAAATATATAACAATAGTAATTCAACTTAAGACCATTCTATTTATTTTTATTTAAATATATAAATCTAATTTACTTTGCTATAACAATTTGTTTATGCGTATGAATTTTTTTTAAAAAAAAAAATTACTTTACTATAATAATTAATCATATTAATTATGAATGAAAATATTATTAACATATGCATAAAAGTATTTTAGTATTTGCTAAATAATTAATTATTCATATTATATTAAATGATGTTACATAACAACTAATAGTAAAATGATATAAATGTCAAATTACTAGTTTTCAGACAAATTTAACTTTAAAAAACAAATAAGATTACTATACATTCAGGGGTAAAAGAAAAAATATATATAAACATGTCATTTATATTTCATGTTTCAGTCACTATACAGTCTTCAGTCTTCAATAGCACTGTTCAATCTTCAAACAAAAAAACAAACGACCTATAAGTTTTGTTAAAATGCTTCAAACAGGTGGAAGCATTGGTTTTACCAACTTTTTCTCTATTTTCGGTGAAGCATGAACAAATTCGAAAAATGTATGCAAATTAAAAAAAAAATTATGTAAATTAAAAAAAAAATGTGTCATCTTCAATCAGTTTCCATCGTTGGAGACTAATCTCCGATGGTGGAGACCCTCTGGTCTCTATCACCGGAGACCAGATCTGGTCTATGGCGATGAAGACAAGTGGAGACCAAGCCGAAGAACAAGTCTCCCTCGCCGGAATGAGGTTTCCACTGGTTTTTCTGGTCTCCCATGGATATCTTTTTCTTTTTCTTTTTTAACTTAAAAAAAAATTATATATTAAATTAAAAATATATATTATATTAAATATATATATTCAAATTATATAAATATATTCAAATTAAAATGATTAAATTAACCCTCTACCTATTAAGATTGACTAATATTTGACTAACAGAATAATTAAATTAATACATTTCAACGTTAGAAATGATAGGAATTCGAAATACAAACGTTAATAAAAAAATAATATTTTATCAGATATTAGGGATTAAATAAAAACTTTCCATTTTGTGACATGTTTTTCTCGATGCACCAAGTAAAATCCGGAATTTATGAACTGTTGTCTCTTCTGGGTCCATTGACAATGGACTGACATGTGATCAGTCACTATTTGTCATCAATAGTACAAATAGTTCAATGTCACAAAAGTATGGCACCATTAATTTTCATTAATTGAATAGAGGTCCACACACCTCAAAATTAGCGAGTTCTTGATGTAGAATATAATATTGTATTTTCTGAATATTACAAATAAGGTTGTGATTTAACTTCCTGAAGACATCATTATCATCTATGTATTAGTACGATAATGGAGAGTGCATAACTTTAATTAACGATAAAAATTTCAAAAACTTCTTTCGATAAAATTGTTTAAAGTAAATTTAGTTATAAAATTGTTTAAATATCTTAGTTTTCAGACATATTCAATGGCTAAAAATTTGATTTTGGACAAGTGTTAAAATATTGATATTAATACTAGAGAACGATTAAATACTCCAAAAAATATAGTTGTGTATACTGTATAGTGGATTGAATTAAAAAAAAAAAAAAAAATCTTGCATGTTGTGTATTATGTAATGCCAAAAAAATAAAATAAAATGATTTTCGGTACCATGGACTGAACAAAAATTATCAAAAGCTTTTCAAAAAGAAAAAAAAATTATCAAAAGGTAGTTTTGGTTGATAGAATCATAAAAATTAAAATTGAAAACGATATTAAAGTCATGAGTCAAAATCATAATAAAAAGGAACATTTAGAAACTTGACACGTTGCCCCACATCAAAGCCTTTGGTTCACATTATGAAAATTCGAGAATCACATATATTTAGTAACATTAATTGAAAAAATTGAAGTCTATTTGACTCAATAAATCACCTTCTGATACGGTGATTGCGCACCTTTTGGTCCATTTTAATGGTGAAGATCAAGTCTCAACAGTAATATTTCATGAGTATATGTATAGAGTTTTCATCTCTTATATGGAAGTAGATGTTACTCGATTCTAAGAATAAATATCTAAATTTTATAAGTTATTATTTTTACAGGTCTCGATAGTTTTTCAATTCATTTTACATCAAATTTTTAATTAAAGATAAAATAATTTGCTCCATATGAAGCATTTCTTTTATAGAAGTACTTCCACTTGTAATTGTTCTTATTTTGAAAATACAACAATTAAGTTGATTATACATTTCTTTCTTTATTCTAATGAGTGATATCTAAGTCTCATTTTACTTATAAGAGTGCAAGTACAAGACATATTTTCATCATTTACAACACTTAATATCCAAATTGCATTCATCAACACCAAGTGTGAGATATAAGTAGGTGCCAGTGAACTACTATAAAACAAAATCACTTTGAAAGCAAGTTTGATATAATTAGTATGATCGATATGATATATGTTTGTGTTTAAAGGCACGACCAAACTGAATCATGAAGTGGGGCTTTTTTTCTTTTTTCTAGAAAATTCAAAAGGGAAATTATTAAAGGGGTTCTCATTTTGGCTTTTAAAATGTTTTAGAATATTCATTTTAAGTAAACTTTTAAAAATGTTTTAGAATATCCATTTTCTGTGCCTGTCCCAAAGGAGCACCAGAACTCAACTTGAGTAAGAAAAGAATCTAGATATATTGGGTACTCATGTTAAACATCCATTTATTTCATATTTGAGAAGCAAAAATGTTGTTTCATTTGGTTGAAGTTGGATATATTACTTTAAATAAGTTCATGGGAAATAATTAGTGAAAGTGACCAAGTTGTTGTTGTATTTTTCTTTTATTATTTTTCATTTGTTTTCGTCATGAAGTGTATAATGGAAGTTCAAAAGATTGGTGAGATTCTTTTTGATAAAAGAAGCACCAAACGTGCAAAAACGATATTGGATAATTTACAAGTCAATTTGCTACAAGAATTTTTTGCCAAATTTGACTTTTGAAGTTGTACAAAATAAAACAGAACAATTTGAGGTTTTATAATTATATAAGAGGTCTTAAAAACAAATCTCACTTGCATCAATATATACTAGAATCGAGGAAATTAACCTAGGTTAGAGACCGAAATATAGCCGACTATTTTTAAAATACAAATTATAGTTGTAAAGAAGTCCAACATTCAAAAGAAATGCAAGGTATATACAAATTTGTTCCTCTTTCAATATATAGATAATTATGGTTAAAACATATTTGATGATATACCATAAACGACATACTCTCTTATATAACTTCCTTTGTAAGGAAGAAATCTGACAAGAACCACAAGTTATAAATCTCTATCAACTATCAAAAAATGTTCCCACGAGTCACAAGTAAAGAAGACTTATATCACTCAATAAATCCAAAATTCTAAGCAAAGTATCCCAACTTTTGTTGTAGTCCGACTTAACTCTGAAAGCTCCGTATAAAAGTAGAAGAAGAATAAATTCCATTACAAAAAGCTAGAGTGACTTTTTTGTCCATGGTAGACCCTGAGTATGACTCTTTATCCACAAAAGCATTGGTACAAACTGTTTGTACTTATCTTCTTTCTTTTTTTTTCACCAACGGATCATGAAATTTGGGTGTTTTTTGGTCTCAAAACCCTCCAATTAAGTGTCGCCAGTTACTCAACCATGCAGCCACAAAATGATTTCTTGCAGTCAGCCTTAGATTGGTGTATTTTATATTTATATATATAAGCACACCCTACGGTATATTTAAATATCGATGCACCTGATAATTATAAATATTAAATTATTATATTATAAAATTATTGATTATATTTTATTATCTTTAATTAAGTATTTATTATATCTAATTAAATTATATAAATCAAATCACATTTATAACAATCGAATATGTTTAATTACAATCAAATATGTTTCTTTATAATCAAATATAATAAAATATAATTAGTAATTTCAGAATGTAATAAGTTCAAATGTATCAGTCTCAAGTGTATTGTAAACGACCCCATATATATATATAATCATCCATTGTATTTGAATTAAATAAAAAAGAATTTGTTTATGAGAAAAAATATAATAGATGAATTTAATTAATTCATTGTAATTTTTTAAAGTTCAGAGATACTAATAGTAAAATTACTCTATATACATATATGATTGAAGATAAGCTTTCACTTAATTTACGGATTAAATGGCCAGCTGGAAAGTCCAAAATCATCAAGTAAATTGAATAACCCTTCCAACTGGCAGCCTTAGTCAGCGGTTTGTTGTCTTCGGACTCCAAATATTGGATTCTGCACTTAAACGATAGATAATTACAACCAATGTATGAATGGTATTATCAATATTGATAAAAGTCTATAAATTTTGATTTAAAAATATGATATAAGATAATAGTTAGATAGAATATATTTATATTAAAATGGCGACATAATGTAGTCATATATCTAATCTTTTCTTTTAAAACTTTCAACAACCAATGTATAAAAATTGTACGTGTGAATTCATTAAATAACTTACCTACTCACCCATATGAAGTATTAGTTTATAGTTATGATATGACACTCTTGAGAGATTCCACAAAGAAAGATATAAACATGTTTGATAAATTTTCATTGATGGGATATGTATGGATAAAATGACATATTATACATCTAATTGTTTCGTTGAGAACATTTAATAACCTAGACATGTGAATTCATTAATCTGTCTTCTCACGCATATGAAGTATTGGTTTATAATTATGATATGATACCGTTGAAAGATTCCATAAAGAAAGATGTACACATATTTGATAGATTTTTATTGATCAAATATATGGATAAATCGATAAATCCATTCCCCCGCCGAGAAAAAAATAATAATAAATTCCATTAATCAAAAAGCAAACATTGGATATTTTAGTAATCTTATCCGCAAACCAACATGATTATCTCAATTTTGAATCCCTATATAAAGGATCTCCCTCTTTTCCACATTTGTCACAAACCCATACACACCAACCCTGCACCACAAGTTCTCTCTCTCATAACACAAAACACACAAACTCAATTCTACTCCCATCTCTCCCATAATATTTTTCTTCCTTCCTCATCACGATCAAGCATGGATCAAACAAAGCACCACCAAAAGACTCATGAATTTTTCATGAATGCTCAATTTCACAAAAGAGTGATCACTAAACTACTATTATCACTCTCTGTGTTCTCACTTCTCTTCTCTCAATCAACTTGGATCTATGATCTTCTCCTCAACTTCAACTTTTTCTCATCTTTGCCTATAAAACTTTTAAGGCACACATTAGACAAGAATTACATTTTTCTGCTTTGCAATGGCCTCCTTGTCTTCCTTGCAAAGTACTCAGGTTTGCTCAGCTCTTCTTCTTCCTCATCAAAACATGAAGGCAACACTCTCAATGAGTGCTACTGTTACAAGAGTTTCCAAGACTATTCACGCCCCGAAAAGGTTGTGATGGTGGAACAAGATCATGATCGAGTGTCATTGTTAGAGAAAGAAGAAGGTGCAAGTGATCATCAAAGCTCTAATACTCAAAATGAGCATAAACATATTGAACAAGCTATAACAATTGATGAACAAGAAAGCACTATTGATCGTCATCAACAAAAGAAGTTCATGGTAGAAGAAGATCACATGTTACAAGGAGATCAAGAAGAACATGAAGACAAACAAGCTTTTGTTGAAGAAGTCGAAGAAGAAGAGTTCAATGAGGAGCAAGCAGGTTGGATGTTTGGGGAAGAAATTGAAGAACAAGAAGAAGACGAAGAGAGAGGGGGAAATGGAAGGCTGAGTACGGAGGAATTGAACAAGAAATTTGATGAATTCATCAGGAAGATGAAGGAGGAGTTGAGGATTGAAGCTCAAAGACAACTAGTCATGGTTTAGAGAGAAAAAAATAATAATAATTAAATTAGTAGTTTTTATTGAATTGTAGTTTTCTTTTTATTTTGTATTTTAGTTGAAGATAGTGTAGATATACACAAATATTATTATGAATCGCTTTTAGGATATATTTCTTGTAGTTATATGTGTAATCAGCTTGTTTATTGCATATTTTTATAATTTTATATTTCAATTATTTTCTTGCTTTTATTATTTTAATTTCAATCTTTCAGGTAGATGCCAGTCAGTTTGCCATATGAATAAATTATTTATTTAAATTATTTAACTATATTAGATAAAATATTTTATATTATTACGAATTAATGCAATACCACAAGCCAAATCCACTTTCGTATGCCTTACATATAATATATATGATCCATAACATTTGTGTAAAAGTAGTTGCCAACTAGCACTGTTGCTTGGCGTCAGCTAATTTAACACGATTTTACAACCAGGTGAACCAAAACATTTGGCAGCATGTGCTGCTGGTTGCTTTACCCTTCTATGTGAGGTCAGTCTCCTCGTTTATACGTGGATAGCTTCTTTTCGTATAAAAATTGTTATTTAAATCGTATATCCAATATGTAATCCCATTTCATCTTAATTATTTTACGGATAAGTTCAAGTTATATAATGTAATAAAAAAAAAAATTGTGTCAGATGAATGAATCAGGGAACGGTATGTTGCATTCTACTTCCTGAGAAACACATGTTTTTTCAGCTGCAGAAAGATTAGAAAGGAAAAAAAAATAAAGTGACGTGGACAAGCCCAGATCATGATTTGACTTAAAAACTTCATTGATTACAGTCAACCAAACAGATACAACTTAGTGATTCCATTTAGATTAAATTACAATTTAACTACCCATTTAAAATATAATTATAGACGGATCAATATTTTTAATTTTATTACAATCAACCCACTTCCGTTAGTAAATTTTCGTCAAACTTAACAGTCGACCATATGAATATTATTAAAATATCAAAATACCCCCATAATAAAAAGTAAAAGCCTAAAATGCCCCCATAAATCACCAGCAAAAATACCTCCCTCTCTCTTCTTTTTATTTTCCTTCTTTTCTCTTTTTATTCGTCTTCTTCATCGGAACCCGATCGACGTCTAGAACCTAGACGCCCGGTCTCTCACCTCTCTCTCTCTCTTCTCCTTCTTCTCCTCTCTCTCTTCTGCTTCTTCTCCTTCTTCTGTTCATCTTCTTCACCAGTCGATCTGGGTATGGAAACCCAGATCGGCATCTAGGTTTCCATCCTAGATCGGCGTCTGGCAAACCCAGACGTCTGGATATGGGTTTCCAACCCAAACACCGATCTGGGTCTCCTTCTTCTCCTCGCTCTCATTTCTCCTTCATCTCCTTCTTCTGTTCATCTTCTTCACAAGTCGATCTGGGTTTGGAACCCAGATCGACGTATGGCAAACCCAGACTTCTGGATCTGGGTTTCCAACCCAGACACCGATCTGGGTTTGGGTTTGAAAACCCAGATCGGTGTCTAGGTTTCCATCCAAACCCAGACGTCGATCTGGGGAACCAGACCGTGACCCGACGTGGATTTGGGTTGGTTTCAGACCCTGACCCGACGTGGATCTGGGTTTCCTACCTAGACCCGCATCAGTGTTTGGGTTTCCAGATCGGAGCCCAGACCTGCATCAGTGTTAGTTTCCATATGGTGTTGATGTTAAAGTTCTTGGGTCTGTTTGATGATGATGGTAATGGTTTTTGTTTGAAAATGGCAGTGGTTTTGGTTTGTGTTGATTATTGATGATGTTGGACTTGTTTGTGTTATTTGTGTTGATGATGGATCATTGTTGATGATTTTGATGTTTGGTTAGAACGAACCCAGATTCGAATCCAGATGAATCTGGATTCGAATGAGAAGAAAAGAAGAAACAGAGAAGAAGAAGAAGAAGAAGAAGAAAATGAGAAATGAAGAAGATGGTGACTGTGGCGGGGTAAGAAAAAATACATAGAGAGATGAAAAATAAAAAATAATATAAATAATATTGAAAAGACAATTTTACCCCTTAAGCTGTTAACTCTAACCGAGATGAAGTAACGGCAGGTGGGTTTATTGTAATTAAAGTAAAAGGTTAGTTTCGCTTGTAATAATGTTTTATCTGGGTAGCCAAATTGCAATTTACTCTTCCATTTAATTTATTAAAAAATTGATGTGAATTGTGGCGTGTGTTGTCTTTTATGGTTCTCCATCCATGAGACGGTGCTTTTAATTAGTTTCTAGTTAAATCGATAGATTTATTATGAGGTGTAGGAGAGGTGAGTTTTCATGTAAATTAATAGAGTCTAATATTAAATAGGATTTAATTTTGTGTTATGTTTATATCGGATATAAGAGTTCCATTTTAAGAGCAAATATGTTTTACCATCTTTTTTTTTTAATTAATTTTTAGATAATTCAGTGAATATCAACATTTAAAAAAATAAATGATCAAGATTAATAGATTTTTTTTCTCTCATATATCACTCAAACTTAAATTGCCCTTATAAAAAAATTAACACAATGTCAACATTAATGAAGAATCTTTGTTCTTGTTCTAAAAATAATTTTTTTCACCGAACCTTAAATACCAAAAGCATGACTTATAGTTTAAGATAATTAAATAGATCACAGATAAGGATTCCCTAATAATTAATATTTATATTTATGTTGAGTTTGAGAGATCTTGTAATGTAAGGCTATGGAGATCTTGTAATGTGAGGCTATGCTATTATTATCTCTTAATTATCAATTGGTGGAGCATCTTTGCCCATGACAAATAAGATTCAAAATTATTTATAAAGATAGAAGCTTATTATAATTTTTTAGGAGAGATTTCTATTTTTTTTTTTTTTGTTTTTTTACAAAATCTATATATAATTGAATCAAATTATCAAAATTTGTTAACATCAAACACCATTAATATCCATATAGTTATTCTCACGGTATGTCAACATATAGCGAGGGTTTTTGCACTCCTACTTTTAATGAGGGTGGTGGAATACAGAATTTAGAACCCTTTATAAATAATAGAGAGAATGATTGACAATAGCTCAACCAGAAATTATTATTTCACTTGTAAAACCTTTTAGGTGCCCCTACCCTAAGGAATTTCATAAATTTACAAGATATTCTCATAAGTTCAAAAGCTATCCACATATCTACACGTGTCCACTTGGATTTTTTTTTTTTTTTGGTTTATCAAATCGATCCAATACGTGAAAACAAAGTGGATCAAATTGAACCAAGTTTCGGTTGATTGACCACGGACAAGTCTTCGATGAAATGATTGACTTGAATAACTTTGTCTTAGCATTCTAATTTGGATCAGCTAAAATTTCAGCACTTGGAAAAATCTCACCCTTGACTTTATTAAAAATTTCTTTTGTAAAACAGACAAATTACCATCATTTCAAGTGAACCAAAACTTCTCAATTAAATCTAATCATTATTAGAACAAACGCAGCTTAAAACACAAAGACGACACATATGTAATGGAATGAATTTGGTCGGCTAATCAAACCTTACATGGAGTAAAAATTTTGGTCGGCTAGACTTTAGTTTGTTGTCTTAGTCACGGCAAATTTAAGATTTCATAATCATATTATCTATCTAATTTGGGTTAGGTCATGTTTGAGTTGGTAACTATTTTCTAACATTTATTCAAACATGTACTCATGAGCTCAGTTAACTTAGATTTGATACAAAATATTATCATCATAGTTTCGTACTTAAAAGGCATTAAGGTTGATTAAAATATATATGTTGGTTGTTACCCTAATAATGGTACTTTTGATGTTGGGAGGCTTGACAATGATTAAACTACCTAGTTCATGAGAAATCAATTTTGTACTTCTAAAATATGATTATGTGTAGATTTCTCTGGAACGTGCAAAGCTGGATTACAGTTATTCGTTCAATTTGTTTTTAGATAATGCTG
Source organism: Dimocarpus longan (assembly GCA_022984855.1). Taxonomy (NCBI): domain Eukaryota; kingdom Viridiplantae; phylum Streptophyta; class Magnoliopsida; order Sapindales; family Sapindaceae; genus Dimocarpus; species Dimocarpus longan. Next base: position 23,580,383 of record CM041014.1, read on the forward strand.
TCCTATATATGTTTGAGTCACACCTATGTGTATTTTTCAAACTATTATAAATTTTGGATTTCAGAAAGGGAGAAATAATTCCAGCCAACAACCTTGTTATGCCATTCTACGTGTACTAAATAATATCACCTGAACCCATATATTTTTGTTCTTAAGTATTCATATAAAAGACTCGACTTTATAATTTTAACAACGAGAATGAGGGATAACAACACTAAAGTTGGCTTGAATTGTGAACATATCATCGAACTAATAATTTGAATCATAATGGTACCTATAAATATGAAATACCCAAAAAAACACTTAATAAAAGCTTTTAACATTTTAACTTGTATATTTGCTCTCTTACTTACCTTTTATATCAGGACAATTTTATCTCAAATCCAATAACAAGTGACATTAAAACTTAACGTAACAGTTCAATGATAGTTACATTTCAAACAGTCAAACCTTAGTATAGGTGTTACTCTAAAAAGAAAAAAAAAAACTCATTTTAATGTATTAGGTGTCATATATTTTAAATGAATATGTAATGATCTACTTTTAAACGATATAATATTATCTATTTCAATCCCCTCAAAAATATATATATATATATAGTCTATTTCAGAACCAAATTTATATAAATCTAGCCAAGAGTTTTATATAAACATGAAGTCATCATAACGTTTACTCTTTCTCATCTCATCAATCTTAATCTCCTTGACTAAAGGTATATCTTTAAGTACTCTGAAGTCTTCAACATACAAGTTCTTGTTTTTCTTTTTCTTTTTTTTGGTTTTTTCTTGATTGGTTCCAACATATAAGTTCTAAACAAATAAAACCTATATCTAACTTTCATTTTTCAGTATCTCTTTCGTAAAATATCTCTATATGCTTACTGTAAAAGCATATGATTCATGCACCAAGTACACCATATATACAATACCCACTTCATAATGCGCAACACACAAACAAGAGAAATCATGTATCCATGGCCTGGATGAATCTTTCCACGTACGTGCAAGCTTTCCTTTGCATCCAAGTTACCATCATTCACGATATACCAAGTTACATATAGACCCACATCCACATATTGTGGGGAACCAACAGAAATTTAGATGTGACAGAGCCTGTTTTTCCTCTTTTTTCCAATTCTTAAATATTTTTTTATAATCCAAACTTACTATATAAATTCTCTAATACAAACAATTTATAAAAAGAATATTTTTAAAACAATAAATTTATAATATTAGGGAATTTCATAAAATTACCCTAAAAACACATCAAAATTACATAATTACCCTTTCAAGCAAATAAATTATAAAATTGCCTCTAATTTACTAAAATGCCCTTTCTACCAGCCCTTTTCATTCTCTCAATCAAAAAAACCACAAAATCACCCTAAATTCCCAAAATACCCCTAATAAATTAAAACCAACTCATTAATACAAAACATTAATTATTTACCTACCTAATTAAAACAATAAAATAAACAAAACACACCCTCAAATAAATAATATTAACCCATTAATTCATTCCTCCATCACAATTTTTCTCCAACAACAATCACTTTTTTTTTTTTACTTTAGTTTTGAGTAGAAGATAATGTAAAGAAAAGTTAAAGAAATTTGGATATTGATAAATATTAGTATTTATGTTTGAATTTAGAATTATTTGATATGTTTGGAAAAAAAAAATTACGTCTTTGGAGCAACAGGCGACCCGAATTCAAGTCGCCCTCTAACCTGAAGAGTTAATTCCGATCTCATCTTATCTCTTCGAGGCAGAGAGTTATCCGAAGTTGGGTCGACCCGAATTCAGATAGCCCTCTGACCCGAAGAGAAAAGTTGAGAATTATCTCTTCAAGTTGGAGGACGATCCGAACTCCGATCGACTCGATTTTGGGTCACCTTCTGACCCGAAGAGATAATCTCACAATATATCTCTTTGGGTCAAAGGGTGACCCAAAATCAGGTTAACCCAACTTCAGGTCACCCTCTGACCCCAAGAGAGAATTTTGACCTAATTCGGGTCAGAAGAGTATTTATGTTCTTAAGGGCATTGTAGTCATTTAAGGGTACTTTTGTAATATAATTGCTTCAAAGGGTATTTATGTAATTTTAGTGTGTATTTGGGGTAATTATACTAAATTCCCTAATCTAAACTTCTTTTTTATCTTTTATTAAGTAGATTATAATTCTAGTTTACTGTTTTGTAATTTTTTTCCGGTAGATATTTACACTAAAGAAACTATTTTAAAATATTATATTTTAATAAATCAAAATCATCCAAGACTAATTAGTGTTAGTTAAGGGCTTGATAACAACACACTTATAATTGGTACAACTAAATGACATATAAATTTTGTTTTACAGAATCGAAAGGGATTGAAAATAGTGTAATGTCACAAACATTGTATGTACATGAGCATAGGTGGCCAGATAGTATGTGGGGTCTTCACACTTATGTGGTTACAAACTCAAGAGGTTTCATTTTCACCTCCCTCTATGTGGATTTACATCAAAGTAGGTTGTCCTCGATTTAAAATGGGTCCTATATCTTTCAAAGTGAAACCAATATTATCAAAAATTGAATGATCATCATGGCTGATCTGTTTGATACACCCTCCATGTAATGCCACATCATGAAGTGAGATCCAGATATCCCGGCTTCCTCGCTGGGTGGGACGGATATCGTGGATTCAGTGACATCATTGTTATAACATCAGTTTTACTAGTTATCTCATCTAGTGGAAGTAAAGGTGTATTTAGTGCCAACAATCTTTCTTAATCGATCTATGTTTTTGGATCATAATTAGTGGCAATTTGAGTGTTTTAGATGTTCAAGTGCGAAGCTTGTATCCAAAATTGTAACGCTAAATAGACGCATCAATGGTTAAGCTGCTCAGTCAGCTCACGACGATCAAGTTACTATAAATATCTTGTGTATGTGAGGGTTTTGTATGTAATGAGAGAAAGAAAGAGCTTCGGTTTGTGAATATCTCTTAATAGCAGTATGAGTAGTGGTGCATTCCATGAACATAAAGAATTTTCCAAATTACGTAAAAATATCACATATTTTTCTGTTTTTGATCTTAACATTAAATTAGTGAAGCTAAAATGTTTGGTTTTTGATGGAATAAACTAACATGCGGTTACACTCCAGATTGCAAGAATATTGATGTACTCTTGATGATCAATCGAATATGTTTCATTAAATTAATTAATTGTTTAAGGATTGCAATGTCATTCATTGATTGACTTTTGAAATGTCTTTATTTGTAGGACTTCTAAGATGCAAAATTTTATATATTTTTCATTTACGACTCGATATTATAATATCGAAAAATCAATTGAAATCTTACAATCTCGAAATTTCAATTAAAAAATAAAAATTAATATAATTTGTGCAGTCCAACATCTAATCATTATTGTAATTACCATCCAGTGTGTGGTTTGATAATAATTAACCCTTTTAACTTGACAATAACTCAAAATTTGAATGACTATAGCATAAATAGTATAAAAAATATATCTAATAATTATTATATATATTATTACTGATAAACTAGAATTTCGTAGCAAGGTAAATTATGCCAAATGTAAAATTGTTATATATAAACTAGACCTTGGAATCAAACTAAATGATTTCAAGCCAAGAAAAATTTTAGTTGTCAACCCAATCAATCAGGTTTCCACGAGACCAATCAACCACAGCCGGGTGGTTGAATTAGTCGGCTGGACTCTTGAATTGATTGAGCCTCGAATTAAAATCATTATTACATTAAATGCGACTTTGCGGCCGGGCATCATTTATATCCAAGTGTGACTGAGATATGAAGCTGAAGATAGAAGTCCAAATTTTAATAAATCCAGAAACTTCAGACATGATAATTTTGAACCAGTTGCTAATGAGAGAAGGGAATTGCCAACAAAGACTGAGTTGTCCAAATCCTAAGATAATATAATGAATGATCAATTTATATATGATGAAGTGGGGTATGAGAGATGAATGGTTTGGCCCCAAGATGACCGAGATAAATCATTCAAGTACCAAATAATTTACAAATAATATTGTCAGTTAGAAAGCAAAAACTCAAATCTTCAATACCAAACACAATATTTATCGATCCTTATTGGAAATTCATCCAAAATGACAGAACAATGATCTCCATATCATATGAATAACCATTTAAAACAACATTAGACCACCGTTCATTGATTAATTTCAACAAGGTCCTGAAACTATCATGTGATGCCATCCACAGAAGTTAATGATGATCGAATATTCACCATCACACAGTCTCTTCCCAGCTGAATGTGTACCACAAAAACAAACATGTTTCGTCAATTAACGGACCAATCTATTAATTGATCCAAGTAGAGTCCGAAAACTTATGTTTATTATTATTTCACATATATCTATCAAGCACGTTAGAAATCCATTAATTAAATGACAACGTATATTAAACTAGTTTTAATGAATCTAATTAAAATATCGAGATATTTAATCTAGTGAATATGGATTTGACATACTTCAAAAGAAAATTTTAATGGATTTTGAAACCATTCCGACCCGACTATGATAAAAATCTAACCAATTAAAGCTTCTAAACAAAGTTATGGGTCCTCTAATTTGTTTGGAAGGAGACCAGACTATATTTCATTTTAAGGGCCATATATAGACACATTCAGTCGAATTCCATAAGCTCTACGAAATAATGACAGCAAGTTGCTTTCATGAAAGACTTATCACATTTATGAAAAAGAAAAGAAAAATACAGTTTCCATGCTTTAAGACTATATTTGCTATCATGTAACATTTCACATTACGTTACAATTACATTCAGGCTCCTTCCTACGTGGGGGAGGGGCCACCTCTATTGGTACAGATGGAGAGTCACTAACTGGTGGTGGTGGTGGGGGCGGTTGTGGTGGTGGAGGATGAGGACATGGTCGCAGAAGTGGTGGTGGTGGTGGTGGCAGTGCTAGTAGTGGTGGCGGTGGCGGTGGTGGAGGTAGGAAGTGGGGGCCTCTTCCATAATATGAGTATTCAGACCCCATTAAAAATGGATTCGGATAGGCTACTCTATGTGGATTGCTAATATAACTATTTTCTCCATAATAAGAACCGTAATCAAAATGATCTACCACAACCTCACCATCAAATTGAATACTTGTTACCTCTGCATGTTTCCCATTGTTTTGAAGAATTCTCAAAATTAAATTTGGATTCACTCTACCCGAAATTTTTACTGTTCCTTTTTCCGCATCAATTGCCACTGAATACACTCCTAGCATCGAAAACAAAAAAATGAAAAAAGAAAAAAAAGAGCATTATAAATGAGAGTGCTGATTTTATTTTTAATAAAATTTTTGTGTTACCTAAAAAAAAAATACTGATTTTAACATTCATCTCTGCCTTGAATTCTCAACCGATAAATATATCTAACCATGTAATATCTTAATGACAAAGAACAACGTAAATGAAGTACCATGGAGATTCTGCAACACTTCCATCAACTTCCTCTTGCATATTTCACAATTGACATTCACTTTCAGAGCACAACTCTGCATAGAATGTAATCAGAGAAAATTAGATGAAACAATTTAAAAAAGAAGAGAAAGAAACAAATATACATACAGATAAAATAAGGAAATCAAAGACAGTAAAGTTCTAGTTGACCATTTCTGCCAGGGTGTGGGTGTCCATTGAAACAATTTTCTAGAGAATGTTTCCTGTCAATTGTCGTGGTTTTGGTGTTTGGAATAAAAGAAAAATTAGGAAAATTGAGAAGGATACTTGAAAATAATCAACATAATGAAGCAATAAAAACTGGCGACAACTTTGGTCATGAATTTATGGTTTCCTAAAATAAAATAATTTTGTTTTATTAACTTTCCACTTTTACATGAGCTGTGCCCTCAATTTTCAATGCTCAAATCTTTCCCTAAATAAAGTTTGTGTTTTACTTTTTGCTTCAAAGTCAAAAATTGGCTGTGAAGGGCTTCTCTCACTCTTTTTTAATTTATTAATTATATGTGATTTTTTATGTGTTAAGTCATAGGATTAAAATACCCATGTGTTACATGTATGTATTAGACGTGATTTTTCTGATTCATTAGTGTAAAGACAAAATTCATTTTGTGTAGATCTATCTTTGTAATGTAAAAAAACGCGTTCAATGATAAAAAGGGGCACATTCCAAAGCATTTTTCTTAAAAGGTTGTTTCTAGAATTACAATTTAAACTATAAATATATAAATGATGTATAGGTTTGTCTCGATAATAATACAATAAAACAAACACGTTATGAACTGAACTTTGAAATGAGACATGTATCCAAAGTGCCTACCAATTAAACTTCCTCTTAATGTTAAGACAGTGACACCTATCATCCAAGGAAATCCGGAGAAACATTTGAATGTCTCTGTTTTGATTTGAACTAGCTTTTGATGAAGAAACCAGAAAATCAAAGGACAGAAGCCCCTTAAGCTTGAGAAGTGCTTTAGCCTAACGCACTTATCATAGTAATTCTATTGATGGTAATAACTGTCTGTACAAACAAATATGATGAGAAGAAAAGTGCAAATTGCTCAAATTTTCTTCCAAACAACAACTTCAATTGTGATCATTTGGTTTGAACAGTCACATGCACCTGAAAATGATTGAATGCTTTAAAAATTAGACTTAATCGCACTTTGTATTTTAGATGGTATGTACACCTCTGAGAAGAAAGATAATGAGCGCACAGACAATGCCTCAATCTCAAATTTCACTCCTCTTCGCAACATTAACTCTAGTTCTGACCTGTACTGGCAGAAAGCAGCACTCATTAGCACCACGAATATATAACAGCATGATATAGTAGAATGTGACAGAATTCTTACCTCCAATGAGGTACTTCTCTTTGAAGATAGCATCTAAGTAACATTGCTTCAGTTCTTTTCTTATCTAACAAGAAACAAATGAGCTTTAAATGAACGAAGAAAAATGCAATGGTTAACGGAAAGTTATATGAAAACAGCAATCAGTTAACAGTTGACTCACCTGCTGCTGTCATGGGAAGGAGACACTGCTGAGGAAGATCGTATTTTTCAATATCTGAAGGAAAAGCTCCGAGCCAGCATATATCTGGGATGCGTAGAAATTTTGCATCATAGGCCATTTGCTTTTGAACAGCAGGAAAGAAGTAGAAAAAAATCAAGTCATGGACATGAAATCAGAAGGCATTGGTGATCGTCACTGCACATAAGTAGAAAAATTACAGAGGTTTACCATAGAACCAAACCGGTAAGTTGTCAGGATGTCAAAGCCATATGGGTCACAATCTACCAAGCAATACGTTGGTAAACACAATGTCTCAATGAGGAGACGTAAAAACCTAAGAGAATAAGATGTGCACATAGTTATACAGAAACAGAAATACTTGAATGAAAAATTCCTGAATAGTTCCACCCAGATATGATAATGGAATTTTTTACCTTCTGGTGGGAATATCGGGATAACCTCGTCCCTGCATACGAAAATAAAAAGGTGATTAAAATAGATTTGAGAAAAATGGATGCAAAAAAAGAATTTTGCTTACTGTGATGACAATGCAACGGTTTCTAGTGCAGAACTGGTCATTGGCTAAACGCTGGAACACTGCATACCACAGGCCAGAATTCAATGATAATTTCAGAAATGAAAGCAATCTTAGAGATTTTTTTTTTTCAAAACCATGAGCTGTTAGAAGAAGAAACATTACCCGATTCTTTCTCTACGACTAGTATGTACTGGGCAACACATATAATATCTGAAAGCAAGAATTAAAGCCAACTTATCTCTTACTAATTAATCATAAGCAAAATTTAGTATGACTGTCACTGCAATTTAGGTGAAAAACATAGACTAGTTAGTAAAGAAAGACTTCAAACTCAGTACAGGCCTTCTAGTATCCTTTCTTTCTCTCCCTCTCACTTTTTTCCTTATCAAATGTAACATGCGCTAAACATTTGCGACTGTACATATAATCATTATGCAACACTTTTGATAGTCTGGATACCTTTGACTTCCTCAACAAGCACAGGAATGGGGTGAGGCTGCAAATGAATCAATAAACAGTTACATTTTAGCCAATGTTGCTACTAAATCATAAATGTTGTTGTTCTTACAGTGTTAGGACTGTTTATACAAGCAAATTTCCTTTCTGCTTCCTGGAACCTTAACCAGCCCATCACCAACCTAGAACAGATCAAAATGTGTCAATAATTATTAGACTTAAAATTATTGCTTACTATAATTGGAATGAGAATGTAGAAAATAAGCTAAATTGAGTGCATAAGAAACATGATATGAAGTACCAACCCTTTTCCAACTGACACCTGCCATAAGGAAACATGAGTAATTTACTCAAACAATATAATTACTTTCCAAACAATGAACATTTTAAGATAAACAGAAAAATGCAAGACAAATGCTTTTGAACCTCTCTAATGTGGATCATTCTCCTTATCTATCAACTGCCCATAGTAGCTAAAGATGAAGCTTCAAATCAAGCAATCAAAGGAAAATGATGAAGTTGAGAAGGCTAATGTATTGTAGCCACATTTTACCTACAGAACCTTAATGTAATTGCATGTGGTGAGATAGTCTGAGAATTAATCAAGTTGAAAGTAAATAAACTTTGTGTTGATGGAGAGGTATAGCCATTTGTACACAGTGATGCACAAATGAAAATAATTTCAAGATACTGCTATTGTACTCCCTTTGTGGAACATGGTTAACTTTATACGTTTATAAAGAGAAATGAACTCAAGATAAAGGTGAACTCTTTCTACTGCCCATCATTAGCCTAACTCCATACATTTTCAAAACTGATTTGGAGAACATGCCATATTTCAAAATTTAATTGTATGCAGATTGCATTACTCTTTATTAAATTTATTATAAACACTGAAAGGAAAAAATTTGAATGGAAGTACCAACCACGTTCAGATTGTGGCGACTGCACTGCAGAAGGATGCATATGTCATTAATTGCTCGGTCTACAATTGACTGTTCTGCACCACAAATGAACAGCAAAAACTTACATGGAAGAAACAAGTTGACATCTACATTGCACTTCTAGTTCCACCAATGTCTTCTAGCAAAACTCTTTGTTATCGAAATATACCAGCAAAAGTCAGGATACAAAAAAATAGTTATCGAGTAGCTCTAGCGTCTATTACACAATTGACCTCAAAATTCAAAGGTATACTAGTTCACCTGAAAACACAGACGGATGCATGTAAAATATATCTCTCTTTGAACCATGTCTATTTTCTTGCAAAAGTCGTTGAACAATCACTAGCACTTTAAGCAACACGTCTGAAAACAAATTAAGAAAGCAACAGTTTTGATCCCCATCAGAATCAGTCCAAAAGAGGTAATCTTTTCCTTCCACAAACAAGTTTAGAACTCAACCAAGATTATGACTTCCCAACTCACTGATTCTATGCACATGACATTGTTTCTCAAGCGTGAGAATTTCCTGTCCCTTGGACGAATCAGAGCTGCAATCACTGCATAAAACAGTAGCAGCACATCAAACCACACGCACATGACACAACCACCACCCATCAAATTTCACTTTTTTAACGCAAAAACAATCCTCCTAACAGCTTCCAAGTACATTGTATATATAACCCACTATCTTTTTATTCGCTGAATGAAGTATCACCTATGCATATGATTATGCTTGTTCTCATCTTGAAACCTCTAAAAGAAAATACAAATTTATTTACCTCAATTAATTATCTTTCAAACCACTAAATTTCATCACATGCATACACTGTTGCATTTCTACAACAGTAAACCTGTACTAGAACAAGGTTGCCAACAAATATATGTCCTTTAACAAACTAGTACCACCACACATGCTTTGCCACATAAATTACTTTGTTTATAAATCACAGTCCCCTTATTCCCTTAATCAACTATGATCTACACAAAATTAGTTTTTCCCCATCTCAAAACCTAAAAATTAACTTTTAAACCACTAAATTTTACCGGCACTTACTAAATTTCCATACCAACTAATTTGCACCCAAATTCACAATCAGAATAACACCTAACTCAAAACCAACTATCGAGCGATGAATTTATAAATCATTAAAAAGCAAAATCATCTCTTACCAATTTGTACCAATACAGATTCACTTTTCTCCATCACTCTAAACATAAAAATTTAGCTATTCACTCCAATTACACATCTTTCAAAACAATTAAATTTCATTAAACACTTATACATTTTCATGCCAACAAATCTATAATCACAAATTTATCACCACAAAAACAACTATCGAACAACAAATTTATAAATCAATAAAATGCAAATAAATAAATAAAAAATCATTTGTTACCAATTTATACCAATACAAATTCACTTTTTATATAAAATTACATTTTTCCACTCTCTAAACCTAAAAAATTAATATATACTTCCATGATTCCGCAACAACAAATTTACAAATTTCTAAAGGACAAATCGTCTTTCAACTATTTATATTGATACAAATTCACTTTTTTTCCCATAAAATTCTCAAATATTGTCATGAAAATAATTTAACCACAATTTTCACTTATAATTAAAAAAAATGGTCAAATACTCAAATAATTCAATGAATTAAATCGTATGCGAACAAAATCAAACCAGTTTGTGTGAGGATTGTTGATGCAGCAGTTTCGGAACCGGTTGATGCGAATCAACGGCGATCGTTCCTCGCTCAGGCCCTCCACGATCGATCGTGTAAACTCTGCAAGACATCGAAAAAAAAAAAAATTGCAAGTCAGCGTAATCGTTGGTGAAAACAGAAAAGGAGACTGAAATAGACCTCTGATTTTCGAAAGCAAATCGCGGTTTTGCGAACTCGAACGGTTTCCCGCCATTTTTCCTTCCTGGCTTTTTCAAATGTTTGTTTATATTTGAAGATGTGAGAGTCGTTTGCCTTTATATTGGGTCGGCAAGATTGTGTTGGGCCGATTGGGCAGAGGGAATTCATGTTGGTTTGGGCCAAGAAAAAGCCCTAGCCCAGCACACTTGCGTGTGTATATATAATTTGCGTAAAATTTTGCTAAATCTTGATTATATTGTTTTTTTAAAAAAAAAAAAAAAAAACTAATACCACTAATGGTTAAAGGTTACCTCATAAGTTGATATAAGCTTTTGATCTCACAGATTTTAATGGGATCTCATTTAATTTATTTTTTGCATATAATTACAAGATCATCTAATAACAATGGTCAAAATTTTGTTGAAATTTATGGAGATTAAACACTTGAAATTATATTTTTATCATATCGAAATATATTTAATTTTATAAAATAGGAAAAAAATATACTTCAAACACATATTGATAAATATATATGATGGAATTTAAACTCTTAAAAAAATTTATATTAACCACTTAAACTATAAATAAATGTTATTAATTTACTTCAATTAGATAGCAATATGTTATGTTATATTTTTTAATCCTTAACACAACACTCCCAACAAAATAAATAAAAAGTGTTTTATGAAATTAGAAAGTGATACATCATTCCATTAACAAATTTTGACTTTATAGACATACAAAACATTATCACTTTAGCTACAAAAAAAAATTAAATAATAATAATAATAATAACATAATCACTTAAATTTTGGTGTTTAAAAAAAAGTTGTCATTTGTCGATTATTGTAACCACAAAATTCTATCATTAAAGAAGTACAGTAAATAATCAAATCAATTACATCAACATTTAACTAACTTCGTTTATTTTTTTTTTACTACTTTACTCACTTACTAACCTTAACCGTCAATTAGAGCATTGTATTCATTGTAAAGATGATTATTAAAATCAATTCAAATACTTCAATTGAGAGATAAAGTTAATGGTTGGGTAAGGTCACTAAACCCTTTGTATAATATTAACAAAAATAATTATAACCTTCCCAATAATTTATCAAAATTTTTTATTAATATGATTTGTAAATGAAATGACCTAACCCTACTCTTTTCTTGAGTCCGGGAGGATGCCTCAAAAATTGAGATTTTTTTTTTTTTAATTGAAATCTGGATTTAATGAAAATCATTTAGAAAAATTCATAATAAATTTCATAATTTCTTTATAATATACACATTAAACAAATTAAATAAAATCTTTACATTTCTTACGTTTGACTCATGTGCTGACCAGTTTCCTAACGAGTATCTTTTGTGAGAGTACGAGCTCGCCCCCAAGGTCAGGATTAAGCTCCTAACTATTCACAAGGGCATCGGAGTTCGAGAAAAAAGAGAGGTCCTCTCAATCTTTGAGATTAATAAAATATATGGAAAGATATTTTATTTCCATAACTATTTTTGAAATACATTACAAAATCTGATTAATTAAAATTAATATACAATTATGTAAAATATTTCTACTTAAAAATAATATGAATGTATTTGGTCATCACTGTGTGGCATTTCTCACGATATACACTAATTTGCATGAACTTACGATGAATACTTAAAAAAAAAAAAAATTATAAAAGAGTGAACGTTAACGCTCAGCAAGTAGATCTAACTTTTTTAAAATATTTCTATTAAAACTAAACATATTACTAACAATAATAAACAATTTTTATATCATAATAAAACTGTAAACATCTGTATAAATAATTTTCAGTAACATTATAAATTATAATCTGTATAAAACTTTTCTGAAAGTAATAGGAAATCATTCTGAATCTGCTCTGTACAACTTGAAAATTATTAAAATCCAATAACACAATATAATAAAATATATATTATTTCTTATTAATTTATCAATAATCTTTGAATAACCCATTAAATTTATTTTATAAATATTCTCATATCATTTCTGTATTCTTTTTATCAAGTTTATTTTTGTAAATCTCTATCTATACTGATCCAACTTAGTATATAACAACTGTAATATGAAAATCTACATCAACTAATACTCAGGAAAATCTATCATACGTGATAGAAATACTCAACACACACAAAGAGTGAGGGATAACTCATGTCATGTACGTGCTAGGCGACTCAATGACTCTCTAGGACTTATACACGTGAAGCCTACTTAATCGTTAAAGAGAATAGTACAATCTTGATGTTCTAAAATCTTATTTTATTCGTTTCTTAACTCAAATAATTTTCATATATAAATTTGTAATATCTAATTTCTAAATAAAAATATAATTATCAATAATAAATATTCTAAAATCAAATTATAAATCATAATACATAATTAGTTAATTAATTAATTTTCTTCTAATAACGATTAAATAAATAAAAGCTGAAAATTAAATAATTTAAAACAACTCAATTCAATTGAAATAAAAATATCCATGAACTTAATTATTTAACAAATAATTCATTTATGATAATCCATGAATAACCAAATCTAAAAATATAGATAATTATAAATAATTAATTCAATTTAAATAAAACTCACAAATTCAATGTTAGGCTCCATTTAGAACCATTCCCAAATTATTTTTGAATTCTTTTTCATCCAAAAATAACACAAAAATTTATTTAAAATCTATAAAAGAATAAATAAATAAATAAACCTGAAATTAAATTTATTACACATTAAATCAATTGGAAAATGAGTTCCAATTATATTCTATTTTCTTTGTCTTTTATTTTTTTCTTCTTATTCGGCTTGTTATTTTCTTCTCCTTCTTGTTTTGTATGTGGTTTAGTTTCGTGTGTTTAATTTACTTCTATTTGAAGACTTATATGCGCATGAGTCATTGATCTATATATATATATATATATATATAAAATAAAACTACTCCTACTTAATCGACGCTTTTTTGATACCTAGCCCTTTTTTTCATAAAAAAATTTCACCATTTTCTTTCATAGTCATCCCACTAACCATTTATCTTCATTTTGTTAATAAAATAATATCACTATCTCTCTTTTCTTTTTTCATGCACGACCACCCACTTTCAATTTAACATTTGTTTTTTTTAAATTTTTCATGAACATGATAATTATGTTTATCAATTTATAAATTTATATTTTATACCTAGCTTTTTATTATAATATTTTTCCTTTTATACACCATTTTATTAAATTTTTTTTAAAAAATATATCCATTTATTTTTAAATTTAGATCAAATCAAATTAACAATAATAAATCGGATTTTTATTAATTTTTTTGGGTCTACTCGACTTACAGTAACAACCAAGATAATAATAAAAACCAATAATCAATGGTGTGAATGTAGATCTTCCAGGTGTCGAGGGACAATCACTTTCATACAAAAAGCTCAAAAGCAAGACACTTCAGATCTTCTCAAAGACTCTTAATCCAAATCTCAAAACCACTCTGTTCATGACTGTCCAAACCATCTTGTTGTCCAAAAACAGCAAGAACAACTCTCCCTTTTTATCACCCTATATAGTACACAACGTGTACAGACTCTATACACAAACCTGATGAACAAGTCTTTGGAGAAGCGACCAAATGACTTGAATTTTCCGGGAATCTTCATGGAAGTTGCCCCCCAAATCATTTCCACTGAAAAGTGCTTCCAAAAGGGTGTTTAAAAATCCCTGCTTCTGGTACTGCTTCCGCTAGTAAGTCACTTCCTAGAAGCTTCTTGGTAGATCTGGTGTGTATTAGCTTGTTGGTGAGGTGTATATGCTTCTTTTATTGTGTTTTTTTAATCATTTAACACTTTTGCTTTAGTGCTTTTGATTAGTATGGATGCCAGATTGGTTTGTTCTAATGGTGAGATTGAGTGCAATTTGATTTTGATTATGTGTTTGTATCATTTTACATATATTGTTTGATTATAGAATCAATTCTAAAGTTGTTTATACACTTTGTGATCATAATTCAACAGTTAGTTATTTCAGTTAATTTTTTCCTTCGATAGGAAAAAGAAAATAAAAATAAAAAGTCCCCACTAGATTTGATTGTTGTTAGTGATGATCAGGAGGTTCTAAGCAGTATTCAGTCATTGTCTATTTAATTCAGATTTCAAATTTGACCAATTTTTTTTTAAAATGTGAAAATGTGATTGTTTAGACTATAATTGAAAAGGGGTTTGAAAAGAAATCTTTCATTTTTCAATCTGCATGTGGAAAATTCCATTTGTTATGTGTCGGTTTCTATATTTCAATGCTTTTAGGCCTGCATTGTGTTACTTATGAGTCTTCGAGTTTTCGTATATGTATATGTTGTGTTTGCGATCTCTATGTTTGTGATGGTCATCTTAGTATGTGTTATACTTAGTGCTAGGTGAAGGTAAGTAGAATGTAAATTGGTACATATATGTGTCTGTACAGGTTATTACATATGTAGTGAAAACATTTGATCCCCGAAACGATGTTGTCTAACTGATGGAACTATGTTCACAGTTTTGAAGGTTAGACTTAACTGCTAGGTGCATCTGTTGATTTGAACTTTTTGAGTATATGACATGGTTGATGTTTAATGGTATTGCAGATTCGTGTAGCGTTCCATTTTCGCCAAATCATCAAGTGATGGCTTGCAATGGGGCAGGTGAGCCGTTACTCTCAGGAGCTCTTGATCCGGCACATCACACTAATAATGGATCCACTCCCAAGAGAAGGAGATTCCGTCGCTGTAAAAGTGCTCCTCTAGCAAATTTTGTTGCTCCAAACATGAACGGTAGTGAAAAGCTTCCACGTCCCGAATCCATTTTCGGGAAACTTCACCCGAATGTTAAGAGGGTGGCCGTCTACTTGGCTGTGTATCTTGGTGTAGGCACCATATGCTTCTACATCGTCCAGAAGCAATTCAAAGGAAAGAGAACGAGTGGATTTCCAGACTCACTTTATTTCTCTATCGTGACAATGACTACCGTTGGATATGGAGACCTCGTGCCTGATAGTACTTTCTCAAAACTACTTGCCTGTGTGTTCGTCTTCGCAGGGATGGCTCTAGGATGTCTAATTCTGAGTAAAGGAGCAGACTATTTGGTAGAAAAGCAGGAAATATTACTGGTCAAGGCCCTGCACATGAAGCAAAAAGTTGATCCTACTGATATGCTCAAGGAGATCGAAACCAACAAAGTGAGGTACAAAGCTATCGTGGTTTCAATCGTCCTATCGGTCCTCTTTCTTGTTGGAATCCTCTTCATGATTATCTTTGAGGAAATGACCTTTGTGGATGCTTTGTATTGCGTTTGTGCTACCATCACAACCTTAGGCTACGGGGACCAGAGCTTCAAAACTGGCTTTGGGCGCCTTTTCGCTAGCTTCTGGATCTTGAGCAGTACCGTCAGTCTAGGTCAGTTTTGCCTCTATATAGCTGAGCTTAATACTGAAAACCGACAAAGAGCACTGGTCAATTGGGTTCTCACTCGAAAGATGACATATCGTGATTTG
Source organism: Dimocarpus longan (assembly GCA_022984855.1). Taxonomy (NCBI): domain Eukaryota; kingdom Viridiplantae; phylum Streptophyta; class Magnoliopsida; order Sapindales; family Sapindaceae; genus Dimocarpus; species Dimocarpus longan. Next base: position 23,596,750 of record CM041014.1, read on the forward strand.
GAGGCAGCCGATATTGATGATGATGGGGTTGTCGAGTAAGTCAGTCTCACCTCTCGATTTGTGTTGTGATTCAGTTAAAATACAAATAAATTCCATCAGTATTATACTATTATAAAATTTGTCATAAACCCTTCTCTAAATTTTATCAGAAACCTCATTTAGATAGTTTAGTGATGTTTCCTCTATGTTCACAGTGCTGCGGAGTTTGTCATTTACAAGCTTAAAGAGATGGGGAAGATCAGCCAAGATGACATAAACCAAGTGATGCAAGAGTTTGAAGAACTTGACGTTGATCAGTCAGGAACCTTGTCGGCATCTGACATAAATCTGGCCCAAAATTCTCTAACAAAGAGGTAAATTTTCCATCACAAACTCATGGTTAGACTTACTATAACTACAATGTGAGAAAAAGTGATATTTAGAGCTACTTTGTGATGTTAATTAGATCGACTTATTATTGTCTATATGTTGTGATTGATCCTGTTTTTCTGACTCCTCATTGTGTATTGAAGAATAATGAGTCATCTCCTTGATGTTTACTTACTTTGAGCACAAAGTGGAAATCCAAGTTTGTATCTTTCATCAAGGTCTTTAATGAAATTAAATTTAATTTCTCATTAGAAAGTTTCTGATAAATTTCAAATATCGCGTTCTAAGAAGTGGTCACATAACCATAACCTGTCTCCATGAAGCGGGGATGTTTTCCTTGGACTGCAAGGGATGCAAAGCTGATTCACTAGAGATGGTTGTGTTGATTATGTTTTCGGTGAATTGAACCGAAAGTACTATAATATCATTGTTCAAATTATTTGTGGTGTATAAATTCTTGTGGATTGAATCTCACTCACATCGTGATTTGATTTGATTTCTATCTGTGTTATGGTACACAAACTACACATATTGTAATTATAATTTTGTCATCAAATGAAATCTTGCTATCAATTCTGATATGTCTTCCCATGCCATTTTATGGCGAGATCAATAATGGATTTCATTCAGTTGTTTGGAGGAATCAAAATGATATTCAAATTGTGAAGGAAAACCAATCCTTACAATTAACTTTATTTCCAAGGTACACAAGAAACAATTAAAAATCTTGTTACATTTTGTGCAACTCAATCACTAGCTGTCCACCAAGGGTAATGGGCAATATAATGGAACTTACAATCATGCTGTCCACAAAGGGAAATGTGCAGTATAATGAAACTCACAATTATGCTAGCAATATATGGATCTTTAATGATAAGATAAAGTTGGTTGAGTGATAAGCCTCTCACAATTATACTTTATAAGATTATGAATTCAAGTCATATCATCCTCGCATGAAATAAACAAATAAAATTATGAATTTGAGTCATATCATCATTTTGTAAATCGAATCAATGAGGTTGTAAGTTTGAGTCATATTATTCTTCCGCAGATCGAATCTTTGAGACGGTTCAATAGTAAACCCCTTTGATCCACATGGTAAGGCTTCAATAGAGAAAAGACTAAGTTTGCTTCAAAGTAAAAAAGAAGCATACTATGGCCATAACAACCTACTATCGCTCCGAAGCCACCCCTTTTGGATTAATATCTCAACAATTGCAAACCTAGTGACAACTTTAAAAAGGCACAATTGGAAAGAATTCCATGCCACTACTTTTGGACAAAAACGTATCACGTTATTCCTTCCTTTAAACCCCAAAGGTAGTGACGCACCGGTAATGGTTGTACTGGTTATGGTTCGAACACTAGTGGTTGGGCCAGTCCCAGGACAACGCTTCAACTAGCATTCCATCTTATTACCTACTTCACCTTCCCAATTCTTATTCACTTCTGGTAAGTTGCTGATCCCATCATAAGATCTGTGCATTATCTTGGAAGAAAGAAAAGACTCTAGGATCATAATGAGTTGGTTACAATGCTATTTGCAATCTAATTGTACGTGTAACAATTTGGAATATGTGTTTTCAACATAATGATTTGATGATCATATTTATACAAATTCTTCTCGTCTTTTTTGCCACACGTTATCTTTGGATTGAGGTAGCACGTCTGCATACCATATATTATTAGTTTACAACCATATTTATAAAAAAAGAATACCTTTTTTGATAAATAGTATCTTCAAATCGAAAATAACACAACCATATACCATATATTATTGACCTACAACCATATTTATACAAAAGGGAATATACTACCTTTTTCGGCAAGTTTTATCTTTAGATTAAGAGTAACACGTCTACATACCATGTGTTATTGATCTAAGACCATATTTATATGTTAATGATCTACGACCATATTTATATAATTTTTTCTTTCATTTTTCAACAAATGTCATATTTAGGTTAAGAGTTACATGTGTATATACCATAAAATATTGTTTGTGACCATATTTATATAATATTTCTCTCCTTTTATGGCACATGTCGTGGCTGGGTTATATACCATGTATACACATATATATTGAGATACTACTAGCATTTAAGGTGAATCAAATCTTCGTTATTATTAAATTGAATGAACATTTTCTACTTCTCAAATGGATTGGAGATAACTTATTCACATACTATATACTGTGGTTAATATCATAAATATAAAATTTTTTCTCGTATTTTATGACACGTATCATTTTTTCATGGACAAACTGAGTGTATATTGTCCATAAGTACTTTATAATATGATAATAATAACATTATATATGCTTTTTTATCACATCATTTACCATTTATAGGACATTTATTGCAATTCTAAACTTTTATGAGATCTTCCTAATCGTAATAAATGATTCAAATCTCATCATGTAATTTTACCAATATGTGTAAAAAATCACATTATAGGGTAGATCCTTCCTAATTTTATGGAAATAAATTTTCGAATCATATATATAATATTTAATTTCAATAAATTTTACTAAATCTCTAATTATGAATATCATATCATGTTATAATTATTAAAAATATATATGGAATTATAAACAATAAAATTGTCTCAATTATGTCTTTGGTTACTAACGTCGTTGGTTGATGTTAGCAACTCTCGTGTCTCTCTTTATAAGAGACATGGTTTTAACATCTCATCTCGTAAATCCAAATTTTTATATATAATATAATATAATAATAATTATAATAATCATAATAAAAATAATAATAATGTCTCTAATCATTATGTGTGGATTGATATTCCAATTTCTATGTGGGTTTCTCCTCATCTTAGTGTGAATTGATCCCTCCTAATTGGGAGCAGTCATCCGGACAGTATCACTAATGTTCTATCTCGATGATTATTTGGATCCGTTCTAATTATAATTTTTGTACTTAAAATAAAATTAAAAAAAAAAAAAAATTGTCTCAACTATATATCGGATGGTCATAGGAACGTAATCACAGGATAACATTCAGTGTAACCGTACTATACAAGTTTTTCCGTATATAATTAGAGATTCTACGAAAACCCGCTATATGATGCAATCATGGCCGCAAACCCAATCAAATCCATTGAATTCCCATCATGTGATCACATCAAACGTCACTATAACAATAGTGGGTTAAAAAACAAACAAACATCAATCAACCCATGTGGTCCCCATTATCCACAGACAATCATCCAACTTCTTGAACTTAGTCTAAGGCCACAAAATATTGGACCCACCAGCACCAACATCCAAATAATAATCCCAATTTCAAGATCGACTGTTGGATTTGATCATATCACCAATCGAGCAATCCAGTCAAAACGATTTTCAATTTTATCATCATATACACATTCTGTGGTGGCCCACAGCAAGTGCTAATGAACGGCCAGGATCCAGATTCAGAGAACATTTAGAGTGGAGCAACGCTGTACCTAAACAGAGTCACCGTCAGAATCTAATACCGTAATTTAAATTATTTATTATTATTAAAATATGAGTTTAGATTTGGGATTTTTTTTTCTTTTTTCAAGATCTATGCATAGAACAGAATTTTAGGGCTTACGTGGATGATTAGCATGATAAAAAAATATTATTAAAATTGATAAACTATTAATATATTTTGTTTTAAAGAGTTGCTATGGGAGCTCATTGCGTCGAAAACAATTTTGCATTACCATTTTTGAACACACACTAAAGATGCATTTAGAAGTTCTTTTATATTATTTTAAAAAATAACATAAAATATTCTTTTACATCATCAAAGACCTTTTTACACAAACTTTATATATATAGCACTTTCTTGTACAAATATTTTGATTAATATGATTTATATAATTTTTATAAATAAACAAGTGATAAATCTATTTCAAAAATGTTTTTCAACCTTTTTTTCAAACGTATATTTTTATTCAAAAATAGGAAAACATCTTAAACTTACGTAAATTAAAAATAATTTGCCAAAAAAAAATCAAAATCCCTCTTAAGTTACAAATCTAGGAAAAAAAAAATCATTCCTTGATTTTCACCAAAATAATTCAAAAAATTCCCATAATAACTCAAATGTCACTTCAAAAAATCCCCATCATTTAAACTAGAATCTTTCACACTTTTAATTACAAAAATAATTCATTTAATTTCCAAAATACACAAATAAACATACCAATATCTCCACCATTTCTAGGCCCCCACCCCCCACCAAACATTCAACATCTTGCCATTTCACATCAATAATTTTCCTCCATGTGGTCCCACTTCATCAAAAAAATATCATGACTCTTTCAAAAATAAATACATACATAAATAGATAGATAGATAGATAGTAGATAGATATACAAAATATTACTAACTAATTAATTATTATTATTTAAATAATACTAAATTTATTCTTCCCATAATTAAAATTCTATATTTCCCCATCACTATCATCATCACATCAAACTATTTAATCAACGTAAATTCTCATTTCTCTCCAACTACAAAATCATAAACAAGAACAAAAACAAAATTAAAAAAAAAAAAAGCAAAAGAGTTAGAGATTAAGTATTACAAACTAAAAAAAAAAGGTTACTCATTCATTTTCATGCTTGAAGCTGTGTCTACAACATCTTCTGATGGGTGCACTTCTGGGGGCTGCCCTGCCACATAGTCCAGCAACTCTTCACCAGTCTTGTCTCCTGCCGAGTCAGCGGCGGCCGGCGGAGAGGTCTTGCCAAAGAAGACGACAGCGACAAGGAAGAGAGCGGTGGAGAGGAAGAGTGGCCAGAAGTAAGCTAGAACGGTGAGGAAACTTGGTGCAAGGAGGATGATAGAGAGGAGGAGAAGTGAGAAAATGAGTGAGAATAGTATGTGGAACCTGAACCTCACAAGGGTTTGTGGGATCTCCATGGTGGGATAGCGGTGGTGGTGCTTTCTTTTGCTTTCTCTTTTTGGTGTTTGGATGGAGAGAGAATTTTTGAGCTTGAGAGAAAGTGAGTCTAGAAGTGGTGGGTGCGGACTTGTGAGGAGGAGAGAGATTCTCTTAGAGGAGTGAGAGAGAGAGAGAGAGAGAGAAAGGTGAAAAGAAAATTTTGTTACTAGTTGTAGTTTGATTGATCATTTGATAGATTAGTTTGGTGACTTTTTGATGCTTTTTTAACTGTTGTGTTTTGTAAATTTTTTGTTACCTAAAATGCCCTTTTGTAAGGTTTTTTTTTTTAAAATAAAAATATTAATTTAATTTTGTTAGGTTATATGCATGTACTTATAATGTATTTATAACATAGTTATATTTTGGATCATGTTTGTTTATATTGATTTCGTTTGACTATGATTATACTTTTGCATATATAAAGTATTAGTAAAGGAGTTATTTTTTTGGTCATGTTTGATATCCTTAGGTTTTGATAAAAGTTTAATCTTATTAGTATTAGATTTCAAAAATAAAAGAGAGTATTATATATGTTTATAGTTGTTGTGACACTTGATCTAGGGAAGTTTTGTTTAACTCTTGCTCTAGTGTTAATGTCCTTTTTTTAAAAAAAAAAAAATTAAGAAGAAAAGATGTTATTATAAATGTAGTACAAAGGGGGCATGGGATAGATATTCTTCAAAAACTAGAATGTTATGCTATTTTGAGTTGTTGACTAACTTCAAAAACTAGGCATATGCAATTAATTATTATTATTAAGAAGAACACAATCTTAATTATTATTATTATTAAGAAGAACACAATCATTATGATTTATTTTATGATTAATATTTTTTATTTATTTCATTGATAGTATCTTTAATTTACATCGTATGTGCAAAAGATTAAAGTTTCTATATTCTCATCTACATTTGATGAAGATTTGCTTCATCATGTTTGAAAAGAAAACGTAATTTTTTTTGAAAATAAGTCATATTTCTTTCCAAAATAAATTTAGGTATAGACAAAATGGATAATTTATGAGTTGGTAATTTGAATAAAATTATAAATTTTAATTAACTTCTCTATGTAACTGTAAATAAATTTACTGACAAATCTTCCAATATATTCTTCTATGTAATTGTAAATAAATTTATTTGGTAAATCTTCCAAGATATTCTTTAAATAAATATTAATAATAACAATTATTATTATTCTAGGATTATTATATTAACTAAACAAATCTTATTATATTTTCAAACGCAAATAACCCTATTATTCACTTGCAAGTTATTTGTTTTGGTGGTAAGTGCATCTGGTGCCCGTGTGTGCAATATAAGATTTCTAGTACCATCCATCCATGCTAACATAGATAATTGTAGCCCAACCCTTTACGTGTGAAGGCAAAAATATCGCTTAAGGATTTTTTGCTATAGAGACAATTTTTTCATAAATATGAATTTCTCTTTCCCGATCCTTCCATAGTGAAGTTAGAATTAGCTGTTAGAGTCCAAGCCGTTCTCTCTAATCACAATCGTGTGGTCCAGTAATATATATTTGCAGACATGTTCTTGTAAAAAATATATATATTATTCAAAGAAAATGAAAAAGGGCAGTTATGACATTTAACCAACAAAATTAAAGTTCTATACACATACCCTTTTGTCCTTTCACTGAACTTGTCGGGTCTATGTATTAAAAAACAATTAAAAAATCCTGATTCAAAATGAAACTCATTTAGCTTTAACCAAAGTTTTTGTAATTTAGTGGGGCAAGATAAGATCTACCCCCAATATTTATATATTTATTTAATAGTAAGATTTGAGTTATTCGAGACTTAAACGTTATTCCAGTCAGGAATTATTCCAATTCCATTTTGTTTTAATAATCTGGTTTAGTGTGTGGTTGCTATGATTATGGTTTAATTCAATTCAAAAATTAGATTAATATAGAATTAGAATTGGGATTGCACATGTTCTTTTAAAAAAGTTTTGTTTGGTTATTTAGATTTTTGATGGTTAGGTTAAAATGAAAGTAAAAAGGTAAATATATGAGTTTTAAGGTATAAATGTAATTGTAAATAGGATGCAAACATTTGCGAGAGAGAGTGTCAATTCTAATTTTTTAGAAGTGATCGTCCAAATTTTGCTTCCTTGGTGGGAATTTTTTACTTTGAAATCTCACTTGTCAGATTAATTTATAATGTTTGGCATTATTTATTAGTTTTTTTTTTTTCTCCTAACACTAGATCAAACAAATATCAAAACATAACTGAGATAAAACTCTATTGCACGGTTTAAAAAGTAACATTAGAAACGAGAAAGGTTGACCCACATTTTTAGTGGAAAAATTATCAAATTTAACGTGACAAATGCTTGTACCTACCTTATGCTGTTGGATAGATAGATTGGTGGTTACTCCATAAACTCACTTTGCAACACATTATTATTAGATGTATAGCACTAAAAAAAAGAGAAGTAAATTTCATTATTCTTTTATGTTTAATAAGTGAGATTTGACATCGATATACAAAATTCCACGTTAAAGAATTACATTTTCAAGAAAACATGGTTTTTTAATGTGTCAATGAAAGTTAAAGAGTATTTTCAATACTATTATGTATTTTTCAGTTTATATTAGTGCCACATCAACGATTTTTTTTTTTTTTTTTAATATGGATCCATTTTGACAAAAAATATATATATATTTTCTTCTAATGTAATTGTCAAAAATATACCCTGCATCCATTCATTATCAATCACAATAAAATGTATCATATGCTCTTTCCTTTATATTTTACAATCGAGAGAAGAGAATGAGAAAATTCTCCATATTTTTAGTTGGTTAAAAAAGGTGAAAAATCCTAATCAATAGTTATAGGAAAGTTTTTCAATTGAGAAGCTCATTTTCATATTCTCTAAATATTTTTTTATCACATCAGCTATGTATTTAAGTTAGATAGTTATAGTTGAGAGATTTCTGTATTATTATCTATCTATCATATGTCGTAAGAATTTTAACTTAATTAGATAATTGCATTGAAGATGTTTTAAAATGACCTAATAGTGCACCCTACATTTATGTCAATAAAGTTATAAATTTAAATCATATTTCAGTTATCCAAGTTTAAAAATTATATAGTTGGATACATTAAATGACAAACCTTTGATATCAGTATTCGAAATTCCACATCAAAGGGATATAATTTTTCTAAAAATATTCATATTAATGCATCGATGGACGCTAAAATAACCTAGTAGTAAACCCTTCACATTCGTCAATAAACTTATGAATACAAATCATATTCTCGCCGTCCAACTCCTAAATTTGTAACAATATATAAAAATAAATATAAATATGGAGAGAGACGTCTTTCCTACAACGTGGAAGTAGTTATTCCACCAACTCTAGTATCATTGATCTTAGTCGACCTTAATAGACCAATAACCTATATCCATGTCAATAAAAATCCCGAGTTCAATCATTCAACTTTTAAATTTACAATTAGGGGTGTCACAATTCGGTTTTGGGCAAAACCAAATCGAAAAAAATATCTATTTTCAAAATAAAAAACCGAACCAAATTGAATTGTATGAATAAACCGAACCGAACTAACTTGGATCGATTCAGTTCGATTTTCAAGTTGTAACTTTTTTTTAAAAAAAATATATAAAATTTGTGAGCCTTTTATACCCCAAATTTTTTAAGTTAGGGATAGTTTTAAGGTCAAGTCGATTTTCTAATTCAAACCGAATCAAAACAAAATAAAAAATCAATTTTTGACATCAAAAATGAAACTGAACGAAATACAAGTTGAAAACCGATATTTTCAACCCAATCTAGTTTGGTTCGATTCCAATTTTTGTATGCACCCCTATTTATAATAAAATAAAGAAAAAAAATGGAGAGCACCCCTCTGATTGTCCCACTAACTTTGTATTGTTTGATTTGATTAGATTCCAACGTATGGATGACTAAGATATCAATGACACGACATTGTCAAAAATATCCAATCACAACTCCTATAATATTTGTCAAAATGCAACGCCCAGTGGTTTGAGCTTTAGTTGCACACCTATCTCTATCTCAAGAGATGGGTTTGACAACCTATAACATCAGTCTCTTATTGTTTTCTCCCTTCTCTGCGAAGGTTTTCTTACCATATATGTGTTAATCCCTCTTTTTCACGTAAGAGTCGCTCACTAAACCATGCCATCAGTGTTCGATTTTATTTGATCCCGATTATTTTTTAAATTAATTTCAGTATTATAATATAATAATAAATAAACTCCAATATCAAACGCTTGCACACGATGTCGGTGCCCAACATTTAAGTATAAACTAGTTTTACAAGTTGGCTTGGCTTTTTAACCTCAACAACACAAAAAACTTGCCTCATTGAGGTCTCAGCTTCGTGCCGGTACGATGGCACCAGTGAAAGCCACAGGTCCCATTGTAGCTGGTGCTACTGCAACAATCTCCATAGCACTACTTTCTTATTATTATTATTATTACAACAAAAAATCCAATAAAAAAACCTCCAACTTGAAGAAGAAAAACAAAAACAAACCAAAACCAAGCAAAAATGGACTCCTTGATGCCATTGGAAACACCCCTTTGATTCGTATCAACAGCCTCTCTGATGCCACCGGTTGTGAAGTAAAGTTTAAATCTTTTATCTCTCACTCTTTCCAAGCTATGACTTTTAGATTTTCTTGTTTGATTTTGCTGTCTGGGAATTGTTCAATTTTCCTTTTTGATGCACAATCCATGAAGTTTTGTTGTGTTATTACATATATGTATATATAGGTGATCGTGTAAGTTATGAATTTTATGGATTGGTTTTGTGATCATTATTCAAGTTTAGATTTTGTTATCTGGGTTTTGTTTAATATTCATTTTTTATGTTAAATTCATGAATTTCTGGTGTATTGTTATGTATAGATGATTTTGTAATCTATTCAAGTTGTGATATTTCTTAGATTTTATGATATGAGTGTTCTTGCCGGTTCAATATTTTTTACTTCTTTTGATATTTTTAATTTTCTATTTGGTTGCCAATGGTGGCTGTGTTGCAACTTAATTATATATATATATGTCTTCGATTTTGCGTTATAATTTGATTGGTTCATCTTTCGGGTTGTTCAGATTCTTGGCAAGTGCGAGTTTCTGAATCCAGGAGGCAGCGTAAAAGATAGAGTTGCTGTGAAGATCATTGAAGAAGTAATGCTTAATGCTCTGTATGTTGCTATGAAGTATTAGAAATAAGAGAAATTAGAATGTTTTCTCTGTATGTTGCTATGAAGTATTAGAAATAAGAGAAATTAGAATGTTTTCCGGTTGTTAGATTTTCCATGATTCAAGCGTTGTGAAATAAGTCCATGGCACTTCTTTCTTGTGTATGCATCGGAAGGTACTAGCTACCTATACCATGTACGAACAAAAATAAAACAATAGAGACTTAACCCCATGTCTCTTATGAGTTTTGATTGACACGATAATGAACATCCAAAATTAAGACATGCTCAATTAGTAATTGTTTAATCCTAGAGGTTTATACTTTTCTTGTGTTTCACTAGTTGCTTTTTCTGAAATTACTAATGCAAAAACATTTTCAATTTTTTCATTTTAAGTAATATAATCACTTTAAAATTTTTTGGTGACTCGAAGATTTTTAGCATCCATTGATCGTCATTGTCGAACAGGCCCAATAGTTGCTTATATTTCTAGGCTACTCTCTCTAATATTTGCCTCTATGCAGGCTCTGGAATCTGGGAAGCTATCTCGAGGGGGAGTGGTTACTGAGGGGAGTGCCGGAAGCACAGCTATTAGCCTTGCTACTGTTGCTCCGACCTATGGATGCAAATGCCATGTCGTCATCCCTGATGATGCTGCCATTGAGAAGGTATTTACTACTATATTTGAGGAAGAAAAGTTTCTTGTATGGTAACGTTGTAGAATTCTCCAACAACTTTAATTTTTTAATTTATAAGATTGTGTGGTTACATTAGCAATATGGGGTCATTAAATTGATAGAGTTTGTATGGTAACTAACACAGAATTCTCTCTTTGAGAGCCCTCTTGTTACTGTCCTGCACAGAAATGACTTTGTTCAATTGGATTTGCATTGTAAATCTGGAAAGCATAAGTTGTGAACTTCTCTTTATATATTTTGAGAGCAATGTAGAAAGAATGCTGTGCAACTTTAATTATGCATGTTTAGTGGAAAAAATGCAATGATGAAAAGCGAACTGATTGAAAATTCACGATCTGCTTCCCTTTTGATGATCTGCATTAAATTTTATCTCTTGAAACTAATCTCAGTCACAAATACTGGAGGCTCTTGGAGCCACCGTTGAGAGAGTAAGACCGGTGTCGATCACGCACAGAGACCACTATGTCAATATTGCAAGGAGACGGGCAATGGAAGCAAACGAATTTGCATCAAAGCATAGAAAAGCTGACTGCAAAGACCGTCAAGAAACAGGGCAAATTAATGGTTGTGAACCTGATGAAATGAAACAAAAGTCAATCTTCTCGAGTGATTGTACTGGTGGTTTCTTTGCTGATCAGTTCGAAAATTTAGCAAACTTTAGGGCCCACTATGACGGTACTGGGCCTGAGATTTGGGAACAGACTGGAGGTCATTTAGATGCTTTTGTAGCAGCTGCTGGCACGGGTGGTACAGTGGCTGGTGTTTCAAGGTTTCTCCAGGTCAAATTCATCTCTCTTTGCATATTTCACTCATAAAATGTCAGGAATGTCTGTGTGCTTAAATTCTTCATGAAAAGATCAACAGGAGAAGAATCGGAACATCAAGTGCTTCCTGGTTGATCCTCCTGGTTCTAGTTTGTTCAACAAGGTAACAAGAGGGGTCATGTACACTAGAGAGGAGGCTGAAGGAAAAAGACTGAAAAATCCATTTGACACCATAACAGAAGGAATTGGGATCAACAGATTAACACAAAATTTCATGTTGGCGAAACTCGACGGAGCTTTTCGAGGCACAGATAGAGAGGCTGTTGAAATGTCAAGGTAAGTCCACCGTGCTCATTCATTTCATGTTGACGAAAATTGTAAGACTTCCTCCCAAACCTTTCGATGCTTGGCTTTATTGTTATATCCATTATACATCTCAGGTTCCTTTTGAAGAACGATGGGCTGTTTCTCGGGAGTTCTTCAGCCATGAACTGTGTTGGAGCCGTTAGAGTTGCACAGTCGCTTGGCCCTCGTCACACAATAGTAACGATTCTGTGTGACAATGGGATGAGACATCTGAGCAAGTTTTATGATGCCAAGTATCTGTCTCAGTATGGTTTGACACCAACCGCAACTGGATTAGAGTTCTTGATGTCAGATGAGCCTCAGGAAACCTAAAAGTTAACCATCTCTCCACATTCAACCACATCTAGATAGCATAGTGTAGCTTGATCAATTAGAGTTTCAATATTCGGCGCATTCAGCAGTAGATCAGATTTTAGTGTAATTCATTTTTGAAGAGTAGGAATATTTATTTATAGCTCATTGTTTTGTCATATAGGAATGCCTGATTCATTAACGATTTGATCCTTTTTGTTCATCAACATTGGATTTGTATGCTTAATTATTGAGAAAAACCACATTGACTGTTATTCTCTGGTTCACTATAAAATCTAAAAGCATTATAACGTTTTCCAAAAATATCATGTTGTACTTCTTTCATTTCAATTTTCAAGAGGCTGTAATTAGAGGTGGACATGGACATCTACGACCTAACCCTGACAGACTCAATCCTAATCTAATCATTTTTTATCGACTTAAATCAGATTAAATCTTAAAAAACGTTAAAAGGATTAGGTTGCATTAAATTAAAAACTATATTTTTCAACTCAATTTTACAAACGTCCACTCTAATTATCGTCTCTATTTTGCAATTTCAATGTTCACTAAAACTTATTAAGTATTTGGACCTCATACAAAATCAAGAATCCCCTCCTATCCAATGAATCAAGTGCTCTATCCGATTACTTTTTCAATGGAACTTGGTCCCTGTGACTTTCATTCTTGATTGATAAACGTGCCATCACTGTAATTTTTTTCGTGAATCATTTAACAGAAAATGATCACGAACAAGGAAAATCCAGGCAAGAACTTGAGTTTAAACATCTTAACTTTTATTAAGGTATTGGTTTCTGCAAAACCATTGACACCAAAAGGTTTGACAAAGTAATTATTGTCAAAATACATAACCTGGAGAAAGTGTAGTCTCCAGGAAGATTTAACTTTAATATGTGTTACCACCAAATAGATATTATCTCAACCTCAACAAAAACTCCACTCACTGGGGGTTCCACTTCTCGAACTGCGACTCATGGCAATGCGGGTCTAGCCAGTCCCTTGGGGTACCCTTTGACATGTTGACGGTTGTTGTTTTGCCACCACCCACAAGCTCTTGCAGATTTTCCACCTTATTCTCCCACCCTGGCCCGCTGGTCCTCCGATCAGCTTCCTTCAGTTTCTGTTTAAAGCGCTGCTTGCGACTAGAAGAGTTCAGCAACTTCAGCTCCTGTTGCTTAGATTGTGAAGGAGGAGCACCGTGCGGCCCTAGATAGATGTTCTCTTCCTTCTTAGCCTGGAAATAAAGTAGAATGAGTCTATAGATTTAATCAACAGCCCTCACATCCACATGATGTAATTTAAAGCTACAAGCAACCGCACTGTCTAAATACGGTTTTATTTTTCCCTTTCAGTAATCTAAACAAAGATATAGGACTTGTTACCACCTTGGGAGAAGGAGGTTTTGAGATCTTCTCTTCTAGAGCATCAGCTTTACTTTGATCCGGGTCTCCTATTCCCAAGCTCGGAATCACAAATCCATCAGTGTCTGCATTAAAGCATCACAGGCCATAGATTAATGCCTACTAGAATACACTCATGCAATTGTCTTCAGGCATAATTTCTTTGGTAAAATTCCATTGGCCAACAATAAATCGAGTAACTGGTCACCCACATATTAGGCAAAAAGGAATCACTGAAATCAGTCAAAAACAATAGCCACCTCCAAAATAAGACAAGACAAAAATGGTAGGACTCTCAAACAAGCATCCCATGAACCAAGTAAGATCCAAAGTCCAAACAACCAGCAGCACCACATATATGGTAGAACAATTGCACTTTAAGATATGAGAACGTAATACATGCATAAATGGATATATTACATCATACAAAAGCTGAATAACAGAACAAAAATTCAGTTTGTCCACATCAAACAACTATTAAACTATTCTCTAACACTCACAACCAACTACCCCACAAACTCCTCATACACGTTAACTACAATGCTACATTCCATGCATTGCATAACCGTCATACATTATATGATTAAATACTCAAAAGAATGCAACACGCAAAAATAACACATATCATCTAGCTTGTTTATATATAAGTTCCTTGATTCCACAATTTAACCATTCGAAAAACAATCACTTCGAATTCATTTAACCATCCCTACAACATTTCCATGCTAACAACACCTAAAACAATATCAATATCATATCACTTCAACTCAAAACCACACACCTTCTCTCAAACCCTAAAAAATATCTCAAAATCAAAACACAAATGACAATTACTCATCTACAATCAATCAAACCAAATACAATTAAAAATCAACATGGCCACCAATAAAAAATAAAAAACCAAAATCAGACCCTAGAACCAAAAAGAAAATGAACCCAGATAGCACAATTTCACAATTTCGAAATACCCACAATTTAAATATCAAAAACCAATAATCACACCCAAATAAAAAGCAATACAGCAAAAAACCCAATAAAGATCCAAACTTTCCATACAAGAAAAGGGCAAAATTGTAATTTCATACCCCACTCATCTTCTTCTTCAACTGGAGGAGTGGTATGCACTGGAGAGGGGTCCATGGGACGCTGACGATCATGGATTTCAACGGCCACAGGGCGCTAAAGCCCAGAGAAAGCGAGATGCCCAAATCAATCAACGCAACACACAAAACCCTAATCGAGTGAATTGTGGGCCGTTTGATTTTATATAACAAAAGTTGAATAGTGATCGAATCCGATAAATAAAAGTATTGTGCTTTAGTTTCCCACCAAAAACCCTAACCCTAGAAAAGGTGAGTGAAAGTTGGGTGCTTTGATTTTGATTCGATTTTTTTATGGTGATATTCCGGAATTGCCCCTGTGGTTTGGTGTTAGACAAGGGTAGTTTTGGCATTTGGGAATTTGGTTTGTGGTTTTGCGTGATGTGTGGTTGTGATTTGGTTACGTGGGTTTTGATTGGTACAGGAAGGTTAGCATTTAATTTTTTGCCTTGTAATGCAAGGAAGGCTGGAACAGGTGTAGAATCCCGCACGGTTTATTACATTTCAACTTACAAGAAGCTTTATCTGCTTTGGGACCTTGCATGACTTGCATCTGTTTTACTATGTTGTAAGAAGGTTTATCTGGTGTGACTTGTGAGAGATCCTATACGAATTTCATATGGTTTATTATATAATACAGAAAGTTATTTGGCCTGTATTCTACATGAAAATCATGCGGGCTTGAAATCTCACATGACTTATCATATTGAAAGAAGGTTTAACTAGTCTATGATCCTATGAGATTTTCGCACGATATATTTACTACATTATAAGAAGGTTTATCTCGTACGATATATTATACAAAAATCGTACGATATCATAGTTGTGTAAACACTGCAACAAAATAATTTATTAGATGCGATAAATTTTTTTGTAGCACTACTAAACTAGGATTCTACAAAAGCACACTCACTTGATATTTTCCATACGTTACTTGGGTTGCTATTATAATGTTTAATCTAAATATGTTACAATAGACTATAATATCATATTCTAAGGTTTAATCTTCAAAAGAAAATAAAAAGTAATAGTCTATATGGTACACTTGGGATGAAATATGATCTATTAGCATGTGTGAGAATTGAGATTCCGATCCCATCATATATATTTATCATTATAAATATGAAGTTTTATTTTTTTATTATGACTGTTATATAAGATTCTACTCATTGTTAGAGAAGATAGATTTAAAACATTCTAAATTCATGAAATATAAAATAACAACAACTTTGAAACGTTTTAAATTTATTACACTTAACAAAAAAAAAAACGTACTGATATTTTTTTTTTTTAAATGAGAAACATACCTGATTTGAGTATGTTTATTTATGTGTCACTACGTCTGTAAACATAAGTATATTTTTAGTTTCAAGTCTAATTAGTACTAGATATATTGTGTCCCTTGGTTGAAAAAAGGGTACAATCACACATCATTACATGAAATGCACGAGTGGGATAATTTAGTGTCCAAAGACAATCCACCTTTGCAATACTACTTTGTTTCGTTTATGTTTCATTTCAACTTTTTGGCCTTCCACCAAGCCACCAATTCTACCAATTTAGGAGACACTAAAGATATGCTGCTCAAGTTCCATTCAAATTAATTTCTCTTTTGCAAACCATTAACAAACATGTGTGTTTCTTGTTTTGGATGACATGAATTAAAGTACCAATCAATTTATTATATCTTCTTTTTAACAATAATTGGCAATTTTATATCGATTAGATATGTCATGTGAATATATAAAATCGAACCAACTTGTTTTATTTAGGTTCCTTCTAGTTCATTTACCTTTCCGATGGGTTAGCCAAATTAACTAAATTATAATTACTTTCGTATTTTATTTCTTGAACTTGAAATTTTAGATATATTAACTTTTGTCAATCTAGACTATATAAAACCGAGCCAATGTCAAATTTAAACTTACCTAATAGCTTTCTTTAAAAAGAAAAATGTTGTACCCGAGATTATAAATGTAAATTATACTAATAAGAACATATATCAACATTCAACCTAACGATCAATTTATAAACTTTATGCATATAAAACTGAATTCGCGTTAATTTACATCAACCTACAAATTTTATATAAAATTGAATTGTTCATAAATGTAGGAGGTAGTGGTGCAAGATGCATACAAAGAAAACTTTTTCTCTTTGTCATAAATTTAGTTCATTTATCTCATTCATTCAATTAAAATATTGTCAAAAGTTGATGCCATGCACTTGGCCCTTTCATATTATTTCTGTGTGCTTGCTTGCTTGCCAGTTGGAAAAAGAGAAACAATGTGGGAGGTGGTGTGTGAGACTGACAGATATTAATAGTACAAGCCAAAAAACCATCTCCCCAATGAAATAGACAGCCATTAAAGACCAGAAAAAAATCATGTATGAATGCGCATGACAGGCAAAGAACCAAACGAGGAAAAAGGAAAAATGGGGCAAAATCATGATGAGTGTTTAAATTCAATTTATGGGGTTGGGGACAGAAAAAAATGGGAGGTGGGTGGTTGGTCATTATTATTGTTACTATTATTACTGATTTACTGTTTCCTTATTGGATGATATTAGGATTCTGCCAAGTCTTTAATGTTTTTGTCCTCTTTTGACTTGTGTGTTTTAACTCCATGTTTTGCACTATATTGTGCCCTGAACGTTAGGTTGCGATTCGAGGAAACCCATTTTCGGTGATAAATTCACGTTGATCCACCACAATACTTTCAAGTGTGGGTGACAACTCTCCAAAGTTTCATACGAGCAAATTTTTTATCTTTGTGTTGGTAACTCTCTCTCATTTTTTAAGAATAGATATCTGAATCGTACTTTAAAATTTTATCTCGATTGGTTCCAATAATAAACTAATTTGATATCAACAAGTTCAAAACAAAAAAAAGTTAGGATTCAATTATTTTTTGGAAAATGCATGAATAATTTTTGTCACACCAGTTAGGATGAATTACAAAAGATTAAGATGTACCAAAATCACGAGGTCTCAAGTTTGGACTCGGAATTCTTATAAATATAATCTATCATCAAACTGTACTCTACAGTGATAATTTTCTATTGAGATAGACAATCAAACATGTATAGATAACAACAAAATAAGTTTTCCATAGTCTGAACCCGAAAACAATTGAACAACCCATTTTTTTTTCAAAAAAAAGACACAGATTTTCAGAATTAGAGCTCACATTTATATATGCAAAAACATTTTTGTCTAATAGGATTGTCTTTATTGGCTTCACATTACCATGTGGTGGAAGCAAATGCAGGGCACATGGATTGCCAATTCCAAAGCTTTTTGAGTTTGTGATTGTGATCATTATAAATGTTAAAACTACAGTAGTAAATGCTTGCTTCTTCCAAGAGAATCATTTCCATTTATCAAAAAAAAAAAAAAAATGTTCACATCATATATTTATTAACTTATAGCCTTTAATCACGCATTAAGGTCAATTATAAGTATTCTTTTACATATTAATTATCAGTACCAATAACAATACCCCATGCCCTTATATCACATGTTAAGATCAATTATCAGTAGTCTTCTAGATATTATTTATTATTATCGATAACAATACTCTATCAAATATTTAGATCGATCGTTAGTTCTTTTATATATTAATTACCAATATTAATTTCAATATCTTATGTCCTTAAATCACATTTTAAGATGGATCATCAATATTCTTCTATGTATCAATTTTCAGTTTGATAACAATACTCTATATCCTTAAATCACAAATTAAGATCGATTATTAGTATTCTTCTACATATATTATCAATATGGATGATAATTTGTTGTGTTCTTAAATTATACTTTAAATCGATTATCGTGTATTTTTCTAATTTCAGTTATCGCTACTAGCAATACTAATACTCTATGCTCTTAATTAGAATATGTTTTTTTTTTTTGCCAGCATTGGATCTCATATTTGTTGAGAAGGTGAGATTGGACAAAATTTAATTCTCTTTTATCTCATTAGAGTAGGATAAATTACTCTCACTCAAAATAATGGGACCAGATAATCCCCTCTTTCTTTTTTTTTTCTTTTTTTTTTGGTTAATTTCATTATTTATTTTATAAATAATTTATATTTCAATTATTTATTGTATTTAAAAATTAATTTTACATATTTTATTAATAATTCAATTATATCATCACCAAATACATTATATTATTAATTTAATAATATTTTATCTAATCCAATCTCATCTCTATCAATTCAATCTCACGCAACAAACACACCCTTAAATCACTCTGTACATCGATTATCAATATTTTTTACATATTAATTATAGTATCAATAACAACCTACTGTCATAGCACATGTCATGATTATTATAAACGTATTACTCAACTATATAAGTTTAAACTCGATTATAGGTCATTGAAACTGTTCATTGTCTAGTCCATCCAACTAGCAAAATTTTCTAGGAATCCCAAATGAGGTTTATGGACCTTTTTGCTCTTCCTGCTTTTTAGTACACAACCACATTTGTTGCACAAACTTTTTCTCTCTTTTTATCTTTTCGGGCTGTTCAACTTCTGCTTTACATAGAAAAATAAATCTGTCACTCTTTGTCTCTGCTGTAGATGTCCTCTCCATATAGCTAGTCTTTTTTTATCATGTCATGCCATTTGTAGATCTCTGAAAAATGGGAAAATCAAGCAGGTTTCAAATCTGTTCTTCTTCATTGGTTTGTGTAGCTGTTGTTGTTGTTGCTGCTGTTTCTTGTTTGTTTTTCACATGTTTTCTGGGGTCTGGTCTTTATGGTACTTTTTTAGTCACAGTCACAGTCCTGGTTTCGTCATCTGTTTTTCTTCTCCAGTTCACTAGGAAGAAGAAGAAAAAGAAGGTCACTTTCGATGAGAATCCAGCCCAAAAAGAAGACCCCATTTCCTGCAAAGTTTCAAACTTCGTAGGAGATGTTAAAGTTTGTGAGAAAGTTGAAGAGAAAATGCAAACTTTGCTGGGAAATGAGGAAGAAAATGAAGCTGTTGCTGCTGCTGCTGCTGCCCAAGAAAGAGCCTTTTCAGATAGAGTTTCAAACTTTGATCTAGTTGGTAAGAAAGTTGAAGTAAAAATGCAAGCTTTGATTGAAAATGATGAGCAGAGAAGTCCATTTTGTGATAAAGTTTCAAACTTTCAAGTTGCAGAGAAAATGCAAGCTTTGATGGAAAATGTGGAGGAAAATGAAGGTGTTGGGTTTGTAAAGGAACCAGATTTTGATTTTCTATCAGGAAGTGAAAGTAGTACTAGTAATGATGAAGAAGAAGGAGGGAACTTTGAGATTGACTGGATGTGTTACAACAACGTTAATAGAGGTCGTGATCAAAATGAAGACATGATGAGGAGTTCTAGTGATTCAATTTCATCAGAAGATGATGATGATGAAGATGGTCTCATAGAAATCTCCATTCCACGCAGTGCAGAAGAAGAAGAAGAAGAAGATGATGAGACAAATTATAAGCAGAAACTTGGTCATGATCAAGAGTGCATTAACATGAAGCAATCACAAGCTGATTCTGATTTCAATGAGGAAGAAAACTTGATTGAAATAGACATTTCAATAGGGTCAATCAAGTGTTCAAGGTTTGAAATTGAAGCATGAAAAAGCACTCCTCTGTTTCAGCTTTTTTTATTGTTTTATTTTGTTTTATTTAACTAGGTTTTTAGCTTTAGCATCTTGATGTTCATGACTCATGATATCCATCAAGTGCTTCTGCTTTTTTTTTTGTTTAGTCAACTTGGCTTTTGTTAAAAAGCTTGATGCTTTTTGCTGTAATCTTTGATATTCTTTTCAACAAACAGTGCAAGTAAAATATCAAAGTCTTTTACTTTTTAATCACACCCCCTTCACGTGCAAGTGAATGTTTACATTTTCATTTATTTTAGTGAATTGGGTTTGAATTTCACCAAACGGATTTTACAAATTTTATGTAACTTAGCAAATGATGATCAAATTTTAGGTCTCGAAAACTGTTGTGTGTTTATGAGTCTCTCTTTGGATTATAATGTCTTCAGCCAATTCGATTATGTGTAATCGCTGCCTTAATGATTTCGAATCAAATCGTACTCACATTAGAGTTTAGAGATATATTACATACTATATTTAGAAGGGCTTTTTAATGTTAAAAGTGCTTTCAATAGTTAAAATTGTTTTCTATCTATTCTACGACATTTAATTGCAGTTGTAATTGAAAAAAGATTAATAGTTTATTCAAATAAATAAGTTTTCCATCTTTGCATAATTATGTACGGATATAAATTGCACTTACATCAAAATTTAAAGTTCGGCTTTTGACTATTTTTTTTATAATGTGTTTTTAAAAATATTAAAGGCATTTTAACATAATCAGAGTGTTTTCTATCTATCTTAAAATGTCAGATGCCTTCATTGGAACCAGAGCAGGCCTTCTATAGGCAAAAGCTTCCCTCATTTGGCGGGCAGGGAGCTCCTAGGGTCGGGGTCCATTCCCCTTGATCCCCAACCCAGTTTACCACTTGGGCCTCCTTATTGATGAGCTGACATTTGGGGTTTCTTTGTTGATGGGCTGATACTTCACTGGACTGTTGATTTTTGCTATTGCATCTATTGTTTTGCACTAAGAGTGAGCGTTGTGGAGTTCGGGTTGAATTGGGAGATTTCCTTTTAGGTAGAGTTGATCGGGTCAAATTCAATTCACCACAAATATGTTAAAAGTTCAATTGGTAACTCTTCTCATAGTTTTAACAATTTGATTATGAACAAAACGAGTATAAATAATGATTCAATCCACCACAAATATTATCTTTAATTCTAGTATTTAGCAAGTATTCTTTTAAAGGGAGGATAAAATCTTGGATTTAAGAAAGAGAAAAAACATTTGTCATGTTGGGTTTGGTTGAATTGAATATTAAATAATTTTCAACTCAATCCAACCTAATTTTTTTAAGATTTAACCCAAATAAAAAAATAGTTGGATTGGATCGAAATTATTAGGTTGGATTAGAGATGACCGCCCCTACTTCAAACAACTCAAATACTTAGAGCATCTTCAATGCAAGTATGGATTGTGAAAAAATGGAGTGCCACGTAGGATAAATTGATAGAGTGTTAAAATTAAGCTCTCCAATGCAAACTTCTATAACTACTATCAAGCTGACGTGACAAAAAAAAAAATAGAGGCTGTCAACCTCAATGTTTATTTCTAGAGAACCTCCTTAACAGCCATGTCAGCAATAAATAATTAAAATTTTCATAAAATAATATTTTATAATAATTTACTTTAATGATATATTATTCTTTGACTATTCATTATTGAAATGAATAGACTAGTATTAGAGAGCCCTTTTAGATTTGAGTGTCTATCAATTAATATTTATGCCACATATGATGTACATTTCTTTGACATTGATGATGTGTCCATTTTTTTAAAAAGACAATTCATATTTACATTGGAGATGCTCTTAAATAAAGAATTGTAAAGCTTTTAAGCCCATAGAAAACCTAACCAAACAACCGTTAATAAGTCGTTACGCATTGATGATGACATTTTTCATTTGTGATATGCATTTAATTTATCAATGTTGGGATACAAATGAGAATTGTGGGAGGTCTAGTATTGAAGATGTTTCTTAAATTTTCTAGCATTAATTATTTGATAATCTGAATGGATATCCTTTTTAAAAATATAATCCAAGTAGATTTTCTTTAAAAGCATAATCTGATAAGATTTTCTTTCCTTAAAAAATATAATCTAAGCAGATTCATTTTTTAAAAAGATAATCTAGATAGATTTGGTAGCAGTATATACCAAGTATGTTAAGATATATGTAATAGTTAGCATTTATTCTGATAAAATTACCATATTTGTAATAGTTACCATTTATTCCAATAAGATTACCATGTTTGTAATAGTTGCCAGCAATTCTGATAGTGTTACCATATGTACAGATAACGTTACCATACTTATAATAGTTACCAATTATTCTAATAAGCTTACCATACCAACAAGCCCCTGTATAAAAGTTTTTTTTTTTTTTTTTAAAAAAAAGGTTAGGAAAAATATTTAAATTTAGATCCTCAATTTAATTGAGATTTATAATTTGCACCCATGTTTTACACCACAATATGGAAAAATTACTTTTAATATTTAATTTCTCAACCAAAATTCCTGATATTTAATAGTGTTTCGTACAACAGTAAACTAGAACAACTTTGGAATAAATAATACCTGAAATGGTTTTCCACTGAAAAGACAAATTAAAGTTTCCTATTATAAAATGAAAAATACAGTGTTCTGAAAACAATACTAGTATGGCATCAATCATAGAAATATTTTAATATTGCCATAACACATGAAAAATAAATTACTATTAATCACCAACAACTTTCAAAATTTCGTTTGATATTAGGGAAATTTGTAACAACCCAAAAAGTTTGATTTTTTTTTTTTTCAAATATCCCTTTTATTTAAAATTTAGATAAAAATCCCCCTATACTAGGGTTAACAAGATTTTTAATACACGATTAAGGTTTTTTTCTTTTTATAAAATTTAAAAATATAAAACGACTTTGTATACAATAAAGGAGTTTTAACCTTAAAAATAAAATTAGAGGGGTTACTTTTTAAAATAAATAAAATCTCGAGAAGATTTTTGCAAATCTTTGTTAATTTACCATATAAATAAGCGTGTCGAGGTTCCAGTTTCACATCATTATTTGAGTATGTAGTCACAAAAACCTAAACCAATTTTCTTTTAGAAATGGCCATCTAACCCTTAGGCATAAACCTGTAAATCTTGACCTCGATCATATTGTGAAAGTAGCTGTCTAAATAAATCCTCATAAACCTCATATCAAATTTCATATTATGGAAGTAGCTATTTCGATAGATCCTCACAAATCACCCGACCTGATTTCACATCGTAAAAATAGTCATCTGTATTTTGATAGATCCTTACACACCTTCGATCAAAATTCATATTCCATAAACATCCATTTCGATATATTCTCACACAACATATCGATCCAATTCCAAATCGTAAAAGTGGTCGTCCAAACAGTTTCCAACAAACACCAAATCCGATCTCAGCATTAGTTTCATCAAATTCTACAAAATACCCAATTTCAAACCTTAAAACCAAAGGTCCAAACAACTTCCGTTTAAACAAAAAACCCAATCTCAGCATTAGCTCCATCAAATTCTACAAACATACCAAACTATAAACCCTAAAATTAGCCATCCAAATAGGTTCCAATAAACACCACACTCGATCTCAGCATTACTTTGAACATCATATATAAAAACACCAAATTTCAAAACCCTAAAGTAGCCTCCAAATGGATCCTAGCAAACACCAGACCAAGTCCGAAATTAGTTTTATTAATACCAAAAAAAATACCAAATTATAAAACTCTAGTTTAAATCGTCTTATTAGATTCCAACAAATGCCAAAATCTAACATTAGCCACCTAAATTTCTACAACAACCAATATCAAACCTTATAATTAGCAGTAGAAATCGATTCCGACAAACCCTAAACCGATCTCGACACTAGTTTCATCAAATTCCCAAAAACACCATTAAAACAAACCACCATCCACCTTTTAGGTTCCCCCCATTTCTTCCTCTCTCACCGGGCCCGCACTATCCTTCCCACAAAACGCCATCAAACGAATATCAAACCACAGCCGTTGATTCCTCTAGATACCCTCATAACCCAATCTGCACCGTTGATCACTCTCTCCACCTCGAACTTCATCCCCTCCCTCAATCTCACGTGGCAATCAAATCTGCACTTTCAAATCCGAATTTCGCGTCCGCATGATATATTTATATTCCCAGAATGCCCCCAGTTTGTCTTTCACTATATTTTATAGTCTGAGAGAGAAATATCGAAGCTTGAAAAAAAAGTTAATAAATATAAATAAATAACGAAAAATAAAGGTCAGAAGAGTGAGGAGCTGAACTGAGTAGTCTTCGCTTTGGAGATTTGAGTTTTCATTAATTTGTAAGTTTTTTGTCCCTGATTTTTTTTTGGGTTTTTTGATATGTTGTTGTTGTTATTGTTGTTGTTGTTATATGTATTGTTGTGTTGAATTTTGGATGTGTAAGTTGTTTGTGATATGTATGTTTGGTTGTTTGGTGTGATGTTTTGAGGTGGGTTTGTGTTGAATGGTGCGTTTTGGGTGTGAATTTGGGGGTTGGGTGTGTGAATTTGGTGTTGTGGGGTGTGTTTGGTTGCGGGGAAAATGTGGAATTGGAGAGGGAGTAAGAGGGTGGAATTGTGGAAGATAGGGTTTTTAGTGATTTGGGTGGGGGGAAAGTTTATTTTTTGGGGGAAAGTAGTGAGCTTTTGCTGGGAAAATTTGGAATTGGATGGGGAATCTGAGGGTGGAATTGTGGAAGTTAGGGTTTTTGGTGGTTTGTGTGGGGGGTAAAGTTGATTTTTTGGGGGGGAAAGGAGTGAGCTTTTTTCGTTTTTTTGGGTTGTTGGTAGTGAGGAATTGGTGTTTGGTTGGTGGAAAAATGTGGAGTTGTAGAGGGAATTGAGGGTGGAATTGTGGAAGTTAGGGTTTTTGGTGATTTGAGAGGGGGAAAAGTTTTTTTTTTTGGGGGAAAGGAGTGAGCTTTTTTGGGGATTTTTGGGTTGTTGGTAGTGAGGAATTGGTGTTTGGTTGGTGGGAAAATGTGGAATTGGAGAATGAATTTGAGGTTGGAATTGTGGAAGATAGGGTTTTTAGCAATTTGAGTGGGGGGAAAGTTGATTTTTTGGGGGAAAGGAGTGAGCTTTTTTGGTTTTTAGGATTGTTGGTAGTGAGCAATTGGTGTTTGGTTGCTGGGAAAATGTGGAATTGGAGAGGGATTTTGAGGGTGGAATTGTGGAAGTTTGGGTTTTTGGTGATTTGGGTGGGGGGGAGTGGGGAATTGATTTTTTTAGGGAAAGGAATGAGCTTTTTTTTTGTTTTAGGGATGACGGTAGCGAGGAGCTGGTGTTTGGTTGCTGGGGATAATGTGGAATTGGAGAGGGAAGCTGAGGGCTGAACGGTGGAAGTTAGGGTTTTTAGTTAAAAAAAAAAAAAAAAAACTGATTTATGTGGCCTTGTTTTAGGTTTAGGTTAGTTTGGTTGAATGTAAGAAAACAAACCCTAGAATTTAGATCACTATTTTTCCTCAACTTCATTTCCTTTTTTTTTTTTTTTCCCCAGCAATCAAACAGGGTTTTTATTGTTACTTTCAATCTCTTGGTTTTGCTGTGTTTGAGAACTCTCCCAAGGTTGGTAGATCCTGTTCATTGGCTTGACTTACGTATCTCTGATGTACATCGGTGTTATTTTATCAGAAAGATGAAAGCTTTGGGGGTCTAGGAGTTGCATTTGGGTTTAGGTCCTTCGAATGAGTGTGTTGTTTATGAATTGGTATGCGGTTAACTGTTTGGCTGTGTGGATTTCAGTCTGACTAAGTGATGTTTTTGTGCAGGTATTTTTGTGTTATTTTCGTTGAGGCAATAAATTAATAAGTTTGATAGTAGAGGGTTTTGGTTTAATAATGGGTGACGAAGAAAACAAGAGTGAAAATCCTGAGGTGGTGGCTAATGGGACTAGTCTGCCAGAGAAACCGGCTGAAGCTGTGGCTGGGAAGAAGGAACGTAAGGAAGATGGAGTACAAGATATGGACGAAGATGGGAAAGGGGATGGAATGAAAACCATGGACGAAGATAAGAAAACGGATGCTGACACTGAAGTCAAGGAGGATAATGATGTGGTAGCTGAGAAGGGGAAAGACAAAAACAAAGAAAAGGAGGAGAAAGAAGAAAATGGTTCAAAAGAAGATGATGGGACTGAGGAAAAGGAGGAAAAGGACGACGAGGTGAAGGAGGCTGAAACGGAGGAAGTACCAAAGTCTGAAGAGACGAAGGTGGCAAAAGGGTCAAACAGGCGTGCAAGATCGAAGAGTGGTGGGGTGGAAGGTAAAGAAAAGAAGTCGAGAGCAGTTAAGACAAAGAAGGAGCCACCGCCTAGGACTCCTGCTACCATTGATCGCCCTCAGCGGGAGCGGAAATCTGTTGAGAGGCTTGTGGCCTCTACTGAGAGAGACACTTCAAGAGAGCTCCAGATTGAAAAGGTTTTCTTTCAGTTAATTTTCTCAGTTCCCATTTTGCTCAGCAACTGTGAGTTTTGTGTTCTATTAGGATGTCATTTGGTTTATACTGTTGTATGAAAATTGCAGGGCAGGGGTACTGCACTGAAAGATATTCCTAATGGTATGGCTCATATTTCTTCTTTACATTCCCTGTTCCATTGTTTGTGCACTTTTCTGCTGATCTGACTGCTTGAAAATTAATGGCAATTTCTTTGCGTTTAATGTTTTCCACTTTGGTATATGTTTTCTGCTTCAGTGGCATTTAAATTGTCACGAAAGAAGACTGATGACACCTTCAGACTCCTTCACTCAATCCTTTTTGGACGGAGGGGCAAGGTAATCTGATAGTGTTTTCTTTCTCGGTATTTGCTTTTGTTATTCAATTTATGATCAAATATTACTGCCTTTCTTGGTTGGTGATGAGGAGGTACTCAACTCATATTTGCGTACGACATAAAAACCTTGTGTATGAGATTGTTTGGAGATACCATGGTTGGGAAATCTCAGGTCTTTTATTGAGTGCTGTATGTGTGACTTTTACTCTTTGCATGCAGGCGTTTCAAGTGAAAAGCAACATATCTCGTTTCTCTGGGTTTGTGTGGCGTGAAAACGAGGTAAGAACCAGATTTGGAAGAAAGAAAACTGATTGTTTCTATGTACTTGGTTCACCGGTGATAGCATGTTTTAGTGGTTTGATTTATTAGCTTCTGATTGATTTTCCATGTGATGGTGATATGTAATTTCTTTTTTTTTCTATTTTTTTGGCACTTTCATGGTTTAATCGTGCCGATCTTGCAGGAAAAACAAAAGGGCAAAGTCAAGGAAAAGCTTGACAAGTGTAACAAAGAGAAACTGCTTGAGTTTTGTGACGTACTAGACATTCCAATCTCCAAAAACACCAGGAGGAAGGTTTGTTAATTTACTACTATACGTGTTCGTTTTGACATGCAACTATTATTAATTTTAATTGATGCAGTTAACACTTATTTTTGAACTGCCTATAATTTATGAGAATTGAACATATATGATGCAGGAAGATATTGTTACAACACTCATAGACTTTTTGGTGGCTCCTCATGCTACAACTACTGTGCTACTCTCTGAGCAAGACGTATGTCTACATTAGCAACAAATAACTGGATTTCTATTTTACCTATCGGAGTGATTTCTTACCTGACAAATATTTTACCTCTTGTGATTTGTTTGGTAATTCAGTCTTCTAAGAGCAAGAAACGCAAGAGGGTGATGAAAAGTTCATCTGGGAGCACACCATCTTCGAAACGCTCAATGAAGGTATTTCTTTAAATCCCAATTAGGGTCCTTCTCTACCGCTTATCTGTTTTCAGGGTGTTTTTGATATTTGGTCTTGGCTATTTCAGTAATATTTTCCAATCATGTGTCTTTTTCTAAATAGAGTCGAACAAAGAGTGAAGATGCTTCTAAATCGGAGAAGAGTACGCCTGACAGTGAAGATGAGTCTGAAGAGGAGGAAGAGGAGGAGGTGAAAGAAGAAGAAACTGAAGAAGAGGTGGAACAAGAAAATGGTGTTCCAGAAACAGAAAAATCTGATGAAGAGATGCCTGAGGAGTCTGAGAGTGAGGAGAAAGTTGAGTCTGAGGAAGAATCTGAAGAAGAGGAAAAAAAGCGCAAACGAAGGTCAAATAAATCGAGTTCAAAGAAGGAGTCTGCTGGAAAATCTAGGACCAAGAAGGTCACTGTTCCAAAATCCAGTCCACCTCCAAAAAGGGCGCCAAAGAAAACACTGGCTAAACGCACCAAGGCTGATGATGACAGTGACTCAAGTCCTAAGGTATTTTCAAGAAAGAAGAAGAATGAGAAGGTCACAAAGGAAAAGGCTTCAACTCCAGCAAAATCCACTCCCAAGGAGAAAAGTGGTAAAAAATAACAACTGATACGCTTCTCTTTCATTTTCTCTCTGTTTCTCTTCAGTTTTTTTTTTTTTTTTTTGGCGGGGGTGGGGGGTGCTGTGTGGTGGGTCACTTGTTTATGTGGTGGATATTGTCATGACAAAATTTTTGCAGTGATGGTTTCCATTTCCCATAAAACTCATGCTTTCTCATGAGTCATGCCAAAACATTTCAAGATCTGCAAATTTTATTATCTTCCATTCTCAATTCTTTCATATCTTTGTCGGTAAAATTTATTTTTTATAGACTAGTGTTGTGAAATGGAGCTAGCCAAAATGTTCTTATGTGGTATTATCGTTGTCTTGATCATTGATATGCTAAAGCTTCTCTTTTTTGTTTTTTTTAATTGAAGGGAAAAAATCTGGAAAAGGGAAGGAAAAAGCTAAGGAGGAGAAAGTGAGGCCAAGTGATGTAGAGCTAAGAGATGCAATCTGTGAAATTCTCAAGGAAGTGGACTTCAATACGGTGAGATTTGATATCAATACCCTGCATTCGTGTCATAAATAGCATATATACTTGAATTATTATGAAAAGAAAAAAATAGGAGATGAGGAAATTTGTAAGTGGTTGCATTTGGTTAACTGCTAGAAGAACCTCTGTATTTATAGTACCTGACTTGTATTTTTCCTCCGTTTCAGGCTACCTT
The DNA here is from genome assembly GCA_022984855.1 of Dimocarpus longan. Classification (NCBI taxonomy): domain Eukaryota; kingdom Viridiplantae; phylum Streptophyta; class Magnoliopsida; order Sapindales; family Sapindaceae; genus Dimocarpus; species Dimocarpus longan. The sequence goes on from CM041014.1 coordinate 23,626,619, forward strand.
TACTGACATCTTGAAGCAACTTGGTATGCACTTGTCACTTTTATTGTCTGCAAATATAATCTGTGAAGTTTTGGCTTTTAACTATTTCTCATATGAGTATCACTTGATGGTCGAAACTTTAACACATCGATCAACTGATGTGTTAAACAGTTTGTTTAGTCTCTTGGTAGTATAAGAAGATTTGTCGAGTGCCGTTCATGATTAGAAGCGATCATTTTATGATACAAACTTTTTGATTTATAGGTTAAAATAATTTTATTGACCAATGAGTGATTGTACCACTTTACAGCTGATCTATTCAACACTGACCTGACCTCAAGAAAATCGTCTATAAAGCTCATGATCCAGGACGAGCTGACTAAACTAGCTGACGATGCGGAGGATGAAGATGGGGATGGTGATGCTGAGAAGGAAGAAAACGAGTCTACCGTTCAAAAGGGAACGGAATCAACCCAAAAGGTCAAAGCCTGATGACAAACTATGGTGACTGAACATGACTGCATGAATATATTGTAGCTATTTATGCCTTTCGGTCCTTCCTGTTCAGTGTAGCGATAGCTGTATCTCTTAATGTAATGCTTTAGAATGTTTTTATAAGCCGGCTGTAATCTATTGTTAGCGTTAATTTGCCCGGCTGCTAAACTAGATTTTATAAGTAGAAGCTAGAGGAGAGGGGGTGCTACTCTGAGCTGTGCTACACAGAATATTGCCTTTCTGTTTTGTACACAATTGCGTAATCTGTAGGGAATTTCTAGCTGACCCTTTGTGGAATACATGGCTTTGGATATCCAGTATGTTTTAATGATTATCAAACGAATCCAGGCTGTTGAAAAGTTTGGCAGTTTTTCATCATTGAGCTTTTGTCTTTAACCTTTTGATGCGTGATTGTGTTGTAAGCTTGCTGACTCAAGGGGGGCCTCTTGTTGGATGTTAAAGAGTCACCGTTTTTGGTCAGTTGGTTGGGCTGTTTAGCAGCAGACCCCTGTTACTAAACATACTAGGTTCCTGGATTGGTGTTACTTTCTAACACGTATCGGTCCTAGGTCCAACAACATGGAATAGAGTAGCTTAGCTATATTGTATTAGATAATAAAGTATCTAATACTGTACAGCTACGGTTGGTCAAATAATAACTAATATAAACACTTTGATAGTTTAAATACTTGGACAGGTGATTAATCACTTAATCAATTTATTTGAATTGTGGTTCTATGTAGATTCAATCTATCTTTACAAGTTACATTGTAGCGTGCCGGATGCATTCTTCAAGCAATTTGATAGTTTAGAAGCTCGGGTAGGTGGTTAATCACTCAATCGATCTGGTTGGGTTGTGGTAGCATAATGATTGAATCTAAAATAAATCTTCATCTTTTATAATGAAACCATCCATATCAACTACAAATTGATGGTTTTTCTTCATGACTTCTCTCCTGGCAGTAGGGCTTATGATTGGATGTTGATGATATTTTGAGATCACAAGCACAACCAAGTTGTTTAAAAATATGTTAAAAAGTGTGATTGATACCTACCACGCCAATGTGAAAGAGTTTATGTTCCCCCCGATTAAATGCAGAAAAATGCTTTGTCCTTTTCATGTTTATACATTAGATTACCGTGTCATCTACATCACTTAAAAAGCTTCAACTTAATTTGATGTTGCAACTTATTATTATTATATTATTGTTGTTCTTTTGCTTGATGACTATTAATTATAAATAATTGGCCCACAAAATTTCTTCAAGTTTGCAAAGCTTAAGTTGTGGACTAAATTTTAAAAGTGAGGGGTGTTTTTTTTTTTTTTTTTTCTTATTTTATAAATAATAAAAAAAATGAATATCATTAAAAGTGTATATCTCGGATGATTATATATCTTCTTATAATTTTATTCATATTAATAGTCGGAGTTTAGATCATATCAGGCGCATTAGTCGAACGCGTGTGGAGACTGGGAAGTTGATGTTTATAGTTGAAGGAATAAATTTTCGAATCAAGTAACTAGTGGTTGAAAGAGGGATAAAAGGCCTAAAGGTTAAAGGTTTTATAATTTTTTTTAAAAGAAAAAAAGTTGACAAAAGGTTCAAACTCTAGTAGGTAAAGACAGATGGGTCCACTATTTGTAGTGGAGCACTCATTTGACCTTCTTCTGATCATCATCTAATCAAGGATTGAGTGGAAGGCACTTTGTGTTTAATTGATAATAATCTTTTAATTAGTGCTTTTGTTTTTGATTTGATTTGTTGTTTAGTAATCAAAATTTGGATATCAATAAGCTCACCTCCCTTACTACTTCTCTTTTTGTCTCAGAACAAGCCAAATTATTACATATTTTAACTTGTATGTCAAAACTTCTAACGTCACCCGAAAAAAGAAGAAAATAATGGATATAATCCTGTTTGATTCATTACTATTTAAAATTCAATTCCAATGAAAAAACTTAAACTAAGAATAAATTGTTCTTTTTGTTTTTTTATATCAACATTAGCTCAGAAGGCAGCCGAGATTAAGTGAATGAGCAATTCATAATGTGTGAGAAAAAGAGTCCATAAATTTATGAAGGATGAATATAGAATCTACTATCTTATGAAGATAGAGTCCTAAATTGTTCATTCTTTGACAAATGGGTGCCTACATAAATTCTTTTTCATTCACATCATAAATGATAAAAAGTTGTTTATGACATATTCAGTATATTTTTCTGAAAATGAAATTCGAAAATCACTACGACGTAGTGGTAATAGTACGTGTATTATAATTAAAAAAAAAAAAAAGTAAAATAAGAGACGAACGAAACTCACTGCCAAACAAAACTTACGACATGCGATGATGAATAGAGGAATGGGGGGCGGCCATGAATTTGGGCAATGGACTAATAGTCAATGTGATATATATTTTTATTATTATTGTAAAATATAGACTAAAAAAATAAAAATACATAAATAAAAAAAGGAGTCATGAGCTAAGGGCCGGTTATGGGTATGTAATCACTCATTTAATATAATTGTACTAATATTTATTAGTTTTAGTTGTTACCCGTTTGAGAAGTCCCTATTTATTTATGTGACGGCTTTTTAAGTGACAACAATTATTCATATTTGAATATTTAAGAGATGTTAATTTAAAAAATAATTTAATGTATTTTACTTTGGTTTGTAATTTTAATATTATCACAGTATAAATAATTTTTATAACAAATTCAAGAGTTGTTATTGATAAATAATTTTATTTAATCAGTAAGATAATTAATTATTTTTTATTTAATTATCTAAAAGATTAGATAAAATTATTCATCAATAATAATTATTAAATATTTTTAATAATCATTTTTATAATTAATTTAATTATTGTTATTAATGATAATTTTATTCAATAAAGAGCGAATTACAATTTACTCCCCTGATTGAAACGCTTATTCAGGCGGGACAAATGTTTCAATGATATTATAATTTAGCCCCCTACCGTTAGTAAAATTCGTTACATTTAATGGCAAACGATATCAAAATGGTAAAAAGACGAAATTACCATTTGACTGAAATTGACCAATTGACCAAATTATACTCGATCAACTCTCACTCTGTCATTATGTTGTTCTCTCTCTTCCTCTCATCCTTCTTCTTCTCCCCCCTTTTTCCGCTTCTTCTTCTTCTTCACTTCTTCTTCTTCTGTTGTTCTTCTTCCTCGGATCGGGTTCACTCCGATCTGACGAACCCAGTTGGGTTCATGATACGAACCCAGATCTGGGTTCGTCAGCGAACCCAGATTCTGGGTTCGCCAGATTCTGGGTTCGCTGATGAACCCAGAATTTTGGTTCGTCAACGAACCCAGATCCTGGGTTCAATCGTGAACCCAGAATCTGGGTTCACGAAATGAACCCAGACCCTGTGTAACACCCTTACCCCAAATTCCCGTCTGTACGAGGATCGAGGCGTGGGATGTTACTCTTTTTCTTATTTCAAAATTTCTTTTATAAAAATTATCGTTTTCAAAAACTCTTATTATACTTTAACGAAATTTCGATAGAGTTTTCTCTTAAACCTGTAGAGAAAACACACTTCTAAATCAATTCATTTTCTTAACTTTCGATTTCGGACCTCTCGTCCGTTTCCAATTCACTCCAACACACAAACATTTAACAATAAATATTTCTTTTAACATTTAAAGATTTTATAAAAATAATACCATATAAAATCTTTCTCAGTGGATAATTTACAGAAGTTATTACAAGTGATAAACGTTAAATCCACACAACATGATTGTGGCCAAAATAGGATATTCCTACAACACAACAATGATGATTACCAAAATGATGAGGGCGGATGTGACTTGAGGGAAACTGCAGCTATTTTGTCTTTGTCTTTGCTTCAAGCCCTATTCAACTACCTACGCGCGGTAAATCCAACGCGCTAAGTCTTTCGACTTAGTGGGTGTACTCATATAATATTGAAATCATAATTATTTTCAAAATACAAGCATAAATTATTTATCAATAAAACACACGGTACCCAATTTCACAAAATAAATCATAATTCTGTGACTTTCCAATACATTTTTATTGCAAGCACAATCACAATCTAATTTTCACAAATGCCATTATCAAATAAAATCACAAGATTTTCTTTATTCAATTTATTTTAGCCATTCGTAAAGTCTATCACGATACCATGGATCGGTAACGGGTTTACTGGCATCAACCAGACTAAACGGTAACCCCGGCAACGGCCGCTCGGTGTGTATCCACCGGGTCGCATATCACAATCTGTTTCCGTTTCAGGACCGGGCATTCGGTGCCTCTCACAGTCCGTCATACAACGTCTATAAGCAATCATAACGGTGCAGTACTGTTAATAATTACCCTATTGGCTAGCCAACTACCAATCCCCACCTACCGGTGATTAGTTTTACTTGGGCCCTTTAAATTTTTCAAAAATACAGAATTTACCAAGACTTTAATCGCAAAAACATTTTATTCCATATTTAAATCTGTTATTCCAGATTCTTCGGGGTACCACTCGTGATCATTTCAAATGACCATTTCGCCCCTAATCTCATTATCACATCTTAATAAAATTATTATCTCATTTCTCTTATTTTTGGGACGATCCCAAAATAGAATATTCTCAAAATTTTTCATTTCAAATATTAAATCCATCAAACATACCACCAATACATCACATAATTAACATCTCAAGGCAAACAAAATCACGAAAATACCCCTATAATAATTTATACATCAATTTCGACTATAGGGGATTTTAATTTCAAAAATTGTTTCAAAGTCATTTTTCTTCAAATAAATTCATCAAATAACATATAATTAACACCCAAAACTATTTAATATCTCAAACAAATAATTAAATCAACTATCACAATAATAAATATATATTAAAATTCGGAATTAATAAGCAAAATTTTTAAAAATATGAGTACACTAACCTTTGGGCTTTCTACTAGCCTCTAACAGCTCTCAATTGATCCCTAAAATTTTTAATTGAAATTTCTGGGATCAGAATCGCGTATTTCTCTACCTGGGGTTTGAAAAATTAAAGAAAATCATGCTTGAGAGGTGATTAAGCTATCATATAATATTATTGATGCTTCCTAAATATTCTAGCATGCTTCTACATGAATTTCTACACGATTTGAGCTCTCAATGGGATAAAAAAATTAACTTACCCGAATTTCACTTCACTGACAATTTTTCAAGTCTAGATTTAGACACCCAATAGCTTGAATAAGGTTAGATCTAGGTGTTTTAACTAGGAAATGGGTTAAAAAGGGTTATTAAAGTAAAAGAAATAAAGAAAATAGGAAATAAAATAAAAAAAAAAAAACAAAAACGCACCAGAGAACGCAGCCGGCCGAGGAGAGAAGAAAATGAATAATGCCGGTTACTATGCTTGTCTTTTTATATAATTTTTTTTGTCAAATTACAATTTAGTCCCTCAAAAAGTTAAAATGTTAAATCGACCCCTAAACTTTTTAAAATTCTCATTTAAACCCCTCGAATAATAAATATTCCTAACTTGATATTTTCTTTCATTTCTTATTCCATCTTAACCCCAAGACCAACTACTTTATTACCTTTATGCCACTCATTGAAGTTTTATTTTAATCCTACTTGAAAATAAAATTCAATATATATATAAAAAAAAATTTAGAAAATTTTGGGACGTTACACCCTGGGTTCAATCGTGAACCCATCTGGGTTCACGAAAATGAATCCAGATCCTGGGTTCACGATTGAACCCAGAATCTGGGTATATATATATATTTTTCAGTTTGATGGTTTTGATTTTAGATGATGTTGGGTTTGATAGTTTTGTGGGAGATTGATAATGTTAGGTTTAATGGATGATGTTTAAACTGCTGGGAGATTGATAATGTTAGGTTTGTGGGAGATTATTTCCAAAACTGGGAGATTGATAATGTTAGATTTCCAGTCATATGTTGAAACTGCTGGGATTATGATTTTGAACATGATGATGAAATTAAAAGTTAAATTTTTAATGTTAGGTTTGATGGATGATGTTTAAACTGCTGGGAGATTGATAATGTTAGGTTGGTGGGAGATTGATAATGTTAGGTTTGTGGGAGATTATTTCCAAAACTGGGAGAGATTGATAATGTTAGATTTCCAGTCATATGTTTAAACTGTTGGGATTATAATTTTGAACATGATGATGAAATTAAAAGTTAAATTTTTATTTATTTTATTTTATTTTTTAATATATATTTTTAAATCAATTCTATTTAATATACATATTTTTATTTAATTTATTTTAAAATTTAAAAAAAATAAATAAAATTAATATCAAAAGATAATTTTACCCCTCTCTCAGTTAAGTGTAACTGAATTTATTAACGGTAGGGAGGTAAATTGCAATATCATCGAAACATTTACTTTACTTGAATAAGCGTTTCAATCAGGGGTTTAAATTGTAATTTGCTCTTCAATAAATAAATAAAGTGGTAAAATTATTTTTTTAAAATATATTAAAGTAAACAAACAATTATTTATTATTATATAATAAAAAAATCCAGGTAAGACCGACCACGTGGGAGATACGCGATCAATGGTGGAGAATAACGAGCCCATGATCCAATCTGATGGTTAAAACCCCAGCCGTACAAGCACTACACTTATCGACAAACAACGGTCCACAATCGTCCACGTGTACAATCTCCTCTGCTTTTCGACCACTTATAATCGAACGGCCCCAGTCCCCTCGCTCTCAAACTCCCTGTCTCTCTTTCTCTGTTCTCTTCTTCCAAAAAATAAAAAAAAAGCTATAATTTTCACTTCTTCACGCTCAAAATCTCCCTCTCGATTGTTATCTGGAACTATCATCTTCACATTCCACTCCATTTTCTCTTCTCTCTGTTCAATTCAGTTGAAAATTTTTAACCTATTATTTTACTGAAACCGATACGAAGTCTCTGTTTTTTTTCCTTTGTTTTTGTGTTTTTGAGGGTCTGTTCGTGGCTTCTTGAGCTTGTTTCTTGTATTTCATTTTCAAAACTCACCACAAAAAAAAAACAAAAAGCCCTTTTTCAGATAAGTTTAAACTTCAATTTCTTTGAGTGAAAAAGATTTGAACTGTCCGTTATATATATTTATTTATTTATGGTTTTTCAAGGTCTGTTCATGGTTTCTTGAGTTAATTTTCACTCAAAGTTTTTGTATTTCATTATCAGAACTTAAAAAAAAAAAAAGAAAAGAAAAGCACCCCCTTTTAGAGAAGTATAAAGATTTTATTTATTTATTTGTCTCTGGAATTGATTTGAATCTTCTGTTTTCTTGTTCATGGCTTCTTAATCTTATTATCTCTCTTATTTTTACTTAAAATTATTGTATTTCATCGAAATCCTACAGGTAAAACTATCAAATAAAATCGAAAACCTTTATTTCTACTTAAGCTAAACTTTAACGTACTCAAAAAAAAAAAAAAAAAAACATGAAACCCTTCGAATCTATACTTCCACTTTTATCCTTTAAATACTTTTAAAACACGCACACCAAAAAAAAAGAAAATCTCATTTTTACTGTCCTTTGTCAAAACAAACCACCACCCCTGTCGACTTCAATTCTTCAAATACTTTCTTCCTCTTTTCTCTAATTTCTCTCTGTTTTTCTTCAAGTAGCCAAATTTCAACGACTTTGAATCCTACAATTTCAAAAACATCATTTAAACATTGACATTTTGATATACTTGACGAAAAAGCTATCTTTTTGAAGTTGTTAAATGGCTGACTCGGACTACGAATCAGGAGGAGAGGGAGTGAGGGGGGGACAAAACGCGGGAACACAAGCGGGGGGGAGCGAGTTGTCGCCACGCGAGCAGGACAGGTTCCTGCCGATAGCGAACGTGAGCAGGATCATGAAGAAGGCGTTGCCGGCGAACGCGAAGATATCGAAGGACGCCAAGGAGACGGTGCAGGAGTGCGTGTCGGAGTTCATAAGCTTCGTGACGGGGGAGGCGTCGGACAAGTGCCAGAGGGAGAAGAGGAAGACCATCAATGGGGATGATCTCTTGTGGGCCATGACCACCTTGGGCTTCGAGGAGTATGTGGACCCTTTGAAGGTTTATCTCCAGAGGTTTAGGGAAATGGAGGGGGAGAAGGTGGCGCGTGATAAGGACGCGCCGCCGGGTGAGTATGGTGGAGGGGTGGTGATGATGGGACATCATCATGGTGGTGGTGGTGGAGGAGTGGGTGGTCAGGGGCACTTGTATGGTTCTAGTGGGTTTCATCATATGGGGGGTGGCGGCTTGGGGAGGCCAAGGTGATGGTGGCGCATGGCAAGGACGCGCCTCCTGGTGGGTTGTTATCAAGTGGTCATAACATAGGTAGGGTAGAATGGAGGATTGTGATTAGTCGTTTGTGATGGAGGATGGTGATCAAAATTTATTTACCTTTTAACTTTTGTTGTGGTCGATTTCAAGTGTTTGTATATGTGTGTTTGTGAATTGTTGTATGTAATGTAGAACAATAGATTGATTTGTGTCTGTGTGAGATTTGAGAGCAATTGACATGACAATTTTAGTATCTATGAATTTAAGTTGAAATTATTTTACAACTGATGTGTTGATCTTATTTATTAAGATTTTCTTGCCAAAATCCGATACCAATCAAGTTAGGGGTCTATCAAAGATTTAACAATATTAACCGTTATAATTGCATCCTAGAAGTTAATGGGTACATATGTGATTTCACTTTCTATGGTAAACATGAAAGGAAAGTATCAAATAATATTGTTAAGAATGAAAATACTTTTATTGATAGAATTTGAAACCGATGAAATAAATTATGAAATACATGATTTTCATAAATAATTGGTCTAGTTTCCTATCATAGTGGAGGCAAATAGAACCTAATTTTTAGTATTACCATAAGTGTGTTTAAAAGTTCATAGTACGATTACATTTCATTTGAGAAAGGTATACAAACATGTGTTTGAACATGAAAATATGTGTAGGGTGGGTTTGAAAAATTGAAAGAGACAAGTCTAAAATATGTTGAAAGGAAGCACAACGTGAAAGAGGTTGGATCACTTTCAACTGAAACAGTCGGATGCACCCAAATTTATTCCTAGTACAACCAAAGAAAGTGAGTTGAAAATCTAGATGGAAGAAGAGAACAACATGTATTGGAATCAAAATCTTGAAACATATCTTCCACATACTATCACAAGTTGATTTTGAACTTGCAAGGACGAGGGCATTTTCAAACATAAGGGTACACCTAAATCATTAAAAAATATAAAACCACAAGAACAACATGATTTTGATGAAAAGAATGTAAAACATAGTTCCAAACAAAATTCCTATTTATTTCAAGACCTCAAAAACTCATCCGAGTATCTTGTTATAAGAGTACATGCTAACACAACCTTCACAACAAAGACAAACGATGGTAAAGACTTCTATATTGTTTAAGCTTCCGACATCTTTGAGAGGAAACCAACAAGGAATTGCCACATGTACAAGAAGCTTTGAACAGATATTTTGTTGGTGAACTTTTAGGAAAAAATCAAGGAATAAAGTTGCAACCAGAGAGGCCATCCATCGTGACAATGATTCCACAGGAAAAACGAGTGGCTGAGAGGAGAGAAAATTTGGGAAACCAATTGAAATTCTAAAAATATATAGAAGGTAAAAGAAATTGAAAATATAACAAAACAGAAAGGATATTAACTAATATTCAATATATACAAGGTAAATTTGTGTACAATTTTCAAGGCTTTAAATTATCGCTTTGGAACTGATCAGATTTTGCTACATCCCTTTTTCACAAAAAAATCACAAGGGCAACAATTTGGTGTATTCAAAAGCTAACCAAAAGGGCAAAAAAAGGGTAAAGATGATACAACAACTAGCCAATTAGAGAAGGGCACATCAGCAACATCTGTTGTGAGCTAAATCCTAGTACATTACATTCACACGGTAAGGGTTTTTTCTGAAGTAATCATCTACCAACATCCAGACTTGAGCAAGTTCAAGCCGTAACATCATCATCATCATCATCATCCACAACATTGATCTGAATCTCTGATCAAGTAGTAAATAAACTAAAAACATGAATTCAAAGGAAGCTACAAACTTAAAAGCAAAAGTTCCACTTCAACATCATCATCATGAATCACCGTTAATGATGAGGCAAGAAGCTCCATATGGTCTCTCTCACTCTTCTCTCTCTCAATGAAGGTTGAGCTTGTAGCCCTCTTTCGGCTCAAGTGATAACACAGAGTTGCGCTGAACAGCCTTGATTCTCAAATCATATATCCTCCAAGCTATAATACAAGCAAATAAGCAACAACGTGTTAAACTTGTTAGAAAGCAAAGCTTAGTTATTACTGTTCATCAATAAAATTATGTAGTGGCTTACAACAAGTCCTAGAATTTCATGCAACAATCATCACAAAGTGGAAAAGATTCCAACTGGCCAACTAGGCATATTGGAAGTCACTCTTCGACAATCAGAGAAATCTAATTGGATATGTTTCTTATTTTATAGATTATAACCACACATATTTGCATAGACCATACTTAATGCATATCTGGAAATGAAGCACTGTTTATGGTGACATAACACCACTTTACATAACGCAATCCATAAAAAAGATACGGTTAACAGAAGCAAAGCCAATGTTAACAATGCTATCAACTTCGGCAACATGACATAGGGCTGTCAATAAGTTCAAAACTTGAGTGTTCTTCAAGGATAAAAACCATGTCAATATCAACAGCTCTAGATGATAAAAACTTGTGTTTAGTAAAATTTGCGTCACCTATGGTTCATTGAATATAAAACTTTTAGGTAGTGGCAGCATTATATTAATATGGTTAAAAACAATAAAAGTATCGAACAATGAAAAAATAAGGAGAATATCATGTTGTATGCAACAAGATCTATTTCCTATATTATAGATTCAAAAAAAATCATTAACATCTATATACAGAAATTAATGTGAAATGGAAAACAAATTTTGAAAGTAAAACACCCAAGTTCAAAACGTTGGTTATCAATTAACTCTTACGAACGCCAGTGTACTAAATACGAAAAATGTTATGTATCACACATTTAAGAAAAGATCTATCAACAATTATCTACGAAAAGAATATGTAACATAGAAGAAAGTTCAAAAATAAAAATCTGAAAATCAAGAACTTAAGAGAACTTACTTCGTCATGCGAGAACGAATCCTTGGCTAAAGAAGCAATCAAGAAATTGCAGGCAATGAACTGAGAATCACTGTTCAACAAATTAAGGGCCAACTAACACTTCTTCAAAAGAGAGTCTAAAAGATCATGAGGTACCAAAAGTTTGTCCATTTCTGATTTATTTTCAGAAATGGGAAGTCACAGAACTATAAAATATCAAATTTATTTATTCCGATGTGAGCCTACGCCTCTTCCCATAGTCAGCATCCCTTGATCTTGAGCGATGTTCCTCTTCATGAGATAAACGTGACTTGCTGTGAGTCCTTGATGACCGTCCCCTGTCCCAATCATCATCATGCTCTGATTCACGGTCCCTGTACCTATGATGATCTGCATATCTATCTCTGTCATCTCTATATCGATCCCGTTCCCTGTCTCGATCACGATCCCTATCACGGTCACGTTCACGATCTCGATCTCTAGAACGCTCTCGGTCCTTGTCACGCTCCCTATCCCGTTCCCGACCAGCATCCCTGTCATCACGATGCCTTCTTTCGGCCCAGTCTTGGTCATGCCCTGCATCTTTTTCCCTAGGCACATCCCGATCATACCGTCTCTCAGAAGAACCGGACCAGTCCCTTTCTGAAGTTCTATCTTTTTCCTTCATAGGATTTTGCCATCCCCCTCCTCTATCATGACTGACCTCACCACCATATTGGTGGTCAGACGCAGCTTCCTCCCCGTAACTAGACTCCCCAGCTCTCCCACCACCATGTTCCTCACCACCCCATCCTCCCATACTAGGGTCCGACCACATTCCCATATTAGGCCCCTCAACGCCACCTGTAGGCATCATCCCACCCATTCCATTCATCGGCATCCGGTTATTGAAAAATGCTGGATTTAAATGAGGAGCTACTCCGGGCAGACCAATACCTCCCACCGGAGGGAATGAGGATAGAACTCCAGAAAACGGAGGTGCTGGTGCACCAGGAAAACCTCCGTAACTTCCCATTCTTCCCATAGGTGCACCAAACCCCGGATCAAATCCCATGGACTGAGGATGCATCAAAGGAGGGGTGCCACCAATTCCCTGCCCAAATCCATTTCCACCGTTCCCCATAATACCTCTACCACCCACTCCACCAGGCCCTCTGTTCCTCATCGGACCGGCAGGCCCTCTGTTTCCCATCCCTTGTGCATTGCCTCGGCCCCAATTCCCTCTCCCATAACCACCTCTATTATTATCCCCACCCTGATAATTCCCACCCGTCGCAATATTACTTCCCCCTGTCTTAGCACCACCATCATTCGGCCCCCTCCTAGCTTGCCCGCCTGCAGTCTGTGACATCTGCTGATTCCTATTAACCTGAGCCTCCCCCATCCTCTTAACACTATAAGGTGACGCATATGCCACCACACAAGGTCGCCCATTAAACACATGCCCATTCATATTCTCCTTACAAGCAGTCGCAGCAGCCGGGTCATAAAACTCAACTTGGCAGTACCCTTTCGACTTCCCACTCGCCTTCTCATCGAAAAACTTAACCTCCTTCACCGGACCATACCTGCACAACTCCGCTTCCAACTCAGCATCCGTTGTCCACCAATGCAAATCTCCCACAAATAATATCGTCCCACCTCCACCACCACCGCCACCACCAATACCAGCATTCCCAACAACAATATTATTACCATTGCTACCACCACCACCATTATTCATATTCCCACCACCCACAGCTACTCCACCTCCTTGTCTAACAAAACCCTCATTACCAACCAAACCACCCCCAACACCACCACCACCACCCAGTGGCTGCTGCCCAATAAACCCTTGACCACCACCACTACCCCCACCCCCACCGCCACCGCCACCACCACCACCAAGACCACTATTCCCATTATTACTACTAACATTAATATTGTTAACATTACCCACAACTTGTTCTTCCACTTCACTCTTCACCTTACTCTGCCCCAACTCAACCCTAAGCCCACCTCCACCACCACCACTTCCTGCTCCACCTATCCCACCGGCCCCACTAAACCCTATATTCTGATTACCATTATTCTCATTACCATCATTACCACGACCACCACTACTGAAATTCAAATTCCCACCAGAAACCCTAGGCAAACTACTACCACCACTCTCCCCGCCACCACCACCCAATTTGGGAGGTGACTCAGCTCTTTTCTCCTCGTTCCCTTCCCTAAACCCTACCTCATCCTCATTTTTCCTCAAAGATTGAAGGAACCCTTCACCAACATTGACATCATTATAAAGATCCTCATAGTCATCGTCCTCCTCCTCCCCTAAGAACCCATCATCGGCAACAGCTGATATGGCCTCATTACGGTGGAACTGCTCAATCTGATCCCCACCAACCTCTCCTCCTTCCTCCATCTTGAAAAAGATTCAATCTTTACAATCTTTTCCCCCACTCTCAAGCTCTCAACAACCAAACAAACACAGCAAAGACACAAAAGACAATTCAACAACAACAACAAAAAACATGTCCTCTGCTGCAATTACATAGCAAATTAAACAAAGCAAATAAATGGGGTGTCTTGGATCTTACCAGGGAAGATGTTTGTGTGTGTTCAGAAGATAGAGAGAGAGAAATGGAGAGTAAACGAGAAACCCTAATCTGCAATCTTGTGGGCGTGTGCGTGCTTTTTTCTTTTCTTTTTTTTCAATTTTGATATATATATATATATATATATATATATATATATATATATATATTTATGGTTTCTGTTTTTATTGTGTGTGTTTGTGTCATGTAATAATCTATTAATCCCAGGTGGTTCAGTTGCTAACGTAAGCCACTATGTGTCTTGCGCACCACCTTAAAGTGCACCGTTTTGGTGAAGTGTAAGACTCAGGGGTTGCAGTCTAGCGGGCCTACTAAGAACTCCGACTTGAGGGGAGCGGGTTCGAATATTTTAACCACTGCGAGTATCGCATGGCTTTAATGCATGTCAATGGATGTACGTTTTGTTCAATTTGAATAGCATTTTTTGCTAGAGGAGAGGCAATGTGAAGCTTCTTATAAATGTCTCAGCATATCAGTTATCGTAAAAACTATTATAATTTAATAATAGTTTACACTACTGGTATTATATGACATGAATAACAACTTCCGGTAGAGGAAAATAATTTGAACCCATGTCTTCAATATTCTAGCAGATTAACAAATGTAGGTTTTGTTCGATCTAAATAGCATCTTTTGTTATAGGAGAGGCATTAAACTTGTTACGAATGTCTCAATAGACCAATTATCGTCAAAACTATTAGAATTAAATAATAATATACACTTTAGGTATCATGTGACTCGAATAATAATTTTCTGTATAGAGAAAAGATTTGAATCCTTGTTATGAATGTTCTAATAGATCAACAAATGTATTTCCATCTGAATAGCATATTTTGCTATAGGAGAGGCATGAAGCTTGTTACAAACATCTTGACAGATAAATTATAGTAAAAACTAATGGAATTAAATAATAATTTATACTATAGAGGTGAAAACTCAAACAGTCAAACTCATATTATGAAAGTGAAAAAGATAAATGTATAATTGGTTAGGTGAGGGTGTATCTAATTATCAATATTAATCAATGACTAAACATTGATATATTCATTTATTTATGAAATTAAGGGAATTTTCATTTATTTATCTGTAATTTCATATTTCAAGTTAAGTACTTGTGATGTAATTTTATATGGTATAGAAATGGTCCAAAATAAAGTAAAATTTTGTTTTTGACTAAAAAATAAGTTATTCATTTTTACCATGGATAAAATTTTAATCATTTTCAGCCCTTGAAACATTATTTGTTTTAATGAGATACATTTCCATCTTTTGGAGAAATATCAAAATTTTAAATTTACTATAGGCCATTTGCAAATTCGTCCTTTTTATACTGTTTAATTTATAAGTTGTGACTTGTGATATAAATATTTGTTAAAAAAAGTCTATCGATTTTTTTACTTATGTTTTTTAAATTAATATGCAATCCGGTGAATTCTCAAAAAAAAATAAGTGATCCGAAGATTAATTTTATTGAAATCTATTGAGATTTGTCAAATCCAAATATTATAAATGCAATTTGATAATTACTCGTGTACATAAATAACTATAGAAATTTGTCACATTTAAATATTATAAATGTGATTGGATAATTATTTTTATAATATATGAATAACGATGGGTTAGTTTTTTTTTTCCAAATATACTTATTAATATTTTATTTCCTATTTAGAACAATTAATAATTTTTTAATTAAATGCTTGTAATTCTCTTATAGTTCTAAAAGTCTAAAGAATAAAAAACAAACAATTACAATTATTCAAAATTAACGATTAAGGATACAATCCAAACCAAAACCTCAATTATATAAGCGTCAGGAAGTTAACCTTATATTGTCGAATGAAAAACTACTTGAAAATGCTATCTATTGAAAAAATGATTTAAGTACAAACTATAATAGCACATTATATGTATATATAATAGCACATTTATATAGTGATTAATATACTTCACCATTATATTTGTATTAAGAGTTCTAGTCTAACATGTTTATTTACCCATATGTGTCATCTCTCGTTATTATAAATATATATTTCTCCACGTAAAAATAAATGTTTAAATCATGCATAATAAAGAGATGTGCACAATAAATTTAGCAAGTGCATAAATATTACATATTTAACTTACATGATAAGGGAAATCCATCACATTTTACATTTAATATGTAATAAAGTAATGAATGAAGTTTTAATTTATAAAATCACATTTAAAAAAAAAAAAATCACTTATATGATGATGATTACTAAAAATTTTTCAATGATCCAAAGGGAAAAAAAAATCTTAATTGTTTTTCACATAATCAAATATTTAGGTAATTAAATTACAAAAACAATTTATAAAAAGACCTTATGTTCCAGATTTCTGCATGGGGCTTTTCCCTCTTCATTTATTTATTTTTGTGGTTTAATTATTTGGAGTAATGGTAAAAAGCGCACGAGCCGCCCGCGTGGCGGCGGTGAGAAAGCAGATGTGGACGTGACATTGTTGGTGGTTGACCACACTGAAAATCTAACCCAACTACACACCCCCCACACGCAACCCCCAATATCTATTGGCATGTTTAATTATTTCAATTTCAATGGGCCATCATGGGCCTTTTGCTTTTGGAAAATCAATATATACCCAACTATTGAAGATCAATCTACTCCTTGTGGGCACATTTAAGTCTACTAAAATAATTCGCAAGTAAATCTATAAGTGTTATACAGACAAAAGATTTGATTATCTTATTGATTACGTAAAGTTATGCATTAATAACATCTTTCTAATGTAAGTTTCCTTGAGTGAAGATAACCAGGGTGGCCAATCTATAAGCCACACTATTCCTTTTGTAAGGGATAATTTGATACTTCCAGCGACCTTCAACTTCATATAAAACTTACTACATCATTAGAGGGAGACCTAGAATAAATCTCCTCAACAATGTTCCTAACATCTAGTTTAGCAACTACGATGGAGACAAACCTTCCCGTAAGGCAAGCCACTCCCCCAATTCAGCAGAGAACCTCCCCGGGATGGTTTTGGAACCGGCTGCTTTGAGCCCTCGCAAATGGTCCTTGACAACTGCTCCTACTCCAATGAAGTTGAGCCGCTCTTTGACTGCTGCATCTGTATTTAGTTTTAGGCATCCCTGAGGAGGGGGAACCCACTCATCCAAGACTGTTATGTTGGAGTAGCTGGGTAGAGCTGGGCCTGCTTTATGTATCGTTGGAACTAGAAGAAGAGCTGCCATGGTCAGCTGCTGTTGTATGTGTACTCAATTCTTAAGTAAGATTATTCAAATGGCATTTAGGTGGATGCCATTTGAATAATCTTTAAACGAATAGTATTGTTTCGTTCATTTTTTTTTTCGATGTTGGAGTAAAAAATGATTTGTAAGGGACACACTGACATGTATATCCAACTTTTTGTTTAATAACCTCTAGTCTTGGTGGTGACATTGAGGTCAACTGGCATTGGAATGATTTTGGACGAACAATAACTAAACGGATTGTTTCACATGTGATACGTACCAAACCCTTGAAGAAGAAGAGTGTACTCTTGGTGGGGACACCAGGTAAATTGTTATCGGCATAATCTTCTATTGAATAATACATATTCAAATTTTAAATAATGAAAGTGACATGTAGATGATAAGACCATGTGGCAATCATGGATACCCTATTGTTCGTATATGAGAAATATTACTCTTTGAACATTGACATAATGATATTCACTCTAAAAAATTGTTAACATTTAAATTTAAATCATTCTTATTTTATGTCCATTTTACAAGCTAACAATGAAATCTGAGAATAATTTTAAAGTACTTTTATGCTTAGCACAACTAAAACGACTTTAATAATTATAATAATTTAAAATTTAAAATAAATGATTTAACTCGAACTCATATTCTTTAAGATATAATTGTGAGAAGTCATGTCACATAAACAAATTTATCATAATAGTTTTATTGGTTCTAAAAATATTATCATGACTAAGTCCAACCTAAGGTGGTATAGGTTATAGTAGACATATATAGAGACCACTAAGTAACAAAATAGTCACTACAATAATAAATAATAATAATAATAATAATTGATATTTAAATTTATATTTACAAAACTTAAAATTAACATATCTCTTCTTATAGTAATACTAATAATCCTCATAAGATTATCGGTTGCTATGAATACTAGAAAAGCCTTTTTGTACTATTTGATTGAGAATTTCATTTGGTGAAAGAAAAAATAATGTATAAATTTGATGATAGATAAGCAATTGATCCATCTAATTAAAACAGGTCAACACCGATTTGAAATGAAAACTTTCAAAAGCATGAAATTAATTGGTTATAATATTAACTTTAATTAACTTTGCTTACTTAAGATTCTAATCCCCACAAACATGCCCTCCAAATCCGACAAAACACAAAACATCACCGGTCCCAGCCAGTCATGTCCCTCCAAGTAACGGCTAGTTAACTCACTGTAGCCGGTTCCACCACATCCAACGGTCACATTTTCTTATCACAACGTTTTGTTTTCAAAAAACAGTTATATATATCCTCCGGCTCTCTCGCTCTCAAGACACCCCCGTTGTTTTCAAAAACAACAACGCTTTATAAAAATCAGAATCACAACACCAAAAACCAAACCAAACCCGCTTCGGATTTTGTTCAAACTAGTTCAAACATGTTGATGATGGATAGGTTCGTTGTTCGTGTTGTTGCTTTTTTTGTCCTTTTCTTGTCGGATTCCGGCAATGTGCTTGCATACACTAATGCTCCTTCACCATCACCCACCGCCGCGGCCACCACCGTGAAGCCGCCTGCCCCGGCCAAGACCCCGGCAACTTCTCCGTCTAGTCCACTTGAGTCCCCCGTAAAAGCCCCCACGAAAGCCCCGGTTTCGTCCCCACCGACGGTTTCTCCCACCACTTCTCCGCCGGTCGCCACTCCGGTGCAGCCACCTGTCCAATCTCCGGCGACTCCCCCGCCTACTGTCAATTCCCCCACCAGCCCTCCTCCATCAGTTTCATCTCCGGCAGCAACTCCAGCAAGTTCTCCGGCTGCTTCTCCGGTAGGGGCTCCACCAACCGTGGAGGGTCCAGTTATTGCCGCGTCACCGGAGACACCTGTGAGCGTTCCTCCGAGTTCCGGGACTCCAGCGGGCAGCCCTGCAGTGTTCCCTTCCAGTAGCAGCCCACCGAGCACTGCTCCGGGCAGTCTGGCGCCGGAAGCAGCGGCGGGTCCGGTTGGTGTTAGTGATGAATCCGGGTCAGGGTCAATGTTTGAGGTTAGGGTCATTTTGAGCGGGTTGGCAATTGGAGCTGCCTTGGCTTTTTAGATTTTTGTTTTTTTAATTTTTTTTGGTCATTTGTTTTTCACATTATATATTATGGGGATTGGTGGTCTTGCTTGTATTTAATTTTTTTGTTGAATGATAAATATTTGTTTATTATTGACCAACCATTATTGTGATTACACCCTAGACTTGGAAAATTATTTAACTAAAAATGGAATGAATGGATTCAAATTGAAGGAGAAAGCAAAAAGATAATTATACAGAGTGATTTGAAGTGTTTAATTCGTGACATTTGATAACATAAATGGATATGTAATCTTTTTTATTCAACAATGCCAAACTCTAACTCTAGTCGTGGCCCCACATTGCTTCCTCCCTCCTACCATCAAACGGCCTCACTCTCACCACCACCACCAGCATCATCATCATCTCCACACAGTCAGCTACTGCATTGCTGCAAAATGCTATGGGTGCGCAAACATGAGCAACAATGCACCTGATCACAACCCTACTGCTGCTGCTGCTCTGACCATGATCAGGCCCCACCAACAACAAACAAGCTCACGTGTCTTCAGATGCTGATTCTTCTGCTCATAACTTTACAACATCTTCGTTAATCTCTTTGATTTTGTGTCAAGTTCATAAATATAATAAGTAATGAAAATGAGGTAGATATAATAGAGTTCAAACATGACAAGGACTTGAAAAAAAAAAACAAAAAACATGACAATGACATTTGATCATTACATGACAGGAATTGATTCCATCTTACATCAATTAATTGAATTTCTATACTTAAATGGAGATACAAAAAAAAAAAAAAAAAAAGTTAATCTTTTTTATTGAATGCGGTACATATACGACACAATTCAGGGGAACCATAAAAATTCGTATACGATATAACATTCAAATTCCTCGGGAGAAAAATTTAATAACATAAATAGAAAGGAGAGCGAAATGACATTATGTCAATGCGTTCTCCGAGCTAGCTTTAACTACTAGCAAGGTTTGCCTTTCTGGCAAGCGAGTGCTCCGGAAGTAGGAGGAGTGTTGATCAAAACAGAAGCAGGTCTAGCAACCATGCTTGAAGCTTTCATGTAGCTTGCAGCAGCTTCTTGTCCTGAAGATCTGAAAAAGGCACCATTCAGCAGCAGATCCCCTTCTGACCTCCAATTCCAATTTTTCCACTCTTCATTTCCTGCTGACAGTTCATGTTTTGTCACCTGATGGAAAAAAGCACTTTTAGGCCATGTGGGGCGCTTTTGTAAACATTTGTCGAAGTTAAAAAGAAGAAAAAGACTTGCCTCCTTTGTTGCTCGGTTGTTTGATGCTATGAACACATTTCCTTGGCTGTTAATTGTTGGATTTGCACTTCCACCAATTGCATACATCTCCCAACCTGTGTATATGTTGTTCACAATGTGAAAATATCCATGCCTGCACCTGCAAACACAAATGTACGCGCATACATGTTTGTTACATTTTTGAAATTCGTCGGAAACCTCCTTTACAAAGGGATGATGAAATTTTACCTTGGCATTCTCTGAACCAGACCGTCGCCAAAGAAATTGAAGGCAATGGTGATTTGCATTTTCTTGTCAGGAAGGAAGTCATCACTGTGCCCCAACAACATGACCTCATTGTGGTGGAACATGTAGTTGTTCGAAATGGTTATGGCAGTGGAGCCAAAGACAACATCAATGAGTCCATCGTAGCATCTGGCTAGTGTGCAGTGATCAATCCAGATGTCTCTGGATGAGAACACAGAGATGCCATCACCATCTGACTTGCCTCTCAGCCCTGAATGCTGCGGAGAGTCCCTCACCACAGCATTGCCTCCTGGAACACAATCACGTATGTAGATGTTGTGGATGATGACATTGCTTATGTTGTGTATGCATATGCACGGTCCATTCGCTATCTGGATGTTGAACCCTCTTCCATCAATGGTCTTGAACGAATTCATCACGAGCTCCTCCTTCAAATTGATAACCATATCACGATTGAAAATGATCCAGAGAGGCACATCCTGGATCACAGCATGCCTCAAAGTGCCCGGAGCTGGGTTCTTTGGATCATCATTAGAGTCTTTCACAATGTAAAAGTCCCCATCTCTTCCCCCCACGGCGTTGCGCCCAAATCCAGCTGCACAATCCGCTAGTCTTTTCCTGTTAGCTTCCCAATCAGGGTCACATCTCCAACAATCATCTATCGGGTTGCCTGTCCTGCAGGATCCTCCCTCCAGCTCCCTTCTTGTGTTCCTGTTTTATACAATAAACAATCAAAATGATCACTAAAATCATAAAAACAAAAATGAGGCCACCAAATTGCATACTCACTCACCATTCAGCAACTGGACTTGGCGACGACATTATTGGAGTTGCATATGCAAAAAAGACTAGGGAGAAGAAAACAACAAGATTTGACATTGTTTGACAGACTGCTTAAACGGTTAGCTATTTATATCAATACGTTGCCTCAATGGCTTGGATTAGAATACTTCTATGTGTGTGGATAATACTAATTGAAATTTATATCACACATTTCTCGTAAACCATAACTTTACAAGTGAATAGAACTCTAGATGTTGAAACAGATCACGCCGTAAAAATTGGTATTCTCCGAGTGTTAATGACATGACAAAGGAAGGAGCAATACACAACTTGTTCAATTGTCTTCAATTCTGATAGCTTCCTTTTTACAAAAGTTTTTGGAAAATTTTGTGCATTGAAGAAGTGGGGTTCTGGGGAATTATTTCCGTGTACTGTTTCAACATAAAGAGGTTATCTAAGGCTGAAAAGTTAGCTGCTTAGTAATTGGTCTTAATGGGGGCATTGTACTGCCTTGGATGTGTAGGTTTTGCAAAGTATGTTTTGTGGAACATAGCTGCAGGCTGGAAGTGGAACCACTGCCACCTACACACTGCCATTATAACATTATGATATAGTAGGGGGTTTAGCTAACATTATTGTGCCGCTAATGTTAGCGGCATGATCGTGATTGGTTGAGATCCGTTCAATTGAATCGGATCGAATGAAGTGCAATCTAATGGTCTCTAACATTTATGGTCTCTTTACCATTTTTGTTTGGTGGTCCTGAGAGTGCTATTGTAGGGTGCTATATGAGGAATGTCTAAACCATGCTTGGCCATGTAAAATTAACCAAGAACTGAGGGGCCTTTGATGAAATTTAGTTTTTGACATTTTCTCAAAAAGATTGGATGGCTATTATTATTATTATTATTATTATTTTGACCCGATTGGAAGACTAATTATAAATTTTGCATGATGGATAATGCGACATATTTCTACTCATATTTTAGTTTGTAATATATTAATAGATAAATGAATACAATATGATTTTAATTTACCACATGTCATATAAATTAACTAAACAAATCTTTAAAAAAAAAAACACTAAACAAATCAAGTTATTATATTTAAAGGTAAAACATTATTCTGAAAATATTTTTTATCCTTTTATATTTCTCCTTGCTTTTTAATACTTTTAAAAAAAATCACATTTTTTTAACAATATAACAACACAACTTTATAGTTCCAAAATCTAGTTAAAAAAACTTCACTTATACACCAAAAATTGCTCAACCAAAATTCTTATTGAAATCTAAAATTTTTTTAAAAAAAAAACTATTATTTCTAGAAATAAGTAAATTTCAGTAAATATTTTGCTTTCGAATACTCTTCAATTTTGTTTCATTTTAAACACAACAACAAGACAACCATAAAACTTTGATTATATATCGAAAAGCCCCTCAAACCAAAACCTTAATCTAAAGGGTAATTCTGGGTTTTCCATATTTTTTTCCAATTCTTGTCCAGAGGACTATTTTAAAAAACAAGTAAACCATCATGAATATTTCACAATTCCCCATAGTTCCTAACATCCTTCATAAAATATTTTAGTTTTTATATTTTTAGGACACCGTGTTGCATTTTTTACCAACCTCTCCTTCTCTGCATTCTCTCTCTCTCTCTCACACGCACGCACCCAGGGAGGATGACCATATCCAATCCATTCTTCTCACCACTAACTCCTCCTCTCTCACTCTCTCACAAACCCCACCTCCACCCCCACTCCTCTCTCATCTTCTCTCTCAACCACCACCACCACAACAATAACAAACCACGACACCAAACCAAAACCAAAACTAGAACTTCTTTAACTGTGACTGCCAACTCTTCCAACAACAACAAAGCTGACTATCCTGACCGCATAATATCAGCTTTATGCTACTTCTACCCTTTCTTTGATGGCATACAATATGGAAAATATGTCATAACTCAGTTCTCACCAATCCAAGCTCTCATTCAACCGCTTGTACCAGCTATCAAAGTCTTCAAAAGCATCCCCTTCAATGGCTTCCTTGTCTTCTTGACTTTGTACTTTGTTGTTGTCAGGAACAATAACTTTAGTAGATATGTTAGGTTCAACACCATGCAGGCTATTGTCCTTGATATTCTCTTGATATTTCCTGACCTTTTGGAGAGGACTTTTAATTTTAGAGATGGGGTTGGCTTGGACTTGATGATGAGCTTGGATAGTACCATGTTTTTGTTCCTTTTGGTTTGCTTGATTTATGGTTCTTCTTCTTGTTTGCTTGGTCAGGTCCCCAGATTGCCAATTGTTGCTGATGCAGCTGATAGACAGGTTCTTTGATGATTGAAAAAGTCCCTTTTTTTATTGTTTTGTTGTTGATTTTTGTAAGCATTTGCAATTTTATTGTTGGATGGATGATATAAAGGATCTAAATTTAAATGATGCAATGCTCTTTTAGTGCTGTTGTTGTTGTTGTTATATGTCATTTATGCGGTTTTTGATTGTTGTTTTGTTTGAAAAGTGATTGGCAATTAGGATGGTTGTTAATGTTTTGTGTTAGTAGCTTGGAATTTTGGCAAAATGTCATCTTTTCGCAGTTTTGATGGTGTCGAAAGTGGTAGGAGACGCAAGTGGAATGCTATTTTTTCATTGTTCTGTTATCAAATGTAGTTCTTGCTAGTATTTCATATGTTGTTTGCTGCACAACATATAATTTAGTGGCTCAATAATATGGAAAAATGTCATCTTTTTGCAGTTTTGCTGGTGATAGAAGAGGCTTGTGTAATGCTCTCTCTTCATTGTTCTGTTACAAGTGTAATTCCTGTTGGTATTTGCATATGTTGTTTTAGTCATACATTTATCAATGTTTTACTTTCAAATTGAAGCACTGAAAACAGTAGCTAAGATTTTACTATGTATTCTCCTTATGCGCATAGCAAGTAGGCATGTAGTTGGGGAAGTAAACGAGATAGTGTATTGACTTAACGATAGTATGTTGAGGGCCACATTTGAATATTAGTCTAGCGAATGAGGCTTACATTGTATTGAATTTGTTTGTCTCGACTTACCTTGGTAGGAAAATTTGATTTTGAGTGCAATTAGAGTAGAGCCTCATTGAACAAAATAGGCTATAGAATAGGAACATCAAACTAGGGAAGTACTGTAGCCAAGTTGAATGATTTCTAAGCTTTGTAGATATCAAGAGTATATGTTGGGGTTTTGTTGGTTCTCTAGATAGTTTGGCTTCTGTGTTGTCATTTTAAGGAGATCTCAAATTAGAAGGTGATGCTGCACTGATTGTAATTGTATAATGGTGTTTGAGTTCCTGTGTTGAAGTATATGCTACAACCCTGCAGTGCCACCAGGGGCTAACAATCGAACCTTTCTGTAAGTACGGGGATGAAATCATGTCCTTAAATGGTCTCTGGTCTTAGAAATTTTATTTGCTGCCAGTGAATTTTCTCAGAAACTCTCACTCATGTTTTTTTCTTCCATAGTAAATTGGCACAAACATGATTATATATGTGTTGTTTGATGATATGTTATGGAAGAAACAAAAATCTATGATATCGGTGTAAATTTGTAGTTTAGAAGCCTATTTCTAGTATGTCCTTTCCTACTTGCAAATTAATAAATTATCATTCCTTTCGCTTGGGAGAGCTCAGAGCAACGTTTGACATATCCTTCATTAAAATGTATATACAATGCTCTACTTTCGCTTTGAACTTTCTTTTCATGTGTCCAGTTGCGCTCCACAAATGTATAACAATTGCATACTATTGTAACTCTTGGATTCACTTTGTTGTTGTGTTCTTCTGATTGAATTGGCTCAACTATGCTTATCATTTCTACAGTTTTTTGTGTTCAAAAAGACTTATAAAGATGACACTTTAGTTAGCTCAACTGAGTTAGCTCTATGAGAGACTGACCTTTAAGCAAAGTATCCCCATTTATATTCTCTCTTCCTATCAAGGAGAGTATCATGTTATTTTGTTATATAAGATTATATATCACGCAATGAAATGCAATATACTTATCGAACAACTCTTTCATTTTTCTGCCTTTGGTGTACTTAATCGAAGCGAGCATCATGTTATTTTGTTCAAGCTTGTTTGTTTGAAAATGCACAAATTCCATCTTGCATCAGTCATCACCTGTTATTCTGCGGATCTTAGAATCGCCTGAAAACATCTGATCATCATTTTTCAGAACATTTCATATTTGCTAATTGATAGTGTGTGTTTTACCTTGTTTCTTTGCCTTAACAGATTATTATTCAATGTTGTGGTCACGAGGATGACTGTGTTTCATGTGCCAAGAGTGGTAAAAAACCAATTCCAAACCTTAAGATGTCTTCAATTCAAGCTATTTAAAGTTTCCCAGTCCTCATATTTCTCACATGGATCCTTTAGTATAATTTTCCTCCCTAGATGTTCAAGCTTTGCTTTTTCAAGTCAAACACTACCCATGTGACTTCTGTTGATTCAATAGGTGTGATGTGGCCCATGAATTACCAACCATATTCCAGGGCGCATTGTCTGGTGAAGCTTGTTGAAAATCTCACCCTTTAAATCTGGAAAAAGAGCATATTTTAAGTAGAGAAACGCATCAGGGCTTTTGTGTTATGGTTCAGTGGTCCAAGTCTTTGCATTATCTTCGGGAAGAGAAAAAAGTTTAGAATACATCCGATACATCGTGTATCTTTCATTTAATTTATGTTATGTGATATGTGAGTAAATGATATTATTTTATCACGTCACATGACATAAATTGAATGATAAATGTATAGTGGAGCAAATGTATTCTAGGTTGTCTTGTTCAGAAGAAGCAATATAGTTCTTTAGACTTAGAAAAGGAGTATGTTTCAAGTACACAAACATCACAGGGCCCATTGTTCAAAGTTTTACACTATTTTTAGAAGGAGAAAAAGGCTAAAATGTATTTGATACACTGTGTATCTTCTATTCAATTTATATTATATGATATGTGAATAAATGTGATTATTTTATCATGTCACTTGACATAAATTGAATGGTATATGGATGGTGCATCGGATGTATTTTAGACTTTTTCATTTAGAAGATATAATGTATTTCTTTGTCTTGAAAAAAATTATATTTTAAGTACACCAACACAACATAGTTTGTAAAAAAAGAATAAAATATACAAACAAAACATGACTTCTATTTTTTTGGTTCAGTGTTCAAAGTTTTTACATTATCTTCTAAAGGAGGAAAAAGTCTAGAATACATTCGATGTATCTTGCATCATTCATTTAATTTATGTTACGTAATATGTAAATAAGTATTATAATTACTTTTATCATATCACATGATATAAAATTGGGTGATAAATATATGGTACATCATTTGTTTTCTAAATTTTCTCTTTTAGAAAAATCTGAGTTTATATCATCTAATTTAATGCACGGTGTGTCGTAAATAGGAAAAAGTTTAGAATACATTAGGTATAACATCTGTTTTTCATTTAAATTGGTTAACTTTTTCTTCCAAATGTTTTTAATTTTTCACAAACATTCCTTAAATTTGCTAGAATATCTACTCTATTTTATTAGAAGTCATACACAGAAAAATAACACAGAAAAATAAACTAAGGAGATTTATCTGTATTCTTAAATTTCAATGTGGTCATGTATAATTTAACAAAGTCTTAAGTATCAATCAAATGCTATACTGCTCTTCCGTGTGTAATTTAATTTGAAAATTTAAATTTATAGATATATACAACCGATGATATTCAACAATTTACATATAGAATTAAAAGAATAAAAATGTGCCCCCAAGGGCATAAAATGAACTTGCTTGTCTCCTTTCGATTCATCAAAATGAATTCAATGGTGCACGCAGGTCACAACAATAGACATCAATCATTAATCATCCCACGAAAAACATTTAATATCTTCCAAGACTCTATAATTAAGTAGTCATTATCAACTTTTTTGGGATGGAATTGGCTTGATCTTGATTTATATGAAATGAAATCACTTGGATTTGGGACCTACCATTAGCATGATACTACAATAATCTACATCCCTAACCTTCCAATTCATACTTGCAATCAAATAATTAAATTTGTTAATATTCTATTATAATATTCAAGTTATAAGATTTCAAGTTTATCTAATATAAATTAACTTATGACACCGACATTAACACAATTGGTTGTATATTTCTAATTTGGACGTAGAAATTATTCTATAAAATGTTGACAAAAGCCCAATTTGAATTAAAAAAAATATATATCTAGAATTACCTGTAATCACATAATGTTTGTTTATCTATAATTGAAAAGGACAGTTCATTCATGTTTGTGATTGTGATTTTAAAGAAATCAAAATCATGCTTGATAAGCTCGAGTGGGTGCACGGTAAGATACAGATAATGTTTAAACAAAATTATAATTAATTTCTAGATACTGGGCTACAATTGAATAAAAGAACAAATCAAATCAATCCAAGTTTCTTCATGGACATGGACACCGAGATTTATTAAATAGCAAAAATTATAATACTCTACATATCTTAAAAATTGTAGCTTTCAATCAAACTTTTTATATATAATGAAGTGATAATAAACATCAAAGATTTGTTTGGCTTATGTAATAATGTATACATATTATCATGAGCTAATTAAGGTATTGATCTTTGTCTATTCTCCTCATAAAACATAATTATGATGTCTTACTTCAAATTAATTTTCTCTTCATTAGAATGATAGGGTTGTTGGCTTTGCTAGGAAGGACATAAGTGACCTAGAAAGTTGTTAAAATAATATTTTATTAATTTAAAAATTGTCAAAAGGAAAAATAAAAAAATAAGAGTCATGGAAAATCCTCTATAAGATCTTATGAAATCCTCCACTCCTACACAAATATTAAATCATTTTCAATTTAGTTGCAATACAAAAATCTAGCCTTTTTAAATTTAAAATTTGTTTTGAATAGGCCATTAGATTTGAATCTAATGAAAAATTGTCCACTTTATACAATAATTGACAAGTAATTATAATTGAATTGTATTTATATAATTACCAAAAACTTTTATTTGAAAATAAGGGGTTCAAATCATACATTACATTGTATTTTATGTCATACAATAATTTCCTAGATCACAAATAATTATCCGATTATATTTCAATGATGAGTAAGCATCATAATTCGACGATAAGGGTCCTCGAATAACATTTCCACATTAGTAAAATTAACTATTTAGTTCGCATTCTCACATTTTTGTTGTGTTTCGTCTACATAGATTAGATTTGGACGAAGCTCTAATGCATCGTAACCCAAAATAAAATTACTTGATCAGTGTTTAAAAAAAAATATTTAATTAAATGACGAGTTAAAACGCAATTGGTTGTTTTAAATAGTAGAAGATTATATTATTAAAACAAACAAATGATTATAAATTTCAGGCCTTAGAAAGAGGAAGAATCTCAACCGTCCAAAAAGAAGCATCGTGCTTCCAACCGGACCGTGGACGTTATTGTCGGTGGAGAAAATCACCGTCGTCCACTTGGTGATAAATCATTAGCTGGATGCCAGCCTGACAGTTTTTGGGGAACGTCATGCAGGTGGAGTGTTGGGCCCCACAACCACAACATCAGCTAAACCTCACTTGACAGTACACTAGCCAGTACTACACCAACTATCTAATCGCCCTCCAATTTTGGATACAACTACGAAAGTGCCATCGAAGAAAATTGGGTTCTTCTTGTTGACCACAGTATCTTGAGCCGACAACGCTACCTTGTCACCGAGTCATATAACTAATTTATTTATTATTATTGTTTGTTTGGTATGGACTATACCAACTACGATTTAATTAGAAGACAGGACCTAAAGTTTGCTTCTAATAAGAAAATAAACAACCCACGTTAAATGGAGAGAGGGAGGAAGGGGGAGGGGATACACTATGGACAAGGAGAACATTATCCATATATTGGATGAATGAGAGTATAATTCACAACTTTGAGCAAGATCCAAGGTTGTGAGTGAGGTCTAACCATCTAGCCAAATGTTCATTCTCTTTAAAATGTTCATTTTATAAAATAAAACTTACAAATTTGATATTGAGACCAAGATAGAATTAGTTGGGTTGAAATATTGATATCAAGCATTACTATTGTAGTTTGAATAGTCATTTTTATAATATAATTGAAAGTTTTTTCGTAGGTAATTATATGATTAAGATAAAATTTAAATCTCATCAAATGTGATTAAAGGTACATAATCGGGCGATCAATTTAATGTGCTTATTCATTTGACGATATAATGATAAAAACGAAGTTTATTGAATATACATTATTTAAATAATGATCACTTTAATAAGACAAGATGTTGACTATTGAGTTAAATATAATAATAATAATTATTATTATTATTATATCATCAATAATTTCTAACTTTAAAAAGTTAGAACGAATCAATCAAACTTATCTATTATATTTGAATTAAATATGAGAGATAATTTATTTAAAAAAAAAGAATGTAATTAATGAATTTGATTGATTCGTCCTAAATTTTTAAAGTTATGAGACATTAATTATAGAATTACTCCATACATAAACACATCATTGTAGTGTACTGAAATTCAATTATATCACAATCCATTAAGAGATATCTATTCTGATAATAAAAATATATATATTCCACATATATGCTCTATAATTAAATAATCATAAGCAACCCGAAAATATGTTGCTATAATATTGAGAAAAGTTTACTATTATAATAAACTTCACACATAAACTAATAATACATATGATGAAATTCAAGTTTTTTATTACCGATACGTAGTAGAAGTATACAAATTATTTGAATTATGAATGAATATATATCAATACCTGTATCAGTTAAGATAAATGTGGGGAAATCTACAAAATTCAAATGCATAAAAAGTATAATAGTTTTGTGAAGTTTATTGCGAAATTTTAGAACATAACTTAAAATTTTCCAACTCTTATTATCATTATATTTTTCGTTGTACCCTTTTTACTAGGTACTCTTTTTATCTAAAGGTCAACAATTGGACGGCCAATGATTAGCGATCACAACAACATGATCCGAAAATTTACCCAACCTGATTGGCGTAATAGACATAAAAAAACACACTGGGACCCACAAATCTCTTTTGATAGGACTTTAAACTTTCCAACAGTATAGATAAAAAGTTGATATTCTGAAAAAATTTATACAGCTGAGATTTTGGAAGAAGAAAATATTCCAAACTTATATAAATAGAAAATTAATATATTCTAAACTTGTAATCTGGTGTTTCGTGTAATGCACTTCTTATTTTACTTTAATATGCTTTGATATCTGATCACAGAGATGCTCAGCCACGTGTTTCGATCATCAACTTCTAACTTTATCAAGTATATATATATTTTTTTTAATAAAAAAATTAGATTCTTGATTAATTGATTTTTACTTATTCCATAACCTAGTAATTGATGTCAAGCCACTTGGAAATATTTATTTCTAAAGTTTTTATAATAAATTTATTGTAATTTTTGCTTTGATCAATATTTATGATTTTTTTTCCTAAAGCAACATTAGGTTTCCAAATTTTTTGCTCAATTTCATATTTAAATAATGTAACATATGAACCTAAATGATGTAATATATGAATTGTCAATCTTTTATAGATTATGAGATGATATGATTATTAATAGAATATTGACAACTCATATATCATATTAATTGGACAAAAAATTTGAGAAGTCTAGCACCAATAATACTAAGCTTCTCAAATTGTTTACCTAAATCTATGTCAAAATAATGTGGGATGTGAGTTGTCAAAATCTTTTAAATCATATAATGATGTGATAATTGAATAATGTTGATAACTCGTATGTTACATTATTTGAGTATAGATTTGAGTAAAAATTTTAGAAAGCTTAGTATTATAATGTCAGACTTGTCAAATTTTTTATCCAAAACTATTCTCAAATGATATGACACGTGAATTGTTAACATTTTATAAATCAAGAAATGATACAATAATTAATATGATGTTGACATCTCATATGACACATTATTTAAACATAGATTTGGGTAAAAAAATTGTGAAACTTAGCATTATTTTTGTTTTTTTTGAGTAATGTTAAGCTTCCCAATTTTTTTATCAAATCTATGTTCGAATGATCTGACATATGAGTTATCAATATTTTATAAATTATAATATGATATGATAATTAATATAATTATAACAACTTGTATATCATATTATTTGAACACAGATTTAGGTAAAATATTTAGAAAGTTTAACATTAGTTTTTTTCACTATACTTATAAAGTAATTTGACACCAATTGACAGATTACATCCATCAAAATTAACTTATGATTTTTCTATATGCAATTGCAATTCAATAGATTTACAGGTAAATTACAAATTGATAGATTAATAATTTACAATTGATAGATTTTGGTCCATCAAAATTAACTTATGAGATTTTCTATATACAATGATAAAATAATTCGCCATCAATAGATATACTAGTAAATTACTAATTAACATATTAGTAATTTACAATTGACAGATGAGGTCCATCAAAGTTAATTTATATTTGTGATTTTTCTATATAAAATTATAAAATAATTCGACATCAATATATATACATGTAAATTACTAATTGAGTAATAATACGCTTCCTTTTTTTTTTTTTATTCCAAATGACATAATTTGTGAATTGTTAATACCATATAAATTATCATATAATTTCATGATTCATAAAATATTGATAATTTACATATTACACGATTTTGAAATAATTTGGACGATGAAATTAAAAAACATAGCATTACTTACTAAAATTATACATGGTGAGATTTGAATCCTATGTAAACATAAACTATATGATGTGGCTGTACTAACATTTGGGGTTTGAAAGAGAACTGTCACATAACTACAATGAATTTAATTATCTTTTGAGGTTGTTAATATTATATTGGTTTGTATGATTTCTATAAACAATAAAAATTTCTCATAATGTTTATTAACTTTTAAAATTTTATAGAATGGTGTGCTATCACAATTTACATATAATTATTCCAAGGTATACAGAAGATTAAAGACATCGATCCATAAATAATCTGAAGACGTTTTCAACATCATCATTAAATGCACTTCTTGATGTCGATGCCCAACAACTCATAGATTCAAGTGTCCTTAAAAAGGTTTAGCTACCAAATCCACACAAAATAAACAATTATTTTAAAGGAATTCAAAGCACCACAAGCTCGCAACACAACCCTAAGACATAATCATGTGGAAGAAAAGTTGGTGTGAGTTATTATACCCAAAAAGGCGTTGGTTTTAAGCCACTGCAGTTATTGAAATATGGAACCTCTAAAGCGTCCTGATTTCTTCTTGCTTTTTAGTCTTCATTCTTCAACTTCACAAAGTGTTAATCATTCCATTAAACC
This sequence comes from Dimocarpus longan, assembly GCA_022984855.1. Classification (NCBI taxonomy): domain Eukaryota; kingdom Viridiplantae; phylum Streptophyta; class Magnoliopsida; order Sapindales; family Sapindaceae; genus Dimocarpus; species Dimocarpus longan. The sequence continues at coordinate 23,659,944 of CM041014.1, forward strand.
CCTTAAAATTATTCGACAAAATTGAAGATATCACTTGCGAAAACACAAAGCTCTTTTTGTCCCCTTGCTTGAGCACTCGACCATTGAGGAAATATAACACCAAAAGAAATCTCAAATAGGGACCCATTTTAGATCCGTTCATGCTTGGTCTCTCTCCCTTTTATTTAAATTAATTTATCATTAAAATATATAAACGTCTGAATATTAAATTTATTCTAACGTACATAATATTCACGCATACTTCCTTCAAATATATATATATATATATATATTACCAAAATATATTTGATCTATAAAATCAGAATGTGAAAATTATAAAGTTGTTGCAACACTTTAACAAATACTTCCTTCAAATCTCACAGTTGTCACTTGTCAGAACATAACAATCTTAAATTCAACCGAATACACCATTGCAACGCTTTAACAAACCCTTCAAATCTCACAACTCTCCCTACATGAAATTTTAAATTCAATCAAGTACATCATTCGCACAACCAAAAAAGCATACACGTGCATCCTAATTCATACACCATGGTAGACTCTCTCTTTGACCCTCCACTCAATCACCAAATCACAAAACTCTTTTTTACACCGTCTTTTATAAGTAAGAATAACTGAGTATTCCTATTAACTCTAAAAAGTTAAAAGATTTATTTATTTTTTTATCTTTTAAAATATAAAATTTAGATCGTAAATCTCATTTTAACAGACGTTAGCTTTTGTGGGAATAATCATCTAAAATGTATTATTAATGATTTATTTCAGTAAATGCCGGTAGTCATACGAATCCGAAGCTGTTTGCAATCCCGAAAAACAACCTTAATCACGCCCACTCTCTCCTCTTGCTTCCTGTTAAAGAAAAAAAGCAATAATGGCATCCCATGTAATTACACCCCAAATCCAGCCCATTTTCAACATGCTCACTCCCAACTCAACCTCATATCTCCCTCACTTCCAAGACCATCATCCTCACTTCACATCACTTTCTTTCCTCCTCCCATCCAACACCACCCTCTCTCTCTCTCCTCGTAACGACACTACCACCACCACCACCACCACCAACACCAACAACAATGCATCTAAAACCCCTCCTCCCTCTCCTCCCTCTCCTCCTCCTCCTCGTCGTCTCAACCGTCTCCGCCCACAACATCACCCGCATGCTGGCCTCCCACCCCGCCTTCTCCACCTTCAACCACTACCTGACCACCACCCACCTGGCCGCCGATATCAACCGGCACACTACCATCACCGTCCTCGCCCTCGACAACGACGCGATGAACTCCCTCCTCTCCAAGCACCCCTCCATCTACACCATAAAAAACATCCTCTCTCTTCACGTCCTCCTCGACTACTTCGGCGCCAAGAAGCTCCACCAGATCACTAACGGCACCGCTTTGGCCGCTACCATGTTCCAAGCCACCGGCTCCGCCCCAGGCTCCGCCGGCTTCGTCAACATCACCGACCTCAAGGGCGGCAAGGTTGGCTTTGGCGCCGAGAACAATGGCGGCACCCTCGATGCGGTCTTCGTCAAGTCTCTGGAGGAGAAGCCTTACAACATCTCCGTTATACAGATCAGCAAGGTCTTGTCGTCCGACGTGGCGGAGGCGCCGACGCCGGGACCCAGTCAGCTTAACATCACCGGGATTATGTCGGCGCACGGCTGCAAGCAGTTCGCCTACACGTTGCTAGCCAATGCGGAGGCTTCGAAAACATATGAGGTGAGGGAGAGTAAATTGTTTGGTTTTGGAGGGTAAAATGGTAATTTGGTAGGTCAAAGATTGGATTTTTTTGGTTGGAAAATTTGATTGTTATTGGATGATTGATGATTTATAGTTAAAAAAGGATTAGTGTGATGGTGATAGTATCTTTGTTTTGGGAGGGTAAAATGGTAATTTGGTGGGTTGAAGATTAGATTTTGATCTTGGGAAACCTAAGTGTTGGATTATTGATATTTGATGATTTAGCTTTAATAGAAAAAAATGGATTAGTGATAATGGTGAGATTGGATCTGGTTAATTTTGTTGAATTATTGGATTAACTAGGGAACAATTGCATGGGTGGTAGTTTCTCTGATTTTGAATGGTTGTTGTAATGGTAATTTAGCTGGTTAAGGATTGGATTTTCGATTTTTGTAAAATTAATTATTGGATGATTGATTGTTTATTTTTATTAGATAAAAGATGGGTTGGTGATAATGATTGTGATTAGATCCGGTTAATTTTGTTGAATTATTGGATTAATTGTGGGAAAATTACATTGGCCTCCTTGAGTTTTGTTTTAATTATGGACAGGCTTGGATTTGTCTGGAACTCTCATGGAAGAGGAAGTGTTTGATGGCATGGGTGTATTACGTTGTCCGTACGTTTATTCAGTAGAAGTCTATCATGGATATATATTTTTTGAAAAGTACGGTGATGGTAGTTTTTTTTTCAAAAAGGATATTTACGTGATAAACTTTTATTGGATGGACGTACGGATGATGTGGTATGTCTGCTCCATTGAAAATTATCGTAAATTTCTCTTTTGCATGGGGGTTTTTAATCTAATGGGCTCGTCTGTAATATGGTCAAACATTGGAGAGATGAATGAATTCTATCCATTAATGGAGTAGTGTTAATAACCAAGTTGATGATACTTGTTTATTTTAGAATTATTGTAATCAATAAAAGAGATTTGAGAAGAATTAAATTGAATTTTGATTTCAGGGCTCTCTAGAAGGAGGATTGACAGTGTTTTGTCCTCTAGATGACGCATTCAAGGCCTTTTTACCCAAATACAAGAACTTTACTGCAGCAAACAAGACGGCATTGCTTGAGTTCTTGGCTATGCCGGTTTACCAATCTATGGACATGTTGAAAACCAACAACGGCTTGATGAACTCCTTGGCCACAGACAGGCCACGGAAATATGATTTCACTGTTCAAAATGAAGGCGAAGAAGTGACTTTGAAGACCAAGGTCAACACTGTGAAGATCGTTGGAACTTTGATCGATGAACAGCCCGTGGCAATCTACACAACCGATAAGGTTCTCTTGCCTAATGAGCTTTTCAAGGCAGCCCCTACTCCAGCCCCAGCCCCTGCTCCCGAAGAGGCTGCCGATTCCCCAAAGCCTGCCAAAAAGGGTAAGGGTAAGGCTGCCCCTGCATCAGATTCTGACTCGCCTGCTGATGCTCCTACGGATGATGCAGCGGACACAACAGCTGATGATAATGCAGGTGTGAAGGTTGGTGTTGCAAGATACCTTGCTATGGGGTTGAGCTTGTGTCTAGGAGTTTGGCTGCTGTAAGTTCTTTGTTTTGGTTATTTTTTTATTTATTTTTTCTTATTTTTTATTTTCCTTTTTTAGTTTTGGAGGAATAAGTGAGACCCATATGAGCTAAATTTATATGAATTGTGTTTTAGTATTGTTTTGTTTTTTGGTCGCCAAATTGTTATTAGTGTGTTTTTTTTTTTTCTTCTTTTTTGTGTTGAGGAGGGTTTTGTAATGTTGTGATTTGTTTCTTGTGGGTGTGAGCTATTTGCTGTCAAAAAGCTGTACATCTATTTATACACATTGTTATTGTCAATTGTCATTGCGAAATCAGGATTATTTCGCCATCTAATCTTTGTATACAATCTTCATTTTCTTGGCAATGTTGTATATGATGCAATGTTATATGACATCATATACTTTTCATACTGATACCTCCGCAATCTACTGCAACACCTTCGAAATCTATAGCTTCGTGGTATATAAAATTGGATAGGATCGAATTGAATCATGGAATTGTGATCATTCTAAACAACATGACTTTAATATGATTCTATCTCATATCACTTGTTTCGATTTTGTCTCATTGAATCTTATTTCGATCAATTATGTGCATTTGCTTCGCCTTTCTGATTTCTACGAAAAGTTTGACAACTTAAATGTGCAATTGGAGTTCTGATGAGGAATATTCATGGTGGGGGTAGATGACTTAAATGAAAAAAGAGGAATATGAATTGGATGGCTTTGTGGAATTCTAGAGGTAGCTTCCTATTCTTGCCAGCCTCAACCTTAATGAAGGGCTCTCACACGTTCACAAGAATTAAAATGGCGATATTGACACCCTAGAATACAACGTGTTGCACCCCTTTTTATGTGATTACCCCGTTAATTTTTTTAAAATATTAAAAATTACGACCATTATACTCTCCATCGAAACTACCATTTAAAAAAAATTGGTTCTTAATAGTGCAAGTATTGCTGCCATTGTGGCAACACACCAATCTCGATCAAATGGAGAACTTTGGTGATATGGAACTGAACATGTTCACTTCTTCCTTATATTTGGCTGCACTGGTGGCCTCTTTCGTCGTGGGTTGAAGACTGTCGATGCCTCTAGGTGGTTTGTGAGTTCATTAAAATTGTGCATTGGACATGTTCAATTTCAGTGTGTTCATCAAAATTGTACCTGGTCAACTACATCAAAATGTCACGTTCATTGTCGGCCAGTCACAAAAATCTGTACATCCGCGATGCCGATCTACCGGTCACCAAAATTTGCACATCCAAACTTTGTCGTACTAATTGGGCTTGTGTCAAGAGCAGGAGTGGGATGAAGAAATTATGGGTGGTGGAAGGATTTGGATAAAAGTCTTTCCAACAAGGTTTATAATATAAAATTATGAGTGAAATTATCGGAGAGTGATGCTTTTAGTTTAATCTCTACTACTTTGCCATAAACTTTTGGCTTTTGAAACATCACCAAGCTTGAAACTAACACACTCTTCCTGCAACAAAGCAAAGGTTGCTTGCGTAATAGCTTTGAAACCTCAGTTTTTCAATAATATTATCAAAAATCATATTGAAATTTTAAAAATAATTATATTTTGGGTGTATATATAGTTTTAGAGAGGTGGAAATATCACCACTCCAGGAATAAAGCAGTTTCCAATTAAGACGGTTTCTGTTCAATGTCCCAGTGTGGGACTACCATGGAAGTGGATCCACCCCCTCAAGAAATAAGACAAGTATTTTTTATCTTTGAATTTATTACATTAGAGTGATTTTACGTCATTACTCATTAATATAAATTTAAACCTATTAACTCAACATGAATATATAACGGTTAATAATTAAAATTATATTTTATAAAGTTGAATGTTAAACCGCAAAATTGCCAGTGACCTTGGTCCCTTGATACAGAATTTTCCAGAGATTTTGTACGCAGTAAAATTCATCACCATGAATGCATAAAAACAGGAGATAAGATAAAAGAGGTCACACACACACATGCCAACTTTGTCAGAGACTGAAAAATTAATGACACCAATTTATTAAGATACAGGTAAAGGAAAACAATAGCAAACACCATGCAAGACAATCAACAGCAAATCCAATTGACAAATCCAGAGATTTTTGCACCTTTTGTCCCACAACCCACCAAACTCTCCTACGAATGTAATTATTGAGTCATGGCTTGGTCCAACGACACAGCTACTGATTAAAAAGTTGAAAATAATAAAATTATTACGGCATATTATGACCGTTACTATACAATTGCTATTTATTTATTTCTTGTAGTTTTCATCGAAACTCTGAATCATAAGTCTATATCATGGTACCAAACAAATATGATCGAATATAAAGTCTTGCAAGGAGAAGAATTTCAAACCAAATTCTTATCCACAACACTCATTCCTAGAAAACATAGATGATGTATGTCAAAAGGAATGAAACGACAAACTTCACAAGACCACCACACCCACCGAGGTGATGATGATTCACATTCAAAAGCATACATATTGTGGCACCTTTACACCAAATACGTTGAAAAAAATGGTTTTTCTATTCCAATAAAAGCAAACTACCTGTCATATTTTCAGGCAGATGAAACAAAAACCAATTTGGATCCAAGTTAATGTAACCACTAACAAGATACCCCTTACTCAATAAAGGTGGAATTTTCTCTTTTATATATACGGATTATTTTCTATTATGATATATATAGATTATCTTTTATTATAATATGAATAACTCTCAATCTTATTAGAATCGATTATTTGAATCGTGTCACTAAAATTAGTTTAGAGATTTTCTTCTAAGTTTTTCCTAGTATCTTAAAAAAAAAAAAATCAAGAAACCCTTGGTATAGAGAAACACATGGCAAGTAGGAGATAAATGCTAAAAACTCTTCCTAATACTTGTCCCTTAGCAAACATTATAACTACAAGTCTTTTTTGTTTTTTCCCTAAAAAATCTCCAATATTTCCCTCTTGAGTTTTTATTTTATTTTTTTAATGATTTCTTGACATATTTTAAGGATAAAAAAAACTATTGAAACTAATTCAAATGAAATTCTAATAATACAGATTAAATAACAAATTTTAAGTATTGAAAGAAAATTATTCACCCCTTTTGATGAATATTATATAAAGGGTGAGACATTATCTATGCTTGAGGATGTTTCTCTATCTGTCGAGTGTTATATCACACACCATCGACTGATCTGTAAAAGTGAAATGATTGGTATGTGATAATTATATGAAGAGAAATGATTATATACGTGCACACTTTTCTTTGGGAAATCCTAATATCCACCGGTTCAAATGGAAGTGGATTCAACAAAAGTAAGACGAAAAGTATGTACCAATCATATGAAGAGAAATAATTAGATACGTGATTCTATACTTTTTTTTTTTTGGAAAATCCTAATATATACCAACTCAAATTGAAGTGAATTAAATTTGTATTGGCGATAAAAAAAATGATTTGTACAAATACAATTTAATTATTATAAATTGAATTGAATTTGACTTGTAATGATGCATGTTGGAATTCTTGCACAAAAACTATGCAAGACTGCTTGGTAAAATTTAATCATATGAATATGAAATCTGTGCATAGAAACATGATATGATGCTGTAATCATGAGGAAAGAAAAAGGACATCAAATAAACCCATCTAGGAAACAACCACCACTAGGAAATTTTAAGGATAAAGTACTACTAGAAGTATTATTACAATTATACAAAACAAGAAATTTATCACAAACTAATTTGAAACATATATGACCCCTGCAGATATACACACCAAAAAAAAAAAAAAAACACTGAAAGCAACATATATACGAGCCTAGAACAAGACAGTGAATGAAACTAGCAATATGGCAATGGAAAAGATAGGGATGGTAGAATGATAGAGAGCAGAATAACTATCACTTGGCAGATAGGTGTAAATGGTTGGAGGTGGGGTACCAGTACCTGTACCAGTACCAGCACAGCATTGGACACCACCACAGCATGGGACTTGACCTGGAGGGCAGTTGCCCTGAACTTTTGGTGCTGGTGGAGCTCCATATATAGGGTAAACAGAACTTTGTTGTGAGGGTGGTGGTGGTGGTGGAGCACTATTGAGAGGAGCTGGCGGTGAGAGTTTATGGCATGGATATGGACATATTGTGCAGTCCACACAAGCAGCAGGTGGTGAAGGCTGCACATTGGTTTGGGAAACCTGATCCTGATCACTTGAATTTGCAAGATCAAGGTTGAAGAACAATAGCCAAAGTGATAGAAGGAAAGCAAGACTAGTAGGAACCATGTTTGTTACTCCTATAAATTAAGAGAATTTACTTCATATAAGAAGTAACAGAGAGCCAGGGAAAAGAGTGGCTTGCTTGGGAGAAAATTCTACACATATTTTGTAACCTTAAAAACCACAGGCTATGTTTCATGTTTTTCCTCTACAGTCTGGATTCGGTGCCGCATGGCAGAACACCTGTCAGACTATAGAATAGCCTAGAAGCTTGTTTGCATTGATGGATGCACACAAGCAGACAAATGACAATGCCTTTTCACTTTTATCATGAAAAAAACAAAAACATGGATCATGATTAACTTATCTTTGTTCAATGTATTACCAAGGTGTTCGTTTTTAGGCTAGTGAATTTATACTTGGTAGAATACAATTTCAATTAACAATTCATCAGGGAAAAAAATCTCAAAAAATATCACATCATTTAGAGAAAAGCTTTAATGCGCTTGCTGTATTCACCTTGATCAGTTTAGACCATGACACATGGATATGAATCATAAAATCATATAAGATACTTAATTTACACGTGATTATATTAAATGTTGAAGGCGTATAAACTGGGTGCACTGCAGCTTTTCTCCGTATTCTAACATCAGCTAAAACTAATATAGGAGGACACAATCATAATATTAGTGGTTGACACTATAAGTCCAACACCAGAAAAGAGTAGGAAAAGAAAATGAAACTCCAATTAGGATAAGATATACATGCCGACATATATAGCAGGAACAGAATACTAAATTGAAGTCCTGTTTGTTGCTTACCTGGACAGGCATGAACATCACTTCTATTGGCTGCTCTGTGTCTAAATTGAACTTAACTGAGATAGTGTTAATGTTTAAATGTCTGCATGGTGTGTGTAAATTACCAAAATAGAAGACAAGACACGAACATACATCTTGCACTCAATGAACTTGTGCTTTCTCTTATTAGGAAGGTAGGGAAAATGAGGATAAATAAATCCACAACAATGCAAAATTGAAATACTTGACGGGACAACAATGAGTTATCTTAGGAACAACTGTCATGACTCGAGTGGTTGAGATCCCGGCTGTTCAAGTAAAGATAACAGAGTCCATCACTAAAGACTGATGTTGTGGGGTGTGGTAAAAATCCTGTGTAGCCTTTGTCTATCTTCGCTAAGCATAATTCAGTTGTGTACTTGAAAAGCTGAGTCTTCTGGACAAAAGGTTGAGCTGCATATTCCTCAAGTGGCATCCACTGTAGAGATGGGAAGAAATCATGTGGAAAACATAGATTTCATCAGTTATTGCATACAATGTCGGATCCAACTTGTTAAAGATTATACAAGATGAGTGAAAAATTAGCATCAGGACGACAAAAAGGGGAACGGTAAACAACTAGAGGCCTCAAGCAGGTGTGGAGAGGGGCTCAGGGCTGGTAGTAGAGGACTAGAAACAGTCCTGTCTAGAGCTCTTTCTTGATCGTTAAGTTATCTTATAGAAGGCAGATTTTAAACCTACATGTGTCATATGACTCATATCCAGATTCAAGCGTTTGTCTTGTTACAATTTTCAGGATTATAAGCATTTCACGGTTGACAAAAACATTAAACCGAAAAAATTCACTTATATTACTACAGAGGTGCAACTAGGTAAAATTCAGGAACTTGTACAATTCTGTCACCCTCTCAGGCCTCAGCTGTTGCTTTATCTTATGACCTGATGCATCATTTGTGAAAGAAATATATTAAAAGAGGAGCGAGTTTAATTTGTATATCAACAACAAAGAAAGTACCTGGGCTGCTTCAATCTCTAGTTCTTGCTTCTGAATGTCAAATGACAATGGACGCAACATGCATATAAAGAATAAAGCTGACTTATCGAAGAAGAACTTGTGCGACTCCCTGCGTTAAGGCCATAAACATATGAAAGAAGAAAATTATAGCATCTAAACCAAGTCAAAAAAGCTCCCATTGTTTTGCAGATACACAACCGCAAAAAAATCAGACCTTAAAACCTATGGTCCACAAGATAAAGTAGCTGAAAAATACAGTGAAAGTGACTCATTATTCAATCCTTAACTTTGATATATGAGTTAGTTAATAAGCTGAGTTCTCCTTACAGCTTATTACAGAATTCATGTATCGCAGAAAGTTAAATCCTCCACAAGATTCCAACATAAATATTATAAAAATTGCAGGGAAATTGGAAGCACCTGACTTGCTTACTAGTCATTTATCCCATCTGACTTTTTCCAATACCCCTGAACTTTTTACCAGTCCTATAACCATATTTTTCTCTATCAGTGGACAACATACATCAGGTCAATTGAAACTAAATGTCTGCAGTTGGAAGGTCTTCCAACAAAGCAAAATTTTTTTACCTGAATGCTAGGATCTCCAAAAATTCTGTGTCAATCTGAAACGGAGAAACTCAGTGCTCTTAGTAAGATCATCAACACCAATTCGTGTAAAAGTAGAAAGTACGAACAACAACATTTTGATAAATACTGATCACTTACTCCTGTCTCTTCTTTCACTTCTCTCGTTGCTGCCTTGAAGATATCCTCACCCTGCATATGTCACAGACTTGCCTTAGTTTTTATAACGACATGCATTGCATGCTTTATTTATGAAGACATACAGTTCAGTTTTATCAAGTTGGGGGCACAAACCTCGTCAACAATTCCGGTAGGAATCTTCCACAAACCTATTCCTTGGAATCTGCCACTCTTTTCTTGAACTACAAGCAACTTCCACCCGAGACAATTTCAGTTTGCAAGACCACATAATTCAGTAGTATGAAATCAAACTGATGTACCGGTAGTATATAACTTCTATGGCAATGTATGTTAGAGAACAAGAATGTGTTTGTTGACCAACACCAATGAATAAGAGGCATTGGTCTAATCAGAGGACATGAGAAGACTCATTTTTCACTAACCACTCTCTTGCATTTTAGCATTCAAACACTCAAACATACACCTTGGAAAAGACTAATTCTAAACTCTTGAGCATAACATTATAATATAGTCAATTAGAGACTAAAATTTTCTAAAATACGACCGATATTAATAGTTGACGTTCAGAGTAAGCGCATGTGAAGAGCTAACACCAAAGTGAATTAAAAAGAAAAAAAAAAAAAATCATAAGGACTGATAAAAGGAGTACCTCTCTTCTATCATTCACGACAATAGCACCAATTCTGACACGGTGGGAAGCATTTGCAGGTATAGTATTAGCAATTACAGGAATCCAGTAAACAAGCATGAGATAGTTTGGCTCGGCATGGTGGTACCAAAATCCCTCCTAAAAGGCCAACATATATTGAATACAAGTCAAAAAGTTAGCATCCAAACTAGAGAGATATATGAACATGCAACAAATGAAAACCAAATCCTGCATTTCAATTAGAACCTACAATTAGAAACTAGGAAGCAACTATGTCCCAAGAATTCACAGTTTTAGGAGTCCTCTGCTTATATATCAAACATATGGTAGATGCAACAAAAACTGAAATTATCTTCTCAGATTCCTTATACGAAGTTACCTTCACTGCAGTCTCGACAAGATTTACTAGATTGATAGGCAGTTTAATCCAAACTCCTTTTTTTCCCTGCAAAACAAACTAGAATATTGATTAAAGCTTTCAAAAGTAGCCAGCAAATCAATAAGCTAATAGACCAAATCAAACATATTGAACATGATGAAACAAGCATACGCATGCAACCAAACAAATTTCACTAGTACTATAACAAGAATCATCAACAAAACAACCCTCTTACGGTCCTAAAAACACTGTAAGTGTACAACAAGTAACCAAAAATACATGACGATTACAAATTAGTACATACCCTTTTGAGCAGGAAAGTAAATGTCAATTTCGATGAATATATATAAGGTCTAAGTCTTTAGAAACGTCATTAGAATTATGATATATTTATGGTCTTATATTGAAACCAAGTGTGTTCAAGAAGAAGTACCTGGTGCTTCCAATGCAACATTGAAGCTCTAAGCACTGTAGCAAAGGCTTGTGGGGACATTGGCTCCTCCATTTCAACAATCACACCTCCGTGTTCATCATTAGTTGCTTCTAGGAGCTTGACATGTTCAACCACCCCATTTTCAAACTCTTGCATTGATGGAATTTTTTTACTGTTATTGCTGAAAGTGACATGGACCCAACTATCATATCATGTCACAAAATCTTAATGTGGGCATGCAATATCATTAATCTAAAAATAAAAAAATAATTCCACTAAACTATATGGGATATAATACGAGGTTTACTAATTGCTGTTTGATTCAAAAGTTTAATTTTCATCGTCTCATCTATTTTTGGATGAGATTCTAGCGGCGGCGGCGGCTCGAGTTCGTACCGTCCCCACCAATTCCCTTTAATTTACGGGAAAATTACAAAACACTGCTTGAGGTTTGATAATTTTTCAAAAAAATCAATACTTTTTTAATATGGATAAAAACCTCTTAATGTATACAAAAATCATTTATAATTCCAAATTAAGTTCAAAGCTAGTCAATTGTATATCGAAACCCAGGAAGCCTACCATATTTCAAAAATAACATTATAAGTTCAAGTTTATATGAAGTTAAAAATTCAAATTACAACACTATCAAAAGGAAATTAAACCAACCTACTAATTAAAAAAAAAAAACTACAGAGTCTCAAAATTTAGCAAAAGAAGTTCCTAGTTATAAACTGAAACCCCCTTAACAAGATGGTTTTCATTTTGATTTGAAACTATCGGGTTACTTTTAGAAAACAGTTGAAATTCAAGGATTTTTCATATATTTATTTTTTAACAGTAGAATTAACAATAGCAACAAAAGTTAAACTAAATCTAAACAAAAAATGAGAAACTCGAATCTTTTTTTTTTTTTAAAAAAGAATACCTGTTAAAACGACGTCGGTTCTGTGTTTTCAATCAAAAAGATTGCTCAAAGAAATGTATAATACAATTTTTGAAGTGGGAGAGAGAGATGGCTTGCTTGCTATTTATAGAATTCTCGGAGCTCTATTCGGGCGCTTCGCTGACGTTTCTCCACTCAGTCCCGTCAACCAATGATGACTTCCGGTCTTCCCACGTGGAGCCCACTTTGGCAGTCCCCCACTAATCTGCGCACGTGGCGAAAATGTAGTGGGAGGTAACATCGAATATAGTGGGCATGTCAATGGATTGTTGGGTGACTGGTCCCCTTGGGTGAAACGACGGATTAGACCTTGAAAGTGGTTCGACTGTATAGTGTGTAGTCTTGGGAGGGCATATTGGGTATTGAAAATTTGAAAATTGAATTTTGACGTTGAAATTCATGTGGGTTTCAAAGTTTGCAACGATTATCATGGGGGTCAGCAATGGCGTTGGTATAATACCAAGTTAAAACGTTTTTGAGTTTGGACAACTATCATTAAAAATTTTTGAAAAAAAATTATCATCAAAACTTAATTAATTATCTTTTTTTAAACAATTATAGAATAATTATGATTACGAATCTATCAAAACTGACCAACATTAAATACCATATATACAATATGTAAAGTTTTTAACGGTAATAGATGATATCTATTCTATTTCTAATGGGGGAAACATTTTCTATATTTTATTAAAGTATCATGACTCGGTGTTGTTAATTTAATTCTTTATTCTTCTTTGATTCAGTCAATGTAAATATATTGTAATAATGACATTTTAGATACTTAGAAGAATAATAAATATATTCAAACATCAAATGGGCGATGAATGGCATTCTTGAGTCAAACAAATGGTTTGATTTTTGATTGTACGATCCGATGAGAAGTTGATGGAATCATAATTATTTATCTTGAAAATAAGTAAAGTGTTTAAAAAAAATTACACCATCACGTTAAAATATTGACATCAATGAAGTCGGTTTGCTTAACCGACCGTCCCTTTGCCAACTTAACTTTAAACCGACCGTCCCTTTTGCCGATTTAACTTTATCTATGTATGTGTACTTGTGGGAGGCTAATTTACATTTCTTTGCTCCCGCTTCGTTCCATTTTCACTTTATTCTATTCTTTATTTACAGAATAAAAATTATTTTAGTTCTTAAGGTTTAGAAAATGATCAAATTTTTATGTTTTAAAAGAATGATCAAATGATCTTTAACTTTTTAAAAAGGTATCAAATTAGTCAATTTCGTTAATTAAATAACGGTCAAATATAATGAAAGACATGAATAGACTCGTTTAACCTAACCGTATATGCATAAAAATTTACAACTAAAATCTAATCATATATGTACTAGAAATTTATAACTAAAATTTATTATTTATGCACTAAATTCAAGGATAAATTAATTTTTTTTTTCATGTTTTTCATTAGATCTGACCATCGGTTGACTGATTTGAATGACTAATTTAACATTTTTTTAACAAGTTAAGGTTCATTGGATCATTTTTAAAAATATAGTTAAAATTTTGACATTTTCCAAAACTTGGGAACTAAAATAATTTTTACCCTTATTTATTTAACATGTTCCTCGTTTCATTTACTCTCACAAATATTAGTTTTACTTTTTATTTTACAACATGTTATCAGCACGATTCAGGTTAATAAATAAATTCTCATTATGAATTATTTACTTACTGTTCATATTTAAAGTACATGCATGTTTCTCTCACTTATATCATTCAAGTTAAATATTTATTTTGGAAGAATATTATCATAGAGAGGAACATTCTTTTAAAAATAGTATATTAAGTCAATATGGATATATGTGCATTGTACTCTTTTTTTTTTTTTTGATCAAATTTTGTCCCACTGAATTTCTCTGATAAGGTTTTTAATGAGACAGTTTCTTTAAGCACATTCACAGACTGTAAACTCCAGAAGATGATCATATATTTTTTGTAATTGCTCCAACTGCTCAGGAAATATCATTTATATATGTTTTTATCTTGTTGGTTTTTTACTAGTAAAATTTAAATAATGATGTTATCTAAGGAGGGGTGTTGATTGTAATGGATACAAATGAAGTTGGTTTGCTTAACCGACAATCCCTTTGCCGACTTAACTTTGTCTATATACATGTGTATTTATGCTAGGTTAATTTACATAAATGATCAATAAAGATTGACATTTCTTTACTCTCACTCTTCCATTTTCAGGTTGTTCTATTCTTTATTTAGTCAACTTGTTTCCTGTTTCATTATCATTCTCACATATATTAGTTTTCCTTTATTTTACAACAAAGATTAAGTTTTCCAACGTACTTTTCTAAGAAATAATATGTAGTTTTCCTTCTTGCTCAAGGGTGGTGAAAAAGGTGTGCACAATTTATTGGACGTTTATTGAGATTTAACAAATACCTCTTAGCTATTGGATCTTTATTTTATTATTATTATTATTATTTTAAAGGTGCATGCAGTGCTTTGCTATTAGCAGGTCTTGGTAATCTCATGGTCTATTCATTGTTAGATTTCAAATATGAAAATTTTGAATAGTATATTCATCCTATATTATAAAAGAAAAAGAAAAATCGAATAGGCATTATCATTAAAAAAATAATACATAATTGTAACACACTCTACTTCTAATCATTTTTGTTATATGTACTACATATTTGAATCCAAAGAATATATTGGTTGAGTGTAAATGCTTTGATTAATTTTAAGAAAAATATTATCAAATAACTTACATTTTCAACAAATATAAAATCGATGTAATAATTTTTAGTTATCATTAGACTAAAAAATTTAAGTCGATAGAAAATAATTAAAATATAATATTTAAAATTTGAGGTTATGATAGGTTAACACGTTCCCTTTTAGACTTAAAAGTTTAAGCTGATAGAAAATAGTTCAACTGTAGTATTTAATATTTGAGGTTATGATAAGTTAATATACCCCCTCATGTGCAATGTGAATATATGACAGATAACTATAATATTTAAGATTTGATATTATGATAAGTTAATAAGTCAATTCACATGCAACATGAATATATGACAAATAACAGACATATACTAAACATCATTTACTGTATAATATATGCAACTAGAATTTCAGATAAAATGTAGAGAGATAGTTTGAACTATGAACATCCAAATTTTGATATCAAGTTAGTTACTATCAAACTAAAATATTAAGTTATAAAACATAGTTCAATTATAATATTTAAAATTCGAGGTTATAATATGTAGCAATAACAAATAATTTAAAATTATCATTATCCTTACAAAAGTAAAAACAAAACGAAAGTAACAAAAACCAAAAACCGTAGAGAAGTATGGACATGGTTAAATTGCCATTAAGGTAACTCCATTCAAACCTTGCTTAAGAGACACATTCATTGCATTGATGACCCTTCTATGTTACCCAATTGCCAAAATTAGAAACAAATAAATGAATTAAACAATTTTTTTTTATTAAAAAATTGTTTCCAGATAAAATGACAATAATGCATTTCAATAGTGGTTGAAATGAATTTCATAATGGGTCATGACCCTTATTTGACAAGCTGGTACATTACATCGAGCTCCATTCCATTGTTCTTTTCACTTTTAGTCATGAACATGGTACCTTGCACACCTTTCAAATCAAACCATAGTTATCATGACATTGTTGATGATGAAACTAATTTGAATTTTGTATATAGAGTCAAGAATTACCATGTGTTGAAAAAGTTAATTTGTCACTCATGAAATTTACATCAATCTTGCCATATTTTTCTCCAATTAATCTCAGCAACAAATAAATTTTAGGTCATAATAAAAAATTATAAAGAAATAATACACACTCTATGTCATAACATGTTATTCAATTTGAGGGATTTTAAATGCCTCGCTTACAAATTACAATATGAGCGTCGATATTAAATGTCTTACCTACCATATTAGACATTAATGTCTAATTTATTTTCGAGAAACTCATATGCAATTTGTAAGTTTCATGATAAATAATACATAACCGAGTACTAACAAGTGAACTTACATTATAAATTCATATCAAAAGTTCCCAAATATAGACTGTGGAAATTCATGCCCCTTCCAAAATGGACTAAGCCTTAAATCTTCAATAATTGGAGCAAGTCCACCCCTAAAACTGTTTCTTTCACAACAAGGGCATGTGCCTACAGGGCATTAGGATCACACTATTGTTAAGTTGCACCATATACATAACATGATTGGTCTGCCCTTTAAGGAAATTAGATAGATTTGTACAAATGATTTTCTGATATAAAATGAATGAGAAATGAATTATAAAATTGGAACTCCTAAAATGACATTCCATAAACTTAAACCATTTAATAATATTATCTTTAGATTTCCATTTTAATAAATCGAATTAGTAAGATGCGAAATGGGTAATTAACATATTGTCTTTCCTTTCGTGATGGGATAATCCCAAAAAACCGCCCATAATTTATTAAAATCTCCATTTTCTCGCTCTAGTTTAATTTTTATCCAGGATTCCCTCTACTATTAATTTCTTAATGGGACTGTTAGATAAAAGTTGAAATATTGAATTTACTCTGGATTTAAAAAATATTAAAATATAAAAAATCAAAAAATCAAAACAAATAATATTAAAATATAAAAGTATAAAATACAAACAATCAAAATAAATAATATTAAAATATAATAACATAAAAAAAATCAAAATAAATGACATTAACATATAAAGAATTGTTGAAAAATAAATTAAAAAAATTACAATGAAAGATCTAGAATAATTTTAAAAAGGAGATTAATTAAAAATTAAAAATTAAAAAATTATTAAAAAATAAAAATAAAAATCCAAATCTTCAAGTCGAAGATCTGGATTCAAAACCATAATCTTCTCTCATTTTATTCTTTATCAACCTAGGCAATCGAGAGAAAAAATCATTAACAAACGCAATGCTTGATCATCTTTCTTCTTCTTCACACTAGCATACAAACATCTAAACATCATGTGCTTGATCATCTTCTTTGTTCTTCACACCATATGTATCACTGCCTTTCTTGTCATTGTCTTCATCATCAACCTCACCCTTCTTTATCATCTTCATCATCAAACAACCTCACCCAATTCATCATCTCTATCATTAGTCAACCTCATCCAGCCCATCATAATATCATAAAAACAAAACCATAAAAAAGATAAAAAAGAATCCATAAAAAATAATAATAGATATTGTTATTATTTCACACACCTTCAAATGATATTTTCAGTATTTATATTAACGTTAGGTGGATTTTAGATAAATTTCAAACTTGAAGTAGCAAAATCGAGATTTAGATATACTATTGACGTGTTTTGGGATTATTTCTTTTGTAATCAATAATTAGGATTCTTAATACAAAAAATTCTTAAAATGGTTTCACCCTATATTGTTCATAACAATTCAAGTGTTAAGAAAACATTTTTTTTTTTTGTGAGAATAGTTATTTAAGCTATACAAGTAGCACTTAAAACAAGCTCCTTATAACACATCATTTTTTTTTTTAACTCAAATAGCGTGCACCTTTCCATCCATACTAGTAGTGAATATTCAAATTTCATCATATGTATTAGCAAATATACATAAGAAGTTTTATTCTTATATTGTCGGAATAGACGTCTTCCATTTATAAGCATAAATATCCATAAATATCTTAATCGAATTGTGCATTGTAAAAGTAGAAATTTCCCATTTATAGACAATTCATAAATATCTTAATGGCACATATAATAATTGATTTTTGCAGGATCTCTAACAAGTTTAATATCAACTTTCAAAAAAATAAAAGAAAAAAACTCCTAACTCGATCTAATTATCCAAGTTGCCAATAATACTGAACTCAATAAATCTCAAAAACCCTTGAACCAAATCTAACTGTCCAGTTCACTTCCTTGAACTCAACTCCACAAATCTCATCAAACCCTTAACCCAATCTCACCTATCCAATCCGCAATTCTAGTGCCTGACCTTATCGGATCTCGACAAGTCTTAACTCAATTCCCCGATTAAAAAAAGAGTAAGTTAGATTGAAAAAATACAAAAGAAATGGGCATTGAAGTAATTACAACAAAAGAGTGAGGACTAACCAGAAAAAGAAAAAGCCAAAAAAAAAAAAAAAAATTCTTTCCTTCTATGCGAGTGAAGCTATGTGCTATTTTGGCTTTTGGGGTCTCCTTAAAAGAAGCAAAAGACTTCTAAGGTGCTTTTGAGCAATAGAAAAGAACAACCACCCAGCAAACAGAATTAAAAAAGCACTTCTCCCTCTCATACATAAGTGCTTTTTCTTTTTTATATTAACTTTGTAGGGGAGTCGGACACAGAACCAAGTCATCCAACCATGTCTTTAGGCTATGCAGAGAAGCTCTCCTTCATAGAAGATGTGGGCAACGTTGGAATGGCCGAATTCTTCGACACCCCAAAAGTACTGCAAGAAAAAGTCAGTCTTTTTTTTTTTCTTTTGCTTTTTACTCTTTTTGGCTTCTGGGGTTCTTGTAATTGTTTTTGTTTCTGTTTGCATTTCAGTTTTGATGATTTTCCCATGTTTGGAATGTGAAAAAATTTCATTTTTATTGCTTCTTTGGTTTAAAGTTGGTTTAGGTAGTTCTGCTGAGATATGTGTAGTATGAGTCTGGTTTGAAAGTTATGATTTTTATGCTCTGCTTTGTTGGTTGATGAGATCTGGTTAACTGGGTACTGACATTTGTGTTCAGTGGTTGTGTGGTTTTGTTGCTGTTTCGAGCTGGAAATTTGGGGGCTTGGTGCTGATTTTATGATTTAGTTGGACTGTTATGTGTGGTAATTGTGGTGGGTTGATTGGGAAAAAATACTTTGATCATTGTTTAGTGCAATGTTTGTTTATTGCGTGATCATGTTGGAATTGTCTCGGACTTGAGAGTATGATGCGGTTGAAGAGTGGAAATCGATAGATTCTTGTTTTGTGTGTTTGGATTTTGAAGAAGCACATTGATAGGTTGCCTGAGATTGGATTTCTCTCCGAAGTGGATCACATTGTTGTAAATGGCGCTGAGACTTTGGGGCAGTGGATGTTTGACGTAAGTCTGGTTTGTGAACAAATTTAGGTTCAGATATAGATGGTCGAGTCATGCGCCACATAGTGCAAATGTGCAATGGCTGCATCAAGAGCACTTATTGGTTGAAGAGGAAAATCGAAGAGGGGGAAAAAGAGGGAGAGGACTTCATAACCTCTATGTCAATACAGTGCTTTGAGTTAATTGAACTTTATTGGATTCTCGCTGATTATACCTGTTAGCAATTGCATGACAATATAGCATAAGATTGTAGTTAGGTTTTATGATTTTCTCCTTGTGTCTGTTTACTTGTTTTGTGCAACTGAGCTCTTGGTTCTTCTCAAGGTTTTTCAATGATTTGTGAAATGAGATGATGATTATTTCCATCTTCTTGGTTGTTATGCTAAACTCAAGTTGGTTTCATTTTTTGTGATAACAGATTGAACAGCTTGCCAAGTTAATTGAAAAGGTTTGATACTACAATAACATACTATTGATTACAGGGTACTTATTTTTTATTTATGCCGATCGGCCTCTTTAAATGGTTTGTTTGTATGTGCAGAGTAAGCATCTAGTGGTATTCACCGGTGCCGGTATATCAACTTCTTGTGGTATTCCAGATTTTCGAGGTCCTAAAGGAATTTGGACATTGCAGGTGAAACTTGTGAACTTTACATTTATTTGATCTTATTATTCCTTATCATACCTTTTTAATAATTTTGGAAGGATAGGCCATTTATGATAATCATATACTGGTTTGTATCCTTGAGTGGGATGGAATTGTGTGGCACAACAACCTGTAGAAAATAATAGCAGCCTAGATGTGAATACTGATATGGTCATTGATGTTTGACTACATATGAAATATTTGGTACTTTAAACCGGTTGCATTCATTCTTTTTGAAGCTATTCCCAATTTTAATTGCCAATGAGTTTAATTCACCTTAGCGCACGGAGTTAGCTAACAAATTCTAACCATGTATGCTTCTTTTGATAATTTTCCAATTTGCTTTTTCTGAATGTAGCGTGAGGGCAAACCCTTACCTGAAGCATCACTACCATTTCACCGTGCAATGCCTGCTGTGACTCATATGGCATTGGTTGGATTAGAGAAAGCTGGTATTTTGAAATTTGTTATAAGTCAGGTAAGTCTTTATTTTTCCACTGTTTATATATATGACACGCATCGTTTACATCTATGTAGTGTGAGCTATTACCTCCTGCCAACTTTTTGTTTTTCACTTAGGTTTTTCACCTAATTGGGATGAAGTCACTTCATTCCTTTGTTGTGCTACCAGAAAATGCACATGTATTTTAGTCTAACATATAGACATGTCTGCTTGGTTGTCTGATTCTATTTGTATTATCTGTCACTTTTGAATGCTAGAATGTTGATGGCCTCCATCTTCGGTCTGGAATACCAAGGGAGAAACTTGCAGAATTGCATGGTAACTCCTTCATGGAGGCTTGTCCTTCGTGTGGAACTGAGTAAGACAACTTCCTTACGTAATACCATTTCCTTACAACATTTTAAATGTAGTAGTTAAGTAAGTTTTTGGTTTCAAAGATTAGCCTTCCATGTTGAAAATATAATACTATGATAACATCTATGAAGGTATTTGCGTGATTTTGAGGTGGAAACAATTGGCTTAAAGGAGACGTCACGACGTTGTTCTGATACAAAATGCGGAGCTAAACTGAGGGACACAGTTCTTGACTGGGAGGTACATCTAATACAATTTCTAGGTTGCATATTTTAGTGAGACTGAAAAAATTTTATGTTAGTTCCAATGTGTAAATTTTATTTGCTCTCTTTCTGCAGGATGCACTGCCTCCCAAGGAAATGAATCCTGCAGAAAAGCACTGTAGGATGGCTGATGTTGTACTGTGTCTGGGTACAAGGTAATAAAATTTTCTTCTTATTTTATAATACTTGAAAAGGAATTACAGTGTAACATGCCAAAAGCAATGACAGCTTACTTGATGTGTTTATCATGTTCCTTCTTTGGGGATGCTTTGTTTGATGGTAATGACCATGTTTTTTACTCTGTGCAGTTTGCAGATCACTCCTGCATGCAATCTGCCTCTTAAATCTCTCCGCGGTGGGGGGAAGATTGTTATTGTGAATCTTCAGGTATTTTATTTTGTTTTTAATTGAATATACAGCTTTACTTATATAAATTGAAATGTTAAAAGTGCATTTATAGCTCCTTGGTTCACATAAAACAGAGACTCCTACTTGGTATGTTTGCCCATAACTGAAGCGTGCAAACTTACCTTTTGGATTTCTGGTTATTTAGGATTTAATTGAGTTATAGATACCGGTGCTTGTAATCTCATATATCCTGTCACATCAGTGCTCAGGTTTGTTCTTTGGAATGTTATTCCCCTGGAAATTTGGGGCAACACTTACCTAAACCACTGTCGATCATAACCTGAAAGAGTTTTCATAAAAGAAAGGCTGTCTGCTGTGATTGACTAGTTACATGCTTCATGTACGATCGGATATGCAGTACAATGGTAGCTCAACTCTATAAAAGCATTGTGATGAAAACTATTTTGTTTCTTATTTATTCCTTTTGGTGTTAATTGGGTGCTGTGTTTTTAACTATGGTATCTGATTTTTTATAAAGTGTCTACTACTTTAATATTTTGTATTCAACTTTACAGAAAACTCCAAAGGACAAGAAAGCAAGTTTGGTGATCCATGGACTTGTCGACAAGGTATTCTGGTTTCTATATTGTAGTGCATGAGATTTTGTCTCTCTTCTTCCCTTCCTTTTCTTCATAATGTCTTTCTGGTTTAAAAGTGTGAATAAGCCATAAAGTACCATTTTGGGGATAAGTTTGTTATCTCTTTTTCTGCAGTTGAACTTCTGAGAATCAACTATATCTATATCAATATATGTTTTGGGTGTCCATTTACTATTCTGTGACTCTTGTAACAAAGCTATGACTTACCTGGAGCTTATTACCCATAGCCTACATTCTGACATTCCTTGAACTTTGTCTATGTATGTTAAATTAATTTGAACAACAGGTTATTGCAGGGGTCATGGACTTGCTCAATCTACGGATTCCTCCATATATCAGGATTGATCGTTTCCAGATCATTGTTACTCAATCCTTGAGTGCGGGTATCTTTCGAATGGTTTATATTCCATACATCACTTACACCATGCAGGATACACATGCATGTTATACCTTTGTGTCAATGTATTGTTTGTTCTAACACGGACCCATCTTTGTTTCCCTGACTTTCCGCAAGAAATCAAAGTGACACGATGTTACTATTAATCTACTAGACATAATGCTTTTCGTATACTGTGTCATCTGTTTAAGCCTTTGAAACAAGACCCTTGTTTGCACTGCATTACTCAAGTGGAGTGAGCCAAAACTGTTGCCAATCTGAATCATTTACGATTTAATTTAAATTTACAGTCTAGCAATTACTTGAGGCTATACTTTATAGCTTTCTCACATGGTCCATACATATTATATTACAGATAAAAAATTTGTCAACTGGACCCTCCGTGTAGGAAGTGTTCATGGGCCAAATGCACCAGTGCCATTCATCAAGTCTATTGAGGTGAATTTACTTTCAGGCTCTATTCTGCTTAATTTTTTTTTAGTAAAAGCAGTATGCAAAGTGCTTGACATCAGTCAAGGACCTTTTTTTTTACAACGTGTGTAGTAGCTCCAGTGACCATCTGCAGTTTCTTCAAATATTTTACCAATTTGTATAGCTTCTATATCTGTTTAATTTTTTTATTATTGTTATTCTGTTTCTGATAATAATAGTAAAATCGGTTGCATGCTTTAGCTTTTTTAGACGATCAAGTTATTTTAGAAATTCTTTTGCTTCTGCTCCTCATCAGTCTGCCTTTCATGAAGACCAAAGAATTGTAAATTTAATGCAAATGATGCTTGCAGTTCTTTCCTTGGTTTTGAGTGGACAACTGTAAACAAAAAGTTGTATGTAATGGTTAATTCTCACATCAAGCAAATTATTCCAAACGCTAATTTTTACTTCAAATAGTAATTGTCAATACTGGGTCCCTCTTATATCCATTATGATGCCATTTCTAAATGAGACATTGTGATTGCCAATTTGTTATGTAGCCTATTCTTCCAACTCTCATCTGCTTATTTTGCATCCCCAGGTTTCCTTTGCGGAGACACAGAAATACAAAGCAGCTAATCTAGACAAGCAGCCGTTTCAGCTAAAAAGGTATATTTAAATCTATCTTTTGCCATATGGTGCAATATATAACTCTGATGGGGTTGACAATTTGTCCATTAAGAATTGAGGGAAATGTATATTACCACATGTACCTAAAAACGAGTGATCATGTATTTCACTAAAACTCTTTCTTCTCACGTTTTATTTATGTATGTCAGGAGAACTATTACAAATGAAGCTTTTGACATTACATTGAAGCTCAACTTTAGTGATGGTTGTGGCTGTTTGTCCACCCAAATCGACATCCCTTTTGATTTTAAGGTGAGAAGAGTTACCATACTCTATTACTGAAGTTCATATTTGTTTTGTTGTCTACTATTAATCAATATTGTATATGAAAATATACGTAAACAGAATGTTTATTTTGTATATTTGATAGGTCCATATCAAACATTTGGGCTGTTCTTGGTCCTGTGCAGGTTTCAACCAAGGGTTTTGAACTTGACAAGGAGGCCATATTTCAAAAGCTGAGAGACACAGCAGTTCATGATTTGCGTTGTGGGCAGAATGCAGTCATTGAGAAGCAGGCCATTTCGTCCCCCAAAAGTGACGTGACAGCCTATGCCATTGTAACCGACTTCAAAACCTTTGAATCTCATCTTCAGAGCAATGGTGATCTGAAATGGCCGAAGGACAGTGTGAATGGTACTGAAACATCTAGGAAGCGATCAAACAGTCGAAAGCGTAAATCGAGACCATAGAAGAACATAGGCTTGCAAATGGGGTTTCTGTACATATGTTACTAAGCGGTTAGAATGAATGAGAAAATCAGATAGTTTGTAGGACTGAGTGAATTTTGATAGATATTTACACTCAGTCTCTCTAGCTATGATAGGACGCGGCAAACTTGATTTGACATTCTGAATACAAATTGTTCATGGCAGGTATTTCCTTAGAGCTGCTTATTACTATCATCAGTTTAATGTATATGTTAGTATATGCACATTCTTCTTTGATCTCCCTCACCTCTAACTTGCATCATTCCAGTTACATTTTCAAGTCCTTGTTCTTAACACATTGGTTGCTCTGGTTAGTGCCTTCTAAATGAGTAGAAAACACTTCATCATTTTAAAATGCTATCTAATTATCCCCTCTGCATCATCTTTTCGTGTTTTATTTTCCACGAGCTTTCGGACTATCAAGATTGAATGTTTAGCGCTAGTGTCTAGGTTACAGTTAATTGAACGAAGAAAGTTTAGGATATATTTGGATATCAATACGGTGCCTTGTGAGTAATTGTGTATTAGGAGGCTTCTTTTCTATGTTGTCGAAGTAGTTATTCGAACTATATTAATAAATATGTTCTTGACATACTTTGATATATTTTTGGATTTAGTTTTGACGATGATTTTAAATGATAGTAACAAAAAGGCTAACATAGGTTGAAAGTGCTTCAGATATGATCATGAAGTATATTAAGAGGATCTGTGGAGTTGAAAGTATATGCACATCGAAAGTGAGATGTTGGCACCCAATCTATTAATGAATTGAGAGATAGATTCATTTTTATCTTAAACAAAAAAGAACATTTTTTTTTTTTTTTAATTTAAAATAAAAAAAAATCATTTTTAATGTCAATAAAATCTTCAATTGTTTTTGGTCTGTTTTCAATACATGTAATGCTTCATGTTTAAACTACTTAAAAATAATAAAATTAAGGGAATGTATTCAATTTTGAATTTATTGAAGTATGATGAACCTTTTTCAATAATATATTTTGATGGAATTCACAGATTATATTGATTTTATTAGAATTTTTTAAGAAATCTAATGAAATTTCGAGGAAAATTGTAATTTTTGTTATATATATATTATAAAAATTAATTTAAAATCCATTACTTAGATTTTATTGAATTCTATATAAATTTGAATCAAATACACTTTAATTTTAATATATTCTAAATAAATCTATATTTTAATAGAATCTATTTAAATATAAATTGAATATATTAAACTTTTAAAATATTATAATAAATTCTAAATTGAATAGATTCTCTCATAATAGGGACAATTTGGATTTTGACTTGGTTACGGTGGTCAACCATTAGTTTAACCGTTCACCATTAACAATAAAGGAAGTAGGTGCAACCAATGGCGACATACATTTGCCTACAAATATGGTAATATGGAGGGTGTTTATGTAATTCATCTTTTTATTTTAATGGAGAGACTTTTTTTATTTTTTATTTTTATTTTTTTTTTATTTCATAAATTTAACGAGACATCATTTGAATTCAAGATTTTATTGACATGCATGTGAATAGTATACCCTCGATGACCTCAACTTTTGTCCACAATATGAGCTAGTGGACATTAACTTTAGGGTGATTAGCGGCAGACGTAATGGGGTCCCCAATTATGTAAAAATTTTAGTATGGTCCCCTTAAATACTATATTTTAATTCATTAGCTCCCTTACATAAGTTTTTCTAGCTTTACCCCTGATGATGGTGCCGGTGTATATATTACCAAATTATTTATATTTATTGATTTTTTTAAGGTCTAATTGATCAACATATATTATGAGAAACAAACTTTAAACATTTTTATTAAAATTGTGGGGATACAAATTTGCAAGTAAATTAAGGGATTCAAATAAAATATTCTTCTAAGAGAGAGTGATGGACTAGAGGTAGATGTATTGATAAAGAAAACAACAATTTAGAATGATATTTATAGATATTAAAATTCTTGAGATTAAACCTTGTTTTATATTAGGATTGGAGATAGCGGGGAGTTTTTGGTCTACAATTCACTTAGTCCAGTGAGAGATCTTGATGAGTATTTTAGAATGTACATGAGGGTATAATAACTTTAAAGTATAATTTAAATGAATAATTTCAATATCTATCGATTTATCTTTGCTTAATTGAAAGGTGGTTATTTACATTAAATTTTTTTTTAAAATTTTTTTCTACTGTTATATTGAATGGTAATTGATAGATTAATTTTAGATCAAAAGTTTAAGTTAATATACCTTGACTTAAAGTAAGATGACAAAATCACCACTCAATATGGTTTAATAATAAAAAAAAATTCATTATTCAGTCTGATAATGTGTTCGGTTTAAGTGATTATACTATTAGGTGATATGTTAAAAAAATAAACAAACTATGAAAAGGATAACGTACGAAACTGTAGTTTTTCTTATAACACAAATTACAATCCTTTAATTCAAGATAACATATATAAAAATTTTATTCTAAAAACATCATGCTTGCCTTCCAAAGTTAAAACCTTAGATAGCTAAGACAATAGTAAATAAAATATTTTGTGAAAACACCACTCTGCCTCTTAAGTTAAAATCATAAAGAAGAAAATTAATGGTACATAAAATTTTTCTTAGTAAAAGCTGAAGTAGAACAAACAGTCTACCTTAGTAATTGTAGAAAATCACCCCCTACACCATATAGATTATCAAGATCTCTACATGAAATCTATGCAGGGCAAGATTAGTTATAAGTCTTTTTATTCATAAATTTCTTATTGAAATTTATTACATTCGTTTAATTAACAAAAGAATGATTTTTTTTTTTTTATTACACCTCAATTTATTTGGACTTTTTAAAAATCTAAGTTGAATAATACCTATATTTTAATGAAAATTTTAAAATTCTGGATTGAACACATCTAGATTCTAATTGAAATCTCGTTGATGCAAAAATTGATTTCTAAACCAACAAGTAAGTAAAAAACAATGAAATGAAATCAAAAGGGGGTTAGTAAACTTGTGGAGTTTTAATGCTGAAACCCCTCTTGATGAGGGAGGTTCGGCTACTAGATGATTCATCCCCCTTTGGCTACATGTCCACAAAGAAAAGAAGGTCAAGGGTTACTGAATGGTTTACCTGTAAAAACTCTCTGATGCTCAAGTCAGTAAATATTTCGTGAAAGAGCCATTCAGAAATAAGGCTAAAAAGTAGAAAAGAATCTTAGGTTAGATCTTCTTTGAGACCTTAGAACAACACCTAATATTTTTAAAGGATTCTCCAAAAGAGTTCCTGACACATTAGGGTGTTTTAAGGTTGAAAAGAGTGATGTACTTTCTGTATTGAATAATGTACATATCTATACTTCTCCTTTCTGCCCTGGGTTCGCTCGTGCTTCCCTTAGTTGGAGGTTAGACTCTTTTTTCATTCCTTTGCTTTCTTTCCTACATCACGTATCATATTCCTTGTTTGTCCTGTCGTTTTCACATTCTTTCTCATTTTGAGTTCCTCGTTTACCCGATACCACCATGGACGCATGTCATCCCTTCATTCGTCCCTTCTGACATAAGGTTGTGAGGCTAATCCTAAGCCCTTCATTTTTCTTGCAATTTAGTGTCTGTCATAGGCACTTGTCTGACCTAGGTCAATTGTCAAACCCGAACTTCTTGCCACTTTATCAGCACAAGGTGCTGTCACATGACATGGGGACTTCCACTTGAATTTCAAACCAGAGTTTCCCTATGGTTTGCTTTCCCACTCCTTGTCAGGGGTATTTCAGTTTGAGAAATACCTAAACTAACCCCTTTTTGAGAGTCTATTTGAAAACTAACCCCTTTTTTTTAGGTTGAAAAAATCTCAACTCTGAAGTTGAGATTGAATTAAATTAACACTATGACTCATAACTTGGAAGTTGAGATTCTAAACCTAGTGGTTGAGATTTAAAAAAAGGGTTATTTTTCAAATGAGTTATCAAAAAGGGGTTAGATTTCAATTAAACCCTTTCAGTTTTTCCTATAGCCCATTTTCTAAGTGATTGGGGTGAGGTCATTGCTTGCCTTTTAGAGCAATCCTTCGGGCTTGCTTCTTAGGCCTCCTCATTTGGGCTGTTTTCTTGGACCTTAATGGCCCTATGGTGATTTTAATTTTAGGGAGCTAATTCCAGACACCCCACCCCCAAAACAATTTTTAAAAGTTTGAACTTTTAATATCTTTTAAATTTCAATGAACTCTAAATTAAATATACCTGCCAAATAAGGAAAAAATAACAGCCCTTTTTAAGTTAAAAATCCTAAATAGATATAACTTTGAATACCATTGGTAACAATTGTAGTATTACTAAATTTAAGAGTATTCAATAAATTTACAAATAACTGGCAAATAAATGTCAGATTACAACGATCGGGTATAACAATATCTTGACCGATATACTTGCCAATACACAACAAAATCGCTAATTTACAATGACAAGATACCTTGATTGTTATTCTTGGCACATGCTCTATTACGGCAAATTTCGTAATTCAAATTATATCATAGAATACAATTATACACTTCATTGAAAAATATTAAAAGTTCTTCTGAAAAATAGCACAATAAAAATAAATTCAATTCAAAACAATATTGCTAGATTCTTATCTCCCAAAAATCTAGCTTACATCTTTAACTATGGTGTGACATATAATGAATTAATAATAATTTATAGCATTTGTAAAATATATTCGTTCACCAATTATTAAATTATGCTTGAGATGTAAGTGAAATATAAGAGATGAGATATCCAACATTATTAACACTTCATAATATTAATATTACAATATCTTGACTGATATACTTGCCATATTAGCAAATTAGTACACAATATAATCCCTAATTTACAATGACAAGATACCTTAACTGTTATACCTGGCACATGCATTACGACAAATTTTGTAATTCAAATTACACCATTGAGTACAATTATACACTTCATTGAAAAATATTAGAAGTTCTACTAAAAAATAACACAATAAAAGGAAATTCAATTCAAAACAATAGTACTATATTGTCATCTCCCGACAATCTCGTTTGCATCATAACTCATGATATGATATATAATGAATTAATACATATTAATGATAATTTATAATATTTGTAAAATGTATTCATTCATCAATTTTCACATTTTACTTGAGATGTAAGTGAGATATAAAAGATAAAATGTCTAACATTATTGATGTTTCATAATAAAACTCTTAATACTGCATCATAGTGTAATAAATTATTTTTTTAACCATTTAATGAATACTACTAATAAATATTACCCACGTAATTAATTAACAAAACCATCAACTTCAACTGTAATAAACAATGGTTAAAATAAAATTTTTTTAAAAAATTATTATGTAATTTCATCACTTAAAGACAAAAGTAGGTCAAAAAATGGACAAAATCCACGTAACCACAGCTTGCAACCAGTCAAAGCATTTCAACATCCAATCAAATTGGCTGTTTTGACTGGCCATCTCAGGTGCCTCGCTGTAAACACCGGTTTGCCAAGTGTTCATCCTCTATAAATTGAGTCCACTGTTGAGTGATGTAGCACCCACTCAAGAGACAATAGAAAGGAAAAGCAAAAACTATAAAATATTCAGAGAGAGGAGAAGCAATGGAGGGAGCTGACAATCACTGTCCCAAGCAAGCCGAAACAAACTCAGGTATATTTCATACTCCTTCTAATTCTCCATATAATTCATTATCCAGGTTTCCGTTTCACGGATTGAAATCTATTTTACTTTTATTATATTTTATTTATTTTCGTTACATATTATGATTTTTCATAAAAACGATACAGATCTCAAATATTGAATGCATTTTCAACTCTGAATAAAAATCTATCCATAACTTCGTAGGAGAGAATGTTTTTGTGCTTGTTTTTTGAGTTAATGTTTTACGGCACACGCTTGTTGAGCCATCTATCTCTCATGACACTCATTTTCATGGACTCTCACTCTCTTTATTGATCATTAAAATATTTATTTCAACACATTTTTCTTCTCCATCAAGAATTTTTTGGTTTAAGATTTCATTTCACCATCTATTTGTACACGCAATTAAATGTCTCTATTTTTTTTTTTCTTTCCATGTCAATATTTTCATTTTTTTTTTTTTTTTTTTTTTTAATTTTGAGTGTGGTTGCATATGTTAAAGCAACATAAATTTTGGCCACCTTTTTCAATTATCTCTAACTTTTCTCTCACCAGATCTCCATTTTTTTTTTTTAACTGTTGCTTCATTATTTATGTTTTAATTAAGGGGTACAGATCGAACTCCCGAATTCATAGATATAAGTGTTCGAAACATACTATTGGACCGACCTCTTTATTTCTCTATCCATCTTCTTTGCTCTATTATGTGTTTAGCTAATCTATCTGTACGATAACGCTGCCACAACAGTCGATAGACTTCAATCAAAAGTCTTTAATATTGTTGAATGATTGTGATAAATTAGCCGGGTATCTTTTTTCTTCATATGTATTTGTATGCCGTGGCTTGCATGCAAGAGTTTATAATAGAATCTAGCCTCCAATCCATGGATGGTTATTGGTTTCTATACTTTCTTTTTTTCTTTTTGTTTTTCCAAACAAATAAAACATATCTTGTTTTTCGAAAACAAATAAATGTCTTGTTTTGATTGCTTTTCTTTTCAAAATTAATTAACATTTTTGTAGTTTCAAAGGATCAAATTAAATGATTTTGCAAAAACAAAAGTTGGTGAAAAGTCAGATAAGAGTAGGAAGGTTTTGACCTTTGTAAGAATGATTGAACTTTATCTTGATATTAAAAGGTTAGGAGTTTAAATCTCATTATTATCTTAAAACTCAAAATATAGGTAATTTTCTCTGAATGCTATAACACATCATTTTTGGTTTCAGCTTTGACCATTCACTCAGATGACAACGTCGATTCTACCATGCAAGACGTCGTAATTGCCCAGCAAATCACCAACGTGAACACCCCAAATGAAGTTGTGAATGATCATGAGAAACATCCTCTTAACTTATCACCGCCCCAATCGCATGGCCCCCGCGAGCAGGACATGTATGTGCCCATCGCGAACGTGGTCCGTATCATGCGCAGCATTCTCCCGGAACATGCAAAGATCTCCGACGATGCCAAAGAGGCCATGCAAGAATGTGTTTCCGAGTACATACACTTCCTAACTGGAGAGGCCAACATCCGTTGCCAAAGGGAGCAACGCAAGACCCTTACCGCGGAAGATATAATTTGGGCCATGAAAGAAATGGGCTTCGATGATTACTTTGGGCCCATCACTATGTTCAAGGACCGCTATCGAGAGAGCGAGCATGGACTATCTTCAGCCCAAAATCAGCCCACTATGAAACGTCACAGTGATGGTCAACCTGTGGACCATATGTCTTCTAAGATAGGTAATGTTGGGCCTCTCGGGCTGGGCTGTTCTAGTCCTTCGGGGATGGGCAGTATTGCTCCTTTGGGGTTTTTTAGGCCTGTTGGGTCTATTGGGCCTATTGGGTCTGTTGGGTCTATTCCAAGCATCTGGTCTATGGGGCCTGTTGGGTCATCTGACGGGTCTATGGGGCATGTTGGGTCTTCCATTGCTGCTGTTGAGCCTAGTGGGCCTATTGGATCTCTTCCATCTTTTGGGTCATTTGGGGATGAAACTTGTAACATGAGCCCCCAGCCACCTTTCTATGATCCATTGCAGATGAATCCTTGCAATTTCAATAACAATTCGGATTCTGCTAAAGCATCATCTTCTTCTCAGGCTCGTCTGCCCGAATTCGACCCGTATGCTCAGTTTAAGTGAATGTGGTGACATTTAAAAATTCGGCAAAATTGGATTGGTTTAGGTTGGGAATAAAAAGAATTATGTTGTTTTTTCTTTTTATTTTTTGGTTGTCTTGTTTTTTATTTTAAATAAGCTAGTTACAGTTATCTATATGGGGAGGAAGGTGGCAGTTTATGCTCATGTAACCAACATCAAAACCTTTCATAATGTCATCTTCTGAGCAACAATGATTGGCCAACAGACATTGCACTATCATCTCCAACGTGATTATACTATCATCAGCATAGATTAAGACCATTCACAAAAAAAAAACACATGCTGTATGTTTTGAATACAAATTTTTTATGGCAAGCATTTCTTTAGAGCTGCTTATTACAATCATCTGTTCAATTTTATGTATGTTAGTGATATGCACATTCTGTTTTGATCTCCCTCACATCTTACTTGCATCATTGCTGTAACTTCTAAAGTCCTCGCTCTTAAGATGTTGATTTCTTAGATTAAATGGTTCTTATTGAGTAGAATTCCCCTCCCATTTTAAAATTGCGTTTATTATTCCCACTACTTCATTTTTCGAGTTTCATATTCTAAGGGCTTTTGACCACCAAGTTTGTGTGTCTAGCACTAGTTTCCAGGTTATGTTTACTGAATAGAGAAGGTTTAGGAGATTTTTGGATATTAATACGTGTGATTCCACGTGTCTTTCTTTGTTTCTAAATATGGTTATTGTCTCATATTGTTTTATAAATAATACATTTGAAGATGTTAGTTACTATCAGATCCAAAAGTTTAAACATTTAGCAAATAATTCATCTATAGTATCCAAGATATAAAGTTGATATGTGAGACATCATTTCACATGTAAGGACAGATGTCAGATACATACTAAACATCTCTTACCGTTATAACATGTGTAGCAAAAATGGACAAAAAATTTAAATTAGAGATATTCAAGTTCTGATATTTTGTTACTTACCATTAGATAAAGAAATTTGAACTGTTAGAACATGATAAAATTATACTATTTAATATTTGAGGTTAACACGTGATAAATGATTTTCTTTTATGTAATGTGGAAATAGGTAATTGGATTGTCTTAATAGGGTAAATTTTGATAGACTGTGGATGATATCAAAATGGAAAAAGAACAATGTAACATTAACTGAAAGTGCTTCACGCGGCCAAGAGGCATTGCAAGGATTGGTGGAATTGAAAATCTATGCACATTGAAAGTGAGATCTGACAATATCCAAATCCATTAATGAACTGAAGATTTTTTCTAAATGAGTGTAATTGCATCTTTCCAATTCACAGATAAAAGACAAACTAATTACATTATGTAGTTAAATGAACCTCTTTTATTTACAGGGACCCACATTTTATGCATTAAAATATTAGAGAACTTCATTTTATTCTTTGACATTTTTAGAAAATGATGAGTTTTTTACTAAACTTGTCATCTTTCATTAATTCCCTAAATAATGAAAAATGGGTCAGTTTGGTCCATTTGCAATACTTTGATATACAGTCAACTACTAAAAAACTAGTAAAAAGATAAGCTTGCCCTCCAAGTATAATTTAACCAACAAAATTATATTTTTACCACCAGAATACACTAAACAACAAAATTAAAATTAAAAAATTAAGAAAATATGAAATAATCTAACTATAAAATTTTAAAATAATAAAAAAAAGAAAGGTAAAAACAGTAATGCATGTGTCATATAATTCTAAATGATGATTTTTTTTTTAAATGATTAATGCACGTGTCATATAATTCTAAATGATGATTTTTTTTTAAATGATTAATTTTAATTAAGACAAATTTAAAAAAGTTAAAGACTAACACACATAATATAATAAAAATTAAGATAGGTAAGAAACAATAATACACATGTCATATAATTCTAAACGGTAAATAATTAAAAAAATAACAAATGATTAATTTTAATTAATACAAATTTAAAATGTTAAAGAAAGATAACACATATAATATAATACAAATTTAAATTAATTTTTTTGTTTTTATTTGTATTTTTCTTTTAATTTTTAAGATGTTTGATCATTTAGAAAAATAAAGAAAAACACCTTAGTAAGTCAAATTTAGGTCCATTAAGTATTAAGTGAACAAACAATCCATAGGTTAAATGCGAAATTTTGAGTTTTTTTTTGGCTTTGCTAGTGATCATGAGTGTCTCTCAAAGTTAAACTCCTAGGTAGATAAAATAACAATAAATAAAATTTTCCTTCAACAATACATAATTGGTTTTCTCTTGAAGTTAAAACTCTAATAGGTAAGACAATAGTAAATGAAAATTTCTTCTAGACATCACACTCATCATTCAAAGTTAAATCCTTATGTAGATATATCAACAGTAAAGAAAAGTTTTCTTCTATCGTGCTCGCCTTATTTAAACTCTAAATAGGTAATTAGAAACACTAGTAAAGAAAATTTTGTTCTAAAAATATCGCATTCGCCTCTTGAAGTTAAAATACTAAATAGATGAGTCAGTGGTAAACAAAAGTTTTCTGATAGAAATATTGTGCAAAAATATTGTGCCCACCTCTAAAAGTTAAGTCCCTAAATTTGGGAAGACAAACGTAAGTAATGTCGTTTTTCTAAAAACATTGCACTTGCCTCAAATACCAATAGTAACTATTGTTGTGTTACTAATTTTATGAGTATTAAATTTACAAACAATTAATATATAAATATCAAACTACAATGATTAGGTATTATTGTTACTTGAACAATTATACTTGCCACACATTCACTATTGCAAGTATTCGTTATTATTATATATAAATGATATGATACACGACAAAAACTTTGATTTATAATAACAAGATATCTTGACTGTCGTACTTTTTTTTTTTTGAAATACCTTGACCGTCGTACTTGACACACGTTCTGCTACACTAAGTTTCATAATTTGAATTACATCATAGAGTAAAATTGGACACTTCATTGAATAACTCATGAAAAATTAAAAAATAGCTCAACAAGATGAAATTCAGTTCATAAGTAATTACAAATGTTATTTTCAATTTACAAAACGCAATAATACTCATAATAAAACTACTTAATACCACACCTTTTATATCATTTTAATGAACTATTTTGCACACCCCTTTTGACATAAATAATACAGACAAATATTACCCACCCAGTAATTTTGAATCATCAACTTCAACAGTAATAAACAATGGTTAAAACTAAAAAGAAAAAAACTTATTAAATTATAATAATTCATCAATTAAAAACAAAAAAGTGGAAATTACCCATATAACCACCGCTTGCAGTCAGTAAAAGAATCTCAACATCCAATTACGGTTGCCATTTGGACTGGCTATCTCAGGTTTGCCAAGTGTGGTTTCTCTATAAATTGAGTCCACTGTTGACATAGCACCCACTCAAGAAACATTAGAGAAAAAAAGAAAAAAGAAAGCAAGAAATTCGAAGAGAGGAGCAGCAATGGAAGAAAGTTATAATCGTTGTACCAAGCAAAGCAAAACAAACTCAGGTATTATATAAACTCTTTCTCATAGTATTTCATCATCTCAATCCCATCATGTTTCATTGACTAAAATATGTTTGAGTTTTACTTTATTTTATTTATTTTTATAATATATTGTGTGTTCCCATAAGACTGACATAAATTTCAATTGTTGAACATATTCTCAACTCTTGATGAAGAAAACTTGTCTTGATGTTTATATTAGAGATTCTTTTGTTTTTTTTATTTGACTTAAGGAGGGAGGTTTTTGAAATTGGGATCTCTATTTTTTGAAGAAGAATGGTTACCATCAAACTATATCTTTGACCACTTTTAAACAATTTTTTTGTTCTTGGTTTTTGAATTGATGTATAATTTGTGGGTTAATCTCTTTTTTCTCGCTGTAGTTTGAATTAAATCCACTTTATTTACCAGTAAATAATAGAGATTTTAAGTATTATTTCAAACTACATGAAAGAAAACACTATTTTTCCTTAATAGACAACATGCATGTTTAGCCATTTTGCTCTCATTAATCTCATTTTTATGCTCTCTCATTCTCTTTTTGTTGATCTTTACCTGGATGGAGAAAACTTGCCTGGATGTTTGTATTGGAGAATTTTTTTCGTGCTTTTTTTTTTTGGGGGGTTATTGTTTCATTTCTTACATATATGTTGAGCCATTTTTCTCTTATTAAACTAATTTTCACGCTCTCTCAATCTCTCTTTGTTGATCTTTTACAAGATCTGTTTTCAACACTTTTTTTTCATCTCGATCTTAAAAACTTTTTGGGTTTAGAATTCAATTCACCATCGTACATGCAATTGTCTCTCTTTTCCATCTCAAGCTCTTCGTTCATTTTTTTTTCCCTTATTTTTGACACGAGTCTGGCCACCTTTTTGACACAATTTTCATATGCAAAAGTAACATAAATTTTGGCCACCTTTTTGACACAATTCTTTCTCCTCTTCTTTTATCTATCTCTATTTCTATATTTTGTAACGGCTGCTTCATCGTTCGTCTCTATCCATGCATTTTTGCTTTTCATTAATTTATCAATATAATAATATTTACAATCGGATGACTCAGTTTTATTTAAATATATATATATATATATATATCCTAGGATGGTTTCTATTCCTTTTATTCTTCGTTTTCAAAACAAATAGAACATCAACACATCGATTCCTTGTGTTCATTGCTTCAAAATTATTTAACATCTTTGTGGTTTCAAAGGATCAATTTAATTTAATTTATTTTTTTTAAAAAAATGTCAATGAAAAATTGGACAAGAGTTAAAAGGCTTCAACTATCCAAAGGTATAAGCAAGAAATCAAAGAATCTTAACACTGGTCGGTAGGGCCGAACCTTTTAGAATTGATAGTGGGACCAAGTGAGACCCACATCTGCGTAATTAATTCAACATGTGGGTAATTTGCTATCAAATTTACGTGTAACGAACAAAATTTCTGTACTATATATGTTGATATCTATTGTCAATGTTATAACATATCATTTTTTATTTCAGCTTTGACAATTAAGTCAGATAACAAAATTGCTGGTGCAGCTGCTGCCATTACCGCTGCCCAAACCTCCAATGTGCATGCCCCTAGCGAAGTTGGGAATCAGCATGAGAAGCAACCCCTTGATCCATCACCATCAGCCAAATCACTTGTCGTTCCCCAGCAACACAAGTACGTGCCCATGGCAAATGTGGTCCGCATCATGCGTAGCGTTCTCCCAGCTAACGCCAAAATCTCTGATGACGCTAAGGAGACCGTACAGGTATCTGTTTCCAAGTACATAAACTTCATTACCCAGAAGGCCAAACTCCGTTGCCAGCAACAAAAACGGAGGATCATGACCACTGAAGATATTATTTGGGCTATTGAAGAATTGGGCTTTGACGACTACGTCGGCCCTATTGCGATGTTCAAGGACCGATACCTGGAGAGTCATGAGAATGGACTCTCTTCGGCCCAAAAGCAACGCACTGCGAAGCGTTGCAGCGGTGGTGAAGCAGAAGCTGTGGACTTTGCGTCTCTCGGAATGGGCGATGCCGGGCTTCTTGCAATGGGTACCGGGCCATTTACAATCAGCAATACTCCTCCTGCAATGGGCGACGGTGGACCTCTGGGGATGGGCGATGTTGGACC
The DNA here is from genome assembly GCA_022984855.1 of Dimocarpus longan. Lineage (NCBI taxonomy): Eukaryota > Viridiplantae > Streptophyta > Magnoliopsida > Sapindales > Sapindaceae > Dimocarpus > Dimocarpus longan. The sequence goes on from CM041014.1 coordinate 23,697,869, forward strand.
TCTGGGGATGGGCGATGTTTGGCACCCGGGGATGGGCGATGTTGGGCCTCTTGCAATGGGCAGTATTGGGCCTCTCGAGATGGGCACTGTTGGACCTCTGGGGATGGGCAATACTGGACCTCTGGTAATGGGCGATGTCAGGCCTCTCGGGATGAGCAATATTGGACCTCTTGGGATGGACAATATTGGGCCTGTTGGGTTGGAAAATACTGGGCTACTTGGGATAGCTAATGTTGGGCCTCTTGGGATGGATAATATTGGGCCTCTTGGGATGGGCGATGCTACGCCTCTTGAGATGGACCATCTTGAGTCTTTCAGGTTCGACAACGCTGGGCCTCTAGGGATGGGTAATACTGGGCCTCTTGGTTCCAATGGACCACTTGGGTCTATTGGGCCTGTAGCCCACAACTTGTGCCCCCAACAACCCTTTTGTGATCCATTGATGATGAATCCTTACAATTTCAAGAACAACAATTCCGACTCGGTTGGAGCATCCTCTTCTGTGGCTAATAATGTGCTCGGAGCCGACCCGTATGCTCAATAGAAATGAATGTGGTTAAAACATATAAATTTAGCAAATTGGCTGGTTCGAGTTGGGGAATAAAAAGTGCTTTGTTTGTTTGTTTTGTTGTTGTCTTGAAATAAATTTTATAGTGTTACAATTATTTATATAGGGAGTGAGGCGACAGTCTTATCTATATCAATGTAAATTTGCAATAAACATCGAAACATTTGAATCTCATCTTTAGAGCACCAGTGATTTGAAATGCCCAAAGATATTGTGAAAGGTACTGTAACATCTTAGAAGTGATCAAATAGTCATAAGCCGAATCAAGACCATAGTAAGCATAGGCTTGCTATATACCAAATACAAATGTTTTTGTGGCAAGAATTTCCCTAAAGCTATTTATTACTATTATCAGTTCAATGTAATGTTAGTGATACGCACGTTCGTGTTTTTATTTTTATTTATTTTTTATTCTCCCTCACATTTAACTTGCATCATTATTTTTTGTTACTTATCTAAGTAATTGTTCTTAATACGGTGGTTGCTTTAATTAAATGGCTTTAATTGCTCGAAATACCTCCCCATTTTAAAATGCCACTTGTTAACTACTCTAAACTATCTTTTCAGGTTTTACATTCTACAAGTTGTTTAACTATCAAGATTGTATGTCTAGTGGTAGTCTTAGGTTCCTGAACGACAAAAGGTTAGGAGACCTTTGAATATTAATAAAGGTGTCACTGTGTACATGTCCCATTTATCCAAATAAGGGTGCCAATCTCACAATGCTTATAGAAAACATATATTGAGGATTTTATCGTAAGTATTATAGAAGTAGTAATTCAGGCTTTGCTAATTAATAGTACTTTTAACTTGGTGGATTTTGATAGATTCATGATCTGATCTCCATTTGGTTTCAAAAAGCAAAAATGGGGTAACATCGGCAGAAACTGCATCATGATACGATGTATTGAAAGGAAACGCGGAATGGAAAATCTATGCACGTTAAAAGTGAGACGTGATGATATTTAAATTAATTAATGAGTTGAAGATAAGTTTTTCTAAGTTAAAATTTGCTACTTCCCAAGTCACAAATAAAGACAATATTAATTTCATTAGGAATTTAAATGCACCTCTCTTATTTCTAGGGACCCATGTATTAAAATATATATTGAACTTTTTTTAAAAAAAAAATTAAGGAATTGGCTACTTAATTAGTTATAAATTTGAGAGCCCAATTTTTTCCATGGAGATATAGTTTGATGCCACAATTTTGTTGATGCGTCGTGAGGAGTATATACTAATGCGCCATTTAACTTTCATCCAAAATATGAGCAAGCAGACAATAATATTATATGATGATGTTACTAGTTTACTTAATTACTACCCAAGTTTTTTAAATATTTGCTCAAAGTATATTGATTTTTGGAGGTCTAACTGGTAAGATATAGAATATATTATGAGAAAAACCTTTTAACGACTTTTATTAGAGCTTTGGAGAACAAAGTTGAAAGTGAATTAGGAGATTCAAATAAAATGTACTTCAAGGACGTGTTTGTTTCATCGAATTTGGTGGGTGAGATGGAATTTCAAATCCCAAACCCACCTAATAAGGTGTTTGGGTCTAGAAAGTGAAGGGATATTATGCTTTTCGGGCCCACCTCCATTTTTCGTCAAGGTAAGAAATGAAAACCTACCAAAGATGGTGGGATTCCAAATCCTCCTGAAATCATTTTTTTTTTGTTTACTAGTTCATCTACTAATTCTTTCTTTCTCATTCTTAGACGAGGATTATTTATGTTGATTTGTGGTTTGATTGGGTTGATAAAGATTGGATTTTGAGGTTTGACAAAACAAAAACTTATCCTTAGTTCTAAATTCAAGATTTATTACTCCCTCTAAAAGAATATTTGTTAGGGATGAAAGTCGAAGACAACAATTGTGATGAATTAAATTTTTTATTTGTAATAATTGAATTTTTGTTTGTACTTGTTAATCAAATTACTAAGATTATAAAAGTTATTAACTAGATTATTTGTATTTTTGTGGTGGACTAAATCCAACTTGATCAATTTAACCCAACTATTACTAGGTTGATTGAGGTTAGGTTGAAAGTTGAAGAATTTATTAGGTTGAACTGAGGTTAAAAAATTTTCAACCCAATCCAACCTGAACCTAAAAGCATCTCATCGCTAAATGTAACACCACATCTATTGGATATCTAAGATAGCTTGGCTGTTATATTTGCCACACTTTCGGAATAATCTTTGATTTGGCTTAAGGTTGAAAAATTTTTAATCCAACCTATATTAGGTAGAGAGATTTCTAATCCAACCAAATCCGAACTAAAAAATGTCCACCCCTACATGTAAGACCATATCCATTGGATATCTAAGGTATCTCGATAGTTATATTTGTCACACTTTTGGAAGAATCTTTTATTATTACACATAACTAACAAAACTAATGAAATCTTTGATTTACAATTATAAAATAACCATATCAGTATTTTTGATATAGTACTCTTTATTATGATAAATTTCATGATTCGAATTACATCATTAAGTAATACATTATACCTAATTTATTGAATGCGCTCATAAAATATTAAAAATTCTTCTTAAAAAAATAACACAATAAGAAAAAATTCAGTTATAAAAAATTACAAATTTAATTTTCCATCTACAAAACACATATAATACACATATTAAACTCTTTAATGCCACACCTTTCATATTTCACACTTTAATTAACCAAATTTTCCTCTTTTAACATGAATAATAATAATAACAACAATTATTAATTAATTAAACCATCAACTTCAACAGTAATAAACATTGGTTGGCTAAACTTTTTTTAAAAATAAACCTTTTAAATTATGATAATTTCATCTATTAAAGTCAAAAGTAGGTCAAAAAATGGGATAAAACCAACATAACCACCGGTTGCAGCCAGTAAAAGCATCTCAACATCCAATCACAGTGGTTGTTTTGACTGGCTACCTCAGGTTCGTCGATGAAAGCACCGGCTTGCCAAGTGTGGCTTCTCTATATATTGAGTCCACTGTTTAGTGACAGCACCCACTAAAGAGACAATAGAAAAAAAAAAAGAAAAGAAAAGAAAAAAAAGCAAAATTTATAAAATAGTCAGTGAGAGGAGAAGCAATGGAAGGAGGATACAGTCAGTGTCCCAAGCAAACCAAAACAAACTCAGGTATTATATACACACTCTATCTCCATGTAGTTCATTATATTAATTTGCTCCTGTTTCATGGAATGAAATCTTTTTTATTTTTAATCTATTTTATTTATTTTTGTAACACATTATGATTTCCCATAAGAGTGATACAAATTTCAGTTGTTGAATGTATTTTCAATTCTGGACTGTAAGAATGTGTACAGATATCCAGAGAAATTATTTCCTATTTGTTATTTGAGTTGATATTTTGTTGCATGCCTGTTTAGCTTTTTTTGTCTCATTACACTCATTTTCATGGACTCTCTCACTCTGTCTTTGATGAACTTTACAAGATCTGTTTTCAACACATTTTTGCTTCTCGATCTGAAGGTTTTTGGGTTTCATTTCAACATGTTTTTCTACATGCAAGTTAATATCTCTCTTTTTCCATCGCAAGCACTCCATTCATTATGTTTTATCATCTATTCATCTTTGAATGTGGTTTTGGTTTCATATGCTTTTGTAACATAAATTTTGGCCACCTTTATAATATTATTTCTCTTTCATTTTTTCACTCTGTGGATCTCTATTTTTTGTAACGGTCGTTTCGTTGTTTGTCTCTATCCATACTCTTTGCTCTTTCATGTGTTTCATTAATGTACTGCTTTGTTATTAATGTTACCACAACCCTTCATCGATGTCAATCCAATGTAATTCATCATCTTTAATATCTACTATTGAATGATTTTGATAAATTAATTACTCATATTTCCTTTTTTTCTTTCTATGGCTTGCATGCAAGAATCAATGGACGAGAATTTTTGAGTCCCCATCGGCCAATCCAATCCATGGATGGTTACAATTTTTTTTTCTTTTTTGTGTTTTTAAAACAAATAAAACATAGTCTTTTTTTTTTTTTTTTTTAAACAAAAACATAATGTTTTTGGAAAACACACCAATGTATAGTTTTCATTGCCTCTCTGTTCAAAATTATTTAATATTTTTGTGGTTTCAAAGGACAGAATTAAATGAGTTAACAATTAAAAAAAGTTGTTGAAAACTTGGATGAGAGTAAAAGGCTTTGACTTTTCAAGGAGAGCAGAGAAGCAAGAAAGCAAAGAATTAAACAGTGGTTGGTGGGACCCGACTTTCCAGGGAAAGTGGTGGGTTCCCAATAGGACCAATCTCCTCTTGTGTTTGGCATAGATTTATATATGCCATTCAGCTTTGTAAGCATGTGACGTGGCATTTAATCTAAAAATTAATTTTCTAGATGAAATCTAAATTAAGTTTGATTATCTTTACTGATTGAGTAAAAATATTCATTTTGTAAAAGTTAAATAAATATATAAATTTTTTTTATGAGTGATATTAGATTTTTTAAATATATTATCAAAATTTATATCTAAATGATGATGTGACATATTAATTATTAATATCATATAAATTATGAGATGATATAACAATCGATATGGTGTAAACAGTCCACATGTTGTATCATTTGAATAAAAATATTTTAAAAGTTTAGATTTTCCTTTTACATCTCATTTTGGAGCTTCCTTTACTGTGTGCATGCATGTCATGCCACCTTTGGCACTCAGTTTAAGGTGTGGTGGGACTTTAATCTGGTATCAAATTTACGTGAAACAAACAAAGCTACATAGATATACGACGTTCACATCTATTAATGCTATCATTTTTGGTTTCAGCTTTGACAATTCACTTGGGAAACAACAAGGCCAACGCAGGTGCTGCTGTGCAAGATGCCAATGTGAATGCCCCTGAAGATGTCGTGGAACATCATGGGAAGCGGCCCCTTGATCCATCCCTGCTCAAATCATGTGTCCTTCGTGAGCAGGACATGTACATGCCCATAGCGAACGTGATCCGCATCATGCGCCGCATCCTCCCCAATCATGCCAAGATCTCCGATGATGCCAAGGAGACGGTGCAGGAATGTGTTTCTGAGTTCATAAGCTTCATCACCGGGGAGGCCAACCAGCATTGTCGTGATGAGGAACGCAAGACCATCACCTCGGAAGATATTATATGGGCCATGAAACAATTGGACTTCAATGACTACATCGAGCCGATCACTGCGTTCTTGAACAGATACCGAGAGAGCCAGAATGGGCGATCATTGGTCCCAAAGGAGCCCAATTCAATCTGTCATGGTGGCGGCGGTGATGGTGGTAAGGTTGTGGACTATCAGCCTCTCCGAATGATGGATGGTTCTGGGCCTCTGGAGATGGGTGGTGCTGAGCCTATTGGGTCTTTTGGGCCTATTGAGCCTGTAGATTACAACCTGGGCCCCCAACAATTTTTTTTTGATCCATCGACGATGAATCCTTACAATTTCAGGTACAATAATTCGGATTCCGCTGGAGGATCCTCTTGTCCTCCGGGGTATCTGCCCGGATTCAACCCGTATGCACACTATAAATAAATGCTATAAATTCAGCATGGTTGGTTTGGGTAGGGAATAAGAAGAACATTGTCCTTTGTTTTTGCTTTCCCTTTTGTTAAATTAACTATATAGTGTTACAGTTTTCTATATAGGGAGTGAAAGATGGCATTGTGGGATTATATATCCTCTTTTACATTGCCTATTATCTTACTCTAATCATAAAACTATCAATGAAATTTCTTGGTTGGGAAAAAATGGTGGCCGTTTGATCAATTTCGTTTCCTATATTTGGCTTTAAATTTTATATTATGGACAGATTAACAATCAAAACTCATAATAGGATAGATATAGAAATATCATATCAAGTGCTTATAGTAAAAATCATAATAGTTAAAGTAATAACATGCGTGTTTATTTAATTTTTGGGTGTTTCTTTCACATGGTCAGTTAATTATGCCACTAATTATCTCAGTAAATGTAAAAGACCATTGTAACAACATGAAATAATACAATGGCTATTATTTATATTTAGCTGATGTTTAATCTGCTTTTATAAGACTTTTTTTTTTTTTTTTTGTGAAGTACTATTTTTTTGTGACTTAGATGTAGTAATTACGATCTAGATAAAACAAATTTTAGACATAGAAAGTAAGAAAAAGATTAAAAATTATTGTGTAAAAATATATGTTTTAAAAAAAATGAAGTGAAAATCCCTTAAATTAGTACTAATGTTGGTATAAATTTTGAGACTAACATCAAACAATGAAAATAAATTTTTTTAACATTAATAGTTAACAGACAAAGGATGATGAGTTCATGACATATTTTGAAGATAAAAAAGTTTATGTTAATAAATTAGTGCTAATTTTAAATTCACATAATCACATTTATCTTAGTGCCATAAAAAAAATACTGAAAAAATTAGAATATTGCATCAATAGAAAACCTCCACAAATGCACACCACCTTTAAGCACTAGTAGAGATAGCTGTATACCTTCCAATCTTCTAAGAGATTAAGAGTTCAATTATCATCAAACGCGTATTACATCCCAACAGTCTTTTGATTCATGAATATATAATCTGTTATAGGCGAAGAATTTTCTCACAATTAGATATCTCACAATGTTAAAAGTTTAGACTACACTTCTAGTGTTGGCTGTTGCCGGTGGGGGGTCTCATAATTAGATATATATCTACCAGTGTTGGATTTTTCAGTTGCATATGTAACTTTTAATCTTGATAAGTGCTAGCTATGTTAGACTACCTTATACTTAGTTTTAGAAAAATGATGTATTATGATAAAATTTACTTCAAACATACCTATCATATATCAATCATGACAAATTTATGTCTAAACATATAGTTTAAACACATGAATTTGCTTCTCTACCCCCAACCGGCGAACCGCTTGGCTTTTATGTACATATTATGATTTTATTTTTTTAACAATCAAAATCACATTGTTTTTATGTTGAAGCATAATATAAATTGAAATTAGTTGATTTCATTTCAAATATATGAAATAGAAAGTAGGTTTTTAATTGTAATGAGATAATGGAGTAAACTAAATCTACCATTATCGCGATGTCTAGCTCCTCTCGGAGCTGTGAATACAATATTTGTCACCAGGGAGCCTGGAAAGTGAGTGATTGATTGTATTCCATTTTACTTATTCAACTGGCCTATGATTTCAGGCATACAACAAAAAGACAATGCCGGTTTTGTTCTTTCTTCTGCGGATCATATCTCGCAGTTGAGAGTTCATATTCCATCCACTCCTCACATTGAAGGTGTCTATAGTTGAGAGACTTACCGACCTGAATATTAAGAGTTAGCTATTGTCTTGCTTGGACCATCTTGGTTTATGCGTTACATAGGCATTGAGATTTGGCCATCGTTTCCCATTTCAGCGTTGTATCCGAAAACATTCCATTAATTCTTGGTTTCCTTCTAGTACTATTTTGTTATAAAAAATATAGCTTAGTTAAAGACAGTTTAAGGAATAGGTTATTTCTCCATTCCATTGTTATTATTTTAAAGGTTCCAGTGTTCCACTTTCGAATTGATAGTTTGTCATGTGCCAATAATTAATTTGAGAAAACATTTGAAAACAAATGACGTCAATATTACGCATGTCTTTCCATTGAGGTTGAATTTCTAGTAAATGTATAATATTATTTATTTGTTACTTTTACCTCTTATTACGAAAATAGTTTATCTTTTTGTTAACGAAATACTTATTACGAGAATAGTTATCTTTTTGTTAACGAAAATAAATATCCGACTACATATATAAATAATGTTTGATATAATAAATCTAGATAAATCTTTAATTAGTTTAATGTCAGGTTTAAAAAAACAATTACATCAATATTTGAATAATAAATTTTTACTACAGTCATTCTCGATTACTAATATTACAAACAATAGTATGCACATGATGACTTACATATTAAGAATTTACCTGTATATGAAAATTTTTTCCATTTTTTTTTACGAGAGTAGATATAATTACCTATTATTATAAGAGTATATTTCTGGACCGTATATGGTATTAAATCTTGATAAGTCTCAACAAACAATTCATAACTAGTGGTTTGTAATTATTGAAAATAAAGTAAAACAAAATTACAAACAATAACTAAAACAAATTAATTATATAACTAAACTTAGTTACCTTCCACACTCATCAAAAGATCACGAAACCAAGAACAGTGACTTTAGTGGGACCGCCCAATGGCAGCCTGCAGGACCACGTGTCAAGATCAGACAGTGAAATCACGAGAATCTGCAATATCCAGTCACAACCTATCGAACTAAATTTGGAAATTAGACAGCACCACACGACGTCGCTTTTGCTAATTTATATATATATGTATAAAGTGTGACAAGCAAGAAATTGATTGAGAGAATCTCTCTATTTGCGTACAAACTGCCAAGCAATAACAAATGTGTGTGAGACATTCAGTTTTTAGTATTTTAAAGTATGTTTTATATTAATTAAAATATGAAATTATATTCTAGTAATTAATATCATATTTTTTCAACTATTATTATGATATTTACTTGCTCTTGAAAGTACTACCATGATATTTTCATATTAGTCGATGTTTTAATCGAATTCCTTTTATCATATTCTATTTCATCATGTCTTTTAAAATTAGGTTAAATGTAAATCATGTGATGGTGCTAATTTATTTAGTAATTATATGAAATTTGATGAAAATATTAAGATAATAATGTTTTAAAAAAGGAATTTAGAAAATAGTTCTAAATTTTTTATGGTAATATTTATTGGATTTGGATTTTCTACTGATCTCAGTTGTATAAAATTTCAGTCCACATGACAAACACTAAAATGAGTGATTGAGATTTACTTTATATACGTACGTATATATATATATATATATATATATATATTTCAAGAAAATTATTTTTAACTAATATAAATCATGGCAACGCGCAATAGAGAAAAAATTGAGTAGAAGATCTAAATTCTAAATAATTAAACGTTTCTTCTAGCTCATATTGGTCTATTTTTCTCATAAGATATGATAATTACCATCAAAATAGATCAAAACTTGAAATCCTAGTGTGAGTATAAATTTTAATCTCTTAACACTTACATAACTGTAACAAATTTTATCAAAAAAATTAATTGTACGTCATATTAATTAAATATTTCATGAGGAAACAATCAACAGCAGAATTCTCTATGTATAAAATACTTCTGTAAGCAAGGAAACATATGTCAGTTTCAATGAAAATATCTGGAATCCAAATTTATGAAAATATCAATTGAAGCATAGAAAATATCGGAAATAATCTCAAAATATCGAAAATATTTAAGAATATTTTATACTGATCACCCCAAAACATAGAAAATATATATCCAGCATCCTATGGACATTTATTTTATTGCGTATAGCTAAGAAAAACATTGAATGTGATTTGAGAGAAGGGTCACTACCATCCCCTCACTAATAGATTAAATACAAATACATCATGATATTAGTGTATTACACAAACCTGTTAATGCAGAAAGATTTATTTAATTTAAAAAATTAATTTATCTTCAAGAAACTTTCTGACGACAAATATTTATAATATATTTTTCCTAAAATATACTGTATGAAAACACTTCCAAACCAAACACATTAATTAAATTAAGATGCGGGACCGTCGTTCAATGTACAAGCTGTCACTGCCATGCATGCAGCAGAGGTATTAGCTGGTGAGGTTGCATGCACTGTCTATAAAAAGGTCCCCACTATTTACTCTCATTTTAGCTGCACTTTTTTGCCAATACGTTTCTCTCTTTTCAGCTCTCTCTTTCTCTCAAATCACACCCTTATCTGCTTTTTGTTAATTTTCTACCACTTCGAAACCGCCAATCTTCCATATTCAACTACATTGAGAACCCCCTCCATAAAGCTTTTGCCCTCTACTGATCAAGCCAGATCATGATTAGATTCTGCAGTTTCTGGTATATATATATAATGTGAAAAGATGAAAGATTTTGTTGCATGTAATGATGCACAAAAATGTTCCAGCATGATAGTATATATATGCTAAATGGACATCCATATCATATTTAAATCAAGAAATTAAATTTCCCATTCTATAAATACTGGAATCTTATTAATTCATCTGTTACAAACAAACTATTCCTTTATGTTGATATGCATATGATTATTGGAATACTCGAATTTTTAAAGTTGTTTCTCCTCTCACTGAAAAACTACCCTATATATATAAGTACACATACCATAACTGGAACATATATATATCAATGATGCATGTCCATGATAATGCATTTAAGAATATACAAGTCATACATAACAACTGGTTTCTTATTAAATCTAATGATCAGTCACAACATTGTTTACATAATTAGTTGATGTCATACACAATTACCTAGCATACCCAATATTTTTTGTTCCAATTATGTTCTTACAACTATTACATTCAAATTCAATTACTTTTGAAAAACAGATCAACAAAAAGATCAGGAGAGAGGATCAAACTCCTCAAACATCATATTTTGATAGTTCTATTTCATTTAAAAATGGTTTATGAAAACACTTCCAAACACATGGACCACTTATTCCATAATAGTAACCTGTGACAGCCAAGCCATGCATGACTACTTGCATGCATTAGAGCCATAAATGAAGTGAAACTCTCTATAAAAGGAGATCTCCCTCAGCAATTTTTGACATGTCATTTTTTCTCTCATTTTCCATAGCTAGACTTCTTAGCCTATACGTATCTCTCTCCCCCTAGATATCTCAAATCAAGCCCTCATCTTTCACTATTATGTTTCACTTTCTTTTAAATCCATCAAGCTGTCAATATTGTTTTAGGGTTCATTTTTTCTCTTCAAAATATATCATCCCTCTTCACTGAAGCAAATCTTTCGACCCCATAAAGCTTTTCTGCCTCTCCTCCTCCTCTCCGTTGACCATCTAAGATCATGACAAGCCATGTAGACTCTGCTAACAGGTATATCTACATATATATATGTACGTATATATATACGATACATGATACATGTTAGTATACATAGGCTTTTATCATTTGTAGGAAACTTGCTCTTTATAATTTCCAACTCGTTACCTTTTCTATTATGTTACGTTGTATTTACAAATATTTAATGTGAAAATGCTCTCATGGTAGTGAATTAAAGTTTTTAAGCTTTTGTTTCTCTGTTATACAGCATTTATATACCATAAACGGAAAGTGTTATGTATGTACAAGTATATGTACGTATGTGTGTGTGTGTATGCATGCCTATACTTGCACATCTATGACGCATACGGATAACATATGTAGATATATAAATTCTTATCCCTCCTCTTATGTATATATGCTCATACATAGTTTTTCATTTCAGATGAGTTGACATCAATGGTGGCTTGATGATGATGCACATATATAGAATGATCATGTAAATATGAAATACGTACGTGGTGCATGAGAGAAATAATGATTATCATCATGTTGACAGAAGAGAGGGAGCACAACCCGGGATCGGCTAAAGAGAGTCTTTGCTTATGTTGGGAGTGTGCTTTCTCTTCTTCTGTCAGCATCATACAAACATATAGTGAGACACACCCTCATAAATCAGAGCCAATGAAACTATTTCTATACTTTCTTCATATGTTGGATTATATTTTAACCTGAATGATTACTGAACGAGTGCATTATCTACCAGCAGACCACATTGAGCAGTGATATATCTAAACCTTGTTAAGATTATTAATTAACTTAGCTTCCACTTTGATTAAATTTATTTGAAGAATTAATAGTAATTAAATTTATAGTGAAGATATCCTGTAAAGTATATGTATATAAATAGTATATATGGCATAGCAGGAAATGTCCTTGTCAAAATGTCTTTACTAGCTAGTTAACAATTCCCTTGTAGATTTTGTTGTACTTGATGGGAATTTATTCTGCTTTTGACAAGAATTAAAGTGAATTTATTTGCTTCCTCTGCCCTTCCTGTGTATCACTGGAATTCTACTTACTGCTTTACTATTGTTGGGGTACTGTTGCATGGAAAAGCTTAGGTGAGGAGAAAATCCATTGTATATGGTCTAAACTAATTGAATGAATTAAAACATACTATTGGAATGGAACCTATAACCTATTAATATTCCCTCTTTATGGTTGGTGAATTGATTTCTATATATGATTGTGAACATTATTGGTCAAAACTTCAAATGATCTGAAGAAGAATTTTCTTGGAAAGGAGATTTGATGATCAAGAGAAGAAAGAACACATGTGAAAAATTATTATTATTTTATTTTTTTGAGATACTACCTACCGTGAGAGCCGGGTAATTTGAATATGAGATATTACCAGATTGAATGAGAGTTCTTAATCACCAAACCAGGACGATAAAAATAATAGATGTTAAGATGAACCAATATGGCTAGTCAAAACTTCATCAAAATTGACATTCTTTAAGTTATTTGTTACATTGTATTCGGCTTATATAAAGAATAAATCCTAGATGAAATTTGGAATTGATGCTCTAAATCTCCTTGAATTACATTTTTTTTTTTTTAACATAAAAAGCAAAGAGACTAGAGGTATATATCTAGTTTCTTTTCGTAATCTTTTTGACAATGTATCTAGCTCATATCTTGTTTGCAAAGATAAAGGTGTCTATCCAGCTAGCTAGATTATGATAAGTGCTGCAGAATACAATTCAAAAGCCTGGTATCGGTTGGTTACCATGTTATGCAACTAGTGTTAGAAAAGAAAATGAATAGCTTTCACCAACTAGCTTGGTAATAAAAGGTATTAGAATCGAATCCCATCTGCAATGATATTGCCATACAGATATGAACATGACCCCCATTTCCAAATCTATGTCAGAATGGATCGAAACGAAAGCAGATGTAGGTGGTTTCATTTCAGAACCCAACAGAGGCTATTCCAACTACAATCGAAGCCTATATGAAGACTGAAGTCCTGGAAGTTTTCAATCAAATTGTTGAGTTTCAATTATTATTTACAGTTGAGCCTCTGAAATGAGGATTCTGCTAGTATAAAATAACTTGAAAATACAATTATTTGATTTTTAGTCCCTGAATTTATGTGGATTGTTGGATTTAAATCTAATGATCAATAACCACTTCATTATCTATACAGATCATACATAGTAGCAGAACCTTGAAATTAATTCGCATAGCAGTAAATTTGGTGTTGGTGTGACATATAAAATTTGGTGAGAAAGGAAACTTGTTAAAAGAAAGGTATATTAGAGACCAAATACACCAAAATGTACAATGGAATCTAGTTAGAACGAAAAGGTACAGCAGTGACCACATAGTTCAATAGAATAGTTTTGAACAAAGGCCACTGAACTCCCTACAGTCTCTAATTGTAGAATTAGAAAGGACACTAACAACACTACATTTTAATGGTGAAAACAAATCAAAGAATTAAAAAATCAATCGATCAGTCAACTTTGAATGAGACACACACACACACACACACTAACACCACTTGTTCTAATCTCAGACGAGAACAGGCATATCTTGAATTCAATAATCATCTGAGACAATGTCATCTAGAGTCAAAGACATGCCACTAGAGAATGTCAGACTTGGCTTCATCTTAGGCACGAATACGGGTTCAGCCTCACCGTTTAAAATCTGAAGGACTCTTCTCATTGAAGGCCTCTCTGAGCAATCTGGGTTTGCGCAACTCAACCCCAAAAGCAAGAGCTTCTTCATTTCCTCCTCCTTGAACTCTTCATTCAACATTTGATCTGCTGCTTCAATGATCCTTCCCTCAGCATTGAGTCCCCAAACCCAATCAACCAAATTCACCATTTTATGACTATTAGGTTCCCTCTCTATTGGCCTCCTCCCACATGCCACTTCAAGCACAACCACACCATAGCTAAAGACATCAGTCTTCTCAGTAGCTTTCCCATACTGCAGATACTCAGGAGCAAGGTATCCCATAGTTCCTGCAGTAAGAGTTGAAACTGGACTCTTGTCATGGTCCATGAGCCTGGCCAATCCAAAATCACCAAGCTTGGCATTGAAGTTGACATCCAACATTATATTACTAGCTTTTATGTCTCGATGGATGACTTGCTGCTCACATTCTTGATGCAAGTACGTGAGAGCAGAAGCCAACCCCACCACGATGTTGATCCTATGAGACCAACTCAACAACACACCATGGTTGGATTCTTGGTACAACATCTTATCAAGGCTACCATTAGGCATAAACTCATAAACAAGCAACAATTCCCCCTTCTCGGCGCACCAACCTAGAAGCTGAACCAAATTCTTGTGCCGCAAGCAAGCTATAATCGACAATTCAGCAAGGAATTCAGTTTTACCTTCATGGGAATGTTTAGACCTCTTCACAGCAGCAATAGACCCCGAAGACACGAAAAAGGCCTTGTACACATTCCCAAACGCACCACGCCCCAAGATCCTACTCGGATGAAACCCTCTAGTGGCCTGATGCAACTCCTTGTAGCTAAACTCCCTTGGTCCTCCCACAAGTTCTGCTTTCAATCCCTTCCCAACTCTCATACCCCTCCATTTCTTGACCGAAAAGTAACCAAAAGCCGCAAGAACAACACAAAAGAAAGCAGGACCAGCAATCCCAAGCCCCAAACCAACCCTATGGTGATGCCTATTCGTCGAATTCAACACAGTAACGTCAGGCTCCAATGTCACTGAACTATCAGACACATTGTGAGGATGCAATCTTGGCCTAACAGGAGAGAACCCAAGAGTCCTAAAACTCCAATCCTGAATCAAATGAAGCTCAGTGCTCCCTTCTGTAGAGCCTGAAAACCCCACATACATAACCTCTTCTAAGTAGTCTGAGAGGTCAATATCAACAACCAACAAAGGCTTCTCAGGCTTGGTGGTTGTATAACTCATGAAAACCTTCAACATTTTCAAGTCATTCTTGTAATCAATCCAAGAAGTGATCAAATTGCCGCTCTTCAAATCAATCCCTTGTGAGGTTGGATTAGCGGTCTTGATTGAGTTCAAGCTCTCAATATCCAACCCCACATGGTTCTCATTGGGGTCATTGAAATGAGAATCAAGTCTAGTGTCAAACTCAATAGCTACAAACTTGTTCTTGGTGAGTTGAGAGGAATTGACAAGTCCAAGATACCCACCTGGGCTGCCAAGAATCTGACCATCTGGGGACATGAAAAAGGCCAATCCATCGCCAAAAGAGGTGGGGCTGACGTTGTTGATGGAAAAAGAGAACCTTGTGGAGAAAGAAGCAGTGGTGTTGGTTTCTTGGTCGAAGAAGTGAAGTGGGGCGTTGTAAACAAGAGTCCCGGAGCTTGAAGAAGGGACAGTGACGTCTCTGGTGAGGCCAATGACGCCATTGCGGAGATAAGAGTCTCCCAAGAGAGTGAGGTTGCGAAGAGAGAAAGATGGGAAGTTGAAACTGAAGGTAGAGCCATCACTGCTGTTGTTGTCAGAAGCAGAGACGAAAACAGAGGAGGGAAAACAAAGGAGGACGCAGAAACAGGGGATGAAGAGAGCAAGAAGGGTTCTTGGAGGCATTTTGGGAGGTGGGGAGTTGGAGATGGTGGAAAGATTGGATTTTGATGGTGGGAAAATTGTGGGGTGTCAACGGTTAGTTAATGGAGATGATAGTGGTAGTGGTGGTGGTGGGAAAAATTAATAGAAAATTAGGGTTTTTAAGTAACGGTTATGAGGAAGAATATGGAGGAAAACGATGGCGTTTACGGGGTGGATTGGGTCAGAAGACATGTGGGTCATGGGGCTCGATTTGGGGTAGATTACTGTTTGATGGATTTATTCAAATGTGACCGTTTTTTAGGGTGGTGTTTGTCTTGTTATTCTACTTGGTTTTGGGGGTATAGATAGAGGTGTGTTCCCATTGATCTAGTACTTTATGTGTGTCCAAATGATGGGCATGGATAATTATTGATTAATAGGGTTATCAAATGATGGCCGTGATAATTAGTTATTAAACGGATAAATATGCTCTTTTTAATATTTTAATATTGAAAAGATCAAATATATAATATGAAATTGAATATTACATATAAAATTTATGAGAAACGTTTTTATATTTATTACATTATTAATCAAGATAGAGCTTGAAAACTTATTATCATAAAAGAATAAAATTGAATTTTAAAAAAAGAAAAATAAATAAAATTCATGATATTTACTTATAATCTAAGTTTTGAGATTGAATTTAATATAATATTTAAGAAAACATAAACGACTAAAATGCATGGAGTTAAAATGAGCTATAAAAGTATAAGAAATTTTATTTATGTTTTTTTAATAACATTATATGACAAAGAGAACTTAATTTACTTGAAGATTTTTAAACTATTTAAACTTGTGAAAAGCTCAATGATATTAACCCTTAATTTAAATGAAAAGATATGATTCCAATACAAAACATGACTGACCCCATGTGGTCCTTCTGGTAGCACTAAAGAAACAATTCACAAGCAGTACTTTATTGTACTTTTTTCTTATTTAAAAGAAAAAAAAAGGGAGTTTTAATAAACAATGGACGGTGATGATTTGCTGAATCTCCCTCTCTCGTTTACAATCTAAACCTTAGAATATATCTATTATACTTCCAATGAAGCGCACCACACATACCCAATTGAAACTAGAGTTTCTATTATTAAGAATATAAAATAAAAAAAACCACCCAGATTGTTTTTTGAAAGACCCAGATTCTGTTCTGCCCCTTTTTAATGATGCACTGAATTTAAAGTCTAAAAATTCTTTATAGGCATGGAATCTAAACGGTCAACATGGACATTGGGACACTCCAATTCAATAATTGACAACAAAGGAGGCCATGTGAGCGTCGGTCGGTCCAAAATTCAACGTTTTTATAAAAGAAGACTTTTATATCACCACATGCAATATAGCCGTTGGTATGGTTAGGAGAAGTATACATGAATAGTCATCTATTCTAAATACATATTGAGTGGTTGTGGTTATTAAGTACAAAAACTACTATAGACAGGTAAAATCTCAAAAGGAAAAAAATATATAAACATTCTTTACGTGTATTCTTATATGAGACTCAATTTTCATAATAAAAATTGAACGAAAATTGAATTCTCAATGTGAAGCATAAGGGATTCCCGCACGTAATAAAATTTAAATACATATTATAATAAATACATCTAACAAATATAATTAGTTATTCAATATGTATTTACAAGTTATAGAATATGTTATGTTGTAGTATCCTTATCAAAGAGTTTAAGTTATTAATATATAAAAAGTTATTATTGACTCATTTCATCGTATACAAACGAGAAAAGCTTAAAAATTTTACTTTGCTTAAAATAAAAATGAGTATCTTAATTCATATCTCGTCCCATTAAAAATTTTGTTCGTTAATCATTACAAATCTTTGAAGCTTTCAACAACGATTTAACAAAATGAACTAATAATTGAAAGATTTTATACAAATTAAAATGAGGCAACCAGTAAGTGTTAATAGGGCTCAATTTCACAAATATTTGATGTAGGAATTATAGCCGACTGAATTATATACACATAACTACAACTCTCGAAATTACGTGCTCCCTTTGACTCTTCACAAAACGGTCACTTCAAATCTGCCCCATAGAAAGAACAAAAAGAAAACAATGGTCAATTGCTTCTTCTAGTCTTAGAACTGGATATGTTTTTTGACAATGATTTGTTACCTCATTCAACCCATCAACAGATGCTCTCATGTATATTAATAGAGGTGATGTCAATCAACACGCTATTCAATGGCCTCTTACTTTTGCTGAAGTCTTCGAGGCATGAGAACTGCAAAAAAGAGTGCAACTTTTGCTTAGTTTGTCCAGTGATACATATATATGTACACGCCCACATACACACGCGATTTTTACAAAGATTTGATAAGCACTACCTTCAGATATGCTGCAAAAACTTTCTGGTGTAAACATCAATTCCGGGTTTATGTTTTGTTGAGAAGCAACAGCCCGAGCCAAGCAAGTTTTACTGCAAAATGCATGCACATTATCATGAATATGATCTTTGACACCAATGTTAGCACAATGTGTGAACCACCTGATCAACACATTTAATTATTTTTGAGATTATATTTAGTTATTTACATGATCAGGCAAGTCATATGCAATCTTGTTTATTGAAGACGAATTGATTGAATGACTTGACTGTTGATAACCAATCCTGCACATGTATTTGTAATTTTGTCCATGTGCTTCAAATGTTGATCGGTTATTTTCATATAAGACTGAAATATTCGAGTTACATACCTTGCCCAGGAAGGTATGAATTTACTATTTGGGATGTCATCATCGTCTTCATCTTCATCATCAGATTCTTTGTATGGAGACATATCATAGGATTCTTCTTGTTTTGTGCTGGAAAAAATGTTGTCAACTATTGCTTTTTCTAGATTGCTCTTTACCTGGAAAACAAACTTGAAGACTCGGCATGAGAAATGTACAATATATACACACACACACACACGTCACAACAATTAAATCTGTCTACATTGCACCTCTAAGTTATATATAATGATTACTAAACGGGTGATAATACGAAGGAAACAAATGATAATAACAAATCTCTTACCTTTGAATTATCACCGCAATCAGTGGAGGCATCAAGGACAATGCTTGCCTTTATGGAGTCACTTGTTGAAACCATGGTTGTCTTAGGTTCAATCTTTGACAATTTTCCGAGATTTTTGTCCTCCATTTCTTTTCCCTTCTTATCATCCTTTCCTGCTTCAATTCCAGATGTCTTCACGTCTCTTGCCCGCTCGTCCTGCAGCAGAAAGAGAATTAATTCTATTCCTAAACTAGGAAGCAAAGAGGAATCGAAGAATTTGAATTAGAGAAGAAGTGATCTTACCACGGGTTGGCATTTCAATTCTTTCTCTTTCTTCGCACGTAACTTTTCTTCATTTTCCCGCTGCTGCTGCTGCTGCTTCCTAGCTTCCATAACGCGCTTTCTTTTTCGTTCCTTTTCCTTCATTTCTTCTTCTTCCCTCTGTCTTTTTCGTGCAGCCATATCAGCCTCTTTCTTCTTTCTCTCCTCTTCTTTCTGTTTCTTTTCAAGCTGCATTTGCTTCAGATTCTCTTGCTCCAGTCTTGCACGCTCAAGTTTCAATGCTTCCTTCTTCATCTTCCGTTCATTCTCTTTCTCTTGTGCAAGTCGCTTGGCAGCCTCAGCTGCCTCTAAGGCCTTCACTCTGACATCCCTCTTTCCTGAAGCAGATTACACATTCCAAAATCAGATACCAACCCAACAGAGGAAAACAGAAGACACACAAGAATGCTCAGGAGATATATTCATTTAAACATACAACTCTCAACAATATTCATGTATGCTCTCCACCTGGATTGAAAGCATTGCATAACTCTCAATTTACAGCTGCAAAAGCTGTTTGAGCATACAAACTCCGCTAAATAAACAGCACCCAACAGTCCCAAACTATTTGCATTAAGAACAAACATCATTTTTCCATTTAATTCCGTTAACCAGTTGTCTGATTTAACTTTTATATTCAATTATGGTCCCTTCAATTTACATGCAAACAACAAGCATGTCATAAAGGAAAAGAAAGCAAAACGAGTACAAGAAGATACCTGTAATAATTGGAGCTGCTTGTTTTTGTTGAACTAGTGGAATAAAAGAAGAGACATTGGACACAATGTTGTTCCTCTTAGCTTCCCTCCCACCCAAACTTGGGCCTTTTTTTCTTAAATTGGGTTTTCCAGATAATTTTGGCTTACTGAACCTACCCTGCACCGATTCACTCATCCTATTTGTACCATACTCTCCTATAGATACACTATTGCTCACTTTCGCCTTATTTGTTAGGCCTTTCTTGCTGCTGTTATTGTGTCCAAGCTTCTGATTGACCCCACTGCAAGTTCCAACGAAACTGTATTCTGTGTTTACGGATTCTAGACTATTTCTAGCAGCAAGCATCACAGCTTCAGAAGCAGATTCGGGAACATTTTGATTTTCTGTAATATCATCAAGCGGTTTTCTTTTGACTGACGTCTGCGCCATGTCTTTACTGACACCTTCTTGCAATACTTCAACCACCTCGTCTGTATTCTCAGCCTCCTCACTTATGCAGGGAAGCTCAGCATTTAAACTACCTCGTGTCTCTGAACTACTAGAGTTTGATGTGATTCTGTCCCAGAGTTTCCCCACTGGAGACATAAAAGGTTTCTTGATATCCCATGTAGAATTGGCATTAGATATGGGTAAGCAATCAGAGTGAGACCTTTCTTGCAAAGTTTGATTGACTTCCTCCTTGAAGTAACCGTAACTAGCCTTAAGTTGCTTGCCAATATCATCATGTACTTCTATATTGGTATTCATGTCTATGCACTCTAGAAGCCCATTTGGAACTGACTGGTACAGATTTGAGGCTCCATGCAATTTATAAGTCGTTGAAAAATGAGACAATGGAGTATGCATGCAAGCAGATTTGCAAAGCTGCTCCAGTAGGCTAGCACGTTCTATTGTAGTTTTTGGAAGATTCAATTTGAGGCTAATATCATTTCCAGGTACGTGTGATTGTTCACTCTTGCTTTGCACAATGAACCCCTCAAATTCTGGCACAGCTTGATCAGCAATGCTCAATTCCATGGATTGTCTATGTGGAGAGCCAATGCCATTTTCTTCCGAATGAGATGTCCCTTCTTGCAAGCCTATATCAGTCCTAGTCAAGTTTGCTGCATTTCCATGTTCACATTTAACCTCAAGATGCAATAGGACTTCACTGTCTTGCATAGAGTCTTGCTCCCTTGAATCATGGATGATGCTAGTGGGAGCTGCATCTCCTGCTTTTACATCCGAACAAACATTAGAATCTCCTTTAGCCTGATTAAACAAACCAGGGATTAAGGGCATTTCTGACTCTTCGTGCAAAAAAGTAAAAGGACTGAATCCACTTCTGTCCCCCTTTTCCAGGCTAAGCTCAACCTGTCAGTCACAACAACGAAACAGATGTTCTGCATCAAAAGAACTCCAGAACAATTTAAACCAGAAATATACATATTATGTTCCAGATCTGCCAGCGGTAATGCTATAAAAGGGAAAAGTATAAAACCAATGATACATGATCACAATAATCAGCATTTAGGTCCCTGCTATTAATTGAAATCATAATAAAAAGGTTCATAACCTCTTTCCTTTAAGAACAATGGATGAACTTTACATGCACAACCAAACCCATCTGTTACCAATCAGACACACAAGTAAAGAAATTGACAATCCTGAAAAGGTTTTAACAAGTACAATTACCTTGTCAACCAACAACTTAGGTGAAGACTGAGATCCCTCTATTATGTGTTGACCCCCATCAAGATCATTTGCAACAACTGGACTCCTGATGAAATTTGATTGTGCAACGGCCTCATCCTGAGACAAAGTGTTGAGATTTGAGAAAAACTTAATATTATGTTTCATACAGTTTAAGTTTCTATACATAATCCTGTAAATACATGAAAGTGGCTTTACCCCCAGTTTTGGTGATGCAGACAGGGAGTCAATAGGTTGACTTTCAATCCTTCTCCGCTTAAGCTGGTGTGATGAACCATTTTCACCAGAGCTTAATTTTTTTCCTGACCATATAAGCTCTTTTTCAGTCTGTTGACTTGATTTCGAAGAATCTACATTCTTTTCATCACCACTAGATCTCACTGTACCAGAAGAAATATCAACCTTAAAAGACTCCCTCATAGAACCGGCTTGTTGGCTAGAACTTTGTAATCTTGTAACTCTGCCAGTGCAAAAGTCATTGCCTTCTTCTTTGCTTTGTAAATTACCAACATTTTCTTCTTCCACCACACAGTTCTCATAACAGATATCAACAGGCTTGACCAATTCCAACCTGTCGACATATTCCAGTTGAGGGGAAGAAAGCCTAACAGGAGAAAATTTAGATCCCCCAGTCATATGTCGTTCCACATGATCCATTTTGTCAATTGAACTTCTAATCCTAACAAGAGATGATTTGACACTTTGAGACCTTGTAATTCTACCAGAGGAGATGTTGTTGCCATTGTCCTTGCTCTGTACATCACCTACATTTACTTCTTCCTCCACACAGTTTCCAGAACAAATATCAACAGGCTTGACTGATTCCAACTGATCAACATGTTCCGATAGTTGGGAAGACATCTTAGCAAGAGACGATTTAGATACTCCCCTTATAACTTCATCCACATGATCCACTTTGTCAACAGGACTTCTATTCCTAACAGGAGTTACTTTAGAACTTTGAGATCTTGTAATTCTACCAGAGTAAACATTGCAATCACCTTGTATTGCTTCTTCCACCACACAACTTCTGTCATAGATACCAACAGGCTTGACCGATTCTAACTCATCATGTTCCAATAATGGAGAAGAAATCCCAACAGGAGATGATTTGGATTCTCCAGTCATAGGCTGTTCTGCATGATTCATTTCATCAACTGGACTTAGAACTTTTACAGGAGATACTTCAGAACTTTGAGATCTATTAACTGTATCAGAACAAAGATTACTGCTTTTCCCCCTGCTATGTACATCACCTACTTTTGCTTCTTGCACCACACAGCTTTCATGATAATCACCAACAGGTTTAACTGCTTCTAACTCATCAACATGCTTCAATAGTGAGTGAGAAATTCTAACAGGAGATAGTTTAGATTCTACAGTCATGGGTTGTTCCACGTGATCCAATTTATCAATTGGACTTCTACCGATATTTGATAGCACAGCATCACCCTCCTGAGAAAAACAGAAGTATTGACAATCTAAGTCAGGCTGTCTGCAGAATTCAAGTTTCTAACCTATCAACAATATAACTGAATATACTAAAATGGCTTTACCTTCAAGCTTGGAGAAGCAGATACTGCATCGGTTGTCTGACCTGCAACCTGCTGAGGACATGAACCAACCCCAACAGAGGCAGAGCCAAAGCTTCTTGAACAAGAGGTATTCTCTTCAATCAGTTCCCCACTTAATTCTACACAATCTACATTGTTGCCGCACCTACTAGATCTCCTGACAGAAGTAGGGTTACCCAAACGTGAGGACATCCTCAAAGAGCTAGGTTGTTGGCGAGACCTTTGAGATCTTGTAATTCTACCAGAATAATAATTAATACCCTTTTCCTTACTCTGCAAAACACATGCTTTTGCTTCTTCCACCTCACAGCTTTCATTATAAACCTTATCAGGTTTGACCAATTCTGACTCATGAACTTGGCCAGACAGTGGAGTGGCAATCACAGACCTGTTATCTACACTAGAATAGTTGCATATATTATTCTCAACAGACAAACGGCTTTTAGCTGCTTTTGCACTATCTCGAATTTCCAGAGCCTGTTGCCTTGACTTCGATCTTTGAACCCTTGCCAATGATTGAAATGGTTCTGTGTTGATGTCTGAAACTCTTGCATATCTCTGATCTTCTGGAGATATAGCACTGGCTACCAACCGAAGAACAGCATTTGAGCCACAGCCTGCATCTTGGACAGGCAACTGAAGCAGATCAGACTGTCCAACAGCTGCAACAATCGAAGCATGAACTTCTGTGTTAAAGCCATCAGGTGACTCCTCAGTTTCAGATAAAACAGCTGGTTTATCGTATGGAACAAGGTCACTGCTGGAACAAGAAACTGCAGGTTGTGAACCT
Organism: Dimocarpus longan; assembly: GCA_022984855.1. Classification (NCBI taxonomy): domain Eukaryota; kingdom Viridiplantae; phylum Streptophyta; class Magnoliopsida; order Sapindales; family Sapindaceae; genus Dimocarpus; species Dimocarpus longan. The sequence continues at coordinate 23,722,169 of CM041014.1, forward strand.
GGGAGTAAGGGACCCAAGACAAGCTCCTTCTCCATTGACTCTGCAGTGACACTGAAACTTGTTACAAAAAGCCTTGAATATTATGCCAGGAGCAACCGTGTATATCTTATAGTTTGCTGAGTCAAAGGAGTCACACCCTCATGTTAACAAGAAGTTCTGAATTTTTTTCTTTTTCGTTGAAAGAAATTATCAAGGACTTAAGTATAAATTCAACAGTAAGATCTAGCCGTTTTAACTTTGCATCACACATTAGGTTAAATATCGAACCAATCAGTTCACAAAATAGATAGATTGACCTTCTATAATCTTAATCCAAACAACCTCAAACAAAAATATCCAGAAAAGTCAGAAGAAAACACAAAATATTTATCTCGTAAAAGTACAAAATTTTATAAATATTTCAAAAGCCAAAAAGTATAACACTATAAATTTGAAGTCCTATTCATAACTAGAGAATTCTAATTTTCCTATAAAACAAAATTTCCTTTGAAAATAAAAACCTGAAAGAAAAATAAAACAAATATCATAAATGAAGAAATAATATTTTAAGCAGTCTCAAAAACTTGCACTAGGCCGCTCCAGGCTAGCTCACCAACCAGCTGTGCTAGCCCAGCTAGCGGCTCCTTTCCAGAACCGTCGGCCACCTGCTCGTGCTAGCCCAGCTAGCGCGGCTTGCTAGCCACACTTCCCACTCTCCTCTACCCACTCTCCTCGTCACCCTCTCATGGCTCCTCTTAGTGCTCTCATCAGAAAGTCACAAAAGCTTCAAGTTGTCAGTCATACGTTAAACAATGTACAGGAATTAATATAACACGCGATCGAACAGGAAGGGCTTCATTGAAAAATTTAAAACGGCTTATTTCTTGCTTTTCAGAACCAAAAATGAAATCAAATTGTCATTTATAAATCGAGAAGATAGTTTCAAATGACGATCATACCATTGAGGAGGTGTTTAAGACATCAAAACTGATAAAGTGAAACACCAATAAAAAAACCTTACCTGTATTCTTGCTAAGCAAATCATCTACATTTGCTTCTTCAACTTCACATCTTTTATTATTATTGTGAACAGATTCAACCCATTGTAACTCATCTGCATGATCCTGCCGTGGTGAGGCAATCTCAGACCCTCTGTTTCCACTAGCAAAAAGAACAGTACTATTGTCAACATGCAATTGACTTCTAACTGCTTTTGCACTATTGCGTAGCTCCAGGGCCCTTTGCCTTGATTTAGATCGTTGGAAACTTGCCAATGACTGAGCTGGCTCAGGAGTAATAACTGGTATTTGAGCTTCTCTTTGGTCCTGAGGAGATGAAGCAGAACTAGAATCTGGCTTTTCAACACCACCTGATGCACCTCCAGCATCATTAATAGGCAACTGAGGTGAAACGGACAATCTATCTCCTGCCTCAAAAGCTTCGTTTGAATTACGAACTTCCGTGTGAAAACCATCAGGAAAATCTCCTTTATCAATGAATGGCTTCTTGTAAACCGGACAGTAAGTGCTAGAATAAGGAATAGTAGATGGTGGACATGGGAGTAACAATTCTGAAATAAGTTCCTCCTTATTCAACTCTGCCATGACACCAAAAACCACAAAATCATACAAGGGCTCCAGGAAGTTAGAATTAATAATCAACTACAAAATTGGCAAAAATATCTAGCAGTCTAATTGAGCTATTCATGGTGGGAGCTATTTGTATTTAATATTAAAAGTCTCATGCCCTTCCATATGAGCATGAGCACTAAGTTCTTCGTCCAATTGCGTCAGTACAGAATGCATGAAATTTTCACTTTCTCAATTAAATTTTAAGGTTTAACTCAACTAAACTCAATCCTATACTAACTTTGTTCTGCTACGTAAATCCATTTCTCCTAAAAACACAAGATCAAAGCGAAAAGAACATCATCTCCAGTTGAAATTTAACTAGAAAGAACTACCTAAAACTCGAAGCTTAATACATGAAACACGTCCAAATTTCAAGTAATTACTTGGGTTAAAAAAGACCCCAATTCAAGTCAATTACCATGGACTTGACAGCTTCATCTTTGGCAGCTTCCTTAAGACACCAATTACACATTTTTTAAGACATTCCAACGAAAGATTTTAACATAAACCCAGGGATGTGGATACAAATGAAAAGGGTTGTATCTTCTCTGAGATGCCAATAAAATAATATTGAAAAACGAGTGTAAACTAGCACTATCTAAACATAAAAATTTAACAACCTAACGATAGATGGAAAACAGATTCTAATTAAGCTATTCAAAATCACTTCAATTTCTCATTTTCAATCTCAAAATTAGTATCCTTACACTCAAGAACCAAAATTGCTTGAAATATCGATTACTAATTGAAATAAATTCATATCACGACCACTTTCTCACAAATCTAAACACGAAACTTAACAATCTAACATGAATTCAAACTCACACTTGCTTTCGAAATCACTTGGACTTCTCAATTTCAATCTCAAAGCCAACACTGATTCGAAATATCAATCACCGATTTTCACAGCCTAAAATTGTTTCAATCTCTCTCTCCCTCTCCCTCTCGCGACCTCAAAACCACCATTCTAACACTCGAAGTAGCCAAAACTAACTTAAAACATCGACTACAGACATTCACTGCAAAAATGGTTTCCAAATCTAACAAGCTAATAATTTCGCATCGGAGGAAAGGAGATTACCTGCAGGGAGAGAGGGAGCGGAGGGGAACAGCCAAGGAGGAGGGGCAATTCCGTCGAGTAGACATTTGGAGGCGAGGTGTTGGTCGAAGAGGAGCGCTTGGTGCCTCACCTGTTCCACGATCCCTTTCTTCCTCTCGAAGATCTGCGCGAACAGCTTCTCCATCGTCGCCATTTTTGTCTCCTTTTTCGTTTTCTCTCAAAACATCCAATTCGAATTCGATGAAGTCTACAGAGAGAGAAGGGGGCGCGATTTGGATTTTGAATTTTGAGATTATTGGGCTCCGATGGGCCGGGCCAAGAAACTCTATTGATAAAGGGTTTTTTGAAAACTAACCCATTTGAAAAATAACTTTTATTCTTTAAATCTCAACCTCAAGGTAGAGAATCTCAATCTCTAGATTCAGAATCCCAACTTTCAGGTTATGAAACCTAATATTAATTCAAATCATCTCAACCTTAAGGTTAAGATTTTTTCTTCATAAAAAAATAAATGTTATTTTTGAGGTTGACTTTTCTAAATGGATCTTTTTTGTAATTATTTCATTGATAAATACCCTCTAAAGATGGGCCGGCCTACTTCCGGTTAGTTTTGTAACTCACATGGAACGTGAAAAAAAAAAAATTACAGCTCATGATTGTAATTTAAATCATTAAAGGATTTGACTATTTAACTAGTTAGATAACCTTATCCATAAATTATAATCATTATATTGGTTATAATGATAATTATTTAAATCAATCCAATAATAATAATTAATAGATAACGTAAGATTACCCATCAGTAAGGTAGTCAAACTCATATACTTAAATGTTAATCTAACATTAGATTTCATCATACACACATTTATTTAAGGGTTTTGTTGAAAACTAACTCATTTTTAATAATTCATTTAAATCTCAACCTCAAGGTAGAGAATCTCAACCTCTAGGTTCAGAATCCCAACTTCTAGGTTGTGAATCATAGTATTAATTCAAATTATCTCAACATTAGGGTTGAGATTTTTGAAAATAAAAGGTTATTTTTTAGGTTGACCTTTCAAAACGGATTATTTTCACAATTATTTCTTTATTTAAATCTATTAGAAGATTTCTCCATGGTCTTGCGGGATTATGTGTCAACTAGTTATGAGATAGTTACTTGAACTGTGTACATAAACCTTGAACAAGACAAAGTCCAAATACATATCACCGATCCATTTGATGTCGAAAGGTTTTTCCTAAGAAAAATAGATATCAGTGTTCTGAAAAAGAATTTCCTGTTTTCACTTCTACATAAGGCTAAAGACTTATCATATTTGCTTCTACACATGAGCGTGTTTGTACACAAGAAAAATCTATGTCCATGAGCACAAAAAGTCTGTGTCAATCTTTCAATAAACTGTTATTATCTTGTTTTTCAGAAAAAACAAAATGACTTAAATAAGAAAGAAATTTTCCTATGTGTATTTTTTTCCTACACTTGCTATTACAACACTTGTATACAAAATGCTCATGTAACTACAGATTGCTTTCAAGGCAATTTCCATTAAAACAGAGAAATCTGTTTAACCTATAAACTTAATTGGAGTAATAACTCCAAAAAATCATACAAAACTTAAAATTTTGACTCGAGTACAGGGTCAGAAATTAGAAGTTCTTATCGGTTCAACATCTTCGGATGTATAAAATGAATCAACAATATCACTACGCGATAATTGATCATATGATGAATCATTCGCTACCTTCTTGATCTTCATGTTGTCAGTTTCTTGAGCAGAACCCACCTTGGATTTTACCAACTTGGTCTTCCATTTGATACCAACTGCCTCTGCTTGATCTGCAAACAAGAGTTTAGAGATGGGGGAACTGCAGATTTCTTTGTAAGTTTCGTAACTAGCAGCGCGAGTGTTTCCGCCTTCTAACAATTTCGCAAGAGGATGCAAAACCGAGATGGGATCATTACTTCTCTCCAAGCTTTCTTTTAGTTCAAGAAATTTCAACACCAGTTCCGGCTTGCTGAAGTTAACAAACACCGCACTTTCATCCACGTGGTACACAGAGGTCACAGAGGTTGGACCGAAGACTTTCAAGATACATTCTCTGATCGCACATGCCTTGAGTTTGGGTTGAAATCCCCAAATTATAACAACGTGCTCAAAACAAATCTTTGTGTGTCGTATTTTGAGGTTCTTCAAACTGAAGGACTCGGAAGTCCTATCACCAGTGCTAAGATTAATGATGTCTCCGTTGGTCCAACTGAGATATAGACGATTGATGTCCTTCTGAAGCTTTTCGTTGTGGGCCAAATTCTCGGAGGGGGAATGGAGTTTGAAATCGATACCTAGATGACTGCATGCTTGAGCAAAGATGCATCCTGTCATAAAAGCATCATACCCAGCTTCATGCTTCACTCCAGAGTTCCAGTTGGAGGACCTGAAAGTTGAGATATCAAATTCTAACATAAGAGGGATTTTTGAGATGTCTCTTAAATTTGAAGAGCAAACAAATTCATTTTTTAAAATCACTACTCAAGTCACTGCTTGCCTGACAAAGTCACAAAGATACACAATAATTTACGTAACTTAGATAAACTCTTTCTTTTTATATATACCATATAAATCTTGAGGAAAATTGTTGAAAATATGACACATGCGCACAGAACATAAGGTACAAGCACAAATACATATATATCTACATGTATCCTACAAAGCAAATAAACAGATAGATAACTGAACATAACTTTATAATTTATTTGATGGAATTATAGATTTATAGTAGATGAAGAAAATGTCAAAAGTGAACCTCATATCATCGACTTCAACCTCCACTTTCACACGTGACTGAAGAGGCAGGTGAGAGACTTTAGAACCAAAAGCAATTTGTGGACATAATACAGAAAATGCTGAAGATAGCGAAGTGCTCGATTTCTTCATCCATTGTTGTAGAACAATATTGGAATTCAGCAATATTTTGGTGTCAATGATGTAAGGAAAGTAGTTGTTGATGGAAGAAGCAAATCCTTCACCAGTCAAAGGAAGAGGACCAAAGAACTTGCTATAAATGTGTGCCATATCTGTACCACAAAAATAAAACATCTAAATGGTATTAAAGTGAAAATCTACATGAATCTCAAGACCAGTGGTATTCATACCTAGAAAGCAGTTATGACCAACAATCAACTTCTTTTCGGAGGCAAGTAAATCAATAACGTGACGAAACCCTACAGCAGCTTTGATCTTCAACTCTTCCTGTTTGCATTGCTCATCCTTCACTTCTTTCTGCAGAAAGAGTTAAGGCACAGAGGATACTGAGTCCATATGAGAAAAATTATACCATCAATATAAGGAAACAAACCAATTTCACATTCTCATTTTTATGCACGATCTCCATACCACTTTCAGTTTACATTCTCACACATAGATGCCGACAATTGATCACTCAAGCATAGCCATTGAATCTTGTGCTCTTTCCATTTAAATTAAAATTTATCAAAAGCATAGCCAATCCAACCATGGAATTCTTAATAACTTAGAAAATCTATAACATGCAAGTTATTGAGTTAGAAAGTCAACAAAAAATATCCCTTGGTCATCTATATATACCTTACCATAAGTAATTCCTTGTCACTTTCCGAATCTACATACACTACAAGTTGTTGAGAAGGATTTTCAGCACTGTCATGAATATAAGCAAGATCTTTGAAATGCTTCTTCACAACCTGCATAATTTTTAGTTTTATTCATTCGCAATGCTAACATATTCAGTAACTGTAAACACAAAACATACTCCGACATCATCAAAAAGGCTATGCATTGAACAAAATTACCAACTGAATCAACCGAAGTTGATGAGAAGAAAATCCACTCAGACTAAGAGCCGGATGCATCTTGAAGAAAACAGTCTGAAACTGTTGCTCAGACGCATTTGAGCTTCCCCAAAATTGAGACTCTTCTTTCCTATCACGCAACAATTCCTCACGCCACTCACTCAATCTGTTCTTTATTCTCTCAGTGAAGAGGACATCCACAATATTGACCACCGGCATATCTCTAGCTTCTTTCAAGCTATCCAATGACCCATCCTCATAAACCAAATTCACCCTTTTAAGAGCCTCGCCTTCTTGTTCTCTGGATAAATAAGATACCCCTGAGATTATCTAAGACTGTGAATTCTCAAACCTAATGCAACTACAGAAGAAAAAGGAAACAACTCATTCACATACTGTCACAAACCCATTTAAAACACAAGATTTGCAACACTGTAGAACAATCAATTGGAAGATAAAAGAACTACAAAAAACCCATTCAAGTATTCAACCATTCTTTTATTATAAACCCATTTTTTTCATACACTCAGTCACTCAGAAAGGTATCAATCCATGCTTAAACACCATACGGGATCCGAAAATCTACTCTTATAACAAAGTGAGATATCTACTTTAAAAATCTACTCTCATAACAATAAGAGATTCAATAACTGGAGAAAACTCCTCAAACACGCAAATACATACGTACAATGGGACTCAAACACCTATTAACTCGAAAATCTGTTATGAATGTAACACAATTAAATTAAAAAATTTTCAGCATTTTCTCTTTATATGGAGAAAACTCCCCACACATATGAATCTATACTTACGGTGGAAATCAAACACCTATTGACACGAACATCTATTACGAAATGCACACAATTAAAATACAAAACTTTAACATTCTCACTATCTAGGGAGAAAACTCCTTGCACATATGAATAAATACTTATGATAAGACTCAAACACCTATCAACTCGAACACACACACACCTATGACATACAAGCAAAAATACAAATGGTAGAACTCAGACACCTATCGACTCAAACACATATAACATATATGCAGATAAATTCATGTGATAGGACTAAAACACCTACTCGAATACACATGAATAAACGTGTTTGATAGGACTTAAACACCTATTGACTTAACATTTCTAGCATTGAAAACAATTCAATGGAAAGTAGAGAGAAGACAATTTTATCACAGACCCAGTTGAAATACAAGATTTTGAAAAGAAACCCACTTCACAAAAGACAAAACTAAGTTACCTTCATGTATACAGGCATTGAAATCGAACTGGTACTTGGCCAAGAAGTCCAACGACGTCGTTTGACAAAGGAACTCCCGGTTATGACATGGAAATATAAAGAAATTGTGCCTGCGAAAAAACCAAAAACGACATCAAAACACAGCAAAACGACATCATAGAGAGAAAAGAACACACATCACGACGTACGGGTTGGCGACGAAGGAGAGCTTCTGTGGGTCCCAGCGGAAGGGGCAGACGCCGAATTGGACGACGGCGAAGCTCTCGGCTGAGTCCTTCACTTTCAGGTAGCGGACGTCGAACCGGTCGAATTCGAAGGAGTCGCGCCACGGCGCGCTTGTGACGCCGGTCATTTCTAAGTCGATGGAGACGAAGTCGGCGGCGCGGAGTTGGTCGGCAAGGGAGTGGAGAGCGGAGTCGAAGTTGGATTTCGTCACGTGCTTCAATGGAAACGACGATGGAGATGGAGGTGGTGATGTAGAGGAAGAAGAAGAAGATAGGGCACGTGAGAGGGCACGTGCCCTGAACGGGAACTGGTTCTTCATCGTTGTTGTGGTGCTTGTAGACGTGCTCTCACACTGATGGGGCCATCGAGTCGGGGGTTTTAGTAGGGTTGGGTGGGTTACAGCTTTGGTCGGTGTCGGTAGAAAAAAAGAAGTAGAAGTTCAACTTCTCAGATAATATTTCGCTTGTACATTTCAAAAGATCATTTTAAATCTAAAAGAGGTTTTGAGAGTATTTGATTGAAATATTACTTAAACCTCTCCTAATAATGACATTATTTTTATGCCCTTCTAAAAGATTTTTTAACGTATTTTGTGGGGTCCTCACCGTCGTATCAATCTCGGGTCTCGATCCCACTCATAGGTACTGTCCCAGTCAAGATAGGTTTTCTTTCGCCTCCCCCACCTCTCGAACTTGGCCCTTGACCCTTAAATCCAAATTCTTAGAGAGGTGAGTACTTGGTACTCACCTCTCTAAGAATTTGGATTTAAGGGTCAAGGGCCAAGTTCGAGAGGTGGGGGAGGCGAAAGAAAACCTATCTTGACTGGGACAGTACCTATGAGTGGGATCGAGACCCGAGATTGATACGACGGTGAGGACCCCACAAATTTAGTTGAAATATTTAAAATTATTACTTACATATTACATGTATATATATTTTTTTTAAACAGTCTACTACATATACATAAAAGTAACTTGTTTTTTCCATTATATTTACCTAAATTTTGGTTATTGAAATAAATTAAATAATAAAAATGAGATTAAAATTACATATACATTCACGTATAATGATACATATAAATTATATCAATAATTTTATATAAAATTATAATAATAAAGATAAAAAATATAATTTTATATAAAATTATAATAATAAAAATAAAAAAATAATTTATCTAAACATTAATTTTCTTACTATTCTATAGGAACAAGGCACATCTCACTTTAATCTATAATTAAATTAATATTTAATTCATCTTTTGGCATATAATCTTGATTTGCATTATATAATTCAAACTGAATATCTGCAATAGTCTCCCTTCTTATGAAATTATGTAGTCATCGAAGTCAGAACAATAGTTATTTGTTTGTCAAACTTATAATTAAGCATGTGATGTAAAATTTTCCATCAAACTTTCTACTCATCAAAACTACGTTAATTATACTACGTAATGATGAATGAACATAAGGTTGACCACCACTATAAAATTTTGGAAGATGATATTGTTGTCCCTTATATGGAGTCAAATAACTTTCATATTTGAATATTTTGAGTCAACTAAGTAATATTTATCTGAAATTTAAATTCATCAATGGATCAATATTATTCAAAGTAAAAGAATAATTATAATTAAAAGTATTATTAATGAATATAACATATCATTAGGTGGTTTTAGAAATTTTATCTTAGTGTTTCTCGTGCCTCTACAAATATTCATGTATCATGCACAGATCTCTCCCATTTGCGCATCCAAATATGAAAAACATGTCAAATCCATATATTGCCATAATATTTTAAGTAGAAAATCTTATCCTACCAATATAAAAAATCTATTCATCCGCAGCTACGCATGAACATATATTCCATCTATAGCTCCAATACAATTCTATCATTAGCTACATTTAAAAAATAAAAAATAAAAATATAGTTTAATTTACTTATAAACAAATCTACACATGTATTTACCGTTTAAAAATTAAATATAAATAACATTACCTTAAAATATGACTAATATTTATAATTACTTCAAATATAACATAGAACTTTATTATAATCTTTAGATAACTTAATTTAATCAAAAGCAAGTATGATCATTTTGTTGAGCGTATTTCTAAATTGTCTACTCGATTTCACCTTAATGTTAAAATTGATAAAAAAACCACACTTAAAACATGTAGAAACAAGCACTACAAAGCAAATATAGGCTAAAAAAAACTAAAAATACAAAATCTGTAAAACAAACAACAAATTCAGACTACCATTTTAACCAGAAACATAAAGGCACACCTAAAGCTAATCAGACAACCAATCGAATCACAGATTACATAATAAGCAACCAAAAACATGAATGAAAAACTCAACATCTAGCTCAAAGAACAAAATCAGTACTAAACCAATCCACATTTCAAAACAGTAAGTACACATAAAAACAATCAGATACCTTCAAGTAGGAAAAAAGCTACTACTTTTAGATTCAAAATGCTTGCTTAAAACCACCAAAAAAAAAAAAGGATCTTTATCAAAAACCCCAACTCAAAACGACAACAAAATGTCACCAACACAGAATCTAACTCCACATGTATAAATCAGATCTGATTTCCACCAAAACCAACCAAACCCCACTTACATTTACAGCTGAAAAACTCATCTTGAAATGCCAAACCACCCCACAACCCATTTACACACACTGCATGTATAAATACATAAAAATCGAAAAAACTTCCAACCAAATTTGACATGAATGTGGGTTGGATCGTTGAAAATGAAAGGTATTTGAGAGAAGAAACAGTGAGATCTACCTCAACATAGAGCTTATTTATATAATATACATATCTACATAATCTAACCAGGACTACCCTCTTCAAAGCTTGAATCTTTTCTCACTTTTTTGAGTTCGACGCCAAGAAAAGAAAACCCTTTACCCTTATGACAATGACAACGTGATTTTTTGCTGCTTTACTCGAATTTCTCTAATCTGTGCCAAGAAAAGAAAACAAGAAGTAAAGACGCCACAAATGAACCTAGGCTTTTCTAGTTTACCTTCGCATAAATAATAAATTAATTCAATACCAAAAGAACACAGTCAACACACCATAATGAAGAACAGACCTAGATGCTTGATGAAGAACACAATTTTTAGGGTCCTTTAATTTGTTTAAAATAGGAAAATGTATAAAATAGGAAAGGCTAGGATATGAAAGGAATTTTTGATTTGTTGCTCAATGTAACAAGGTTAAGCTTGGAATAAAAAGAAAATTCATTAAACCAAAGCTCCTTTGCCAAAAGCCACTCCATGGAGCTTTTATTGGAAGAGCTTGTAAACGGTGGAAGTCCATTTTATTTTTCCATCCAAACAGCCCTTGAAAGAGCTTATGGGCTGGGGATGTTAAAAAGTGGCTTTTAGACCTATATCTCCCTTATCAATGATATCGACAACATTCTTAAAGGTGGCTCTATTATCATCCAAAAAATGGCGTGCTACATCTACTTACTTTGTATGTCCAGATTTTTCCTTTCTACACTCTTCAAAACACTAAAATTATTCTTAATTATATTTTCTCATTACACCTGTTTACAACACAAGTTCTTATTTTGCTTTTCTTCAAGTGCTTCTTATACATCATATTACTTGTATTTGGGTTCTTCTTAATTCTTTCAAATCATTATATCTTCCTCCTCTTCGTCGTCTCTTATTCAACTTACGTTCTCATGTTTATTTGGCTTATGTTTTATGATTTCATTATGATGATGATTAAAGTGATGGACTATACATTCAAAGAACATATCTCGGTTAATTTCTCTTTCTTCTTAAACGAATAACATATATAAGTTTTTGTGCAAAATGAAATTTGATCATCAAATTGGCTGATGGTGCCAGGCATATTTGTGGCTATGGTTTAGTAGCTTTTCCATTTTTTTAATATAATTTATTATGAGGAATTAAAAACTATTAAAAATATATTTACTTCATTTAATATAAAAATATAATTATATTTTTTTTAGAAATAATTAAAATTATTTTTACCAATCTAATGCGGTATACCACTCGCAGCCTTATATTTAAACTCTTTTTCAGCAACTGGATCCATTAAAAAAGAAAATAAAATCACTGTGGGGTTACCCCACATAATTTTAATGGTTCTGATGGTTTCACAACAAGAACAGTGATAACCGTGTTATTTCTTTACACAAATTCTCAAAAGGGATCTTTTAGTCTATCTTTAGCTTTCATGTCATCTGCCAAGAAGCATACTCGACCTTAACCACCAAATGAAGCTTTTGGTCGGCATCTGGCATCAGCTATATAACAATCAACTATTCAATAACAATTATGACGGATTAAATTCGTCTCTTGGTTTGATCCAATATCCCATAAAAAATTAAACTTATCACTTTGCATTATAAATAAAATAACATACACTTTAATTTATGCCATACTTCTAACATATATATATATATATGAAACTTGTATATATCTTATGATTTAAACATTAAAAAAAAAAAAAAAAAGATTTCATAACATGTATATGATCATTTTCATGATATGTATAGTCATATCCTTTGTTTGTTCATTTTCTTACCTTGTCATGTATTTTGTTTGTAAATCTATTAATACATTCCAATTATCATTATAATTATTATTATTTATTGTTTAACTTAAAAAAAAAAAAAACATAAGTTTTACTTTATAACTATTTTTTTTAGTTAATACAGTCATCAAGAAACATATAAGGGCTTTCCACTTCTACCTTCCAAGTTGGTGATTTGGTACAATGTGAGATGAGTCCAATCACAAACAACTGTTATCACAACTTTGTAAAGTGAGTCCAACTGTACAAGAGATTCATGCCATATATATATACACAATATATATATACACACACATATATATATTGAAATTCTAAAGTTTCATTAATCCATCCCAAATTTGGAACAACCAAAGTAAGATTAATACAACCAAAACATATTCTCAATAGAGGAACTAACTAGGATGGTTAGATGGGTTGCCAGGTGATTCTAAATCATGGCAATGATAAAATACCTCTAAGATATAAACAATTATAAAACCAACTACAATTCAAACTAAAACAGAGATAAAAATCAATCATAATATAAAATAAACTATACAGATCTCTTCTTTGAACCCAAAGCCAATAGCCACAAAATAACTAGCTGGGACCAAGATGCGACAAATCAAAAGGAATTCTTCCCGAACTACAATGATCTCTCCTTATTAGACTTGAATGAATTTCCCTAAAAGAGTCAAGGGATCATTGATTGCAACACCAAACTATGCTGAAACGAACCATGAAACATTACTACTACTAGCTACAAACGAGACTTTCAAGCTGTTGATTTTTACTCGAATCTTAAATATTTACAATCAAAACCTAGATCATATTAGGTTTTTAGGGTTTGATCCAAATATATTAAGATATCATTTAGATTCAACCCTAAAAACCCCAAAACTTTACAAAACAATGAGGAAAAGAGAGATGAAGGGAAGTGGAGAAGAATAGATGACGAAGGAGAAGAACAAACGACAAAATGTTGAAAAAAAACTGAACCTGACCGAATTTGACCAGTAAAAACACTTCTACGAAGCACTTTCACTCTAGGTGGAAGAGAGAACTTTCTCTCTCTAGAAAAGAGGAGAGGCATTGAGAAGACTCCCTCAAGAGATTCATGCCATCTGGTGTAATAAATCTGCATGTATTTTGTTCACTCGGTTACCTCTATCTAAACTCTATTTGAATCTCATTTGGGAATTTTATGTAAACTCTTGAGTGATTATTTATGATCAATGTTGGTCTGTAAAAGTTCATGATCATAGATTTGATCGATGTAGACTGTAATAAAATAAGTTTGCCGATGTAATTTTATCAATGAGGAATGATATTGTGACAGTTTTAATTATTGTTTGTAATAAATTAAGTTTGCTTATGTAAAATAAATTTTTGGTAGTTTCTTAAATTAATATAAATGAACGATTCTTATAATTACTGAGATACTACAATTCCTTTTAGGATTAATTTAGAAGAATACACAATTGAACAGTACCTACTATCATATCTATTTGAAACTTTTCTTCATGTTGTTAACCTCCATGCAACAAAATTATTTTACTAAAACCAACAGAGAAAGACTGGAGAATTTGGTGTGTGTCGACGCAGACAGCTCTAAAGTTATTTATATAAGCTGTGATTATAATCCAATTCTAATAAAGAAACTCGAACAAGCAATTAAACTCCAATTTTGAAGGTCCAATTATGAAATTTTTAATTAATACTATTAATCTTATTCGTAAGCTTTTGTATTAAATCTTTTATACATATATATATCATGAAATAATTTCAGCATATGACGTATTTATATTTTATAATCATTAACAGAGAGCAAATGGTTAAATAATAAATAACATGTTTTGACTAGATTTAATAAATGAAGGTTGTACATTGTCATTCCAATTAAAAATGACATCACATTCAAGTAATTAAGTTACATGTTTGACGTGCAAATTTGGGGAATGTTTTTAATAGTTCATGGTGGTGAGGGCCTTGCTGCTTTTGAGAAAGATTTTTACTTTGGACTTTGAAGTTGTGGTGTTGTTTACTCTATCTTCACAATTTTTATTTCTCAGTACTGTTGTTGTTCTCAAATCGACCAAATTAAAGTACTTCTAACAAATATATATATATATATATTCACTTCATATTTATCTTGTGAGTTGATGGTTAAAAAAGAAAAACATCATGTATATGACAATTTATACGTATAGGAAAGTCATATCTTTTGTTTGTTAATTCTTTTTTCTTTTTCTTAAAATCATGCATTTTGTTTGTTAGTAAATTTACACATTTCACTCATCATTGTGCTCATCATCATGTATTAACTTCATGTATATATATATTAAATAAAAAAACATTATTTCATAACATGTATATGACAATTTTCATAAAATGTTTATGGTGTTGATCTAAATTTTTATTATATATTAATTTCACAAGAAGAATATAATATCATAAGTGACAATGCAATATACATATAGGCCATATTTGGCGTGTAGCGTGTTGTATAGTATGTATAGAAATGGATTAAATGAAATAGATTGTATGATCTTTTATGCAATCATGTGTTTGATGATATATTGCATTTTGTCAAGTTTAACATAATGATTCGCGTACAACTGTAATTACATGTAATTTAGTTTTAAAATTTTTATAATTTTACATATCTTCTAATAATTTTATATAATTATTATAATATTTATATAAACATACGCTGTCGTTTTAAGCAGTACATAAACACTAAGTGACCAGACCAGAGACCAGCTATGGCTTCTTCAAGTGAACAAGTTGCGGTTTTTACTGACACCAACTTGGCTACTCACATCGCCATTGCTGTGTCTCCACAAATCACAGCAGGAGAGTTTAAAAGTAAGTTTCCAAGAGACCCAGATGAAAAAAATGAAAACTTCTTCAGTTTCTTTTGAGTTTAATTTTCTTCTTGGGGTTGTGTTGTTTGGTCTTGTTTTGTTGATTTTTGCTCTAAAAATGTGTTCTTTTTGAGATTTTTTCATCTGGGTAGTGGTGATTTTATTGTCTTGTTATCTGCATTGGTGGTTGTTTGTTTCTATCAGTTTTCTTGGTATTTTGTATATATAATATTTAGTTGTTTGTTGATTGTTAGGACTTGTTTTGAAGAATGGATTATTTGTTTTTTGTTTGTTGTTTGGTGTTCTGTGATTGTTAGTGTTTAAGCATTCCATGAATATGTGGCCTTTTTGTTGGTTTTGGCAAAAATGAGTAAAAGAGTTGAAGGGAGTGAGATGGAATTAGTGATGGGAACCTTTGCAGGGTAGAAAGGGAAACAAATTAAGCGAAAACTTATGGTTTTGAGGTTACTAATTGAGAAGAAGTTTTTGTGTGATCAACCTTTATGATTTGGATATATAATGGAGAGTAAGTGGTATTTGATTCACTTTTGCTTGTGATTATCTCGCTGACGATGCGAGATCTTGCTATTGGGTTGTTCCTGTGTTTGGTCCCTTTGGTACACAGGTGGTTCAGTTCTTTTGTTGATGTTGTTTTGTTTCTGATCGAAGATGTTCTCATTGATGACGGGATCTTTTGAGAGAAATATATATGCGGCTGTTGATTTGCTAGATAAAAGTTTTATATGATGTTTATGGTTTTGCTGCAGTTTTAGTTTTATAGTTGGTTTATAGGTAATCTGTTCTCATATAATGAGACTGTACACATACTCCATTTGCTATATTGTTTCTGTTATCTTGTAACTAGATTCAGGTCCAGTCTTCACATGTCTAAGATTAAATCAACTCTCGTAGAAAATTATCCTCTTAACTTTATCTACAATGATAGGGGGACTTTCTCATCTGTGTAATGGTGTAGCTTGCTAGATAAATCATGCTATTTTGCTATAATTTCGGGAAAAATAATCTGTTCAGGAACCATTTTGTAGGGGAACTTGAGAGAACACACTTCAGTTGTTTCACAAGTATAGGAGAGATCAAAGTTCATGGATTAATGGTACATTTCTGAATTTGTTTACTTATCATTTTTATTCAACTTTTGGCCTTCAAGATGTACGGTTCCTTGAGTAGTCCATGCTGCTGTGTATTAGCATTCTTTTTTTTAGTAGGTGAAGAGGAAGTCAAGCTTTTATCATCTGTCCGATACAGTGCCTATAAAGCTTGCTTTCCAAGGTCTCAAAGGAGCATGGTTTCTTCATGCGAAAGTGAGGCCATTGATTGAATTGGATAAGTTGTGTTTATCCCGGTACAAAAGTGCTAAATTTGGGAAGAATAATCTTAATGGTATCTGTTACAATGATTCTCCCATTACAAGCTCTAAAAAGAATGATGTAATAAGCAATGGCAAGAAGGGAAGGATAGAAAGTCCTTGCGGCGAAACACCTCTATCACAAGAGCTTTCGAACAATGTGCCTTGGTCCAGTGCAAAAAAAATATTGCATTTTCGATCACCAACCTACTCAAGACGTGGAACGTCAAAGAGTGAAGCTGAAAACGCTCAAGTTGGGAAATGTCTTGTCAGAGCCTCAAAGAAACTCAGTGTTTCAGCATGTAAGAAGTCATCAACAATTTTGTTAAGCCTGATGAGGAAAAGGAAACTGTCTCACCACAGCACTGCATCGGTGGCAAAGTATTTAGTTTTTGAGATTAGTGACCGAGATGACTGAAGAAATCTACACTACCTCTGATGAACATGACCTATATGTGTAAAAGTGTGAAGCTTATGCATAGTAAGTGCAATTTTGAGGCAACTGGTGGTTCACACTCATTAAGTCATTGTAGATATTGTCATCCAAGTGATCATCACTGCTAACATTACTGACCCTCTCCTTGATTGTAGATATCATCGTTTAGGGTGAAATGTTAAGTCAAGTGTGAGAGCGGTGAACTCTCCATTGTAGAGAGTAGAGATCCAAGAAACCATCAGACATCTAATTTTGGTTGTGCAACAAGTGCACTGTTTAGGTTTCAGGATAACGTGCAACTGTACTTCTACGCTGTCTGCAGAAAACTCTCTTCCATGTGTGAATTGCCATGCTTGCTTAGGATGGAGCTCGACAGATGGATTCAAGAGTTCTTCGACAGACGGATTAGTACCTAACTGCAATAAGTTTTGTTACTTGTGTTAAGCATCTATCTGTTGTTCATTTGAAGTAGAAAATGCAGCCACATCCTAACTACAACATCAATTTCTAGTCCGCAGATTTACCAACATCTGTTCCATGTGTATTTAGTGAGACTTTGCCTTGTTAAATGGCAAAATCTGAAAAATTTTATTTGTAATACTCACAAGCGTGCAACATTTGAATTTTATTTTCAATGCATTCATACAGGTGGAAATTCTACTTATATGCATATACACATTATATCTTTACATAGTTAAGAAGAATAACTGATGTTAACAAGTTACATGTAGGACCTGAACATCCAGTTACTGCACAAAGTAATTTGTGCACTTCTCTTTGGCATTTGTAACCGTGTTCGAATCTCATTACACTTGAATCCTATTTTTATCTATCAAATCACTAGGTTTAGGAAGACTTCCCCTTGTAATGAAAGTTACTTTTCGACCTGTGTTTGTAGTGAGCTTGTCAAGTTTAGTAATTATAATTATAACGATTCGGTAAATTTCTGACCTAACTGATATAAAATATTTTTCACCTGAAAGGAAGAGAAAAAACATGTAGTAATTGAGATGGGGTTAGCCTAGCAAACCCAAGTCAACTAGAAGTCCAGTCCATGTGTAATTAGGGGGACACAGAAGGTTGGAAAAAAAAAGGCCAATTTGTGTGGTATTTTTTTCCACATAATTTCTTTAGTGTGAATTGGAGCCAAAGAAAGGAATAATCTTTTGCTTTAATTATGGCTACTTTTCCATTATCTTTTTCACTATAGAAAGAAATGATATGAAGATGTGTTTTAAGGAATATGTTTCCCCAAAGTAGCAAGAAATTTGGTGGCTTAGTTGAGAAAGTTTCATGCATACATACATACCCCTCTCTCTCTATGTATGTGATATTAGAAAGTCTCTTATATTTTATACATCAAATTATTTTCTCTCTCTCTCTCTCTCTCTCTCTCTCTTTTTTTTTTTAAAAAAAAAATGACAATCAGCTATACGTCAAGACAATTATGACACTTTCCAAATCTATTTAATTTGATTCTCTTAAAAAATTAGTATTAATTAATCACTTCTAATAATTAAACTTCTAACATACTACATAGTTTTATACATTGTAGTAATATTTTGTTATTAATGTTTACGCTTTTTTTTTTTTTTTTTCAAATTTGGATCTCCATTTTTTCTTATAAAAAATTGATTATAAGAACATATACACTTGAAAAAAGGTTAATGTTTATTTTTATAGATAACTAAATTAGTTGTTTTGATAAAGTATTAAAGTTGAAATTGTCTTATTTCTTTTTTCTTTAAATTTAATTAATGTTTCTTTAAAATCCAATTATTATAAATAAGCTAAAGTTGCCCCCATGCCATGGAAACCTTCCACAACTTTTACTTCATTACGAAGTTAGTTCCATCCAAGTCATTTTTGACTCATTTTAGCCAATGAAAAAAATATAAATAAAATAAGAAGAAATAAAATTAGACAATCCCCAACACTACTAGCTCTAATATTAGCCCCCATGCCTTGGTGGCATTGGCATGGATCAATCCAAATAATAATAATATAAATAATAACGGTTATTTCACTATTATGTGTCGGTTATCCCTCTACCTTCATGTGAGCCTCCCTCCTATTTTCGTGTGGGCAGATCTCTCCAATATGAGAATAGGACCGTGTTACCGGTATTTCTATTTCGATTGGTCCTGACAATACTTTTGGATTTGTATCAATTTTTGAAAAAAAAAATGTCTACATCTTTCATATCATGAAAACTTTTGACATATTTGGGCCTATGGGGTTGGATGCGTCAAAATGTATACAGCTTGATTTTTCACTAATTAATCATGAAATTGATAAACCCTTTTTTTTTTTTTTTTTTTCATTCACACTAATCTAAATTTATTTAATTTAATCAAAATTTTCACCTTATCAAAGCCCATAAATATGGAACTTTTCTTTTTCATTGATTAATACTACCGTATTATCATACTTGTAAATAAAAAAGGAAATATATCCATATCTCTTATATTAATCTTATCAAACAATTTAATTCTACCAAACAACAATTAACATATTACAATTCTTCTATAATTATTTCATAGAAAAAAACACAATCACAGGAAAGAAATTTTTGTGTTGTTTTTTTTCTTTCTTTTCTTTTTATTTTTATTTATTTTTATTTTTTTTATGGTTAAGAAAATTATATTTGAAGTAAGGAAGTGGTCCAAACAATAGTCAAAAGATAACACATTCGAGTAGATGTAATATAGATTATGGGATGAATATAGTAGTGTCAACGGTCTACTTTCAACAAATTGGTCTTAAATAATCTTGATCTTAGTAATGAAGGGTTTGTATTATGATAGAATGTTCATTTCTATTTATATTTTATCTAAATAAGAAATATCAACATACACAAGATAGCAATTGAAAACAACATAAAATATACATATGAAGTACATTATTTACATTAAAAATGAATATCACCATTGTAAACATCTACGATTCAACAATGTGGTCACGACCAGTTTTTGATCATATCAACAAATGATTAGGATCGAGCAAAATTTTCACATCCTCGAAAAACAATCACAATGTCATCACATTTTTATTAACCAAATAATGTCCACTCTATATAATTGTCGTGAGCACGCCAAATATCCATACAATTAAAGAACAATCATGATCACCCAAAATTTCCATTAACCAAAAAACATTTACCCTAAACATCGATTACAATCCTGTCACATCTTCATATAATCAAAGAACGGTTACGATCATGTTAGCTTTTCACAACTGTCACAATCACGTTAAATTCCACTACCCAATAAACATTACATTCTCATATAATTAAAGAACGGTTACAATCGTGTTATTTTTTTATACAATAAAAGAACGATCATGATTACATTAATCGAGTAACCAAAAAATGTCCTACACCAAACCATGACTTCCTTACATACATTCCAATATATAGCAACTAAGTGAATGAAATATTAAAAACGTAACCCAAATTTTCTTCTCAAAATGAGCAAAAAATTAAAAAAAAGCAAAAAATAAAAAATAAATAAATAATCCAAAATTTCAATTTCCTCTCTCTCTCACTTTCTCGCTCTATATATACAAAATCCCCACACACACCCCCAAAACAATTCACAAAAAACCTTCCTGTGTGTTAAAAAAGATCAAAAAATTTTTATTTTTATTTTTTTCTCTGCCTCTTTAGCGATCTCATCGCAAAAACCCTAAATTTCCAACCCCACACCCCCAATTCAAATTCCTCTTCAATCACTACATATTCATACACAAGTTTCGTTTTTTTTTTTTTCTGGGTTTCGATCATCATCGCTGCACATAGACAACACACACTCAACAGATACTGCACCGCCTCACTTTAAAACCCTACTTTTAATTTTTTAACTTCAATTCTCGATCAGTTCTCGATTGATTGAGAATTGATCGGTCCCTGATTGTGTTCCCGGTTCGTGCAATGCTTTTTGTCCAACGATGAAGCTCAAACGCAGAAGGACTCTGGAAGTGGTCAGTTTTTTTTTTTTTTTTAGGGTTTTTATTTTAATTTTGATTCATATGTATTGCTAGATGGTTTTATATGGTTCTACTTCGTTTTTTTTTAGTTGGGTATTTGTGGTTTTGTTTTGTTTTTTTTTTTTTTTGTGTTGTTGTTTTTGTCATCATTTGTTATCAGTTTGCTTGTTGGGTCGTTTGGTTGATAGTGGTTTTGAACTGATTATATACTTGTTTGAACTGATTGTATAGTTGTTTAGTCGAATTCGATTGATTGCTTAGGCGGTTTTGGATTATTGTGTCTTTATAGGTGTTAATGTATGTGTGTACTCATATTTCTACGTGTGGGTATTCATGCTTTCGTTATTTTGGTGGTGTTTTTATCATCATAATGTTGTCAGTTTGTTTGTAGAGTTGTTTAGTTGATAGTGGTTTTGAACTGGTTATATGCTTGTTTGAATGATCGTATAGTTGTTTAGTCGAATTTGTTTGAGTTATATTCGTTTGATTGCTTAGGCGGTTTTGGATTATTGTGTGTTTATAGGTGTTAGAGTATGTGTGTACTTGGATTCGTACATGTAGGTATTTATGCTTTTATTATGTTGCTGGTGTTTTTATCATCATAATGTTGTCAGTTTGTTTGTAAAGTTGTTTAGTTGATAGTTGTTTTAAACTGATCATATATTTGGTTGAGTTATATGTGTTTGTGTTGTATTGGATCGTTTTGGCGGTTTTGG
Source organism: Dimocarpus longan (assembly GCA_022984855.1). NCBI lineage: Eukaryota > Viridiplantae > Streptophyta > Magnoliopsida > Sapindales > Sapindaceae > Dimocarpus > Dimocarpus longan. The sequence continues at coordinate 23,744,087 of CM041014.1, forward strand.
ATTATTGTATATTTATAGGTGTTAGTATATGTGCGTACTCGGTATTTGTCCATGTGGGTATTTATTCTTTATTATGTTGGTGTTGTTGTTCTCATCATATGTTGTCAGTTTGTCATCTACTTTGTATTTGTTTTGAACTGATTTTGTATTATATGCTCGTAGTATGTTAGTTTTTGTTTAGGTCATCAGGCGTATTTAGCTGCTTTGATTTGTTTTCTAGGAATTGAGTGTGACATTGTTAGTTGTTTCTAGTGGTTAATGACTGTGAAGTTCAAATCAAATAAGGACTTTTTTTTTTAGTGTTTATTATTCCTTTTGGTTTTCCAGAAATTTAGTGCGACATTGCTAGTTGTTGTCTTTTTGGTTAATGGCCATGAAGTTAGTTGTGTAGAAATTTAGTTTTTAAGGACTTTTTTTTGCTTGATTCCATCTATTCGTCCTTCTTTGCTTTTAATACACTTGAGTCTCTTATGAGTATGAAAATGTTCCTTTCAGAGCTGGGAATTATGTCAAGTATGATTGTTTAAGTAGCAATGTTCACACATGTTGGCTGTTGCACCATTGAGCAATTTATAAATTTTTATATTTGACCACTTGAAACTTTGAAGAAATTGAATGAGCTTTTATTTCTTACTTTCTGCTATAGAATTTATGTTTTTTCTTTATATTTATCTAGTGAGGTATAAATGTACTCCTGGAATTTGGTGATTTCTGCATTGCCATAGTAATTTTTTTTCTTTTGCATTTTTTCAGCCTTCCAAAATCAGAGCCTTCATCAATAGCGTCACTGCTGTGCCCCTTGAGAATATAGAAGAACCTCTTAAAAGTTTTGTATGGGAGTTTGATAAGGTAAGTTTTTTGCTTTTGTCTGATGATCTACCATTGTTGCTGTTATGTAGTTTGATTTGGTGTTGCTGTTATTGTTGTTGTGCAGTTTGATTAATGTGTATATCCATCTTGTTTATGCAGGGAGATTTCCATCATTGGGTTGATCTCTTTAACCATTTTGATTCATTTTTTGAGAAGCACATAAAATCTAGGAAGGATTTACAGGTTGAGGATAACTTTTTGGAATCAGATCCTCCTTTTCCAAGAGAAGCAGTTCTGCAAATTCTTCGTGTCATTCGAATAATTTTGGAGAATTGCACGAATAAGCATTTTTATAGTTCTTATGAGGTATGTATTCTGTTTTAGCAGTTTTTGCTGTTTGTTTTGGTGATTAATAGATGGTGGTAATTAAACCATCCAGGATGAATGACAAGTTTTGTTAACGCTACTTATCTTCTGCATATTTTTTAGGTCTTTTGCATATTTATTGATAAGCATAAAATGAACTTCTTTGATTAAAAATATATGTTAGTTCTTCAACGTATGTTTTTAGATAACACTTCTTTATGAATCTACCTCCTTAGCTTTTTTCGTTTTGGTTCTTATGTAACTGCAGCAGCATCTTTCATCCCTCCTAGCTTCTACCGATGCGGATGTGGTTGAGGCTTGCTTACAGACTTTAGCTGCTTTTCTGAAAAAACCAAATGGGAAGTACTCCATAAAAGATGCTTCTTTGAATTCAAAGTTATTTGCTCTTGCACAAGGTTGGGGTGGAAAGGAAGAGGGTCTTGGATTAATTGCATGTGCTGTACAGAATGGGTGTGATCCAGTAGCTTCTGAGTTAGGTTGTACCCTGCATTTTGAGTTCTATGCATTGAATGAGTCATCGAATGAATCATCTTCCTCAGAACAGTCAATCCAAGGTTTACAGATAATTCATTTACCTAACATCAACACTCATCCAGATACTGATCTTGAGCTTTTGAATAAGTTAGTTGCAGAGTTCAAAGTTCCCACTGGTCTAAGATTTTCTCTGTTGTCAAGATTGCGGTTTGCAAGGGCTTTTGGCTCTCTAGCTACTCGACAGCAGTATACATGCATTCGTTTATATGCCTTCATAGTTCTAGTTCAAGCAAGCAGCGATGGTGATGACCTACTTTCTTTCTTTAACTCAGAGCCTGAGTTTGTTAATGAATTAGTTACATTGTTGAGCTATGAGGATGCAGTGCCTGAAAAAATTCGGATTCTATGCCTGCTTTCACTGGTTGCACATTGTCAAGATCGATCCCGCCAGCCAACTGTATTGACTGCTGTGACGTCTGGTGGGCACTGTGGCATCTTATCTAGCCTCATGCAAAAAACGATTGATTCTGTTCTTAGTAATAGCTCGAAGTGGTCTGTTGTTTTTGCTGAGGCTTTGTTATCTCTTGTCACTGTTTTGGTTTCGTCATCGTCAGGTTGCTCTGCGATGCGTGAGGCTGGGTTTATCCCTACTCTTCTGCCTCTTCTTAAAGACACAGAGCCTCAGCACTTGCATTTGGTAAGCTCAGCTGTGCATATATTGGAGGCTTTTATGGATTACAGTAATCCAGCTGCTGCATTGTTTAGAGACTTGGGTGGTTTAGATGATACCATTTTTCGTCTAAAGGCGGAAGTGTCCTATGTGGAAAATGGTTCTAAGCAACGAGGTGAAGATGCTGAGTGTAGTGGGAACAGTTCACAAATCGTTCCAGGTGCTTCCACTGACCTAGATAACATGCAGCCTCTTTATTCTGAAGCACTGGTTTCATATCACCGCCGACTGTTGATGAAGGCTTTATTACGTGCTATATCACTCGGAACTTATGCTCCTGGGAACACTGCCCGTGTTTATGGCTCTGAGGAGAGCTTGTTGCCACAATGCTTATGCATAATTTTTAGAAGAGCGAAGGATTTTGGTGGTGGGGTATTTTCACTTGCAGCAACAGTCATGAGTGATCTGATTCACAAAGACCCTACCTGTTTTCCTGTATTAGATGCTACTGGCCTTCCTTCCGCCTTCCTGGATGCCATAATGGATGGTGTTTTATGTTCAGCGGAAGCGATAATCTGCATACCACAGTGCTTGGATGCCTTGTGTCTGAATAATAATGGGCTTCAGGCCGTGAAGGATCGAAACGCATTGAGATGCTTTGTGAAAATTTTTACTTCTAGAACTTATTCACGTGTCCTTGCTGGTGAGACACCAGGATCCTTGTCTAGTGGATTGGATGAACTCATGCGTCATTCTTCTTCATTGCGTGGGCCTGGAGTGGATATGGTAATTGAGATCTTGAACGCCATTATAAAAATTGGATCTGGGGTTGATGCTTCTAATTCTGACTCCCTGTGCGACTCTACTGCTGTTCCCATGGAAACTGATGCTGAAGAAAGGAACTTGGTTACGCCCGATGATAGGGAATCTTCTAAGATGGATAGTTCAGAGCCGACGGCTGAGTCATCTTCCGATGCATCGTTACTGAATACTGAATCTTTTCTTCCAGATTGTGTTAATAATGTTGCTCGTCTTCTTGAAACAATTCTTCAGAATGGTGATACATGTCGTATATTTGTTGACAAGAAGGGAATTGATGCTGTCCTGCAGTTGTTTATGTTGCCTTTAATGCCTCTTTCAGCATCAGTCGGTCAGAGTATCTCTGTTGCTTTTAAGAACTTCTCCCCTCAGCATTCTGCTTCTCTGGCTCGAGCCGTATGTTTGTTTTTAAGAGAACATCTAAAAACTACAAATGAGCTACTTGTTTCTGTGGGAGGTACTCAGCTTGCAGCTGTTGAATCTGTAAAGCAAACTAAGATTTTGAGATATCTTTCAGGTTTGGATGGTCTGCTGTCTCTTTCCAATTTTTTGTTGAAAGGGACTAGTACAGTTGTTTCTGAATTGAGTACTGCAGATGCTGATGTACTGAAAGATCTTGGCAGAACATACAGGGAAATCAGTTGGCAAATTTCTTTATGCAATGATACCAAGGCAGATGATAAGAAGAATGCTGAACAGGATGCTGAGAATGCAGATGCAGCTCTGTCTAGTGCTGCTGGACGAGAAAGTGATCATGATGAAAATATTCCAGTAATGAGATACATGAATCCTGTTTCTGTGAGGAATGGTTCACAATCACTGTGGGGTGGAGAAAGAGAGTTTCTTTCTGTTGTTCGTGCTGGGGAAGGTTTACATCGTCGCAGTCGGCATGGTTTGTCACGTATTCGTGGTGGAAGGACCAGCCGGCATCTGGAGGCTTTAAACATTGATTCAGAAGTTCCCCCTAATTTACCAGAGACGTCTTCTTCTCAGGATTTGAAGCAGAAAAGTCCTGATGTTCTAGTCACGGAGATTCTTAACAAGTTGGCATCCACTTTGCGCTCCTTCTTTACAGCCCTTGTTAAGGGATTCACCTCACCAAATCGCCGTAGAGCTGATTCAGGGTCGTTGAGTTCAGCTTCTAAGACACTTGGAACGGCCCTGGCTAAAATTTTTCTTGAGGCCCTTAGTTTCTCTGAGTACTCGTCTTCCTCTTCAGGGCTTGATTTGTCACTGTCGGTGAAGTGCCGGTATCTTGGGAAGATTGTGGATGACATGACGGCACTCACATTTGACAGCAGAAGACGTACTTGTTATTCAGCAATGATTAATAATTTTTACGTCCATGGAACCTTTAAAGAGTTACTGAACACATTTGAAGCTACTAGTCAGTTGCTATGGACACCACCACCATATTCTATTCCAACATCAGGTATTGATGCTGAGAAGGCAGGTGAGGGAGGTAAATTGACTCACAGTACATGGCTGCTTGATACGTTGCAAAGCTATTGCCGTGTGCTGGAGTATTTTGTTAATTCAGCTTTACTTTTGTCTCCAACCTCTGCCTCCCAGGCTCAGCTGCTTGTTCAGCCAGTTGCAGTTGGTTTATCCATCGGGCTCTTTCCTGTTCCAAGGGACCCTGAAGTCTTTGTTCGTATGCTCCAATCTCAGGTCCTAGACGGAATATTGCCTGTTTGGAACCACCCCATGTTTCCAAGTTGTAGTCCAGGTCTCGTCGCTTCTGTGATTGGGCTGGTTACTCATGTATACTCTGGTGTTGGAGATGTAAAGCGAAATCGCAGTGGTGTTGCTGGAAGTACAAACCAACGTTTCATGCCCCCACCACCTGATGAAGGTACAATTGCTACCATTGTTGATATGGGCTTCTCAAGAGCAAGAGCGGAGGAAGCACTGAGACGTGTGGAAACAAATAGTGTTGAAATGGCTATGGAGTGGCTGTTGAACCATGCTGAGGATCCTGTACAAGAGGATGACGAACTGGCTCGTGCACTGGCTCTGTCTTTAGGGAGTTCATCAGAAACGGCCAAAGTGGACAGTGCTGACAAGTCGATGGATGTTGTGGGTCAGGAGAGTCAAGTGAAGGCACCTCCTGTTGATGATATTCTTGCTTCATCTGTCAAATTGTTTCAGAGCAGTGATACAATGGCATTCCCGCTGACAGATTTGCTTGTGACCCTGTGCAATCGGAACAAAAGAGAAGATCGTCCACGAGTGGTTTCTTATCTTGTGCAGCAGTTGAAACTTTGTCCTTTGGATTTTTTGAAGGATACCAGTGCATTGTGTATGATATCACATATTATTGCATTACTTCTTTCTGAGGATGGAAGTACACGAGAAATTGCTGCACAGAATGGTATAGTGCCTACTGCTATAGATATCTTGATGAATTTTAAGGCCAGAAATCAGCCAGGGAATGAAGTTGTGGTGCCAAAATGCATCAGTGCTTTGCTCCTCATTTTAGATAATATGTTGCAATCTCGCCCGGGAATCCTTCCTGAATCCACAGAAGGAGCTCAGCCTGGGTCTCTGCCTGATGCAGCTGGAGAGCATGCTTCTGTGCCAGTGTCAGCATCCGACAATGAGAAAAAATCAGATTCAGATGTCAGTGAGAAAAAATCAGACTCGGATGCTAATGAGAAGAAATCTAGCTTACCATTTGAAAAAATATTGGGGAAGTCTACTGGTTACTTGACAATTGAAGAGAGTCATAAGGTGCTGCTAATTGCTTGTGATCTGATAAAACAGCATGTTCCAGCCATGATCATGCAAGCTGTTCTGCAGTTATGTGCACGTTTGACGAAAACCCATGGCCTGGCTATGCAATTTCTTGAGAATGGAGGCTTGGCTGCTCTGTTTAGTCTTCCAAGAAGTTGTTTCTTCCCTGGATATGACACTGTTGCATCTTCTATTATTCGACATCTCCTGGAAGACCCTCAGACACTACAAACAGCTATGGAATTGGAGATACGGCAAAGTTTGAGTGGAAACCGGCATTCTGGACGCATGCTGCCACGGGCATTCTTGACATCGATGGCCCCTGTTATTTCTAGAGATCCTGCGGTCTTTATGAAAGCTGCAGCTGCAGTTTGTCAGTTGGAATCATCAGGTGGCAGAACCTTTGTGGTTTTGTTGAAGGAGAAAGAAAAGGATAAGGAAAAATCAAAACCATCAGGTGTTGAACTTGGGTTATCTTCTAATGATGTTGTTCGGATCTCGGAAAACAAGGCTCATGATGGATCGAGTAAATGTTCGAAGGGCCATAAGAGGATTCCAGCCAATCTTACGCAAGTAATTGATCAGCTTCTTGAAATCGTACTGAAGTACCCTTTGCCAAAGAGCCAGGAGGGTTCTGCAACTGATTTTGCATCCATGGAGGTAGATGAACCTGCTACCAAGGTGAAGGGCAAATCAAAGGTTGATGAAACAAAGAAAACGGAGTCTGAATCAGAAAGGTCTGCTGGACTGGCTAAGGTGACTTTTGTCCTCAAATTATTGAGTGATATTCTACTTATGTATGTACATGCAGTCGGAGTTATTCTAAAGAGGGATTTGGAGATGTGTCAAATCCGAGGCTCTAATCAATCAGATGGTTCTGGACACGGTGGAATTGTTCATCATGTTTTGCATCAGCTGCTTCCACTATCCAGTGATAAATCTGCAGGACCGGATGAATGGAGAGACAAGTTGTCTGAAAAAGCTTCATGGTTTCTGGTGGTTCTGTGTGGTCGTTCCAATGAAGGACGTAAACGGGTAATTAATGAACTTGTAAGAGCCTTATCTTCGTTCTCAAACCTTGAGAGCAATTCGAGTAAAAGCAGTTTGTTGCCTGATAAAAAGGTTTTTGCTTTTGTTGATTTGGCATATTCAATTTTGTCAAAAAATTCATCATCCAGCAATTTACCTGGTCCTGGGTGCTCACCAGACATAGCAAAAAGCATGATTGATGCGGGAATGGTTCGATGTCTAACCAGCATTCTTCAAGTGATTGATTTGGACTATCCTGAAGCTCCCAAAACTGTGAACCTTATACTGAAGGCTCTTGAAAGCCTAACTAGGGCTGCTAATGCCAGTGAACAAGTCTTTAAATCTGATGGGGGAAACAAGAAAAAATCGTTGGGGTCAGATGGAAGACATGATGATCAAGTTACTGTTTCGGCTGTTGAGACGATAGATAATAATCAGAATAGGAGCAGTCAACAGGAAGTTGTAGGTGCAGAAGACAATGAACAGCAGCATCAAGGAAATTCTCAGAGGGAAGGAATCCATGAAGCAAACACAAATCAGACTGCAGAGCAAGACATGGGAATAGAAGTAGAGGAGACTACAGCCACCAATCCACCGATGGAGCTCAATATGGATTTCATGCGTGAAGAAATGGATGAAGGTGGTGTGTTAAATAACAATAACCAAATTGAGATGACTTTCCGTGTTGAGAATAGGGCAGATGATGATATGGGCGATGAGGATGATGACATGGGGGATGATGGTGAAGATGATGAGGATGATGATGAAGGAGATGATGAGGATGAGGACATAGCTGAGGACGGTGGTGTTATGATGTCTCTTGCTGATACTGACGTGGACGACCATGATGATACTGGCTTGGGAGATGACTACAATGATGAAATGATTGATGAAGAAGATGATGATTTTCATGAGAACCGTGTCATAGAGGTGCGGTGGAGGGAGGCTCTTGATGGTTTAGATCATTTGCAGGTTCTTGGGCAACCTGGAGCTGCAAGTGGCCTAATTGATGTTGCTGCTGAGCCTTTTGAAGGGGTTAATGTGGATGATCTTTTTGGTCTTCGCAGCAGGCCGTTAGGTTTTGAGCGTCGGCGTCAGACTGGTAGGTCTTCCTTTGAGCGATCGGTTACAGAAGTTAGTGGATTTCAACATCCTCTTCTTTCAAGACCATCTCAGTCTGGGGATCTTGTCTCAATGTGGACATCAGGTGGGAACTCATCCAGGGATTTGGAGGCTCTGTCATCTGGGAGTTTTGATGTAGCTCATTTCTACATGTTTGATGCCCCTGTTCTTCCATATGATCATGTACCAAGTAGTCTTTTTGGTGATCGTTTAGGTGTTGCTGCACCCCCACCTTTAACTGATTATTCTGTGGGTATGGACTCTTTGCATTTATCAGGTCGGAGATGGCCTGGTGATGGTCGTTGGACTGATGATGGTCAGCCACAAGCAAGCTCACAGGCTTCTGCAATTGCTCAGGCAGTCGAAGAAAACTTTTTATCTCATTTACGCAGCACCTGCCCAGTCAACAATCTGGCTGAAAGGCAGTCCCAGAATTCGGGAGTGCAGGAGAGGCAACCATCGGATGTTCCTCCATCTATAGATGGTCAAGCAGTGGCAGAGGGCGAAGATGTCGGTAGTCTGCAAAATGAAGGTCAGCATCAAGAAAATGGTGATGAAATAGCCGATCACCAATCCAATCAGACAGTTAGAAGTGTTGCAATCATGGAGCAAAGCGCTACTCAGAATGTTGTTGGAGATGAACCCGTAGTAATTCAACCACTTTCTTTGAACAGCTCGCCTAATGAAAATGATAACATGGAAATTGGGGAAGGTAATGGTGCCCCTGCTCAGCAACAAGTTACTGTTGATTGCCATACTAATCTGCAACATGAAGGTGGTTCTGAAGTGTCTGCAAATCTGCATTGTGCTTCAGTTCAGGCCATGGGATGTGATGAATCATTAAGAACGGATGATCAGGCTGGTAGTAATGTGTTGGCAGAGTCTGGTTCAGTGATACCTTCTCAAAGTGATGTTGATGCTTCTTCAGTTCATGCAAATATTGATGTTGATATGAATAGTACTGATGTTGAAGGAAATCAGACAGAGCAGTCCATGCCTGCGTCAGAATTGGGTGTAGATGTGCCATCATCTAGGCAGGATGCTAATCAGACCGACCAAAATAGTAATGAAGCTCCTGGGGCCAGTACCATTGATCCAACATTCTTGGAGGCATTACCTGAAGATTTGCGGGCAGAGGTTCTCGCTTCCCAGCAAGCTCAGTCTGTTCAACCCCCAACTTTTACACCACCTTCGGCAGATGACATTGATCCTGAGTTTCTAGCTGCCCTTCCACCAGACATTCAAGCTGAGGTTTTGGCCCAACAAAGAGCTCAGAGACTAGCACAACAGGGAGAAGGACAACCAGTTGACATGGATAATGCTTCAATCATTGCAACTTTTCCTGCTGATCTACGTGAAGAGGTTTGCATTGTGAACTTAATTTTCATTACTAATTGAACTGGATTAACCCTCCTGTTGCTTTTATACCAGGTACTCTTGACTTCTTCAGAAGCAGTTTTATCAGCGTTACCTTCTCCGTTACTTGCTGAAGCTCAAATGTTAAGGGACCGGGCAATGAGTCACTATCAGGCTCGCAGTCTTTTTGGAGGAAGCCACAGGCTAAATAGCCGGAGGAATGGTTTGGGGTTTGATAGGCAGACAGTTATGGATCGGGGCGTTGGAGTTACAATTGGTCGAAGAGCAGGTTCTGCTATTGCCGATAGCTTGAAAGTGAAGGAAATTGAAGGAGAGCCACTCTTAGATGCAAATGCATTGAAAGCCTTAATCCGACTTCTACGGTTAGCACAGGTAATGCATATTCTGTCTTATGGTTAAAGGAAGCATTAGTCTTGTGATCTGGGATAAGTGTTCTTGTCACCAGATTACCCATTAAAGCTTTAATTGAAATATAAGTAATAGGTTTAATCTTGACCAAGAATAAGAGTTGAAATTTACTTCATAGGATTTAGAAATGATTAGAATTTGAAATACATTGACTATGGAAATATGGGTTTCTATCATGTAAGGGCTGGACTGAAAGCCTAAACAAAATATAGGCTTTACTTTATGTTTGAAAATTTTTTTTGGATGTCTAGCTAAGCAATGTTTGTTTCTACTGCTTTTATATGGTCTTTTAACATGGTATTTTTTTTGTTTCTTCCTATGTTTTTAGCCCCTTGGGAAAGGTCTTCTGCAGAGACTATTGTTAAACCTATGTGCTCATAGTGCTACAAGGGCAATTTTAGTTCGCCTTTTACTTGATATGATTAAACCTGAGGCTGAAGGTTCAGATAGCGGATTGGCCAAAGTTAATTCGCAGAGGCTTTATGGTTGCCAGTCAAATGTTGTTTATGGCCGGTCACAGTTGTTGGATGGTAAACTTGCTTCTTTTATATGACTACTGTTGGCAGCGGTATTTAGAGTTTGCTGATTTATATATTTTTATTTTGGTTGCTAATAGGTCTTCCTCCGCTGGTGTTGCGTCGAATTCTTGAGATTATGACTTATTTGGCTACAAACCATTCTTCTGTTTCAAATATGTTGTTCTACTTTGATTCTTCAATTGTTCCGGATTCTTTAAGTCCAAAGCATTCTGAAACAAAGGACAAAGGCAAGGAGAAAATTGTGGATGGTGAAACTTCATCAGAACATAAGGCAAATTTTGAGGATGGAATTGTTCCTTTAATACTGTTCCTGAAGCTCTTAAATAGACCCCTATTTTTGCGCAGCACTCAACATCTCGAGCAGGTAAAAGTTTTATGATTGAGCAATTTTTAGAGAAAGGTTGGCGTGCATTATTGTCATAACTACTATTTGTATGGTTGTGTTGTAGTTTTATCCTCAATCTTTCTAGTTCTTAGATTTATAATTCTCTATGATTCAGGTCATGGGTCTGCTTAAAGTAATTGTTAATACGGCAACATCAAAATTAGAAAGTCGATCGCTCTCTGAACCAGCAACTGAGAATCCTAAGAAACCGCCAACAGATGAGGCTTCTGGTCATGTTCAAAACGATCCTCCTTCATTTGAAACACCATCAAGTGAAGAGGATAAACATGCCAGTGCCGGTGCATCTATTTCAGATGGAAAGAAGAGTTGTGATACATATGATATTTTCTTGCAGCTGCCGCAATCAGATTTGCGCAACCTGTGCACACTTCTTGGTCGTGAAGGGTACTCTTTTATGCTCTGAATCTTGTACCTGCATGTATTAGAAATCAATATCCTATATGTTAAATTGCAGCCCATCTAACGTTTTGTAAGCTCATTGCTAAAATTCTTGTGAACAGTTTGACCTATCTCATGTTCCCATAGTTTTTTATTTTTGACCTATCTCATGTTCCCATGGCTTTTCATTTCACTCCTTTTTTATGTTTTCATCAAGTAACTACTTTTTTTCATTATCTTGTTTAGGTTATCTGATAAAGTATATATGTTTGCTGGGGAGGTGCTCAAGAAGTTTGCCACTGTTGCTGCGCCTCATCGAAAATACTTTACTTCAGAGCTTTCAGAGTTGGCCCGTGGTTTGAGCAGTTCAGCTGTCAATGAGCTTGTAACCCTGAGAGATACACATATGTTGGGCCTCAGTGCTGGTTCCATGGCTGGGGCTGCAATTTTGCGTGTGTTACAAGCTCTTAGTTCACTCACATCACCTAGTGTTAGTGAGAATAGAGGCCAGGAGAGTGATGGGGAACAGGAGGAGCAAGCTACAATGTGGAATTTAAATGTTGCGCTTGAGCCATTATGGCAAGAATTGAGTGACTGTATTAGTATGACTGAGACACAGCTGGGTCAGAGCTCTTTCTCTCCAAATACGTCGAGTGTAAATGTTGGGGAGCATGTACAGGGGACCTCCAATACATCGCCTCTTCCTCCTGGGACTCAGAGACTCCTGCCTTTTATTGAGGCTTTCTTTGTTTTGTGTGAAAAGTTACAAGCTAACCATATTATGATCCAGCAAGATCAAGCAAATGTAACTGCAAGAGAGGTTAAAGAGTCTGCTGGTAGCTCATCTTCCTTAGGCACAAAGTGCACTGACGATTCTCAAAGAAAGCTTGATGGTGCTGTCACATTTGCAAGATTTGCTGAGAAGCACCGCCGGCTTTTGAATGCCTTTATTAGACAGAATCCGAGTCTGTTGGAGAAATCACTTTCTATGATACTTAAGGCACCAAAGCTAATTGATTTCGATAATAAGAGAGCCTATTTCCGGTCGAGAATTAGGCAACAGCACGAGCAGCACCTCTCAGGTCCTCTGCGTATCAGTGTCCGGCGCGCATATGTTTTGGAGGATTCATACAACCAGTTGCGCATGAGGTCCACTCAAGATTTGAAGGGACGGTTGAATGTACACTTTCAAGGTGAAGAGGGTATTGATGCCGGGGGTCTGACAAGAGAATGGTATCAATTACTGTCAAGGGTCATATTTGATAAAGGTGCATTGCTTTTCACCACTGTGGGAAATAATGCATCTTTCCAGCCAAATCCCAATTCTGTCTACCAGACTGAGCATCTTTCCTATTTCAAATTTGTGGGCCGTGTGGTAATTCTCTAGGACTTGTAAATTTTTGGGCTGTGTTATTCTTCTGCACTGTTTTGTCAGTTGGATTGAGAATGTTTGAAATGATCTGTTTTGCAGGTTGCCAAGGCTCTCTTTGATGGTCAACTTTTGGACGTTCATTTTACTAGGTCCTTCTACAAGCATATTCTTGGAGTGAAGGTGACTTATCATGACATAGAGGCTGTTGACCCAGATTATTACAAGAATTTGAAGTGGATGCTGGAGGTTAGTGCCATATGGTTTTAATAGTGTTTAATTTTGTCATTTTTGAAAAACTTATTCCCCTTTTTTCTATGGATAATATTGTAAGGAATGGCATTATCGTGCTTCTTTTTCATATTTCAGAATGATGTTAGTGATATACCTGACCTGACATTCAGCAAGGATGCGGATGAGGAACAACACATTCTTTATGAGAAAACTGAGGTATGTGCACGGATACTATTTTAATAGTTTGTCTAACTTGATTGATTTTTACGAATTTCTTTTATGATTTTTATTTAATTTTCTGGTGATATGAATGCTTTCTGCAAGTTTTTTCTGACCTCTTAAATGTTGTACTAATATTTCTGTCCGGTGTTTTGCTTTAAAAAGGTGACTGATTATGAGCTTAAACCTGGAGGAAGAAATATAAGGGTTACTGAGGAGACAAAGCATGAGTATGTAGACCTTGTGGCCGACCATATCTTGACAAATGCCATTCGTCCTCAAATCAACTCCTTCTTAGAAGGTTTCAATGAATTGGTTCCACGAGAGCTTATTTCCATTTTCAATGACAAAGAGCTTGAGCTACTGATTAGTGGGCTCCCAGAGATTGATTGTGAGTTTTCTGGGCTTTATTTCTACTTGTGTGGTTCCATTGCATTTGTGTATAGAATTTAAGTGATGCCACTTTTCATGCAGTGGATGATCTAAGGGCCAATACGGAGTACACTGGTTACACAGCAGTATCTTCTGTTGTTCAGTGGTTCTGGGAGGTTGCTAAAGCCTTTAACAAAGAAGACCAAGCAAGATTGCTGCAATTTGTAACTGGAACGTCGAAGGTATTTTATGAACTGCATAATTATTATGGCTAGTGAACAATCTCTTTCAACTTTCTAATATGGAAGTTTTTGTATGGAAGTTTCCGGTAACAACATTAGAAGTGTAGAAGTTAAAATTCATTTTCCTGGAAATGTGAACATGTTGAGTCTCACAAGTGTCTCGTTTTTACTTCACTTCGAATCTCCAGGCACAATAAGTTGTACTTGTGTTTGGTTCACGATCAGTATGAGAGAAGTTATTAGGATAGGCATTTATTTAAGTGGAGTGATTTTTTTGTTTGATTGCGAAGACAATTAGTGGAGAACCATGAGTGTTTTTCTTGACTATTGTTTTGATCCCATGCCATTTCATTGATGTGATCACAGGTTCCTTTGGAGGGATTCAAGGCATTGCAAGGTATCTCTGGTCCCCAAAAGTTTCAGATTCACAAGGCATATGGAGCTCCTGAGCGGCTGCCCTCAGCTCATACATGGTTAGTGAAGTTCACTTGGTGGTTGCTATATTGTGTATTTGTTTTATGTTTCCAGTGAAGCAAGGGTGGTTTCCTTGAATCATGATGTCTTTTATTTTCATTGTCCAGCTTTAATCAGCTAGATCTTCCTGAGTATTCATCCAAGGAACAGCTTCAAGAACGGTTGTTGCTTGCTATACATGAGGCCAGTGAAGGTTTTGGCTTCGGTTAACAAATTACTCAGTGTGATTTTGCTGCTCCAGCAATGTCAGCAATCCGTCTTCATATCTCCTTGTACATGTCAGTATGCTCTCAGATTCCATTCTTTACTGTTAATTCAATGTAGATGTTGTATAATATTTATTGTAAATCATTGAGTCTTCTGTACATCGTGAAGAACATAATGTGGTTCTCCAGGTCCATACGTAGGCTATGGATAGGAAGGAAATTAAGAGTACTCGGTGACCAAAAATGAATAAAATAAACTGCATGTAGTCCAGGACTAGGTTGCAGTTTTTAGAATTTAGAGAACAATATTCATACAAGATGATAATATTCTCATGCAGATTATAAACGAATGTAAAAATGTTGCATGATTCCAATAGTGATTTCGTTTCACCGCCTCCTGTGCGGTCTGATTTTTTCAAATCTCTTTTGGCCTAGCATGACCTAATTACCAACTGTTACCATTTTTCGTTTTCCTTTTTCCAGAATGCTACTGATTCGGGTGGGTAGGAAGTATTAATAAGTGGTGGGGCAAAAGGCTGCGATTCATTGGCAACAAATCAGAATGAAAGAGGATTTATGGAAGCATTTCAACTATACAGGGTATGGTGATGCATTTGATCATAAACAGGGGGGAGGAGCTCTTCATTGACAACAGCATGCTGGAAAAATCTTTTACTTTTTCAGTTTTCATGCCATGGCCTCGGATTTAGAGGAGCGTATATAATGTTTATGAATGGTCTTATCCAATATTAATTGATGATGTTCATATTAGGTTTTTGAGTCCTACTTTTAGGCCTTTGTTCACAAGACATTGCAAAATTAAGTAAGTAGAAGATGTTTGATTGAATCCCATTTTTATAAATGGTTTTTGCATATTGATTTTTGGCAATTTGATCGCTTATTATGAGTACTTATACGTTATAGAAAGATAATTTCTATTGATGGAAGAAACTTTCTGACTTCAAAAAGTAAACATGTTACAGTGTGTGAAAACACCACCGTACCGGTAAGCTGTCAGGGAGCCCCTTGCATGTTCTACAGGTTAATTTTTTGGCTGCACTTTGATGAAGTAACAAAGAGTACTTGGATACTCACAAAATTCAATCACTTGGTCAGAATACATATTTAAATTGTTGAGATTTTATTTTTTTATTTTATGGTGGGGAGAGGAGATTAATTTTAAACAAAATTATCTATATTTTATGTTTAGGATTAAAGAAAATATTTAATCACTCTTTAATCAGTTGTGTAAAATTTTATAGGTTGCTTCAAATATGTAGTGAGCAAATTGTAAATGTCAGTGAGTTGGAATGTTGTTAGAATGACTTTCAATGATGCATTGGACAATGTGTAGGGGAAATGTATCACCCTCAGTTTCATAGTGAAAATGTTATCGTATTCTGATGAATATAGGTAATAAACAAGAAAATATTTAAAATTTGAGCCCGAATTTTTTAATATTTTTAATATTGACACAAGGAACTTTACTTTGTCTAAGATGATTGACTTACTTATGGTGCCTAAGCCAATATGTCATGTTTGATCAAAATTATGATACTAAAATAGGTAAATAAATATGAATTACATCGAATCGTTTCTTTAAGTCCATATTATGTAATATATAATCATTGAAGATAAGATGATGTTATTTCAATGGCTCCACGCACTTACATGAATTGTATTCCTCTCCTCAAATCCGGATTATCGCAATTGTTAAAAAGGAAAAACAGAAATTACTTTGTACTTAAATTGCAATAAATATTTAAAAAGCTGATTAATTACGACAAAATATATTTTGTCTTGATCACCGTCACAGCCTCTTCTTCTAGATGGAGTTGGGCCTGGTTTCAATTTCTATGAAAGCCCACCCCAGCCCAACAAATTTGAAACACTTTGTTGGACCAAACTGCCCTTCTTCTTCATTCTTGAAAATTACGAAGACTAAAACAGCACACTCTGTGTCTCTGATGTCAAACGAAAAAAGCTCAGCCAGTCTGACTCACTCATGACTCATGTCCTCAACAACCAAAAGGGCGTCTCAAATTCCCCTCAAATTCTTCAAAGTTAGAACCTTTTGTCACAAGAGTCCTCCTTATATTCCCACCAAAAGCTTCAAAGCTCATCACACCAATGCAACTTTCGACAACCACTCACAATCCTCTGGTATTCCTCTGTCTCTCTCTCTGTCTGTGTGTTTACTTGCGTTTTTTGATTAAATGTTTGAAACTTTGTTGAGGCTTAGACAAGGAGTATATTTGTATGCATTTTTAAGGTTCAAGTTTTGAGCTTTTTTTCAGGTTTAGACATGGAATACAAGTTAACTGTCCCTATAAATATGCGTTTTTAGTGTAAAGTTCGAAAACTTTGTTCAGGATTAGGCATGGAGTATACATTTGTGTAGGTTACTTGCTTTTTGAAGGTTAAAGTTGTGATTTTTTATTTTTTTAGGTTTAGACATGGAGTACTAGTTGGTTGTCTTTATCAAAATGTGTATTTTCACTTTAATTTTTGAGGTTAAAGTTTTGAATTCTTTTTTGAGGTTTAGATATGGAGTGTTAGATTAGTCTCTTTGTAAATATGTGTATTTACTTCCTTTCAGGTTTAGATATGGAGAAGAGCATATACAATGTTCTCACTATAGACCGTTGGGAGTCACTAAACCACATGGAGTACAAGTTGGCTTCGCTGAGACCAGTTCATGGCAGGTTAGCTTTGAGGTTCCTCCACTGGGTCAGGAAGCAACATGGGCTGGAGCTCAATTATTTGACTCATATACTATGCTTAACAACTCATATACTTGTTAGAGCTAGGATGTATGAGGATGCCAAGTTGATGTTGAGACAGTTATCTTTGATGGGAACTAGTTCAAACTCTGTTTTTATTGCTTTAATGAGGACTTACCCACTTTGCAATTCAAACCCTTCAATCTTTGACTTGTTGTTAAGGGTTTATTTGAGAGAAGGAATGGTTGTGGATGCTTTAGAGACATTTTACTTAATGAGTTCTAGAGGGTTTAAACCGTCAGTTTATACTTGTAATATGATCTTAGGTTGTTTGAAGGATGGTAGAGCTGGGTCGGTTTGGTTGTTTTTTGAGGAAATGCTTGCTAGGAAGATATGTCCTAATGTAGCTACTTTTAATGTGTTGATAAATGTTTTGTGTGCTGAAGGGAAGCTTAAGAAAGCTGGTTATTTGTTGAGAAAGATGGAGGATAGTGGTTATGTTCCGAATATAGTTACCTATAACACTCTGCTCAATTGGTATTGCAAGAAGGGAAGGTATAAAGCTGCTTTTGAGTTGATGGGTCAACTGGGGTCTAAGGGTATTAAAGCGGATGTATGTACATATAATATGTTTATTGATGATTTGTGCAGAAATGGTAGAAGTGCCAAAGGTTATTTGTTGTTAAAAAATATGAGGAAGAGGATGATAACTCCTAATGAAGTTACCTACAATACTCTTATTAATGGCTTTGTTAAGGAGGGAAAGATTGGGGTCGCAACTCGGGTTTTTGATGAGATGTCGATGCTTAATCTTTCGCCAAACTGTATTACTTACAATGCTTTGATTGATGGCCACTGCAACAATGGTAATATTGAAGAAGCTTTGAGACTGTTGGCAATGATGGAAGCTGTAGGACGAAGACCTAATGAAGTCAGTTATGGTGCTCTTTTAAATGGGTTGTGTAAGCATGCCAAATTTGACTTGGCAAGGAGTTTTCTGGAGAAAATGAGGACTAATGGGATAGGTGTTGGCTGTGTAGCATACACTACGGTTATTGATGGCTTATGCAAAAATGGGATGCTTGATGAAGCTATAGATCTGCTGAATAAGATGATCAAGGATGGAGTGAATCCTGATCTTATCACATTTTCTGTACTTATAAATGGATTTTGCAAAGTGGGGAAGACTAAAAAAGCGAAGGAGGTCTTATGTAAAATGTATAAAGCTGGAATTTTACCTAACAATATTATATACTCTACAATAATCTATAGTCTTTGTAAGATGGGAAATGTTACAGAAGCATTGAAAGTCCATGCTATTATGAATCATAATGGTCATGAATCAGATTATTTCACTTGCAACGTGTTGGTTTCATCTCTTTGTAGAGTTGGGAAAGTTACCGAGGCAGAAGATTTCATGCATCATATGAGCAGGATTGGTTTGGTCCCTAATGCTGTTACTTTTGATTGTATTATTGATGGGTACGGAACCATAGGTGATGCGTTGAAAGCTTTTGCCATGTTTGATGAGATGGTTAGATTAGGTTGTCAACCAAGTCTTTTCACATATGGAAGTTTACTTAAAGGACTATGCAAAGGTGGCAATTTGAAGGAGGCAAGGAAGTTTTTGAGTAACCTCCATCGCATCCCTTCCGCTGTGGATACTATTACCTACAACACAATAATTGCTGAGACATGCAAATCTGGGAATTGTTGGGAAGCTGTGGTCCTTTTTGATGAAATGGTTCAGTTTGGTTTGCTGCCTGATGGCTATACATATGCTAGTCTTCTTGCTGGCTTATGTAGGAAGGGCAAAGTGGTTTCTGCTCTTCTTTTTTTCGAGAAAGTGATGACTAAAGGTACTGCTTTGCTAAATCACGTAATGTTTACTTGTTTGATTGATGGCCTTTTCAAGGCTGGCCAATCGAAGGCTGCTTTGTATATTTATGAAGCAATGGAGAGCAAAGGCATTCATCCCGATACTGTTGCTCTTAATGTAGTAATAGATGGATTCTCTAGGATGGGAAAAATGGAGAAGACAAATGATCTCTTATCGACAATGAGGAGCAGAAATCTGTCCCCAAGTTTGGTTACTTATAATATTCTCTTGCATGGTTATTCAAAAAAGAAGGATTTATCGACATCTGCCATGTTACGCAATATCATGATTAGAGATGGTCTTCTACCTGACAAGTTCACATGTCATTCCCTTATTCTTGGATTTTGTGAGGCTGGTATGTTGGACATTGGAGTTAAATTCTTGAAAAAGATGATAATAGAAGGTATTGTAGTGGACAAGTTGACGTTTAACATGCTTATATCGAAGTGTTGTATAAATGGTCAGATGGAGAAGGCCTTCGATCTGTTTAATATTATGAATCAGTTGGGAGTATTTCCTGACATAGATACTTACAATGCTATAGTAACTGGGCTCAATGGCACTTCTGCTTTCCAAGAATCCCGTTTTGTTTTGCATGAAATGTTAGAGTGGAGTTTAATTCCTAAGTGCAGCCGATATATTACTTTACTTAATGGAATGTGTAGAGTTGGGGATATCCAGGGAGCATTCATGCTAAAGGAGGAGATGGAGGTACGGGGTGTCAGTAGCCCTGATGTAGCAGAGAGTGCTATGGTGAAAGCACTTGCCCGCTGTGGGAAGGTTGAGGAAGGAATGCTGGTTCTTAATCACATGCTTCGGATGAGGCGTGTTCCAACCATTGCTGCTTTTACAACTTTGATGCACATGTTGTGCAAAGAAGATAAGATAGTAGAGGCTCTGAGACTTAAAGGCCAAATGGAACTCTGTGGTGTGAAGCTTGACATTGTTGTGTACAATGTTCTCATTTTAGGCCTTTGTGCTAAAGGTGATAGTATGGCTGCGTTTGAACTATATGAAGAGATGAAACGACGGGGTCTTTGGCCCAATAAAACCACCTATACTGTTCTCATTGATTCTGTTACCACCGAGGAAAATTCTGCTGTTAACGGTGAAATGCTTTTGAAGGACTTGCAGGAAAGAGGAATTATATCTTGGGATTGGGATGGAAGCACTCAACATTTGCATGAGGGCCTGATAATTGCTCTGAGAAAGTTGAAGTCCTTGAGGCGCAAAGGAAGAAAATAATACAGAAAATAAGTAACAAAAGCCATGAAATTGGACTAGTAGCACAAAATCTTAACCGTTCTATTCAGAGTTGTCCTACTATACAAAGCTCATACTGGGCATGCTAATGCGTTGTGACGCTTGTGATTTGGTCGGTTTCATGCTCCTGTTTTCTTCAGTTACCGTTTCTTTCCACATTTCGTCTCATCAACATATAAATTTAATTTTGTGTTTTTTTCCATTTTTCCCAGGTCAGGAAATGTAATCCGCATCTTTTGGATATCATGAGAACAGACTAGAAGATCCTCACTTTAGATAAGTGGACATGTCACATGAGGAGTGGATGCATCATAGTGCCACAGTACAGTAGTGTTGACTTATTGAGTGGTTCTGATAATGTTAAAATGAGATGTTATGATCATTGCACAAGTCCATATCTGCAATATAGGTATTTTTAATGGTTTATTTTTCTTTTATTACTTCTTTTTTCCTCGAAAGTTTTAGCTTTTACCTTTCTTCTGCTATTTATAATAATACACTTGACTAGCAGGCGTGGTGGTTTTAAAGCAACAAGTTAATGAAGATGCTCACAAGCAATGCACAGGAGTTGTTGAGAGGTAATGTGCTAACCGTCAGTGGTCTGACCTGGACTATGGCGGTTGATGAATGTTTATCTCGGTTGTAGATAATCTACATTGCTGTTATTGACTTATTTCTTGGCAGCTTATCGGAGCAAACTGGCTAGAAGATAAAGAAAAAGCTATACATCTGCCTAAAGTAGTTGGAGTCGGTGTAACGGATTGAATGACTTTCAAGTGTCTACGAAATATTGAATGCTAGGTGGCTATACGGTACGTAAGGCTACGTCTGTGATTCGCTGATATACCTATTTATTGTTTTATTTATTCTCTGATTTCGGCAATCAAACAGAATATGTTGGTTTCTAAGTTCTGTCCTCATTGCTAGTGTTAGGCAACAAGAATTATAATATGCACACCTTGTCCCCTCTGCATGTGGATCTCATCTCATGTATTAAAAAACACACATATCTGGCACATTGCAACATGTCCCAACAACCAACAAACGGTCAGGATCATCAAACGCGCAATGGCACATGGCCCCACCAATCGTTAAGGTCAGCATTCGACGATCCATGCCCAATCTGTAAGTGACACATATGCTAGAACTCTACTGATCCATTTTGGCTGCTATCTTGATTCCAGGAAAAGGCAGCATTCCTTTGTGTGAAAACATCAACCCAACAAAGGTGGAAGAGGCAGCAGCGCCAAGTTCCATGTAAATGAGGCATGAAGTTGGTCGCTAAGGGAACCTAATAAATAACTTTGTCTCACTTTTGAGCTTGGTTGATCATGGAAGCATAGAAGAGCACTAATAGATTGTCACAAAACTTGTCATCGTTGTTTTTAGTTCAAGTTTTCTCATCTTAACACACCATGCAATGCAATGTTGTTGGTGTGGCAGACAGAATCTAGCAATATTAATAAGGATTCACTTGCTTTGATTTGCCTTGGAAACAGCTTGTAATCTTGCACATTTTTCAGCATCATTTTTTTTTTTGTTCAAGTCCATTGCTTATAGTTTTCTCGGGAATATTATTCTTTCCCCACTAGCTAGCCCGTTTAGGTGGTAAAATTTTGCAAAGGCATCCATTTGCTCGTATTAAGATTTCATAATTTTGGCTTCTACCCATTGGTTAGTTTGTTTAGTTAAACTATACTCATATGTTCCAATAGATTTTTTAGCTTGTTCGACGTTAGTTTTAAAGAAAAAGTTGCATTATATTCTTCTTATTTTTCTTCTTTTTTATTTTTTAAAATGTAGTTCCGAAATCCGAAAGGATGATTTTATATTAATTTTAATCATATTGAAATTGATATAGACGATGGTCATGAATGAGAGTGTAACCATGGATGACATGGGTAAAAATTAGCTTGATTAGTGAAATCTTTTACATTTTTTTGGGATAGTTTTTGTGATTGAACCTCATAATTGTAGGTGTATGTGTTATTTATTAATATAATTAGATATTATTTATATTTAAAGAAGGAAATAACTACTAGGTTGAATCCGGTTTATATTTTCGTCGTATTGAAGTCATTTTTAAAAACTTTTATCTATATTTTAGTTTTTCAAACTGGTTTGAAATACGAAAGAATGATATTATATTATATTGATTTTAATCATATCAAAAGCCACATAAACCATTGACTTATTTATTAATTTTTTAAAAAAGAAAAAAAGATGATGATATGGACATTATTCATAATCGTGGACATAACTGAGTACTAGTTAGTTAGATTGGTGAAATCTTTTATTTTTTCTAGTAGTTTTCGTGATCAAATTTTACTCAGATCAAAATTAGGATCAATTTATGTATAATTTATATGATTGTTATAATTACATATTTTATATTTAAAGAAGAAAATAACAATCACTTGGTCGGTCCTTTAAAATATGCTTTGGTCGGTCTAATTTGCGTTTAATTAATAAGATGCTATTATACATCATCACAACCTCTTGCACACCAATTGTTTTTATTATTTATTATTATTTTAAATTTTTTTTTTTTTGAAATCCATAAAAGCAAAAGAAGAATCTTAATTAAATCTTCAACTTGTAATTAAACAATTGATCAATGCTAATCTAAGTTTGTTTTTGTGACTTGAACAACATCCGTTGGAATTGATCCCACGGGGAGTTGATCCCACGTCGATAACATTCTATAAATATTTATTATAATTGTTTTTTTAATGAAAGTGATTTCTCTTTAATTAATTAATTAAAAAGAGTCATTGTCTTCCTTTCTTTCTTAAAACCTTCCAATAAAAAATTGAGAGAATATTATAATTATAACGGATTGATTTTATTTTAAAATAAAAGCATGAAAAACATCTTTAAATATAATTGAATTTAGAATAATTTTTGATGAAAAATACTTCGATGTGACGAGCATACTACATCATTTGTGAAGCATATCTCTAGTAGATGAAACATTTTTATGCTCCAACCAAATTTAGTTATTTTACTTTGTCACATGATTTAAGAGAGTTGTATTTGATCTAGAATACATTTGAACTTAAAAGATTTTAAAAGTTTGAGTATATTCAATCTAAATTTAAATAGTTTTATTGGAATCAATGTGTATTCAATTTAAAATTCTATGAAATTCATTAAAATATAGATATATTCATTTAATGTTTATATTTAATTCAATAAAATCTATGCGTATTCTAAAAGTCATTGACTTCATAAATTTTATTTAAGTGATTGGTTTAGATGGATGTTAAAGTGATATTTATAAAGAATAAAGTTTATAATAAATCTTATTATTATCTTTAAGATTTCATTACATTTCTTAAAGAATTCTAACAAAATTAGTACCGAATCTACAAAAATTTGTTAATTTCATTAAAATTTATAACTAAAACAAAATTATCAACCTCCAATAAACTATAAATTGAATATACCTTCCTTAATAAGGTGAACAAACTGGCAACACACATAACAAAATTGCCCAGTTCATGATTTTTTGCTCTACTAGAATTGGTTTCTTCTCACCCAAACTTCAAAACTAGAACCGTCTACATATTCTTTTCTTATACAATTAGTTTGATGTTACATATTTATCCACTCTAGCTGTAATTTTTTTCAAAAAGAATACACATATGCTAAAATAAGTAAACAAATTGACTGTCCAATTAAAGTGTCTCTCTACTAAATTCCAACTTCTTTCGCCAAAATTTAAACATCTGGGAAAACAAACAAAACCCAAACCTCAGAATAGAAGTCAAAACTAAAACCACAAACAAAAACAAAAAAAAAAAAACAAAAAAGAACAGAAACCAACCATTAAAGTAATTAAATAATCAACTAACTCAAATCAATACATGAAAAACAAATTAAATCAAATTATAAATCTTGAAAGCCCCAACTACAAAAAAAATTAAAAATAAAAAAATCAAGTTAAACAGTTGCCAGCTACTAGCTTGCACTCATTTGCCCCTATGTAACCCAACATCCACTCCTTTTCACGCCGTTTGCCAGCTCATTTTCCCTCCCGTTGCTTCCATCCCTCCCCCAATAAATTAAATATATATATATATTTAATGACAAGTACAAACTCAAGAAAGACTTTAAAATATAATCAGAAAAATAATTTTTATACATAAAAAAACATTTCATACATAGATGAAAGAGACCCACATAAAATGAAGAAGAGATTCATATATTTAATGATGAAGAATATATTATTTGGATGTAGAACCGTACATCGATGGCACTGGGGTAAACACTTGAACTAGTGAAACTATTGTCTAGCTACAAATTAAATATCTATTTGATTTTCAATATTTTCAATATTTTTCATACATTATAATAATTAAATATTTTCCATCAAGATTAAAATATTTTTTAATGTTTTCGATATTTTAAAAATATTTTTAATATCTCTGATACATCAATTAATATTGTAAATATTAAAACAATGTTAATATATAGTTTTTCTTCTTTTCAACCCAAATATTTTTATATTCAAAATATCTTCGATACTATGCAAATATTCTTAATATCTCATCCAATATTATAGAATTTTGAAATGATATTTGATATGTTTTACATATTTTCATATGTAATGACTAAATATTTTCATTGATATAAAAAAATTTCTAATATTTTCAATAGAGAAAGAATATTTTAGATATTACCAATATTTCAACTAATATTACTGATATAGAAATAGTTTATAATATATTTTTGATATGAGTTTGACAACCTTATTAATTAAACAACGATATCCATTAATGATAACCCATATGATCAGTCGAAAAATTGACGTTGATGGTAACTTTAAGCCATCAACACCATTTTGATATTTTTGTTGTTGCAAAATTGTTTCTGACATTCATGATATTTTAATGGATAGTTGTATAACCAAAAGCCGGTAATTATTTCTTCTCTATCTCTCTCCCCCACCAAAACGTCACCGTTTTATCAACTCTACGTCGCCGTCTATTATAACCCCACCACCACGCCCCACTCCTCATCTCCCTCTTTCTCTCTCTGAAATCTCACCTTCTCTCTTTAAAACTTTTCTCTCTTCATTTCACAGGAAAAAAAGTAAAAAAAAAAAACTTCTCTCACTAGAATTTCCATTCATGTCGGTATGTAATCGCTCTCTCTCTAAAAGTTGATGTCTTTAGGTGTAAAGTTTCGATTTTTATTCACTTTCGTGTGTGTTTTTTGGGCTTCTTGATTGGTTGATGATTGGTTCAATTTTGATCGATTTGAGTTGTGTTTTGTTTTTGGAGCTTTACTTGTGATTTGGTGAAATGGGTTCTGTTTATTGATGTGATCTTTGATTGATTGGGATGGTTTTGTGTTCAATCAATTCTTGTTGTATTTAAAAAGAAAATAAATAAAAAATAAAAAATAAAAAATTTGTTATTTTCTTTGTTTGGTTTATAGTTTTTTGATGGGTCTATGGTTTGATTGTGGTGGATGAATTGTGTTGAAGTTGATTGTGTTCATGGGGTGTGTTTGTTGTGTAGAGTTTGGATTTTTATTTGATGTGATAGTGGAAAGGATCTATTTATAGAAAGATTTATGAGGTGAGTAAGTGGGAAAAAAGTTGAGGGTTATGTGTGATTTTAGAGGTTGATTATGGTGGAAGGGAATTGAGTTTTTGAAGACTTGTATAGAATAGAAGGTTGAAGGTTATGGTTTATGTGGGATTGGCATGATTTGAGATTCAGTTGGCGGCGTGGTTGGTTGGTTTTTTGATGGATTTTGAATGGTGTGTTAGTATCTTATGTGATAGTGTCTATTGCTGAGATATTAGTTGCAGACCTTTTTTGATGTCTTAGGTAGTAAATTTTTAATCACGGGTTGCGTGTAGTGAATTCCTTTGTTGGTTACGTGGCTTCTAGTTTCTATTAATGATTTGTTTCTATATGGTGGATTTTATATGTTATATACTGATGTGGTAGTTGAGTTGAGTTGCATTAATACTGAGTCTTATATGAAGTTGCTTCGGTGTGGTGGGTGATAGTTTACTGAATCACTTTGAATGTCAGTTGTCCATTGTGTCGTCGCTAGTTTTAGTTTTGAATAGTTTAGTTTACTGAAAATGTTGAGCTTGTTGTGTATTGTGTTTACGACAAGTTTTGTTACTTGGTAATTTATTTCTTTTGATGTTTATGTGTGATTTGTATCTCATTAGTGATTGTTTCAAGTTACTAGGCCTTTAAAGTTGACAGATGATGTTTAGTTGTCATCAAAAACTATGATTTCTGTCTTGTAACGCGTTGCTCAGTTATTGAAATAGGTGGCTGTAATTGTACAATTTTTTGTTTGTGTAAATTATTGAATCGAGTCAACTAATGGTTGCCATAAGTTGTGGTGGATTGGAACTTGGTTTTAAGTGCCCTCTGCAATAAATATATCACAAATGACTATAGGTCACCTGTGTGAACACCTTAGCAAATATCATTCAGCTTTTAGTCAAACTTTTGGAACTGAATTACATGAGTGATATCAAGTACGGTGACAATAATGTCCCAAGTGAGATATTAGAGAAAACCAACATTCGGAGTTGTGAGGATATAATCTCTGAATATGTAACCTATTTATGCTGTTATATGTTTATTAAGAGATGCATATAAGTTGTTAACATTGAAGTTAGATCCTTGGGGTTAGTTGTTAGTTGTCACTGACTATGGTGAAGGCTTATTGAGGGGTGGCTTTTTTGCTATAGCTGGAACTGTTATTTATCAGGGCAAAACCGGCTCAGCAACACTGTTGTTACTGTTGGCATGTGGGAACTAAAACATATTGCTTCGATGTAAACATTTTTCCTTATTTTGTGATGCATATAGGTATTCAAGGTTTATTATACTACGTATTACGTGGATCATGGCAATTAAAAATCCACTGGAGACTGGACCTTGTTAGACTAAGCATCTAGTATGTTAACAAGGTTGTTTCTCTTTGTCCCAGATCAACTTAATTGCTTTATGATATTACATAATTTAGGTAACATCTTTAAGTTTGACAGCTATCCAATGCACTATTGGTCTTTTTACTATGTTAATGTTACATTAACTAACTAAAATTTTCCCCCCAAAAATAGTCACTGTATTACTGTTATGATACTTTAGATGTTTACCAAGATCTTGCTCGGTGTTAATGATTTGTTCTATTTTTATACTTGAAAGTTTGAAGCTCGTATCTCCCGGTGATTGATGATATTACCTGTGAACAAATATGATTGCCTTGTATGGCTTGCCCTTTGTTATTATAACATCTATGTGAATACCAATGGCAACATTTTGTCTTCTTTTTCTCCAAACAGGATAAAGGTCGCCCATTGCCTAAGTTTGGCGAATGGGACGTCAATGATCCTGCTTCAGCTGAGGGATTTACTGTGATCTTTAATAAAGCTCGGGATGAGAAAAAGACTGGTGGCCAACCCGAATCACCTGGGAAGGTTGAAGCTCCTGTTAAGCATGGAGTGGAGCCTAGCAGCAAACCTCAGTCTGTAAGCTTTTCCACTATTTACGATCTCAACTGTCCACATATTTAATGCGACACACACACAGAGTGACAGAGCCAATATGACATTCGTTCTTTACTTATTAACGGCTTCTCTTTGGTGAATAATGCTTTGGTGTGCAGAAAAAATGGTTTTGCTGCATTCAGAGCCCAGCTGCTGAATCTTGATGAGGTCCTGCCCACGGAAGCGCTTCCAGGGAACAATATGTTCAATCTGTAACTGGCCCCCATTGTCTATTCTTAAAGAAAGATAGAAGCTGTAGAGCTGTGACTGAGTACTGGAATTTGTTTTTTGTGCTGTAAAATTGAGTTGTATTGGGGGAAAGCAAAAAAGAAATACTTACTGTATCTATATGTACTCAATTTGTGGGTTATTATTAGAGGCCAAGCTCTTTCTTGTCATTGCCTTTGTCTGTAGAGCCTTTGTTTGTGATATACATATATATATATTCTTTCTGCTTATTGTATTGGAGAACTCAACTGGCTTCCTATATGAAATAAGTGAACTTTATTAACTGACAGACTCTACTTGTCTTAAGATGGAAATATGATGCCATATTCAACATGAAAGTTTCATTCTTGACCTATACATTGCCATATTTTTTATTATTGAGCTAAATACAATCTCAATGTACAAGACTTCTATGATGTTACAACGTACAAATAATTGTCTTATGAATATATTGTTGAGGTTATGTGTCACCTTGGTAGCGTATCTGTCTATTTATCTAGGTGATGCTAATTCGATTTTCCCAATAGATGTATTTAGAGACTCTTTTTTTTTTTTTTTCCTTTATTATAACAGTTGTCTCTCTATTATGAGTAAATTTTTGAAATGCAAAACTAATGATTAATCTCAATAAATCTTTCATGCACTTGCACTGATCAATCAATGCAAGCATCTAATCATGCAGAGTACCATTTGAATTCTATTTGACAGATTATGAGAATGAGGTAGAACTTCCTAGTTCCTACATATTCAATTAATTTAATCTCCAAGGCGTTGTATAGGAAAAGTTACTTTGAAATATAGAGAACTCTTAGGTTGCCACTGCAGAGGCCAACGGGCACGATGAAAACCATAAATCTATTAATCAAAGTCAAAGTATTGAAATGTGTAAAATTTAGTTTGTATACATGTTCTTTTCCTGCTGAAAACCACAAAAAAGGAGAGAGAAAATAGAAACAAAGATTCGAAAGGCTGGAACAAGAGGGCTACGAAGTCCTACACCTCCATGATAAATATAATTTCATCCTAGAATTCGTATCTCCAGCGCAATAGCTAAACTCTGGAAATTCCAAGCTTCCTTTCAAACAGGCGGCGTAGGAGGTAAACTTGGAGAACACTGGCACCAACGAGGGCTGTTGATTCCCAGAATGCCTTGTATACAGCCCTAGTACTCATTGCTTCGTTTACTGCATTTCCAATCAAAAGACAATGATTAAGGAAACAAATAAATGACGGCAACTAACAAGATTTTGATTAAAGAATGAGGATAGGAATCATGTCATGCTTATAAAAATGAGGCTGTCAAACTCTTGAACACTAAGCCTTCTGATGTCTCAAAAGTGCAGGAAATGTATACATAATACGAGTGGAGACTGCAGTTTGAATAAAAATAAAAGATGGCAGGCCTTCAAGTTTTCCAATGCTCATTTAAATATTTAACTAGAAAGCTTAAACCATTCTAAGGACATGCTTCGTTTTCTAGAGAACTAATCTTCTATTGCCTTGTGCTTAAACAAATTTGCCACAAAACCACCATCTACTGGCTTGAGAAAATAAAAATGCTGAGCATACTTTAGAAAATTACAGCAGTAGCTTATGTGTAAACATTTGGCAGAAAGAAATAAGAATTCAAGTTTCTTATGGTTCTCATCAGTTTAAGGTAACTTGGCATAGGTAATAGTAAAAGTCCAATAGGCATGAAAGAGGAAGGGAAAACATCAAATTGAGCATGCTTCATTAATATCAATAAATATTTCAAATTTCAAAACATACTTATAGCCTGGCGTTCGGTCTGAGCTTCGAGCCAATGCTGTTCGAATTGAATGTTGTAAAGAGCTTCCTCCAATTTAGATATCTGCTCTAACAAAGGGTTGAAATGCTCTGCAGATATGTATGATAGTTACCGTAAGTTCCATCTCTTTAACTCTTGAAACATCAACAAGCTAAAATGGGAATCAAGAACAAAATGCATTCGCTTACCATCTTTTGCATGTTCATCAAAGTATGAAAAATGGCCAACGTGTACATCAAAGTCTATGGTTTCATGATAAGGAGACTTGTTAGAGAAGCAAAAACGATGGACACCTTTGTGATTGGCCACAAAGTCAAATTTCTCACTGATCTTGTCACGAAAATCATGAATTTGGTCACCAGTAGGTCCCTTCACCTAAAAAGTTGAACAATGTTGCCAAATCAATGTTATAATATGCAGAAAAGTCATGAAAATGAATATACAATTATTGTTCCTGGTTGGATGTAATCTAAGACATGAAAGCATTAAGATTCAGTCTAGTACTCTAGTTAATTCCGATATTTAACTATTTAGTGCAAGTATGAAGTTTATCATCACTTCCTCAGAATATAGTCACCTTAATACACATTCCTGCTACACATATCTGCACTACTTCTGCATTAAAATCCTAAAACACTTACATCGACACACAATTTTGTGCAATTTCTCCAGTATCTTGTATATTTGACAAGTACCTTAAGTTCAAGGACCATAGAAATAAAGCGTGAAAAGCATTCAAACAGAGATAAAAAAGTCTACACAATTTATGGGGATAAAATAATCAACAATGCCTAACAGGCTTGCACCTCAAAGCTCAGACAAGACATACCCTCGCGGCCTCGCACTAGACCATAAAAACATATGGAACAAACAGTGTTGCAGTCAAACAAGCCATCTCAATCCATGTCCACAAACTATATCTAATTACAATTCTACACATGTTTCCTGCATTCTTCACCTCTCCGAAGAGAAGTCGACGTATTTGCTTATAGTAAACAGGCCATAGCGACTAAGAATAGAATTCAAGAGAAAATACGTCATGCAAACTAACAACAATCATCCATCCTATACATAAGGCTGAAGTTCCGAAGACAAACAAAAATGATCGAATTTGAAATGAACCATAATCAATTCCCATCTACACTATCATTTAGAAACCATAAATGTGAATCACACAGGCTAGACTGATTCCACTCACACATATTAAAACCCTGTAAAATCCCAAAAACCATTTTTGGTTCAACATACTATACTAAACCATGCGAAGATTAACTAACACAAAAAAACAACTAAATCAGATGAACAAAAACTGATGCAGAGAGACATAAAGGCTTACCACAAGGTCGACGCCATCTTGACTATAATACCAAGACGAATCAACCTTAATGACAACGAACGAGACATGGACCGTATCACCCTCATATTGCACATTGTGTGAAAAACATTCTTCTCTGTCAATCACAAACCTAATCCCAAAAACTGCTTCTGGAATCAACAATAGTACCACCAAAACAACACCACAAAACTCAACTGCCCCCACTTTCATCTGTAGATCAAACAAGAACCAATTTTTCACTTTCACTTTCCATTATGAGAATGGATCATACATCAAAATCCTACATGTTATATAACAAAAAAAAAAAAAAAAAAACACATATATCATCACAACAGAATCTCCAAAAACAAAAGAAAAACTCAACCCACATCTTAAAATTTGATCAAGAATGCAAATCCTTGGTTTTTCCACAGATTTTTTCATATTAGCAGATAAAGGTACAAATCCAAACATGGGTAGATTTGATTTTCTGTTTGGTTGATGAAATAATGGAAAAAAATCAAGACTTTTGACTTTGAGAATTCTCATTGTTTGAGACCAAAAAAACAGAAAATTAGACTATGATAAAAATTGAATTTTATTATTATTATTATTTTGTGTTTTAATTTATAACAATTAAAAGGAGAAATTTTGGATTGAAAAACTGAAAAAGAATGTACCTTCGAAGTAGAAGAAGATCCCAAAACCCCTTTTGAGTTCGAGCTGTTGTTGAGAGTTTTGTCAGAGACGATAACTTGATCGTGTGAGAAGGACTTCGTGCGCACTTACGTTGTTTCTGTCTTAAAAAGGGTTTGATTCTATGAGGTAAGGTGCACAGTACTTTGCTAGTGGCTCATAAAAAAGTGAAAATTTGTTTTTGGTCATGAAGAATAAAGTTGTTCGTTTTCAACTTCTGAGTATAACTTCAATAATTTTTTTACGTTCCATGTAGATAATGTTGCACTTTCATTTAATTTTAATAATAAGTTATATTTTTAAAAAAATTAGCATATTAAATTAAATAGTCTAATATAATAATAATAATAATTTTGGACGGATAAAAGTGAAATTACACTCTAATAATCAAAATATTAAAATGTAGTCAAGTCAATTAGTTAGATGACTATTAAAAGTTAACACATAGAGACAATACTTTTGTGATCACGAAATAGGATTTGTAATTATTTATAAAAATAAAATAAAAACGAGTGAAATAAAATTATGAGACAAATTCATTTATGATCAAAATAAAAAACGTAAATTCATTTTTTCATAAAAGTCCATTGATCATTCTGAGTTCCAAATGATATTTTAATCATTTTTAACCCCAGACAAAATTTAACAACTGTAGGAGACAATATTTCGGTTGATTTCCTTTTAAGTTGGTATCATTATAGAGATAACATTACATGAAACAAATCTATTGAAGATATGCAAAACAAGTACAAGAAAGTAAAGCAAATCCAATTGATTGAAGTGTCAATGAGCATGGCATCTTGCCCTTGTCCTGCCTAAAGAAAATGCCTTGATACAAAGGCCAGTTGATGAGAACCATAACAACACACAACACAACCTGCAGAGCCATTGTGTCCAAGTATCGGTGAATACCAACTGCATCCATGGCTAGTGTCTTAACCACCCCAAGGAAGCAGAAAAAGTTGAGTCCTGCAAGTGTTGTTAGTATAGTGAACATCGGAGAGGAGGCTCCAAACTCTAGTATCTCTTTATGGTACCGCGCTGACACATCTTCATCGGCTACTTTAGCTGTGATCACGAATGCTTGATCAGACAATCCTGCAGACTTCAAAATGGCGTCAATGAGTCCAAATAGATAGGAGCTTGTTCTCTTGTAGAGCCACATACGTTGCTCGTTCCACCAGCCTAGGATTGTCCCACCTGACCATAGAAATTCCACTAGGCTGTAGGAGTACTTGGTTGATATCACGTATGCAAAAGGCACAAACCATAGGCTTGACGACTAAAGTTCATAAGACAATGAAAGTTAGTCACATTCACATTCAATTGCAAGCAAAAAAATTGATTTTTTGAATAATTGTTTAGAGATATGTAACATATTGACCTGTGGAAACAATGGAGTGGTTTTGAGGAGATAGAGTGAAGGGATGATAGAGTAATAGAGTGTTGCTAAGCAGCTTGGAGCCCACAAGGAGTAGTTGCAATACCCTAATTGAAGGCCAAAGCTAATCTTTCCAAGTGCATACCATGCAGGGCTGTACTTGGAGAGCAAGATCAAAAAGTTCCCTTCAGCCCATCTCGCATGCTGCACGAGCGTTTGAGGCAGTGTTATCGGTGCCACACCTACGAATGCTTTCCTTTTAGGATTGAAATAGACTGATTTCCATCCCTTGCATTGAATTGACAGTCCTGTTATCACATCTTCGACTGGACATCCGTATTTCAAACCTGTCTGCAAGCAAGCATAGCTTGAACATCTTGAGTTAACGAGGTTTTAGTGTTTTCTTCGAGTAATATTATAAAAGCTTACCTCTTTTCCCCATTGAGTGCTTTCCTCATATCTACAGCTTGTAAGTACCTTTGATTTAGCTTCTAATTCAAGTAAACTCTCTACACTTCTAGGATAATTTTCCTTGTACCATTCATATGCACACTTCTTATCGAATTTCCTTCCACACAGAGTATCTCTTCTGTGAAAGCAGCCAGTTCCGATATAAGGAGGGCCTCCATTACCATCCAGACCATGAAATTCCACCTTCAACACCAACAAAGTTAAAATTTTTTGGTATAATGAAGCAAAACAAGAAGTATAATAAGTAGATGTTCATGAATATATGCACTAACTAACTAACCTCCATGCCTACTCGATATGAACTACCGTATATTTCATTCTTCGTGACATTACTGAAAGCCTGTGAAAACTGCACAAATGCCACCTCTTGGCCTTGCTCTTCATCCATTAAAAAACAGAGTGCATCCCTCACAGATTGTGAATCATTCGAGTACATGTCACAGTCTACATTATGGATGATCTGCCCCTTGCTAAGTTTTCCTGACACTCTTATCTGCAAGTTTGACCATCAAACAGGAAATGAGAGTTTTATCAAGTAAAAAGCATATGGTTTTGATTATATAACACTCACACTACATGAATGTGATGCTGTGTATATTACCAATGCATTCATAGCTCCAGCCTTGAAATTGTGGGGATGTTGAGGCCTCTTCTCTCGAGCTAAGTACACCAAAGTTGGCAATTTACATCCTTCTATAGCTCTAGCATTTGAGTCTCGTCCGTCAGTCAATATCTGAAAACGTTTCATTAATTAGATAATTGGAGTTTGTTTCTAGGTAAGTATTAGTATCACATACTTAAAGAATGGTACAAGTATCACATACTTGAAGAATGGTGTCATGGTCTCGTATGGAAGAATACGTATCCCACTGAGAAAATCCTTTATGTTTAGACCGTTGATCTTCGGAGAGTCGACCTACCTTAGCTGCTCTTTTGATTTGATTCTCCATCAATTCATATAATTTCTTCAAGAAAGCAGCATGGAATTAGAAAACATTACCTCAATTTATGACTTGTAACAGATTCCAAAATGCATCAAGTAGTGACATGAAGTCCTTTAATCATGCCATAAAATTAAGGCTGCTATTTGATGATATGTACCTTGATAGCTACAAACTCTTCATTAGCATCATTTACATCAGAAATTGACAAGAAATAAGCCTCTGGTGACCTTGGCTCCACTCTGAACTTCTTGCAATATGGTATCCACTCTTTAGCAAAGTGAGAGGCCTCTAAGAGAGCATAGAATGTAATACATGAACCCGCATCATCAGAGAGGTAGACACTAAGCTTCTCTGGTGGATAGTCATATGCCAAGACAGACAAAACAGTGTTGATCACCATGTGTGGTGGCTCTATCGTAGGGTCTGCCGTGCAGACAAATACATCCACCCTTGGCAAGTCGTCCTCATATCTGCCACAAGTTCATATAATACGAAATTTAGTATTGTAGATGCATAATTAATAAACACATCAAATTTTAAGTGTAAGATGGACCTTTGAGAGAGCCTGTCCTTGAAGGTGCATCTGTAGACTCGGTTCCAACGTAGGACTTGAGTGCAGATCCAGTAGAGACTGAACCATAGCTCAGCTGCAAACAATCCAATCCACACCCACCTCCCATCGTCTCCTCCTCTTGGTATATGACTAAATCTATAAAATAAAATCAAACATATACCTGCAAAAATAGACACTGCAAAGAGCCTATATATGACACTTCCTTTAAATTTCTTTGTCTCAAACAAAGGATCATACCCTTCACTTCGCATCTTCAAAGTCTCAAAGCATTTGAACACTATTTCTACAACCTTAATTTGACAGTATGATCAATGCTATAGTAAGGTCAAGCAAGGAATCTTTTGGCCATGACATAATGCGAGTGGCTGCACTTGAATATATTCTTGAAGAGTTACCACCAACATTAAGATATATTTAATGTAAGTACTCACGTGAAGTAGGTTGCTTTTAGTCTGTACTCTGTAGTCAACTGTCAAGTGAAGACAAAATATTAGCCATATATAAAAGAAACTGAGGATAAGATTTCAATATGTTTGATGACTAGGTGTTTTAACTGGGAGATGGCACAAGTAAGAATTGATCGATATGTATGATTTGTATACCTATCTTAAGTTATAGAAGTTACGTCAAATTAATAATCATGAGAAAAATAATTGCATTAACTTTTTTTCAAGTTTGTTCTGATTACAGATGGACAAAAAATGTAGGTGTTTAGATACCTTTACAAGATTCATGAAAGCATTTGCAAAAACAAAAACTACTAAAGCAATACAAAACAAATACAAGCAAATCGTGTAAATATTCTTATGGCTACTAGTTGAGTTTCCCTTGTCTGTTTTTCTTTAGCAGGACAAGGGCAAGGTGCCAATCTCATTGACACTTCAATCCATTGAATTGTGTAAATCCAATGGATTGAAGTGTCCCCATATTAAACATTTTTTTTTTCTTGCTTGCAATGGTCCTTTTCCTCTCTCGTATTCACACTAAAGACACAATGATGCTCAATATACTTGATAACCTTTATTCTTCTTTATCATTTATTTTTTTCATTACTTTCGAGAATATATGTACGGGCATTGTCATTTTGAAGATTATCATTTTCCCTTTCTTATAATTGGAAAAATTGTCATAAACTTCCATTTACAAAGAAATTTAAAGATCCTCTCAAAAGTTTCACAAAAAGATTAATCAAGTTACTTCCTAATGAAGTGTGTCAACAGTTAATCTTAGAACATAAATACTACATTGTTCAAATTTTACCCATATTTTTTATTGCACAAAACAATATGATTTTTTTCTTTACCCATATTAATTCTTCGTTAGTTGGCTAAACGAGGGAAAAAAATAATTGATATCTTAAATTTACTTTAATGTATACCGGCATGTTTAGTGAGCATAGAAACAATCCCAAATACAATTTATATTCTTGAGATATATATTCTCATAAATAAATTCATATATTATATGCTATTTTTTTAACAACTCGAACTATTCAAAGACACACAAAGGCCATCAAAATTAAGAACGACATTAAAAAAGGAAAAAAAATCTTTCATGGGACAGTGTCATAACTGATATGATGGGACAAACCAATGAGAAATGTAAAAAAAAAAACAATGAAAAAAATAAGAGAAAAAGAAATAATACTATTTCATTAGATAGTCTCATCATTTTATCTATGAGATGATCTCATTGAAAATTTTCTCTTACAAAAGACATGATATATATATAACACTTTTATGGTAAGTACTTTTTAACTTTAAAAAGTTAAGATAAATCAATCAAATTCATCAATTGTATTTGAATTAAATAGGGAGAAAATTTGTTTTAAATGAAAGAATGCAATAAATGAATTTGATTAATTTGTTTTAATTTTTTAAAGTTTGGAAACACTGACCATAGAAATTCATATACATGTGTATATATAAAATCGGTTCGTAGTTAATCATTAATTAATAATCATTTTTCATGAAATATTTAATAGTGTCCCACAATTTGTGCAGAGATCATGCCTGGGATTACATTTTGACTAATGCTAATTAATCATTTGTCTTTATTAAATAAACTTACACTTATGTAATAATTTGCGTGAAGATCATGCCATGAAGCACACTTTTACACGCTAATAATTTATTCAAATTTTGAAACAAGAAGGGCTGTTGAATTTCCTAAATACTTGGAAACACCCATATTATTATCCCCTCAAACAACAATCAACAAGTCTTATTTAGTTTTTGTTGTTTGTGGAGATGGAAATGTTGAGGTGGTGCTTGGGGTTTTATAGGAGTAAAATTAAGTGAACCTAACTGATGTAGTTGCATGTGATTAGTAGTATATCATTAGATCAATCTCATTAAATTCCTCTGTTTATATTTTAATAATATTATATATCATCTACGTGTACTCATTTCATTGGACATACTAGCTGGTTCACCATTCCGCATATGGCCATTGCCAGTGCAACATCTTGGACTAGTAATCCTCATCATAGTAGTTTAAGTATACATTCTTTATTTAGCTGGCTAAAGGAGGAGAAAAAAGTACTTGATATCTTAAGCTAGCTTTAATATACATTGGCATGTTTAGCGACCAAAGAAAATGTCTGAATATGATTTATATTTTTAAGTTATATGATCACGTAAAAAAATTACCATATATATTGTTATATTTTATTATTTCTAACAACAATATCTATTCGTTGATACATAAAATGACACATACTAATCGATTAAGAAGTTTCGCCAACCGATAAAGGAAACAAAACAAGCTAAATAAATTTTTATATATACATATAGTAGTTATTAGTTGTATTTTTTTTTTTAAATATTTTTCATACATAATATTAGTTTATCACATCTAATTATCAGAATCAATCATCAATATCATAATGTAGAAAGAAAATTAAACTTTCTAGGAGTTTAATACTACAAAAGGAGGGAGAAAATATTTTTGATATATTTTAATTTAATAAAATTTTATCCATTGGATTAATCCAAAGATTAGAATTGTTTTTCTTAATTTTCGAAATTTTCAGGAAGAACTGCTAAAAGATTATCTCTATATTTATATTTGATCATTCAAAAATCTTGGCCAATTTTATAGAAGTTTGCTTATTTAATTTTTCGGTTTAGTTAAATTACCTTTTGATTGACATTATGAGTACATGACAGCCTGCCGTTAGCGTTGATAAATTGATTAAGAAATTAAAACTCCAAGATCCCAATCTTATTATTATTCTAAATCCTTTATTTTCTTCCCATTATTCGTACAATATTATGGAATATTCTTAGTTAAAGGTACTGTTTATTGAACAAATTAAGTTTTTGCCAACAAAATTTTATGTGATAATGTGAATTTATGATTACATTGTTTATTACTTCTCAACTTATTCATGATCATAACTAAAAACCTAAAGGACGTCCTAATTAGTCAGCACATTCAAATTTTGTTTTATATGATTGTATGTTATATATGACTGTGATTGGATTTGACTTTATATATATATATATATACACATATATATATAGAGAGAGAGAGGGATTGTCTATAATAAATTTGGGTACTGGTATACTTGAATTAATTACGTTCCAAAATTATTGATTGTATGTTATTATTGTTATTATATTTTATTAGAACTAAATATAATTGATTATTGTAAATGTGATTATACTCATTTAGTTGTAATCAAATATAATTAAATATAATTAGTAATTTAAAAATATAATCATTTATTTGTAGTTATAAGATATATCAATACTCAAACGTACCGGAGAATATGCTAGAGAGAGATTGTTTTATAGACATGCATGATGTGTGTTCTTTGTATATCTTCGACTAAAATAGTCTTGACGGATTTTCTAAATCTATAATGCTGAACGTCGCATTAAACTAGTAGATATTATATAGCCCAAAGTAAACGGTTTCATAAAACAATTGTATTCATAAGATTGAGACCTCGGTGTGTTTCAATTTCATAATTAATTTATCATTGTTAATGATAGGCTGTCTTGAGTTTATAATGTCACCAAATAGTATTTTAACAAAATCTTGAAATTAAATAAACAAACCTTTACATTATGAATAGCCCTAATCCGATGCCCATTCCCATTCATCAACACAAGCAATTATAAAATAAAAATTCAAGAATCCATCGAATTTTTTGCTCTCTTCTTCATCCTCTTCCTCCTCTCAAACTCAGGTGACTTTTGATCTCTACTTTAATCCTTTAATTCTATAAAGACGTTACTTTACTCCCCTAAATATTTGTATATTAATTCATTCCTCCTCGGTAAACAAGTTTTCCCGGGTCTGCCCTTAATTCGTTACATACTTACAACCGTATTGAAAGGGTGCACACCCCTTCAACACAGTTGTACCCAAGTATATTTGCAAGGAAGAGTTTACAAATAGATTAAAGATACTTCATGACAGTCCCATGTTGAAGAATTAATAATCAAAATGAATGTCCCCCTATGATTTATTATTGCGTCCACAACTTATCTTGCGTGGTACATGTTAAAATAGAGAAAGATGCATCCTTGCTTGTTTTTTATTTTGTTTTAGTTTCTAGTAAGTGTAGCTTCTATGATATCATCATCATCTCTGAACCTTGTGCGTCTAACTAGCTACGTAGTATCAATTCAATAAAAGTACCATTTCATCATTTGAAGCATTGTCACTATTCTGTTATCATGCACAATTAAATTTAGAAAGAATTTAACTTTTGGTATTGTTAAGTTCAATTTTCATCTAAAATTCGAAACAAAGGGTGTTACACTGCCATTGGGAATCTAAAGAACTTCCAATCTTCAAATCTCAAAAGCATTTTGACTAATTTATGATAAATTACAACATCTCTATGGTAAATAATTGAGAAAGAAAAGAAGACATCAAATTTAATACAAGAATGTAAAACAAGTACAAGCAGAGAGAGCTAATACAAGTGACTTAGCAGTTATAGAGCTTGGCATTTTTCCATTGTCCTTCCTAAAGAAAAGGCCTTGGTACATGGGCCAGTTGATGAGAACCACGAGGCTACATAGAAGGATTTGCAGCAACATTGAGTCAACAACTCTAACAATGTCCCCATTTGTCGCTACATTCTTTAAAATCACTCCAATTAAACTGAACAGATTGAGTAATGCAACTGTTGCTAGTATGGTGAACATCGACGAGGTGGCTCCGAACTCCATGATCTCCTTCTCAAACCTCGCCGACACGTCTTGGTCAGCCACTTTGGCGCTGATCACGAATCCTGATTCGGAGCATCCTAGAGACTTCAAAAGGGTGTCAACGAAGGCAAAGAGGTAGGAGCTCATTCGTTTGTAGAGCCATATTCGTTGCTCGTTCCACCAACCAAGGATTGTGCCACCAGAAGAGAGAAATTCTACCAGGCTGTATGTGTATTTGGCAAATATCACATATGCAAATGGTACAAACCATAGACTTGTGTACTGGCCATTGACAAAATATAAAATCTTTTAGTCACAAACATTATATGGACACTAAAGTTTCATGATTGCATACACAAACATTTGATATATGCAAATGAAAAACGTAGAGAATGTACCTGAGGAAACAAGGAAATGCCACGGAGGAGACAAATAGAAGGTACGATAGAGTAATATAGTGTTGCCAAGCAATTAGGGGCCCAGAGACAATAGCAGCAATATCCCAATTGAAGGCCAAAACTGATCCTTCCATTAGCATACCAAGCAGGACTATACTTGGAGAGCAAAATCTGAAAATCACCTTCTGACCATCTCTTGTGCTGCACAAGTGCCTGAGGCAGTGTGGTTGCCGCCACGCCTAAGAATCCTGTCCTTCCTGAATTGAAATTCACTGATTTCCATCCCTTGCATTGGATTGATAGCCCCGTTATCACGTCTTCAACGGGGCACCCATATTTCAAACCCATCTACCATCAAGCGTACGATTACTAGTGAAACATAATACGTAACACATGATTAAAAAAATATTGACATACATACAGAGAAAGAGAGACTGACCTCTTCTCCCCATTGAGTGTTCTTCTCGTAACTAGAACTTGCAAGAGACTTCAGTTTTTCTTGGAATTCGACTACATTTTCTTCTCTCTTTGTAACATTTTCACTCTTCAATACAATTTTATTTCCTTTACTAAATTCCCTGCCTAGTAGAGTCTCTCTTCGGTGAAAGCAGCCAGTTCCAACATATAAAGGGCCTCCAAAACCATCCAAACCATGAAACTCCACCTTCATCATCAAAAAACAATCAATGAGAAAACAAATAAAACAAATGAACTATAATAACATCATTGTGATATATATGTATGTATGTATGTATCATGTATGTAAGTATTTATGTACTCACATCTCTGATTACTCGCATAGAGCTACCATATAGATCATTCTTGGTGACATTAGCAAAATTCTGGGGGAACTGCACAAAAGCAATCTCATGGCCCTTCTCTTCATCCATGAAGAAGCAAAGAGCATCTCTAACAGAGTGTGAATTGTTCGAGTACATATCACAGTCAACATTCAGAATGACCGGTGCATTGCTGATCATTGATGAAACCCTTATCTGCTCATAAAACCATTAGAAAAATTAAGTCAGAAATGAAGTGATTGTGATTGATCATGACACCAAGAGAAACAAAAACGATTCGAAAGATGTTGTAACAACTGACTAGAATGAAACAAAAGCTACATTTTGAATGATTTATGTAGACATATGAATTACCAATGAATTCATAGCTCCTGCTTTGAAATTGTGGAAATGTTGGGGTCTTTTCTCTCTAGCCAAGTACACCAAAGTTGGCAATGCACAACCTTCAACATTAGTGGCAAGTGGATCTTTTCCATCTATTAATATCTGAAAAAGCATAACAAAACCAAAATTTTTAAATATAAAACAACTTGAAGACTATATAAATTCTGCTAACAAATTGCAGTCATTGTAAGGTATCGATGGTTTACTTGAAGAAAGGTGTCATGGTCTTGTCTAGATGAGTATGAATTCCACTGAGAAAACCCTTTGTGTTTCATTTTTATCTCTTCAGAGATTCTATCAAGCTTGGTTGCAGCTTGGATTCTGCTCTTCATTTCTTCATATAATTTCTACACAGAGAAGAGGCTTATGTCAGGAAGAGACTTTACAAACAAGTAATGAAACAATTTCAAGAACAACACATTTTACATCATTGTTAGATGGTTATACATATAAAATTCACTTTTAATTTATGGTCACATAGATATGAAAACAAACAAGATTTTTTTTTTCTTTTAAAACATAATAAAAATGTTTTCATAAGAAAAACTAAAATGTATCAATAAAATTTTATTAACATACATTTCAGTTTGACTCAAATACAGGTAATTGTATAGATTTTAAAATTCGTAGAACTCTTTAAATAATATAACAAACTTCTTAAACCTTCTTAATTTATTAGATTTTTGTCTTTAATAAGAGGTCCTTACCTACTTTTAAAAGTTGACAAAATACCGTAGTTAGACGGAATCTTAAAAAAATTATCATTTATTATTAATAAATCTTTCCACTCCATGACAAAAGTAGATGTCAGCAAGTCATCTATATCAACTTGAATATGAAAAGCATAATCAATGCTACTTAGTTGACTTATAATGAAATAATTATAGTTAAATCTTCCTTTAAATCTTGTTTATCTAACTGACCAACTCCCATTGGAATTAAAGTCTTCCTTCACAAGCGAAGAACAATGACCCAATTATTATTTTTATTTCAAAGTAAACAATTTTATATTACCTTCACAGCAGCCTGGTGTTTGGACTGACTATCACCAAGAGAATCTTCAGAATTTGAGTCAAAATAAGCAGCAGGGGCTCTTGGTTCTACATTGAACTTCTTGCAAAATGGAATCCAATGTTTGCTGAAGTGAGAGGCCTCCATGAGAGCATAGAAAGTGTGCTCAGAACCAGCATCATCAGAGAGATAAACACTGAGCTTCTCTGGTGGATAATCATATGCCATCACTGATAAAACAGTGTTGATCACCAGCATCGGTGGCTCGAGTTGGGGGTCTGCTGTGCACACAAATATGTCCACTCCAGGCAACTCTTTCTCATGCCTGTACTAGATAGGAATCAATAAATAACAAAAAAAATAAGAATAATAAGTATTTTAACTCTAACTCAATTTTTCAGGGATTTTTGTGGCACGATTGTTATAATAACAGTGATAAAATAAAACAAATTCGAATTAGACTCATTTATCTAATTTATTATCTAATATATATGTATAAAACTTATTGAATATGAATATATTAAATTTCTCAACAGTTAAAGTAATTTTTTTTTTTTTATTTATCTTATACATCTAACATTATATCTACAAAATGAGTCGAATTAAAAATAAAAACAAAAACAAGCGAGAGAGAGAGAGTTAGTGAGGAACCTTTGGGAAAGCCTGTCTTTGAAGGTGGACCTATAGACTTTGTTCCACCTGAAGGCTTGAGTTAGGACCCAATAGAAACCAAACCAAAGCTCAGCTGCAAGCAGACCAAACCAGACCCACCTCCCAGTTTCATCCTTACTCGGTATGTGACTCACTCTATAAGCCAAAATCAAGCATATGCCCACCAAAACAGACACCGCGAAGAGCCTGTACACAACTCTTCCCTTGCCTCTTCTTGTCTCAAACAATGGCACATACCCATCTCCTTTCATTGTATTTGTTTCTCTCTTATCTCTTGTTTCTTGTATCTACAATAACGTTGTGTTAGCTTCAAATGCATATATATGGTGTAAAGTTCATCAGCTCAAGTTCAACGCATCATTGAGTTATATAACTTTTTTATTAAGCAAGTTGGAGCTACTGTGATAGCTTAGTTCTTGTCTTCTTGTGAGAAATTATTTTAAAAATTATTTCCTCA
This sequence comes from Dimocarpus longan, assembly GCA_022984855.1. Classification (NCBI taxonomy): domain Eukaryota; kingdom Viridiplantae; phylum Streptophyta; class Magnoliopsida; order Sapindales; family Sapindaceae; genus Dimocarpus; species Dimocarpus longan. The sequence continues at coordinate 23,788,048 of CM041014.1, forward strand.
GTCGCCAGGATGGCGTCATCACAATATAAAAAAAAATTAAATATATCATTTTAAAAAAAAAAAAAAAAAATACGTGCATCTTTATAATTACGATGGTTTCAAGTTTTATTATGTGTATTTTATAAATACGTACGAAAAGTCTTATTTTTTTTGTGAAAATAAATATTCGAATTTAATATGTCTAATTTATTTGATATTAATTTTTTTAAAAAAAAGTATATTTAGAAATAAACAAATGAAATGATTGTTCTTTAAAGAAATTGGAATTAATTTATAAGAATGCATCAGTTACCGATTGCAAAACCAAACAAATTATAACGCAGAGATGAAATCAAATTGTCTTACAGGTAATAACGTGAGAGCTCTGTTAATTGAGATAATTGGTTAATTAGTTAGTAATTAACAAATAATGAAGAGGTTGAACTGTTGAAGTCCGCATTGTATCATTTTTTTTAAAATTATGTTTGCTATAAAGTCAAAACGATATCAAGAACTTTATTTTGCTCGCTAGACTATTTCAAACCAGACGGCGCAGTAAAGCTACTAGAAGACCAAGTTTTTATTTATTTTTTTTTTTGAAGTACCAAATTTTTTTTCCTCTGTTTTGTTTGTCAATCTTCAAAATTGGTTGGTTTCGTGGCTGGCTTCTTTCTAACCCCAGAAAATTTATGAAGACAACAAATACCTACAGTCTACTTATGCAATGCATTAGCAATATGTGCGTCACTTCACTGCTACTTCAGTTACACCCTTTTTAATTTTTATCCATCTGACCGATGGTTTTTACTGCATCAATAATTTATAATATATTTAAATATCGATTCACTTTGTTATAAAATTTATTGGATGATATTATAATAATATATTATTTAAGTCGGTCATAACCGACTCAATTTGCCTATATATATGTATAGCTTCGGTGTTAAATATACATGCTTTTACTGACTTCTCATATCTCTCTCTCCCTTTATTGCTTTTATTGAATTTATTACTTTCACTTTCTCTCGCCTCTCTCTGCACTTTTTTACATCTAAATCTCACTCTAGTCCCTGATAATTTCTTCTTAAACCCTTAATAACTACTACTTTCATTCTATTCATTTATTTTAATCTTATAACACGTTATCAGCACGATCTTGAACCTGAAGTTCTTGATATTCTGACTCTAATTCTAACTGAGAAATTTGATTATGCCAACCCAATCTATGTACGGCTCTACCAACTCAACCAATGTACGGTTCTGCCGACTCAATTATTATTATCATGCATTACAGATCTAACTATTTAATTTTATTTATTTACTTATTGTTATATACTATATGTGCAACTTTGTTACTATTATTTACTAGTTTTATTATGTATCTCATGCACGGCTATGCCGGCTCAATATATCATTTATATTAACTAATTGCTTAGTTATTTCTTTTATATTTTATGTTTTTCTATTCCCTTTAATTTATAATGTACTAGAACCTGAAGTTCTGGATCTTAATCAATGGAATCTAAAGTTCTAAATATTTATTGTTAAAACCTGAAGTTATTATTTTTGACTTGAAATTCTAAAAATATAAATGAAATTTTTGGTAACCTGAAGCTTCAAATATATTCATAATTTGAATATAATATTATTTATCATTTTGATTATGTCACTAATTGTGATATTTTATGTATATAGCCATGTCAAATATCGCAAAACCAGAATTTGTTCTACTGGATATATCAGGAAATAATTATCTTTCATGGATCCTTGATGTAGAGCTGTATCTGCAGTCCAAGGGCTTAGCTGATACAATTAGAGATAATAATGAAACATCTCTACAGGATAAAGCAACTGCAATGATCTTTATCCGTCGCTATTTACATGAGAGCCTGAAGACTCAATACCTCACAATTAAAGATCCACTGACTTTGTGGAAAAATTTAAAAGACAGGTATGACCATCAGAAAACTGTTGTCCTCCCCAGAGCTCGGCATGAGTGGAGTAATTTAAGACTCCAAGATTTCAAATCAGTTGCTGATTATAATTCTGTCCTGTTTAAGATAACTTCACAGCTGAATTTGTGTGGTGAAATACTGACTGATGCAGATCTGTTAGAAAAGACATATACTACTTTTCATGCATCTAATGACTAATGTGCTCCTGCAGCAGCAATATAGAGAACGCATGTTTACAAAATACTCTGAGTTAATCTCATGTCTCTTAGTGACAGAACAAAATAATGAGCTTCTGATGAAAAATCATGAACTCCGCCCAGCTGGCGTAGTTGCACTTCCAGAAGCAAATGCTAGCACAAGCAAAGGCCGTGGACGTGGACGCGGACGTGGTAATCATGGTCGTGGCGGGTATAAATTTTCAGGTAATCGAAACCAGAAAAACATCTCTCAAAAGTGGAATGTTTATAATGCTAAACATAACAAGGGCAAAAATGTAGAGAAAAATACCCCTAAAAATTATGAAAATGTTTGTTTCAGATGCGGCATGTCTGGGCACTGGTCTCGTACTTGTCGTACAGCTAAGCATTTGGTTGATATGTATCAAGCCTCTGTAAAGGGGAAGGAAGAAAAGGGGAAGGAAAAGAAAATTGACACAAATTTTGCAGATCAAGATGATGATCCTATAGACATCACAAGCCTGGACTTATCAGATTTTCTTGATAATGCGGATGAAAAAATGGATTACTCAATTGGTGATGGAGATATCCATACCAATTAGAAAGTTACCTAGTTAATATAGTCATATTAACTTTTGTTATGTTAGTATACATTTTTGTAATCTTCTAGAAGTAAGATAATTTATTTTGCGTTGTATTTTGTTATCAATGATGTACTAACATATGGTTTATCTAATGAAAGACGTATATGAATGAAATATCTATCCTCAAAAAGGAAGGTGTAGATATATGTATTGTCGACAGTGCAACAACACATACTATTCTTCAGAATAAGAAATATTTCTCAAATTTGTCAGTAACCAAAGCCAAGGTAAATACTATATCAGGTCCTGCAGATCTGGTCGAAGGTTCTGGAAGAGCTATAATCTTATTAACAAATGATACTAAATTATATATAAATGGTGCATTATACTCAAGTAGATCTAGAAGAAATCTAATCAGTTTCAAAGATATACGTAGTAACGGATATCATATTGAAACTACAAATGAGAAAAATGTTGAATATTTATGCATCACGAAAATTATTTTAGGCCAGAAGCTCATTGTAGAAAAACTCAGAGTTTTCTCATCTGGGTTGTATTATACAATTATGAGATCAATTGAAACTTATGTAGTTTCAAGCCAGAAGCTCTTTAAACCAATAACATTTCGACTTTGGCATGACCGTCTTGGTCATCCAGGATCTACGATGATGCGTAGAATCATTGAAAATTCTCACGGGCACCCATTGAAGAACCTGAAGATTCCATTATCCAATGATAATATATGCACTGTCTGTTCACAAGAAAAATTGGTAATTAAACCATCTATTTCTAAGGTTGGTTTTGAATCTCCATCTTTGCTGCAAAGAATACAAGGAGATATATGTGGACCCATTCATCCACCCAGTGGACCATTCCGTTATTTTATGGTATTAATTGATGCATCAGCAAGGTGGTCACATATATGTTTATTATCCAGTCGTAACATTGCTTTTGCTAGATTGCTTGCTCAAATCATTAGACTCCGAGCACAATTTTCAGATTATCCAATCAAGAGTATACGACTAGATAATGTTGGTGAGTTTACATCAAAAATATTTGATGATTATTGCACATCAATCGGAATTGATGTTGAACATCCAGTCCCACATGTACATACCCAGAATGGTCTAGCAGAATCATTCATCAAACGTATCCAGGTGATTGCTAGAACTTTATTGTTACAAACCAAATTATCAGTTTCTGCTTGGGGACATGCTGTTTTACATGCAGCAACATTGATTCGACTTAGGCCCGCAGCTTATCACCAGTACTCTCCATTACAACTTGTACTTGGGCACAAACCTGATATTTCTCATTTATGCATTTTTGGTTGTGCCGTACATGTCCCTATTGCTCCCTCTCAAAGAACTAAAATGGGACCCCAACTTCGTTTGGGAATATATATTGGTTTTAATTCACCTTCAATTATCAGATATCTTGAACCACTGACAGGTGATCTTTTTACTGCCCGTTTTGCAGATTGTCATTTTGATGAGACAACTTTCCCACCATTAGGGGGAGGAAAAATTTCTCCTGCAGAGAACAACAAGAAAAATGTCACTATTGGAGAGAAAAATGAGCTATCATGGAATGTGACAACAATATCTCATCTGGATCCTCGTACTACCCAATGTGAAAGTGAGGTACGAAGAATAGTTAATCTTCAAATGATTGCGAATCAATTACCAGATGCATTTACTGATGCTGCTAAAATAACAAAATCATACATACCAGCTGTCAATGCACTAGCTAGAATAATTGTTCCTATAGAACAATGTAATCAGAATGCAGCAAATGAATCATCTACTGCACGCCAGAAGCGTGGTAGACCAATAGGCTCAAAAGATAGTATTCCCTGGAAACGGAGTGTAACATTCCGTTATTATGCCTCATAATTTATTAAATAGTGATTTTATATTATCGGACGATGTAAATAATTACCCGTTCGGATCCGGAGGAGTAACAGAATTTTTATAAAATTTTTCAGACGGATCCGGGGATAATTATTTAATCGAATCTCGTAAAATAAATTAGTGTGTCCGGATTTAAATATTTATTCGGAACCTAATGAAGTTTCCGTTCGCGAAATTTGATTTTATTTAAATTTCCAGGATTTGTCTCGAATCGAATCCGAGCGAAAAGCGGAATCCTAAAGCGAGAATTGTCGGAATGGGAGGATTAAATAAAATGAGTGGGGCCATGAGGGACAAATGGCATTCATGCAAAAGGGAAGTAATTACATGTGGCATGAGGTGAAATAAACAAATGAAATAAAAGAAATGAAATGAAATTTTTAAAGTAAAGAGAGCAAGTATATTCGGCCACCACTCATCACCAAACTCAAAATTGAAGTGAAAAGCAAATCAAAAGGAGAGAGTGAGTTTGTGAGTTTATGGAACCGAGAGAGAAAGAGAGACCTGCTCATAGAGGAACTAAGAGTGCTCGAGTGAAGAAGAATCAGATCTGGTTGTGCAAGTTGGAAGAGAGATCGAAGGCTGCTGTTCGGTGATGCTGGACGCGACCAGATCTGAAACGAGAAGCAAGATGCAGCAGCTGCTCGTGTAACCGTGAAGAGGAGTGAGTGGATGTTGCTGCCAAAAGCTTGTTTGTGCAGACCGATTGCTGCATGTGCCATCCAATCAACTCAGGAGCAGATCTGGACCAAGAAATCTTGCATACAAGCAAGAGGAGGCCGTGGTGAGCTGCTGTCATGCTGTTGTTGAAGTGTTGCCGTGTGTTGTCGCCGTCGCTGCCAAGTCTTTTGCCGTGAGCTGAGCTTGCTGGCATCGTGAAGCTGGTGGCGTGAACTGCTGGAGATCCGTGAGGTTGCTGTCGCCGTGAAGCTGGAGGAATGTGAACTACTGTCAGTTTTGAGGTTGGTGTTGCTGTTGTTGTTGCTGAAATTTCTGTTGGCATTATGCTGTCATTGCTGTTGAGCTGTTGTGCTGTTTTTGCTGTCATTGCTGTTGAGCTGTTGTGCTGTTTTGCTGTGTGCTGTGTGCTGCCGTGCTGCTGTCATCGCTGTCTTGCTGCTGGCGTGAGCTGCTGGTGGCTGTAATCGTAGACGCTGCTGCGAGCTGTCAAGCTGAAGCTGTGCCGCTGTTGCGTCATGTGCTGTCATCGAAAAATAAGTTGCTGTCATTGTGCGAACTGCTGCCGAGTTACTGTCTTTGTCATCGAAATTGTTCGCGAGCTGTTTTGAAGTGAAAAACAGCTCAATCGAAGGTAAGTCGCTGCCCCGTTGGTATTGTAATCATAATTCGAATGATATTTGAACGTTAATGATATTCATGTGGATTGAAGGAAGCTCGTAGATAAAAAGGAGTTATTAGGCAGCCCTTCGAAATCAATTTTATCGTGATTATCTCGATTTCCGGAAGGTACGTTGAAGGTCATTAAGATGATTTTTGATAGAAAATGTTTAGGATGGTTTATGGATGAATTTTTGATGATAACATGTTTGGGAAATAGGATTTTAGAACCTCGTTAGTGCGGAGGTTCGTTTAATTAAGTGTCGACATGTTTGCGAATGTTGTACGATGTTGAAATTTATGTTGCGAAGCCGTATAGGGGCTGCTATGTTAGGAAATATGGGCTGTTATGTTTTGTTTTCCATTTTGTAATGATGGGCATGAAAAATGGTTTGCAACGATATGCATTAGAATATTGGAAAGTTATTTGAATATCGCTAGATTGTTTTCAAGTGTTTCAATCTAGTTTTCCTTGGTTTCAAAAGGCGTTAATTCTCTATTTAGTGTCGAATGAGTTGTGATTAAAGATGCCATGATGTTAAACGATACTTGAATATGAGTTGAATAAATATCTATGACGGAAACAATTGAGAAATTTCATGATAATTTGTTAGAGATTAATCGCGTAAAGGAAAGGCGATGCGACTAAGTTTATAAGCTATTAAAGTGTGATTATACGCGCTGTTTCGAGATGATATCCATTGGAAGTTTTTGGGATGCATAATAGAAGAGCATATAGTTATAGAGCATTTTTGTAATGCTAGAAACTTGCTAAATAGATTTTGCTATGTTTGTTTAATGAAAGGTCAAGGAGAACCCGGCGAACCGGATTCTCGACCCGAAAGTAAGAGTAAGGCTTAAGAAGAGCATTCGATTCAAGGATTGAATCATTTTGAGGTCGGTATACACATTATCTTTAAAGTTTATTTGAAAGTGTTTTTGTTATGAAATGAATTTCTTAAATGAGATTGTTGTGTGAATATCTTTAAATGATATTGTTATATCTTTTCAATATGATACATTTACAAACGTATTTTACTACACTTGAAATGAGATACGAAATTGATTCGTTAAGCAAATTTTGTTACTAAAATCAAGTGAAAAATATGTGATACAAACGTTGTGATATAAATAGCCCTTGTAAACATAGATATCGATAAATGGAAATTGGTAATTGACATGTCAATAGCGAACTTAGCAGCTGCACCGTTTATTTACATTGATTCGTTATGGATTATGAGAGGCACTAGGTGTCCGATCCTGAACGATTATATGTGTTATGATATACGACCCGGTGGATAATCACCGAGCGGCCGTTGCCGGGGTCGACCGTTATTTCGGCGGATACTACCGCGTGCCCGATGCCGGAAACCCATATACCAATACATGGGTATCGAATATATGTTTACTAAGGGGCACTGAGAAAAATGTGATAAGCGATGAAATGAAATTGTTACATGATATAAAATACTCAATGTTTTGAAATATGTTGAACTCGAAAAATTGTGAATTTATATGTTTAAGTATTTTCATGCAGCATATCTATATATATGTTTGTGAATGATAAAGTTATAATGCTTTTGGTTTACGAATGAAATTATATATATTAGAATTGGAAATTAGATTATGTGTATACCCACTAAGCAAATATGCTTAGCGCGTTGTTTTACCACGCGCAGGTTGAACATTGTGTTTCCATTCCCAGACAGGGAAGTAGCTGATACGCGGAAGTTCAGTCAGTCACCATCCATCCTACACTTTTGGTAGTTATATATATATATTGCGTAGGATCATGCATTTTGAAACATATGTATAAATATGTAAATTATCGTATTTCACTTATGTAAAAAGCTTATGTATATTTCTTTAAGCTTACTTTTGAATATATATGCATATGAATGTTTATGATATAATTGAGTAATGTAATGTTTGGAAAATGGATCGGAGGTCTGAGATGGAAATTCTGAAATTTATGTTTTAAAAATGTTAGAGTTTTATTTACATAGAATGAATTTTGGATTTTAGAAAAATAGAGGAAACTCTGCCGAAATTATTTTTTTAAAAAAAAAACAAAAAAAAAAATATTTCCGCTATCTTGGTAATGAGTTTTATAATTTTGATAATAAGTTTTTAAAAAGGTAACAGAAACGGTTTTATAAAGGAAAGTAACGTTCTCCGTTCTGAATTTCCGACCGTAACGGAAGTCGGGCGAAGGGCGTTACACGGAGAATGAAAAATTCTGATTCTTCTAAAAATAATACTCAAGCGACAAAATTCATTATCTCTGAAAGATCAACTCCAGAAGAGTTGCCAATCCCTGAAGAGACTGAAACCCCTAAAGAGGTACAAACACTTGATGAACCACAAAATTCTGAAAATCAAGAAATTTCAATCAATTGTGCCGAATGTATGTGGAATCGTAATAAAATAATCATCGATGATATATTTTCATATACAGTAGCTTTGAAAGTTATGAACGATGATTATGAACCACATACTGTTAATGAATATAGGCAACGACACGATTGGCCTGAATGGAAAGATGCAATTCAAGCAGAATTAAATTCCTTAGCCAAACGTAAAGTCTTTGGACCTGTAGTCCAAACGCTTGAAAATGTCAAATCTGTTGGATACAAATGGGTATTTGTACGGAAACGTAATGAAAAACAAGAAATTGTAAGATATAAAGTAAGGCTTGTTGCACAAGGTTTCTCACAGAGACCAGGAATTGATTATGATGAGACGTATTCACCTGTCATGGATACAATTACATTTAGATTCTTGATCAGTTTAGCAGTCTCAGAAGGACTTGAAATGCGGCTTATGAATGTAGTGACGGCATATTTATATGGGTCACTTGATACTGATATCTATATGAAAATTCCTGAAGGATTTAAAATGCCTGAAGCATACAAATCAAAAGCTAACAATGTTTATTCAATTAAATTGCAACGATCCTTGTATGGATTAAAACAATCTGGACAAATGTGGTATAATCGTCTCAGTAAATACCTGACAAATGAAGGATATATTAATAATCCTATATGCCCATGCGTATTCATAAAGAAAACAGAATCTGGATTTGCCATTGTTGCAGTTTATGTTGATGATATGAATTTAATCGGAACACCTGAAGAGCTCCTAAAAACTGCTGACTATTTAAAAAGAGAATTTGAGATGAAAGATTTGGGACAAACGAAATATTGTCTCGGCTTGAAAATTGAGCACAAATCGCATGGAGTACTTATTCATCAATAAGCATATATTGAAAAAATCCTAAAACAATTCAATATGGATAAAGCTCACCCCTTGAGTACCCCTATGGTTGTTCGATCTCTTGATCCTAAGAAGGATCCATTTTGACCTAAAGAAGATGATGAACAAATACTTGGTCCAGAAGTACCATATCTAAGTGCAATTAGTGCCTTATTATATTTAGTACAATGTACTAGGCCTGATATTGCTTTTTCAGTAAACTTGTTAGCCAGGTTCAGTTCTAAACCAACACGACGTCATTGGAATGGTATCAAACATATTTGTCGTTATCTTCGTGGAACAACAGATTTGGGGTTATTCTATTCAAAATCTAATAGTGGTGCAGGTTTGATTAGTTATGCTGATGCTGGATATCTTTCAGATCCTCATAAGGCTCGTTCACAAACTGGGTACGTTTTTACTTATAATGATACGGCAATTTCATGGCGCTCAACAAAACAGATTTTGGTTGCCACATCCTCCAATCATTCTGAAATTCTTGCACTGCATGAAACGAGCCGAGAATGTATATGGTTGAGATATGTCATTCACCATATTCAGAGTACATGCGAACTATCTACTGCTTCAAATTCCCCCACAATCATATATGAAGACAATGCTGCATGTATTGCTCAAATCAAAGGAGGATACATCAAATGAGATAGAACTAAACATATTTCACTAAAGTTCTTTTATACTCATGAGCTCCAACAAAGTCAGCAGATTGATGTTAAACAAGTCCGCTCCCCAGATAATCTCGCAGATTTATTCACCAAAACATTACCAACATCAACATTCGAGAAATTGATTTATGGCATAGGAATGCGTCGAGTATGTAAATTACATAATTAATTTTGAAGCATTTTTCAGGGGGAATATATTAAATCAATGTGGACATATGTGCACTGTACTCTTTTTTCCTTCGATCAGGTTTTATCCCACTGGGTTTTTCTGACAAGGTTTTTAATGAGACAGTCATTTTAAGCATATCCAAACATTATTAAATCCAGAATATTATAATATTTTTGATCCAGCAGATCATAAAATATCTTTTGTTTAGATTTTTATTTTATTAAATTTTTATAAATATATTACAATGATATCATCCAAGGGGGAGTGTTATAAAATTTATTGGATGATATTATAATAATATATTATTTAAGTCGGAAATAACCGACTCAATTTGCCTATATATATGTATAGCTTCAGTGTTAAATATACATGCTTTTACTGACTTCTCATATCTCTCTCTCCCTTTATAGTTTTTATTGAATTTATTACTTTCACTTTCTCTCGCCTGTCTCAGCTGCCACCACTTTTTTACATCTAAATCTCACTCTAGTCCCTGGTAATTTCTTATTAAACCCTTAATAACTTCTACTTTCATTCTATTCATTTATTTTAATCTTATAACACACTTGATTATATTATAAAATTATTGAGTTAAATATAATTAATTAATATAAATATGATTTGATTTATTTAATTATAATAAAAAATATAATAAACAAAAATTTAAAATATAATTATTTATTTATAATTATAATTATCAGATATATTAATATTTAAGTATATTATAGAATATATTTTAATCTAATATTAATAAATCGATGATGACATAGGAGATAATATATGTGTAGTACTTTAATAAACGTCTTGTTGCGGTTTATGGCTGAGAAAAAACGAAAAAGAGCGTCGCTGGTTTTCTTTCCTGTCATGTTGGAAGCATATGTATGTTGAATTCATATGTATGACATAGGAGATAATATATGTATGTTTTATGTCATAAACTGGTTTATGACATACATATGTGGTTCTTTGAAGGTCAAATGTGTGCTGAAAGTACAACCACCACCATGCACAAGTTTGTGGCTATGAAAAGTTGAAAACACAACACAGAACATAAAAGGTTTTTTTTTTTTTTTTAAGAAAATGACTACAGAGAGCAAAAGACAGAGGTTTTGGACGTTTGTGAGGGTCAGAAAATAGTGGCTGCTGTTACTTTTTTATGTTAAAATCTGTGTCTTGTTTGTTATTTGCTTTGTTTTCTTGAGCATTTTAAACGTAAAGTTTGTAATATGAATTTGTATGATCTATGGAGTTTTCAAATGTAAAATTATACACTAATATATGAAATTAACACTAATCTAAACAGACAATGATGAGCAATCATCCCTTCTCTCTAAATTTTTGAAAGTCTATGTAATTATGGTTGATAAAGTAATAGTAGAAAACAATCATATTCTAATAACTCATTTAGTATAGTACTTATGTGTTACTTAATTATTAGAAGGTGAGATGTAAGCGAGATAAGCAGGACATCCAAATTTAATTTGGACACTATATATGTGATATTGATTGTAAACTATGTTGTTTAAAGTGTAGTGAATTATGGGACCTGATTATACCCTTATTTAAACCTGATATGTATTCATAAAACAATTACAAATTGGTAACATCTTTTAAGATAAAGCAAATGAAACTTGCATCCTTTTTGCTGTGTATGTGAACACCAAACAAGAGTCTTTAAGAGTTTTAATGGATTTTCTTCAAAAATGGTAGCAAGATCCTGAGCTCTATTAATCATATCATACATAATTGAATTCGTTGAAGAATTGAAATCAAACCACCAAAAGTAATTTTGACATCCTTATTAAACGTATAATATGTCATCCTAATTTTTAAGGCATTATAAGGCTTGCCAATGAAGCTAAAAATTATACACTGATATATCATTCGTATACACATTAATAAGATACTGAGTATGAATCAGGTCATGAGGCCAACAACAAAAATAACAAGTACGGTGAGGTGGGTTTGGACCACATTATTCCTCTTTACACTAAGTTTGGAGGGTTGTTTACTCCGAGTTTATATGTGGACCGAAGTGGGCGGGGTTAGGTGTGATATGGACAGTTGGGTTGGGCTGATTTATCTCATATCTCATCAGGCCCTCCTGGCCAAGCAGGCCAAGACTTGATGTTCATTTATTGTATTCCGTTTTGGAAAGGAAAATTTTTAATAGATAGACTTGTCACATTATTTATTTATGTTAAATTTAATATATATAACTCTGTGAGTAGTATGTTACATTCTATCAATATTTTAGCTGGAAAACATGTTCCAGCACTTGAAGAGGAAAGACACCAATCCCAACCACAAGTTCATAAACTGATCACGTTCAAAACAAAAACTTTAAAGGATAAATTCAGGAGCTTCTATACATTCAACTAAATATAGACAGACTCGTATGGTTTTAAAACCTTTGTATGAAGGTCTTTTGCTTTTCTATATATGTTACATATGTTCACTGAAATTAATTAGACTAGGTTACTTTGAATTCTCTTATATATTATACATATGTTTACTGAAATTAATTGGACTAGGTTACTTTGAATTCTCTTATATATTATAAATCACCTAAGTTGATTAGACGAAAAAAGAAATCAAATCAAGTGTGATATGATCTGTTTGTATTTTAATCAAAATTAAAAAAAAAGAAATTTACCCTGATTTAAATCTTGTGTATCCACCAGAGTTTAATAGAGTCCCTGTATACACTCAAAGCTGATAGACCAATAATCCTATAAAATATTTTCCAGTCATTGACAGAAGCATTCATAATTTACAATAGTTTCTTTCGTAGGATAAACTCAAATCTTTTTCTTTGCCATTATCTGTTGATAAGTCGATATTGTCACTTGGACTTTTATGGTAGCATAATACACAACCTTGGGTCTGGCATCCTCCTTGCAATGGCCTTTCCATTATTATTTGGTATATGCCATTGCCACCATAACTAAACCAATTGTGAATTTTCAGGTTATTGGTTTTTCAAATAGTACAAACATTCAAACTTCCTCCAAGTAAATGTTCACTTCTGACTGATCACATTGCGAATTCTCTTTATATGAAACATTACCTGGTCTCTTGTTTATAGTATAATTTTTTGTCCTGCAGGAACAAGACTGAATTATAATCTTCTGAACATGTCATTCACAGACAATTGGAGTGACGATCATTGCTTTATGAATGCTTCTGTTACAAATTCAAATTCTGCTATGACAGGTAGTCCAAGGCTAGCGTCAAGCAGCACTGAACATAGATATCATTGTAAAGAGATAATTTGGCACAAATATTATCGGAGAAGATTATTACAACAATTGCTTGTTATTTTTCATTTTTTTATCAATTTGTAATACATTTTCCTTTCTGTGTTGTGATTAGAACTTAAACTTCGTCTTTTTTTTTTTTTTTTTAAATTTTTATTTTTTTCATGTAAGATTTTCAATTTGGTTTGCCAAACAAGCTATTCCACGAACCCAACCAGGCTCTCTCAAAGCTCTAGTTCTTGCAAACTATTGTTCCAGAACATAGTCTAAGGTTGTTGGAGCTACACCCAAGAAGGGCTTTCTCACTGGATCGTAAAACACTGATGTCCATCCCCTGCGTTGAATGGCCAAGCCAGTCACAAAGCCTTCAACTGCACATCCATTTGTCAATCCCATCTCCAATATAATAAACTGATCAGTGATCAGCATCAAAACAAAAACTTTAGAAGATAATATTCAGGAACTTCTCTACCTTCAGCTAAATACAAACAAATTTTTATGGTTTCAGATCCGTTTTATTAAGGTTTCTAGCTTTTCTAAATATGTTACATACTTTAGAATTAATCAGGTTGATTACCATGAAATTTCTTATATTTTTTTGTAAGTTCCCTTACTTGATTAGATGGAAAAAAAATGGCAAATAAATAAATGCAATATATCTGTATTTTGTTAGATTAATTCAATCCAATCCTATCTGAACCAACATGCATAAGTTTAATGTATAATAATTTAACCGAATTTGATACAACAGAATTGCAAGGGGGTTGGTCTCCTTTGCGCATCAGTTGTCCTAATGTTTCCCTGACGTATGTTGGATGGCAATTCTTTAACTGGAGAACAATCCATCAAATTGAGTTCAAGGAGATTCGGGGTGATGTCAGGCTCCACACTAATTGATGTTCTTGATAGACGTAAGTTTCATTGGACTGATCGTTGAATGTTTTGAACATGATGGCCCCTGACAGATTAAGAATTAATTTTGCCGACTTGTTCAGTGCGGCAATGTGGAAGGGTACCAAAATTACGTCGGCCACTTAAGAAGATGCGTGTCAGCTCTTTATGTTCATCGAATCCTGGTAGAGACCGAATATTGGTATTGGAGTGGTCAATCTTTTGAATTTTAGGAAGCTTTGGTAAAGTTGAGTCATCAAAACTTTCTAAAGAAGTAGCATCCGAAATATCAAGTAGCTCGAGTTTATCAAGTCCTCCTAGGCTTTGGAGTTTCTTCAAGCGCGAGCACCCGCTAAGGATGAGCACACGTAGTTCTCTTAGTTTGGAAAACGAAGGCAGTGATTCGATCAGCTTGAGTCTTGATAGGTTGAGGCTTTCGAGATTAGTGATTTCATCGAACAGATCGCTTGGCATTGACTTCAAGGAGCAGGCACCAGAAAGATCAAGTATCTCAAGATTAACAAGCTCTTTCAGGCTTTGCACTTCTTGCAGACAAGACAACTGCCTTAGGACGAGAGAACGCAGTTCTTGTAGATTGGAAAGTGAAGGAAGTGATTTTATCTGTAGTTCAGATAAGTTAAGGCTTTGAAGATCAGTCATTCCATCGAAGAGTTCATCAGGAAATGAAAATAATTGGCTGTCACCTGATATCTCCAGAACTTTCAATGTTTTAAGTTCCTTGATGTGGGCAATGTCGTCAAGGGGCAGGTTACATCTTCTGAGTACAAGAACAAGCAGCTTGTCCATTGACAATGACGAAATGAGTGAGACTGATCACACCTGGCTTTGAAAACCGCAAGAACCTTAAGTTCCTTCATGGAGTTGAAACTTGATTGATGATGGACTTCTCTGGTCATATGACTACCATCGATCAGCAATGTAGAGTTCCTCTCCCAGGATTTAGGATTGCATAGCTTCTTTATCATACCATTCATTCGTGTGACTCTACCAAGACTTACATCATTTTTAAGCACTTCAAATAATCTCAGAGTAGCTGTAAGAGGGCAGGAGTACTTAATCATCTTCAACACCGCTCCTTCCACTACAACAATATTATTATCCAGAATCATTAATAGAGCACGACCAATGAGCTCCACCAGAACACCATGTCCCTTCCGATATGCTTCCTCAATCTGATCACCCTTCCGATATGCTTCCTCAATCTGATCAAAGGGATCGAGATAGCCCTCCATTATCCAATGACAGATTAACTCATTGTAATGAAGGCCACCATAATTGCGAAACAATTGCATACCATGCCAAAAACAGTTTCTTGTAACACTGTTTTTTATCATGTCACAAGCACAATAAATAAGTGGATTTACTCTGATGTTTTCTCATCGAGAGCCGCTCTTGATATGGAACTTTCCAATTCTGAAGCATTAGCTTGGGCAATGTAATTTAAGGTTTCGGCTATCACAATGATCGCAGCAGGCTCACCCTTGCTCTTTTCAGCTTTTGCGCTTTCAAGACTTTGAAACCTTTGATTATTAGAAACGGCCATTTTATCAACCCTCTTGCGCAACAATTGAAGTAACTCTTCTAGCAGCAAATGTTACCGAAACTTGACCACTTCACTGTTTTGATTAGCAATATGGTCTGCAAATTTTGTTGTAATTATAATCTTTGGAAAATCGGAAGGAAACAATTGCGATAGCTCTAGTTGCAAGTCAGCCTTAGAAATCATGTCATTTCCCACATTATCCAGAACTAGCAGAAGATATTTATTTTTGACGGATGACATCTCTTTCAGTTTTTCTTGTATACTTTCTTTCAATTTTTCTTCTGTCATTTCTGTTGGTTTTGGCTAAATTAGCCATGTTAATCAAATCCCACATCTAAAGAATACAAAATGGTGGGATGTTTGGTGGATTAAAAATAGGTCCTTTAGTTAATTGATTTTGTACCCCAAAACAAGAATTGTAAAAGATCCATACATTTGTATTATTCTTGTTTTCTTCCCATATGTTTCTGGGTTTTTGGATCTTACCCAGATTTTGTAATATTTTGCTAAGGGAGCTAGTGGAAGTTTTCAGCAGCGCCCGTGGACGTAGGTTTTATACCGAACCACGTAAATTCTGGTGTGTTCTTTCTTTTTTCGCTTTGCATTTATTTTTCTGCTTTTCTGCTTTATTAGTATTTGTTATTTATATTTAATAGCTAGCATTAGTAGTTGTGTATTTGTTTAATTTCCGCTGCGCACAACAAGTGGTATCAGAGCCCTAGGTTTCGATTGATCTAGGAAATTGTCTAGGGCATTAGCTAGCTATTAAATATTTGTTTGTAAAGTTTCGGTGTTATTTTGGAATAGTTACAATTTAGGGAAGTTCTGTCAAAAAGACTATAATTGTCTAAGGAGACTGGATTTTAAGTGGGACCGTTTGTGACCCCTCCAGCCTTTCCTGGGAGCTAACCTTTTGAGTACTATTCATTTGATCACCAAGCTATTGGCATAAAATTGTCTAGGGCATTAGATAGCTATTTGTTTGTAAAGCTTCGGTGTTATTTTGGAATAGCCACAATTTAGGGAAGCTCTGTCAAAAAAGACTATAATAGTCTAAGGAGACTGGATTTTAAGTGGGACCGTTTGTGACCCCTCCAGCCTTTCCTGGGAGCTAACCTTTTGAGTACTATTCATTTGATCACCAAGCTATTGGCATAAAACTTTTGTTGTAAAGCAGAAATGACATCATCTTCACATGTAAAAATTGAAGTAGAGAAATTTGATGGTCGAAATAATTTTGGCCTATGGCAAAGTGAAGTTACGGACGTCTTGTATCAACAAGATTTGGATATTGTTCTGGAAGAAACAAGACCAGAGAATATTGAAGAAAGGGACTGGGAGAGGCAAAATGCGAAGGCATGTGGTTTAATTCGCTCATGTCTCTGTAGAGAGCAGAAGTATCCGTTCATGAAGGAAACCTCTGCTAGTAAATTGTGGAAGGCGCTGGAGAACAAATATATGAAGAAAAACAATGAGAATCGGCTATATTTGTTGAAGAGGTTGTACCGTCTTCAGTTGAAACCAGGTTTGAATATCAATGACCATATTGATAATTTCAACCGTTTGTTAGCTGATTTGTTGAATTTGGATGAAACGTTCAAAGATGAGCAGAATGCCATGCTGTTGATAGGATCTCTTCCTGATGAGTTAGATCATTTGTGCATTACACTTATTCATGGGAAAGAAAAATTGTCCTTTGAAGAAGTGTGTGCAGCTTTGCTTAATTATGAAATTCGTAAGAAAGATCAGAAAGAGAACAAGGATGAATCAGCAGAGGCGCTTACAGTTAGGGGAAGAAGTAAGAGTCGGAAACAGGAAAGAAGGGGCAGATCACAGTCAAGAAAAAGACCTGATAAAGATGAATGTGCCTTTTGTCATGAGAAAGGGCATTGGAAGAAAGATTGTCCGAAGCTGCAGAAGAAAGATAAGGGCAAGGGTAAAGCTACTTCCGATGCATATGTAGCCGAACATGAGGAAGAAGATTTTGTGTTGGTTAGTCTATCATCAACATCTGGATCTGGTGAGTGGATTTTAGATTCGGGTTGTACTTATCACATGTGTCCACATAAGGAATGGTTCTTCAACTTCGAAGAGCTAAATGGTGGAATTGTGCTCATGGGTAATGATAACTCATGCAAAACTAAGGGGATAGGTTCAATCCGATTGAAGAATCACGATGGATCGACCAGAGTTTTGACAGAAGTTCGGTATGTTTCAGATTTGAAGAAGAATCTCATATCATTGGGAGCCTTAGAATCTAAAGGCTACACGGTATCTATCAGAGATGGAGTTATGAGAGTGGTATCTGAGGCTTTGGTGGTAATGAAAGGTACAAGGAAGAACAACTTGTACTACTACGATGGTAGTACAGTTACTGAATCAGCAGCAGCAGTATCAGAGAAGGATGTTGATTCAGATATGATCAGGCTATGGCATATGCGTCTGGGACATGCAGGTGAGAAAGCTTTAAGCAGTTTGGTGGATCAAGACTTGTTGAAAGGAGTAAAAACCTGTAAGTTGGATTTTTGTGAACATTGTGTTCTGGGAAAGCAGACGAGAGTGAAGTTTGCAACTGCAGTTCATGATACTAAATGTATTTTGGATTATGTTCACTCTGATGTGTGGGGACCCACAAGGACAGCCTCCTTGGGTGGTAAACACTATTTTGTTACATTTGTTGATGACTTTTCCAGGAGAGTTTGGGTATACATGATGAAGAATAAGGCTGATGTACTTGGGATTTTCCTTAATTGGAAAAAGATGATTGAGACTCAGACTGGGAGAAAGATTAAGTACCTCAGAACAGATAATGGAGGTGAATATTGCAGTAAATCTTTTCGAGAAGTCTGTCAAGATGCGGGTATTGTACGTCATTTTACAGTTAGACACACACCACAACAGAATGGGGTGGCAGAACGCATGAACCGAACGTTGCTGGAGAAAGTTCGGTGTATGTTGTCTAATGCTGGGTTGGGCAAGGAGTTTTGGGCTGAGGCAGTGACTTATGCATGTCATCTCATTAATCGCTTACCGTCAACGGCGATCAGTGGTAGAATTCCATTGGAGGTATGGTCTGGAAAGCCTGTTACTGATTATGATTCTTTACATGTCTTTGGTTGTTCTGCTTATTATCATGTAAAGGAATCTAAATTGGATCCGAGAGCAAGGAAAGCTATATTTGTGGGGATGTCTTCAGGGGTGAAAGGGTATCGTCTTTTATATCCTAATTCGAAGAAGATAATCTTCAGCAGGGATGTTACTTTTGATGAGTCTTCGATGCTGAAAAAGAAAATAGAAGATATTGTTGAGGGTAATCCGCAACAGGTGGAGTCTACTCGGAAGCAGATGGAGTTTTTTCAGAAACAGATAGAGTCAACAAATAATCCAGCTAGAATTGTTGATGCAGATGATGACACTCCTATGATCGAGGAGGTTACTGAAGAAGAAGGAGAAGAAGAGGTTCCTACCCAAGAACCTTCGCAGCAACAAGAATCAATTGCAATAAATAGGTCAAGACGTGAGATTCGCAGACCTGCTCGTTTTGCTGATATGGTGGCCTATGCACTTCCAATTGTAGATGATGATGTTCCGTCCACTTACAGAGAAGCAGTCCAATGTTCTGAAGATGATAAGTGGAAGAAAGCTATGGATGAAGAAATGCAGTCTCTTCGGAAGAATGAAACTTGGGAGCTAGCTCAACTACCGAAGAATAAGAAGACAATTGGGTGCAAATGAGTGTTTACTAAGAAAGAGGGATTTCCTAACAAAGAAGATGTCCGCTACAAGGCAAGGTTGGTGGCGAAAGGTTACGCTCAGAAGGAAGGGATTGACTACAACGAGGTATTTTCTCCAGTTGTGAAACACTCTTCCATTAGAATTCTATTGGCCCTTGTAGCTCAATTGGATTTGGAACTAGTTCAAATGGATGTAAAAACTGCATTTTTACATGGTGATTTGGAAGAGGAAATCTATATGACTCAGCCAGATGGATTCAACGTTGCTGGAAAGGAAAATTGGGCTTGTAAATTGAAGAAATCGCTTTATGGTTTGAAACAGTCTCCGAGACAATGGTACAAGCGGTTTGATCAATTTATGATAGGTCAAGAGTACACCAGAAGCAAATTTGATAATTGCGTATACTTTCGAAGGCTACAAGATGGTTCCTTCATCTACTTGCTCTTATATGTTGATGATATGCTGATAGCTTCTAAGAGCAAAGTGGAGATTGAGAAGCTGAAGACTCAGTTGAGTTCAGAGTTTGAAATGAAGGATTTGGGTGAAGCTAAGAAGATTCTCGGTATGGAGATTAGCAGAGATAGAGGAAAAGGCAAGGTTTGTTTGACTCAGAAGCAATATCTGATGAAGGTATTACAGCGTTTTGGTGTATCTGAACAGTCAAAACCTGTAAGTACGCCACTTGCTCCTCATTTCAAGTTGAGTGCATCATTATCTCCGAGTACTGATGAAGAACGAGAATACATGTCTCGTGTTCCGTATTCTAATGCAGTTGGTAGTCTGATGTATGGTATGGTGTGTACAAGACCTGACATTTCGCAAGCGGTTGGAGTTGTGAGCAGGTATATGCATAATCCTGGTAAAGGACATTGGCAAGCTGTGAAATGGATTATACGGTACTTGTTAAAAACCGTAGATTTTGGTTTGGTATTTCAGAAGGAAGATTCACTTGGTCAGTTTGCAATCGGATATGTAGATTCAGATTATGCTGGTGATTTGGATAAACGACGGTCAACTACTGGATATGTATTCACTCTTGCGAGAGCTCCTGTAAGTTGGAAGTCTACTTTACAGTCAACAGTTGCTTTGTCTACGACAGAAGCAGAGTATATGGCATTGACAGAGGCTGTGAAGGAAGCAATTTGGTTACAAGGATTACTGGTAGAGTTGGGAGTGAGACAGAAGAATATTACTGTTTACTCGGATAGTCAAAGTGCCATTCATTTAGCAAAGAATCCGGTATTCCATGTTCGCACCAAGCATATTGATGTCCGATATCACTTTGTGCGGGAAATTCTGAGTGAAGGGTTGATTCTCTTACAGAAAATTGGGACTGCTGATAATCCTGCAGATATGATGACCAAAGTGGTGACAGCAATCAAGTTCAACCATTGTTTGGACTTGATCAACATTTTGAAAGTCTAAAAGGTATATATGAAGGCATTGCTGAAGGCTAATACGCCAAGGTGGAGATTTGTTGGTTTTGGCTAAATTAGCCATGTTAATCAAATCCCACATCTAAAGAATACAAAATGGTGGGATGTTTGGTGGATTATAAATAGGTCCTTTAGTTAATTGATTTTGTACCACAAAACAAGAATTGTAAAAGATCCATACATTTGTATTATTCTTGTTTTCTCCCCATATGTTTTTGGGTTTTTGGATCTTACCCAGATTTTGTAATATTTTGCTAAGGGAGCTAGTGGAAGTTTTCAGCAGCGCCCGTGGACGTAGGTTTTATACCGAACCACGTAAATTCTGGTGTGTTCTTTCTTTTTTCGCTTTGCATTTATTTTTCTGCTTTTCTGCTTTATTAGTATTTGTTATTTATATTTAATAGCTAGCATTAGTAGTTGTGTATTTGTTTAATTTCCGCTGCGCACAACAATTTCTTCCTCCTGATCTGTCTTCTCGTCTGTGTGTCCCCACTGAATATATTCTTCTTGCTTCAAGTTCAAAACTGTCTTCTTATCTTCATATTCCCACTCCTCTGTAATTGACCATGCAAACAATTACGTAGCAATATCTTTGTAGAACAAGTTGATGTCATACTTTTCAGTCACGCAAACCCAAAAAGTCGCGTAGCACCAGCCCTCATTGATTGCATATTCGCTTATTTCCTTTGCCATTCCAGTATTTTCGACAACTATAGTGGATACATTGGCATATTCCAGCCATGCTATTATTTTTCCTTTTGTACGTTCCAACATTCCCATATTATTGCTTCTTCAGAGTAATGACCAGTTTGATGATGATGATGATAATAATAATAATATTAATATTAAGGGTTAGGTTATAACATGTTGACCTGTGGAAACAATGGAGTGGCTTTGAGGAGACAGAGTAATAGAGTGTTGCTAAGCAGCTTGGAGCCCACAAGGAGTAGTGGCAGTACCCCAATTGAAGGCCAAAGCTAATCTTTCCAGGTGCATACCATGCAGGGCTGTACTTGGAAAGCAAGATCAAAAAGTTCCCTTCAGCCCATCTTGCATGCTGCACGAGCGTTTGAGGCAGTGTGATCGATGCGACACCTACAAATGCTTTCCTTTTAGGATTGAAATACACTGATTTCCATCCCTTGCATTGAATTGACAGTCCTGTTATCACATCTTCGACTGGACACCTGTATTTCAAACCCGTCTGCAAGCAACCATAGCTTGAACATCTTGAGTTAACGAGGTTTGAGTGTTTTCTTTGAGCAACATTATAAAAACTTACCTCTCTTCCCCATTTAGTGTAATATGTCATCCCTATTTTAGTATTATATACGTATTGTACACGTATGTTTTATTTATGGAATAAAATAATAATTTAGAATGTCCAAATATACAATTAGATTATGATGAAATTTACGGATGTAATTTCGAGCTCAAGAAATGGTAAAATAATTGATTTAGAGGTATGAAAATAGTATTAAAAGAAATACTGAAGAAAATGGTGAAATTAAAAAATTTTATAAAAATTGGGTAATAATGCAAGGACAAAAAAGTTATGTTTTTAAAAATTTAGGTTAAAATCGTAATTTTTAAAAGTTGAGGGGTACATTGAAATTCGGCCGGATTATATCGTCATCTTCTTCATCCAGCCGACTCACTTCCTCTCTCTCTCCTCAGATTTCCAGCAGCTTTCATTTTCGCGAGCCTAACTTCGACCTCTCGTTCCGACCTCATCCTAGCTCCGTTTTGTCCGATCTTGGTACCGTTAGAAAGCTCGTGCGACGTAGATTCTATAGGTACCAATTTTGTCAATTTTTATCACCGTTTGGGTCTTCGTTTCAGTAAACTAAGTTAGGCGGTTAACCAACTTTTATTTTTCTAGATTCCGGCGAAACAAAGCAATTCCGACGCCGATCGACCTCGTTTTCATGATCAGTGTATCGAGGACAACAAAACCCACCTAACCATACCTCCCACCACCGAGGTCGTCGGAATCCGACGCCGGAAAGTCGCCGTCGGCCACCATTTACGGCGGAGGTAAGTTCTCCGACCTTCCGAACTCGAAATTTAGCTCCCGACGTGTCTACGGACTCGTTTTTAAGTGTAGAATTCATTTTTAGGGCTATTTTTCCAATATGGCAGCCGTACTAAAAATTTTATATATTATATTACTTTGTAGATTTAATTTAGGACGGCGATAATTATATTGGGAATCGAGGGAACCCGAAAGCGTGTGATTTTGTGAATTAATAATTGGTGAGTGTTATTCAAAATATTTTGACTTTGATGTTTAAAACTTGTGTTATGATATGTTATAGTTTGATTTTGAAATAAATGAAATTGTATGAAAAATATTTTGCATGGACTATAAATGATTATATGAGATGTGGATTTCCTGAATTTGAAAAGTTTATACGAGATAAGTATTTATGATGAAAAATTATTTGATGGAAATATATATTGAACATATGGTATGCTTGGTAGATATTACAGTTATTTCCGGTTGAGGTTGAGTACCCGAAGCGTGCATTGGCAGTGTTGGGAGTGTCTGTCACTAACAGCGGGAGGAAACCCGCAGGGGGGATTGTATCGAGTTAATTGTTCAGTTTAGTGTGTCGCCTAATGCACGTATAGGGTATATTATTAGCTAGCTTCCACCTGAGCGAGGAAAAAATACCGCTCCGTAGCGAGGGAAAAATTCCGTTACGTAATACCGGATAGATGGCCTGAACGAGGAAAAATTTTGGGAAGGCCGGAGCGAGGTAAAATTTCGCTCCATACCTAGGATACCATGTGGTACGGACCATTAGTGGTTGGCTCGTTTTATTCAGAGATTTTTCAAAAATAATAATACCACCACTATTTATATTTTATGCAGAGAACTGAAATTATACGATAATTTATCGTATCCTTTAATTTTATAATGGAATTAAATGATGTTTACCTAAATAAATTATCCATGCGTTTATCTGAAAAATGGTTTTAAGAGAAAAATTGATTTTTCATATTACAGTGATGAGAGATTTATAAAAACTAAGGGAGGAATTTTTATAAAGATAAAATGAAAATAAAAACTTACAACACTCACTAAGCTCGTGTAGTTTACACTGTTTTATGTTTTACAAACAAAACCTCCTCAAGGGCAGATGCAGGTACAGGTACAGGTACAGATACATCAGGATCAGAGACTCCAGTCCAGAACTAGACAGATTGGGTCGAAAGTGCTTTGTATTGCTGTGATTGTATATATCTTATTTTGGGAAATACTTAATTGTATATGACATAATATATAAGTTTTTCTTATTTTTGAACATGTATAAATAAATATAGATGCATGACATACTGTTTTGTGTTTTAATTTATTTTGAAAATTGATGACATGCTTGTGGTGGCTTGTGAATTGATGAATTGAGGGCCTGAGGCCCAGAAGTTTGGGGAAACTAATTGATTTTAGAAGTGTTTAAAGTTTTTACCAAATTCGCAGGGTGGTAATCTCAGAAAAATAGTTATTATGCTGCCCAAATTTTTATTAAGTCTATTATATAAATGTGTAATAAAAAGTTTTCAATAGGGAAAAACGGCTTAGCTTCACGGGAATCTTTTAGTCGGATTACATATAGGCTGGAGGGTTACCGTGGGGTTGCTGGCAGGCTGCCCGTCTGTACGGAAATGGAAGTGCAGAAACGGGATCTGTCATTTAGTGCTTTCCTCATATGTACAGCTTGCAAGTACCTTTGATTTAGCTTCTAATTCAAGTAAGCTCTCTACACTTCTAGGATCATTTTCTTTGTACCATTTATATGTACACTTCTTATCGAATTTCCTTCCACAGAGAGTATATCTTCTGTGAAAGCAGGCGGTTCCAATATAAGGAGGGCCTCCATTACCATCCAGACCATGAAATTCCACCTTCAAACACCAACAAAGTAAAAATTTTTCATTATAATGAAGAAGAACAAGAAGTATGATAAGTAGATGTGCATGAGTATATGTACTAACTAACATCCATGCCTAATCGAAATGAACAACTGTCTATTTCATTCTTCGTGACATTACTGAAAGCCTCTGAAAACTGCACAAATGCCACCTCTTGTCCTTGCTCTTCATCCATAAAAAAACAGAGTGCATCGCTCATGGATTGTGAATCGTTTGAGTACATGTCACAGTCTACATTATGGATGATCTGTCCGTTGCTAATTTTTCCTGACACCCTTATCTGCAAGTTTGATCATGAGTGTTTTATCAAGTAAAAAACGTATGGTTTTGATCATATAACACTCACACATGAATGGGATGCGTGTATATATATTACCAATGCATTCATAGCTCCAGCCTTGAAGTTCTGGGGATGTTGAGGCCTCTTTCTCTCGGGCTAAGTATACCAAAGTTGGCAATTTACATCCTTGTATAACTCTAGCGTTTGAGTCTCTTCCATCAGTCAGTATCTGAAAATGTTTCAGTTAAACAATACTTTAGATAATTGGAGTTGTTTCTAGGTAAGTACTACTATCACATGCTTGGAGAATGGTGTCATGGTCTTTTATGGAAGAATATGTATCCCACTGAGAAAATCCTTTATGTTTAGACCGTTGTTCTTCAGAGAGTCGACCTAGCTTAGATGCTCTTTTGATTTGATTCTCCATCAATTCGTATAATTTCTTCAAGAAAGCAGCATGGAAGAAAACATTAACTACCTTAATTTAAGACTTGTAACACATTCCAAAATGCATTATAAGTAGTGACATGATCAAGTCCTTTAATCATGCCATAAAATCGAGGCTGCTATTTGATGTGTGTACCATGATAGCTACAAATTCTTCATTAGCATCATTTACATCAGAAATTGACAAGAAATAAGCCTCTGGTGACCTTGCCTCCACCCTGAGCTTCTTGCAATATGGGATCCACTCTTTAGCAAAGCGGGAGGCCTCTAAGAGAGCATAGAATGTAATATCTGAACCTGCATCATCAGAGAGGTAGACACTAAGCTTCTCTGGTGGATACTCATATGCCAAGACAGATAAAACAGTGATGATCACCATGTGTGGTGGCTCTATTGTGGGGTCTGCCGTGCAGACAAATAAATCCACCCTTGGCAAGTCATCCTCATATATGCCACAACAAATTCATAGAAAACAAAATTTAGTATTGTGTATGCATAATTAATAAAGACATGAAATTTTAAGTGTGTGATGGACCTTTGAATGAGCCTGTCCTTGAAGGTGCACCTGTAGATGCAGTTCCAACGTAGGACTTAAGTGCAGATCCGGTAAAGACTAAACCATAGCTCAGATGCAAACAATCCAATCCACACCCACCTCCCATCTTCTCCTCCTCTTGGTATATGACTAAATCTATAAACTAAAATCAAACATATCCCTGCAAAAACAGACACTGCAAAGATCATACCCTTCACTTCCCATCTTCCTTTGAATTTCTTTGTCTCAAACCAAGGATCATACCCTTCACTTCCCATCTTCAAAGTCTCAAAGCATTTGACTCTTTCTACAACCTTAATTTCACAGTATGATCAATGCTAAGCATGGAATCTTTTGGCAATAAGATAATGTAGTGGCTGCACTTGAATATATTCTTACAGAATTTCGACCAACAGTAAGATACATAAGTATACAAGTGAAGTAGGTTGCTTTTAGTCTATACTATATAGACCAAATAATGGCCATATATATATTTTACATTTGATAACTTCGTAAATTGCATAAATTCCTATCACAAACTCTACGTTTAACTTCGCAAATCTAAAGTGAATACGACCACTGATTTAACAAGTGCTGCAGTAGATATAGAGAAATAAAATGCTTAAGAAAACAAAGCAAATAACAAACAAGACAAAGAGATTTTAATGTAATTCAGCCAACGGTCTACATCCACGGTGAGAGAGCAGCAAAAATGTTTCCACTATGAGCATGAAAAAGTTACAGCAGCCACTGTTTTCTATTCGCTCAACCCCCACATTCATCCAAAACCTGTCTTTTGTTGTCTCTATTCTCTCGCAAAAGCCAGTAGTCTTTTTCTCCTTAAAAAAAAAAATTGCTTGTATACATAGCACAAAAGATGTTTAACCTACCCGTTGTATCTTTGTTTTCACAACCACAATTCGTGATTGCTCTTTCAAGCACAGGTATGACCCTCAAAAGAGCCACATGAATACTCCTAACATGACAGAAAAAGAACAAACAGTGACAGCCCTTTTTCTCAGCCATAAACCACGACAAGACAGTTTCAAAAATAAAAAAATAAACCATAACAGGGCATTTAATTAAAGTGCTACATATATGTTATCTACTATGTCATCATCCATTTATTTATTTATATTACAAATATAATTATAACCGTTGATCCTCTTGATGAGGACTTTATGATATGGTTCAAAATTCAACATATTATTTACTCTCTATTCTTTAATAATAAGGAGAGAGAGACTTATATTGAGTAAGACAACTATACTTTTATTGGAAAGATTTATGAGTAATTTATCTATAAATAAATGAGATAAAAGATAATTATCCACCATTTTATGAATGTGTGGCTGGGTGAGTTTGGTCAACATGTCAAACCACAGCAGAGTATGTCATTAATTTATAAGCATTATAATAAAAATCATAAATAGGTGGATAAAAATTTAAAAAGGATAATTCCTAAAAATTTATTGTAATTTATAAAAATATCTATTTTATCTCATATTATTTTATTTTTATCTAAAATCCCATAAACAGTTATTTTTCTAATGAAAATGTTAGGAAAAAAAATTAAAATATTAAATTTACCCTTGATTTAAATAATATTAAAAATATAACCACATAAAAAATCTCAAAATTAAAATATAAAAAATCAAATAATTGAAATAAATAAATATAAAAACCATTATCTTCATCTTGGAACCATCATCTTCATCTTCAATCTTCTTTAACTTGGAACCATCATTTTCATCAACCTTTTCTTCTTCATCATCTTCTCTCTCCTTTCTCATTCATTTTCTTCTTTGTCAACCTCACCCAATCCATCATCTTCATTATCAATCAACCTCACCCAATCCATCACAAAAACAAATTCATTATAAATAAATAAATAAATAAAATGATTGGTGGGGACCACTTGGATCTCCACTGTTGGAGGCTTGGAACTGGGTCTTCAGCAGACCTGTTCTGGATCTCTATGGTGGAGACTCGAAGTGGAGACTGATGTGGTTTTCAATGGTCAATCTCCACTATTCGGAGACTATCTAGGATGGTCTCCAACAACAGAGATGAAGACTATCCCGGATGGTCTCATTAGTCTCCATCCTGGTTTTTAATTTTTAATTTTTTTATTTCCAATTATAATATTATTTTATATTTATTTATTTATTTAATGACATGTCACTATTAAAACCACGCATTATTATCATTTTTTTTTTAAAAAATATATTTTTCATCTGCATATCCAATTTTGCCCCTAGAGTCAAGTGATCAATCTAATGGAATCTATAACCGTTAAAGATATTATCGTCTATTCACATACTTTCGAAAGGTATTTTTAGTGTTTTGATTAAAGTCCATGGGGGGTGTGGGGGGTACGGTTGAGGATGAAGAATTTTAGATAAAAGTGAAACTATAGGGGACAAAATAAATATTTTTGTAAACTGTAATAGGTTTTTTTAGGATTTTCCATTAAAATTACTATCTTCCTAATTGAAAAGTTTGATATGCTCTATCAAAAGTATTTATTAGTATCTGAAAAGTATGATATGTATTGTAATTGCAATTGTAGTGAAAATGTTTCAGCTCATCTATCTATAATTCATTTAATTGTATTGTTTTAGACACCGAGAGTACAAGTGCCATAATTGTTACGTATTAGTCCAGTTAAAATATTTATTGTTACGTAATGTTAATTGCATTAGCCCTATGTCGGGATTATAGGTGCATGATTATATCATATTGTCTTATGTGACAGGAGCCACTTCTTCTTCTTCTTTATTTATTTATTTTTTAATTCATATATGGAATATTGTCCATTACTTTTGACTTCAGTTTTAAATATTGAATGTTTTTTATATCATATTATTAAATGTTTTATTCAATTTATTATATTTACATTTATTTTAATTACCATGAAATTATGACTTTATTTTTACTATAAAGTTACTTTATAAAGTTACGTTATAGTCTTCCTATTATATGCTATATCGTAGTTTATAATGTTTACCTATTCGGTTGACGGTTTACCCCTTATCTCTATTAATTTGACAGATTAGTAGATTTTATTTATTTTGAGGAACGACTTCAAGTATTGGTGTTGCTTGGTGGAATATTTCAGTTTTAGTATTGTAGTTATTTCTCTTTTTGTTATTTAAGAAATATTTAAATTTGTTTCATTTGTTAGAACTCAAATGTAAAAATTAATTTTAAATGATCGTGAATTTGAGTTGTTTAAGATTTTTATTGAAGTGTTGAGACAAATTTACATTATTGAATTAAATATTTTGTGATATTATTCTTTAATTGAGTTTCAGTTTTAGAGATTTAAATAGTTGATTGAACATTATTTTTATGTTAAATTGGTTTGTTACATAGATACTCAGGGAACTATGAAAAGCCATGGGGCAAGCAAAGAGAGGAAAGACAACGTAATAAAGAGTAGGCAATGACATTGGAGCCCATAAAAGATAAACTTAGTAGCTCTTTGGGGTCCCTTGTTTGATCTTGCCATGGCCTTAAATGAAGGGGCAGTACGTCGAAGAAAATATCTAAAACATAAAGAACGTAAAATAAGAGATCGGATTCAGGTGGGGCAATATCATCATTTCAAATGCACTCAATGGATGATCTCGTATGGCTTTAGAACTTTGTGAAATCTCTTTGGTTGCCTATGAGCATAAAGAATTAAAGTGAGAATATAGAGCCGACAAGGTTAACTTTAATAGGGAAACTAAAATCATTATATTCCTAAAGCTGATAGTTGCAAGTCCCTGGAAACTGTCTCTTTGGTTTCACTGTGAAAATATGACAGCAGGATGACACAAGAAAGGATTTTTGATTACTTTAAATAAACCATGATGACACAAGAAAGGATTATACCATCAATATCTTCTAACATTAAAAAGTTAGAACAAGATTAAGATGAATCAATCAAATTCATCAATTGCATTTGAATTAAATAGGAAAGAAAATGCAATGAATAAATTTGATTGACTTTCTTTAACTTTTTAAAGTTCTCATTTTAAAAGCAGTATATATATGTATAGAGTGTGATTCTACCATCAATACATCCTAATTTTAAAAAAGTTAGAATAAACCAATCAAATTTATCCATTGCATTTGAATTAAATATGAGAGTGAATTTGTTTAGCAAAGAAAATGTAATTGATGAATTTGATTTGTTCGTTCTCACTTTTTAAAGTTAGGAGACACTAATGATAGAATTACTCTCTCTCTATATATTTTTCATTTGAATTAAATATGAGAGAGAGTGTAATGGATAATTTTGATTGGTTCATTCTAACTTTAAAAAGTTAATTACTTTCTCGCTCTCTCTATATAGTAATTCTACCATTCATGCCTCTTAATTTTAAAAAATTAGGACCAACCAATCAAATCATCAATTGTATTTTTTCTTTTAAAACAAATCTTTTGTCTTATTCAATTCAAATGCAATTGATGAATTTGATTAATTCATTCTAATTTTTTAAAGTTTGAAGACATTGGTGGTAGAAACATTATATATATATATATATATATATAGGGGCAGGATCGAGGGACATAAGTTTTGACACAAATTTTGACTCAATTTATTGACCACTGGATTATGAAGATTTCAGATTTACTCACATATTTATACACAACTTAATTTTATACTCTACATAAATGTATTTTTTCATCTCTCTCTTCATCATTAATTACATCATATCTTCTCTCTCCTCTCTTTTATTAATTACAACTTTATATTAATATATTTCTTTCCTCTCTCTTCATTATTGCATTAATATATATAAAAATTATTTATATATATTTTTAAAACTTCTCCAACTAATATTAAAAATCAATCAATTAATATTATTCTCAATCATTAGAATTTTTTACATCTTTATTTTTTTCATTTACATTTAAATTATGTTATTTTCAAACATATATACATTTAATAGTATCTCAAAAAAGACTCACTTATATATATTTGAAAATAACATAATTTAAATGTAAATAAAAAAATAAAGATGTAAAAAATTTCAATTATTGAGAATAATATTAATTGATTGATTTTTAATATTAGTTGGAGAAGTTTTAAAAATATATATAAATAATTTTAATTAGACAGGTGAGAGAGATAATACAATGATGAAGAGAGAGGAAAGAAATATATTAATATAAAGTTGTAATTAATAAAAGAGAGGAGAGAGAAGATATGATGTAATTAATGATGAAGAGAGAGATGAAAAAATACATTTATGTAGAGTATAAAATTAAGTTGTGTATAAATGTGTGAGTAAATCTAAGCTATTGAAATCTTCATAATCCAGTGATCAATAAATTGTGTCAAAACTTGTGTCTCTCGATTCTGCCCCTATATATATATATATATATATTATGTAACTTTACTAATCCAAGGAAAGAAAAATACCTAAGTTGGAGAATATGATTGACAAAATTGTGATTATTTAAGCATTCGAAAAGTCTGATAGAAAATTTATTACGATTATTGATGTCTTTACTGTGAAGCAGTGTTGGTGCCACGGACTTTTATTTATTATGGCTGTAACTCATGAAAAAGAAATATAAATTCATGGAATGTTTAGTATATTCCTACAATTATTTAATAATATATAGTTTTTTCGAAAACTTTGATGAAACAAAAAAAACGCCCACAATTTTTTAACAATCAATAATGATAAGATATGTACATGAACAGAAACTCTAGTATAGGTATTTAGCTCATGTGGGTTCATCACAACCTAAGCTAGCTCTTATTGTTTTTTGTTTTCAATACACAAAGAATCATAAGATATTGCACATCAAGAACCTGTTATAATATATACATAGCCCTTGCTTAGAGTTGAAGAATAAAACACACCAAACAGCTCCAAGAAATTTAAAAAGAAGAGCACACAATCTGTCTTTTATGTGCATATAAGACATACCAAATAGCTTCAATACATAATGTCTTTATGATGGTCTAGTGTTCAAAAGTGGAACGTCCAATTGATAAAGGAAACACCAGCTGAAGAAAAGAATAAAATAAAACTTATTAAGTTGTTGAATATATAAAACTGAACCGTTAAGAGCTTATAAGAAATATTTAGAAAAGAAACTGAAAATAGAGATATATATAACCATTTGAATTATGTAGCAGCCATGAATGATAGAGCTTAAGGTGGTGTCTACACAATCAATTGAAGCACAAAACTAACAAAGAGCTGTCTGCATGTGGTGCCTGCACAATCGACTGAAGCACAAAATAAAAACATGGTTATTCTAGTGAATTAGAAAGAGGCATGAAAATATGATAATTAATTATATATGTTTAAGGTTTATGTAGAAGACAGCAACATTAACATAAGTGAGTACCTCTGCTTGGGCATGCACTGATCCATATTGGTCTACTGAAAACCTTGTAGTTATCTTGGGACATTCTTGCACCCACATCCTTGACAAAGATGGAAATATGAAGTGATAACCAGAAGGGCCGAAGTTGACGAGGCTTTCTAGTCCTTCGAGGGTCAGTTCCTCAAGTTGAGGCAGCTCTATTTCTGTGTCACCCCTCTTGTCTGCTCCATCTTTGTGTCCAAATATTTCTTCTAATTGAGGTGATTTTGTTACTTCTAGGGATCTCAGTTGTTGAAGACCTAACCGAGCTGTGGCGACGGGAAATAGAGTTTTTAATTTCTCACATCCACTGACATAGATGGAAGAGAGATTTGGAAAGAGTCCAAGATCCTCTCCATCCTCTTCAACCATGAGTTGCTGCAATTCCCCACAATCCCTAATATCAATCGTTTTCAATTGCTGCAGAGTTTGAGCACGAATAGATGACAAAAGACGTCTAAGCCTTTTGCACTCACTCACTTTTAGTTCTTGAAGATCTGGCAGGTTCAAAATCTTTGTCTACAGAGTATTAAAATTTCATTTTGTTAGTAAACTGGATTAAGAGAAAATAAGTCGTTTAGTAATAATCATTGCAATCCTATTGCTAAACCATTTATCATAAGTATGGTGGCATCAATCATATGGCTATTTTCGATTATTATTACAAATTTTTTAAAATAAAATGAAAATTTTATGGTACTTGTATAATTTAAACTAATGAC
The DNA here is from genome assembly GCA_022984855.1 of Dimocarpus longan. Classification (NCBI taxonomy): domain Eukaryota; kingdom Viridiplantae; phylum Streptophyta; class Magnoliopsida; order Sapindales; family Sapindaceae; genus Dimocarpus; species Dimocarpus longan. The sequence goes on from CM041014.1 coordinate 23,821,287, forward strand.
AGAATAGTTAAAAGACAAATGAAACTTGCTCTCTCTGAATTTGTTTGGGAGCAAATTAAATAAGTTAAAGATTGGCATAGAAAAAAATAAAAATACTAAGGGATCTTTAAAAACTAGTTGTGCTTTTGGATTTTGGTTTTCATTGTCATTGTGGTTTTTAACATTCTAATTAAGTTGTAGTTAAAGATATTCTATTTAAACTTATCATTGGTTTTAATGAATGTGGTATATAATGCAAAAAATAAAAACATGCAGTAAAATTTTATGATAGGTTTGTAAACTTGTTTTATAAATCTTTTTTTTTTTCTTCCAACTTAAAAAAAAGAAAAAAAACTTCCATAAGTTAAAATTTTAACGAAAACAATAAAAATAAGTATCGTGTTTTTCAATTGAAAACATCATTTTAATATTTCATTGTCTTTCACTTTTATTTTTCACTTTTTAACAATTACATAAGTGACATATGAAACCCGTTAAATAATAATTTGATTATTAAAAACGTAGTTATTAAAACATACATATATGGAGAATATTTACCTATTTATTTTTATTATTAATTAATATAAATCTCCCAATATTAATAAAATATAGCTTTGTTTTACGGTAATGTGCTTCTTAAACATCAAAAATCACCTATAAGTTTTAAATTAACTTAAATAATTTTTTATAAAAACTTCAATTAATTTTTTATAAAAAAAATAATATATTTATATTTTTAATTAAAAATTAAATTAAAATTTAATTACATACAATATTGTTTTTACAGTTTAATTCTTACAATATTCTATAAAATATCTTTTCAAAACAATTAGAACAATATATTTTTTAATTAACAAAATTAATTCAAATTAAAATTCGTAAAATAAAAATCAGGAAAAATATAAATTTTGAAATGTGTCACAAACATAATAATTTCATTCTTAATTTAGTTTACAGGTAATTAAAATTTATAAAATAAAAAACGAGAAAAATAATTTGAAATTTGTCCAATATATTCATTCTTAATTCAGTTTATTGATGTTCCACAATCACAAAACAACTACAATTAGAATATTATTGATGACAACTAGAGGTGAAATATAAAAAGTATTGAACCACAAGTAAAATTAGTACACATTTTAGCTAACGTCGAAAGTTGGCACGTGTCAAAGCTCCGATTTTTCACTTTAATGTATTAAATGTTTGGTATACGATAAATTAAAGTAAGCTTAATATATAACTTAATATTTTCCTCGAGAGAAACATAAAAATAAATAAAATACCTCTTTAGCTGTCTGCATATTGGCTCCATGTTTAGCAACTAAAGACGAAGTCCGAGTTGAACTATAATTTTCTGAGCAGAAGTTGATCATGTTTTTCAGTCGCCTAAGTTCTAATATTGTTAACTTGGGGAGCAACACATCATTTCCACCTCCTGCAACTACATTATCATCTGTTTCCTTTGCTTTTATTTCAATGATGTGCTCTAAACTATCACAATTCAATACCCAGAGTTGTTGTAGTTGCAACAAACTTCGAGCAAGGTTCAATGTGAAAACATATCTCAAGTTATTACACTCAACCACTTTAATAATTGTCAGGCTTTGCAGGCTTACTTTCTGGGTGGGACCCTTCCATATATTCCTTAGATTTGGTAAAACACCCAGATGTAAACTTGCTAAACTTGAAAGTAGGGAAGGATTTTCTTGCCCCTCTAGTTGAAACACATCTTGTAGCTCATCACACCGACAGATGTTTACTTCTTTTAGCTTTCGCAGGCTTTGAATCAACAAAGTTGGTAATAAGCAACTCATTCTATTACAAGACTCTACTTCTAGAGTTTCCAGGTTTCCTAGAAACTCCCTTGGAGGCCTTCCACCATTGCAAATTTCTCTTAGATCAACATAGTATAGAGATAAATACACCATATTAGAGAATGCAATTGATGGCGCATGTTGTTGCGTCATATCAATGATACATTCCACTTTATCAAGATGCTTCAGAAAGAGCCTTTTCAACTCAATTAAGCCGGTTTCATCAATTATTGGGACAATATTTTGGTAGCATTTGATTATCTTCTCCAATTGAAGATATTCTACATTCTTATACAAAGCTTTAAATGCAAACAGTGAGGTGCCTTCAATATCTGTGATTGTTAAGCTTCTTTCAGGGAATGGTTCCCACCTATTTTCATAATTCACTTTTATGTCATACTTGAGTAAACTTGGCAAAACAAAATCTTTTGGAAGGCGTTGATGAACCCTTATGCTTAAAGAGAGTATGGTCAAGCAATGTAGTTTACTAAGCTCAGAAAGATTGGCATTGCTTCTTTTTCCACTTGTCCCTTCAACCTCCCATGCTTTAAAGCTGTTTTGACCAATGTATAACTCTTCTAATCGAGTCAAACTTGATATTACATTTACAGGAATCCTTTTCAAATTATAACAATTAGATATATCCAACATTCTTAATTCATGAAGGTCGCTTATTTCTTCGGGCAATTTAAACAACCAAAATTGACGCAAAATAAGAATCTTAAGTTTGGCTAGCTTTTTGAAGGAAGACATGTCTCTCAATCTACAATGGATCAACTGCAATGTTACAAGATTTGTTAAGGAATGAAGTGAATTTATCGATAGAGTAAAGCTTCTAAGACTTGCAACTTTTAGTGCTTTCATCTCTTTAAAATACTCATAATCCTTATTATAAGATCCTTCCAACAACAAAATTTTCAGCTTGGGACATACCGGTCGATTAGGAAGCACTCCTATTTCGCTTCCCATCAAGGATATTCCTGTGCACTGTTCTAGATCCTTGTCCTTTGGGTGCTCTGCCTGTCTCATGCTAACTTTAACCATGAAAACATGTTCCCCCTTGGATGCTATCCATAAGGCAAGATCACGAACCACAGCATGCATTTTCACAAATCCTTTTGTAGCATCTAACAATAAACATGAAGCTTTGAGATTATTAATTATTATGTGTAATCGGCTTCTTGCTCCATCAATATTTAAGACAGCATCTCGAAACAAATCTAGCCCCACTGCAAATCTCAGTAATTCTTCCAAACTAATTTCACAATCTTTTGGAAACAGTGAGCATAACAAGAAACAGAACTTTGTTTCATCTCCCTTCAAATAATCATAACTCAATTTAAGGTAAGCATAAACATTTTGGTTAATTGTCTCTACATTCATGAGCTTTGACATTTTGAGTCTTTTAGATACTTCTCTCCATTTAGCAATATCTTTTCCTCTTAAAACTTTTCCAATTGTTACAATTGCTATGGGCAAACCCTCGCACTCCCTTACAACTTCTTTTGCAACATCATTAAAATTAGGGGAGTCATCATTAATACCCGTGTGTTTTCTAAATAAAGTCATCCCTTCTTCTTCATTTAGAATACCAAGTCGAATCTCCAATTCACATCTCATATTAATACATACGTCATGTTGACGAGTAGTCAAAAGTATTGCGCAACCCTTAAAATCATCCCCAAACGGAATTCCAATAGTTGTTAAGTTGAGTGTTGCCCAAATATCATCCAAGATTATGAGGATCTTTCTCTTTTCCTTTAACAGTAGGAATAATTGTTTTGCTCTTCCTTCTTCCATCTCCTCCTCGAATTTTAATCCTAATGAATCTGCCATTTGGCCCTGAATGTCCTTGACGTTTGGATTTTGGCTTATTGTTACCATCACAACCTGATCGAAAAGCTTCTCTTCTTTGACTTTTTTAGCCACTACTTTTGCCAAGGTTGTTTTACCTACTCCCCCCATCCCGTACAGTCCAACCATGTTGATCTTGTCATCTTTGAATGCCTTCATGATCCGACTCAAAGCATCTTCTGTAGGCCTAAAAAGTATAATTTCTTCGGGTGCTTCTACACTTTCTTCTTTTAGAGCCGCGGGTGCTTCTACATGTGGTAGAGTGGCGGAATGAGAAACACTGTCAAACTTTCCACTATCTCGTAGATTCAACACAATGTTCTTCTTCTTTATTATTCTCCTACTTAATTTATATCGCCATCCCCAATTAGGACACCAGTCATAAAGAAATGTTTTTTTAGGCTGTATTTCACCTTCCAAGCCCTTAATGTCTTCTAAGACACCTTGCACATCCTCTAACCACTTTTCTACAACTTTCTTAATTTCTTCATCATTTCCCGTGGCTCTTTCGACCTCTCGTTGCACTTGATCTCGTAACAATCGCAACTTTTCACATTCTTTCTTAAGATCCTCAATAATATTGTTGAAACGGGATATAAAATTCACTTGTGCTATGGACGGTTCCACCAAGTATTCTCCAATCTTTGATAAAGTAGAGCTCAAAATACTTGATGCAGATTCCATCTTGTCTGATAATAGAAGTTAATCAGTTTATAACAAACAAAACAACAAAAAACCAGACAACATTGAAAGTGAAAATTAATAGCACAAATCTTTATTTAGCATCATCCAATATTGACAGTACAATGATAAAAAGGAAATTCAGTAAGTATTACTTGTGAAACATAGAAATTATTGAAATAAATAAAGCTTTGATTTATTAGAATATCATAATTTCAGTTAATTTTGTACTAAAATCTGAATACCTAAAACTATTTAAAGTACCAAAAATACACATCTTTAGAAAATCTAATTACTAATTACAGCAATGAACAAACTAAAAATTAAATTGAACAAAATTTTGACATTCTCAAGTTCATAACGATAATTTATTATTATTTTTTTTAAAAAAAAATTAAAATTGTCAGACAAAAAGCAAATGTAAAATCCTAACTGTCGGATTGGGTATTTCCTATATATTGGCATTGTTTATAAAAGTGGAAACAAAACTTCTTGTTTTTGATTTATACACCAAAGAATAAAGGCATTTTGACTTGAATTCTTATTTTGTATCTTAATTCTTAAACAAATTTTTGGTTGAAATTCAAAAGTCCTAACCGAACATATATATTTCAAAAACCAAAAATTATACCTGAATTAGACATTAAAGGCTCCTTTCGATTGGCACCCACATTTTTTTTTTTGAAGGTAAAATCTAAAAAACTCGCTCATTACATAAATAACTTTAGTTCATCCTAACATTTTGCAAAATTAGCCCAAAAAACCCTCTACCATCTACTAAAAACAGTTTCCATTCAAATTTTTAGTGATTTTATGATGAAGACAATTTAAGACCAAAATAGGCTTACTAGATTAAAAAAATTAAAAAAAATAAATGAAAATAATTTTTTTTTAGAATCTATAATTAAATTTATATAAAAATAAATAAATATATTGCAATTTTAAATAAATGAAATAATAATAATTATTAAATAAAAACTATATAAATTAAATAATTTTTTTTTTTAGATTTCCATCGTCCATCTTAATATGAACGTTGAATATTAATTTCAAAAAAATTAAATAAAATAAAAAATTTTCAATAGATCTTCAGCGTTCATTTTAAGATGGACCGTAGAAATTAATTTAAAAAATTAAAAATTAAATATCAATTAATTTTTTTTTAAAAATAAAAACCAACTAGGCACTTGGGTTTATTGAAGAATACACCCAGACACCTGGGTTGTCGAAGAACAATCCTAGGGCTCCTCATCCAAAATTAAAATTAAAAAAGAAATAAAATAAAAAAATTGACAAATGAGAAAAAAAAAAGTTAAAAAACAAATCCAAGCATTGGGTTTGTTGAAGAACATACATTTCCCAGATCTAAAAAGAGCAATCAAAATACATACACATCTAAAAAACCCAGATCAATAGATAACAACTCATAACAAGCAAAACCTATAATCTTCTTTGTCATCATATTACCCAAATTAATATAAAAAGAATCTCCTTTCCTAGCCTTTGCAGATGAGGAAGAACTAGTCGTCGATGAGTCACGGGATTAGATGTATGAAAACAAGCTTGAAACACGGAGAAAAATCTTATAGATTGAGTCGGCTCAATGAGTTGTTAAGACAACTTGGCCACTGACGTCGGGTTCTCTACCATATTCATTGTTGATTTTTGTCAGGTTCTCCACTATATACTTTATCAATCTCTGCTCCGATTTCTCTTTCGAACTTGATGCCTAACTTAGGTGATTCAAGGTCTCGACCACGACATCGTATCTCCTTGAAAACTGCCATCACCACTTTCATCATTGTCTGTGTCAAACAGTTCGTGGTCGGAAAAGCCATAGAAGATGAAGAATTGCAACCATCAATCTTGTTTCCATAGAAACTAGATCTAATCAGTGAGTTTAGGTCTTTATGGGTAAGATTTGAGTTGACAGAGGGGAGAGAGAGAGAGATTGAAATGGTTGGGAAGAAGAATAGAGAGAGAGGGAGACAGTATGATTTTTTATTTTTATTTAGTCTTTCGATTTTTTATGAAAATTTTTTATTTTATTTAATATTTTAATTCAATCAAGCTGTCCCTCAATTCAGATATATAAAGACATTGACGATTATACTCTCAGAATTCATGAAACTTTTACTTTATTGACCGATTTACTATTCTAATTGATGGTTAAATCCTTTTAATTAATATTTTCAAAATCGAGAGTGGTTTGATGTTATTTTTAATTACAGGGGTAAAATGATAATAGCCATTTTTTAATGTCCACTTCTTTTAACTAATTAAATTAAATTTGGAATATGTGAAAGACAACAATTAATTTTATTTTTTTCCTTAGTCGAATTTATATGGACTATACATGTTTGGTTGGCAGAAAGCTAATAACTTGGTAATGTAGATTAAATTAATACTAAGTAAAAAAAAACCTATAATTTTTTATTAATTAACAATAAATATAATTTTAAAAAATGGTTTGCAATAAATTTTTTCAAAATTGAATAATTGACTTTATAATTTTAACAATAGAATAGAAATAAATGGCTATGGTGGCCAATGGCTACTAGAAAAGGTCTTGTTAGAGAAGCTAATATAGACCTTCGATTGACAGAGAATCTCCTTTGTTTAAGAAGAGGCCCAACAATCTTTTGTTTGAAATAAAGAGGCATTCACCTCCTCCAATGAAAGAAAATGGGAGACTTTTGTTGTTAATTGACCTCACCCTTTGTAGTGACCAAGAAGGTTGCTAACATTGGCCTCTGATCATTTTGATTATTATTATTATTAAATTCAAGATTTTTGAAAGGAGATGATAACTCAAACTTACAACCTTTAGAGTGTATATGTGGGGTTACCATTTGGTCAATCTCATCTAGTGTTGTAAAACTTGGTGAGTAGGTCCGACTACTCGTCAAGAACTTGGTCAGCGGGATTTCGTAGACCCACGAACCCCCAAATCAAAGTACCTACTAGTTGAAGGCAAGTAGTAGTCGAGTTGGACTGAGTACTTGGCCCAACTCAGTCAACTTGGGACTCCGTGTGTGCCTTTATTTTTTTTTTTTTAAAACTTAAGACACCAAAACAATATAGTTTTGGTTTACCCAAAACAACGCCCCACCAAAACGACGATGTTTGGGGTTAATTTAATTATTATTATTATTATTTTTTTAAAATTAATGCAAAGCATCATTATTCAAAATGACATCGTTTTAGTGTTCATAAGCTTTTCACACTTCATCGATCTCAGCAACCCTTTTCTTAACTATTGTCACCTTCGATGGTCTGTCTCTGTCATTGTAGGGTCATTGCTACTAGTTGTCGTGGTCATCGTCATTGCTAGTGTTTTTTTTTTTGGCTTCATATTAATATTAGAAAGGGTTTTGGAGTAGAAGGAGAGGAAACATAGAGTGGAGTAGGGACGGAACCAGAGAAGAGTGGTTGGAACATGTTTGACCAAGTTTGTCAATGGTCTCGAGTATTCACCAAGTAATTGCTGAGTAGCCGAGTACTCGTTACTCGCTAGGTTACCGATTGACTAGTGAATAGCAAGTTTTGCAACATTAATCTCATCTTGTCATCATCATTATTATTATCATCAATCATCAACTCAATTAACCCAATCATCAACCCAATTATCATCAATCATCAACCCAATTATCATCAATCAATCAATCAATCATGAACAAACAAACCATCCAAAAACACCAAAAGACTGGGTTCATTGTCAAATGAACTAGGTGGGTTTGTTGTTGAACCCATTATGCCGTCACCATCATTATCGGCTGTTGAAGAAAGTGATTGGAGATGGAGATAAAGGTAAGGAAAAGAGGGGGGAGAGAAAGGAATGGCCCCCCCGGGGGGGGGGGTCGCGGGGGAATAAGTGAGAGATTGAGAGAGAGGGGCTGAAGACGCGGTAAATTTTTAAATAAAAATATCTTTTTTTTATATTTTTATATTTAATATTATTTTTATTATTTTTTATTTTTTATACGTTGATATGTTAATATTATTTATTTTCCTTTTTTGATTTTTATGTTTTAATATTTCTTATTTTATTTTCAATTTTTTATATTTTAATAATTTACCATCCATATTTTCATTTTTGCCCCAGAGTCAAACGGTCAATTATGTTAACCTAACAGAATCTATGACGATTAGGAACATTGTTGTCTTTTCACACGCCTTTAGAGGATATTTTGAGTGTTTATATTAACGTCAAGTGACATTTTAGATAAAAATGAAACCATGGGTGATGAAAACTACAGCCTTATTTCAACCAACCAAACACCATCTAAGGTAATGAATTTGTAGTTTAGTGGATAAGTTAGCAATGACTATGTTTGAGTCATCTCCACCAGAAGTGGTATTTTTTTAAAAAAAAAAACTAATGTTTTATCATTTATATCCATATCAATATTTATCTAGAAATGTTTGACAACTACATTAAAAATAAGGGAGATTCACATAAGTCCCTGAGGGAAATCTTCCAATGCAGTTGATTTTCAGTACATTTTAACCAGAATTTGTAACTATAAAGTGATTTTGATATATATACAATAAAGAAATTTTACTTAAAATCAAAACTATTACGTTATTTGGAAAAAAAAAAAAATCGAAGCCTAGAAGGGAAATCTATCTCCCTTGTAAATTACTTGACCTTTTATTTTTTTATTTTTCATTTTCTAATTGCAAATTAGAATAAATGAAAATTGGATCACAATGTTTATTAAACGCGTCAACAAACCAAAGCGAAAAACGAAGTCCAACTTACTATTTTAAGTAATCATACCTGAATGAGGACAGATATATGTAAATGCAACCCTTGAGTTGAAAAACAGCTGATTTTAGGGATGGAGTTGGAAAATCAGGGTGACCCAAGTCTAGAAACGATGAAAAGGACAGTAAATCAATAAAAACTATAAAAAAGAAGTTGATATAACTTCTCCAAATAAATTTTTTGAAAGTAGGTATTTTATAAATAGAGTTTTTAAAAAGGAAGTTGGTGGTTATTTAGTTGTAAATTAAAAAAATATTTTTAAATTATAGACTGTTTAGTTTTATTACTTCTATTTTTTTTTTTTAAATTATAAATTTATCAAAAAGGACATGAGACATCATTATATTTTTTATTCTGAAATTTTACCAAAAAGATTACATTGAATTAGAGGGCATGATGTGAAAGTATATTCGTAAATTTTTACTAAAAAGAATATATGACAATTTGCAAAGTACTTCATTTAGTAAAGATAAAATAGATAACAAGCATATCAATGAAGAAAGGTGCATATGACGTTGAAGTGTTAACTATACCTCTGTCTCTTCACCAGTACCAGCTGCAAGTGTTTCAATCACTCTGATTCTTGATTGGTTCTTCTTCTCACGAGTCTTGAAAAATTGTTCTGCTGCAGGCATAACCATAAAGATATTGGTAAATAGAAACCGTGGAAAATCTGTTGAAAGCATTAAAACAAATTAAGATGGATTTTACAGTTCTTAGGTGTTAAGCTTGTGTTGATATACACCACTCAATCTCCTGCACAACTTTTCTCAATAAACATGCCACACGCTGAACAACAAAGACAAACGTCAAGATAATTTTAGATCTATATATCTATATATTTATACATTCTACGTGCTTGGATTTCCATATAAGCACATTTGCATATGTTAAATCTTAGTAATAGCTTACATTTATATCTTTAGGATTTTAAGAATATAGAGAGATTAACAAAATATAATAGAGGTATTTTAGTCATTTTGTTTTTATTTTTCTTCAAAAAAAATAATAAAAAACTCAAAAAGATCTATTTCGAAAAGCTCAAAATTTAAACTTCTCCAAATATATATTTTACGGTTTTCTTTGATTGCTCAGATGTCTTATTGGGATGACAACTATAAGACAAAAAAAAAAAGAAAAAAAAAGAAAAAAAATCAAGTAGAGTTTTGAGTATTAAAAAAGTATTTTTAGCCCTGTACCAACTGTACACTTAAAATACTAGATACAGTTTTTCAATTTAACCTTTGTCTTGAATACATGATTGCTTGAATACTTTACTTTATAAGTTTCGGATTAAGAAAAAAGATTGGTATAATTTAGATCCACAATACAGTACTATATGCTAATAGAAATGTATTATTCATGTTATTATTTTCTAAAATTAGTATTATTCATGTTAAATACATGAATATTATGATTAATAAAAGACAAAAGAACGAAATTTGAAAGAATAAATTAATAAACTTATCCTCTTTCTTACAAATGAAGATATTGCTTACACAATCAAACTAATTAAATTCATAATATTCACAATAATTGGTAAATCTTCCTACTTTTGGTAAATATAAACTAAACATGAAATTATTATTACGTTAACAATGTTTTCTTCCCTCTTTCTCATTCTACATAAATCACAGTGTTCTTACCTCCAAATTATATATATGTGTGTATGTGTGTATGTATATATATGTGTATATATATATATATATATATGTAGCCTAAGAGTTGAAGATGGATCAAAGTATAGTTAGGAGGAATTATAAGGAAGCAGACCAGCTATTAATTGATGTAAAGGTTTCTCTATCTCTTTATTATTAATTTTTATTTTAATACATAATTTTTTAAAGTTAACGTAAATTGTTTATTTATTTTTTTATTGTATAATTATCGCTTATATCAACATAATAATGTTGGTTTAAAAAGCAAATAAAGTGTATGATATTAAAGGGATCAAAAATAAAAAAGAAAAAAGAAGTAATAAAAAATGCTTTCTTTTTAAAGGGAATCGTGATAGTATGTGAAAATTTATCAAAAGAAAAAGAAAAGAAAAGAAAAGAAAAAAGCCACCTCGGGAGGATGTAATGAATGATATCTTTTGAAAACTTCAATTGAAAATCTTATTACTATTTTTTTTTAAAAAAAAAAAGAAAATTAAAGCTTGGTATTAGTTAATTGTATTTTCTTGTACCTGTAAATGATCATTTCTGATTCATAAGAAATAAAAAATATATATATATAGCAACATAATTGATTGAAGAATAGCAAAAGAATGTTTAAATCATAAAATTCAGATTTCCATACCTTATATATGTGATACTTCAATGATCGCAGAAGAGTTTGCTTGACTACCTCTATCAAAATGCTACAGATTTTCAGTTAATATCCTGCAACTCAACAATATGGCTAGATAATCCCAAAATTAAAAAAAAAAAAACAGAGAGAAAGAAAGAAATTAAAGAATTATGAAGTCTGTATGACTTAAAAATAATAAAAGTAATGGTACTCCATAACACTGTGTTAGATTATAGTAGTTAAGAAGAAAACACACAGAAAACAAATATAAAAAGAGAATAACAAAACCGAATAAATTTAAAGGTGGACAATTTACATTATGGTTCCTAATAAGAATGGTACCTTTAAATGCACTTGAATGTAACAGGAATCAAGATAATGATGAAGTTTAAAGATTATATTTAAATTATACCAAATGGAGGGCGAAAATGTAATTCTCGAAATATATGCGATTGACCACTTGGAACTTTAAAAGAAATGATGAATAATCTCTAATCATCCATGACTTGAGCATGAAGAGGTAAGAAAAGAACTAGCAAGGTCCAGGCGCTTCTTCTTTGCTTTCACTATCCAAATTTAGAGAAAGTAAATATTACAAGAAATGAATCACAATTAATTCAAAGGAAAGCAGGAAAATTACAAGCTAAGCTGATATCACAACAAAAATCTCTTCAGTTAGAAAATAAACAAAACGTGATAATTAATCATAAAGCAATATGCTCTGCTTTTATAGTGACTAACAAGTCTTGGTGAGAGAGAGATTATTCCTGCTAAGAATTTTTATATACTAGAAATGTACAGTATATTAAAATGTGATTATTATACTTATTATTGGTTAATATTCCTACTATAAATTATTTAAGAAAACAATATATGTAATTGAAGAATTACTTTTGAATGTTTTTCTTATATCTAAGTAGATCGTACGTATACTCAATCAAATCTAAAGTCTTTCATATATGACTATTTCTTACAAGTATATAAATAAATATATATATATATATATATATATATACACACACACATACATACTAAGTAGTGTAAAAAGAAATGAAAAAGTCGTCCGAATTATAGTTTGGTTGATAGTCACACCACTCAATGAAGCTGATATTCCAAGTTTGAATCCCTTAAAGAGAGAGAGAGCAACTAATTAAGAGAATTAAAGCTTTAATAATTTTGAATATGACAAATTAGATATTGTTTAACTATAGGATATTAGAATATCAAATATTACATATTCAATTTTTAATTTAAAAGAAAAGAAGATTAACCATTTTGCATTTCATATCTTTTATTTAGAAAATAATATATTGAAACAATTGAAAGAGGTAGAATTACAATATGTAGTTTCATGTTCCCAAGGGGATCGATAATTTCGCTAATTAGAACTCTTGTAAATGAATAGAAGGTCTAGTATCAATCAGTCTGACACTAATCGTTGCATGGTAAAAGGAAATAAAATTTATAAATGGATTTGCCTAGACTTGGAAGATAAACAATAGAAGACATCAATAACCAAAATTTAAATAAAAATAATACGTGATCATACATATCCAAGTAATTGGACAATGTTGTCGTTATCCTTGAAATTCACTCGATCGGTCTCCTTGAACACCTTTAGAATTCCACAAGTTCTCTTTGGCTGGATGTGAGAAGCGAGATGAATGTGATAATAAAGATGCTTCAATTTCAAAGACGCCTTGGAACTCTACAAGTTCTCTTCGGTTGTATGTGAGCATAGGGATGAATTTGAGAATAAAGAAGATGCAATTGCAAGGTCCAATTTGAAAAAGGAAACTCAGTGAAGTAAAAGCATTTTATTCCAAGATAAAAGATGCAAGTCATAGCATTCTCATAAGCTAATTTTTCTTTGCTATCATCGCAATAAATTTGAAAGCAAGATGAGACAAGAAAGGAATTTCATTGCTTGAGTGAAAAGGAGGCATATTGCATGGATTCTTTGCTTATATCATTTTAATTTTCACATAAAGGAAAAGTTCAATGTTATAAAATATAATGGTGATCATCTTATGTACAGCTCTGTCCTACTTTTTAACTAAGAAAGAGATAAGTGAAGTCGTTAGAATGAATTTCTTGAAACTGTAGACGATAACAGAATAGAAGTCCGGTATCATTATGCCTTTGAAAAATCATGGGGCAGGCTTCTGTATTTCATTCTCACACATTGAGCCTTTTTTATGAGAAAAAGAAAAGGGAAACTCTGGATGATTTAGACAATTTATTTTAAGTAATATTGAAGAGGAGTACATTAATTAAAAATAGATGACGATGTTAATATTTAAGTCAAAATTTCGAGAATAACTATATGGATAGAGAGTTACAAATTGAACACAGAATTAATAACCATATAATTTCAAAGACTTGCAAAACATTTCAAATCCTTATGTCTCCTCGTGTAAACTCAAAGATATTATATTAGGAGATTTAATGAAAGAAACATCATCATTGCAAACCATCATCCGAGAAAATCCATGTCACAAAATTTACTAGGATGGACCAACACAAGTGCAAATTTATTCTCAAGAAACAATTGAAATGTTATTAAAAAAAAAAAAGCTGACATACTTTGATAGTGTGGTGCGCTTTTGTGTGGTGCGATGGACCTCCTTAACTGCATTTTCGTTTTTAATTCTTATAAATTTCAAACTAAACTCAAGCAATGGACTAGATTGAGTGGCATGCTTGGTTAAAATGGAAAGATGAACAATACCAAAATTAAACAATAACATTTTATTGATACATAGCTTGTTGTGTATAAAGTATTGACATCTTATTTAAGGTAGTCCATTGTGAGTAGCATTATTCACGAACTACTGAAATATTACAACACTAGGGCTTAAAAAAATGTTGCAATATCAGAGTAAAATTTGTGTTACAACACTTTTTCTTAGTAACAAGTATAGATTGGTCAAATCAGGAACTCAAAGTTGTTTGTTTTAAGATATATTTCTTTGATAGTTTTATCTCTTGTATTTATCATCTTTTATGTCATGTCATGAGATTATTTATTTACTTTTAAACAGATTAAGTCTTCAAAAAGATAAATATGTTTACCTTTGATTTTTTGTTCTTTTATTCTTCAAGAATAATATGATTATCTATGAGTGTTTTCTATAGGATATAAATTAAGCTAATCAACTGATGTGCAGAAGAAGAATGAATTTGGATAGCTTCTTGATCAAGTTCGGAAGTTTGGATAAGCAAAATAAAAGATGTGATCATTGCTAAAAAAATAGGATTTCTCTATTTTTTAGCATATATTATTTTTTTTCTTTATTTGAGATATTTATTTTTTTTGATAAATATATGATTTTTATTTAACTGATAATGTTATTTTATTCTATAAGTTTCAAGTTGCACACATCTTTTATAAATAGCAGATTTTATTTTTCTTTAATTGTGATATTTATCTTTTGGTAATTATATGATTTTTTTCAACTAATAATTTTGTTTTATCTTTTGATTAACTTCTGATTTATTTATTTTATTTAGAATTCATTTGAGATAACTTTTATATTTAACTTTTGACAATAGAAAAAAAAAAAAAGTAGAAGCTTGAATTTTTAAATAACCGTTTAAATAATGTATTTCAAAAGAGCTTTTAACTTTAGAATATCATTTAAAACTATTTGCTTAAAAACTTTAAACATTTTGAAGATGGAAAAACTTTACATAAAAAGATAAAAATACCCTTAATTATTTTATTTGTATTTTAATTAAAACAAAAAAAAATTAAAAATTAAAAAATATAATTATTAAATGAGTATAAATTAATTAAAATATAAAAATAAGTAAAAAAAAAATAACAAATGATAATGAATAAAAAATCCAAAAAAAAAAAAATAAATAAAAATAAAAATTAAGTAAACATGTATGATTAAAAATAAATTAAAAAATATGTATATCATTTGTGTTAATGAAATCTGCTGGCTATTACTTATTAGTTTATGCATCTAGATTATTCAACACACATTCTCCAAATTAATCTCGTGCAGTGAGGCTTGACGCTAACATTCAACTTCCATTGTAGAAAGAGAGAGAAAAAACTGAACACCCCACCATTTTATTTGTCATGGCTTTATTTTTTTTTAATTTTTTTTGTCATTTTCTTTGCTTCTCTCAACAACACAACCTAGAAAATTCATCCAAATACCCAGATTTGCCTACTATTGCTCATCCCTTTCTATGCATCTCCATCACTCTCCTATTCCCACTCACAGAAAACTCCATCACTTGCAATCGACCCCCTCCTCCTCAATACACCGCAATGCTAGAAACCAAACAATCACAAAATCAATCAAAGACCCCAAATCAAAACCAAAACACAATAAAATCCAATCTTTTTCATTTTTCCTTACTAACTTAACATCGACCTGCATCTGGTTCACATCCCTAACTATCTCAACAACCGTTTTCAAATCCGTCATCGGATACCCAACAAAAGTCGTGTCATTGCCAACTCTCACAGGCAAGTTGCTACCATCCATCAGCTGGAGGAGGGCTGACGAAAGGAAGCATGTTGTTGATCTGTGGTGGCAGGGGAGAGAAATATGAAAGGACATGGATGGTATTTTGTATTTGTTAGTCATTCTTATAAGAATAAAATAGACAATATAAAAGTTTTATTAAACTTCAAAACGGCTTCCCATGTGTTTTTTTCAGGAGGAGGACTTGCTAACATCAAAAACCATTTTTAGGAAACTATGGAAACACTCCAATAAGTCATTTTTGGGCTCATGAAGAGCTTTTAGACCCTATGCCAAATAGGCAGTAATCTTGTTTTATCTCATAGTTCTCAATGAGCATGAAGTTACTATAAATACGGGATTAAATCACGTTGAAATGAAGGCAAGCAAATAGTGTGATTAGAGAGTGATATTAAGTGTTTGCTTATAAAACTTAAAGAGCCTATTTTCTAAATTATTTTCATGAGATTAATTAAGTAAGTTGAACTAGGTTTGTGCCTAGATGCTTATCAGGATGATAAGTAATTAAGTTTTCGAGAGGAGATGGGTTTGTAACGATTGAAGGGAGTTGAAGGTGTTGTTAACCATTGAAGGCAAAAAGAGATTGCTGCAATTCATGAAATGAATGAGTACTTATCTTGCATCAATTTTAGAAGGGAGTCTTAAGTTAGGTAAGACTAGATTAGGTTGTACTTTGAAAATGTTCATTAATGAGTTAATATTTTTGAGCAAAGTCTCGTAGATGTAGGGTAAAATCGAACCACATTTAAAATGTGTTTGTGTGCTTTTCTTTACTTGGTTGTTTTTATTTTTATCGTATGTTATAACATGTGGTAGTAAATGTGTTGCAACATTCTGTCACTAAATATGTTATAACATACTTATTTTTTTTTGTGTTATAACACTTCAACAAAAGTTTGGTACTGTATAGTGAACATGCCTTTTCACATTCAAATTAAAATTCATCAAACATAAATTATAGCAGCTTATCATCAGTCATCACCTTCTAATACTTTCTACGAATTGGCAAGATGATGTTAGCCCAATGATAAGCCCTTACACTATACTTTGAGATCTTGAGATTGGGTTATGTCTCAGTCCCCAAGCCCGATTTAATTGTAATTGTTAAATAAAAAAAAAAAAAAATCACAAATCCTACAAAATCTCTGGTCGATCTCCTGATCTGAAGAACATACACAGATACATGATCAATTGTAAAGTAAACTTTAATATGGTACTGTAACAGACTTTCTTTAAGAACAAAGACTTGAATTGTACGCACATGTCACAGAACTCAGACCAGTTGAAATAATTTATATCTTTGTGAAAATTCTGATATGCTATTGACAATCCACTAAACATCCTTTTACACTTCATTTTTTTTTTTTTTTGTAATATAAGCGGCAACTATAAGCTTAGATAAAATTACTAAAGAGGACAAAAAAAAATTCTAAAGACACTACATTGTATATAATTAATTTTTAGAATCCAAAATTATTTATTTCCTCTTTTGCATTCACAAAACCTAAAGTATCTCCTCGATTCGTCACTATTTTAAAGTTCGTTTGATTCATAGAGATTGATGCAATCAAAAGTAAATTTTGAAATAATAGAGAATTATTTGCAACAAAAACAAACAATATGAAAAGGTAAATTTTCAATGAACTTTTAATGTCTTTATTTCAAGTTGAATTCAAGAATTTTACACTATATTATATTGAAATTTTACAAAGTATGGTGTATATTAATCTCATAATATAAATCTATGATTCTTAACAGGTGCTTACATATCTGTGGGAATGGTCTCTATTGAGATTATTTAGTGTGTTTTAAAGATTTTCATTTTATTGTTCATAATGTTTTATTTTGGTATTTCGAAGTATCCAAAATAGGTAAATTTTCTTTATTTTTAAAAGTTGAAAATTTCAGAAATTTTTATAGTGTCAAAGTGAAAATTTTTATCATTTAATATTTACGATTCTGCCATGATCCAGGCCCGGTCGTGACACATAATTTGTGGAATTTTGTTAATTTATATATGCAGTTGCATAGAAAAATATTTAGAATTTCCTCAAAATGCTGTTCCAAAAAAAAAAAATCTATCAAAATTAATATAGAGAATATTAAAATAAGATGAGTGTCTTGTGGGATAGATGGAGTTAAAATTTATTAGACTAATTCAATCCATTCCAATCAAAACCAACATGCATAAGTTTAATATACAATAATTTAATCGAATTTGATAGATCAAGGATTCTAGGCTGATCCAAGTTTTCAATGGACTGATCCTTGAATAATGTTTTGAACATGATGGCCCCCAACAGATCAAGAATTAGTTTGGAGACTTTTTAAGAGCTGTGATGTTGGAAAGATTACTGAAATTACGAGAGCCACCTAAGAAGACATGAGTCAGCTCTTTAGGTTGATCGAATCCTGGCAAAGATCGAATATTGGTATTGGAAAGGTCAATCTTTTGAATGTTCGGGAGCACTGATAGAGTTGAGTCATCAAAGCTTTCAAAAGAGGTGGCATCCGAAATGTCAAGTAGCTGAAGTTTATCAAGCCCTCGTATGCTTTGCAGTTTCTTCAAGCGAGAGCACCCGCTAAGGACGAGCACACGTAGTTCACTTAGTTTAGAAAACGAAGGCAATGATTCGATCAGCTTGAGTCCTGATAGGTTGAGGCTTTGGAGATTAGTGACTTCATCGAACAGATCGCTAGGCATTGACGTCAAGGAGCTGGCACCAGAAAGATCAAGTATCTCAAGATTAACAAGCTCTTTCAGGCTTTGCACTTCTTCCAAACAAGACAACTGCCTAAGGATGAGAGAACGCAGTTGTCGTAGATTGGAAAGTGAAGGAAGTGATTTTATCTGTAGTCCAGATAAGTTGAGGCTTTGAAGAGCAGTCATTCCATCGAAGAATTTATCCGGGAATGAAGATAATTGGCTGTCATCAGATATCTCCAGAACTTTCAATGTTTTAAGTTCCTTGATGCGGGCAATGTCGTCAAGGTGCAGATTACATCTTCTGAGTACAAGAACAAGCAGCTTGTCCATTGACAATGACGAAATGAGTGGCTGATCACACTTGGCATTGAAAACCGCAAGAACCTTAAGTTCCTTCATGGAGTTGAAACTTGATTGATGATTGATATGACTGCCATCGATCAGCAATGTAGAGTTCTTCTCCCAAATTTTAGGATTGCATAGCGTCTTTATCATACCATTCATTCGTGTGACTCTCCCAAGACTTTCATCATCTTTAAGCACTTTAAATAATCTCAGATTAGCTGTAAGAGGGCAGGAGTCGATCATCTTCAACACCGCTCCTTCCACTACAACAAGATTATTATCTTGAATCATTAATAGAGCACGATCAATGAGCTCCATCAGAACATCATGTCCCTTCCGATATGCTTTCTCAACCAGATCAAAGGGATCGAAATAGCCCTGCATTATCCAATGACAGATTAACTCATTGTAATGAACGCCACCATAATTGCGAAACAATTGCATACTATGCTGAAAACAGTTTTTGGTAACACTGTTTTTGATCATGTCACAAGCACAATAAATAAGCGGATTTGCTCCCTGATGTGTTTTTTCGTTGCGAACTACTCTTACTATGGCACTATCCAAGTTTGAAGCATCATCTTGGGCAATGTAATTTAAGTTTTCAGCTATCACAATGATCGCAGCACGCTCACCGTTGCTCTTTTCGGCTATAGTGCGATCAAGTCTTCGAAACCTTTGATGATCAGAAACTGCTTTATCAACCGTCTTGTGCAACAATTGTAACGACTCTTCCAGTTGCAAAGATGGCAGAAACTTGATCACTTCACCGGTTTGATTAGCATTATGGTCTGCAAATTTTGTTGTAATTATAATCGTTTGAAACTTGGAAGGAAACAATTGCGATAGCTCTACTTGCAGGTCAACCATAGAAATCAAGTCTTTTCCCACGTCATCCAGAACTAGCAGAAGATATTTATTTGTGTTTCCGATCTCTTGCAGTTTTCCTTGTATCCTTTCCTTCAGTTTTTCTTCTGTCATTTCTTCCTCCTGATCTGCCTTCTCCTCTGTGTGTCCCCACTGAAAATATTCTCCGTCCTTCAAGTTCAAAACTGTCTTCTGATCTTCATATTCCCACTCCTCCGTAATTGACCTTGCAAACAACTGCCTAGCAATATCTTTGTAGAACAAGTTTTTGTCATACTTTTCAGTCACGTAAACCCAAAGAGTCGCGTAGCAAAAGTCGTCATGGATTGCATATTCACTTATTTTCTTCGCCGTTCCAATATCCTCGACAACTATTGTGGATACATTGGCATCTTTCAGCCATGCTATTATTTCTCCTTTCCTCTGTTCCAACGTTCCCATATTATTGCTTCTGCAAAATAATGACCAGTATGGTGATGATGATGATGATGATGATGAGGATGGTTAGGTTGTACCAACTTAAAAATTTAACATAAAAAGATGATATTAATATCTATCCATTTATCTTCACTTAATTTAATAATGAAAAAAAAAAAAAAAAGTGAATGAATTCGATATAGATAATAATCTTTAGATTTAGTGAAGATGAGTAAATAGATATTAATGTCAATTTTTTAAGTCAAAATTTTAATGTAACCTAAATAATAATAATGATTTAGAAAGCATAATCATACAATTTTAATTATATAATAAATTACAGAAAATGTAAATGAACAATAAGAAATCAATTTTTATTCTCATAATAATGCCTGAACATTTAATTTTCTATTTTGAAGATATAGCTAAATCCAAAAAGAAATAATTTAAACAGATCAAATTTTTAATTATTAATTAGAAATAGATGAACACAAAGCAAAAATTTAAACATAAAATCCATTCAATTAAACGTAAATCCATCATCCAAAAATAACATACAAAACCTACCCTAAAATCACCACCATCAAACTATTCAAACTCTCAATCACTACCATCAAGATGCCCAAACACAAACACAAGCACCTATATATATATAGGTTAGGTGACATTTGAACCTATCTAAACTTAAAAGAGTAAGAAATGTACAAGGGAAAAGAGAAAAAAAAAAAAAAAAAGAGAGAGAGAGAGAAGAAAAGAAAAAAGAAGACAATTACATTACGTTAAAATAATTGAAACTCACTCAAATGCACTCTGAGTCAGGTAAAACACAAGATCAGGACATACGAAAGAAACAAAGAAATTAAAATTATATAATTATTGAGGCCTTCATATCCGTTTTTCGTTTCTACTCACTTCCCCACTCTATTGAGGCTTTCATATCCATTTTCTGTTTCTAAATGGAAATTATATATTTATTCATATCAGTTACTATATCTGCCCTTTGAATATTTATTCGCAATTGTCAAGACAGTTAAACATACATACATGTATGTATATATATATATATATGAATGTATATATATATATATATATATATAAACTTTCAATTCATACAAATAAGATATATATACATATATATGGGTCTTCTTCGATACCTCAGGTATGCATATACTTAATCAAAAAAATAAAAAATAAAATAAAATATGTAATTACATGTTAAAATGTGAATATAACTAAACATATATGATTATATTTAATAAATGTGATCACATTTATTAATTATAATCATATATGTTTAGTTGTAATATTATATAATAAATTATAATAATATATTTTAAAATATAATCACGCATTTTTTTATTAAATGTATGCATATCACAGATGTATGCTAGAATGTGTCATATATATTACATGCATGCATACATAAAATACATATTAATAAGATATATATATATATAAACTTTCAATACATACATATATATATGTACATATATACATATATACATATATGTATATATGTATAAACTTTTAATACATACTAACAAGATACATACATACATATATACAAAACTTTCAATACATACAAACAAGATACATACAAATATACACGTATACATACATACATACATATGTGTATATATATACATGTTAAATACATACTAATAATATACATATATACTAATATAAACTTTCAATAAATAAATAAATAAATACATACATACATACATACATATATGTATGTACGTACATACATACATATATACATATATAAACTTTTAATACATACTAATAAGATACATACATACACAGCTATATGTACATACATATATACATACAGACATACATGCTAATAACAATGCATAAACTTTCAATACATACTAATAAATATTTATGGTAGAATTTGTACTTTACCATTGATATGAATGAAAAGATTAACGTCACCTAAGCTATTTAAGATCAGGAGTGTTCTATGTAACATTTAAATATTTGAAGCTATATATTAATATTGTAAGTTTTGGGTTTTGTCATGACATAATATAATATATACCGATCAACTTGAAGGCTTAATCATCGTCGACTATTTTGCACATCAGCGTCATCACTAGAAATGCAATCGCATCCAGTAGAGTTCCATGGAAAAGTAATTTTTGTAATGATGTTACATCATATAAGATATCGAAGTCTTTTGTCCAAAGTTACGAAGTAGAATCTTACACCTTATGATATAAGCAACTATGTGATGAAGAATAGGTGTTGGTAATTATTTATTTTATTATTTATGACTTGAAACGAATTTATGAATATATTAGAGAAACTTTTATATTAATAAATTTATATGAATCTATTGTTTGAACGATAAGTGGATAATTTCTTATAATTAAAAATTGGGTTATCGTATGCTAATCATATGTTAGGTTTAAGGCTGTAAATAAATATATTAGCTTCTGGCCTAGCCCTCAAAGCAAGTGCGATAACTGTTTTTAGTTATGAGATTCAGATTTTGATATTTCATGATCGTTTGTTTTCGATCTTTAGCTTATAAGTGTTTTTTTTCTTTGTTTAGAGTTAACACTAAGGTTGTTAAAGATTTACTAGTATTTATTGAAATCCATCAACAATTGTGAGATCTAGATATCTATGACATAAGTGGGAAACAACTGTTCCTATAATATAAGGGGAAAACTAACTCATACAAACTCATAAAGTACGTATGGCCACCACTAAAGTGAATGGGATGACACCGAAGATTGATGTGTTGTGGCTTAAAAGTTTTTAATGAGACTTTGCTTATATATTTTGGCTACTTATATATACAAATGAAAATATAAAGTGAAATTAAATTACGTAAATTCGGATAAGGGAACATGATGAAGGTCACATTAAATTATATTTATATATATATAGAGGGTGGCTCTATTGTAATCCAAAATACTTTTCTTTACACTCAAAATTAATTTGTTTTATTATTATTAAAATAGCCGTATTCAAATTTACTTATAAACATCTATCATTCTCCTTTCTATTTCATCATTTCATAACATAAAAAATTTTAATGGCTTTCGCAGAATATGCAGTTTCGATATTGTTTTCATAACCTTTACTAAATTCTAAAAAGTTTTCGAATGATATTAGAAATCGCAAATCAAACAATCTATTCTATATTTATTGTAGCTCTTGTCAATAAGTACCTTCTAATTAAAAATTAGAGAGAAAAATTAGGAAGAGCTGAGCCACTGTTGATGTGCAAAAATAGAAGACAGATATAAATGGGGCCAAGAGAAATTCATAGAGATTTTTTTTTTTTCTTTTGAGAGAATTTATAGAGATATTTTGTAGACCAAAGCAAAAGAAGAAACAATGTAATATTGAAAAAATGATAAAACTCTCCACGAAGAAATCACAAAACTCAACCCGAAAATTCATACTCATCAATTTGCCATTGTCTTAAATCAATATAAAGACAAACACGAAAGTACTTGCTCAAAATATTTGGTTTGACCACAAAACGTCTTATTGATGTACAAAATTACTCCACCATTGAGGATTTACATGCAATTGTATTTTGAAAGAAGGATTTATATGGAATTTTGAAGGGTCTACAAAGTAAAATTTTGAATTATTTAATAGATGGGTGGAAGAAATAATTAATAAATGGGTGAAGGGAGACATATGTTGAGTGACAATAGACTCTCACACACGCATGTATATAGATAGAAACACAAACTACCGGACACAGTGATGTGTAAACCAATTTCTAACATTGTAGCTTGGACCACTCACCACACCCCCCGCCCCCCAACCCAAAAAAGGAAAAACACTCTTGAATTGAAATGACACAAGAAAATGAATACAGATTTTATTGAGATAAGTATAACTAAAATCAAATTTGTCAGTTAAAAACACAAAAATAAAGGAATATAAAGCAAATCATCAATGGACAAAGGGGGAAGGTACCTATGAGATATGAGACAAAACAATTTAGTTCTCCACCGAAATGATTGAGCAACTGAGGGCTGTCAAATGCAAAGAGAGTTTGTCAGAGTCCCAATCGATTTCTCATGCAAAGAAAAGTGGAAGTTAAAGAGAGTTTGTTTTGACAGCAAATTGAATCTAGACATATATATATGTGTGTGTGTGTGTGTGTCAAGAAATAAGGCAGCTGGTAGCTTCGAGAGACGTGAAAGTTCAAGGATTAGAAGCAGAGAAATGCCATTGAGATATCAAACTAGATTTTGGTCTGATTTACCTTTAAAAAGAGAAATTTATCAAAATTATCCCCAACTTTTACCATATTTTCCATTGTATACCCTAACTTTTACAATATGCGTCAAAATCCCTCTTCTATTTAGTTGTATTAAATTTGAAAATCAAAAGTCTGCCTTGCCCTTCGATATAAAACTAAAATTATATTCTGCCCTCAAAGTATTTATAAAATAATAAAGAGGCTGACGATATCTTCCTAGAATAAAGAGAAGGCCGTAATGCCTCCTCCATCACGCTATGGAGGACGTTGTGATATCTCTTTTCCAGCCACAATGAGCCATTAATGACAATGGCCATTAATGGTTATGGTAAGGTGAGGTGGCATGACCCTCCCTATTATGCATTTGAAGACCAAATCGATCTAATTTAGACCAAATTGATCTAGCCTTTAGTTGTTTTGCAAAATTTTTTTATTGGTTTTATTTTATTTTCTCTTATGTGTTATCTAATATTTCTTTTTATTTTTTATGACTTTACCTATTTACCCTTCTTAAAATAAACAAAAAACTAACATTAAAATTAACATCGGAGGCTAGCTTATACTCCAAAAGTAAAGGGGGTCCAATTTTGGTCATCTACCGCAATCACTCATCCAGTCGTCTAGTAGTTATTTTATTTTATTTTTTTTAACCAAGAGTCATCTAGTAGTTGACAGAGACATTTAATGAGCTTGCAATGGCTTTAAATTGCATAATGGTGGTTTATATTTAGGAAAAATTTCAACCTGACTCAACTAATTAAATAAAGAAAATTCGTTTTTAACCACTTTAGATTTTATCCAAATATCCCTCTATATAAATGTCTCATTCCCACCAATTTTGCTAGTCCAAAAAGTTCTCATCACCATAATTTTTTGGAGAGAGAAAATTATGATGTTTAAAGAGAGAAACCATCACCTTGAAAAAAAAAGACATTAGCGAGCAATTAGACTAATATCGGGGAGTTGTTCTAGCAACGTCGGCAAAAAGGTTGAGCAATGATTTCAATCTTAAGTCAGTTTTCCTGAATGTTTTCCAAAAGAAAATTTTTCTTTAGCTTGTCTCCCGTTTTTCTAAATATTTCGTGATATTTTACATATTTCATGACATTTTAAGGATATCTTACAATATTTTTGTTTCCACATTTAGGTGTTAACAACAAATGTTTTACGTTATTTTTTGATATTTCACATTTTCAATGTGAAATATTTGGAAAAGTGAAAATTTGACGAATAATTCAACCAACTCCACATCTTGAAAAAATACAAGAAAAAACCATATTATAACTGCAATAGTATATTTGAGTAAGAAAATAACATAGTTTTATCAGGATTAGTATATCTACCTCGCACAAAGCAAATGAGAAAAGGAAAGAAAAGATGCAAAATAAAAGATTCTGACCATCTTCATCAATCCAACGCAATATGTAGTTTACTTGCCAACAATTAATTTTGTTCTTCCTTGGCCCTTATTGATTTGGAATTGTTTTCCAATACCAAAATGAGCCATCAGTAACCAAACAAACGTAATAAGCTCTCCACCTTTACTAACTTGTTGGGCATGCGTTCTTGCTACGCAATTACATGCAGCATATGATAACAACTCCACCCAGATCTTGCTCACTAACTCCCATTTCGCCTCCTTCTCGGTATTATTCAGTTTTTCAGCCAACATTTTGGCATCAAACAAAACAGATTTACTTTTGTCCCCCTTTACCATAGCTGGCTGGACATATGTATTCACACTAAGAATCTCCTTACAGGCTTCCGTCTGGTCATTTGGTCCTAAATTCTTACTTCTAAATAATCTTTTGGCCTCAGCACATGTGTCTCGAAATCTTATTTGCCCAATACCTGCCTCAACAGACATCATAGCCGGATGCATAACCAAAAGATACACCATGTAATCCGAGAGGACCTTGCTAAATTCGCAATGGTTGCTAGTATCTTTTTCCCCATCGTGGTAAAGGAGTTCAGTAGCAATGTGCCATAACAAAAGGCTTTCATCATAAGCAACTTCAGTGAGATAAGGCGACAGGGACTTCTTGACATTATCACTTTTCCCCTTCAGAATTGAATCACCTCTTGATGAAGATATTTCCTTGGCTTTTGTTGGATCATCTGCGGTGATGGATTTCTTTTGCAGCTCATCAAATACGAATTTCCACAGTTCTTTTGTCAACGGTTCGTGGGACAAATATCTTATTTCATCAATAAAATCAGGAGGGCCAAAGAAGTCAATAACTTGGTTAATTGTGAAGCTGAAGGTATGAACGACTTGGCCATAAATGAAACTCATAAAGTGACTGACTCTGCCGACGGTACGAATGATTTTGCCTCCACTGCAGCCTGAAAATGTGAAGGTATGTCAAGCGTGCGAATTGAGTGACTAACCTTATTGATCATGGCAATGGACATACATACCTGGAATGGATTTCTCATTGACGTGGGGCATAGAATTCTTGACCTTGTGGAAATCGGTTGGACGTCCCTTGAGGCAATATCTTATCAAGTTGTGTCCTGAGACATGTCCTGACCACCTGCGAAATAAGAAAGGGGTAGCCAACAGATTGCAATTGTAGTTCTTCTCATGATGAAATTGAGACCACCTTGGCCTCTTAAGACCAAGAAACCATTTGATAGTAGTAGCTATGCGCAGTTTGATCTTCTTTAATTTGGATTCATCTTTTGGATGATTGAGTGGATGATAGAGAGCAGCAAATGTCCAATCAGACAAACCAAGCATGAAGAAAGCTACGGTGTCCAAGGCTACAGCACCCAGGAACAAGGTATATGTAATTCTAACATCGAACTCATCAAAACCGCTTGTCTTCACTTTGAAATGAAAATGTAAAAGGGCTGCCACAACTGAAGCAAAGGATATGAACCGCATACAATATCCAAATCGCGAATGTACAACCTGTACCTTGGTATAGAGAGCATCGTAAATGAAGTTGAGTTCAACCTCAATTACTCTCAAGGCATCTCCCGCTGAAAGATTAAGAAAGAATTTTCGGCTCTCATTGCGCTCATGAAAGCTGAAGATGAGATCAACGATTAGTCCTTTGAAAATTTCGAAGTAGTGATAAGCATTATGCACAACTTCATGATCATCTAATCCGTCTTCATGGTGAGATTGCCTATCATCGTTGTGGCCAGGATCAGGCTCTTCTTCATGGTGAGACTGCTCGTGCAACGTAATTACCGTTGTAGGAAGGTTGGCCTCTTTCTTTGAAGCAATGTCATCCATGAGCTTGGCATAGTTGGGGCCAGGATCAGGCTCTTTAAGCATGGAGTCTCGGAATCTATCCATGCTTGCAAGATACAAAGAACAAGTCCGCTCAAGATACTTGATAATTCCAGCCAGAAACATGAGTAATGTTGGGATGGCTAGCTTGTTGTGGGGAAGTGACAGGAAGAAGACATACACAACTGCAAATGCTTGGAAACCGAGTCCAAGCAAGTGCCTGAGCCAGAGCTCATTATCTTCAAGTGAAAAAGCAGTTATGGTGTCTGGACCACCAAGGTGTAACAAAAGAAAGGGAGGCCAAAATGCCAACAGCTGACTATTCTCTGCAGGCTTAGAAGGGTGAGGAGCGTCGCGTTGTCTGTCAGAGATGAGACCAACGGCAAAATTAGCAGCCCAGTCAGCAAGCAAGTAAACAGACCAGATGAGAATGATTATCGGTGTTTTTGCACTTCCTTTTCTGAAGGGAGCAACCAGAATCAGGATGGTCTGCAGGGAGAGACTGAACAGCATCAAGCCCCGAATGTTCCAGTCATCCCATATTTTCTGCAAGCCTGAAGGGATTAGATTAAACATTTTCTGATCCTTCTTGACCCCACTTTGTCTAAGAAAATTTAACTTCAGCTCTGTTATATCTCTTAAGAGCGAAATCAGAGAACGCCAGTGAGCACATACCCCTTATTGCTGTTACTACTAAGTAGTTATTTTAATTCAAGGCCATTCTTTTTGAGACATCACTTGTGGTGGGGTGATTTGAATTTATTATTATTATGCTGAATGAATGTTTTTTTGCCACCAAGTTATATTAGAACGTGAATTTATATATTTATTTTATAGTGCTATAGGAAAATATCATAACTGAACGTTTATATTGGCCTATGTCTACCTCATCTTGTCAATATGTAAGTTGTAAATACATGTTATGGTGTTATATTGTTTTGTTGTTTTAATAAATGAATAATACTAAATACATCAACTTATATTCCAACTCTGTAATTAATTAGTGAGGTTGCAATTGATAAATCCAAGAACATTAATGATTATTTAATTTATTTATCATATGTCACATGAATTAATATCACCTTATTAGTTGGAGTCTCGATATGAGTTGAGATGTCTAGTATTAGTACTTTTAATACAATGAACTGGTTCACTACTAATTTGTTTAATATCGGAGGTGCAAAGTTAATGTGTTTGGTGAGTATGTCTTAAACATTTAAGACAGTGACATGTCAACCATAAATTATTAATTATATGAGAGAATTATATCAAGTGTCATGATCTTAAATGAATAATGTACATGCATAAGATGCATTAATGTTTTTCGACAAATAGACGGGCTAACTTTGCTCTTACGTTAAATTTTCTACATAATAAAATATAAACATGACAAAATTTACTTCATCAACATTGCCCCTCCAATTCAATATCTCTGGCCATCTCTGCATGCTCATCACCTTCAGTCATGGCTTCTGAGATTGAGGAGATCAAGGAAGATTCCCAACCCAAACATGTCAATCCCCATAGTGACAACACTATGAAGAATGACGACAGCAACAGTAACATCAGTGGCAACAGAGATGGTGAAAGAGAAAAAGACAAGAAGATCAAAGATGGAATGAAGTGTATTTTAAAAAGAGTTCTGTGTAGGGGAGGGTCAGAGACAAAGAGTAGCAGTCAGAAGAAGAACAAGAGTGTCGACATCAAATTTCAAGATGGGGGCTGCAAATTTGATGCACTTCTGCCATACAAATTTCACGAAGACCATTTTAAGCAAAGTTCATTTTTCAAGGATTTTTGTGAAAGCTTTGAAGGCCTTGGTTCTCCACAAAAAAAGTGCTTGTCATCCTTTATTTTGTTTTCAGGAAATAGAGTAGTGAAGAAGAGTCTGCTGGTAGATTTGTGGAATAAAGAAGGCTTCTTAAACGAAGTAAAGCAACAAGGAGAGGAACATGAAGATATTGCCACTAAAATTCTGGACGATTTTGTGGCAAAGAAATTTGTACTTCCTGTAATTAAGAAGTTCCAAAAGGGAGCAAACAGCTTTAAGATAGACCGAGATGTACATTTCACAATGATTTTGCTTGGCAAATCCGCGGGTTCAAGATCAGATGGAAACATATTTTCATGGTTTGACAATAAATGGGAGTGTTGTTCGGAAAAATCTAAACAGCTGGAACCAAAGAATCCGGAGGAAGTAAAAACATTGTTAAATGTCAATATGGAATCTCTTGATTTCAAATTAGAGTCATTTTCGAAGATGAAAAATGTCGAAGTTCTCGATCTAGGAAGGAAGCAAGGCTGGGATCATGAGCATCACCACATTGATGTAACAAAGAGTGAGTTCTTGGAAGGGTTGAAGAATATGAAAAAATTAAGCTTTCTTGGCCTTCAAGGAATCTCTGGCATTCAGGAGCTTCCTAGTTCCATATCGAATCTCACAAGTTTGAAGACCTTAGATCTCAGAGCTTGTTACAATCTAGAGAAACTTCCCAAAGAGATAGGCTCACTCAAGAAGCTGACCCACTTGGACATATCAGAGTGCTATTTGCTAGATTGCATGCCAAGGGAATTGTTGTCACTATCAGAATTGCAAGTTATGAAGGGATTTGTCGTTACCGATATCAAATATAAGAGTTTATGTACTCTCGACGAGCTTTCAGGATTAAAAAAGCTAAGGAAGCTGAGCGTCAATTTAAACAGTGTGACTTTCTCTATAGATAAATTCTCAGTAGTTCTTAAATTTAAACCACTTGTGAAGCTGAAAATAACATGGGAATGTAAAGTTTCAATGGTCAACCAAAACAAGAATTCTAAGCAAGAAAACAACGAAACAAAATTCAAGGCCACAAGCAGGCAGGCAGAGTATTGCTGTACGAGAAGTCAGATCATCAGGAACAAAACTTCAAAAGCTTGAGCTCCAGTGTTTGCCCCACAAAACACTGCCCAACTGGGTAACTCCTGAAAGTCTGACAAGCTTGAAGAAACTCTATATTAGAGGGGGAGGACTTCAAAGCCTTGGTGCAATTGATCAGAAGTGGAATGTTGAGGTTTTACGCTTGAAGTACTTGACACAATTAAAGATAAATTGGAGAGAACTGATGACAATGTTTCCAAAATTGCAATATTTGGAGAAGTTCAAATGCCCGCAGTTCACTCTTTCTCCATGTGATTGCTATGGAGTTTGGGTCAAGTCTCCGGAAGAAGAACCGGTGGCACAGCCATAGTCAACATTGTGAATTCTTTCGGTTGCTTATGTACGTACTTCATTTGTGGTTTTTATGGCTATCGTTGTTGTCAAATTAATGTATTAATTTGTTGTAATGTTTACATGTATGCTTCCTGCAAATGCCATGAGAAAAATTCCATTAAAATCTTAATTAAGCTATTGTAGTTTGCATCTATGCGTTAGAATGGATGGTGAAACTGCATACTTAATTTACCGGTATGTGTAGGTGAGTTTTCTTCTTGCGGGAGTAATCTTGTAATTATATATATATATATATATATATATATATATATATATATATATATATATAAAGAGTTTTCTTTTACATTAGTGAATTCAAATTTTACTGGTTTGGATATTTGTCAAAGTAAAAATATTGGGATGTATTTCTAGTTCTTTCATTCCTGGAGAAGGCAATATGGATGCCCATACTTCAGCATAATTGGCAATCTCTTGTCCTGAAGACAAACTTCGGCTTGATCAATGCCCCGATTTGATCCATCAACTTCCTTTTACTTGATTTGGTTTAACAAAGTTCTCCGGTTATCTTTGCCCTTTTAATATATATATATATATAAAATAAGGACCAATCAATCAAATTTATTCATTGTATTTGAATTAAATAGGAGAGAGAATTTATTTTAGAAGAGAGAATGCAATTGATGAATTTGATTAGTTGATCCTTACTTTTTAAAATCTGGTATAACTGATTATAAAAACTTTTATATATATATATATGTACACACGGATCCTCTTGGATATACCTGAGTTATCGATACACTTGATTAAAAAAAAAAAATTATTGCATTCTAAAATTGTTAATGGTAATTTATTATATAAGATTATAACTAAATAAGTCATATTATATTTACAACAATCGATAGATAAAATTACATTTACTGATTGTAATCAGACATATTTAATTGTAATAAGATATAATAAATTACAATCAACAATTTTATAATATAATCACTCATTTTTTTTATCAAGTGTATCAATATTGTAAGTATATTATAAAATATGTCATATATATATATAGAGAGAGAGAGAAAAAACTTTTATGGTCAGTATGACTTTTAAATTGTTAGGATTACTAACCTCAAGTATTTATTGTATTCACTCTCCTATAACATTTATGTTTCCTATAAATTACTAAAATTAATGATCTTAATAATTTAAAAGGTAAGACACATTGACCATATATAAAAGTTATAAATATATATATACATATATCTATCCACCACTCGTTTTGTTAAACTTGATAAAATAGAATTAAAACATCAAAATAAAAATGAGTTTCCCTAATCAACTAATCGGTCTTACTATCCAAATAATGTTGGTTTGTAGTGTACTATATAGATCAACATTTGGATTCGATCTAATTTGAGTTTTATCTAAACATCTTGTAATTTAAACTAGGGGTGGTAATATGGGTAATTGTGTCATACATATGTAAATCCTAAGTGATAATTAACTAATTGTTTGCTTAACCCAAATATGAGTATATGACTGGTTAATTTCTATTTAACCCGAACACAACATGTTAAGCTTATCACAAGTTTAAACTCCAACATAATCGGTTAATTAACGGATTACACAGTAAGACGTGTTCACCCATTAATTTATAAATCACGTCAAGTATGTGATATAACATAATTCAATTAATTAATTAATTAATTAATCCATTTAAATTTTTGAATTATTTCAAACTTTTTAATTATAGTTACATAGTTCAATCCGCTAAACTTGTTTAATAACTAAAAATAATAAACTATAATATAATATTGATGTGTAATAAAATCTAAAATAATATGTTTTTTGAATTTTTCAATATTTTATATTGATATTGTATCATTTGACGCTTTAGGTGCCTGTACACAAGTATGATCATATCCATTTTTGTCATTTCACAAAATATGGTTGCTTTAATTTTCAAAAGCAACCCACCACAACAATTTATTAAATGCCCATCTCTTTTTTATAAAGTTGATTACTTTTTAATTAAAGATAGAAGCTATAACAATCTCAAATATAACTTTAAACTAGTGTTTAAAAAAGCGCTAGTCAGTTAGTCAGCTGATACTCAGTGAATATTCAACGATTAGTCGGTTTGACCGCCAGTCAACAATTAACTCATTGACTAATGGTCAAACCTAGTCAAACTTGTGAAAAGATATAAAAAAAAATTTATAGTGTCAAAATACAATCATATGACCACAAAATATCATAAAACCTATCTCATATAATTTTGAAAGCAATTTTAGCACAAACAACCAACATAACAAGTTATATAACATAAAGAAAATAACAAACGATCAACAAGTTAATATAAAGCAAAAAAAAAAAAAAAAAAGTGCCAGCATGGCAACGGCGACAACATGGCGGTAGAGGTAGATCGACAAAGGTGATAGCTTAAGGTTGCAATAGAGGGGTGGGCCATGTCGTCTGCAAATTTGGTGAAAAAAAGATTGTTATTGCAAATTGTTTTTTTTTTTTTTTTAATTTAACGAAAAAAAATAAACCAACCCAATCAAAACAATGTCATTTTTGGGATATCAAAACCACATCGTTTTGATGTTGTGGGTAAAAACAAAAAAGGACTTCACGGCATATAGTGCATAGCATCGAGCCGAGAACTTAGTAGAGTTAGGTTGCCTAAGTGGCCCAACTGCCCAAATCCCCCGATTTGAGGGTTCTCGACTCGTCAAACTACCGTTAAACTGCTAGTTGATGAGAACTTGATGCTAGATATCAAGTTTTAAAACACTACTTTAAACTAAGATAGTTGATGCCAGTACGATGACTTTGGTTAGTGGAAGATTTTACTTTCTAAAGCAGAAATTTATTCGAGTGATTACTGAAACTAAGACTAGGCGCATAGGTGTTCAGTTTGGTTCCAAAGGGAACCAAAGTGAACAGACTAAATCTTGGTGCTTGAGAGTGCAAACCGAACACCCTTTTTATTGGAGATGGAACCAAACTAAATCAAACATGATCAGATTGGATTGGTTTAGTTTGGTTTCCTTGGTTTCAATGTATGAGTTGTCTCTTTAATTTGAAGACTAATTGTGATGAAATAACAATTAAAATATACAACTTTTTTGCTAACTTCAAATAGAAAAAATTAAAATTAAAATATAAAATATTTTTACTCTTCTTCCTCTTCTTCATATCTATTTCTTTAGATCTACTTATTCAAATGAAAAAAATAAAATTAAAATTAAAATATGCTTTTTTTCCTCATCCATTTCATATCTACTCTAACAAAATCTCACAAAAAAATATAAAAATTAAAGCATTTTTTACTCTCACAAAATCTCTCAAAAACATCTTTGATGGATTACCTTTCTTCATTCTTGCAAGGCAGAGTACACAACTTCTTTTGCTGGTTCCTATCATACAAGAAGAAGAGAGAAAATCGAGAGGAAAGATTAGAAATAGAATTAACAAGTGAAAGAGAAAGAGAAATCGACAAGTGAAGCTTGAGAAAAGATGAAGAGAAGAGATGAGATGAAGGAGAGGAAAACTAGAGAGAGAAAAAGGTGGTGAGAGATACATGTCTAGTGAGAGGCAAATGAGAGAGAGATGGTTGGTGAGAGAGAGAGGTTGATGAGAGAGAGTGCAAGTGATATGTGATTAGGGTTTGGCGAAAAATAGTATATATATAAAGAGGTCAGGTTAGTTCTAGGAAATGATGCATGTGCCCTTAAAGAGAGTGTTTCTCGGGTCGGGTCGGTTCTGGATATCCAAAACCGAACCGAATCGAGAAACATTTAGTTTTCCTAGGTGCCGACCTGAACACTCTTCAATTAAATATGGGAATCAAACGAACACTCTCAAGTCGATTCGGGTTGGGTCGGTTTAGTTTCAAGTCGATGCCTCACCTTAGCTGAAACTAAAACATCAAATTAAATTTTCAAATGTATAGGTAATTAGTATTTGCAAATTCATCAAGATTGATATATTATGACAAATTCTCTACATTAATTAATTATATTTAATATGATAAATTAACTACATTAATTGTATTAAATTTGATCAATAACCTCTATGTGAGGTTTTATACATCAAACTAACTCTATTATAGATATCATTGGAATCAATGTTGAATATTACGATGTCAACAAATGGCTGATCTGAACCAAAATCTCACATATTCTTACCCTCCATAAATTCAAAGAAAATTATAAAAACAAGTTATTATATTATTTGTTAAAGAGACAATTTTCCGAGACTTTTAATTATATAGTGATGTCCACATGGTTTAAAGCATAAGATTTATGCCATCCTTATTTTCTCACGTGGACGGATACATCTTCAATGACACATTTTAATTTGGAATTTTTGAACAAGTTAAAGTTAAGATATTTGAACAACAAAAGAGTATACAAGATTCTAAGTTTTGCTTTTGTTGATTCTGATTTCTTGCTTCCTGGCTGGACTTCAGACATTTTATGAACCACTAAAGATGGTTTTGTCCTTTTTTTTTCTTTCTTGGACAAATATCATCTTTAAGAACATAGCAATCATAACCATATTTAAAGGAGAAATTGTATTGTAAATCTATAATGTAAATTTCAAAAAAGATACAACAAACTTCAAGTTCCTCCCAATAATTTGCAATTTTATGAATTTTCTCATTGTAAATACAATTATGAACCTCTCATCCCTAAAGTTTCATAAACTCGTCAATTTAGTCTCTAGCGTCAATTCAACATTGGTGAAATATAATTTAAAAAATGAAAAAATGGGTCTCCATCCATCCCAAAGATGGATGATAGAGATCAAAAGTAATTAAATTAAAATAATAAAATAAAAAGAAAAAATAAAATAAAAAAGATCTTCACTCTTCGACTAAGAGATGGGTGGTGAAGGTAAAAATAATTATATAACTTTTTAATATTTTTTAAAGATGCTGGTTCCAATCAAATCAACACTAAGTAATCATTATGCATAGAACCAAATCATTGAATGATTTGGTTTCAAAAACTAGCTTGTTTGACAATGGCCCAGGCCGAGTTCTAGATTGGATTGAATGGATATAGATAATTCTTTTTTTAATTTTATTTTTCATTTTATTTTCTTAGATATTATATAGATATACATAATTTTTATGGTCAGTGTCACCAAACTTTAAAATGTTATAACAAACCAATCAAATTCAAATTAGAGACAAAATATATTTTAAGATAGAGAATGCAATTAATGAATTTAATTAGTTAGTTCTAACTTTTTTAAAGTTAGGAGTAACTAATCATAGAAATTATATATATTTTTCTACAATGCATCCAGGATATCGATACACTTGACAAAAAAAAAAAAAAAGTAATTACATTCTAAAATTGTTAATTGTAGTTTATTGTATTCTTATTATATTTGATTACAATTAAAATAAGTAAATGTAATTTTGTCTATTGATTGTTGTAAATTTGTTTCAATTCATTTAATTGTAATAAGATATATATATACATAT
Organism: Dimocarpus longan; assembly: GCA_022984855.1. Classification (NCBI taxonomy): domain Eukaryota; kingdom Viridiplantae; phylum Streptophyta; class Magnoliopsida; order Sapindales; family Sapindaceae; genus Dimocarpus; species Dimocarpus longan. The sequence continues at coordinate 23,857,711 of CM041014.1, forward strand.
ATATATACACCCTTCAAGAATTGAGCATCAATTGAGGAAAATTAGTTTTTTTTTTTTTTTACGTGAACATCTCATAATATAATTAATCAAGCATCTATGCTTGGTAACCTGTCTCTAGCTTTTTTCCTGCAAATACAGTGTCATCTTTTTCTTTTTCTTTTCCCGTTTGCTTTAAAAACGTTAAGGCTTTCATTTTATTCAATATTGTTGTTCAAAACTTCTAACAAATTCATTAAATCAGAAAAGCAATTTGCACAGTAAAGTACTCTTCTTAGTCAATATTAAAAATTCCACCCTATTAAATCTCTCTGTTTCATGAATGACCACATTCATTATTCCAAGAAAAGCAAAGTTACTGGCAGCAGCATCTCCTTTTCTCCAAAGTATGCAATTCAACGTTGTGCTTTATTTATTTCGATTTCTTGATGAAGTAATGAAATCCTGGTGGGACTCCACAAATTTAACAAGCATCAAACTTACAAATTTAATGCAATGATTATATCATCGAAGAATCATAACAGTAAATTCAATGCAAATCCACATTGCTTCTGCACATAATGCTCAAGAAGCTGAACATGTCAGATTATTTTTCTTCATTTTAAGCTTCTTTGGGTTGCAAAAGAGGGGTGGGTCGGGGTGGTATAGTGGTGGTCTGCGAAGCGGGTGAAAAAAGGTTGCAACTTTTTTTTTTTTTTCAAGTTTCTTTGGGTTAATTTAAAAATAAATAAATCAATAAATTAATCCAAAAAGACAATACAAAACGACATTTTAGTGCGTGATTTTGGGGATATCAAAATGATGCTGTTTTAGTGTTGTGGGTTAAAAAATAAAAACGGCTCCGTGACGCATACCACGGAGCCCTCAGTTCCTGACTGAGTTGGGCTGCCTAGGCGACCCAACTAGCCAAAACCCACGATTTGGGGATTTTCGACTAGCTGAACTGTCATGGAACAGCTAGTCAGGGAGAACTCGGCACTGGGCGCCAAGTTTTAAAACACTGCTATAAATTAAGACAGTCGATACTGGTACAATGACTTTGGTTAGTGGAAGATTTCATCTTGTAAAGCAAAAATTTATTTGAGTGATTGCTAAAACTAAAACATCAAATTAATAATATGTCAAATGTATAGCTAATCAGTATTTGCAAATATATCAAGATCGCTATATTACGACAAATTCTCTACATTAATTAATTATATCTAATATGATAATTCACTACATTAATTATATAAAATTTGATCAATAACCTCTACGTGAGACTTTATACATCAAATTAACTCTATTATAGATATCATTGAAATCAATATTGAATATTACAATATGGACAAAGGGCTGGTCTGAACCAAAATCTCACATATTCTTACCCTCCATAACTCCAAAGAAAATTATAAAAACGAGTTGTTACTTGTTAAGGAGACAATTTTTGAAGATTAATTCAAAAGTGGAGTCCACATGGTTTAAAACATTAAATTTATACCATTCTTATTTTTTTCAGGTGGATGGATGCACTCTTCAATGATATATTTTAATTTGGAATTTTCGAACAAGTTAAAGCTAAGACATTTGAACAACAAAAGTGTATACAAGATTCTAAGTTGTGCTTTTGTTGATACTGATTTCTTGCTTCTGGTTGGACTTCAGACGTCTTACGAACCACTAAAGATAGTTTTGTCTTTTTTTCCTTTTTCTTGGACAAATATCATCTTTAAGAACAGAGTAATCATAACCATATTTAAAGAGAAATTGTACTGTAACGTAAATTTCAGAAAAGATACAACAAACTTCAAGTTAGTCCCCATATTTTGCAATTTTATAAATTTTCTAACAGTAAATACAATTATGAACTTGTCATCCCTAAAGTTTCATAAACTTATCAATTTAATCTCTATCATCAATTCAAAATTCATCAAATGTAACAAAGCTAGAGGTAAATTTTTTATTCTGGTAAGAATATTTTATTTTTAATTAAAAAAATTAAAAAATAAAAAAAAGATGGATCATCATCCATCTTAAAGATGGAGGGTATAGATTAAAAGTAATTAAATTAAAATAATAAAATAATAAGATAAAATAATAAGATAAAAATTATCTTTACTGTCCATCGAAGAGATGGATGATGAAGACAAAAATAATTATTAAATATTTTTTTTTAAAAAAAAAATGATGTGATTTCAATTAGCTTGACCACTACGTAGTTGTTTTGTTTGGAATCAAATCGTTATATGATCTAGTTTCGAAAATTAGATTGTTTGACAATGGGTAAAACCCTAATGTCGTCAAATTGAGTAACAATCATCACTTGATCTGATCTTTGATCGACAAAGGAGATTGCCCACCATAGAGATTCCTAGATCTCCATGTAGTAGAATTCTAGATTGGATTGACTAGATATAGATAATTCTTTATCTTTTCCTATTATATGTATAAATATATATAGTGCTTCTACCATCAACAGCTCTTAATTTTAAAAAATTAAGACGAATCAATCAAATTCATCCATTACATTTGAATTAAATATGAGAGAAATATATATATATATATATCATATGCTTAGTAACCTGTCTCTTTTTTATTTTTTCCCTACAAAAACAGTTCTCTTATACTTTTTCACTGTTCATAAAAGCAGAGTCATATTTTTCTTGTTGTTTCCCCTTTTGTTTTTTAAAAGTTAAGGAGTTCATTTTGTTCAATATTGTGGTTTACATCTTGAAACAAATTTATTAAATCAGAAAAGCAACTTGTAGAGGAAAGTACTCTTGTTAGCCAATATTAAAAATTCCACCTCCTATTAGATCTCCCTGCGTCATGAAAGACCGCATTCATCATTCCAAGGAAATCAAAGTTACTGGCAGCGGCATCTCCTTTTCTCCAAAGTATAATTCAATGTTGTTCTTTATTTATTTCGATTTCTTGATGAAGGAATGAAATCCTGGTGCGACTACACGAATTTAACGAGAATCAAACTTATAAATTTAACGCACTCATAGTATCATCAAAGAATCATAACAATAAATTCCATGTAATATTTCTACATTATTTCTGCACATAATTCACAAGAAGCTAGACATGTCAGATTATTTTTCTTCATTTATTTTTCTTCATTTTAAAAGTATAAGGATGTATATATGTCAAATTATATATATATATACATATATACATATATATAAAGAAAACAGTGTCTTGCTCTAGTAAATGATCTTCAATTACATATACATTGAGATCGGTTTCACAAATCTATCATTTAATTTAGAAACTAGTGAGTAATTATTCATTTCACTATTCAAAATAAATAACTTTGAAAATTAGCATTTAAATTTAAGGAAAAATCCCAAAAAACAACCTCACATATGAAACATTATCCTTTGACCCACCAATGTTTCATTTTTTAATTCAAAATTCAACAAAGGTTAAATTTAACATGAAAGTTTATGAAAAATTAAAAAGATGTTATTACCCCTAAAATTTTAATTTAAAAATATAAAAAAAAAAAAAAAAAAAAAAACTTATTGAATCATATTAAAAAATAAAAAAATATATTAAAAATAAAAAACAAAAAATGGATGTCTACATGGACAGTAAACACCATATCCAGTTCGTCCACCAGTAAACACCATTAGTAAACACTATCTCTAAATCTTTAAACTCTCATCAATCTCCCACAATCATCAAACTCTCTTCCACTATCATCAAACTCACAATCATCAATCTCCATTAAAATCTCTACTAAGAACACAAGAATTCAATAACCAAAAAAACCATCTCCAATCCGTCCACCAGGGAACACCACTAGTAAACACTATCTCTAAATCTTTAAACTCTTATCAATCTCTCACAATCATCAATCTCCATTAAAATCTCTACTGGGAACACAAGAATTCAATAACCAAAAAAAAAAAAAAATGGTGGTGTAAGGTAGTTCAAGTCTCCATTGTGGACACCAAGTGGGTCTCCACCTGGGCTCTCCAATGGTGGAGACCTATTGTTACCGGAGATGAAAAAAGAGAGAGAGAGAGAGAGAGAGAGAGAGAGAGAGAGACTGCCGGAGATAAAGAGATCTCTGCCATTGTCATCATCGGATGAGATCCTTACCACTATGCTGCCACCGCCACCGAGATCCTTGCCACTATCATCACCAGATGGAGACAAAGAACGAGAGAGAAAAGGCCGACTGAGAAAAGGAAGAGAGAGAGAGTTGAGAGAATTTATATATATCTAATTTTTTATGATTTTATATTTAATATTATTTATTTTGATTTTTTATATTTTAGTTAATTTTTCATTGCTTCTCATTTTTTGTCTTTAAAGTCAAACGGTCAACCATATCAATATAACGAATTCTATGACTGTCATGATATTATCGTTTTTTTGTACGCCTTCAGAGGAGATTTTGGATATTTATATTAATGTCAAGTTGTATTTTGGGTAAATATGAAACAGTGGGTTCCAAAATGAACATATTCTTATACACCAGATTGTTTTTTGCGATTTTCCCTATATTTAAATATTATCTTATAACTTCACAAACAATTATATTATGATGAATTTTACATAAGTACAACAACTTTATCATAAGTATTTGACGCCCAAAAAATGCTATATGATTTACGAAATTTAGATTTTAAATTTTACAATACTGACATTATTATCGTAGACATCATATTAAGCTTTACTGATTAACTTTCAACTTCAAATGCATATATTAATACTAGTTTCTCTCATGAGACCCTATATTAAATGACTCTTTTTTAAATTATTGATGTAAGAAGAAAGTCTTAGAAAAATTAGTGGACAAAATGCTAAAGGAAAGAAATCTCATAAAAGATCACATTCATTATACCAATAGATCAGCAGTATCTCTTTTTCTCTATAAAAGTATATAATTAAGTTTCTAAATTGTGTTTTGTTCTTTCTGATTTCTTGCCTCGGATTGGAGGAAGTGAGGAACTCTACAAATTTCACAAACATTAAGGATATCTCCATCCTTTTTTATTTTTCTTTTTCTTTTTCTAAGAAATATTCTCTTTAAGAACAATACTTTCTTTTTTTTTCTTTTTCTTTTTCTAAAAAATATTCTCTTTAAGAATAATATACACGTAATCGCCTTCAAGGAAGAAGAAGTGATATTCATAAAATTAAATTTTATGCATGTCCACACAATTATTCATTCCATTATTGTAATTTGAATGCATACGTCCATTCTAGCTTAGATGAATGTGCATCTACCTATCCACTTTAGTAGTAGGGGTTCAAGTCTCACAATTTTCATTTACAAACATGTTCAAGGAGTTTTCTCTTTTTATTATAGAAAATTATGTCTTTTTGCACTATCTGAGTAGTCCTTGACAACCTTAATTTACAAACATGTTCAAGGAGTTTTCTCTTTTTATTATAGGAAATTATGTCTTTTTGCACCATCCGAGTAGTCCTGACAACCTTATAACTCGGCCAATGTTAGCTTTATTTCAAACAAAAATATATATATATATATATATATATATATTGTAATGTGAACTTCAATAATTATAAGAATTGTATAATAAGATCACATTCATCATTTCAACAGATCAGTAGTATCTCTTTTTCTCCATAAAGGTATATAATTAAGTTTCAAAGTTGTGTTTCGGTGATGCTGATTTCTTGCTTTGGACCGGAGGAAGTCAAGAACTCCACTAATTTCACAAACCTTAAAGATATCTCTTTCATTTCTTTTTCTTTTTCTTTTTTTTTTTTAAGAAATATTCTCTTTAAGAACAATGCATGTATAATCATCTTTGAGGGATGATAACTCTATTTTTATAGAGTTATCTTATCTTTTTAAACTTGAATTCTTGTTTAATTCTTGATGTTTTTATTATTATTAAGTACATTATTTCATCATTTTGTATTTTTCATTTTCAGAATAAAGTTTGTGAAAATCGTATGTGGACCCCACCAAATGCTTTCGCTCGAGACAAGATCATGAATTTCATTCAAAGCAGTTCATCGCCTCAAGAATTACTCGAATCAGAAATCGCATCAAAAAGATTATCGCAATTTAAAGATCGAGTATTCTAGAAATAAATATTATGTCATGCTTATGTAAGGAATGATGTAATCAAAATTATGATGTAAGCAATGATGTAATATTAAAGTTGACTTTGAATGAGGTAGGTGAACGATGATGTAAGCAATGATGCAATTTGAAAGTTGACTTTGAATGGGGTAGGTGAAAGATGATGTAAGCGATGATGCAAAATGGTGGAAAATCAGGAAACGATGATGCAATCGATGATGTAATTGGAGGTGAATTTGGCCTATAAATAGGCCTTAGAATCACCATTCTAGGCATTCCATCACAAACCAAAACAATAAGTAGTTTAGAGAAAGAGAGAGAGAGCTTGGAGAGGAGGAGCAAAGCAGAGGAAGAAATTCTACGGTGAAGCTTCAATCCACTAAGTTTTCCTATCTCTTGTTATGTTTAATTTTCTAGTTTTTGTAAATTCTATTATGGAGTAGATTTGTTTTCTAAGGTTATGATGTAGCCTAACTTTGATGTTCCAAACTTTTGTTCAATTCAATTAATGATTTTCTATCTTGGTTGATGCATTTAATATTGTTCTTAATGCTTCTAAATAATTGACCACTATTTAGTTGAATCGTTAATCATAATGATAGCGGAAGCTGATTTATGTGTCTAGTTCATTGTATTTAATGTCATAAATTACATGTAGGATAGGAATATACCTGCATGGTTTGTGTAGTCTATAAAAGAGATCCATAAATCTTAATGAGTCCTTTAATGTTTTGACTTGCATGGGAACATAGCAGTTAATCTTTATAGGGTATTTTCCTTAGACCTCGGGAGGGGCTATGTGAATAATTCAGGGAATCTCGACTAGCAACTGGATAGTTAATTTTTGTTAAAAAGAACAAAGGGGAGGAACAGATTAGTTATGGTGAAATCATAATCTTAGAGTTTTTATTCATTGAATTAATTTTCATTCCTTTACAATTGCAATTAAGTTTAGTCATAGTTTGCAACTCATTTACTCAAATTTCATCTACCAAATAAAAGTTAAGTTATTTCAATTTTGGGCATTAATTAACAACAATCCTCGTGGGACGATACTTCTCTCATCACTTTATTACTTGTTTGACTCGTTCACTTGCGATTTTGCACAACAAGTTTTTGGCGCCGTTGCCGGGGATTGTTTGTTTCAATTAATACTAATACTACGTAACTCAATTTTTAATTTGGTCATTTACTTATTTATTTATTTTTATTTGCTTGATTACTTGTGAATTTTCTGGTATATGAGAAAGTCTGGGGGCGAAATTTTACAATTTGATCCAGAAATTGAAAGAACTTGTCGTAAGAATAGGAAAGAAGCAAGGAAGGCCGCAAGTACTGCACTCATGGATATGGCTGAAGCATCCAACAACACACAGAACATTGTACCAATAGATGCTGAAATTCGAGCATTACGAGATTATGCTCTACCCACGGTGGGTAATACTTCAGCGATACGGAGACCAACTATTGCTGCCAACAACTTTGAGATTAAGCCGGCAATCATCCAGATGGTACAAAACAACCAGTTCAGTGGGGCTCCGAACGATGATGCAAATGCCCACATTGACAACTTTCTGGAGATCTGTGATACTTTCAAACATAATGGTGTTACTGATGACGCCATCCGATTGAGATTGTTTCCATTCTCTCTTCGAGACAAAGCCAAAAGTTGGCTCAACTCGTTGCCATCAGGAAGTATTACCACATGGGACATCTTGGCACAAAAATTTTTAGCCAAATTCTTTCCACCAGTCAAGACTGCAAAACTACGAGCTGAGATTGCCACATTTAGACAACTTGAGGGAGAGTCATTATACGAAACATGGGAAAGATTCAAAGATCTGCTCAGACGGTGCCCACATCATGGAGTTGCTGACTGGTTGCAACTACACACATTCTACAATGGGTTAGGGAGTTCCACAAGAACATTGGTAGATGCCGCAGCTGGTGGAGCACTACTGGGGAAACCCCATCAAGCCGCTTGGGATTTACTAGAAGAAATGGCTGCAAATGCCTATCAGTGGCCATCAGAAAGAGCAGTTCCGAAAAAAGTTTTCGGAATACAAGAAAATGATGTCTTAACCAAACTTTCCACTCAGGTCGAGACATTAGCCAAGCAACTCGGAAACTTGACAGCAAATGCAATTCATACTCAGTCAGCATCCTGTGATTTTTGTGGAGGAGACCATTCCAACGGGCAATGCGATGAAAACCAGACAAGTCAAGCATTTTTTGTGGGCAACAGACCGCAAAATAACCCGTACTCCAACACATATAATCCAGGATGGAGAAATCATCCCAATTTTTCATGGAAAAACAATGATCAACCCAGACAGTCATATCCACCACCACCTCAACAGCAGCAGGCCAACAAACCATCGCTTGAAGAAGCACTCGCTCAGCTCACCGAAAGGACTAATCAATTTATGACAAGAACAGACATCACGCTTCAGAATCAAGCTGCCTCCATTCGAAATCTAGAGGTACAAATGGGTCAAATCTCAAATCTACTGACTGCAAGACCTCAAGGAACCTTACCAAGCAACACAGAGACCAATCCTAGGGAGCATGTTAAAGCTGTCACATTACGAAGCGGTAAAATGCTGAAAGAGCTTGTTAAAGGAACAGACGAGAAAGAAGGACCTAGCAAAGTAGAAGAAGAAGTGATGGTTGAGCAAAAAGAAGCAGAGAAGCCAAAGTCAAAGTTGTTTCCAGACAATCCGCCACCATACAGACCACCATTACCTTTCCCTCAAAGATTTCAGAAGCAGAAACTAGATAAGCAATTTTCTAAATTTCTTGAAGTTTTTAGAAAATTACAAATTAATATTCCTTTTGCAGATGCTCTCGAACAGATGCCCAGCTATGTGAAGTTCATGAAGGAAATCCTATCAAATAAAAGGAAGCTGGAAGAACATGAAACGGTAGCTTTGACCGAAGAATGTAGTGCAATCTTGCAGAAAAAGCTACCACCTAAACTTAAAGATCCAGGGAGTTTCACAATTCCTTGCACCATTGGTGATTCATTTTTTGATAAAGCATTATGTGATCTTGGTGCAAGCGTTAACTTAATGCCTTTCTCTGTTTTCAGAAAACTAGGCTTGGGAGAAGCAAAACCTACTACAGTATCTTTACAGCTAGCTGATCGATCAATCAAGTATCCAAGGGGAATTATAGAAGATGTACTGGTAAAAGTAGATAAATTCATATTTCCTGCGGATTTCATTGTGCTAGACATGGAGGAAGATCAAGAAATACCCATCATCTTGGGTAGACCATTCCTAGCAACAGGGAGAACCCTTATTGATGTACAGAAAGGTCAACTCATACTTAGAGTTCAAGATGAAGAGGTGACATTCAATGTGCTGAAAGCTCTCAAACATCCACATGATGTTGACAACTGCATGAGAGTAGATGTAATGAAAGAATGTATCAAAGAAAATGCTAAGTTTTACAAAGAGCGCACGAAAAAGGGGCAGGATCCACGTATCCTAAATAGGGAGTTCACTCTAGATCGTCGATTCAAAGTCAACAGAAAAAGACTTAAAGCTTACATGGATGGTGGAGAACCTCAACAGAAAGCCACTATTGCGCTTTCAGACCCAACTTAAGGCGTTTTTCAACAGTCAAGCTAACGACTATAAATTAAGCGCTTCTTGGGAGGCAACCCAAGTTTTTCTCTTTTTAGCCAGTTTTTCTCTGTTTGTGTGTTATTGTATTCTTTGTGTGTTTTTGTGTTTTCTTTGATAATTTTTCTTTCTCTTTCAGAGATGGAGACAAGTCTTGCAGCACTGAAAAATCATTTTCCTACTCTACCTCAAGATGTACTCAGAAAGATTTACAAATGCAGACTTGAAAGAATGAGGGCACTAACATCTTTAGGTCTTCCAGAGCATATTCGGTGGATCATCGAAGCTAAGGTACGTTTAGCAGGTGAGTTGAATGATTCATTAATTAAACGTTTACCAGGATTAGGAAGAAGTTCTTACTCAAAGAAGAGGAGAGCTAAGAGAATGGAAGTCTGTCATAAGTGTGCGAGATGTAACTGCGACACAAGCTGTAAAAATCTTGGATATTTATCCATAAATCGAGAAGATAAAATCAAATGCATAAAGGATGGACTGAGTAAGGAGTCTCTGGATAACATCCGTGAGACTCTTGAGACGCATCCTTGTGGGAAAGTTCAACGTATTCTTTTAGAATTATGGGAGTTATTCAGTAAAGAGAAACAGCGTTATAGTCTTGGGAATCTGACTGTAAAAGACCCTGTTTGCCAGTTTATAAGAAAACTGGATGGGAAGCCAATCCTCAACTCATAGAAGTTGTTTAAGTCGTTTCTGGATGTAAAACCAGAGGAAGATGTGAGCCACAATCACAACTACTGTAGCATCAATTCTTTTTCTTTATTCAGCAGTCTGTTTCAAATTTTTTTGATAATTGTGTTTACTTTTCCTTACCTGTCCTTTTGGATTTTTAGGTCGTTTCAAGCTTTCTTGATAAGTGTGTTTACTTTTGACGTTTCATCACCGAACATTTTTATTTTTAGCAGCTCTTTTCAAAATTTTTCGATGTCTGTGTTTACTTTTTGACGTTTGTGTTTACTTTTTCGATGTTTGTGTTTACTTTTTTCGATGTCTGTGTTTACTTTTTGACGTTTGTGTTTATTTTTTTCGATGTTTGTGTTTACTTTTTCGATGTTTGTGTTTACTTTTTGACGTTTCATCGCCGAACTTTTTGAATTTTGTATTTGTAGCGGCTTGTTTTATTTATTTATTTATTTATTCTCGAAGATTGTGCTTTCTTTTTGACATTTCTACACTTAACATTTCCTTTTCCCTCTTACCAATACTGTTTAGCATCGTAAAACTGTTCTTTTACTCTTTCATCTTCTTTAAATAAGTGTTTATGACTGATAACAAATAATTCGTTTTCTCTAAAAAAAAAAAAAAAAAAAAAAAAAAAAATGGCAGAGTCCTCGAGCAGTAAATTCAAAAACATCTGTGTTTTTTGTAGCCCAAAGTCTGGTATGAGTACACAATATTCAAAAGCAGCTGCTGAACTTGGTACGGCTTTAGCTACCCGAAAAATAGATTTGGTGTATGGAGGAGGCAGTTTAGGACTGAGGGGCTCTGTCGCAGTAACTGCAACTGTTGGAGGTAGGCAAACCCTCGGTGTCGCAGTAAAGCCTTTGGCTGAAAGGAAAGACATCATCGGTACGAGCATAGGTAATGAGTTTCAGGTTATAAGTATACACGGACGAATGGCGTACATATTACTCAATGCTGATGCCTTTATCGCGTTACCTGGCGGTTTGGAAACATTTGAAGAAATCTTCAACATTGCGTCCTGGGCCCATTACAACATTCACAAAAAGCCATTAGGTTTGCTTAACACTAACGGTTTTTATGATGGTTTATTGGCTTTTCTTGATCATGCTGTGGAACAGGGTTTTATGACTCAAGCAAACCGGCGTATTCTAGTCTCAGCTTCTAGTGCTGATGAACTGATTGACCAACTGCAAGACTTTGTACCCGAAGTTGATCCAATCATGTCACAGGTGGTTTGGGCTCCTGAATCAAGCGGTAGCAAGAAGCGTGCACTGGATCTTAATCTCCGGTTGTAACTTTCTTATCCTATGGTTTTATTAATAGCATTTCCATTTGAGTTTTTCTTCTTTCTATCTTACTAGACATTGGGGACACTGTCTCAAATAAGTTTGGGGGTAGAGTTTGCTATTATTAAAAGCATAAGATTCAAAAACTGGTCCGAGTTGAAATCAAAAGATGGCAGAGTAAGGAGTACTTTTGTGCTCTTGATACGCATCTTTGTTTTCATTTCCAAAAAAAAAAAAAAAAAAAAAAAGCGCAAAAAGATTTTCATTATTTGTTTTATTATTTTTTTCTTTCTGCCCTAACAAGTCGACTAACTACTTTGTATTTATTAATGAAGTCTTAATGCATGTTTTTGGTTGAATATCTTTACTAAGGAATAGCCATGAACATCTTTGCATGATTTGAGACTTTTGAATGTCATGATCTTAGTTAATTGAGTGGATAAATATCATGTTTACATGAACTGTGGACTATTAGTGGAGATTATCCTTGGTGAGGATTTGAGCCTTTTAAACGTTTCATTTTGAGAGATTTATTTGTTTCTACTCTTAAACACTCTTCACGTTGTTCTTAATAGATGATCTCTATAGGTTTTGTATTGAATACTGAGAACAAATCATTATTGTAGATAACATGAGTTGCTTTGATTTGAAAATTGGATCGACTTCTTAGAAGTAATATAGGTTAGTTCTACTCTACAAAAGCCTACTTTCCTACTTTAAATTGAAACACATTATAAACCCTTTGAAGCCAAACACTTTAAATATTTTTCTCTGTTTACCGTTATTAAATGACCCTATTGAGCCTTTAAATTTAGTCATACCTCATGAAGTTTGGGATCATGCAATGAAGTAAGAGAGGAGAAGAGAATTGAAGTGTTAACATTTACACAATGTGTTTCTAAAAAAAAAAAAAAAAAAAAAAGAGAAGTTGTGATGAAGTAAAGAGAATAAATGAAGTACTTTGGTATGATCATATGTTCTTGTTGAACCTGTACCTTAAAATTTCTTACATGTCAATTAACCATAGCCCAAATACAATCTTTAATAAAGCCTATTGATCTTCAAAAGGAAGTCCAATTTGAGAGTTTAAGTCTGTCATCATGCTCTATCTACGTTCTTAGTATTCGATTCCAATCATGAGATCTATTCACTTGAAAGTGCGGTTCTTTTAAACGTCTATATTCATATGTGATGTAAATGACGCTTGCTATGCCTTTACATAACCTCTATCACATATGATTGCATGAGTGTTTGCTTTAGGATTCATGAGGGTTATGAGAGATATCTTGTGAGAATTAGAGTCGAAGCAAAATAAGTCCATAACATGTGAATATGATGTTTTGAAATGAAATTGCTTTGAAAGTGGTGTGAGATTGTTGATGATTATGTTTTAGATCATTAGTGACTTATCCTTAGTCCTGATACAAGAGCATACATGTATGAGACTTCTGTTAATTTGTATTTAGTGAGATGTTGATAAGTTATGGGTGGAATCTTTTAACGTTTGTGGGTATCGTTGCTGGTAAACCCTCAGGAGACACAACTCCTCCTACTAGGGACACCTAGGGGTTTAAAGGCTTGTGGCATACGCTCAATGCCATCGTGTTTACCTACGAAAATGGATTGTATTTTTATTTTATGTGTTTTTAACTTAGGTTGTTATTTTTAGTTTTACTTGAGGACAAGCAAAATCTTAAGTTTGGGGGTGTGATAACTCTATTTTTATAGAGTTATCTTATCTTTTTAAACTTGAATTCTTGTTTAATTCTTGATGTTTTTATTATTATTAAGTACATTATTTCATCATTTTGTAATTTTCATTTTCAGAATAAAGTTTGTGAAAATCGTATGTGGACCCCACCAAATGCTTTCGCTCGAGACAAGATCATGAATTTCATTCAAAGCAGTTCATCGCCTCAAGAATTACTCGAATCAGAAATCGCATCAAAAAGATTATCGCAATTTAAAGATCGAGTATTCTAGAAATAAATATTATGTCATGCTTATGTAAGGAATGATGTAATCAAAATTATGATGTAAGCAATGATGTAATATTAAAGTTGACTTTGAATGAGGTAGGTGAACGATGATGTAAGCAATGATGCAATTTGAAAGTTGACTTTGAATGGGGTAGGTGAAAGATGATGTAAGCGATGATGCAAAATGGTGGAAAATCAGGAAACGATGATGCAATCGATGATGTAATTGGAGGTGAATTTGGCCTATAAATAGGCCTTAGAATCACCATTCTAGGCATTCCATCACAAACCAAAACAATAAGTAGTTTAGAGAAAGAGAGAGAGAGCTTGGAGAGGAGGAGCAAAGCAGAGGAAGAAATTCTACGGTGAAGCTTCAATCCACTAAGTTTTCCTATCTCTTGTTATGTTTAATTTTCTAGTTTTTGTAAATTCTATTATGGAGTAGATTTGTTTTCTAAGGTTATGATGTAGCCTAACTTTGATGTTCCAAACTTTTGTTCAATTCAATTAATGATTTTCTATCTTGGTTGATGCATTTAATATTGTTCTTAATGCTTCTAAATAATTGACCACTATTTAGTTGAATCGTTAATCATAATGATAGCGGAAGCTGATTTATGTGTCTAGTTCATTGTATTTAATGTCATAAATTACATGTAGGATAGGAATATACCTGCATGGTTTGTGTAGTCTATAAAAGAGATCCATAAATCTTAATGAGTCCTTTAATGTTTTGACTTGCATGGGAACATAGCAGTTAATCTTTATAGGGTATTTTCCTTAGACCTCGGGAGGGGCTATGTGAATAATTCAGGGAATCTCGACTAGCAACTGGATAGTTAATTTTTGTTAAAAAGAACAAAGGGGAGGAACAGATTAGTTATGGTGAAATCATAATCTTAGAGTTTTTATTCATTGAATTAATTTTCATTCCTTTACAATTGCAATTAAGTTTAGTCATAGTTTGCAACTCATTTACTCAAATTTCATCTACCAAATAAAAGTTAAGTTATTTCAATTTTGGGCATTAATTAACAACAATCCTCGTGGGACGATACTTCTCTCATCACTTTATTACTTGTTTGACTCGTTCACTTGCGATTTTGCACAACAAGGGAGAAGAAGAGATATTCAAAAAATAAAATTTTTGCATGTCCATACAATTATTCGTCCTATTATTGTAATTTTAATGCACACATTACCTTCTAGCTTAGGCGATGGTGAATCTACCCATCCACTTTAGTAGTGGAGGTTCAAGCCTCACAATTTTCATTTACAAACATGTGCAAGGCATTTTCTCCTTTTATTTTAGGAAATTATGCCTTTTTGCACCATCTAAGTAGTCTTGACAACCCTACGACACAGTCAATGTCAGCTCTAGCTATTTCAAAAAAAAAAAATTGTAATGTGAATTTCAATAATGACAAGAATTGTATAGTAGCTAAATTTGGGGAGAATGATAATGACGGAAATTCAATCAAAGCTTAACCATAGTATTGGATTTCATAGGGTTTTAAAAACTTTGTCAAATAAGAAAGACTGGCAATGTTTCCACCCCTCAAAAATTGTTTGTACACCGCTTATGCCATAAAAAATTTAAAATTTTCAATTTTGTTTTTAAATTCCATTTAATACCAAGAACAACCTTTTTTCTTAATTTTATTATACAATATTTATATAAGTATGACCCATTTTATTACTCTCTCTCTTTCTTTCTTTTCTTTTTAGTAAGGAATGATAACACATTCCTTATAAAAGAATTTAAACTTCAACCATCATTGATTATCATATCAAAAATTGATATAAAAAATTAATATACTTGTTGAGACAACTTTTCAAATCAAGTTAACTAATTTTATAAAAAAATAATATATTAACTAATAAAGATATAATAATACATTGTTTTTAATTGTTTTTAAAATGCTAGGCTGCCTTTAAAAAAATAATACATAGTAACTTTGATTGTTGTCCTTGTTTTTGTTTGTTTTATTACTTTTTAGTTTAGGAATTATAGTAACAATGAATCCTAATTTTAAGATGAAATGAGTGTAAATATTATTACTCTTTCAAAATTGTAACACAATTTAACATGAAGCTAACTTCGCAATAGTACATCCCAACCACAGCAAAACTCTGTTGTTGATGGGTTATTAGAATGAGGTCCACGATGTTATATTAATCAAATGCATATGTTTATACAAGTAAAAATATATTAATTTAAAATTTTAAATCGAGATTTGTGATTTAATATTTATCCTATTATTTTTATATTTAATTGTGTAAACTAGAAAATAATGAAAATTTTATTATAACCATTAAATTGAGAGCAAATAAATATATAAATGTATTATTGAAGGCAAGCTTCAGACATCCAAATCTAATTTTTAAACATTGAATGACAATTTACTAGATGAGATAGATTGGAATAATTAGAAAATATGCCCACAAGCATGTTAATTATATAATTAATTTTATGAATATCAATAAATCATTTGTTTAATATTCAAATCTCATAGTATCTATAATAAAAGATTATTATTTATGTCAAAAGTAATGTTTCACTAAAAGTGAATATAGAATTATTCACATAAAACTGTTATATGTGGTAGATATAATTTTTATCTATTCTAAAAACTATTCACAATTTTAGATAGTAATTTTTGATATAATAATCAATAATGATTGAAGTTTAAATCTTTTTATAAGGAATGTATTACTATTCCTTATAAAAATATAATGTAATAAAATGGAGTATATTTATAAAAAAATATGGTATAATAGAATTAACAAAAAGGATATTCTTGGTATTAGGTGAAGTTTAAAAACAAACCAAAAAAATTTTAAAGTTTTTATGGTAAAAGGGGTGTACAAACAATTTTTGAGGAGTGGAAATATCGCCACTCTATAAGAAAAGCAGTTCTTTCTGTGTTCAATTATCAGTTTGGGAAAGTTCATTTCGTCCAATTTAGCTCGAATTAAATTGTAGCGCAAGGTCAAAGTCAGCCCATATTGTAGACCCTTGCTTGTTCAATGGGCCTAGATGTTTGGGCCAACACCATCCGTTTTACATCTCAACCTCATCTGCACACAGCAACCAATATAATGTTTAAAGTTATTTCCGAAAAGAAAAGATGATGTTTAAAGTTAACATATGATTTGTATCTAGCAAAATTATGTCGTACATCATTTCAATCAGCCCAAATTTTTTCGTTAAATTTTTGCTAAAGGAGATAAATGATAACAACCAATTTTATTAGTGAGGTCACTTAAATTCATTATCTAACAGTCTCAAATCACTTTATTGGAGTCTAAATTTGATTGAGCAGCAGTACTGCTTATATATATATATGTATGTATCTATATATATATATATATATATATATATATATATATTCTGTGTGTTAAGAGTGAGATGCCTTTAAGAACAAGGATATGCCATAGAGTAAGGAGGAGGAACAATCACATACTAAAGTGTAGATCAAGAATTTATTAGAAACCAATTTTATAAGTATTTTATTAGCAAGGTCAATTACATTATTTATATTAACAGTTACATATCACTCCATTCGGAATCTATACATACATACATACATATATATATATATTGTGTATGTGTGTGTGTTAAGAGTGAGATTGAGATACCTTTTAAGAACAAGGAGATGAGATAGAGTAAATAAAGGAGGAGGAACAATCACATACCAAAGTGTAGCTCAGAAATGTATTAGAAATGTTTATTTATAAGTAGAGTGATCAATGAAAATTATGTAGTGTGTGTGTATTAAGAGTGAGATTATACCTTTAAAAACAAGGAGATGCCATAGACTAAGTAAAGGAGGAAGAACGATCACATACTAAAGTGTAGGCCATGAAATTTTATTAGAAATCTTTATTTATAAGTAAAACAATCAATGAAAAATATGTAGCAAATACAAATTATTGTAGTTTCAGTTAAAATGTTGGTCTCTATAAAACATTTCATCTAAAATAGTAATTGTGATGAATTGATATCAAATCACCATAAAAGTTATGATAAGTTCATAATAAGCTAAGGTAGAGAGAGATACTAAGTCCCTTTACAAAACATATCATATGTCATCCTAAATTTTAAGGTATTATAAGGCATGCCAATGAAGTTAAAACAATGGGCTTGAACATGACAGAAAATGGGAAGCAACCCTTATCTTTCCTGATGAACATTGCTTCTTAAACCGGAAAATTGATCAAAACCATCATCCCCCAAAGAAAAACTTGAGAGATCAAAATTTTCATAGCTCTCAAATTTAGAAGAATCATCTTCAATATTGCTCCAACCGAGCAAAAAAGATTCAGCATTGCCAGTGTTGAAATGATAGTGAACATGATGGATAAGCTTCCAAACTCCATGATCTCTTGCTCATATCTCTGTGACACATCCTCTGCCACAACCTTAGCTGTTGTGGTAAATGCCGTTTGAGATAGTCCCAGTTGCTTGATTAGAACATCCATCAATGCAAAAAGAATGCGGTAGTCCTCTTGGTTACCAGCATTTTCTGCATGTTCCACCAGATTTTTAGAGTACTGCCATAGCTCAGGGCCTCAAAGAGGCTGTAGATGTTCTTGGCAGTGAACACATATGCAAAGGGTATGAACCACGGGCTTGATGCCTGAAACATAATTTAAAGCCAATAGATTAGTAATGTATATGGCTAATGATTATTAAAGTGCAACAATATGTCAACTGATTAATATTCTTAATCACTCTTGTTATATGATATCAAAATAATTAGAGTGGTCAGACAAGTAAGGCTAGTGATAAATCCCTTTCACATACATTTATAAGGTTGTGAGCTCATATCAGGTCAACAACAATGACAAAAGGCAAGACAAGTGAGGTGGGATGGGACCAACTTACTCCTCATACAAATTTTAGAAGGCTCGTTTAATTTGAGTTTATATGTGGAGTGGGGCGGATGAGGTGAGGTGTAAGGTAAAAAGTTGGGTCGGGCTGAATTATCTTAAATCTCATCAAACCTCTGGGCCAAGCAGGCCTGGGCTTGCACCATTCAGCTTGGACAGAAAAACTGACAGATGAACACATCACATTATATACATTGGATACATTCATAAATATAAATAATGTGATACAACCTAACAATATTTGACTCAGAAAACATGTTAATGCACTTGAAGAGTAAAGAGGGTGAGAATAAGACACCTCAGGGAACAATGAAATGCCATGGAGCAAGCAAAGAGGACAAACGATAACGTAGTAAAGAGGAGGCAACAATGTTGGAGTCCATAAAAGATAAACACATATTCCATTTGGGTTCCTAGTTTGATCTTTCCATGGCCATAAATGAGGGGCAAAACTTTTAAAATACATACATACATACACACACATATATATACATATATATATATATATATCTTTGAAACATCCCTCCAGCCCACCTCTTGTGTTGAACAAGAGCAATGTCTAATGTTATTGGAGCAACACACAAGAAGGCATCTTTCTCTGGATTGTAAAACATTGATTTCTATCCCTTGGATTGAATGGCGAAGCCGGTGTTAGGAAAATTAGAAAAATAAAAGTGGTGTCAATCCCACATTAGAAACAAACAAGGGTAGAAGAATTTCTGAAGGCTATAAAAAGGCAAAGCCTTGGTTTCAAATCACCCCAATCAAAGATACTTTAAGCATTGTATTTGACTTTAATTAAAATTTATTTATTATTCTTTATATTTTAGAGTGTAGAAAGATATAAGTCGGTGTATGCTTTGAAGAGTGTGAGTGTATTAATGTTATGGGTTATGATAAAATAGTCTATGTGATTGTAAGAATTTTTCACAGAGTGAAGTTTTCTCTGAGGGCTGTGGTTTTTTTTTTTTTTTTTGGAATTTTCCACATAAATTCTTGTGTTGGCATGATTGTTATTACTTTCTATTTATTTATCTGTTATTTATGATATTCTTACAAGAGGTAGGTTTTAAGGGAGGTATTGAGAAGTGAATTCTTCCCCAACAAGTGGCATTAGAGCCTGATTGCCTAGTTGATAAGATGTCAAATGTTTTAAAAATTTTTGGTATACTTTGTGATTACAACATTATTTAACCTTCCACATCAGAAAAAAATTGTTTTTGGTTGTTGGAAAGAAGTGTGGTAGTGTGGAAGTACGGAAGTGTATGTTTAGAAAAAGTTCTAGTTAAAGAAAGACTTGATATTTAACTGTATTCATTGTGACCAACCTTTCTTTTCTGGGAACTTATGTGGTGCACTGTTCTACCTACACTATTTCAGTATACAGTTACGTCAAATTTTTCAAGCGCTGTAAGGTTTGATGTGGAGAAATTTAATGGAAGGATCAATTTTGGCTTGTGGTAAGTGCATGTCAAAGATGTGTTAATACAATTTGGGTTACACAAGGTGTTAAAGAAGAAATCAAACCCTGTTCTTAATAAGATTCTAGCAAAGACAAAGATTCTAGCAAGTCTAGGATAAGCGATGAAGATTGGGAGGATATGGATTTGAAAGCTACAAGTGCAATTCGTCTGTGTTTGGCCAAGAATGTTTTTGCAAACATGCATGAAATATCAACAACTAAGGAACTCTGTGAGAAGCTTGAAGAGTTGTATATGGCGAAGAGCATCTCAAATCGATTGTACCTAAAAGAACAGTTTCATACTCTACGTATAGATGAAGATATGAAAATCTCAGATTAATTGAGTGTTCTCGATGGTATCATTTTTGAACTAGAGGTTGTTGGAGTTGAAATTGAAGAAGAACTCCGGAAAGAATATAATTTGCTGGAGGTGTGGATAATCTGGGCATGTCAAGAAAAATTGTCGAGGTAGAGTAGGTTTAGAAAAGGTTCTCATGGGGGAAAGTGATCTCCTTTGATAAGTGAGAAGTACATTCTTATGGTATGTCCGCATTGCCATGGAAGATAATGTGGTGTTATTAGCAAATCCACAATTGCACATAAGCATTGGTCTGGCATTGATGTAAGGTGTATGGTGGAATGTATGTCAATGGTGAAAGTTGCACCATAAATTTTTAGCAAGTTTTTTGACGTGTGTTAAAATAAAGTTCTTAGAATGTGATGATTCTAAGTGAGTGCACTCTTTTATGGTAGAGTATGATAATTCTCTGGATTGAGAATTATGATTGTCGACATAGATAATGATTAAAACGAATGTTTCTTTTATTTTGCCAAGGTGGAATTTGTTAGGAAAATTAGCAAAATAAAAGTGGTGTCAATCCTACATTGGAAACAAAAAAGGGTAGAAGGATTTTTGAAGGCTATAAAAAGAGTACAAAGCCTTGGTTTCAAATCACCCCAATCAAAGATACTTTAAATATTATATTTGATTTTAGTTAAAATTTCTTTCTTGTTCGTCTTATTTTAGAGTATAAAAATATGTGAGTCAGTGCATGCTTTGGAGAGTATAGTTGTATTAAGATTGTAGGTTGTGAAAGAATAGTCTTTGTGATTGTAAAAATTTTTCACATAGTAAAGTTCTCTCAGAGAGTTGTGATTTTTCTCTTGTTTTAGAGTTTTCTACATAAATTCTCGTGTTTGTGTGATTGTTGTTGCTTTCTATTTTATTTCTCTATTATTTCTGAAATTCTTATAAGAGACAAGTTTTAGGGGAGGTCTTAGGACGTGAATTTTTTCCCAACAGCTAGTAATAATGTCTTCAACTACATGTCGATACACCAATTCCATCTTCAAGTTCATAAACTAATCAGCTTCAAAATAAAAATTTTAATGGACAAAATTTAGAAACATCTCTACCTCTAGCTCTAAATACAGACAAATTTTTATGGCTTCAAACCTATTTATAAAGGTTCCTTGCTTATCTAAATATGTTACATACTTTGAAATTAATCAGGTTAGACTACTGTGAAATCTCTCATGTTTTATTATAAATCATCTTATTTGATAATTAAAAAAAAAAATTACAAAATAATTATGATATATATATTTTTTTACTCAAATCTTTAAAAAAGGAAAATCATAATTTCCCTAATCTAAATCATATGTAATTGTTACAGTATCAAACTACTACCATACTTTAGATTAACAAGCACATTAGGAAAGACATTAAAAAAAGAAGATATTAAATTTAAGTAATATAATATGCAACTAATATTTTATAGTGAAGAAATTAAATGAAATTTCAAATTGAATGTATTAAATCAAAGTTTTTAGAAATATAATATTTCAATAGAAAATTAAATATAAATAAGAAAATATGTAATTAATTGAAATATATATATATGAATTTTGTTATGAAAAGAATGAATAACTAAAGTATATATAAATAAATTTTATTACTTATTATTATTATTATTATATTTTTTTTCCTTTTTTAAGTATGCTATGGTAGGCTTGAGCCCACCCTAGCCCATGAACAACTCAGTGCTTGTATTTGTAGGACCATATTCATAAATAAAACCTTTCATTAAGGAGAGAAGAGACCTCCTTGGCCTATTGAGTATTCTTCCCATGACTACAATTAGCAAGACATCGTTGCAAACAAACGGTGCCACATTACATGGCCGCACCGTAGTCTATACTGCTAGCAAGCTCAAGGTACTGAAGAACTCAATCTAAATGGATCATTAAGATGCCAATTTATACGATTTTACTTATAGAAACCTTATTTTTTTCCAAGTTACAAATATATGTGCAAAGATAAAAATACAAAATACCACAGCTAACAGGACAATGATTAGAAGTTAAAATATTGTTAGATTGAATAAACATTTTCTATTCTAGTATGAAATCATGTTAAATGTCAGTGTGTATATATATAAGTAGTTTTTTTTGGAGAGCCAAATCTTCTTGTCTTTTTTGTCTCGGTTAATTTGCAATCTTAGAATCTTGTTCGCTAGACCCAAATCCTTCATATCAAACTCCCTAGCCAACTATGCCTTTAATCCTTGGACTCTATCTTTGTTGGAGCCTGCTGTCAATATGTCATCCACATATAACAGCAAGATAATTAAAACATCACTATCTCCAAGCTACTCGTTGTATGTACAATGATTTGAACTAAGTTTGTTGTATCCATGACTTATAATAAAGAAATCAAATCTCTTGTACTAACATTTTAGTGTCTGTTTTAAACAGTACAAAGATTTTTTTAACCTGCATACTAAGTTCTCTTTGCATTTTTCAGGAGAACCTTCTGGTTAGAGCATAAATTTCTTTTTCAAGTTCTCCATGAAGAAATGCAGTTTTCACATCTAACTGCTCTAAATGTAGATCAAATGTAACACACATTATCAGGACTACCTTTATTGTTGTAAGTTGAACCACTGGAGAAAATATCTCATTGAAATCAATACATTCTTTCTAAGCATATTATTTCACCATCAATCTTGTATGATACCGCTCCACTTAATCATTGTCATCTCATTTAATCTTAAACACCCACTTGTTTCCAATGGCTTTTCGACCTTGTGGTAGAGGTACAAGCTCCCATGTCTTGTTTTTGTGTATAGCTTCAATTTCTTCTTGCATTGCTGTTATCCATAAAAGATGCATCTAGGCTGTTTATAGTTTCATGGAAAGTTGAAGGCTCTTCATCCTTTGTTAGAAGATAGTATACAACATTGCTCTCCGTAACATACTTCGAGTGCCATACTGGTGGCCTCCTCTCTCAAGTTGACAGTTGAATTTTCGAAGCCTCAATCTCAATTGATCCTTGTCCTTCATGCTCTAGTTCTGCTTCAGAAGAACTTAAATTTTCTTATTATGAATTATTTTTCACCCGTACAATTGTAGTTTTTGAATTTTCTTTTGAAGTGTTATCATCTCCATTTCTTTGAAGTTGATCTTCTACAAAGATAACATCGCTGCTGATGATAACCTTATGGGCAGTGGAATCTCATAGGTGTTACCCCTTCACTCAATTAGCATACCCTTAAAATATACATTTTTTTAATTTTGGATTAAGCTTTGTTCTTTCTTAGGCATTATACATCATGTACATAGGATATCCAAATGAATATAAAGTAGAATAATCAGCGGGTTTACCGATCCACATCTCCATTGGTGCTTTCAACTCAATTGCTATAAATGGATACCTATTTATCACATAACAGGCGGTATTCAGTACTTTTGCCTAAAATGACTTAGGTAAACCTGCAGGTTTTAACATAGCTCTTATTCTTTTTATAAGAGTTCTATTCATTCGTTCTACCATCCCAATTTGTTGAGGAGTATATGTGATTGTGAACTATCTTTTGATTCCTTCTTACTTGTAAAAGGCAAGAAACTCCTCGTCTGTATATTCTCTTCCATTATCTATCCTCAAGTACTTGATCTTTTTCTCAGATTCAAGTTCCACTCATGCTTTGAATGCCTTGAACACTAAAAACACATCTGACTTCCTTTTGATGGGGTACACTTAACTTCTCTTGGAGTAATCATCAATGAATAATACAAAATATTTTACTCCTCTTAGGGATATATTTGATGATTCCCAAACATCAAAATAAATCAAGTTTAGAATGCATTTGCTCCTAGCAATAGAATTGCTGAGCTTCAATCTATGCTACTTACTTGTCAAGTAATGCTTACAAAAAGGTAGATTTACCGTTTTGAGCCTAGGAAGTAATCTGCGTTTGGAGAGAATCTTCAAACCTCATTCAGATAATGGCCTAATTTGTGATGTCATATTATCGTGGACTCTTCCTCATGGTTAGTTGAAGCAACCTCCAGTAGTGTTTTTCCTTTAAGTATGTATAGATTTACAACAATCTTTTATCCTTTCATGACAATAAGTGCACCTCTAATAATTTTCAAAACCACATTTTCTATATACATCTTACATCTAAGATCATCCAATTGTCCTAAAGACAATAAATTTTTCTTCAAGCCATTCACATGTCGTACTTTCTAAATGGTACGAATTGTACCATCATGTATTTTTATTTTGGTTGTGCCGATACCAACAATCTTTAAAGAATGATCATCACCCATAAATACAAATTCTCCTGAGATAGGTTCATATATGTGAAACCATTCTCTATGAGAAGTCATGTGTCAAGTGGCTACTGAATCTAGAATCCAGATGTCAACGAACCATAATCTGCTCTCTGCAATAGTGGTTGCTTCACTGTATAAGACATCATCATCATCTCAAGTACTTGCTATACATCCCTACAAGTTTGATGACTCAAGAGCTTTATTCTTCTTATTAGCTCACTTTTGACATACCCTTTCTTACCACAGTTGTAGTATTTGACATTCTTTTTACTTCTTGATTTTGATCTATCATGATGGAGACCCCTAATGGGGTCACGTTCTATTAATCTCCCTCTTATCGTTGACAAAGCCTCTACTTATATACTACTTGCCAATCTGTCTTTCTTGTTCTTCCACCTACTTTCTTCTTCTAAGACAGCAGCTATAATATCATCGAAGACTAAATAGTCTGTAAGGATATTGTTTGTCAGGAGAATGATAAGTTGATCGTATAAATCGGGTAGACTTTGAAGTAGAATTTCTACAAGTTCATTTGCCTCTATTATATGACCCAACACTAAAAGTTGAGAAAATAGAGTATTTAAGGTGTTGATGTGGTCGGTTACTATTGTGGATTCCACTATTCGAAAATTACGAAGCTTTCTTTTTAAGAAATTCTTTATGTGTAGTGACTTAAACTCGTACAATTTTGTTGAAGTGTCTCATACCTTCTTAGTCATCTTTTTATCCGCTACACTTGATAGATAATACACCCATCTATTGAGGCCACATGGATATTGGAAATTGTGTTGTCATCCATCTTTTTTCACTTGGCGTTATCAGTAATCTCGATTAGCCTTTCTTTAATTGCTTGTTTCTCAAGATGGCTTTCATTTTAATTTTTCATAATGAAAAATTACTTCCATTGAACTTCTCAATTTCAAATTTTGCCGCCATCTTTATGAAATACTCACAAGATATTCAATGAACAATAACGCGAATAATGTGCTTATTCCGAAATAATGTACATATCCATGAATTGTGCCTAGGTTAGTTCTCAGGAAAAAAAGGTGGATCACAATGGACACAATTAAATACTAAGACTTTCCTAACTAGAACCTTTCTTAAACATGTACTTACACATCACCACATTCATCTCCAATAACTAGGAACAATTCTTTTCTGATATGGAAGATCAAACAATGCTGTAACTATAAAGTATACTCAGAATTTTCTAAAGAGTCTATAACAATGATACCATTGTTATGATGATTAGATATTATTCTAATCCCAGGGTAAACATGAAATTGAGGAATATTAAAAGAAAATGAAAGAAACAAAATAAAATAGTTGACACAAGATTTATATAGTAAAACCCTTAATGTGAGGGAATATTCACGGACCAAGACTAGAAAAATTTTATTAAACCAATAACTGTAATACAACCTCTCTCCAAAATTTTAGAAAAGAATTAGGGAGAAGAGAAAATGAGACTTGGGACATGTTAAAATGGCTAGTGTCATGTTTTTATATAGGTATTAACATGGCCGTGCAAATGTGAAAATATATTTACTCAGTTTTTAATATTTAAATATTTGTAATGACATGCAAAAATTTGTTTCACTATCTTCCAATTGCTTTACAATCTTCTAATTGCTTTATAGAAATTTGCTTCACCATCTTCCATTTGCCTCACTTAAGTAGAAAATTATGGTTGCATGTTTAAGTTAACTTTATTATGTCAAAAAAAGTGGCCCCATCGCCATTAACAATTAATATGGCTTCACCTACTCATTTGACTTTTTTCTAACACCCTTTAATATGAAGCTGAAGTTACTTTCTACCCTCACAGTATTTATAAAATAATAAAAAGGCTTATGATCTCGTCCTAAAACATGGAGAAGGCCATAATGCCTTTCTCTATCACGCTATGAAGGAAGTTGTGATACCTCATTCCTAACCACAAAAAAGCCATTAATGACAATGGCCATTAATGGTTATGGTAAGAAGAGGTCGTGTGACCCTCCTTATCATGTGTTTGAAGATCAAATCGATCTAATCTATACCAGATTGGTCTATTCATTATTTGATGTGGAAATTACAGGAAATACCCAATAAAAAAACATAAATTTTGTTTTTACCCCATGAAATTTGAAAAATTGTTTTTAACCCCTCAAACAAACTAATTACATGCTATACCCAAAATACCCAGAATACCCCTAAGTATATAGGTGGCAGAAAGTGATGGAAAACAGTTTTGGATCACCGACCAAGCGGAAAACCGATCGGTTTTTGAGAGAAACCGAGGGAGAGCGAAAAACCGAGCGAGAGGCGACGCACAACCACTTTTTCCGGCCACAACGGCGACGATTCCGACTTGCCCAGAGGAGGATAGAGCTCGGGGGACGTGAGTGCTTTTGGCAAGGTTAGTTTTCGGTTGGGTTGTTGAGTTTTTTTATTTTCATTCGTGATTTGAACATGTTTGTGGAATATGGATGTTGGGTATTGCTTATTTGGTTTAGAATAGGTTGGTATTGACTGGGTTTGGCCTGATTTGTGGCTGATATGGCCGATTCCGACCATATGAGCGTCGTCTGGAACGCATCGGTTTTCCACAGGTGTGGAAAACCGATCGGTTTTCCACCACACCTGTGGAAAACTGATCGGTTTTGCACCACAGGTGTGGAAAACCGATCGGTTTTCCACCACACCTGTGGAAGACCGATCGGTTTTCCACCACACCTGTGGAAAACCGATAGTGGAAAACCGATGAGTTTGGAAAACCGATTTTAAATGTTTGTTGGTTGAATAGTGAAAAACCGATACGGTAAACCGATGTTACATATGAAACTCTGATTGGGTGATGCACTTTGACATAGGTTTTTCGAAATGTTATGAATCATATCGGTTTTGTCAGTTGGGTTTTTGAGATCTGCTCATTTCAGGTGAAAAACCGAAGTAAAAAACCGAATCGGTTTTCCACATGTATGAAAAAGCGAATCGGTTTTCCACATCGGTGTGGAAAACCGATTCGGTTTTTCACATCGGTGTGGAAAATCGATTCGGTTTTTCACATCGGTGTGAAAAACCGAATCGGTTTTCCACAGGTTTGTGGAAAACCGATTCGGTTTTTCACACCTGTGGAAAACCGATTGTTATGTAGTGGCAGAATGGCTTTTAATCCTGATACTGATCTTTTTATCACTGTTTTTGTGTCCTACAGATGGAGTTCAAGTATAAATATAGTTTGCAAACAATTCCAAAGGAAACGAAAGAGATTACACATATTGGTCAGAAGTTGGTGAAGAAAATAGTTGATATCCTGACTGGAAGGAACTTGTATGACCGGTTTATAAGAGAGTGCCCATTCGGATATATGTTGAGGAATACCAACCATACGGCTGCCGGCTCCGTTCTATTATGGGTTCTCGCTAGAGAAGTGGAGGTGAGTGGACGTAAAGATGAAATGTGGTTTGAACTTGGTGGGAGCATATATAGGTTCGAGAAACAGGAGTTTTTATTGATTACAGGACTTCATTTTGGAGGCATAGACCGTGAAATTTTCCAGGCAACCCAAAATGACCCGAACAGTCTCCTACAGCGATGGTTCAATGGAGTATTGCCGACTATATCCGAGTTTGCTACATTTGTTGAGGCAAGAAGTCAGTTGAACCGTGAAGACGAGGATGTATTAAATGATGAAGATCTTTTAAAGTTAGCGAATATAGGGATTGCTTTTCATCTGTTTATGGGGCAGGATGAGAAGGCGAAGATGTCGCTATTTTTGTGGATCATCATTGAGGATATGGAGAGGTGGAACTCATTCCCTTGGGGCACATTATGTTATAGTGTCCTATTCCATTACCTCCGCATGGCATTGACTGAAGAGCGGATCAGAAAGCCACCGCGTAACATCAATATTTATGGCTATGTCTATGCGTTTCAGGTATAACCAATACCGTTAATATTTATTCCTTTGCAATGTGGTTAAATTAAGTATATGTAATATTTGTTTTTTTTGGCATTATAGTGGTGGTTGGTAGAAGTGTTTCCGGCATTGGCAAAGAGAATATCAGAAAGTGTCCGAGATTTACAAAATGAATTGCCAAGATGCTTGAGAAAGTCACTTAAAAGAACACCGACATTTATGAACAGTCTTGATGATTTATCTCCCGTAAGTGGCAAACGTCAACTATATTAGTTTAGTAAATTTATTGTTTGTTTTAATTACACTTATTTATATGAAGTATAACATTATAATGTAACTGTATACATGTATATAATGCAGATAGTTGGCTTAGAGCAAACCCTTGAGCCTACCGACGCCGAAAGACAAACGGCTTATTGGAAATCCTTCAACCCTAATAATTTAGTAACGGGTGAAGTACATAAATCTGGCGGGGGAGGGAGTGAGGGTGACAGTGAAAGTGATGATGATGCGGATGATGACGATGATGATGGCGATGATAGTGATGATGATGATGATGGTGATGGTGATGATGGTGATGGTGATGATGATCATGACGAGGTTGACGATGTTAGGGTGGAGGGTGATGATGTGGTAGAGGGTGACTCTGTCGCAAATGAAGACGTTCAAGGCATGCAATCATCATCAGAGGATTCCCTTTCAGAGTTTCGTTCAAAAAAGGTCCACGATATCCCAAACGTCCATCCTGAGGTACAAATCATCCCTTTATATGATTATCTACGGAATATGAACATTGTATATAATGTAAAAAATATGAACATTGTTGTGTGGTAGTATGGTGTGACGGAGAGACAGAGTCTCTAAACATGATAGACGAAGTGTAATTTATTATAAGCAGGTTATGTTTTTTTGGATACTTAAAAATACAGGGGAGACTCTGGCAAAATTTTTCCTACAATCGTATAACCGTGTCAAAATTTTGTTACAGGTGAAGCAGTTGTTTGAATATATTGTAAATTTACAGAAGACAACTAATGAGAAGTTGAGTAGGATGGAGAAGAGGCAGAAGGCAACTGTGAAGATCGTTGAGAGCATGGATAAGAGATTAAGACGGATAGAAAAGGATTTCTTATGGATTAGGACGTATCTCAGCGATAGCGATGATTCAGATGATGATGACGGTGACGACGACGATCATCGCGATGGGAGCTTTGTCCCAGAGGAGCCCATTTATGTCCCGACTACAGATCAGCCAGCACCATCAGCTCTACATCAGGACGAGGGGGTTCGTCAAACATCTATCCCTGAGGACGAGAGGGTCCAGCAGTCACCTATTGAGGTGGGCCAGTCAGACATCCAGCAGGAGATCCAGGATGTCGTTCTGGCACAGGGGGATCACCAGTCACCCATTCAGCAGGAGGAGCAGGAGCAGGAGATCAGCGGTGTAGCCGCTGCAGAGGCTGGGCCGGATGATGACCAGGTAGACATAATTTAAACAGTGTGTTTAACGTTGACGATTGAATTATAAATATTCTTTTGTGTCTTTGAATTTGAGTGCAGCAGCAGGGAGAAGACGGCCACGAACGGGCCAAACGAAAGACCAGGCCAGCAGCACCTCTACGGACTCCATACACGGATCCTGGGCCGGCGAAAAAGAAAAAAAAAATTGTCCAACAGCAGGTGACAGAGGTTGCACAGCCTGTAGATCCCATAGAGGCCGTCTATAATGAATATAAAGCTTCAGCACATTTGGACCTTAGGTATGGAAAACAAAATAATAATTTCCTACAATCGTAGTTGTTGCCGTAACTTTAAATTTTTACCACTTTTTTAAAATTTTTTATTTTAGACGTGCGGTTGAGCGTTGCGCGTGGTGCGTGATTCCGACCACATTGGTGACCTTGGAGGACGAAAATAGTTGGTTGACTAGTGAGCACATCGATGCGTATTTGATGTGCATACGAAACGGATGGTGGAATGAGGACGAGGATAGAAGATACGCCCTTCATGGCACTTCTTTATTTGTAAGTTATTGGTTGATAAATTTTTCTAATGTATCATTGAAATCAAATAACATTATTAATTTTTAAAATGTGCAGGGCATTATGACCATGGAATACAATAAGCAATATGTCAACCAAGGAAAAAGATTTGATCTAGCTACAGCCACTATACCCCCAGAATGGCTGCCATTCGGATGTGGCAAGATAGATGCATCGGTCCCGTGGTGGTGTGTTGAGAATGTAAGTGTTGTTTTAATATTAGAGTCTTTTATTTGATAATTGGAATTAGTCCTACAACACTTACATTGAGAGAAACTGTAGGTACTATTGCCGTGTAGCTTGGACCAACAACACTGGGTCCTCTGTCGAGTGTGCTTGAAAGAGAAGAAAATCTGTGTGTATGATTCCCGGGCGTCCATTGACATAGAGGTACGGCTCCGAGCATTGGAGCCGTTGGTGTGTTTTATGCCCGTTATGCTTCGCTTTATTGGGTTTTATGAGAGGACTCAATTACATATGCCAGCTGTAGATGAGCGATGGGAGGTTGAGCGTATTGATGAGTCAGCTGTGCCACAGCAACCCGATGGATGAGTTGTTAGTTAATATTTAGTTATTAATTAATATTTAGTTATTATTTAATATTTAGTTATTAATTAATATTTAGTTATTAATTAATATTTAGTTAATCATGGAAGTTTTTAATTACCAAATAGTTAGTATCTCTGAATTGACATATATTTATGAAACAGGACGAGTTGTGGAGCATATGTCGCCATGTACGTACGGGACCTTTTGCAATCCAGGGAAAGTACATGGGAATCACGACCACGTGATACACCTGCGGACGCCCTATCCCTGAGGGCTTCGCTTGCACGAGATATTTATTCATTTTCACGTCCTTTGTATAAAGTAAATAACTCTGGAAAATGGATGATTGATTCTTACGGGGAAGTTGTACTTAAGTGACATCAATAAACAGTTAATTATCCATATCCTATTCAAGTTTTGACTTCAAGTATTTATGTCAATCAGTGAAAACAATAATTTAGTTTAAATATTTTTTTAGTTATTAAAATATATTAATATAATTAAATAACAATAATTTAGTTTTTTATAATTCCACTAAATGAATAATTCCACTTAAAGAAATCATGAAATCAGTCGCACTAAATATTTCATCAAATGAAACCAATTTAAGTTAATTAATTGACATATATTAGAGTCTTTATTATGGTTAGGATATGTTAATTTTAAATTTCGAAATCATGAAATCATTGGTTTTGAATCATCCAACACTAATGATTTCATCAATTGAAATCAATTCAACTGAACGCATTGGCCTTTAGTTATTAAAATATATTAATATAATTAACTAACAATAATTTAGTTTTTTATAATTCCACTAAACGAATAATTCCACTTAAAGAAATCATGAAATCAGTCGTACTAAATATTTCATCAAATGAAACCAATTTAAGTTAATTAATTGACATATATTAGAGTCTTTATTATGGTTACGATATGTTAATTTTAAATTTCGAAATCATGAAATCATTGGTTTTGAATCATCCAACACTAATGATTTCATCAATTGAAATCAATTCAACTGAACGCATTGGCCTTTAGTTATTAAAATATATTAATATAATTAACTAACAATAATTTAGTTTTTTATAATTCCACTTAATGAATAATTCCACTTAATGAAATCATGAAATCAGTCGCACTAAATATTTCATCAATTGAAACCAATTTAAGTTAAACCAATTTAAATATTATTGTGTAACTTAAATATTATTATTGTGTATTAACATCAATAACAACAGCAATAATATGATATATATATTTTTTTAAAGAAATAATATTATATTATTGTGTAATTTTGAAACCAAAGCTTGATTCGGTTTTCCATAGATCTGGAAAACCGAATCGGGTTTTCAGATTCCTCTGGAAACCCGATTCGGTTTTCCAGGGATCTGGAAAACCGATTCCATCATTCAAATTCCCCCTGAAAAACCGATCGGTTTTTCAGGGTCACCCAAAAACCGATTCGGTTTTTCAGGAACCCTGAAAAACCGAACCGGTTTTCCAGGGTTACCAAAAACCGAACCGTTTTTCAGGGTTCCTGAAAAACCGATCCGGTTTTCCAGGGTTACCAAAAACCGAACCGGTTTTCCTTTGCATGGGAAACCGATTCCGCTAAAATATTGGACTTTCTGTAACTGATTGAAGCACTTATAACAGATGAATGTGGTGTGCGGACACAGTCAAGCAACTGTAACAGATACTAATCTATTAATCCGTTAAACAAAACTAAAATCAAGACCAATGCGATTATAATACATCAATTTAACGAAATAAGATAACTTAAACATGCTTCAGAGAGTTCATACGCGATTCCTACTCATTGTTTTCATCATTATCCATTTCTTGATTGGTAGCAGGAAATCGCAGAGGACATCGACGTTGGTTGTGTCCAGTCTCATGACACAAGCGGCATCTGCGGGACGGTGGGCCGTTGTCAATAACAGATGTGCTTGGGCCAGCTTCCGCATCCGCAGAACCTGAGCTCATCCCACCCCTGGTAGAAATAGGGGGGTTAGGGCAACGAAGACGGTTGTGTCCCCTCTCGCCACATCTTCCACACTTTTTTCTACGACGATCTTCTCCGGCTGAAGGAATCCGAACTTCTTTCGGCCTACCTGGTTGTCTTTTTCCTATGGGTGGTAGTACAACCATACTTCTAACTTCCCCAGAAACATTCCAGCTGGCTAATTTAGGGACTGGATTGATCGGACTTGCATATGCAGCTTTCAACCATTCTGTGCTGTAATACTGACTGGAAAGTGTATCACAACTGACGCCCTTGAACCTGTCAAATTATCAGGTAATACAAGTTGAAGTGTATAGACATAACATGAAAAGCTGAAAGCAAACGTTGAAATATCATACCTGGCCACAGCACATGCATGAACACATGGCAACTGATCTAAGTTCCACTGCTTACATGTACATGTGTGCTCTTCAATATTAACCACCGCATCTCCTTTACTAGGATGCATGACACTGTACGTTACCGGTTCTGTAATGGGATATACACAACCTTCCGTTGCTAGATTTTTTGCCAACATGATGCGATCGTACGCAGCAGTGGTAACATAAGTTGTCAATTGAGCAGCAGCAATACGTCTATTATTAAACCATCTCTGCAGCACATTTCTTATATATTCATGTGTAGTTGTTACTGGCAAACGGCGTGCTTGCATCATACATTTGTTGAGCGACTCTGCAATATTGGTGGTCATCATTTCATATCTTCTTTTAGGACAATGTGATCGTGACCACCTGCTCACCCCAGCTTTAACCAAAGTTCCATGTGTCCTCGGATGTAACACTCGCATTTCTTCCAATATCCAGTTGCATTCCTCAGTTACATAACAGTATGCTGCATTGTAAAATGCATTTTCCACATCCGAACGCTTTTTACAATGCTGCTTTAGGTTTTGCCATAAGTGAAAAAAACATAACACATGTGGAACTTCTGGAAAAGCTTCTTTCATCCCATTCGATATGCTTTTATGACTATCGGATACAATAAGCAAATCGTCCGACACGCCGATCGCCAATCGTAATTTTCTTAAAAACCACGTCCACGAACAGTCTGACTCTCCGTCAGCAAATCCATAAGCAATGGGATAAATCATCTCTTCTCCATCTTTGCATGCAGCAAAAAAAATCACCCCTTTATATTCACCTTTCAAATGCGTTGCATCAACAGCAACAACCGGTCTCATATAAGCTCGGAAACCCTCTATCGAAGCTCCAAGTGCAACGAAAGAATACAAGAATCGATCGTTTTCATCTCTCTCAATTGCTGTTATTGTGCCCTGGTTTGCTAACTTTAACATCTCAAAGTAGGACGGAAGCTGTTGATATGACTCATCCGCTTGTCCATACGCAAGTTTCTTTGCATATTGTAAAGCCTTCCAAGCTTTGCTATACAAGATTTGAACTCCATACTGCTCTAGCATTTCTCCAATCAATCGATTAGGTGTATACATATCTCTCCCCACCTTTCCCGCATACAACTTTCCGATGACAATGGCCTTCACACTTTTCATATGTGATTCCATGGCTGTCTGACGACACGTGTGCTCCGCCTCATACTTCAACACAAACCACATCGAGCAACCCTTTCTGCATCTAGCACGAACTATAAAGCTACAAGTTTTGTCCTTGCAACTAGCCTCAAATCGCTCCGTGTCTGAACGTCTAACCCGATATTCAAATTTCGCTTTCAGAGCATATTCTCCAATAGCTATACTCATTTCTTCTTTACTATTAAAAAATGCTCCCTTGTATAATGAACCAAGTTGGTAGACGGTTGACATAGCACTTGAAGCAGGCTCAATGTCGCCCAGTTCAACACCAGGAACAATCCAATGTGGTTGTAAAGGATTGTTCTGAAATTGTAAACCTGAAAATCTTATTTCTGGAAACCCTTCTTCTTCAGACACATCATCACCTCGAGTTCCCTCGTTATCACTATCTCCAGTTTCCTCAGAATCACTATCCCGTATCTCACCACCATTATCATTTATATCCCAATCTTCATCATCAGTACCATAATTCATATAGTCATTGTTAACATCGCAAATTGGACTTTCTGTACATGTAAATTGGGTGCCAGCAGCATCCAGCGGATTATTGCTCCCAATTCCTGAAGTTCGATGAAAATGACTTTCAACCATTTGAGGATTTATAGGTCTTGACGTTTCTGCCTCGTTGTATCTTCTTCCTGGTATTGAGTTGGTGGCAATCGGAAAACCGATACGCCTGCTAACCTCAGCTCCACAATCTTTCACAATCTTATCCACATAAATCTCTTTAACATCAATATTTTTTATTGCCATCAAACCAACAACACCAAGATCGGACATGATACGTATCTTTTTAATTTTACCACTTGTCGCACTTTGTAGTAAATAATGTATACGAATATCCCACATTCTCCTATCAATACCAGCCTCTCTGTACACAATATCGACTAATGATGAAAAACTATTATTACTGTGAACCCCACACATGATCGACTCCCCTCCTACGTAATTACATCCATTCCACTCTCCGTCAAAATTGATTACAATTGTTTCTTGAGTCATTCCTGTAACGTTCAAATAAAATAATAAATCAATCTCATTTCAATTGGGCAACATTACAAAATACAATCTTATAATCAACTTAATTTATTATTTTAAATTAACTGTAATCGGTTTTTCAGTACGGTTTTTCAGTTTTTGCTACGTTTTTAGCCACTGAAAAACCGATCACACAAATATCGATCGGTTTTTATCAATTTTTCTGTGATCGGTTTTTAACAGACACCGGTTTTTATCCCTGCAAATCTTCAATGTCTGACTGAAAAACCGAAATCGGTTTTTCAGACGCTATTCGCCCCTGAAATACCGATCGGTTTTTCAGTTTTTCACTGAAAACTGATCGGTTTTTCAGATCGGTTTTCACTGACTGAAAAACCGATCGGTTTTTCAAGCCACTGAAACTGAACACCGATCGGTTTTTCAGTCCTGAAAAACCGATCGGTTTTTCAGTCCTCAAAAACCGATCGGTTTTTCACTCCTGAAAAACCGATTATCACTCACGAAAAACCGATTTCGTCGCAGCTTCTGCAGTTTCCGTCGCATTTTCAGATTTCCATATCCATCAAAACCAATACAATCTTACGGCCCTAAACCATGCAAATATGAACTAAATAACCCAAAAACTAACAAATAAACATATACATTATCTTTGATCACCAAATTTTTCAACAATCAAATCCTTCAATGGATGCCACTAATGTTCAAAATCCTTCAATGGATATTGTGAGGAAGAAGATGAAGAGCAATTATAGACACTCAAACTCAAATCTCAGAAATCATCAATGCAAAAGTAGGTAGAGGAGAAATATGGAGGTTTTAGGAGGAAGATGAAGGTTAGTTTTGTAATTTTGAGTGGAAGATGAAGGTTAGTTTGGTGATTTAATCTTAAGGGTAATTTCGTAATCTTGGGTATATAATAGAAATAGTTTGTTTGAGAGGTCAAAAACAAATTTGATTAAGAATTGGGGTAAAAACAAAATTTCTCATTATATTTGGGTAAAATTCATAAATTTCCCTTATTTGATAGATGCATTTAATAATAAGCTTGCAATGGTTCAAAATTATATAATGGTAGTTTGTATTTGAGAAAAATTCAAATTGACCCAACTAACTGAATAAAGAAAATTCGTTTTAAACCACTTTAGATTGTATCAAATATATATTGACAGGACCCGATCTGATTATTATCTCAAGTTTGGGAGGATCTTGTGAAAACTGGGGTTTTTTGGATAAAAATCCGAATTTACTGAAAATCTTTTGACATAATCTACAAAATTCTGAAAATCACTTTGATCGAAACCAAATTTAAACAAATCAAAAGTTTTTAAAATTTTCTCATGCTGAACTCATAAACTGAACATATACAATATTTTCAAATATTGGTAAAATGATTTTCAATTTGTAAAACTCTTTTGGAAATATGCTTACAAAAGCTAATAATTAAGGAAATAATATATACATAAATTCAATAGTTTATCATCAGGTGGCCTTCCTTATGATACATAGTAATCTGCATGAACCTACAGCGGATACCTGGGGGGAAAATAAAAAGATGGGTAAGCCTAATCCTTAGTGAGAAGATGTAAATTTTCAAAAACATTTCAAAATAAAAGATAACATATTTTTTGTAACAAAAATTATTTTTCTGTGAATCATAAAATTTCATAGTATAAAATAATAAAATTAAATCTGAAACATGATCTCATAGTAGAATTGTGAACCTTAATATAATTTTCTAAAATATTTCTCAATGATATGCAAAGCTTATCGTTGATAAAAAAGAACCAATTTTAATGATTCATAAATGATTACATTCTGAAAATAAATATTAAATCATTGTAAAACCGTAACTTCTACATAAAACTTTTCTATAAAACTTTTTTTGAAAATATGATTTTTGATATCTTTTTTTTTTTTTTACTCTACACCAATTCAGTACCCGGGGAACTCTGCCATATCTATGGGGCTCAGATGCGTATTTTACATGCAACCTCTCGACTACGCAACTGGCACAAGAGGTCACACCTGCCTGGATGTATCGGGATAAGAAATAAATACTCTGTTGGCCATAATCATATTGTGGGAACCCTCAATCACAAAAGCTGAATTTTTATCTGGCCCTCATCCTATAACATGCTCTGCTTACCCAATACACATGTAGAGGGCAAGGAATCTCTGTCATCCACATGTTAAGCGACTCAATGACTTTTTTCCAAGCCCCCAATGACTCATCTTTCTGATTTCCCAATTGACCCCTGCACTAGCACGTGGTAGCGACCTCTCTCACATGATGCCCCATGACCGTTAGAAAGGAGGGAATGCGTTAGTATTCTAAAAACATCTTTATTTCTCTTTCTTTTATTAAATCTTTTCAAGAAACATTTTCATTTCTCTGTCTTTCTCAAATCTTTTATAAAAAGCACTTTTGCAAGGGAAACTTTTCCAAACACAACTTTCATAAAACTTTCCATACTAAATTTTTTTGGTTTCCAACAAAATCTCATCCATGCTTGTATTTGTCAAAACCATAGTTTTTCAAGCACTTTGTAAAACATACTATAAACTTTCATAACTTAATTAGTTTATTCAAACCATAAAACATCATCTACTTGATTAATTTGTAAAACACCCTTTGAAAACTTACTACAAAATACGAGGTTCACCATTCATAAAACAAACTTTAGAATTTCCAAAAACATATTTTCTAATTTCATAAAACATAAGCTTACAAAATATAATTTATTTTATTAGTTTATAAAACATACTTTGAAAATCATATAATATAACTTACTTAGTTAAACGATAAAACATACTTTGAAAACCATAAAACCAAAGCTTACTTTGTTAAATTGTAAAACATATTTGAAAACTATATAACCAAGGCTTATTTGGTTAAGTAGTAAAATATACTTTGAAAACTCAATATATAAATCATAAAATTTACAAAACATCAAACATACTTTTAAAACTTCCAAAAGTCATACTTTCTAACTTACCAACCATAACATAGAATTTTTAAAATCACAAAACAAAATCTCAGATCGAAAACCATAAAACTTAATCTTAAATCAAAAACCATAAAAACTAGTTTACTTTGTATAAATTTTAAAATATATTTTGGAAATCCAACACACCATATCAAGTTCACAAGTTATTACACATACTCTAAAATCCCCAAAAAGACATAGTCTGTAATTTATAAATCATAAAACATACTTGTAAATTATAAAATATAATCTGAAATCCATAAATCATAAAATATGCCAAGGTTTCAAAACAAAATCATACTTTATAAATCACAAATTATATCATAAAATTTATAAAGCATAATCTAAATTCTATTAAAAGCATAATCCAAAGTTTATAAAAACATAATCCAAAATTCATAGGTGCTAGTATACTTTAAGACTTCAAAACATACTCTAATTTCCATACTTGCTTCTACATGTATTCTAACTACAATCTATCTTTTCCAATTCATGAAACAAGCTTCAAATTCTCTAAACATGCTTCAAAACTATCACAACATACTTCAAAATTCATAAATCATAACACATAATTAAATCATCAAAACTAATAAAATTGAAACATAACAAAAACACTTTCATAAATCAAGTTTGAGAGAAAATATCCACTCACTAGGTTACTCCAAACCTTATAAGAATCCCCTTGCACTTGTCTTCTCCTTGGAACTATTTTCACCTAAAACAACTTCACAACTTATTTAGAATCTACAAGAACTAAACTAAGAAAATTAATCCTAGATTGAAACTAGTTTCTCCCCATAATTCTATCTTTAAACTTCCTTCACTTTCTTCACCTCTTCTTGGTTCTCCTTCCTTCTTTCCCTTCATCTCTCTTCCTTCCTTTAATGGTTGCATTCGGCTATGGTGGAAAAAGAGGTGGGGTTGTGTTCGGCCAAGCATGGGAAAATATGGTGTGTTAGCTTTTTAATTTACATAAAATCACACACACACACACACACACATATATATATATATATATATACTCTCATACATGGCCCAAAATTAGTACACCTAACCAACTTTTTGCCACTTATTTTTTCATAAAAATCTAACCAAATGCCCTTTTGAAATTCCAATCTTACCCTTTCCATAACATTTCATTTCCATCCTTATCCCTTTCTAGAGGATTCTTTCATTTGCATTTCTAATTTTGCTCTTGTCATAACATTTTATTTCCATTATTGTCATTTCTAGAGAATTCTTTCTTTTCCACCAACTGCCCTCCCAAAATTTTATAATTCCATCAATGACCTTTCTAGAGAATTCTATCATTTCCATCAATTACCCTTCAAAAATTTCATAATCCCTATCATATCCTTTCTAGAATTCTCTTGTTTTTCCTTATCCTTTCTAGAATTCTCTTTCTTTTTACCTAAATTACCCTTGAAAAATTTCATAATTCTACCTTTGTTGTGGTGGACAATTTCAGCCTTCTTACATTCTCCTTCTTTACCATTTTTACCCCTCTCACACCCTTTTTTTACATGTTTGTCCTTAGGTGGGTTTATTTAGAAAACCAATTGAATGTGTTTAGAAATCAATTGGGCCATACTAATTCTAATTGGGCCACTTAAATAAAATTTTCTTTGGGCCCTTTGATTTGAGTTTCTAATTACACCCCTTGTGATATTTTAAATTGAACCCCTCCGAAGCTTCCTTCCTTGAAAGCTATATCTATATATACTATTTATTAAATCGGTTCAAATTCAGGGTGTTACATATAATGTCTCATTCCCACTAATTTGCTAGTAAAATGGGTTCACCCCACTTTCTCATCACCATAATTTTTGGAGATAGAAAATTATGACTTTCAAAGAGAAACCATCACCCTGATAGAAAAGATATTGGTGAGCAATTCGACTAACATTGGGGAATAATTCTAGCAATGTTGGCAAAACGGTTGAGCAATGATTTCAATCCAAAGTCAATTTTCCTGAATGTTTTCCAAAAGAAAATTTTTCTTTCACTTGTTTCATGTTTGTCTAAATGTTTCATAATATTTTATATATTTCATGACATTTTAAGGATGTCTTACAACAATTTTGTTTTCCATGTTTAGGAGTTAACAAACAATTGTTTCACATTATTTTTCAATGTTTCATGTTTTCAATGTGAAATATTTAGAAAAGTGGAAAATTGAGGTTTTCTGACCAATAATTCAGCCAACTCAAAATCTTGCAAAAAATATAAGAAAAAACCTTGCTATTATGGTATTAGAACTACAATGAGTATATTTGAGTAAGAAGACAACATAGCTTCATCAATCTTCATAATATATTTTATCTGTTTATATTAGTATCTACCTAGTACAAACCAAATGAGAAAAGAAAAGATATAAAATAAAAGATTCTGATAAACGGATCTTTCAATCTTCAGCAATCCAATGCAACATATATTTTACTTGCCAACAATTAATTTTGTTTTTCCTTGGCCTTTATTGATTTGGAATTGTTTTCCGATGCCAAAATGAGCCATCAATAACAAAACAAACGTAATAAGCTCTCCACCTTTACTAACTTGTTGGGCATGTGTCTTTGTTATGAAATTATATGCAGCATATGATGATAACTCCACCCAGATCTTACTTAACAACTCCCACTTATCCTCTTTCATCCCTTTCTCAATATCATTCATTTCATTGATTAGCACTTGAGCCAACATACTTGAAGGGATAAAAACAACAATTGTTTTTGTTAAAAAATAAGAATTTGCGGAATATTGAGTTTTATTTTTTTTTTGATAAAACTCCATAACTCTAGATCCATAAATTAATGAAATAAAAATTAGATTTTTATCTTATGTATTGATCTATGTGGATTGCTCATCACTTAGTCTTCTTTGATATGTCTCTACACCAAGAAATAAGTGAATGGACAATTATATAGAATTGTGCTCACTTTCTATTGATTTCTTTTCTAAAAAGAATAAACAATATATATAAAAGGTGAGTATTAATTTTGGTTATACAAAGAAGAAAAATGCAGATTCTTCTTCTTTGTATTATGTCGAAGAAATTTTTTTTTTTTTTTTTATTTCAAAGAACGTACAGCAAAATCCAAAATAATTTCTATATCAAAAAAAAAAAAAACATTTCTTTTCTATTTATAGCAACCAATTAGGGTTTAATTAATCAAAATTAATATTAAACCCCATGTTTATTAAAATTAAACTTTTGCCCCATATAACATAATTAATTCAAAATTAATTCATGTTATATTGTGAAATTGAACTTGTGACCTATAATTAATTTATACCCGGTCGCTGTTAAGAATTGAATTTAAGACCTCTTATAAAATTAACTAAATAATTATTAATTCATAATTAATAATTTACTAATTAATTATTAAATAATTTGAGTAATCAATATTATTCAAATACCAAGTGAACATAAATTCTATTACCTACATAATAGCTATAATTGGACAGTCTAATTACAATATTCTATATACACATTTGTTACAGTGAAACAAGTAATCAATGGGACCCGTTGGACCTACAGTTTTGAGCTCCAATAATATCGACATTATTAATTAAACTCTTTAATTAAATAATTCACTATTATTAATTTTAGAGTTACTCCACTAAAAACCTATGATTATACTCTCAAAACTATAGATGTTTTTATACAATTTGAAATTTTCAGTGTCAATTGATTTAATCACTACGTATGATTTGACTTTCTACAAATAACTCATAGAGCTAGATTAAAATGTTCGTTTTATCCCTTCAATTATTTCTTTATCCTTAAGTACCATTGATTCTCTAGTGAACAATATATCCATAATAACTTATAAATTTATCTTTTTGTTTCACATACAAAAATAAAGTTGAACACTCTTATTGTTTAAGACTTGAATTAACCCTTAAGAGAACTACTTGTCTACTTCTCATAAGAAAGAGTGGATTTCACTATTGTATAGAATGCTCCCAGCTACATACTAAATTATATCCATAAAGTATAAAGTTATTGATCAGTCATCTACACCGATCTCACCTATGTAAATTAAAGGATATAACTCAACAAACAAGAGTCCATAATACACTCAGGATTAAAATCAATTCATATATGATCATTTGGTCAATAAATATAAATCTCTAAGTTTAACGGATATTGATAAGAGACTTATATTTATCGTAGTCTAGTCTTATACAATCTTTTGTTATATAAGGTGTCTCCATTTTTATGTCACTATATGAACAGTCTTGGATAAGACCATCGTATCAAATA
This sequence comes from Dimocarpus longan, assembly GCA_022984855.1. Lineage (NCBI taxonomy): Eukaryota > Viridiplantae > Streptophyta > Magnoliopsida > Sapindales > Sapindaceae > Dimocarpus > Dimocarpus longan. The sequence goes on from CM041014.1 coordinate 23,900,657, forward strand.
CGAAATAGACCGCAGTTGTAGATTTACTACAAATAAAGTACACAACTTCGTTTGTTTTCTACGGACTCTTTAGATTTTTTGTCTCAAACTAAATCCGCTTGTACATATAACACTTATATACTTAGTTTGAAATTACATCAGTAATCAATGATGTTTCTCATAAGATATAAAATTTTTGCAAATATAAAGTGAATAAAATGAATTCTTTATTAATATTTATTGAAACCATTTACAAAATAACAAGCTCTTAAGACACAAACCCAACAATTTCCTATTTGCCCTAGAGTAGATGGAATATATCTAGTAATCCTAAACCCTCTAGATGACCTTAAAACACTTTAGCCGTTAAAGTCTTCGTAAGCGGATCAGCAAAGTTATCTTGTGATGCAATTTTCATCATGTTCGCATCTCCCATTTGTACGATCTCTCTAATGAGATGATATTTTCTCTCAATATGCTTCTCTCATTTATGACTTCTTGGTTCTTTGGAATTGGTTATTGCACTATTATTATCACAATAAAGGGTAAGTGATTTATCCATATTTGGAACAACTTCCAGATCAGTCAAGAATTTACGTAGCCATGCCACTTCTTTAGCCGCTTCATAAGCTACTATATTCGGCTTCCATAGTGGAGTCAACAATGCACGATTGCTTAACACTCCTCCATACAATGGCTCTACCACCAAAGGTGAATATTGATCCAGACATAGATTTTCTAGTATCCTTATCCGATTGAAAATAAAAACTTGTATATCCTAACGGGATCAAATCCTCTCCAGAATATACTAGCATATAGTTTCTCATTCTCTGAAGATACTTAAGAATATGCTTTACTATCACCCAATGATCAAATCTTGGATTGGATTGATAACGACTAACTATTCCCACCTAAGATCATATATCCGGTCTCGTGCATAACATAACATACATGAAACTGCCTATTATAGAGGCATAGGGAATCCTTCTTATATCCTCAATTTCTTGAGGTATCTTAGGACTCTATTCCTTAGATAAATGAACTCCATAACGAAAAGGTAAATTACCTTTCTTGGAGTTCTGCATTGAAAATCGCATAAGAATCTTATCGATATATAATACCTGAGACAGCGCTAACAGTTTGTTCTTACGATCTCATATTATTTGGATCCCAAAGACATAATTGGTCTCTCCCAAATCTCTCATTTAGATTTGGCTAGTGAACCAGCTCTTTACATCTGACAATACTCCAATATCATTCCCAATAAGTAAAATATCGTCAACATAAAGTACAAGAAAAACCACTTTGATATCGATAATTCGTTTGTATACACAAGATTCATCAATATTTTTCTCAAAATCATAAAACGTAATCGAAGTATCAAACCTTATATTCCAAGATCGAAATGCTTGCTTAAGTCCACAAATGGACCTTTGTAATTTGCAAATTTTTTGCTCTTGACCTTGGGACACGAATCCCTTTGGTTGTACCATATAAATACTTTAATCAAAATTACCATTCAAAACCGCAATCCTGACGTTCATTTGCCAAATCTCATAATCTAGTCATACAGCAATGAAAAGAAGAATCAGAATGGACTTAAGCATAGCCATTAGCAAGAAAAGTTTCTTATAGTCAACTCCCTCTTTCTAGGTGTAACGGATGAGCCTGCTTACCAACCAGCCCTTACGTTGTAGCCCGGACTACCAACTGACCCGGCCAATGGCCTGCCCAGCTGTGAGCTACGATCTGCCTACCTCACGCTGCTATCTGCTCAACCTCGTACTACGATCTATCCAGCCCGAGTTGCGACCTACCCTGATAGGTACTATCCCCTCCCCCATGGGGTTTTCTTCACCTTTTGTACCCGTTCAAACCCATGATCTATGGGCTAAATACATAGGGGAAGGGATAGTACCTACAAGGGTAGGTCACAGCTCGAGGCTGGACAGATCGCAGTGAGAGGCTGAGCAGATCGTAGCTCACAGTTAGACAGGCTATTGGTCGGGTTAGCTAGCAGTTTGGGCTACAGTGTGAGGACTGGCTGGCAGGTGGGTTGATCCGTTACACTAGGTATAGCCCTTTGCCACTAGTCTAGCTTTAAAGGTCTCAACCTTTCCATCCACTCATATGTTCCTCTTATAGATTCACTTGCAACTTATGGGTTTTATTCCATCTGATTGACCCATAAGTTTCCAGACTGAGTTAGAGTACGTAGACTCCATCTTGAGATTCATAGCTTTAAACCATTCCTCTTTATCAAAATCCTCAATTACATCATGATATGTCAATGGATAATCAACACTCTTATCGGAGATAGCAATTTATGCCTCTCCAATCTCTCTATAATGGACTGGTAGTTTAATAACCCTTCTACTACGACGAGGTGATAGATGATTCTGATGAGAATCTATTTGACGTTCAGACGTAGTCTGAATTATGTCTTTGTCAACAACAGTTGCTGATAGGGTATTGTTTAACCCAAGAAATAACTCATCAAGTAAACTTTACTTCGAGGTTTGTAATCTCTCATATAGTTCTGTTCAAAAAATGTAGCATTTGTCGATACAAACACTTTGTTTTTTTAGGTTATAAAAGAGTCTACCCTTTATCTCTCTAGGATAACCTACAAATAGACAAACTTTTGAATGTAGTTCCAGCTTTTCAGTCTTGTTCTTCAGCACATGTGCTAGACACCCCTATATGTAAAAATATCGTAAACTAGCTTTGTGACCTTTCTATAATTCTAAGGGCATTTTTTAGACTGACTTAGACGGTACAACATTCAAAATATACATTGCAGTTTATAATGCATATCCTTAAAATGAACTAGGTAATTATGAAAAACTAAACATAAATCTCATAATGTCCAAAAGGGTCTGATTTCTCCTTTCTGTAATATCGTTCTGTTGGGGTGTTCTAGGAGCAGTCAATTGGGATAAAATTTCATGCTCAAGCAAGTAATCCTCAAACTTTGTATCAAGATACTCGCCCCCACGATCTGATCGTAGAGTTTTCAATGATTTACCTAATTAATTTTCAATTTCAACTCGAAACTCTTTGAACTTTTCAAAAGTTTCTGACTTTCATTGCATTAGGTAAACATACCCATATCTAGAATAATCATCAATAAAGGTGATGAAATATTCATAACCGCCTCTAACTTTAACATTCATAGGACCATAGATGTCCGAATATATAAGTTCTAGCGGTTCCTTAACTCTAAGCTCTTTTCCAGTAAAAGATCTTTTAGTTATTTTACCTTCTAGACATGATTCACAAACAGGAAAAGTACTGATCTTTAACTCGCTTAAATGTCCACTCTTTATAAGTCTATTTAATCTGTCAAGGTATATGACCAAGTCTTAGATGCCAAAGATATGTGTCATCGTTTTGAAAAATCTTTTGTCGTTTTGTTTTTAGTTTTCAAACTTTAGACATTTTAGTATTAAGTAGTGGGTTATGCATTAACGGTTTTAACATATATAAATCATTTTTTTTCATCCCTAAACAAATTTTCAAATAATTTCTAGAAATAATAACTGATTTATTATAAAAATAAATAGAATAATTAAATTCCAAAAGTTTAGATATAGAAATCAAATTTTTCTTCAAACTTGGAATAAAATAAATATTGTTCATTGCAATAAAACAATTACTATTAAAATGAAGTCTAACTTCTCGCACTGTCTTTGCTGAAACGACTTCTCCAGTCCCAACTCATATATTGAACTCACCCTCATGAAGCTGTCTATATGAATCAATCAACTGCAAAGAAGAATAAACATGGTTAGTGGCTCTTGAATCAATTATCCAAGAGGATAAATCATCCTCCGCTAAACAAGATTCAATGAATAGTAAATCATATTTACCTTTCATCTTCTTCTCTTCAAGCTCTTTGAAGTACTTAGGATAGTTCCTCTTCCAATACCCATCAACAACACAATGGAAACATTTTTCTTTGGGCTTGGTGGCCTTAGAGCCTTTTTTGCTCTTTTTCCTGAATAGCTTACTTCTTAGGCTTAACCTTAGCCTTAGTCTTTCTAGTGTTTCTCTTCCTTTTATTTTTACCAGAAGAAGAAGTCTGAGTAACGTTTGCTTCATCGGACTTACTTTTGTCCTTATTCATAAGTTCAAAAATAGTGAGCTCATTAAGCAACTGTGTAAGTGAGTAAGTCAACTTGTTTATAACATAGTTGCTCTTAAATTGCATGAAACTCTTTGGAAGAGTTTCTAGTATCATACTTACTTGGCTACGCTCATCTATAGTCCCACAATGGCTTTCAGTCGTGTTGAAGTGGGTCATCATTTTCAAGACGTGCTCTCGAATAGATGTACCCTCCTTCATCCTAGCAGTCATAACAGCACAAATAGTTTCGTGTTGTTGCTGCTCAGAAAGTTGCCTAAATATGCCCTACAATGACTCTAGCATTTGAGTTATTATTGTCATTGTCTTATATTTGGTAACAAACATTTCAGACATCCCTACTAACAAATAGCAATGGCCCTTCTCATCAGCTGTGACCCATTTCTGATAGGCCTCGCGCACAGCATGTCCAGTATTTTCTACTGGCTGGGGAGGACAAGACTGAGTCTTGACAAACTTAAAGTGTTCACATATCAGGACTACATTCATGTTACTTTTTCATTTGACATCATTTTTCTCGTTAAATTTATCATTAGCAAGAATAGAAATTAACGGAGATACCATAACCGAAAAATAAATAAAATAAAATATATTCAATATCAATTTGCAAAAATTAATATCATATAATTTTGGCACAAAATTAAATGTGATGCATGATATACGAATAATGAATCAGAAAATATCCTAGAAAATAATTACTATGTCATGATAATCTAACATTTCACAAATAAATGCCACTGTGGGATAGGTCAAATATTTATATGTTAGACCGAGACATTCTCAATTAAATAATATAATAAAATAATTCTTATTTCTATATTATTTGATTACCGTTTTTTGATAAGGAAAATAATTAATAATTAATTATTTCTTTTATGAGTGCAACTCAACATTTCGGATTCCATGGACTTAATTCAAGAATTGCCACCGTAGGGTAGGTAATCTCAAGATATATCTAGGAATCCAACCGTTAGGAAGTCATCCTTGATCAACTTAAATGGACACCACCTATAGGGGGACAATGCAAAGCCGTCTCAATACGCCATTTAAGTTTTACGGTGTTGAACTAATGATGGAGACCGCGGGATATAATGTCATATATCCCTCTCCCACTCACTATTTTAAAGTTAGAGTTTTCTATTAAACATTCTTAGTTATCGTCTTAGATTATTAACGACTAAGAAAATAATATAAGTTACTAAAAATTTGTGTGTTACTAAAGTCCGAAACTTATTAATACTTAATGAATTACCATGTAAAATCCAAAACTTCGTTCAGTGAAAAATAAATTATTTTTTCAATAAATAGTATTTTCAGATGAAAAATGTTCGTGTAAATAGTATTTTTTGGGAAAACAGACCTCGATAATCAAAAGTTTCAAAATTATTATTAGAGTTAAGATAAATTGAAACAGATTAAAAACGAATCCATTCGGATAGATTTTAAGTGATCCAAAGATTATCGGACAAAATTATTTTTTTCGATTTTAGGACCGTATAAATATTTAAGGAATAATAAAATAACCTTAAGTGTTTGGACATGAAATGGAATTCAAATAGCGGTTCCGGATATGGAATTGGGTTATAATAGGATTCCCGGACGGTTTGGAAACGAATTTGGAATACGGAACCAGAATTGGAGAATGCATGAAAAGCGATAAGTGAAATAAGTGCATGTGTGCCACGTGTAAGGCATGCAAGATTTGTATGTGACAAGCCGTGAGGTTGTTTGGTGAATGAATGACAAATGGTGGCGTTATGTGAAGCATATATATATATATATATATATCAATTGAAGGAAGAAAAACAAGAAGCAAGATTCATTCAGACAAGTGAAGCAAAACCATCAAAAAGCAATTAAGAGATAAGCTCTCGGTCAAGAAAATCAAACCCGAGAGAGAGAGCAAAATAAGCAAAGAGAGAGAAGTTCACATCCAAACATCAAGCAAGAGAGGAGCTTGAGAGTATGGTTCGGTCATCAAGCTCAAAACCAAGAGAGTGAAGTGTGCCATGGCTGAGAGAGCAAATTAAGAGAGGAGGTGAGAGTGTGGTTTGGTCAAGTAAGGGAGCTTGCTATCGAGAGCTAATCAAGGGGAACAACTTGCTGCTTTCAACCGTTTTGAAGAGATTTCAAGTGCATGCAACCATAGGAAAGCAAGAGGAAGTCTCAGCCATTGTCAAGAAGAGAAGTGTTCATGGCCAAGGAAAATAATCAAGGTGGATGGCAACCATGCATGGTGGATTTGAGACCATTTTTGAGCAATCTAAGCACATGAAAATCAAGTGAATGAGAGAGAAGGTAGGTAGTAGCTTGCATGGAATTTAAATTAATTTTGAGTGATTTCAAAAGGTGAATACACGAACGGAAGGGAAGCATAAAAGGATGGTTATATTAATCGAAAGCAAGTTGTGAGTGTAGATATTTATAAAGTTTTTATAAATTTTATCAATCAATTATTTTTTCACAATTGCTACGTCATGTTAATATTCAATTTATTGAGTTTTATTGAGCAAGCTTTTAGCATGTTATTGTTTTATCATAATGCATGTATAGTTTATTAAATTATGTTATAAATGTAATTATTTACAAGCAAAGTAAAGTATAAAGCTTGAATGAAATATATGCATAGAAAAAATATGCCAAGTATATTTTAGTTATAAACTATAAACTAGAGAACAAAATATTTGAGCTAAATCAATATGCTTTCATACTAAGTTAATATAAAAGTTTTAAGCATAAGTTTTAAGCTTACCGAAAATATTTTAAATGCCTTTGGTTTACCCTAACATTAGCTAGGGCCTAAAATCCTTTGAGGGCTAAAGCCCAAGAAAATGGCCCAAAGCGAACGGTTCAGCTAAGTTGTGATGCCACCCTAAAATCTCTTAAGGACCGAGGTCTAAGAAAATGAGTGAGCGACATTCCATTGCTATGATGCCACCCTAGAATTCATTGAGGACCGAGGTCCAATAAAAAGGGTGAGCCATATTCTGTTATTGTGTTGCCACTTTAGAATCCGTTGAGGATCGAGATCCAAGAAAGGGGGTGAGCCATATTCCGCAGTTATGATGCCACCCTAGAATTCCTTGAGGACCGAGGTCCAAGAAGGAGCGTAAGCCACATTCCGTAGTTGTGGTGCCATCTTAGAATCCCTTGAGGGCCAAGGCGCAAAAAAGGGGATAAGTCACATTTCGTCTTGATATGAATAAGTTTTCTTGAGTTACCTCGTAAGGCAAGCTATAGAAAGAAAATACATCACCAGATATAAGATTTAGATAGCAAAACAGATTCACAACTCATGAAATTGTTATTAAATTTACAAGCAAAAATATTTGTATTGCCATACTAGATTAGCAGTCCTTGTCAGTTCGAAATGAATCATTAGATTTCCAAACTATCTTGGGAGATTATATTGTACAAGTAAATAACTTAGTTTATAAAAGTTTCTCACTCATTGAGTTATAAGACTCACCACTTTTTTTCCTGTTTCGATAAAATTCGCCCCAGGTACATGTATGAACAATTAGGCAGAAGAAACTTCGTTAGACATGCAAGCGGGCTGAGGATGTGACGCAATTGCACTAGCGTGATTTCGGAAACATCATGTATATCTAAACATTTTAAGTCTTTATGCAAGTTTGTAAATATTGTTTCAAATATTACGTACAATTATGATTTTAAAATATTATATGCACAATATTTTTAGTTTAAATAAATGATTTCCGAATTACCTTTTTATTTGAAAATTTGTTATGGTTGTTTATGAAAAAGAAAAGAGGGTCTGAGACCCAGAAGTTGAAATTTGTATGATTTTGAAGTGCACAGATTTTTATGAGTTTTTGTAGGGTGGAAATTTTTAAAAAACAGCTGTTGTACTGCCGATTTTTCATAACCCTATTTCGAAAAATGTTAATTTAAAAAGAAAAAAAAAATTTCCACCCATTTCTGTAATTGAAAGAAATCCTAAAGAGTTTTAAGAAATTTTATTAAAGAAAAAAGTTTAGTTTCACAGGAACTTTTCAGTAGGAGCAGATCTCGATCGGAAGGCCATCGTAGGGTTACCGAATGGATTGCCTAGTTAGTTACAGAAGAGAGGCCCGTCATACCTGATTTTTAACACTTAAAAATCTAATTCAATTTATAAATCTAATACAAATAATCAAAATTATAAAGACTAAATTTAATGTGAAGTTACCGGATTTCAACTAATTAAAATCTAATCCACATTATGAATGCTAATTTTTGAAATCTAATTTCTAATTTGAAACCTATAATTTTCTACTAAAATCAATTTAAATTATTTAAAAGACATTCTATGTATTATTCTTATATTTATAATAACAAACAATTTAATAGTAAAATAAAATAATACATATGATGCATGTCATGTTATAATGCTATGAACAGGCACCTCATGATTCAATATGACATTTTTTTTATACATATACATGTTATATAATTATCCATTCATCTCATGAAAATAATTAACTAAATATGTGTATGATCGGATTTTTTGATTTTAACAACCAAAATCTAATTTCAAGATTACATAAATTAACTAAAGCATTCATTGGCTTTCACTTATAGTTTTCATGAGCTCTCTTGAGCTCAAAATTAAATCTAATTTAATTATCAAGAGCCTTCATCAAACAGATTGGGTTTTAATCCCATTTTTTTATTTTTTGGACCCAAGAAAAATTATCCAAAATAAGTGGATAATTTTAATAAAAAAATATAAACTAAAACCGAAAGAAAAGGAAGCCAAGATTCATCCATGCTTCGGGTGTATTTTGTGTTGCAGTGTCACATGTACAAATGTGCAACAATCATTCATGCACAAACAAATACAACAATTTCACTGTTTTTGTCTTTTGTGCATGACACACCAACCTGTGCGACAATTGCACCATAGGTATATTTTTTTAAAACATAAAATATGATTTCTATGTGAACATCTAGTGTGGTGCCACCTGTGCACAACTTTTGTGCACTGTTTTCCACTGCAGTACCGTGTTCGATAAGTGCGCCGCACTGGCAAGTGCTAATTTGGGCGTAGTTTCACACTCACGCATCAATTCACGGTGGCTTTTGCATCAATCATAGTTTAAAATATTCATAATTTTCGCGATATTTTCGTCGATACTTCTGTAAATTAAAGGTATCGATATTGATAGAGGGTGTAATCTCCTATCCATCAAAATATCCAAAAATATCCACGATATTTCCTTAAAATATCCTTTCCGTGAGTTTATAGTATAAATTTTACAAAATATCGAGGAAATTTTCAGAAATATCCGTAGAATATCCGTGAAATATCCTGAAAATATCAGTTAAATTTTTATAAAATAAAAATGAAATTTAAGCTTTTTAAATAAGAATTTGTTAAATTTTTAATCTTTTATTAAATAAATAAAATGAATAATTACAAAAAAGATCCATTTGGTAAGGATAACCTCAAAAATAACATTTCTTGTTTTACTGTTATAAAAAAGACATTGGGTGGACAAAAATGCCCCTAATAAAATGATAGTAATTTGAATCACTATTGGGATTCCCAACCTTAAAGTTGAAAATCTCAACCTCTATATTGGGAGCCCCTACCTTTAAGTTGGGATTTTCAATCTTGATTTAACATCCAGGTTGGGAATCCCAACCCTAAGGTTGAGATTCTGAATGTAAATTTGAATTAAGATTAGCACTCCCAACCTAAAAGTTGGGATTCCTAACCTGAAGATTGAGAATGTGAACTTTGATATTTTATTAAGATTGAGATTCTCTACCTCGAGGTTGGGATTTTCAACTTTGAAGTTGGAATGTAGGTTGGGATCTCAACTTCGAGGTTGGTAATCCCAACCTCAAGGTTGGGATTCTCAACCAGATCATTTGGTAGAAAGAGTGACCAACAAAAAATGATAGGTCAAGGACATTTTCGTCCAAAAAATGACATTGTGCAAAGATTTAAATAATTAAGGTTATTTTTCAAATAAGTTATCAAAAATAGGTTAGTTTTCAACAAAACCCTAAATAAAATAAGTTTTCAACTCATATAAATAATCTCATTTTCATCAGGAATCTCATTATTATATTTCATTTTGTAATCAAGCTCAAACATCTCATAATTACTATTTTATTTTAAAAACAAAAAATCCTAAGCCCTTGTTATTGATGGAATTCATAATGAAGACAATGGTGCTGATGATGGTGATAATAGTGATGATAATGATGATGATGATGACGATGATGACAATGATGACGACGACAATGATGACGATGATGATGACAATGGAGAAAATAATTATATTTTTACTCAAAGAAATGATACTGATACAAGTTTGTCATTGAGTCTATTTACTTGTGAAGAACAATACACTAATTGCACACAAGATGAAGACTATGGATGTAGAGCTGCGGGTCCAGGCATAAGGGCTATTGGTAAGGATTATACAAGGAAAACCCATCAAATGCAGTTAGGGATGTCATCATCCAATGAAGATAACATTTTAACTACTTTTGAATCTATAAGTTTAAGGTCTAGTGGTGATAGTCATGGAAGTTTTGGGATCTCCAATGATCCTTACACACAATTTCCTATCTATGGACAGATGGTGGGAAGAAATCAAGAAGCTTATTCATGACATGTTCGTGATTATATTTAAAACCATTCAAATTATATGTCATGGTATCAGTATTGTATAAATCTAGATGCTAGCTATATCATCTATGAATCACTTAGGATTTCATTTTGGTATTAAAATTTGCATGATTTATGTGATGCAAATTAATTGAAAAGTTTTAATGAAAGCTTTTTATATTTTCATATATCCCCTCTATATATTATATCTATATTTATACCTTTTAGTTGTTACTTTTTAGATAGAATATGATTTTTTTTAAAAATATAATATGATTTTTGATTATAGAAATGATTATTTTAACATTACCAAAAGTTTTATTAAAAAATATTATGTTTTTAACTAAATTTCCGTACTTTCCGTAAATTTTACGTAAATTTTCGTTGATATCAATATTTTCGTCGATATTTCTACTGAATCGTAATACCAATATTTCCATCGATATCGATATTTTCAACATTGGCATCAATTGCACCGATTACATTCATGCATCAATATTGGTGCTAGTTACGCATCTCATGCGCCGACCTCACTACATTGGGTCAAATCATATTTTTCGATTTTAATGTCAATTCTTTCGCAATTTTCACCTAAATTTCAGACCCAATTCCAGCCCGAATCTTCTGCAAACTTTTTTCGCTACAATCTTGAGTAAAATAAAATAACCCTAATTCTATGAATTACAAAAAAATTACTGCAAACAGTTTACAAAATTAATCAAATTAATTAACCAAAGAATCATATAATAAACGATCATACTATGTAGTCTCAATTTATCAAACATGAATACAAAATATATCACATCACAGTCAAATAAAAAAAAAAAAAACAGCATCTACTCAATGACATAAAAATCAATATAAAATATTATTTTAAAATCATTGTTTTATTGAAACTAGACTTTAGTACCATATTGAAGGAAAAAATAATAATTGTTTTTGTTAAAAAATAAGAATTTACGGAATACTGAGTTTAATTTTTTTTTTTTTTTTATAAAACTCAACCTTATATCCATAAAACAATGAAATAAAATAATATAAAGAAATAAAAATCAGATTTTTATTTTATGTATTGATCCATGTTGATTGCTCACAACCTAGCCTTCATTAATATATTTCTACATCAAGAAATAAGTGAGTGGACACAATTATATAGACTTGATATGTCTTTATACCAAGAAACAAGTGAGTGAGCACAATTATATAGAATTGTATTAATTTTCTATTGATTTCTTTTCTAAAAAGAATAAACAATATATATATGATATGAGTATTAATTTTGGTTATACGGAGAAGAAATATGCAGATTCTTCTTCTCTGTATTATGTTGTAGAAAAAAAAAATTTCTTTGTGTTTTAATGAACATACAGTAAAAACCAAAATAACTTTTATATCAAAAAATAAAACTATTTCTCTTTTATTTATAGGCAACCAATTAGGGTTTAATTAATCAAAATTAATATTAAACCTCATGTTTATTAAAATTAAATTTTTGCTCCATATAACATAATTAATTCAAAATTAATTTATGTTATATTGTGAAATCAAACTTGTGACATGTAATTAATTCATAATTAATTTATACACGGTCACTATTGAGAATCGAACTTAAGACCTCTTATAAAATTAATTAAATAATTATTAATTCATAATTAATAATAAACCAATTAATTATTAAATAATTTGAATAATCAATATTATTCAAATATCAAGCAAATACAAATTTTGCTACATACGTAATAATTGTAATTGGACGGTCCAACTACAATATTCTATATATACATTTCTTATATTGAAATGAGCTATCAAGGGGATTCGATGGATCTACAGTTTTGAACTCCAATAATATTGGAATTATTAATTATACTCTTTAATTAAATAATTCATTATTATTAATCTTAGAGTTACTCCACTAAAAATTTAAGATTGTAATTTTAAAACTGCAGATGTTTTTATACAATTTTAAAATTTCAATGTTCATTAATTTAATCACTACATATGATTTAACTCTCCATAAATAGCTCATAATTAGAGCAAGGTCGAAATGTCCGTTTTACCCCTCTAATTATTTCTTGATCCGTAAGTACCACTGATTCTCTAATGAACAATATATCCATAACAACTTATAAATTTTATCTTTTTATTCCACATATGAACAGAAAGTTGAGCGCTCTTATTATTCAAGACCCGAATCAACCCTTAAGGGAACTATTTATTTACTTCTTGCAAGAAGGAGTAGATTCCACTATTGTATAGACTGTTCCCAACTACTTACTAAATCATATCCCCAAAGTACGAAGTTATTGATCGGGCATCTACACTGATTTCATTCATGTAAATTAAAAGATATAATTCAACAAGTAGGAGTCCTTAATACACTCAGGATTAAGACCAATTTATATATGATTATTTGATTGATAAATATAAATCTTTAAGTTTAATGGATATTATAATAAGATATTTATATTTATCGTGGTCCAATCCTATATAATCTTTATGACATAAGGTGCCTCTATTTTCATGTCATTATATGAATAGTCTTAGATAAAACTATCGTACTGAATACGAAATAGACCATAACTATAGATTTACCACAAATAAAGTACCTAACTTCATTTACTTTTTACGGACTCTTTAGTTTACTTATCTCAAACTAAATTCGCTAATATATAACACTTGGTATAATTAGTTTGAAATTACATCAGTAATTAAGGATGTTTCTTATGATATATACAATTTTTATAAATATAAAATTGAATGAAATGAATTTTTTATTAATATTTATTAAAACTATTACATAATTACAAGCTCTTAGAGTACAAACCCCAACAATACTGGCATCAAACAAAATAGATTTACTTTTGTCCCCTTTACCATAGCTGGCTTGACATATGTATTCACACTAAGAATCTCCTCACAGGCTGTCGCCTCGTCATTTGGTCCTAAATCCTTACTTCTAAATAATCTTTTGGCCTCAGCACATGCATCTCGAAATCTTATTTTCCCAATACCTGCCTCAACAGCTGCCTCAACAGACATCATAGCCGGATGCATAACCAAAAGATACATCATGTAATCGAAGAGGACCTTGCTAAATTCGCGATGTTTGCTAGTAACTTTTTCTTCGGTCTGGTAAAGGAGTTCAGTAGCAATATGCCATAACAAAAGGCTTTCCTCATAAGCAACTCCGGTGAGATAAGGCGATAGGACCTCCTTGAGATGACTTTTTTCCTTCAGAAATAAATCACCTCTTGATGAAGATATCGCCTTGGCATCTTTTGGATCTTCTGCAGAGACGGATTTCTTTTGCAGCTCGTCAAATACGAATTCCCATAGTTCTTTTGTCAATGGTTCACGGGACAAATATCTTATTTCGTCCATAAAATCAGTTGGGCGAAAGAAGTCAATGACTTTGTTAACTATTAAGCTGAAAAACTGACTAACCCTGCCCTCAGTATGAAAAGCTGTGCCATAAATGAAACACACAAAGCTACCAACTCTGCTGGCGGCATGAATGATTTTGCCTCCTTTGAAGCCTAAAAAGTGAAGGTATGTCAAGCGTATGAATTGAATGACTAACTTTATTGATCACGGCAATGGACATACATACCTTGAATGAATTTCCAAATGACCCGGTGCACACAAGTCTTGACCTTGTGAAAATTGGTTGGACGTCCCTTGAGGCTATGTCTTATCAAGTTGTGTTGTAAGACATGTCCTGACCACCTGCAAAATAAGAAAGGGCGGGGTAGCTAACAGATTGCAATTATAATTCTCATGATGAAATTCACACCACCTTGGCCTCTTAAGAACAAGAAACAATTTGATAGTAGTAGCTATGAGGGTTTTGATCTCTAATTTGGATTCATCTTCTGGATGATAAAGAGCAGCAAAGGTCCAATCAGAGACACCAAGCATGAAGAAAGCTACAGTGTCCAGGGCCACGGCACCCAGGAACAAGGTATATGTAATTCTAACATCAAACTCATCAAAACCACTTTTCTTCACTTTGAAATGAAAAAGTGAAAGGACTGCCACAACTGAAGCAAAGGATATGAACCGCATACAGTATCCAAGTCGCGAATGTACAACCTGTACCTTGGTATAGAGAGCGTCGTAAATGAAGTTGAGTTCAACCTCAATTACTCTCAAGGCGTCTCCTGCTGAAAGTTTATGAAAGAATTTTCTGCTCTCATTGCGCTCATGAAAGCTGAAGATGAGATCAACCATTAGTTTCGAAGTAGTGGTAAGCAAAATGCACAACTTCATGATCATCTAATCTGTCTTTCTTCTCTGTTGGACAACCATTGGATTTTTTGCTAGCAGGATAGTTGGATTCTTCATGGTGAGACCGCTCGTGCAACCCGATTACCGTCGTAGGAAGGTTAGCCACTTTCTTTGAAGCTATGTCATTCATGAGACTGACATAGTTGGGGCCAGGATCAGGCTCTTTAAGCATGGAGTCTCGGAATCTATCCATGCTCGCAAGATACAAAGAACGAGTCCGCTCAAGATACTTGATAATTCCAGCCAGAAACATGAGTAATGTTGGGATAGCTAGCTTGGGGGAAGTGACAGGAGGAAGACATACACAGCTGCAATTGCTTGGAAACCGAGCCCAAGCAAGTGCCTGATCCAGATCTCATTATCTTCGAGTGAAAAAGCAGTTATGGTGTCCCGACCACCAAGGTGTAACAAAAGAAAGGGAGGCCAAAATGCCAACAGATGACTATTCTCGGCAGGCATAGAAAGGTGAGGAGCATCGCGTTGGCTGTCAGAAATGAGACCAACGGCAAAATTATTGGCCCAGTCAGCAAGCAAGTAACTGACCAGATGAGAATGATTATCAGTTTATTTGCTGTGCCTTTTCTGAAGGGAGCAAACAGAATCAGGATGGTCTTCAGGGAGAGACTGAATAGCATCAAGTCTCGAATGCTCCAGTCATCCCATATTTTCTGCACGCCTAAAGGGATTGGATTAACCATTTTCAGATCCTTCTTTACCCCACTTTGTCTAAGAAATTTTAACTTCAGCTCTGTTATGTCTCTTAAGTGCGAAATCAGAGAAAGCCAGTGAGCACATACCCCTTATTGCTGTAGCTACTAACTAGTTAAATTAATTCAAGGCCATTCTTTTCGAGACATCACTTGCAGTGGGGTATTTGAATTTATTATTATTATGCTAAATTAATGTTTTCGGCCACCAGGTCATATTAGACCGTGGCTTTTAGATTTCTTTTTTAATACTATAGGAAAATATCGAAACTAAATAATTATATTGGACTATAGGTACCTCATCTTGTCAATATGTAAGTTAGAAATTTATATTATGGCGTTACATTGTTTTGAATTTTTGCCCTTCACCCTTTATATTATGGTGTTACATTGTTTTGCTGTCTTAATAAACGAATAATATTAAATATCTCAACTTATATCCTAATTTTGTAATTAATTAGTGAGGTTGCATTTGATAAATAGAAGTCCATCAATGATTATTTAATTTACTTGTCATATGTCACATGAATTAAGTTATCACCTTATTAGTTGGAGTATGAGATATGAGTTAAGATGTCTAGTATTGGAACTTTTAATAAAACGACCTGGTTCACAACTAATTTGTTTTATATCTGGGATACTTGAGAAAAGTTAATGTGTATAGTGAATGTCTTAAACATTTAAAATCGTGACATGTTAACATAAATTATTAATTATATAAAAGACTTATATCAATATCATAATCTTAAATGAATAATGTACATATATGAGACGTATTAATATTTTTCTGGAAATACATAGGATAACTTTGTTCTTATATTAAATTTTCTATATTATAAAATATAAACACGTGCCTAAACTTGACAAAATTTACTTCATCCAAATTGCCCCTCCAATTCAATATCTCAAGCCATCTCTGCACGCTCATCACCTTCAGTCATGGCTTCTGAGATTGAGGAGATCAAGGAAGATTCCCAACCCAAACATGTCAATCCCCATAGTGACAACACTATGAAGAATGACGACCGCTACAGTAACATCAGTGGCAACAGAGATGGTGAAAGAGAAAAAGACAAGAAGATCAAAGATGGAATGAAGTGTATTTTAAAAAGAGTTCTGTGTAGGGGAGGGTCAGACACCAAGAGTAGCAGTCAGAAGAAGAACAAGAGTGTCGACATCAAATTTGAAGATGGGGGCTGCAAATTTGATGCACTTCTGCCATACAAATTTCAGGAAGACCATTTTAAGCAAAGTTCATTTTTCAAGGATTTTTGTGAAAGCTTTGAAGGCCTTGGTTCTCCACAAAAAAAGTGCTTGTCATCCTTTATTTTGTTTTCAGGAAATAGAGTAGTGAAGAAGAGTCTGCTGGTAGATTTGTGGAATAAAGAAGGATTCTTAAACGAAGTAAAGCAACAAGGAGAGGAACATGAAGATATTGCCACTAAAATTCTGGACGATTTTGTGGCAAAGAAATTTGTACTTCCTGTAATTAAGAAGTTCCAAAAGGTAGCAAACAGCTTTAAGATAGACCGAGATGTACATTTCACAATGATTTTGCTTGGCAAATCCGCGGGTTCAAGATCAGATGGAAACATATTTTCATGGTTTGACAATAAATGGGAGTGTTGTTCGGAAAAATCTAAACAGCTGGAACCAAAGAATCCGGAGGAAGTAAAAACATTGTTAAATGTCAATATGGAATCTCTTGATTTCAAATTAGAGTCATTTTCGAAGATGAAAAATGTCGAAGTTCTCGATCTAGGAAGGAAGCAAGGCTGGGATCATGAGCATCACCACATTGATGTAACAAAAAGTGAGTTCTTGAAAGAGTTGAAGAATATGGAAAAATTAAGGTTTCTTGGCCTTGAAGGAATCTCTGGGATTCAGGAGCTTCCTAGTTCCATATCGAATCTCACAAGTTTGGAGATCTTAGATCTCAGAGCTTGTTACAATCTAGAGAAACTTCCCAAAGAGATAGGCTCACTCAAGAAGCTGACTCACTTGGATATATCAGAGTGTTATTTGCTAGATTGCATGCCAAAGGAATTGTTGTCGCTATCAGAATTGGAAGTTTTAAAGGGTTTTGTCGTTACGGATATCAAATATAAGAGTTTTTGTTTTCTCGACGAGCTTTCAGGATTAAAAAAGCTAAGGAAGCTGAGCGTCAATTTAAACAGTGTAACTTTCTCTATAGATAAATTCTCAGTAGTTCTTAAATTTAAATCACTTGTGAAGCTGACAATGTTTCCAGAATTGCAATATTTGGAGAAGAAGTTCAAATGCCCGAAGGTCACTCTTTTTCCATGTGATTGCTATGGAGTTTGGGTCAAGTATCCGGAATAGGAACCGGTGACACTGCCACAATCAACGTCGTGAATTCTTTCAGTTGCTTTTGTACATACTTCAGTGGTTTGTTTAAGTGTTCTTTCATTTGTGGTTTTTTATGGCTGTCGTTCTTGTCAAATTAATGTATTAATTTGTTGTAATGTTTACATGTATGCTTCCTGCAAATGCCATCAAAAAAATTCGATTAAAATCTTTTAGATATTGTAGTTTGCATCTATGTGTTAGAATGGATGGTGAAATTGCATATTTAATTTACCGGTATGTATAGGTGAGTTTTCTTCTTATGGGAGTAATCTTGCAATTATATAAAATAATATGTATTTCTTGTTCTTTCATTCCTAGAGAAGGCAATAAGATCGCCCATACTTCAGCACAATTGGCAATCTCTTGTTCTGAGGACAAACTTTGGCTTGATGAATTCCCTGGTTTGCTAGAGAGAGAGAGAGAGGATTCCCTTAGGTACACTTAGGATATTGATACATTTAACCCAAAAAAAAATGATTGTTTTTTAAAATTTTTAATTAAAATTTATTATCTTTTTATAATATCTTAAAACTACTAAATGAGTCAAATCACATTTACAACAATCGACATACAGGATCACATTTATTTACTGTAATCAAACATATTTAATTATAATAAATTATAATCAGTAATTTTAAAATGTAATCATTCATTTTTTATCAAGTGTATTAATATCTTAGGTGTGTTATAAAATGTGTCTATATATATATATATATATATCACCACTCATTTTGTTAACTTGAAAAATGGAATTAAAACATCAAAATGAAAATGATTTTCCCTAATCAATTAATTGGTCTTACTATCCAAATAATGTTGGTGCGTACTATTTGGATCAACATTTGGATTCGATCCGATTTGATTTTAATCTAAACATTAATTTAAACTAGGGTTGGTAATATGGGTAATTGTATCGTGCATGTGTAACTCAAAAGTGATAATTAATTTTTTGCTCAACCCAAACATGATCGGTTAATATCTATTTAACCCAAACACAACCATGTTAAGCTTAACCTATCACAACTTTAAACTCGAACACAATCGATTAATTAATGGATTATACAATAAGACCAGTTTATTCATTAATTTATAAATCATGTCAAGTATGTGATAAAACATAATTCAATTTAATTAATTAATCTATTTAAAAATTTTGAATTACTTTAAACTTTTTTTAATCCAATTACATAATACAATCCTCTAAACCTATTTAATAAATAAAAATAATAAACTATAATATAATATTGATGCGTAATAAAATCTAAAATAATATTTTTTGAATTTTTCAATACTTTATATTGATAATGTGTCATTTGATACTTTCGGTTCTTGAACGCATCTATAATCATTTCCATTTTTGTCATTTCACGTAATATGCTTGCCTTAATTTTCAAAAGCAATGCAGTTCAACAATTAATCAAGTGCCCATCTACTTTTTATAAAGTTGATTATTTTTTAATTAAAGGTAGAAACTATAACCATAGCTTAAAAAGCCCAAGGTGCACCGAAGCACAAGGAGTCGTGGAGCTCGAGGCATGAGACGCAAGATAAGCCTTTTCGAGGAGAAAGACGTGCCTTTTTGAGGTGATGCACACTTAAAATAATACCTCAAAATATTGTAAATTAATAAACAACAAATAATAATAAGATAAAATTCAATAAAATAAACATCCAATCATTAATTATAATCAAAATCATCGTCGTCATCGTCGTCGTCATCATCATCATCATCAAATTTTAACAACTAGGTGTCTTAGGCAAACAATCATCAGTATCATCATCAAAGTTCAACTAAGTAAATGTCTTAGGCAAACAAAATTAGTCATCATCAAAATCATCATGCGAACAACAAAAATTATCATCAAAGATTCAAAGTTCAACTAACCGTCTTAAGCAACAAACCAACAATAAAATTCAATCTTCAAACTTCAAATCAAATGCAATTATGCAAACAAACTCTTATGATTAGCACTAGTCACTAAAATATTCATTCATAATTTTCAATTGTCCAAGTTGTCATCAAGATCTTCATCCTTCCCTCCCTCTTCAATCTCTTCATCTTCTTCTTCTTCCTTTAGAAATCCTTCTCCCTTTCCCTCTTCTTCTACATTTGACTCTTGATATTTCTCTTCTTTTTCCTCAACAATCTTTTGACTTTTTCTTATTGTTTTCTTGATAAAAAACTCAATTTTGATCTAAATCTATAGCTAGGCTCTCCAACTCCTGCAGCCATAACAACATTGCTTCATGTCAACCTATCATCACCTGAAAAAGCATTCTCGTCATCTTTATCATCCTTCTGATTAAGCCTCCCAATTAACCATTCATTGCTTTCATCAATGTTGGTCAACATGATAAGATCAATCGTATCATGCATTTGATATCGATGTCTCAAGGCTCTATTGTATTTCACAAATACCAATTCATTTAAACAACTTTAATCAAGCCTTTTTCTCCATTAGTTATGAAGCTGCAAGAATTTTTGTAAAAAAATACTAAGAAACTAGGATATAAGTTACATTAAACGACCTAACTATTTAAAAAAACCATAAGAACATATACTTATATTTTCAAACACACTCCAATTACGTTCACACCTAGAAGAACTGCAAGTGAGGTTAACAATTCTTATTGCAAAGTTTTGCAATGCAGGTGTATCATCTCTATATGAAATCCACCATTTAACTGCCCATTAAAATTCATGGATTAATGATTAATCACAACATAATGTTTATTTGATTTAATTTAATGAGATGTAATGTATGAACTTGGTGCTTTTTCAACTCTCCTTCTGATGGCCATGTAGTTTCCGAATAACCTCTTTGTATTCCAATACATCATAAGCTTGTTAGCAATCTAGTTTTGAATCTCAAGATTTGGAACCAACCTTCTTACGCATTCATAGAAGCCTTTCTTCACCTCTAAATCATTTTTTTTATTAGCATTGTAAAGATTCCAGGTTCAAGGGCAATCTAATGGCGTGCAAAGGGTGATGAAGTTTAACATCCAATTTATTATCAATGATTAAAAAGATAGCCTCATACTTCCTCTCATCCCTATTAAAAGAGGTGGCAATGATTTTTTTAGCTCTATCCATGGCTCATAAATATATCCTATAGCAAGCTTCCTCTCACCATCCACTAAACGAAGTATACACACTAGTAGATTGGACACCTTAAGTGCAAACATCATATTATTCCAAAAAGCAGGCATCAAAACCATATCTATAGCCTTATTACTCCACACTTCTTTTGCCCATTTCCTCGTCGTCCACTCCTTAGAGGTAAACATTTTTCTGAAGTAACTTTGCAACTTGTGCATCCTGCCCAAAATGATAAAGGCAATTGCAAACCTTGTTTTCGCTGGCCTAAGCAACTCTTTCTTATTGGTAGATGTAGTTATTCACCATTATTGTTTTCTCAAATGTCTTTTTCAAGTTAGGTATCTTGAAAATATCTTTCAATACCAAATCGATGTAATGAGTTGCACATAGTGTTCAAAACAATGTGAGATATTTTGCCTCTAAGAATTTCACTAATATCATTTACAAAAAATACATTACTTAGTTAGTACACATCTAATTTAAATTTAAATTGTTTTATTCATAATCAAAATAAAAAAAAAAAAAAAAAAAAACTTTATATCCACTAAAACATTATTTGAAGCACTATCCATCATCGCTTGAATGACATTTTGTGCTCCAATCTTTTCCACAATATTACTTAATAAATCGAACATTTTCTCACCAGTCTTTGCATAGGCAAAAGCATCAACAAACTTGTAAAACATACTTCCTTTAGGAGAATTACTTAAGAAGTTAACCAATATCCATTCTTTCCTCTCATTCCAACTGTCTAATAATACTGAGCATTCATATTGAACCCACTATTATTCATAATCTTTCATTGCCATATGAGTATTTTCCACCTCTTGCTTCAAAAGGGGAACCTTAATTTCATAAGAAATAGGTGGTTTCATACCTAGACTATATTTGACGGGACCCTTCCCGAATCCCTCCTCTGGATCCAAGAAAGACCCCGTAGCACCCCGTCAGAACTCCAACGAACCCTAACTTTGGCCCGAAGAAATCCCGTCAGAGTACCGAAACTTACTTTAAACTTCTTTTTAGACTCGTTTACTAGGTGGCATGGGTACAAATTTTTCGCTTTTCTATTGAAAATTCGGCAGCATGCCGTCTGTTTTCTAAACTATACCACCCTACAAGTTTCAAATACAGTTTATAAAAACACTTCTATGAAATTTATTTCTCAACTCCCAGAGCCTCCGGCTCATTTTTTACAACACAACCACAACCACAACCACAACCAAATAATTAAAATCAGAAAACCGATTCATATAAAACTTTAATAAAACATTTTTAACTAATACATCCACGATTTCTTTAAAATACTTACAACTATATATATAAACATATACATGCTCAAAATAACACCATATATACATGTATTAGATATCATCCTATACGTCCACCTGCACGTCTGACTGAAGCTCGTCGGCTGGATGACTAGCTCCTGCATCTGTGGGAGAATTTTTTAAGAAAAACATTTAAAGAAAAACATGAGTATAACTCAGTGAGTGGTAGTAACTTTTAAACTAAAACTCATTTCTGGTAGTAACTTTTAAACTAAAACTCATTTCTACACTTAAATTTCTCCCAAAAATAGTTTAATAAAACTAAAGTATTTTACTAAAGTATTTTTCTAAAATACTTTCTAAAACTCATTTAAAATTGCTTTTGAATCTCGTTCTAAATTTCTTTCTAAAACTTTATGAAATATTTTCTTAAACTCTTTTCTTAAAAATATTTTCTTAAAATCTTTTCTGGTGCTCACCTGATTGGTAACCCAAAGAATATTTACTCCTGACGTGGTAGCATATAAACTCTAGTTAACCACTAGGAGTGGGAAAAACTGCTTTTGAATTTCGTTTTAAATTTCTTTCTAAAACTTTCTGAAGTCTTTTCTCAAACTCTTTTCTTAAAAATCTTTTCTTAAAATCTTTTCTGGTGTTCGCCTGAATGGTAACCCAGGGAATATCCACTCCTGGCGTGGTAGCATATAAACTCTAGTTAACCACTAGGAGTGGGGAGTGGGGGATCTACCATGTGTAGTCGCCGAAAGCGGGCCCACACTGCGGACCGACTACACTACCCTATACGTGCATACGGATCACTCATACCTCGCTCACACATGAGTCGACTAGACTCAAATCTCACTGACTGACTTCCTCTCATCTACCGTATCACGCATAGGGCATTCGGTCGGGTACGAAACTAGGGCTAGGGTAAACCATAGGCTATTAAAATTTTTTTTTCTTTATACACTGAAATATTCTAAATCTTAAGGCAATAAGCCTAAAATATTTAATTCTAGCACATTCTCATATACAAAAATAATAAACTAAAATCTTTATGCTAGAATTAAAATATAAATTCAATTAATAAATAAATAACTATTTATAATAAATTCTTTTAACTTTAAAAAAATAAACTTTAAAACGACATAAATAGAAACTTGTAGTTCCACTCACAACACGTCCTCGGATAAAATCCGATTCTCCTCCGAATGCCTCCGGAACTTTCCGCTTTAACCCTAAAACATCAAATATCCATTTAGGATCACTTAACTCATTCAAATAATATTCAAAATCAATAAAAATCAAATTATCTCTATATATATCCTTTAATGCCTAAACTTTCGGATATGAATTTCTATTCAATCGGAGTTTTCGAAATCCGTTTTCTTTACATGAATTCTACTTATTCTTTCCGAGGAATACCTCAGTATACTCAATTTTATCGACGGAAACTCGGAATGAAAATCAACTGGATTCGCTTACCAACGAAAATCACTTTTCGCTTCGAATTTCTGACAACATCAAAAATCAATCCTCTGGTGTTCTAACACCCAACTATGATTAAATAAACCATTTCAAATGTTAAACGAACGCGTTTCGAAGGGTTTCGAAAATCGCCCTTCAACTCGTCCGTTTAGCTCCGAAATAGATTCTAAACTTTCCGTTTTCGAAATCTAACTTCAAAAGATTATTCTTTAACCTCTAAAACATCAATCTAATGCTTTAGATTCGAAAACGGGATCAAATTCCATAAAAACCCATTTTTTCTCTACGACTTCACTCTCTCGTTTTATCTATTTTTCTTCCATCAAATCACTCCAAAATCATACCAAAATCATCCTCACATAACCCTCTTATCATCCCTAATCTCTGATTCAAAAATAAACGAAAGAAAAAAAATGGATTTCATACGAAGTATCACGCTTAAAACTGAGATAACTCACCAAATAAGCAGCCGTTTTGCTTCAAATTTGTTGGGTTAGCTAGAGAGGATGAAAAGGAACAATTTTCGTGAAGAAACCACGGCGAAACTCGGATTGAATCTTTTTCCTCTTCTCTCTTTTTCTCTCTCTTTTCTCTCGGCTCACTCTCTGCCCGACTCTCTCTCTTTTCTCTCTCCCTTTGCCCTTTTAATCTCACGGCCAAATGTGATGCAAATGAGACAAAAATTCAATTATAAATATTTTAATGTTCAATTACTAAAAGTTCCCTCAAGAAAATCTCACTTTATAACCTCAAACTTTTACTAATTATACTAGTGTCCCAAAATCAATTCTATTGGTCCACTTGGCACATTCTAATCCACTTATTTTTCCAACCAATCCATGGATGACACGTGGCACATCCATAACCATTACTTTTTAAATCACTTATCTCATTTTTCATTGGTTGAATTCCGTGAGCTCACCTCGCTTGATTAACACGTAATTCACGCTTAATGACTTTATAATCGTACCGGGGTCAGCCAAACGATATCCGACTTGTGATACGAAAATATAATGAACTTCAAATAACACTACTGGAGGCCTACGATTCGACCGTAACTCAATTCGAATATTTCTAGTACCATAAAATAATAAATCTGGGTGAAATTTTAACTTAAACACAATTTAATATCCTATTCAATCCGAAAAATATTCTGAAAATATTCCACAGTTATCTAAACTTCAAATTGACTATGAAATACTCTAATTGGGTGTCTTACTTATCAGTCTCATGCTTCGAAAAAAATTCAATTGGATTTAAACTCATTAAAACCTATCAATCTCTCAAAAGGGCAATATTGTAATTTTCTTTGGATCACTTAAAACTGATTCAAATGCTCTTCTTTTTTATCCGTTTCTGTTTCTTTATACTCTTCTACTATTTTCAAACCTTTTCGACCCTTAAGGTCAATTTTCAAAAATTTTACTATTCATTCGAAAATTTCTGTCTGAAAAATACTAATCACCAAAAACTTTCGTTTCCTACCGAATCTCAATTCATGACTCTGGACAATATAATCGAGTCCAAATTCAATCTTAAACACAAACTTTTCGATCTTTTAAAAAAAATCACTATTTATCTGGATCCGAATACTATTCACTGAAAATTCTTATTTCTTCCTAACACGATACTCAAGACCTTATAAATATAATCGAATTCTAATCAGACCTCTTGCATTATTTCTGGACTCTTTATTCTTTATCCAATCGTCGAAAATGAATTCTCTGAGGAAACTAGGATCGAGGTCTATCAAGATTAGCCCACTACTTCCACAAAAGCCTTAAAGCTATTATATGATGTATCATTAAATGAAATGTTTGCATTATAAACCCATCTAGCAAACATCTTACAAGCTCGACCACTCAACTCCTTTTTAACTGTGTTGTTTATCTTATTTAACTTCAATTGCTTTCCTTTGTTTTTCCTCGTGCTAACTTCTGGGTTAAGGGTAGAGGTGGTAATTCGGGTTGACAGATCGGGTTAGACATAACATGAATACGACACGATAAGGAAATGAGTCGAACCCCCTCAACACGAACACAACACAATTATTAATGGGTTGACATGGAAACAACCAAATTAACCTGATTATTTTCGAGTTATTCATTGACATGTTAATGACCCGTTTAGCGATTCATTTAGTCGACACATTTAATGACCTATTTATTGACCCATTTAACTGATACGTTTAATGACCCGTTTAGCTAACATGTGCAATGACCTGTTTATGACCCATTTAACCATATTTAATACATTTAAATGTTAATATAGATCTAATAAAAAAAAAACAAAATAAAAATAAAAATATAAAAAACCTCTTAAATCCACAATACAATACAAAACCTAAAAAAATATAATTTAACAATTTAAATTATAGAAAATTAAAAAATAATTGAAAATAATAAAAAATTAAGAAACAAAAATGCACTTTGAAGTTTTGGGTAGATCTTCAAATTGAAGACCTATCGACACCATCTCCAATCAACACTATAAAAACATTGCTGCTTCTCCATTAACTGTAGAACCATTATGGATCCATACATAACACACACTCACAGTTATGGATCCATATACAACTGAGTTTCGAACTACCTCCACCTTTATTAATTGCAGAACCGCACCATACAATTCAACCGATTTCACTGAAACCACCTTCAAATAAGGGAAGAACAGGAACCTATAAGTGAAAACCACAATAATCAAAATCACAACATCCACAAACCAAAAACAAAAAAGAATCGTCATTGACAAATGGAAGAGAGAGAAAAAAGAGACGGGTGTTGACAGAAACCAAATGAAGAAACTAGTGGCCATTGACAGAGAAGATAGAGAGAGAAACTAGTGGGTACTTCTACTATTGGAGCTCAGAGATAAAAGAGATTATGAAGATGGCTGAGCTAGCTGTTGAAGATGAAGGAAATGAACGAGATGAAGGAGTTAGCTAAGCTAATAGATGAACGAAATGAAGACGACGACTCACGGTCACAGGTTGAGTGGTTATGAGTGATTTGCGAAGGAAGAATATAAGTGCAAGAGTGAGACCAAGTGACTGGTGTGGTGTGGATGACTCACGCGTAAGGGTTGTGAGTGATTTGTAAAGGAATAATGGAAGTGTGAGAGTGAGAGTGAGATCGAAACCGAGTGAGAGTGTGAGACTATGGTTTGTGGGACTGGCAGCTATCCGAATGGAAGAAGCGTTATGTGTAGGGGTGGGCAAAAAAACCGGGTCCGACCCGGCCCGGACCGAACCGACCCGAAATTGTCGGGTTACATTAGTTATTCGGATCGGGTTGGTTTAAAAATATAAAAACCGATTTAAATCGGTCTCGGTTCGGTTTTCAGATCGGATAAACCGATCCGACCCGAAAACCGACTTTTATATCCCTACCCTAGCTGCCAACTTCCTCTCATCTTTATTTTTTCTTCTCTCTCTTTCCTTTTCTCTCTCAGCCGCCGACCATTTCTTCTCTCTCTGTCTCTCTCTCTCCTCACCACCTTCTTCCGTCTCCTTCCTTTCTTGCTGTCACTATAAACACACTCTCTTTCCTTTTCTTTCTCAAGAGCCGACCATTTCTTCTCTCTCTCTCTCTCTCTCTCCTCACCACCTTCTTCCATCTCCTTCCTTTCTTGCTGTGCTGTCTTGAATCTGTGGGTTAAGATTTGTTTTTGTTGTTGTGCTCCGATCGGAGGAGATCGACGTCGATCTCTTCTACACGGAGGAGATTGGCGTCGATCTTTTCTACTGGCGGTGTGTAGAGATAGAAAAAGAAGCAGAGGGATGCCACTGGTTGGTGATGACTGATGATGGATGGTGAATCAGTGATAATGCTAATGGTTACAGGTTGGTGATTTAGAGAGAGAGAAGAAGATGGGAGGTTGGGGATGGAAAGAGACGAAGAGAAAAGGGAACTGGTCGGTGGTAGGTTGGGGGTGAGTTGACTGGTGAGCGGGTGGTGGGTTGGGGGTGAGTTGACTGGTGATAGATGAGTTGACTGGTGGGGGGTTGTGGCGGGCAATGACAGATGAGTTTGTGGGGGTAGTTAGTAACGGGCTTGGGTTTGCATTGAGTTTTGCAGTGGGCCTCTTTGTTTTCTGAAAGCCCATTGACAAGCCCAAACCGATATGAACAGACCCGAAGCAAACCGACCCGAACGAGTCGGATTATGCCGGGTTGTATCATCAATTTGGGTCGGTTCGGTCTTCAAAACTGAAAACCGATCTATGTCGGTTTCGGGTCGGTTTTAGGGAAAACTGACCCGAACCGACCCGTGCCCACCCCTAGTTATGTGTAATGTGCACCTAGGGTTGTGGTTTATGGAGAAAAATATGATATATATATATACATATATATATCACTACAACAAATTGGACATTTTATAGCATTGCTTAATAGCATTCCTATGAAAAAGCTATAAATTTCTCATATACAATTGCTTTTTGATCTAAAATGCTATAATTGATGTATGCCTAGTAACACTTGATTTTTTATTACCACTTAATAGTAATAATATAGCATTCTTGGAATGTTACGCAATAACCAATAAATTTATTAATTTAATTTGAATGTTATAGCAATTTGGATATGCAATAAGTACCAAAAAAAAAAATAAATAACTGGGCCTCAAAAGCCAATGGTGGGAAATACGCCCGCTAAAAACTTTCATAACCCACTCAAAACAGGGTTGCCAACACAAATAATGTTTTAATATATTATTTTTAATGAATAACCTTTATTGCTTGTCTGAACCCTCATCAATTTTGTGTTCTTCCTTAGAGCCTTTCATCTTCTTCTAATAGACCATCTTCATCATTAGCCGCCGTTCCTCTGCATCTTTGTTCACCTTTCTTCTTCTTTGTTCGCTATTCTTCTTTCTCATCGTCTGCTTCTTTGTTCACCATTCTTCTTTCTCATCATCAACTGTTCAATCCTATCGTGTTGCCTCATAATCCATCGAACTCTAGCAATTTGGTGTCTCCAGGTTCATCAAGCCAGGTACTTTTTCGAAAATTTAGCTGTGATTTGTTATTTTTGATGATATGTTAACTCTCCTCCAAATTTTAGCTATGATTTGTTATTCATTCGGCTTCTAAAACCTCTTCCTTCCAGTTTGTGTGGCATAATATACACATCACGACACAATTAACTTACAGTGTGTATGTGGCAAATATATATGGATTCTTGATGACAGATTACCAATCCATTTTGTCTCAAATCAACCACGAAGACTAGTAGCTTCCATGCAAAAGACGGTCACTTCCTCTTCCCTTTTTCACTTCCGCTCTTTTTCTAAATGAAAAGAAAATTATATTTGAAAGTAGTCTACTACTATGTTGTAGAATTTTTTGTTTTGCATGCATTCTGATAATTTAATTCTTAACTAGGCTGTCAATTTATATATGATTTTGGTTTGAGATTTATAGTATGGGTAGTTTAACAACTTTATTTGTCTAATTTGTTGAGTGGTGTGGTGGTTTTTTTAATCCAATTATTGTAATTTTTTCAAAATTTGTTGACAGATAGCAAACAATGTTGAAAGGTAGTATATTCCCCTGTACCAATAAGCTTAGCCTTCTAGGAATCCAAGAGTCTGAGTTCCCCCATGTGGTTGTATTTACTTTATTCTTATTCGTGTTTGTTCTACATTTGAATTTGAGTTTGGTATGTGTGATACGTACATTGGCCTTGGTGGCAGTGGTGGTGTGTTGGAACACATGTACATGAATTTGATATAATGCTAATTATGCAGTTTAAAAATTTATAGAATGCTTAGGAAGTGATGTACTTTTTAAAGTTAGATGTTGCAAATAAAACAGCTTTTGCTTTTCCTGGGCTTCTTAGAAGGATTAATGTATGTAAAAACTAAATATGCTTCCTTTTTACATGAATATAAGGATATAAAAAGGATCTCATGACCATCTAATTAAGGACCAAAGATGTGGAAATTATCAGTTTGAATAAAGAATGGATTGACTAGTATTTGACAACAATGTATTCCTTGCTTGTGAAAGTGGAAGTTATGAAAAAGTGAAATCCAAGAAACAGGGGAGCAATAGGATATATTCTTAAGGACAAGTTTATTAGACTGGAATACGATGTGAAACAGGTTGGGTTGAAAATATTGAGAGTTTGACTAATTGATTTGCAAAAAAAATCAAGTCTTTGCTTTTGAGTTGGAATCGCTATTTTTGATGAATTTTTTATGTGAACAAGTAGAGCATGATTCTTTTTATACCGCATTATTATTGCTGAAGTTAACTTCTTAAAATACTGATCCAAATGTGTTAAATGTTCGGAAATTAGGATATAGTCAACGTATTTTGACAAACAATGCCTTTCTAGGTGTTCTTTGTGATTTACTTTGAATCTAAGCTCTAGTTAATTGATTTGACGAGGAATGCATCCTAGAAAAGAGCCTTTTTGAAGGACTTAAAGATTACATAAAGAAGACATCCTATGCTCATGGTTGCTTTGATGTACCTTGTGATTCTGATGTTGGGTTTAATGAAGCAATCGGCACTGCCAAAGAAGCTGATTTTGTTATTGTAATTAATGTAACTATCATGAAATCTCCATACATTTATGATGGACAATGTAATAATTTTGGTATTTAAATGGAATGACTTCAATCCTTTTATATGCTTATATTCTTTTTTATCTATTTGGAATAATTTCAATGCTCATAGTTAGTATATGATGAAATTTAATTTTTTTAATGTTAAAAATAGCAGTATTAAAGACATTATTTATAGTTTTTGTGAATTGCAATCAAATAGTTTTTATAGCATATAGGAAAAGTTATAACATAAAAAAGCTACTAGCTTAAACATTATTATAGCATTTACGAAAAGTTGTGATTGCACCTATAATAGCCTTTTAGAACATCATGTATAACATTTATAAATTGCAATAAATGAGAAGAGACTTTTTATAGCTTGGGTTGTGATAACATCAATTGAAATGCTATCTACTACCTATTATAGCATTCATCTCATGCTATATTATGCCAATTTTGTTGTATATATATTACCATTGAAATTGCATCAATATCCCTCTAACTGTAAAATTACTATTTTACCTCTCATTAATGGGTCAACCCATAACACGATTTAAGAAACACGAACCCGACACTTTAAATTAATGGGTTAGCTAGGTTGACCCGTTAATTTACTCAATTCGTTTATGCTCAACCTTAACTCGTAATATTCGTATCGGATTCGTGTCGACCCCTTGTGTCGGGTTCCAAATTATCACCCCTAGATAAGGGTAAAGAAGACATCCATGGACCTTTTTGTTTTGGGCCCTTAAAACTAATAACTCTATTACTAATTGCACTATAGGTTATTTTTCTACTTGTAGTTGGTTGTACAGGTGGCTTATCCTCATCATACGCTTTACCTATTTCAAACTCATATGTTGGTTCCATATTGCGCTCATCCTTATTACTCTTTTTTTTTTTTTCAAGTACTCTTTCATCTCTCGTCTTAACGGTTTTGGACAACTATACAACATCTAGCATTCCTATGCCCCCCACTAAATGTTTGTTTGCTCGATATATCCTTCCTTTCATCACTTTCCCACAAATTTTATATCGTGTAGTATTTTTGTGCTTTGGATCCGGACACTAAAAATAATTTCATGCAAGGTCTGATGATTTAGTACTAATTGACATTGCATTTGAGTGGGTTGGTGAAAACAAATATTAAAAACAATCATCAATCAAAATATTATGCCATTTGACATCTAAAAGAAAGTAACAAACATACATAACATTAATGCATATAAAAACAGCCGATAAACATCAACCATAAAAACATACATAAATTTATGAACTCATAAACATTAAGTCATTAACAATAAAAACATGCATGAAACATAAAACAATAAAAACATAAATGAAACATAAACATCAATAATAATAATTAAAAATAGCCCGATGAAAATCATACAAATAACCCATGAAGAAAACAATAAACATCATCCAAACATACAATTATACAAACAAACAATAACCTACGAAGAAATTGAAAAAAAATAAAAAAAAAAAGAAGAGATTGAAGAAAAGATGAGAGAAGAGAGAAGAAAGACTAACATGAGCTCATTAGATGGAGAAGAAACTGAAACTAATGAGAGGAAAAGAGAGAAGAGTCGTTGGCAATTGGATCAGATCGATCAACGGTCGAATAACTAGTGGAGACCAGATTCCACTGCTTGGTAGTTAGGGTAAAGAAAGAGGAGCAGATCAACTGTTTTAGGGCTGAAATGGGTGAAAAAAATAGTCCCACTTTTTATACCTAGGGATTTTGCCCAAGCACACCTATGTGTTTTAGGGTTATGCTCCTAGGTGCTCTAGATGTGTACCTCTTTAAATGAATTGCTCCTTGCTGCACCTCATGTCTAGGCACACTTTTTAAAACTATGACTATAACAATATCAAATATAAACTTTAAACTGCTATTTAAGAAAATGCTAGTCACTGTCACCTAGCGACCAATGACTAGTCAGCTAGTTAGTGAATACTTGACAAATAGTTAGTTTGATTGCCAGTCAATAGTCATCCCGTTGATCGATAGTTAAACCTGATCAGATTTATAAAAATATGTATATATATAGAACTTTTCATAACATCAAAATATAATCATATGACCACAAAACCTCATAAAATTAATCTCATACAATTTCAAAAGCAACTTTAACAAAAAACAATTAACATAATAAAGTGAAAAAAATTATATAACATAAAGAAAATAACAAACCATTAACAACTTAATAATTAATATAAAACAAAAAAAAAATAACATATTAGCATAGTGACGACAACAGCACGACAACAAAGGCAAACTGACAGAGATGGTAACTTAGGGTTGCAAAAGAGAGGTGTGTTGAGGTTGTCTAGTGGTCTACGAATTGGTTGAAAAAAAGTTGCTGTTGCAACTTCTTTTTTTTTTGTAAAAAAAAAAAATGGTTCTAGACACCAAAACAACACTGTTTTAGTGTAGCCAAAGTGATAGTATTTTGGTTTAATTTTTTTGTCTTAAAAAATATTAAACTAACCTAAAACGACATCATTTTAGGGACAACAAAATGCGTCATTTTGGTGTGGTGGGTAAAAAAAAAAGGGGTCTATGACGCATAGCGCAAAGCTCGTAGTTCTTGGCCTGGACCAAGAACTCGATCAAGTTAGGCTGCCTAGGTGGCCCAACTACCCAAAACCCCAATTCGGGGGTTCTCAGCTCACCGAACTACCATCGAAATGGCTAGTTAGTGAGAACTCAAAGCTGGGCGCCAAGTTTTAAAACACTGCTTTAACGAAGGTAGTTGATGCTAGTATAATGACTTGCGTTAGTGGAAGATGTTATTTTCTAAATTAGAAATTTATTCAAGTGATTGCTGAAACTAAAACATCAAACTAAAAATTTCAAATGTGTAACTAATCAGCATTTGCAAATATATTAAGATTGATATGTTATGACAAATTCTCTACTTTAATTAATTATATTTAATATAATCTATTCACTACATTAGTTGATGTGAGACTTAGTACATCAAAATAACTCTATTATAGATATAATTGGAATCAATATTGAATATTACAACATGGACAAATGTACTCTGGTCTGAACCAAATCTCACATATTCTTACCCTCCATAACTCCAAAGAAAGTTATAAAAACTAGTTGTTACTTGTTAAAGAGACAACTTTCAAGATTTTTAATTAAATAGTGGAGTCCGCATGGTTTAAAACATCAAATTTATACCATCCTTATTTTTTCAAGTGGATGGATGTGTTGGATAATCTTTAATAGGTATAAACCTATACCATAATCTGGAAACTCATATTAAATCATTAAGAATTATTGTAAAGAAAATATACCTGAATCTATAGAGACAAACTTGAGTAGGATTTAATCTTCCACAGCCAAATCTTCTTAGTTACTTAATAATCTTCTTCTCGAATGGGTAAGAAGAAAGAGAGAGAGTAAAATTATTATCTTATTTGACTTGGGGACCATAATCCTTTATAATGTTCTTTATATACTAATCTAATTAGATTCTCATTAATCCTAATTCTATTAGTGTTAGGTTTCTACACATTAAAGCTCATACCCAACAGATATTTCTAGAGCCCAATTAATAGATCACTTATTTGGCCCCATTAAAAAATATAGATATCCCATAATATAATTGTTATTAAATATGTAAGCCCATAATAAGAAATATATATAAAAAAATCCTAACAAGATGCACTCTATAATGACACATTTTAAGTTGGAATTTTGGAACAAGTTAAAGCTAAGACATTTGAACAACAAAAGTGTATACAAGATTCTCACTTGTGCTTTTGTTGATGTTGATTTCTTACTTCCTGGCTGGACTTCAGACATTTTACGAATCACTAAAGATAGTTTTGTGTTTTTTCCTTCTTTCTTAGACAAATATCATCTTTAAGAACACAGCAATCATAACCATATTTAAAGGACAAATTGTACTGTAACGTAATTCAAAAAAGATACAACAAACTTCAAGTCAATCCCCATATTTTGCAATTTTATGAATTCTCTAACTATAAACAGAATTATGAACCCATCATCCTTAAAGTTTTATTAACGCATCAATTTAATTAAAATAAAATTAATTCAACATCGGTCAAATACATAAAAGCTAGAGGTAATTTTGTTATTCCAATATGATTATTTTAATTTTAATTAAAATAAAATTTAAAAAATAAAAAAGACAAATCACAACCCATCTTAAAGACGGACGATAGATAACAAAAGTAATTAAATTAAAATAATAAAACAAAATAAAAAGATCTCCACTATCCATTTAAGAGATGGATTGTGAAGATAAAAAATAATTATTTAAAAAAAAAAAATGTGGTTCCAATCAGATCAACCAAGAAGTAGTCGTTATGCTTGGAACTAGATTATCAAATGATTTGGTTTCAAAAACTAGCTTGTTTGGCAATGGCAAAACCTAAATGTATGTAGTCTTCGAATTATGCAACAATCATCCTCGATCTGGTCTTTGATCGACTATGGAGATCGCCAACCATACAGATCACGGATCTCTATCTAGTGGAGTTTTAGATTAGATTGACTAGATATCAACAATTTTTTTTTTTTTTTTTAAACTTATACATACAAACATGTGTATATATATGAGTTATTATTATTTTTCCATCTGATGATTGATGAATCATCATTTTCTTCTTTGATGATTTAAAAAGGTAATAAAAAAAAAAAAACTGAAATAGTATAAACTCAAGTTAAAAGAAGAGGTAAAATAATGTTTCTTCAATCAATAGGGGAAAAATGACGATTCAATAATCGTTAAGGGGAAAATGATAGTAACTCATATATATATACATATATATACATACACATATCTCCTTGAAGAATTGACTACCAATTAAGGATCATATTAAAGTAAATTTTGTTATTTGAATATCTCATAATATAAGTAATTGTCGTGTAAAATCGCAAGTGGACGAGCCGAACAAGTAATATAATGATGAGAAAAGTATCGTCTCACGAGAATTGTTGTTAATTAATGCTCAAAATTAAAATAACTCATCTTTTATTTGAAAAACGAAATTGAAGGTGAAAACTACAACTGAATTTAAATACAAATGTAAATAAATAAAAAGTAATTCAATGAATGAAAATTCTAAAGTTCTAATTTCACCATAACTAATTTGTTCATTCCCTTTGTTCTTTTTATCAAAAATTAATTATCCAATTGCTAGTCGAGATTCCGTGAATTATTCACATAGTCCCTCCCGAGGTCTAAGGAAAATACCTTATAAAGCTTAACTGCTATATCCCCATGCAAGTTAAAACATTAATGGATTCATTAAGATTTATTGATCTCTTTTATAGACTACACAAACCATGCAGGTATATTCCTATCCTGTATGTAATTTATGACATTCAATACAATGAACTAGACACATAAATAAGCTTCCACTATCATTACGATTAACAATTCAACTAAATAGTTATCAGTTATTTAGAAGTATTAAACACAGTATTAAATGCATCAACCAAGATAAAAAATCATTAATTAAATTGAACAAAGGATTGGAACATCAAAGTTAAGCTACATCATAACCTTAGAAAAATAAATCTACTCCATATTAGAATTTATAAAGACTAAAAAATTAAACATAATAAAAGATAAGAAAACTTAGTGGATTGAAGTTTCGCCGTAGAATTTATTCCTCTGCTTTGCTCCTCATCTTCAAACTCTCTCTTTCTTTCTCTAAACTACTTGTTTTGATTTTTAATGAGAGATGCTTATAATGGTGATTCTAAGGCCTATTTATAGGCAAAGTTCACCTCCAATTACATCATCGTATGCATCATCTTTTCCTAATTTTCCATCCTTTTGCATCATCGCTTACATCATGGTTCACCTACCTCATTCAAGTCAACTTTCATATTACATCATTACTTACATCATGGTTCACCTACCCCATACAAGTCAACTTTCATATTACATAATTGCTTACATCATAATTTTCATTACATCATTTCTTACATCAGCATGACATAATATATATTTTCAGAATACTTGATCTTCAAACTGTGATAACTTCTTTATGCGATCTCTGATTCGAGTAATTCTTGAGGCAATGAACTGCTTCGAATGACATTTATTTTATAACGATGATCTTGTCTCGAACAATAGCACTTGGTGGGGTTTACATGTACTTTTTCACCAATTTTATTCTTAAAATAAAAATACAAAAATATGAAATAATTTACTTAATAATAATAAAAATATCAAGAACTAAGTAAGAATTTAAGTTTAAAAAGATAAAATAACTCTATAAAAATAGAGTTATCAGTAATCAAGTATCATATGCTTAGTATCCGTCTCTTTTCCCTTTTTCCTACAAAAACAGTTCTAATATGTCTTTTTACTGTTCGTAAAAACACAGTCACCTTTTTCTTATTCTTTTCCCTTTTGTTTTTTTTATAGTTACGAGTTCATTTTGTTCAATATCGTTGTTTAAGACTTGAAACAAATCCATGAAATCAGAAAAGCAATTTGCAAAGCAAAGTACTCTTGTTAGTCAATATTAAAAATTCTACCCCCTATTAGATCTTTCTGTTTCACGAAAGACCACATTCATTATTCCAAGAAAATTAAAGTTACTGGCAGCAGCATCTCCTTTTCTCCAAAGTATGCAATTCAATGTTGTGCTTTATTTATTTCGATTTCTTGATGAAGTAATAAAATCGTGGTGGGACTCCGCAAATTTAACGAGCATCAAACTTACAAGTTTAATACACTGATTATATCATTAAAGAATCATAACAATAAATTCCATGCAAATCCATATTATTTCTGCACATAATTCACAAGAACCTAGACATGTCAGACTATTTTCTTCATTTTAAAAGTATAAGGATGTACATATGTCAAATAAAGGGAAAAACCAAACAAACAAACAAACAAATAAACATCGTGTCTTGCTCTGGTAGCTCATCTTCGATTACATATATATTGAGATCGGTTTCACAAATGCATAATTTACATTAGAAACTATTGTGTAACAATTCACTTTGCTCTTTAAAATAAATAGCTTTAAAAATTAGTATTTAAATCTAAATATTATCTTATAACTTCACAAACAATTATTTTATAAATTTTATACAAGTACAACAACTTTATCATGAGTATCTGTCTATCAAAAAAATGCTCCATCATCAGTATCTGTCTATCAAAGAAATGCTCTATGATTTATGGAAATTTAGATTTTAAATTTCACAATACTGACATTATCATAGATATTGTGCTCAGCTTTACTGATCAACCTCTAACTTCAAATGCATATATTAATACTAGTTCTCTCATGAAATTCTGTATTAAATGACACTTTGTTAAATTATTGATGAAGAAAGTCTTAGAAAAATTTATGGACAAAATACCAAAGGAAAGAAATCTCATAAAAGATCACATTCATTATTCCAATAGATCAGCGGTATCTCTTTTTCTCCGTAAAGGTATGTAATTAAATTTCTAAGTTATGGTTTGTTAATGCTGATTTCTTGCTTCAGATTGAAGAAAGTGACGAACTCCACAAATTTCACAAACATTAAACACTTCTCTATCTTTTTTCCAAATTTTTTAATAAAATAGTAGAGTCCACATGGTTTAAAACATCAAATTTATACCATCCTTATTTTTTTCAGGTGGATGGATGCACTCTTCAATAACACATTTTAATGGAATTTTTGAACAACTTAAACCTCAGACATTTGAACAACAAAAGGGTATGCAAGATTCTAAGTTGTCCTTTTGTTGATACTGACTTCTTCCTTCCCGGCTGGACTTCAGACATTTTACGAATCACTAAAGATGGTTTTGTCTTTTTTTCATCTTTCTTTACTAATATCATCTTTAAGAACAGAGCAAGCATAACCACATTTAAAGGAGAAATTGTTCTGTAATGTAAATTTCAAAAAAGATACAATAAACTTCAAGTTAATCCCGATATTTTGCAATTTTATGAATTTTCTAACTATAAATACAATTATGAACCTGTCATCCCTAAAGGTTCATAAACACACATCAATTTTGTCTCTACCGTCAATTCAACATTGATCAAATATAACAAAGCTAGAGGTAATTTTGTTATTCTAGTAAGATTATTTTAATATTAATTAAAATAAAATTTAAAAAATAAAAAAGATAGATCCTCACTTATCTTAAAGATGGATGATAGAGATCAAAAGTAATTAAATTAAAATAATAAAATAAAAAGATAAGAAAATAAAATAAAATAATCTTCAATGTCCATCTAAGAGATGGATGGTGTAGATAAAAAATAATAATTTAAAAATTAAAAAAAAAAATGGTTCCAATCAAATCGACCACTTAGTACTTGTTATGTTTGGAACTAGATCGTTGGATGATCCAGTTTCAAAAACTAGCTCGTTTGACAATGGGCAAAACCCCAAATGTCTTCAAATTGAGCAACAATCATTGCTCAATCTGATCTTTGATCGACAATTGAGATCACCAATCATAAACATCGCTAGATCTCCTTATGGTGGAGTTCTAGATTGGATTGAAATTCTTTTTCTATTTTTTTTTTTTAAATTTCTTTTTCTATTTTCTTATATATATTTATATATATATGTATATATCATTCAAAAATTGACAACCAATTGATACCAAATGAGGATCATAACCTTTTAAGTTTAAAAATTAAATTTTAAATTTTACAATACTGACATTATCACAAATATCGTGTTCAACTAATCAACTTTTCTAATTAACCTTCAACTTCAAATGTATATATTAATACTAGTTCTATCATGAGACTCTGTATTAAATGAATCTTTGTTAAATTATTGATCTAAGAAGAAAGTCCTAGAAAAATTTATGGATAAAATGGCAAAGGAAAGAAATTTCATAAAAGATCACATTCATTAATCCAACAGACCAGTAGTATCTCTTTTTCTCTATAAAGGTAAATAATTAAGTTTCTCAATTGTGTTTTGTTGATCTAATTTCTTGCTTCAGATTAGAGGAAGAGAGGAACACCACAAATTTCACAAACATTAAAGATATCTCTTTTTCTTTTCTTTTTCTTTTTCTTTTTCTTTTTCTTTCTCCAAGAAATATTCTCTTTAAAAACAATACACCCATAATCATCTTCAAGGGAGAATAAGTGATATCCATAAAATTACATTTTGTGCATGTCGATACGATTATTCATTCCATTATTGTAATTTGAATGCACACATCACAGAGCTTAGTTGATGGTGCATCTATCCATCTACTTTAGTAGTGGAGGTTCCATTATTGTAAGTATTTTTTGATGATTTTTTTAATTTAAATTTTTATTTAATTTTTTAAAAAAATTGATGAATTTTTGTGTTTAATTTAATTTTTTAATTTTAATTTAATTTTTTAAGTTTTTCATTTTTTTTTTTAATTTTTTGGGTGTTTAAGTAATGTTTGGAAAAAAAATTTCAATAATATTATTGTAATTACATAAAAAATTATAAGGGAATATTTTTATAATTAAATATTATTATAATATTTAATATCGATAGGGGTACAACGATCTTTTTGTCCGTTTTAATAAAATCCAATGACGAATGAGTTTTTTAACATTTTTTGTTAGATTTAATCGTCAGTTGATTAACATGAGTGACTAATTTAACACTTTTTTGAAACGTTAAATATGATTTGATCATTTTTTGAAACATAGTTAAAAATTAAACCCTTTTCCCAAAAGTTAGGGATGATTTTTACCCATTTTCAATTATCAGTTTGTGAAAGTCATTCTATCAGTTTGTGAAAGTTCATTCTGTTCAATTTGGAGCTCGAGTTAAATTCTTGAGCCTAGCTCTCAGGTTAAGTCAGCCCACATCATTGACCATTGCTTGTTCAATGGGCCTAAACCTTTCGGCCAACACGATCCGTTTTACGTCTGAATTTTATATGCATACAACAATCGATATGTATAAAGTTCTAAGCAATTATTTGTATCTAGCAAATTATGTAGCACAACATTTCAATCAATCCAAATTTTTTCGCTAAATTTTGATGAGAGAGATAGCTAATAACAACCAATTTTATTAGGAAGGTAACTTAAATTATTTATATAATAGTTACAAGTCACTTCATTCAAAATCTAAATTTAATCGTGCAGTATCGCATATATATAGAGTCAATACCTCCCAACTTGCATCCTAACTTTTAAATTGTTAGGACCTCCAATCAAATTCATCAATTACATTATTTTTATTAAAAAAATTTCTCTTTACTATTAATTTAAATGTAATTGATGAAATTGATTAGTGATTCTAATAATTTAAAAGTTAAAACACACTAACAATGTAAGATATATATGACACACTTTACAATATATCTGAGGTATCGATACGCCTGATAACTAAAAATAAGTTATTGCATTATAAAATTACTAACAGTAATTTATTATATTTAATTATAATTAAATGAGTCAAATTATATTTATAATAATTGAGTGAAATCACATTTATTTATTGTAGTAAAACATATTTAGTTGTAATGAGATATAATAAAATATAATAAGTTATTTTAAAATACAATCAAATTAAGTGTATCAATACCTTAAATACATTTTAGACGACAATATGTATACTGTATGGATATGTGTGCGCACGTGCGCATATATGTACGGATAGGTGTTGGGCTATAAAGGCTGTAAACCCCTACGCAATCATTGATAGATATGTGTTCACGCGATAATTAAAGTATAATATAATGGGCCTTCTCTATTTGATTGAAACAGGCTTTTTCTTGGCTGCCTTTTCTACACCTGTCTCACTGTTGGATCGAAATTCTCACTAAAACAAAAAATAAAACTTTTACAACACTCAAAACACCTCACAATACAAAGCTTTGCTTTGTTTCTCACACACTCACTAGAAGCTTTGCTTCTCTTATGTTTTCTTCTTCTTTGTGATGATTAAACCTCATGCAAGAGGGACTATATATAGTGCTAGAAAATTAATCTAAACCATTCAAATTAACAAATACAAATAAATCCTAACCACACAATTTCACCAACCAAACAAATACTTTTAAATTGCATTATTGACTCACCTAACCTTACACCTAACCTTAGAAGGTTCTTCTTGATGGACTTGGACTTGGTAATGGGCTTGCTAAAAAAAAAAACAAGTTTATATTTTCAACACCCCCTCTTAAACTTGTTTTACCATGCCAAGCAAACTTCTTAATCTCGCAAAATCTTCAAACTTGAGTGGTTTGGTGAAAATATCTGCGATCTGATCCTTTGACCTTACGTATTCCATTTGCACATTTCCTTTTGCTATGCATTCTCGTATGAAGTGATAACGAGTATCGATATGTTTGCTTCTGTCATGGAACACCGGATTCTTTGCTAAGGCGATGACTGACTTATTGTCTACACAAATCTCAGTTGGTTCTTCTTGTGGCAAGCTTAATTCCTTCAATAAATTTCTGAGCCAAATTGCATGACAAACACACAAAGTAGCAGCTACGTATTCGGCTTCACAGGTGGATAGTGTGACAATGGGTTGCTTCCTTGACATCCATGTGAAAGCTGTGTTTCCCATGAAGAATGCAAACCCACTGGTGCTCTTTCTATCATCTGTATCTCTACCCCAATCGCTATCGCTATATCCAACAAGTTTGAAGTCATTTGAAAATGAATAGAACAAGCCAAAGTCAATTGTACCTTTGATATAGCGAAGGATTCTCTTAGCTGCCTTGAAATGGGTAGTTATTGGATTCTCCATATAACGACTCACCAATCCAACTGCATAAAGGATGTCAGGTCTTGTACAAGTCAAGTACCTCAAACTTCCAACCAAACTCTTAAAGAGTGTTGGATCCACCTTCTCTGCTTCATCATGCTTAGACAGTTTAACTCCACATTCCACCGGGGTGCTTATTGGATTGCAATCATCCAACTTGAATTTCTTAAGTATCTCCCTTGCATAGCTTTCTTGGGAGATAAAGATGTCATCTTCATTTTGCTTGACTTCGATACCAAGGTAGTATGCCATCAATCCGATGTCGGTCATCTCGAATTCCTTGGCCATTGCTTTCTTGAATTCTTCAAAAAAACTTGGATTATTACCGGTGAAGATTAAATCATCCATATACAAACATACAATCAAAACATCTCCATCTTTGAATTTGATGTAGAGAGTATG
Organism: Dimocarpus longan; assembly: GCA_022984855.1. Taxonomy (NCBI): domain Eukaryota; kingdom Viridiplantae; phylum Streptophyta; class Magnoliopsida; order Sapindales; family Sapindaceae; genus Dimocarpus; species Dimocarpus longan. The sequence goes on from CM041014.1 coordinate 23,943,351, forward strand.
TTCATGAGGACATTGGTGAAGCCATTCTCTTTGAAGTATTTGTCAATCCGATTGTTCCATGCCCTTGGTGCTTGCTTTAACCCGTAAAGAGCTTTCTTTAGTTTTAGAACTTTGTCTTCGTGGCCTTTGACTTCATAGCCTGATGGTTGCTGAATGTAGACTTCTTCTTCAAGGACTCCATTTAGAAAGGCGAATTTTACATCCATCTGATGAATCTTCCACTTATTCTGAGCTGCCAAAGAAATTATTAGTCTTATAGTTTCTAATCGAGCAACAGGAGCAAATACCTCATCATAGTCAATTCCAGCTTTTTGACTATAGCATTTTGCAACAAGTCTTGCCTTGTGTTTTTCTATCTCTCCCTTAGCATTTCTTTTTATCTTGTACACCCATTTGACACCAATTGCTTTGTGTCCTTTTGGAAGTATAACGAGCTTCCAAGTATCATTCTTTTCAATGGACTTGATTTCTTCATTCATTGCATCTTTCCACTTCTTATTTTGTACAGCTTCTTCAAAGCTCATTGGTTCGGAATCAGCAAAGAGACTGAAAAGTGTGAGATTATCAGGTTATTCAGTTACCTTATAAAGATCTTGCAGGTTTCTTGTACGCTCCACATCTCTTTCATTCAGAAATGATGGTGGTGAGTTTCCATTATCTGTTGAGGCTGGTGATGCTGGTGGTGTAGTGGGTTCTTGTTCTGCTTGCTCCATTCTTGGTTGCTCCTCCTTCTCTTCTTCAAAGTAGGGAAGGAAACTGTAATCTTCATCATGTGTTTTCCAATTCCATGTGCTTTCTTCATCAAATACAACATCACGGCTGATGATAGTCCTTCCATTGTTTGGATTATACATCTTGTAGCCTTTAGAATAATTATCGTACCCAATGAAGATGAACTTCTCACTTTTGTCATCAAGCTTACTTCTTCTCTCATCTGGTACATGTACATGAGCTATGCTTCCAAAGACTCTCAGGTGGGAAATACCTGGCTTCCTTCCATTCCATGCTTCTTGTGGTGTCTTTCCCAACACACTTCTTGTTGGAGATTGATTTGATAGGTATACTGCGCAAGCTACAGCTTCCGCCCAAAATTCCTTCGGTAATCTTTTGCTTTTCAGCATACTTCGTGCCATATTGAGAATTGTTCTGTTCTTTCTTTCTGCAACACCGTTTTTCTGAGGGGATCTCGGAATGGTTAGAGGACGTCGAATTCCATTTGCTTCGCAGAACTCTCGGAACTCTTTTGAGGTGAACTCTCCTCCTCGATCAGATCTCATTGCTTTTATCTGGTAGCCACTTTCTTTCTCCACAGCAGTTTTAAATTTCTTGAATACTTCAAAGACTTCTGATTTCTGTTTCAAGAAATATACCCACGTTTTTCTTGAAAAATCATCAATGAAGAGAAGGAAATAATTACTATTACCGAGAGAGCTTGGCTTAATTGGACCGCACACATCAGTATGGATGAGCTCGAGTGGTTTTTTGGCTCTTGATTCTGACTGTTTTGGGAAACCTTTTTTGAATTGCTTCCCAAGTAGACACCCTTCACAAAGTTGGTCAGGATGATTAATACTAGGTAGTCCTCTCACCATTTCCTTCTTAGACAACATTTCCAATCCTCCAAAGTTGAGATGCCCAAATCGAAGATGCCATAACCATGATGCATCTTTATAACAAGCTTTCAAACACTTTGCAACATCATTTTGAATGTTCAACGAAAACATTCTATTCTTTGACATTTTCACCTTAGCAATTAAATTTCCTATGTCATCTCTTATAAAAAGACTACAATCTTTCATGTGAATATCATAGCCTTTTTCTAAAAGTTGACCTAAACTCAAGATGTTGCTTGTCATGTTGGGCACATAATAAACATTTAAAATCAATTGGTGACTACCATCTTTAGCACGAATAAGAATGTTACCTTTTCCTTCCATCGAAATTTTAGAACTATCTCCAAATGAGGCATTGCCACTCACAGATTCGTTGAGCTCTATGAACATGTTTTTCCTTCCACACATGTGGTTGCTCGCACCAGTGTCGAGATACCAAGTATTCTCTTGGTCACCATCATTGCATCTATGTGCTAATAACAGAATTTCTCTCTCCTCTGCTCTTGCTTCCACAAAATTAGTCTTTTCTTCAACCTTGTTATTTGAAGTTCTACATTCTGAAGCATAATATCCAAACTTCTGACAATTATAACACTGAACTTGAGATTTTTCGTACCTCGTGTTCGAATTGGCTCTCCCACGACCTCTTGTTGAATTTTCTCATCTCTCATAGCTATTGTTGGAATTGTTGTTATTATAATTCCAACCTCGTCCACGACCACGACCTGTACCTCATCCTCGGCTTCTTCCTCTACCTCGACCACGTTGGTATATCTAGTGGCTTTGGATTTCTTCCTTCTCTTTGAGTTGGGACTTGAGGAGTTGTTCATTGATACCTTGCTTCCTTTTATGCTTTTCTTCGTAAGCTTGCAACGATCCTTGAAGTTGCTCAATTGTCATGATTGTCAAATCTTTAGTCTCTTCTATCGTCACAACGATATATTCAAATTTGGAATCCAACGAGCGGAGTATCTTCTCCATTATTCTGGTATCTTCCAGTGTCTCACCGTTTCTTTTTAATTGATTAGAAACGGTTAACACTCTTGTGAAGTAGTCAGAAATAGATTCAGATGCTTTCATATGTAATGATTCAAACTCACCTCTTAAAATCTGAAGACGAACTTTCTTCACTTGTTCAGATCCTTTGCAAGAGGTTTGTAGCTTATTCCACGCTTCTTTAGCAGACTTTGCACTTGAAATTTTCTCAAAGCCATCATCATCTAATGCTTGATAGATGAGATAGAGAGCCTTTTTGTCTCTCTTCCTTGAAACTTTTAAACTATCCTTTTAAGTTTGGGATAGTGTCGACTCATCTTCTGATTCGGTGTAGCCCTTTTCTACGACCTCCCAGACATCGTGTGCTCCAAGAAGTGCTTTCATTTTGATACTCCAATTATCATAGTTGTCATTCTTGAGTGTTGGAACTTGAAAGGATACCATACCATTAGCCATACCTTTTAATATGTTTAGAATTTTGAAATTCTGATTGCACGGATGGATTCAGAACGTCGAGAAACTTCAACCGGAACTTGAACCAAAGTCAACGGTCAACTCGGTCAACGGTCAAAGTCAACGGGACCTGTTTGGCTTTTGTCAGCAGCGGCTCGGCTCGGCTTCGGCTCGGCTTGACTCGGCTCGGCTCGGATCAACTCAGCTCGGCTCGACTCGGCTCGGTCTGTTAACCCGGTTCAACTCGTTTGAGTTGACTCAGTTTTCTGCAGCGATTTTTCGGCTGCGCGTGCGGGCGCGTGGAACCTCCGATTGGGATGATTTTTGCGGCGTTGTGCTCCTCTCGTCGAGAGCTTCGATTTGGTATATTATAAGACACTTAACATCGCTCTGATACCACTTTGTTGGATCGAAATTCTCACTAAAACAAAAAATAAAACTTTTACAACACTCAAAACACCTCACAATACAAAGCTTTGCTTTGTTTCTCACACACTCACTAGAAGCTTTGCTTCTCTTATGTTTTCTTCTTCTTTGTGATGATTAAACCTCATGCAAGAGGGGCTATATATAGTGCTAGAAAATTAATCTAAACCATTCAAATTAACAAATACAAATAAATCCTAACCACACAATTTCACCAACCAAACAAATACTTTTAAATTGTATTATTGACTCACCTAACCTTACACCTAACCTTACACCTAACCTTAGAAGGTTCTTATTCTTAACTTGTTCAAATAATATACCTTCCATATTTTTTTTAGCTTGTTGAATTAGTGCACGGTTTCATATGTGTTTGTAATATATTTAGTATAGGTTCAATTATAGATAATTTTTGAGATTTAAAAGAGCCTTGAGTTCCATTTTGATTTATAAAGCTACTGTCTAGTTTATTTATTAATTTATTTTTTAACAAGATTGAATAGTATTACATTAAGTTTTAAGTAACTTAGTTTTAGTGTTAATATATATATTTTGCTATCACTTTGAATTTTAGTTTTTGATTTTGCCCCCTTTATATAATCAGTACCTTATTATAACCTTAAAAGTTTAGACGAACTAATCAAATTTATCCATTGTATTTAAATTAAATAAAAGAGATAATTTGGTTTAAGAGAGATAATGTAATTAATGAATTTAATTTATTTGTTCTAACTTTTTAAATTTGAGAAATACCGATAGTAAAAGCATTACATATATATAGACGTATGTATGTGTGCACATGATTGAGATGCTTTTAAAAAGAAGGAGATGCCAGTAAACAAAGGAGGCGTAACTATTGCATACTGAAGTGTAGGCCGGGAAATTTTATTAGAAACCTCTATTTATAAGTAAAGCAATCGATGAAAAATCTATAGCGAATAAAAGTCATGTTAAGAGTGACATTAAGATGCCTTTAAGAACAAGCAGATACCATAAAGTAAAGGAGGGGGAACAATCACATACTAGGTGTAAGCTAGGAAATCTTATCAGAAAGCTTTATTTATAAGTAAAGCAAACAAATGAAAAATATATGGCGAGCAAAAATTATTGTATTTCAGTTAAAATGTTGACCTCTATAAAACATTTTATGTAAAATTGTAATTATGATGAATTAATATCAAAACACCCTAAAAGTTATGATAAGTTCATAATAAGCTAAGGTAGGAGAGAAACCAAGTCCCTTTACAAATCATATCATATGCCATCCTAAATTTTAAGGCATTATAAGGCATGCCAATGAAGCTAAAACAATGGGCTTGAACTAGGGATGATAAAACTATCCAAGCCAACCCAAACTAGAGGAGCACTGATCCATTGGGGTGGATTTAGGGCAGTATGGATAACCCAGCCAAGTAAGTGGGTAGAGATGACAAAAATACTCAATCCAACCCAATCGGCATGCCCTCAATCCATTTGGGATGAGTTTGGGCACTAAAACTGAGTTTTGGATTGGGTTTGGGTCAAAAGCATTTGACCCAATGTTATATCGAACTATTTGACTTGATCCAACCCAATTAATCATTTTATTATTTTTCATTGTACACTAATATTATTTTTATTGGAAGCATCACCGTCATCTTTATTATTATTATAGTTCATTTTTAAGTGTTGTGCATTATTACTATATTATGGAACTTTGTTATGCATTTATGATTATTTTGATAGATGTAATGGAACTTTATTATGTGATAATGATTATTTTGGTGTTTGTACTTAATGAATTTATATTTGAAAAAATTGCAAAATGATCCATTTGGAAATGTCAACATCAAAAATAATATTTCTTTTTTTTATTGTTATAAAAAATATATTAGTGGATAAAAATGTCTTTAATGAAATGAGAACAATTTGAATTCCAAACCTTAAAGTTGGGAATCTCAACCTTTAAGTTGGGAGTCTCAACGTCTAAGTTGGGATTCCCAATCTTGATTTAACATCCAGGTTGGGAATCTCAACCCTAAGGTTGAGATTTCAAATGTGAATTTACATCAAGATTAGGACTCTCAATCTAAAAATAAGGATTCACAACTTAAAGGTTGAGAATGTGAACTTGGATGTTCTATCAAGGTTGAGATAAGTTAAGAATCTCAATTTCGAGATTAGGATGTAGGTTGAGATTTTCAACCTCGAGGTTGGGATTCCCAACCAGATGGTTTGGTAGAAAGAGTGACTGACAAAAAATGGTGGGTCAATAGCATTTTCGTCCAAAAAAAGACATTGTATAAAGTTTTAAAAAACAAATGTTATTTCTCAAATGGGTTATAAAAAATGGATTAGTTTTCAACAAAACCCTATTTTGTATGATATTATTTGGATGCGATGTTAAATGTAAGTAAAGATTAAGTTATTTTAAGTTTTAATGCTTACTTGTTGTTTGTATATTTATATTTATATTTAATATAATTTACGTTGATATATTAAGGGTTAAAATAAGAGAAGGACAACTTGCTCTGCGAGCCAACACATAGCATTATTGCAACTACTGTTTTACTTTACCGAACTAATTGGCTATTAAATAGCTACCTAGAAACTACTCATAAGGCACAATCAGAACCAGATGAAGTTAATTGATCTATTATTGAATACATTACAATAGTTTTGTTACAACATCATTTCGATTGTCTTTTGTGAGATAATTCAGAATCTAACTAGTACAAGGCAAATAATAATAAATACATCTTCATCGATCCCATGTATATTCACTTCCCCACAATTACTCTTATATCTGTTGGGGCCCTATTAATTTGAATTTGTTTTCCAAGACCCAATTGAGCTATCAATAACCAAGCAAAAGTAATAAGCTCTCCACCTTTACTAAGTTGTTGGGCATGCGTTCTTGCTGTGCAATTACATGCTGCATATGACAACAATTCCACCCATATTTTGCTCACTAACTCCCATTTATTCTCTTTCACCCCATAATCCATTGCATTCAGCGCTTGGGCCAACTTACTAGCATCAAACAATACGGATTTACTTCTATCCCCCTTTACCATAACTGGATCAAAAAATATATCAACATCAAGAATCGCCAGGCAGGCTTCCTTTTCTTGGTTTGATTGTAAATTCTTACTCATAAATAATCTTTTGGCCTCCTCGCACGTGTCTTGAAACCTCATTTTCCCGATACCTGCTTCAATAGACATCATAGTAGGCTGCATAACTAAAAGATACAACATGTAATCGGATAGGAGCTTACTGAATTCACGATGTTTGCTAGTAACTTCCTCCTGACTATGGTAAAGGAGTTCAGTAGCAATGTGCCATAACAGAAGGCTTTGGTCATAAGGAACTCCAGTGAGATAAGGCAATAGGACCTTCTCGAGATGACTTTTTCCTTTCAGAATTGAATCACCTCTTGATGAAGATATGGCCTTGACATCTTTTGGATCATCTGCAGAGATGGATTTCTGTCGCAGTTCATGGAATACGAATTCCCACAGTTCTCTTGTCAATGGCTCATGAGACAAATATCTTACTTCCTCCATAAATTCAGTGAGGCCCAAGGAATCAATGACTTTGTTAATTATTGAACCGAAAAGATGACTGACTTTGTCTCCACTGAAGCCTAATCAAAGGGAAGTATATATGTTAAGAGTAAAAACTGAATGACCCCGTGGACGAATAAAAGACGACTAACCTTATTGATGATAATGTCATACCTCGAATTTTGACTTCATGGAAATTGGTCGGACGTCCCTTGAGGATACCTGAAATGAATTTCTCAATGACCCGGTGCACACAATTCTTGACCTTGTGGAAATTGGTTGGACGTCCCTTGAGGCAATATCTTATCAAGTTGTGTCCTGAGACATGTCCTGCCCACCTGCGAAATAAGAAAGGGGTAGCTAATAGATCGCAATTATGATTCTGCTGATGACATTTACACCATCTTGGCCTCTTAAGACCAAGAAACCAATTGATAGTGGTAGCTATGCGCAGTTTGATCTTCTTTAATTTGGATTCATCTTTTGGATGATAGAGTGGATGATAGAGAGCAGCAAATGTCCAATCAGAGAACATAAGCACGAAGAAAGCTACCGTCTCGAGGGCAATGGCACCGAAGAACAAGGCATATGTAATTCTAACATCAAACTCATCAAAACCACTTGTCTTCACTTTGAAATGGAAAAAAAAAAGGGCTGCCACAACTGAAGCAAAGGATATGAACCGCATACAATAACCTGCTTGAGAATGTACAACCGGCATCTTCGAATAGAGAGCTTCATAAATGAAGTTAAGTTCAACTTCAAGTACTCTCAAGGCATCTTCTGCGCATAGGCTATGAAAGAAACGCCTGCTATCATTGCACTCATTAAAGCTGAAGATAAGATCAACAATTAGTCCTTTGAAAACATCGAAGAATTTTTTAGCATACTGCACAACTTCACCCTCATCTAATTTGTCGTTAACTGATCCAGCTTCAATCCAATACTGACTACGATGAGATTCTTCATTATGAGATTGCTCAGCTATATTAATTATTGTTATAGGAAGATTGGCATGATGCTTCGAAGCAATGCGATCCATGAGCTTGGCAAAATTGAACCCAGGATCAGGTTTTTTAAACACGGAATCTCGGAATCTACTCAAGCTTGCAAAATATAGAGCACGAGTCCGCTCAAGATACTTGATAATTCCGGCCAGAAACACAAGTATTGTTGGGATAGCTAGCTTGTTTTGAGGAAGTGACAGAGCGAAGACATAAATGGCTGCAACTGCTTGGAAAACGAAACCAAGTAAGTGCCTGATCCAGAGCTCATTATCTTCAAGTGAAAAAGCAGTGATGGTGTCTGGGCCGCCCAAGTGTAGCAAAAGAAAGGGAGGCCAAAATGCCAGCAGGTCTCTGTTCTCTACAGGCACAGAAGGGTCCGGAGCGTCGTTTTGTCTGTCAGAGATGAGGCCAACGGCAAAATTAGCAGCCCAGTCGGCAAGCAAGTAAACTGACCAGACGAGAATGATTATCAGTTTTTTTGCAGTGCGTTTTCTGAGTGGTGAAAACATGATCAGGATGGTCTGCAGGAAGAGACTGAACAGCATTAAGCCCCTAATATTCCATGCATCCCATATCCTCTTGATGCTTTGAGGGATCGGACTAAACATTTTCTGATTTCTTCTCGTTTTTGCTAACAAAATTTAGTTTCAGATATGGTGGCTGGTATGGCAGAAGTAATAGTAGAAGTGGGAGGGAAGTTTTTTACGGCTTGGACTTAATTGGCAGTCTAAAGAATCAGTTAAGTAGGACGTTTGTCTTCGTATGGGACAAGAAAAAGAGCAAGACGTTTGTCTCTATGTGGCTCTGATACCAAGATAAAGTTTAGAAACCAGATAGTTTTGTGCAAGCCAGACTTCTTGGCATTACTATTTCCATTCAACTAGATAAAGTTTATGGGATTAATTCCCATAAAACGTATATTACAACTTATACAGGTTATTTTTTTCCCTTATTTTAGAAGTGTTATTTTTCATTTATGAGGGCATATATTTAAACTGTATAAGTAGCATTTAATCTATAGATCTCAACAAACCTCTAACTCATAAAAAAAACTAATAAAATATAGTCTCAGTAACAATCTAATAAATCGAGGTAAATTAAAGACTTCTCTTAGGACTAAATGTGCGTTGATTTAAGCCTTATTTGAATTTTGTTGGCAATAAAACCTCAATCTATCATGATGTAGATTGAATAGTCTCGTGGTCAGCTTTGCTTTTGTCAAATCACAGGATTAGTAAATCGCTTTGTTGTGTTGCAGCCAAAACTTGGCACAGACAAACACATAAATGACATAAGTCATTATGCATATCCACTCTTGGTATATGGTATACAACTTCCCTTCCATGTTTGTCGTGGAGTTTGAATCCATCTTGTGCATTTGAATCCATCCTGTGTAGATTCAAAGAGAATTCTTTTCTTGTGCTTTGGGTATAAACAGTTAAGTTACATATGATATGTTTAAGCTTAGTAGGTGCTAGCAAATCCCGCACTTATTTAGTGCTAAACTTAATTAATAACCGAAAAACAAAAACAAAATCATAGTCAAAACATTTAAGTTGATATATTTAGGGGTTAAATAAGAGAAAGACAACCATGCTCTAAATTACATTGCCCTACTCTGAGCCAACACATAGCATTATTGCAACTATTGTTTTACTTTACCAAACTAATTGGCTGTTAAATTGCTGCATAAAAAACTACTCATAAGGCAGAATCAGAACTAAATGAAGTTAATTGATCTACCATTGGATTCATTGGCCAACCCATTACAATAAATTTATTAATAAATCATTTCAATTGTCTTTTGCGAGATAATTCATAATCTAACTAGTACAATAAGAATAAATACATCTTTATCTATCCCACGTATGCTTAGTTGCCCACAATTAATCTTATTTTAATTTGAATTTGTTTTCCAAGACCAAAATGAGCCATCGGTAGCCAAACAAAAGTAATAAGCTCTCCAGCTTTACTAAGTAGTTGGGCATGCGTTCTTGCTATGCAATCACATGCTGCATATGACAACAATTCCATCCATATTTTGCTCACTAACCCCCATTTATCCTCTTGTACCCCGTTCTCTGTATCATCCATTTCATTCAGCACTTGGACCAACTTACTAGCATCAAACAAGACAGATTTACTTCTATTCCAGGCCCCCACCCCCCACCCCCCCTTGGCCGCTATCTGTTGGAACAAGTATATCAATATCATTTGGCCTCCGCACACGTATCTTGAAATCTCATTTTCCCAATGCCTGCTTTAATAGACATCACAGTAGACTGCATAACTAAAAGATACATCATGTAATTGGAAAGGAGCTTACTAAATTCACAATATTTGCTAGTAACTTCTTTAGTGTAGTAAAGGAGTTCACTAGCTCTGTCATAACAAAAACTTTCATCATAAGGAACTTTAGTGAGATAAGGTGAAATAATCTTGTTTACTGTGCAGTACCTAATTTAAAATTTGATTATGACACATTGATTGAAACACAGGAAAACAAATACAGATTTTATTGAGATAAGTCTAACTAATATCAAATTTGTCAGTCAAAAACATAAAAACAAAAGGCATATAAAGCAATCATCAATGGACAAAGGGAGAAGGTACCTATGAGATATGAGACAAAACAATTTAGTTTTCCACCGAAATGATTGAGCAAGCGAGGCTGTCAAGTGCAAAGAGAGTTTTTTAGAGTCCCAATCGGTTTCTCATGCAAAGAGAAGTGGAAGCTAAAGAGAGTTTGTTTTGACAGCATATTGAATCTTTGCATATATATATATATATATATATATATATTAAGAGATAAGGCAGCTGGTAGCTTCGAGATGCAGGAAAAGAAGCAGATCAGCTTAAGAGAAGTGAAAGTTCAAGGATTAGAAGCAGACAAAGACCACTGAGATATCAAACTAGATCTCTAGTGTAAATGAAGTAAATAGTCAAATTTTGGTCTGATTTTCCATTAAAAAAGGAAAAATTGTCAAAATTTTTCCCAATTTTTACCATATTTTCCATTATATGCCCTAACTTTTGCAATATTCTTCAAAATCCTCCTCTTATTTAGTTATGTGAAATTTAAAAACAAAAAGGGAGAAATTTTAATTTAATCCCTAACGTTTTGTAAAATATTACTTTTTTATTAACATTGCATTTCGAATTCCCGTTATCTTAACGTTTTGCAAATATATCAATTTAGTTCATCTAACAAAAAAAATGACAGTCAAACGTGACAGGCGTGGCAAAAAAACGGATTGACCCTTGATATAATTTAAAATAGTTAAAATGATGTAATTACCCTTACTGATAATTACAAAATAATCATCTCCATTATTATAAAATTACCATTGATCACCTTCCAATCAAATTATGACACATCATTAAATCAATTTTTTTTAATTCAATTTAAAGCTTATAAATATTTTAATTAAAAATATAATATTTTTAATATATATAAAAAAAAAAAAAAAAAAAAAAAAAAAAAAAAAAACTCTTCCATCTTCTACCTCTCATCGTCTTCCTCATCTCAATTTCATCTTCTACATTCATCAAAATCATCATCTCAATCATTTTCATCAAACTAATATCACTCAAATTAAACATCAATATCAAATCAAACATATCCCAAATCTTCAAAAAAAAAAAAAAAAATATGCAATGTCATCTCCAAATTAGTCTTTACCATCAAAAATTAGTCTCCGATGGCGGAAGACCAGATCTGGTCTCAGGTGATGGAGACCAGTGTTGGTCTCCATCATCGAAGACGTGATGGATCCATCATGTCTTTGGCAATAGAGACCAATTCGATATCCATGCTGGAAACCTAGTCTCTAGTATAGAGATGGATCCATCGTATCTCCAAGGATGGAAACCAATTTGGCCTCCATTGTTGGAGATTTGGTCTCCAACATGGAGACCAGGTCGGAGACCAAGCTAGTGAAGACTAATTTTCTGGTCTCCACTTCGGTGAGTTTTTTGGTCTCCCTCGTCGGATGAGCATGGTCTCCATTGGAGACCAAGGTCTTGGTCTCTCATGGAGAACCTGGTTTTTTTTTTTTTTTCAATTAATTTAAAAATATTTTTTATATATTAAATTCAAAATATAAAATATATATTATATTAAATATATTAAAAATATATAAATATATTCAAGTTAAAATGATCAAACAATCTTTTTCCTGTTAAGGTTGACCAACATTTGATTAACAAAAAGATTAAATTAATACATTTTCAAAACGTTAGGGATTATTGAAATTCAAAATATAAACTTAGTAAAAAAGTAATATTTTGTTAAATGTTAGGAACTAAATTAAAATTTGGACTAACAAAAAATCTACCTTACCGTTCAATATAAATCTGAAATTACATTCTACATTCAAATTATTATAAAATAATAAAGAAATTCACGATCTCTTCCCAAAACATAGAGAAGGTCGTAATGCCTTGTCCATCACACTATGAAGGAAGTTGTGATACCTCTTTCCTGACCACATGGAGCTAGTAATGACAATTAATGGTTAAGGTAAAGAGAGATCGCATGACCCTCCCTATTATGTGTTTGAAGACCAAATTGATCTAATTTATGCCAGATTGATCTGGTCTTTATTTGATAGAAGCATTTAATGAGCTTGCAATGGCTCAAAATGCATAATGGTAGTTCGTATTTGGGTAAAATTCAAATTGACCTGACTAATTAAACAAAAAAAAAAAATTGTTTTTAACCATTTTAGATTGTATCCAAATATCCCTCTATATAAATGTCGCATTACCACCAATTTTGCTAGTAAAAAGGGTTCACCGCATTAGAGATCTAAACCATCACCTTGATAGAAAAGACATTGGCGAGCAATTTGAATAACATTGGGGAATAATTCTAGCAATGTCGGCAAAATGTTTGAGCAATGATTTCAATCCTAAGTCAGTTTTCTGGAATGTTTTCCAAAAGAAAAATTTTCTTTCACTTGTTTCACGTTTTTCTAAATTTTTCATAATATTTTATATATTTTATGACATTTTAAGCATGTTTTCAATGTGAAATATTTGGAAAAGTGGAAAACTGAGATTTCCTGACCAATAATTCAACCAACCCAAAATTTTGAAAAAAATACTAGAAAAAACCGTGCTATTATGGTATTAGAACTACAATGAGTATAATGAGCATATTGGAGTAAGAAAATAACATAGCTTCATCAATCTTCATAGTATGTTTTGTGAGTTCATGTTAATATTTACCTGGTACAAAGCAAATGAGAAAAGAAAAGAAAAAATATAAAATAAAAGATTCTGAGCAACGGATCTTTCGATCTTCGTCAATCCAACGCAATCTGTAGTTTACTTGCCAACAAATAATTTTGTTCTTCCTGGGCCCTTATTAATTTGAAATTGTCGTCCAATACCAAAACGATCCACCAATAACCAAACAAACGTAATAAGCTCAAGAAGCTAACCCACTTGGATATATCAGAGTGCTATTTGCTGGATTGCATGCCAAGGGAATTGTTGTCACTCTCAGAATTGCAAGTTTTAAAGGGTTTTGTCCTTACCGATACCAAAAACAAGAGTTTCTGTACTCTCGCTGAGCTTTCAGGTTTAAAAAAGCTAGAGAAGCTGAGCGTCAACTTAAATAGTGTGAATTTCTCTATAGATAAATTCTCAGTAGTTTTAAAATTTAAACCACTTCTGAAGCTGAAAATAACATGGGGAGGTAAAGTTTCAATGGTCGAGCAAAACAAGAATTCTAAGAAAGAAAACAACAAAGCAAAATCCAAAGCCCTACTCAGGCTGGAGAGTGCTGTAGGAGAAGTCAGATCATCAGGAACAAAACTTGAAAAGCTTGAGCTCCTGTGTTTGCCCCACGAAACACTACCCAACCGGGTAACTCCTGAAAATTTGACAAGCTTGAAGAAACTCTATATCAGAGGAGGAGGACTTCAAAGCCTGGGTGAAATTGATAATGAGGAGTGGAATGTTGAGGTTTTACGCTTGAAGTACTTGACACAATTAAAGATAAATTGGAGAGAACTGATGACAATGTTTCCAAAATTGCAATATTTGGAGAAGTTCAAATGTCCGAAGGCCAGTCTTTTTCCATGTGATTGCTATGGAGTTGGGGTCAAGCCTCCAACTAGGGGACCGGCGGCACAGCCACAAACAACACCGTGAATTCTCTTGGTTGCTTATGTACGTATACTTCAGCGGTTTATTTAATTGTTCTTTCATTTGTGGATTTATGGCTATCGTTCTTGTCAAATTAATGCATTAATTTGTTGTAATGTTTACATGTATGCTTCCTGCAAATGCTATGAGAAAAATTCGATTAAAATCTTTTAGCTGTAGTTTGCATCTATGTGTTAGAATGGATGGTGAAATTGCATACTTAATTTACCGATATGTGTAGGTGTGTTCTCTTCGATCTTGTGGGAGTATTCTTGTAATTATATAAAAAAATGAAAAATGAATTTTCTTTAATTTAGTGAATCAAATTTTACAGTTGGATATTTATCGAAGTAAAAGTATTGAGATGTATTTCTTGTTCTTTCATTCCTAGAGAAGGCATATATATATATATATATATATATATATATTAATTTTACTATCAGTACCTCTTAACTTTTAAAAATTAGAATAAATCAATCAAATTTATCTATTACATTCTCTCTCCTAAAACAAATTCTCTCTCTTAATTAATTCAAATACAATAGATAAATTTGATTGATTTATTCTAACTTTTTAAAATTAAAATGTATGGTAGAATTACTATATATATATATATATCAACCACTCATTTTGTTAAGCTGATAAAATGGGATTAAAACATCAAAATGAAAATGATAATCAACTATTTGGTCTTACTATCCAAATAATGTTGGTGTGTACTATCTAGATCAACATTAGGATTCAATCTGATTTGAGTTTTATCTAAACATTTTGTAATTTAAACTAGGAATAATAATATGGGTAATTGTATTCGTGCATGCATACCTCAAAAATGATAATTAATTGTTTGCCCAACCCAAACATGACCGGTTAATTTCTGTTTCACCCAAACACAACATGTTAAGCTTATCCTATCACAAGTTTAAAGTCCAACAAAATCGATTAATTAACAGATTGCACAATAAGATTTGTTCACCCATTAATTTATAAATCATGTCAAGTATGTGATAAAAGATAATTCAATTAATTAATTAATCTATTTAAAATTTTGAATTATTTAAACTTTTTTTAATTTAATTACATAATTCAATCCTCTAAACCTATTTAATAAATAAAAATAATCAACTAGAAAATAATACTGATGAGTAATAAAATCTAAAATAATATGTTTTTAATTTTTTTTCGATATTTTATATTGATATCGTGTCATTTGATACTTTACGTGCCTATACACTAATATAATAATATCAATTTTAATCATTTCACAACATATTTTCAAAAGCAATGCAGTTCAACAATTTATATATCAAATGCCCATCTACTTTTTATAAAGTAGATTATTTTTTAATTTAAGGTAAAAGCTATAACAATCTCAAATATAACTTTAAATCAATGTTTAAGAAAGAAATAGTCGCTAAGTGGGTCAATTGCTGAATGACTAGCAACTAGTAGGCTAGTTAGCGAGCTCGGCAACTAGTCGGTTTGATCACAGTCAATGATCAACCAATTGACCAATGGTCAACTTATAAAAGAATATTAAAAAAAAAAAAAAATACCATATGATCAAAATACAATCATATAATCACAAAACATCATAAAATCTATATCATATAATCCCAAAAGCAACTTTAGCACAAATAATTAACATAACAAGCTATATAACATAAAGAAAAAAACAAACAATTAAAAATTAATAATTAATAGAAAGCAAAAATAATAATAACAATAACAACAAGCTTACTAGCATGGCAAAGGCGATGACGACAGCATGGCGGCAGAGGCATACCATTGAAGGTTATAGCTTAGGGTTGCAAAAGAGGAGTGGGTCAGGGGTGGTATATTGATCTACAAACTAGGTGAAAAAAGGTTGTTGCAACCCCTTTTTTTTTTTTTTAAGTTTCTTTGGGTTAATATTTTTTTAAAAAAATAATAATAAATTAACCTAAAAATGGTATTGTTTCAGTGCATGGTTTTGAAAATATCAAAACAATACTGTTTTAGTGTCGTGAGTAAAAGAACTAAAAAAAAAAAGACTCTGTGACATACAGTGTGGGACCACGAGTCCTCAGCTAAATTGGCTACCCAAGCGATCCAACCACCCAGAATCCCTAATTTGGGGGCTTTTTAGCTTGCCAATTAGTCGTTCGATGGTGAGAATTTGACACTGGACTCAAGTTTTAAAACACTGCTTTAAACTAAAATGGTTGATGTTGGTATAATGATGTTGTGGGTATATCTAAGGTTACATAACTGGGCTAGTAAAAGCCCAACAAATTGATCTAATGAATTGATCAAATTGATGAAAGTTCAGTCTGCTAAACATCCAGCTCGCAGAAACGAGATCTTAGTTCGATATCGCAGCTCTCAGGTCACTAGTCAACTATGATTAAAGCTATCTTATGCCCAGTTTTAGGTCATATAGAGCAAAGTATAGTTCGCAACTCGAAGTACTCGTTATAAAAATTTTTTCTAGAAAGGAAGCAGCATATTTGGAGGGAGAATCTACTACCAAAATTAAAAATAAAATCAAACTCTTACTTCAGTAAGATTTATCCCTAAATTGATATACACAGTTTTGGTAGCATAATTAGTATATAATTATTTCCTGTTTTAAATGTATTCAAATTGTAACACTTCACTCTATAAATAAGGGTTGAAAATTCATTGTAAAGGCATCAGAAGAAACACTAAATAATATATTATGACTCTGTCAAAATACCCAAAGGAGCAGTCATGGATGTAGATATTTTTTTGGGTCAAACCAAGTAAAAATCCCTTGGTACTCATTGTTTTTTCTCTTCTCTTCTTTCTGCTTCTATTTCTATTTTGCTTATTTGTAGTATTGAGATAAGAACTTTGGTCGACCAAATTTAGACGTCGACAAATGACTTATTGACTTAGGTTAGTGGAAGATTTTATTTTTCTAAGCAGAAATTTATTCTGAGTGATTGCAAAAGCTAAAACATCAAATTATTAATATTTCAAATGTATAGCTAATCAGTATTTGCATATATCAAGATTGATATATTATGACAAATTCTCTACATTAATTATATTTAATATGATAAATTCACTACATTAATTATATAAAATTTTATCGATAACCTCCATGTGAGACTTTATACATCAAACTAATTATTTTATGTTAGATATCATTGGAATCAATATTGAAATTACAATATGGACAAATGGCTGGTCTGAACCAAAATCTCACATATTCTTACCCTCCATAACTCCAAAGAAAATTATAAAAAAGAGTTGTTACCGGTTAAAGAGACAATTTTTCAAGATTAATTAAAAAGTGGAGTCCACATGGTTTAAAACATCAAATTTATACCATCATTATTATTCAGGCGGATGGATTCACTCTTCAATATACATTCTAATTTGCAATTTTTGAACAAGTTAAAGCTAATACATTTGAACAACAAAAGGGGATACAAGATTCTAAGTTGTGCTTTTGTTGATGCTGATTTCTTGCTTCCTGACCGGACTTCAGACAGTTTATGAACCACTAAAGATAGTTTTATCTTTTTTTTTTTTTTCTTGGACAAATTCCATCTTTATGAACAGAGCAATCATAACCATATTTAAAAGAGAAATTGTACTGTAATCTAACTTCAAAAAAGATACAACAAACTTCAGGTTAGTCCCGATATTTTTCAATTTTATGAATTTTCTAGCTATAACTACAATTATAAACCCATCATCCCTAAAGTTTCATAAGCTCATTAATTTAGTCTCTAGCGTCGATTCGACATTGATCAAATGTAACAAAGCTAGAGATAATTTTGTTATTCCAGTAAGATTATTTTAATTTAATTAAAATAAAATTTAAAAAGTAAAAAAGATGGATCTCCACCCATTTGTTATGCTTGGAACAAAATCGTTGAATGATCTAGTTTCAAAAATAACTTGTTTGATAATGGGCAAAACCCAGATTTCTTCAGATAGAGCCACAATCATCGCTCAATCTGGTCATTGATTGACCATGGAGATCACCGACCATGGAGATCACCAACCATAGAGATCTCTGGATCTCCATCTGGTAGAGTTCTAGATTAGATTTGACTAGATATAGATAATTCTTTTTCTAATTTTTTTTTTCTTTTATTTTCTTAGACTTATATATATATATACACACTTCAAGATTTGACTACCAATTGAGGATCATTACTCAGTAAATTCTTTTATGTGAACATCTCATAAGATAAGTAATCAAGTGTCATAAGCGTAATAACCCGACTTTTTTTTTTCCTTTTCCTTAAAAACAGTTCTATTTTACTTTTTCACTGTTCATAAAAACACAGTCATCATTTTCTTGTTCTTTTCCCTTTTGTTTTCTAAGGAGTTCATTTCGTTCAATATTGTGGTTTACAACTTGAAACAAATTCATTAAATCAAAAAATATATATATATATATATATATATATATATATCAATTTGCAGAGTAAAGTACTCTTGTTGGTCAATATTAAAATTTCCACCCCCGGCCCTATTAGATCTCTCTGTTTCATGAAAGACCAAATTCATTATTCCAAGAAAATCAAAGTCACTGGGAGCAGCATCTCCAAAGTTTGCAATTCAATGTTGTGCTTTATTTATTTCGATGTCTTGATGAAGTACTGAAATCCTGGTGGGACTCCACAAATATAGCAAGCATCAAACTTACAAATTTAATGCACTGGTTGAAGAATCATAACAATAAATTCCATGCAAATCCACATTATTTCTGCTCATAATTCACAAGAAGCTAGACATGTCGGATTATTTTTCTTCATTTTAGTCTTTAGAAGTATAAGGATGTTGTTTCAAAAACAAAAAAGTATAAGGATGTATATATATCAAATAAAGAAAAAATAAAGAAAGAAAGAAAACATTGTGTCTTGCTAGTAACTCATCTTCAATAACATATATATTAACGTCGGCTTCACAAATGCATAATTTACCTTAGAAATTAGCGTGTAACAATTCACTTCGCTTTTTAAAATAAATAACTTTAAAAATTACGATTTCAATTTAAATATTATCTTCTAACTTCACAAACAATTATATTATAAATTTTATATGAGTACAACAACTTTATCATGAGTATTGTCTCTCAAAAAATGCTCTATGATTTACAAAATTTAGATTTTAAATTTTATAACATGATACTCCATATTAAATGACTCTTTGTTAAATTATTGATGTAAGAAGAAAGTCTTAGAAAAATTTATGGACAAAATGCTAAGGGAAATAAATCTTATAGAAGATCACATTCATTATTCCAACATATGAGCACTATCTCTTTTTCTCCATAAAGGTATATAGTTAAGTTCTTAACTTGTATTCTTTTGATGCTGATTTCTTGCTTTGGATTGGAGGAAGTGAGGAACTCCACAAATTTCACAAAAATTAAAGATATCTCCTTTTCTTTTTTCTAAGAAATATTGTCTTTAAAAACAATATAGGCAAAATCATCTTCAAGGGAGAAGAAGTGATTTTCATTAAATTTAATTTTATGCATGTCCAAACAATTATTCTTATTATTGTAATTTGAATGCACAGAGCACCTTCTAACTTAGGTGACGGTGCATCTCCTATCCAATTTAGTAGCAGGGTTTCAAGTTTCACAATTTTTATTTACAAATTACAAACATGTACCAGGAGTTCTCATAATTTTCATTTACAAACATGCATGTACAAAGAGTTCTCCTTTTATTGTAGGAAATTATGTCTTTTTACACCATTCAAATTGTCTTGGCAACCCTATCACTCGGTCAATGTCAGCTCCATTTCAAACAGAAAAAATCGTAACCTGAATTTCAATAATGATAAGAATTGTATAGTAGCTAAATTTGGAGAAAATGATAATGATGGAAAAATCAATCAAATCTTAAACATGGTATAGGATTTCGCAGGGGTTTAAAAACTTTGTCACATAAGAAAAGCACTTCTGTCTCTGTTCAATTATCAGTTCGTGAAAGTGCATTCTATCAGTTGGTGAAAGTTCATTTCGTCCAATTTGGATGAGACAACATGAAAAATTTTGAGCTCGAGTTAATTTGTTATTTTCAGCCCAGCTCATAGGTTAAAGTCAGCCCATATCATTGACCTTTGACCATTGCTTGTTCAATGGGCCTAAACCTTTGGGCCAACACGATCAGTTTTATGCACGTCTGAACCTAATGTGCACGCAACAATCAATATGATATTTAAAGTCCTGACAAATGATTTATTTATTTATTTTATTATTTTTATTTTTGTTACTGGTATTAGCCCAAGAATAAATCAGGATCGAGGAGAATCAAACTCTAATGGCACCGTCCGAAAAAGAGCGCCCAAAGCAAGGGGAAGCAACCCACGTTGGGTAGGAGAGCAACCCACGGTGGTGGGGCTAAGACCTACATATAGTGGGAGAGAGGGGTGTAGGAGAAGAGTGCAAAACCCATGACCTTAGTAGCTTTTACCATTATGCCATACTGCCCAATTACGACAAGTGATTTGTATCTAGCAAATTATGTGGCACAATATTTCAATCAATCCAAATTTTTTCGTTAAATTTGTGATGAGAGAGATGACTGATAACAACCAATTTTATTATCATGAGTATCTGTCTCACAAAAAATGCTCTCTGATTTGTGAAATTTATATTTTAAATTTTATTATACTTGTGGTGTAATGGATTTTTCTTGTTTCCTCTACTGTAAGTTTAGTTCAAAGGCTTGAACCGATCCATTAATTCATTCATTCTCATTACATCAATATTTTTGCATTCTTCAATAGCCACCACCTTAGCTTGAAATTTGTAAGAGATTTTAGGACTTTCTACACTAATTTGCTTTTGGGAATATTATCATGAGTATTCGTTTCTCAAAAAATGCTCTATGATTTATGAAATTTAGATTTTGAATTTTATAATATTGACATTATCATAGATATCATGCACTTCATCTTTGCTGTATTAACCTTCAAATTTAATTATAGATATATATAGTAATTCTATCATCAGTGTCTCCTAATTTTAAAAAGTTAAAGCGAACCAATCAAATTCATTCATTACAATTGAATTAAATAGAAAAGAGAATTTTTAGGAGAGAGAATACAATACATGAATTTGATTGGTTCATCCTAATTTTTTAAAGTTATGAAGTATTGATGGTAGAAGCACTATATATATATATATAAATATACACACACACATACTACTTCTATCATGAGACTCTATACTAAATAAAGCTTTGTTAAATTATTGATGTAAGAAAAAAGTTTATGAAAAATTTGTGGACAAAATGATAAAGGAAAAAAATCACATAAAAGATCACATTCATTATTCTAACAAATTAGCAGTATCTCTTTTTTTTTTTTCTTTTTTCAATAAAGGTATATAATTAAGTTTCGAAGTTATGTTTGTTGATGCTGACTTCTTGTTTCGGATTGGAGGAAGTGAGGAAACTCCACAAATTTCACAAACATTAAATATATCTTTTTTTTTTTTTTTCTCTTTCTGTAAGAAATATTCTCTTTAAAATCAAGACACACATAATCATCTTCAAGGGAAAAGAAGTGATATTCGTAAAATTAAACTGTATGATTGTTCATACAGTTATATTTTCCATTATTGTAATTTGAATGCACACATCACCTTGTACTTGTGCATCTACCCATCACCTCCTAAACTTTCTATTAAATGACTCATTGTAAAATTATTGATGTAAGAAAAAAGTCTTAGAAAAATTTATGGACAAAATGCTAAAGGAAATAGATATCATAAAAGATCATATTCATTAATCTAATAGATCGCAAGTGTCTCTTTTGCTCCATAAAGGTATATAATTAAGTTTATAAATTGTATTTTGTTAATACTGATTTCTTGCTTTAGATTAGAGAAGTGAGAAAACTTCACAAATTTCATAAACATTAAAGATATTTCTATCTTTTATATCTTATATTTCTATCTTTTATATCTTTTTCTTTTTCTAAGAAACATTCTCTTTAAAAACAATACACGCATAATCATATTCAAGGGAGAACAAGTGATATTCATATGGTTAAATTTTATGCATGTTCATACAATATATTATTCGTTCCGTTATTGTAATTTGAAAACAAATATCACCTTCTAATTTAGGTGATGTTGCATCTACCCATCAGTTTCTAGACTCTGTATTAAATGGCTCTTTGTTAAATTATTGATGTAAGAAGAAAGTTTTAGAAAATTTACAAACAAAATGTTAGAGGAAAAAAGTCTCATAAAAGATCTTATTCATTATTCTAACATATCAGTAGTACTCCTTTTTTTCATAAAGGTATATAATTAAGTTTCTAAGTTATGTTTTACCGATGCTGATTCCTTGCTTCGGGTTGGTGGAAGTGAGGAAACTCCACAAATTTCACAAACATTAAAGATGTATCTATCTTTCTTTCTTTTTCTTTTTCTTTTTCTTTTTCTTTTTCCTTTTTCAAAGAAATTTTCTATTTACGAACAATACATGCATAATTATCTTTAAGGGAGGAGAAGAAGTGATGTTCATAAAATTAAATTTTATGCATGTCCATGCAATTATTCGTTCCGTTATTGTAATTTGAACACATCAGCTTCTAGCTTAAGTGATGGTGCATCTACCCATCACCTTCTAAATTCCGTATTAAATGACTCTTTGTTAAATTATTAATATAAGAAGAAAGTCTTAGAGAAATTATTGGACAAAATGCTTTAGGTAAGAAATCTCATAAAAGATCATATTCATTATTCTTAACAGATCAACAGTATCTCTTTTTCTCCATAAAAGTATATAATTAAGTTTCTAAGTTGTGTTTTGTTGATGCTGATTTCTTGCTTCGGATTGGAGGAAGTGAGGAACTCCATAAATTTCACAAACATTAAAGATATCTTATTTTCTTTTTCTTGTCATTTTCTTTTTCTAAAATATATTCTCTTTAAAAATAATACATGCATTAAAATCTTCAAGGGAGAAGAAGTGATATTCATAAAATTTAATTTTATGCATACAATTATTAGTTCCATTATTATAATTCGAATGCACACATGACCTTTTAGCCATCACCTCCTAGACTTTCTATTAAATGACTCTTTGTTAAATTATGATATAAGAAAATAGTCTTAGATAAATTTATTGACAAAATGCTAAATGAAATAAATATCATGGAAGATCACATTCATTGTTCTAGTAGATCATGAGTTTCTCTTTTTCTCCTTAAAGGTATATAATTAAGTTTATAATTGTGCTTTATTGATACTAATTTCTTGCTTCGGATTAGAGGAAGTGAGGAAACTTCACAAATTTCACAAGCATTAATGATATTTCTATCATTTTTTTCTTTTTCTTTTTCTAAGAAATATTCTCTCTAACAACAATACACGTATAATCATCTTCAAGGGAGAAGTGATATTCATAAAATTAAATTCTATGCATGCCCATGCAATTATTGGTTCCATTATTTCAATTTGAATGCACACATCACCTTCTAATATAGGAGATGTTGCATCTATGCATCACCATCTAGACTCTGTATTAAATGACCTCTATGTTAAATTACTAGTGTAAAAAGAAAGCCTTTGAAAAATTTATGGACAAAATGCTAAAGGAAACAAATCTCATAAAAGATCACATCCATTATTCCAATGGATCAGTATTATCTGTTTTTTACCATAAAGATATATAATTAAATTTCTAAGTTGTGTTTTGTTGATGCTAATTCCTTGCTTCGGGTTACAAACGTTAAAGATATCTCTATCTTTCTTTCTTTATCTTTTTCCTTTTTCTTTTTTTTTTTTCCTTTTTCTAAGAATTATTCACTTTAAGAATAATACATGCATAATCATTTTTAAGGGAAAAAAAATAATGTTCATAAAATTAAATTTTATGCATGTCCATAAAATTATTTGTTCCATCATTGTAATTTGAATTCACACTTCACTTTCTAGCTTAGGTTATAGTGCATCTACCCATCACCTAATTCTAGACTCTATATGAAATGACTTTTTGTTAAATTACTGATGTAAAAAGAAAGTCTAGAAAAAACTTATGGACAAAATGCTTTAGGAATGAAATCTCATAAAAGATCACATTCATTATTCCAACAGATTAACAGTATCTCTTTTTCTCCATAAAGGCATATAATTATGTTTCTAATTTGTATTTTGTTGATGCTGATTTCTTGCTTCAAATTGAAGGAAGTGAAGAACTCCACACCTTTCACAAACATTAAAGATATCTCATTTTCTTTTTCTTTTTTTTTTCTAGTAAATATTCTCTTTAAGAACAATACACGTATAATCATCTTCAAGGGAGAAGAGGTGATATTCATAATATAACATGTCAACCTCAAGTCTTAAATACTATAGTTAGGTCATTTCTTATCAGTTTAAACTTTTAGATCTTATAATAACTAATATAATGTCAGAGGTAGGATATCACTAGTTCTTCCCCCTTTATCTAAAAATCTTCTCGTTACATATATTATACGGTATGCAGTGTTTAGCATATATTCATCATCTGTCATCTGTTCATGTTACGTGTAAGAAAACCTATCATGTGTCAACCTCAAGTTTTAAATATTATAGTTGGATCATTTTCTATCAGCATAAGTTTTTGGATCTGATAATAACTAATACATAAAATTAAAATTTATGCATATCCATACAATTATTCATTCCATTATTTTAATTTGAATAGACACGCCACCTTCTAGCTTAGGTGATGGTGCATCTACCCATCCATTTTAGTAGTGGGGGATCAAGTCTCACAATTTTCATTTACAAACAGGGAGTTTTCTCCTTTTATTGTCTTAAATTATGTCTTTTTGCATCATCCAAGTAGTCTTGACAATCCAATGACTTGGTCAATGTCAGCTCTATTTGAAACAAACCCAAAAAAAATAAAAAAGTTGTAATGTGAATTTCAATACTGATAGGAATTGTATGGTAACTAAATTTGGAGAAAATGATAATGATGGAAAAATCAATCAGATCTTAACTATGGTATTGGATTTCGCAGGGTTTTAAAACTTTGTCTTTTAAGAAAAGCACTCTTATCTTATCTATGTTCAATTATCAGTTTGTAAAAGTTTCACTTCGTCCAATTTGGACGATAATCTGAAAATGTTGGAGCTCGAGCTAATTTGTTTCATTCAGCCTAGCTCATTGGTTAACGTCAGCCCATATCAATGACCGTTGGTTGTTCAATGGGCCTAAATCTTTGGTCCAAAACACGATCCGTTTTACTTCTGAACCTTATATGCACGCAACAGCCGATATGACGTTTAAAGTTCCAGCAAATTATGTAGTAAATTATAACTTGGATCTAGCAAATTATGTAGTACAACATTTTAATCGGTCCAAATTTTTTCGTTAAATTTGTGATGAGAGAGATAACTGATAGCAACCAATTTTATTAGTGAGGTCACTTAAATTATTCATATAGTAGTTACAACATACAAATCACTTCATTTAGAATCCAAATTTAATTTAGTAGTGTGTGTATATATATATATATATATATATATATATATTTCCCATGAGCACCCCCTTAAGAAATTTCATGCATTTAATTACTTTTTTTTTTTTAATGTATCGTGAGGAATTTATAACACAAAATTGGAAAAAAAAAAGTGAATATGCTTTGGGATTTTGAGCTATTTTTCCCGATATATCCCAATTATTTTAAATATTTTATCATAAAAAAAGTTGACAAAAAAAGTAGTTCGTAAACCTAAAAATTCTCAACTTTTTATTATAAATTTGCTTTACTCTTTTTATCGTTAATATAAAAAAGCACATCAAAATTCATTGAATTCTATTAGATTTCATCTGAGATGTTCAAAGTGCGCATTGCGAAAAGTCCTCATTTGAAAATTATATATATATATATATAAAGAGTGAGATTGAGATGCCTTTAACAACAAGGTGGTTTTTATTTATTTATTTATTTATTTTTACCTTAAGTCTTATAAGACTTTATTTTAAGTAATTAATTAATAAGACTTTATAATTAAGATATTAATTGTTATTTATTTTTCCATTTAAGATTCCTAAACTTGAGTATTAAGTTTTTGGACTTTACTATTGTACCATTTTTCTTATAAATATTAATTTATATTATTTTTAAAATTAAGATGTCTTAATTTTATATGTAGCATGTTATATTTTAATTATTTTATTTATATAAATAAAACAATATTTTAAATTAAAAAAATAACTTAACAATGGATGAAGGAGCTGTGACAACTTAATAGTGGATGAAGAAGAAGCCTCCTCCTTTGTCCACTGTTATTAGTGCAAGATGAGGCCATCCATCGACAATAGGGGCCAAAGGCCTCTCTCGTTAGGATTGGAGGAGGTCAAAGGGCTACTTCTATTCAAATGGGAGGAGACCGTGACCTCATCCCACTTAAATGGGAGGAGATTGTGACCTCCTCCTCCATCAAAGGACTAGAGGAGACAAATCTGCCTCCGTCATTGGTCCTAGGGTTAGGTTTAGTTAGGGTTAAAGAGGGTTAGAGTTTGATAAAAATTGGAAACTTTTTTTCTTTTTTGTTAAGGAATTTTTTGTTTTTTTTTTTTTTTATTAGGGATATTATAGGAATAATATAACAATAAGAGATTAATTTAGGAAACTAATATATATTTATTAATAAAAGACTTTTTCATAGAGATATAGTTAAGATAATTTGACTTTTTATGAAAGATATTTTTTAATTTAAATTATGATATGAATGAAAAAGGACAAACAAACTAAAATTACTTAAATTAATATTTAACTACAAGTAAGACTTTTTAGAGAAGAAACAAATAGCCCCTGACTAGAGGAGGTGGAAGAATCACATACTAAAGGGTAGACCAGAAAGTTTATTAGAAACCTTTTAATATAAGGAATCAATAAAAATATGTAGCAAATATAAGTTAATATATTTCAAACACACCACCTTTTAGTATGAATGGTGAAGTACCTTTCTTAAACCCAAGAGATCAATGACTCAAATCTTGTCATTTTCTAATTGTGAGAGCAAGCACGACAGTCGTACTATCAGTTATGTGTTTGAAAAAAAAAAAAAAAAAGTTATTATATTTCAGTTAAAATATTGACCTCTATAAAACATGATGAGAATTGATATCACCATAAATGTTATGATAAGTTCATAATAAGCTAAAGTAGGGAAAAAAACCAAGTCGCTTTACAAAACATATATTCTATAAAATGTTTCATCTAAAATTACAATTATGATGAGAATTGATATCAAATCACCATAAAATTTATGATGAGTTCATAATAAGCTAAGGCAGAGAGAGAAACCAAGTCGCTTTACAAAACATATTATACAGTCATCCTAAATTTGAAGGCATTATAGTAGTGGACCCAGACATTTACGTGAGTGGGGTACTTTATAATAAACTAAAAATTAAAGGTAAAAATAATTATTTTTAATTTTCAAAGTATAGTTCACTCTTCTTTGATTATTCACGAATTTCATTTTTATTTACAAATTTTCAAAGTATTTTCTCATAAGTTTACTCATCTTCACTCAAATTTTATTGATTTTCATTTAAACAGCATAAACAAAAGATTAAAAAAAGTTTTGATATAATTTTTTTAAAAAAAATTCAATCTAGTTTCAAATAATGTAAATGTTTGACAACTTCTTTAAATAAATCCACAATATTCACCAAATAATGAATGAAATGTGAGAGAGAATTAAAAGATTGAGATTTTTTTTTAAAAATTATTTAAAGTTTGCAATAACTATAAATATTATCAAAGTCAAACTATTGTAAATTTTAAGAAAAGTTCACTTGGTTAGAGCCACTGTATATGGAACCTTGAGTCATGGTTCGAACCCTTACCAAGCTCTTAAAATTTTTTTGTAAAAATAGGGGAAAAAAATTATTCAATTTTGAAGGTGGAAGGGAATCGAACCTGCCATTAGAGTCTTTAGATGAACACACCATGTCATCAATGCAA
Source organism: Dimocarpus longan (assembly GCA_022984855.1). Lineage (NCBI taxonomy): Eukaryota > Viridiplantae > Streptophyta > Magnoliopsida > Sapindales > Sapindaceae > Dimocarpus > Dimocarpus longan. The sequence goes on from CM041014.1 coordinate 23,971,514, forward strand.
TTTCATGTTTGTGATCTCATTCTTTTCAAAATTATATATATCAATTTAGTTAAATCTTTAAATATTTAATCATCAATATTAGAAACTTAATAAATTTTCAAAAAATTTGAGGGGGGCACGTGCCCCTCCTAGCCCTAAGGTAGGTCCGCCCCTAATTGTAAGGCATGCGAATTAAGCTAAAACGATGGACTTAAACATGACAGAAATGGTAAGCAGCCTTTGTCCTTCCTGAAGAACATAGCTTCATAAACAGGCAAATTGATCAAAACCATCATCCCGCAAAGAAGAACCTGACAGGTCAAAATTTTCATAGCTCCAAAATCCAGAAAAATCATCTTCAATATTGGTCCAACCAAGCGAAAAACGATTTAGCTTTGCCAGTGTTGAAATGATAGTGAACATGGTAGATGAACATGGCAGATGAGGTTCCAAACTCCATCATCTCTTGCTCATATCTCTTTGACACATCATCTGTCACAACATTAGCTGTTATGACAAATGCTTTTTGGGATAGTCCCAGTTGCTTAATTATAATTGTTCTAGTCCCTCACTAGTTGAAAATGTGAATTTATATTGGTTTATAAGGTAAGGACAAACCTCCACTCATAAGTTAGCTTTTATGATAAGGTTAGATCCAAAACTCTTTTCTAATATGGTATCAGAATTAGGTGGACTCTATCTAAGTTGCATGACCTAAAATTTGATTGCGTGGATGTAAGTATTATCAAATTAGAACGCTATGCATAAGGAGGATGTTAGATAGTCCTACAGTAGTTGAAAAAATGAGTTTGTATTGATTTATAAGGTGAGGGTAAATTTTCACTAATGAACTAGTTTTTTGTATGGTGAAGTTAGACTTAAAACTCTTTTCCAACAATAACGTCTATGAACACAATGAAGAAGGCAGTAGTTCTTTTAATTATCATCATTCACCGTAAGTTCCACCAGATTTTTGGAGTACTGCCACAACTTAGGGCCTCGAAGAGGCCATAGATATTCTTGGCAATGAACACATATGCAAAGGGTATGAACCATAGGCTCGACGCCTGAAACATAACTACAAAGCCATTAGATTAGTACTGTATTATGTATGTGGCTAATGATCATTGAAGTGTCAAAATATGTCAATTAATTACAAATTGTTGATCTAATTGATTGTATGTTATATCTAAATAATTAAAACTGTGAATTACAAGTCAGGTCTATAATAAATCCCTCACATAATGAGTATATGAGTTCGGGTTAAATCAACCACAATAACAAAAAAGCAAGTAAGGTGAGGCCGGGTTGGCCAAATTATTTCTCTTTATACTAATTTTGGAGGACTAGTTTCAGTGTAAGGATATTTACACTCCTAAAAAATTGTATGCACACTCCAACATGGTCTATTTCTAAAATTCTAATATTATTCTTAAATAAAATTACTAAAAATGGTAAATAATTTGTAACTATACTCACAAATTGGTAAATAATTTGTAACTCTACTCACAAATTATTTAACCCTTTCAATAATTCTAGTTGAGGAAGATAATGAACTTTTAACAATAAATTAATTTGGGGTTTTGAGGGGTGTCAATATCGATAACCCTTTTGGGCCCTAATATGATTTTGTCTATGCCATAAATAAAGGGGCAATACTCTCAGGAAATATTTGAGACAAGCCTTCGGACCACCTCGTGAATTGAAGCCACACCCAAAAAGGCCTCTCTGTTTGGATTGATTCATCCCCTGGATTGGATGGTTCACAAATTTTTTTCATTGAATAACCCTATGCCAATCTCAAGCGAACAAGGATTCTATGTAAATATTAATATAGCGCTAAGTTTTTTATAAGAACAATTTAAATTTGAGTAATGTGAGAGAAAAAAAAAATGTAACAATCTTAGTCATCCATTATTTTTTAGTCTAATTTCTCATTAAATTATCAAAACCTTAACCACAGAAAAAAAAAATGATAATATAGAATCCTTCCTCGTGTTAATTGCTCATCCGAATATGCATTTGCATGATGTTTTCGGTTTCTAGACATTATTCCAAGGCTAAACTTCATGGTTTTCTTGGATTTTTTTAATTTTTTTTTTTAAACTAAAATACATACAAATTTTCTATATTCTTTACATATCTTTCTTGAAATCGCTACAAATTTATTAAAATATTTCATATATTCAAAATAATCAATGAAAGATACATATTGAATAAAATTTTGTATATTTCAGCCAAAATACTGACCTTTATGGGACATATCCTATAAAATTGTTGTTGAAGAATTGAAATCAAATCACCATATAAAATGATGGCATTTTTATATAACATATTATATATTATTGTAATTCTAAGGCATTACAAGGCATGCCAATGATGCTAAAGCAATGGCCTTAAACATGACAGTATATGGTAAGCAACCCTTATCCTTCCTGATGAACATAGCTTCATAAATAGGCAGATTGATCAAAACCATCATCCCACAAAGAAGAACCTGACAGATCAAATTTTTCATAGCTCCAAAATCCAGAAAAATCATCTTCAATATTGCTCCAACCAAGCAAAAAAGATTCAGCATTGCCAGTGTTGAAATGATAGTGAACATGACAGATGAGCTTCCAAACTCCATCATCTCCTGCTCATATCTCTTTGACACATCCTCCGTCACAACCTTAGCTGTTATGACAAATGCTGTTTGGGATAGTCCTAGTTGCTTAATTATAACGTCAATGAACGCAAAGAAGAAGGCAGTAGTTCTTTTAATTATCATCATTCTCTGTAAGTTCCACCAGATTCTTGGAGTACTGCCACAACTTAGGGCCTCGAAAAAGCTGTAGATTTTCTTGGCAATGAACACATATGCAAAGGGTATGAACCACAGGCTCGATGCCTGAAACATAATTAAAAAGCTATTAGTGTTAGATCAGTAATGTGTTATGTATATGGCTAATGATCATTGATGTGTCAAAATATGTCAATTAATTATAAATTGTTGACCCAATTGATTATATGTTATATCAAAATAATTAGAGTTGTCAATTTTAAGTAAGGTCTATAATAAATACCCCACACACACAACAATAAGAAGAAGCAAGTAGGGTTGGACCAAATTATTCCTCTTTGTAACAGTGCTTGCCTCTCTCAGCTTGGATAGAGAAACTTTAATAGATGACGTCATCTATTTCCTTCAATTTTAATATATATTGAATAGATATATGAATAATATGATACATCCTAAGAGTGTTTCATAAGGATTGAAGAGTAAAGAGGGTGAGAGGAAGATACCTTAGGGAACAATGAAATGCCATGAAGCAAGCATAGAGGAGGAACAGTGAAATAATAAAGAGTAGGCAATGACATTGGAGCCCATAAAAGATAAACACAGTAGCTCATTTGGGCCCCAAGTTTGATCTTGCCATGACCGTAAATGAAGGGGCAATACTTTGAGAAAAATATCTGAAACATCCCTTCAGCCCACCTCTTGTATTGAACAAGAGCAATGTCTAAGGTTGTTGGAGCTACACCCAAGAAGGCCTTTCTCTCTGGATTGTAAAACATTGATTTCCATCCCCTGCATTGAATGGCCAATCCGGTGATTATGTCTTCAACTGCGCAACCGTACACCAATCCCTTCTGTAGGTTCATAAACTGATCAGTTTCGAAACAAAAACTTTAAAAGATATATTCAAACCTTTGAACTTATTAACTATATAGACAGATTCGTATGGTTTCAAAACCTCTTATAAACGTCTCTTTCTTTACTAAATATATGTTACTTATGTTTACTAAAATTAACTAGACGAGGCTATTGACAAATCTTTTGTAATTTCTCATAAGTTAGATGAAAATGAAAATTAAATACAATTCGTCTATCTGTGTTTTATTCAGATTTTAAAGAAAATACTCGAATATTATCTTGTTTTAAACCATTCTCAAGACTGAAAACCTTAATAATAATAATAAAAAGAAGAAGAGAGACCTCTTTGCCCCATTGAGTGTTCTTCTCATAATTACAATTAGCAAGAACTTTTGAGGCCGCTTCCAGTTCATGAACAGTTCTTCTATCATTCATTTTAGCCTCTATGTTTCTGTTTCCTCTGCAATCATTAGAGTATGGTTTTCCAGAAAGACTTTCTCTTCTATGGAAGCAACCGGTGCCGCAGTACATGGCTGCATTGTAGCCGCTTATGCCAGCAAGCTCAAGCTTCATGATCATCAAGATTAGAACTCAGTCCTCTAAATGCATCATTGAAAGTGTAATTGATACAGTTTTACAAAGTTTTTTTTTTTTTTAATTATTTGTAAAATGGTAATATAAAATTGTTTGTAAAATGGTAATGTATAATTTCTAAGATCCATTAATTTCTTAACTGTATATCACTATTCAAAAAAACACAAATATATTTTTCATTTGTTTATAGGGAATTATGCTAATTGTAAAAATCCAACAATGTTATAAAACCTTTTTATTGCATTATATAGGTCTTGGATGATCAAAAGAATTTTTTATTTTATTTTTTTAAAAACAGAAGACATTTACCTAGTTTTTAATGTTGAGGTTGAAATAGTTGCTTGTGCATACCTTATGAAGCACATGATTATAATAGGAATAGATATCATTTTTTGTGACATTATAAAACCAATGTGGATGTTGCACAAAAGCAATTTCATGACCTCTTTTTGCATCCATGAAGAAACAAAGAGCCTCTTTGATTGCATCTGCATTATTTGAATACATGTCACAGTCCATTTTGAGGATGATGGATCCATTGCTTATCTTTGATGATACTCTTATCTGCAATTGCATAAACTATACATCATACCATTGTACAGCTTTAATAATGTTATTTCAAAATTAATTAGAAAAAGTTTTTGGTAATAAAATTATAAAAATCTTGTATATTAGTAAAGCATATATATATATACGCGCGTGTGCACGCACGTGTTAGATTTTGCATAGGGATTACCAGAGCATTAATGGCCCCAGCTTTGAAGTTATGAGGGCATCCTTGCCTCTTCTCTCTTGCCATATACACCAAAGTTGGCAATTGACATCCTTCTTCATCTACAGTGTCTCTGTCCTTTCCATCAATTATAATCTAAAATTTAAAAGTAAAAATATTAAAATATTTAAAAAAATAAATAAATATAGATAGCATTATATCTATATATATATATATATTAAAGATCTAACACCCAGACTAAATCAAAGTTAAGATTCTGTTGAAATTTGTTTATATCATAATATTTACCTGCACAATGGAGTGATGATCCTGCTTTGTTACTTCATCATTCCATTCTGTAAATCCTTTGTGTGTATCCCGTATTTCTTTGGAAATTCTTCCCTTTGTAATTGTTGATTTGATCCGATTCTTCATATCCTCGTACTTTTTCTACAATTTGTAAATGAAGTCCAATAAATTTAGTATCATCTATATACTTCATATTTATTTAGTATATTTCTTATTTTTTCTGCATTAAGGTCTACATGTTGCCTGACCAAAATGGTTAAAGTACAAGTCAACTTTGCAAATATTACATGTGCACGTGTAAGAATACAGAGAACAACTGAGGATAAAACAAAATATAAATTAGAGCTAGTTCTTCCTTGGTATCTTTACCTTGATGTCTAACAATTCTTGAGAAAGAGCATTATCATTGATCACTTGAGCAAAATAAGCGTCAGGATTTCTTGGCTCAATATTGAATTTCTTACAGAAGGGAATCCAATACTTGGAAAAATTAGAGGCCTCAAGTAAAGCATAAAATGTGAATTCTGATCCACCATCATCAGAGAGATAAACACTTAATTTGTCAGGAGGATAATTGTAGGACATGGCAGATAAAATGGTGTTAATCACCATAGTAGGTGGCTCGATCTTTGGATCTGCTGTGCACACAAAAATGTCAACTCCTGGTAACTTGTCTTCGAATCTGTAATATGCAAAAAAATTTGTATCATGGTTAAATATTTAACTATATAGTACTCATTGATGATAGTTCGTATCATAGTTACACATCCACACTCTTTTTTTCAATGTGAAACAAATGGAACTCATGGTAACTAATCTCTTTTGTATTTTAAATTTTTTGTTTAATAAAAAAGAAAAAAACTAAACACTCCACGTACTTAAATTCTTATTGATTCGTATAAAAGACTAAGTATGCATACAGTCAGTAACTGAAAATTTATATTATAACAGCCCAGAAAGAGAGTACACCTATCAGAAAGTCTGTCTTTGAATGGAAAACTGTAGAGAACATTCCAACGAACAGACTGAGTGATGATCCAGTAGAAACTGAAGCAGACTTCAGCCATGAACATGCCAATCCAAGCCCATCTTCCCTCTTCTCCAGCTCTTGGAACTTGTGCAATTCTGTACAACCATATCAAGCATATTCCCACCATTATTGTAGCTGCAAACAACCTGTAAGCAACCCTACCTTTCCCTTCCTTCGTCTCAAATAGAGGCTCATCATGAGCCTCTTCTTTGCTATTTTGATCTCTACCCATTGTGGGGATGTGTGTGTATGCGTGTTGATGCTATATATTCCCGTTGGAGCCTCCATATTATTACTTGAATTTTTTGGTTGAGTGGTTATCTTCACTTATTAATTAGAATGGACAAGAAAGAGAGGGATATTAATTAATACAAACAACGTGTAAGCAAACCTACCCCTCCCTTGTCGGTAGAATCCTAATTTATTGAGATGGAAGTCTGAAGCTAACGTGCCATTTATTGGATGGAGGGGTTTGCATTGCTTCTCAAAGGAATTATTCATCCATCCACAGTCCATCCATCATGACATGCCTTTTTGTCGACTTCTTGTTTGCGTGTTATGGGGTTTTGGCGTGTACGTGCAGTCAGCGACGGACCCACTGTAGGTCTAAGGGAACACGTGTCCCCTGAAATTTTTAAAAAAAAATTATAAAATACTGTATAATTTCAAAAAAACAAAAAATAAAATAAAATATGCACTGCACTGCAACAGTGCAAAACAGCCTACTTCTCCCCCTTTTTTTAATTATTTATTACTTTTTTTATTTAATTATTTATTTTTCTTATTCCTAATAGGATTAACTTACTTTCCTATTTTTTACTCTTATTAGACTTAGTTTTCCTACTTCTAATATTTTTCCTACTCTTTAATTAATATTTCCTTTTCTCAATTTTATTCTTTTAATTTTCTTCTATATAATTACTATTTACATTGACAATTTATAATTTTAACGAATTACTTTTTTTTTTCTTTTTTCTCCTCATCTTCATCTGGCATCTCTTTATTTTCACTTTGACATCTTGTGACTTATTAGGTTAGTCTCCTAAATTAATTACTTTTTTAATTTATTTATTTTTTAATAATTTAAATTTAATATATATCTTATCAATAAACCCTAAAATCTTAAACTTTAAATTATTGCATTAAAATTATCCATGTATAATGTATTGTCATGATTCAATTATATATGTATATATATGTAATCAATATATTTTTATTTTATTTAGAATCAATAAATTATTATTAATTTTTTTTTTAAATTTGTTATTATGTTTTTATTTGTTATGAAATACTTTTTGTGAAAAACATGAAATCCAAGTTGTTAATATGGATGATTTGTTTATGCCTCGAAGGATATCAAGGCGTAAAACTCAGGAGATAAACAATATACATCATTATCGAGTAGACTTATTTTATGCTGTGTTAGATTTGTAACTTCAAGAACTAAATAATCGGTTTCCGGAGACAAATACGGAGTTGTTTCTTTGTGTTGCATGTCTTAGTCCAAAAGATCAACTTCGTGCATTTGACAAACAAAAACTGATTTAACTTGCTCAATTTTATCCAAAAGACTTTTCCTTTACTGAACTTTTGGCATTTGAAAATCAATTTGAGAATTATATTGCAGTTATGCACTCTAATATTGAATTTTCAGAATTAAATGATCTTATAGATTTGACACAAAAGATGATTGAGAAAAAACAAGATAAGGTTTTCCCATTAGTTTATTTGCTCTTGACATTGGTATTATTACTATCTGTTGTAATTGCTACCGTTGACAGAGTATTTTCTGCTATAAATATTGTGAATACTGAATTACGTAATCGAATGGAAGATCAATGGTTAAATGATAGCTTGCTTGCGTATGTGGAGAAAGATATTTTTGACAAAATTGATAAAGAAGTTATCATGAAATAATTTCAAGATATGAAACCTCGTCGAAGAAGATTATAATCGTATATAATTTATTTTTTTTATTTTTTATTTATTTTAATGATTTCATTATGATTTTTAAGTATATGATTATTTGTTTTGCCTAAATATAATGTATGTTTTATTTTATTTAAATTATATAACGTTATTGAATATTATTTTACATAAAAATATTATACATTTAGTATGTTCTTAATTTTTGATATTTTTATTATTTTATTTATGTGCTCCCCTGAATAAATTTTCTGGGTTCGCCACTGCGTGCAGTTATCATAAACCTCTAAAAATCTATAGATCATCGAATGTTCATAATCATATAGGTCATTTATGGTTCTCCATAATAATAAACCTCTATTAGCTTGTAATTAAGTGTGTGTATATATTTAGCTAGTAATACATTTATTGTTTTACAAGATATTTCAACAGAGTTCCTGCAGATGACATTACAGGATAGTTTAGCTACAAATAATAATCAAGAATGTTTCTCTACTTAGAAAAAAATGCGTTGTGTTCTCAGTTTGACAGTTTCTAGAAGAATCATCTCTAGTTTATATTGCATTAATTGTACAATGTGGTCCAATTCATATACACTTAGACATTTGTCTCTGAATTAAATGTTTAGTTGTTGAACTTTTTATGAAGGAAAGGGAAATGCGAAAAAGCAGTACCTTTCCAAAGAAAATTATACCAATGAAATAAAATGTTGTCTTGTATGTTACCAGAATTGAAGGTGCATGCATGTCCTTTAAAACAAAAAAATGCTTTGTCAAAAACCTGTGAAAAATTCTTTTAAAAAAAATATATATTATTGTTTTTATAATGAAAGTTCGCTAACTTAAATAACAAACCAACAAAAATGAGTCTACTTGTATTTCAATCTAACCTCATAGGAGATAGATATCTTTTTATAAATTTACTCAATATTCAAAGATCATTAAAATATACATGTGTGACAAAAAATTTTATAGAATTTGTAGACCATAGACTTTATTAACAACTTATTATATTAATACGTTCCTCACATTTACATTAATAAAATTACAAATTCAAGTCTTATCCCCACCTCTAATTCCTAAATTTATAATAAAATAAAAAAAAGTTATTAACAACCAATTATTTTATTAGTCCCCTAATAGACTCTAAAAACCTCTAATATGTATACCATTTTACTTCCAACTTTGTAAATATCTTAATCAATGTTGAACTTGAAGAATTAATTAAAATCATTAAAAGAGCTTGATAGTCGTAACATTTTTACATAGCACCTACGTCAAATATCTAAAAAAAATCACAGGCATTATAAAGCATCCCAATGAGGCTAAAACAACCGAATTGAACATGCAGAAAATGGTAAGCACTAAAAATGTTGAAGATATACCATCTTTTATAATTTTCAGGTGGGAAACTCCATAAGTTTTTCTTTTGTGCAAAATCCTAATTTTCATTATCAGGATCTTGCACGAAAAGATACACGGGAGCTGGCACTGGAAACTTACTAATAACATCTTTATAACGCATATCTAATAGCTATATTAAATTACGGGCATCATGAGACACACCAATGAAGCTAAAACAATAGATTTAAACATGACAGAAAATGGTAAGCTGCCCTTGTCCTTCCTGAAGAACATAGCTTCATAAACAGGCAAATTGATCAGAACCACCATCCCACAAAGAAAAACCTGAGAGATAAAAAATTCCAGAGCTCCAAAATCCTGAAGAATCATCTTCAATGTGGCTCCAACTAAGCAGAAAAGATTCAGCATTGAAAGTGTTCCAATAATTGTGAACATGATAGATGAGCTTCCAAATTCCATGATTTCTTGCTCATATCTCTTGGACACATCCTCTGTCACCACCTTAGCAGTTAGTGCAAATGAAGTCTGGGATAGGCCTAATTGCTTGATTATAACCTCAATAAAAGCCAAGAAAAATGCGGTAGTTCTTCTGATCATCCACATTCTCTGTAAGTTCCACCAGATTTTGGGTGTGCTTCCACAGTTCAGGGCTTCAATGAGACTGTAGACAGTCTTGGTTATGAACACATATGAAAAGGGTATGAACCAGAGGCTTGATACCTGGGAAATAATATAAACCCTTAGACAAAAATATCAAAAACATCTGACATAAAGTATATCTCCCATATAATTTATATATGGTTAATTTGAAAATCACCTAAAATCATGAATTTTATGAACTAGTTACACTATAATATAATAACTAATCTATAATACGTATAGAGCAAAAACAACTAGAAATGTCAAACGGTCTAAATTGAATTAGACTCTCCAGGACCTGGTTTGGCCTGCCGAGCCAGACAAGTATGACCTTGAGCTAATTTGATATCTAATTATACAATAACTAATATTACATAACATTTGAAGTAATACAACAGATTAGTAACTAGCAAATCATATGAGATGGAAGTAGCATAAGAGTGAGAGGGGGATACCTTTGGGAACAAAGGGATGCCATGGAGCAAGTAGAGAGGAGGAACAATCACATAATAGAGTGTAGGCAAGGAAAGTGTAGCCCACAATAGATAAATACAGTAACCCATTTGGGCCCCTAGTTTGATCTTGCCATGACCATAAATGAAGGGGCAATACTTGGAGAAAAATATCTGAAACAAGCCCTCAGACCACCTGTTGAATTGAAGAAGAGCAATGTCCAAGGTGATTGGAGCCACACCCCAAAAGGCCTTCCTGTTTGGATTGTAATATATTGATTTCCATCCCCTGCATTGGATGGTCAAGCCAGTCACAATGTCTTCAACTGCACAACCATATACCAATCCCATCTGCAAAGTCATGTATCTTGATCAGTTTTCATACAATAATCAATCCAGAGGTAACTAAAAATTTTCCCCTTCTACTTTGATTAAAATACAGACAGATTTGCACAGTTTTAAAGCTCTTTAAGTATTAAAATTTATCAAAAAAAATATATATCTTTTGAACAGGTAGTTAAAGAAAACTATAAGTCGATTTAAACGGCTTATATTTTAACTAAATCTGAAACAGATTTATGCTAGTTCTCCAAATTTGACTAGAATCAATAGAAAGAAGAGAGACCTCTTTGCCCCATTTAGTGTCCTCCTCATAATTACGGTTGGCCAAAACTTTTGAAGTCTCTTCCAACTCATGAACAGTTCTTTCATTATTCCTTTTGGTCCCTATGACTCTGTTTCCTCTGTAATCCTCAGAATATTTTCTTCCAGAAAGACTATCTCTTCTATGGAAACAACCAGTGCCACAGTATAAAGCTGCATCGTAGCCACCAATGCCGGCAAGCTCAACCTTCATGATCGAAAAAATTCAGCACAGTTCGATATAATTTCTAAAAATGGAAATACAATAAATACATTTTTAATGTACTTCTATATTGGAAAGCATACCTGGTTGGTGACATGATTATTATTGGAGTAGAGATCATTTTTAGTGACATTTTTAAAACTTTGTGGATGTTGCACAAAGGCAACTTCATGGCCTCTCTTTTCATCCATGAAAAAACACAATGCATCTCTGATTGCATCCGCATCGTTTGCATACATGTCGCAGTCAAGACCAAGGATGATCGATCCGTTGCTTATTTCTGATGATACTCTTATCTGTGTTTATACAATATCTATGAGTCACACTATTATGTTAATTGAAAGAAGCAATAATTTTAGAGTTTTGATTAAATATTTCTACAAAAAATAGTAAAATTAATTAACTATGACCAACGTTTATATTTGGTTTTAAAAGAACATAGGATACACCTTCGATTCTTTTTTTTTTTTGATATTTTATTATTTTTTAATAAATGATTGTGTGTTTCAAATCATTTTTCTCCTAATAATTTTTTTTCTAATTTACAAAATAAAAGAAAAAAAAAATTTAAAAAAGAAGACCAAATGTCCTTAGAACATTTAGTATATTGTATAAATATTGTTATTTGTTACCAATGAATTCGTGGCTCCAGCTTTGAAATTATGAGGCCATCCTGGTCTCTTCTCTCTTGCCATGTACACCAAAGTTGGCAATCGGCATCCTTCTTTGTCCACGGCATTTGTGTCTCTTCCATCTATTATGATCTAAAACAAATTTTAACAATAAATTAATGCATATTAAAAAATGATATGATTGATAATAAGTACAAAGTTTATCAATTTGGATACAGTAAATCAAAATTATATATACAGATACCTGAATGATTGACTGATGATTCTGCTTAGTTACGTTATCATTCCATTCTGAGAATCCTTTGTGTTGGTCTCTTATTTCTTCAGAAATTCTTCCTTGCGTAATTGTTGATTCGATTCGATTTTTTGTTTCTTCATATTTTATCTTTAAGAAAAACAAAATGATAAACTTTAATTTGTTTACAAAATTGTATAATTTGCTTCTTATACAACCTCTCTTTAAGTTCAGTTCTAATTATAGCAGGAAGGCACAACAAACAATCAAACACACTAGTGCTCTCTTAGGACTTTTGTCGAACATTTGGTGGACGACTCCCAACAACACTAGTAACACCTAAAATCTTGTTTAAATGGTCACAAAAATAACATAATATAATGGCAACACAATAAAGCTAAAAACAAATCAATCACAACGCAACACAACACAAAATTTTTACGTGGTTCATTAAAACGGTTATGTCCACAGAGGTCATCAATTTCTCTACTATGAAAATAACAAGGTTGCAAAAGATTACTTCTACTCACAAGCTGTCTTCTTCCACTAAATCTCAATCTTTCAATCTCACAAGGTCTCAATGTCAAGGTTTCTTTATTCTCCCAATTTATAGAGACACAACACTCACAATTCCACTCTACACTTAAAACTCTCTTAATAATATAACAATATATATTAAGAGACTTTCTCAAATTATAACAAAGCCCACCCAAATATGAAATTACAAAATAGCCCTAAATAATTACCACATATGAAGTTACTTTAAGACATACATTAACAATCTCCACCTTATTGAAAAAAAACTTCAACCTTGAAAATTATTGGATAACGTGCTTTCACTTTAACAAGAAATCCTCTGTCTCAACACACCTCAAGTGGTGACGTGACCACTTTAAGATCAACAAGAGCAAATGTTTTACAAGCTTAAGTAATGTTTAAAATTGTCTGTTGAAACCAATTTAGTGAGCATATCGAATGTGTTTTCGTCCGCGTGAACGTTTTTAATTAAGACTTCACCCGAAGCAATCCAATCTTTTATTCAATGTAACCGGATGTCAATGTGTTTGGTTCTTTATATGGAACACTTGACTCTTTGTTAAGGCAATGACCCTTTGACTATCACACTTAAGTAATATCATATTTTGCTTAACTCTCATATCATTCTCCTCAACCAAATTGCTTCCTTTGATGCTTCCATGATTGTCATGTATTCTGCTTCAGTAATAGACAAAATACTAGTAGATTGGAGCATAGATCATCAACTAATTGGTCCACCCGCACATGTAAATACATACCCCATTATAGACCTCCTTTTGTCTAAGTCACTGGCATAGTCGGAATCAACAAGTTTCATCATATTTTCTTTCAAACAAAATTCCCAACTTCTTAATACCGTTCAAGTACCGCAACAACCATTTAATGGCATTCCAATGCTCCTTGCTCGAATTTACCATGTACTTGAAAACTACAATAACAGCTTGGGAGATATTGAGTCTTGTACATGTCATGGCATGCTTAAAACAACCAATCGCATTTGCATATGACACCTTCGTCATCTCTTTTATCTTGAAATTGGTATAAGGACATTGCTTTGCACTCAATGCAAAATGTGAAGCAAGTGGAGTAGACACGGCTTTAGCATCAAGCATATTAAACTTCTCAAGCACCTTGTTAATGTACATTTTTTAAGTTAAACATAACTTCCTTGTTTTCTAGTCTTTTTTAATCTCCATTTCAAGAATCTTTTTAGTAACTCCAAGATCCTTCATGTCAAATTTTCTCCCAATAATTCTTTGAATTCATTAATTTTGACATATCCTGACATGCTATAAGTATATCATCTACATACAACATCAACAAGATAATTATACCATTATCAAACATATGAGAATAAACACAATAATCATACTCACTTCTCTTATAGCCAATCTTCAATATATAAGAATCAAAGTGCTTGTACCATTATCGTGGAGATTGTTTAAGTCCATAAAAAGACTTCTTCAATCGATGAACAAGGTTTTCCTTTCTAACTTCCTTGAACCCTTCCGGTTGAGTCATATTAATGACTTCTTCTAAATCTCCATGAAGAAACGTCGTCTTCATATCAAGTTGCTCTAACTTCATGTCATATTGAGCTATTAAAGCTAACAATATCCGAATAGATGTATGTTTCACCATCAATGAAATTTCATTGTAATCAATGTCTTTCTTTTATGAGTAGCCTTTAGCAACCAACCTTACTTTAAACTTTAGTGTTTCATTCTCACATATGTCTTCTTTCTTTCTAAATATTCATTTACAATCAACAAGTTTTCGATCTTTAAGCTTAGGAACTAACTCTCAAATGGAGTTCTTTTGTAGACATTCCATTTCCTCCACCATAGCTTTCACCTAGTTTTTTCCATCATGACAAGCAATGGCTTCATGAAATGAAATTAGATCTCCCTCACTAGCTATAAGTGCAAAATGCACTTTCTTATTTTCATCATCCCAATCATACCTTTGTGGAGGTCTTATGGTTCTTTTTGGCTTTCCGTGGACTATGGATCTTGGTTTTTCATAAATCTCTTCTTACTAAATCTCTTCTGGTTGCACCTATTCACTTTCTCTATTAATAAATTTTGTAGTAATAGGAATTTCGGTGATAACTCTCTTTTCACCATCACCTTTCTTAAATTCTTCCATTGGCATAAAAGCTTCATTGAAGACTATATCTCTACTTAGAACTTTTTTCTTGTTGGTCATATAATAAAGTTTGAATCCCTTCACTCTTTTCTCAAAGTTAAAAAATATGAATTTAAGTGACTTTGATTGTAGTTTGTTTCTCTCATCACTTGGGATAAAAGCATGTGTCTTATATCCGAAAACTTTTAAATTTGAGTAATCAACTTTCTTGCCCATCCATAACTTTTCCATCGATTTAAACTCAAATACCTTCAATGGTGACTGGTTAACCAAATAACAAGTCTAGTTTACAGCTTCTGCCTAAAAAGATTTGAGTAACCTGGCATGAAGTCTCATGTTTCTAGCTCTATCTAAAAGAATTCTATCATCCTCTCCGTGGCACCATTTTGTTGAGGATTTTTCTTCACAGTGAAATGTCTAATAATGCTTTCAAGTTTATAAACTTTAATAAATTTATCATTTCGGTACTACCTCCGTTGTCACTTTGCAAATACTTGATTTTTCTTCTCATTTGGTTTTCCACTTCTGCCTTCCATTCCTTAAACTTCTCGAAGACCTCAGATTTCTCCTTCATAAAGTACACCTAAACTTTCCTAAAAATATTATCCACGAATGTAATAAAGTAATGGGCTCATTATTTGATCTAAATGGTGTTGGCCCCCACACATCAAAATGTATATAATCAAGCAACCTCTTGCTTCCATTTTCTTTGCTCGAAACTTTGAAGCTCATCTTGCTTTGTTTTTCCATAACACAATACTTGCAAAATTCTAGCTTGTATGACCCCATACATTTCAACAATCTTCACCAATGTAGTTTTTGCATTGCTTTGTCACTCAAGTGCCCCAACCTTAAATGCGAAAGTTGAGTTTCATCTTTGCAAATGTCTCCTTCCACAAAGATAATTGTTCCATCTAAAATTATGTTTCTAGAAAGCTTGTAAAGATTGTTGTCTAATTTAGTATCTCGCATCATCACCATAGATCCTTTTGACACCTTAATAACCCCATCATTTGCAAAAAGAACACCCATTTATATCAAGTGTACCTAGAGATATCAAATACTTCTTGAGTGCCAAAACATGTCTCACACTACCTAAGGTTTTCATAATCCCATCAAACATCTTGATCTTGATTGTACCGATCTTAATGACCTTACAACTTGCATTGTTACTCATTAGGACTTCACTTTCGCTTTAAGTCTTATAAGTGTTAAATCATTTACGATTTAACCATATGTGAAAAGAGCACTTGGAATTAAGAATCCACATGTCCATAGCATTGACTAGTAGAAGCCATTACCAAAAGTTCACCATAACTGTCAGAACCTTAACCTTCGGGTACACGACCTTTAAATGCAACATTCGCCATAGAGCTTGTCTCAACTTTCTTGTCTTCTTTGATCTTCGCTTTGATCTTCACTTTGAGCTTTCTACACTCTTATTTATAATGCCCTTTTTTGCCATAATCATAGCACTCCACATTTTTCTTTCTAAACTTCGATCTAAAGTTCTTCGTTGACCTACTTCTTTCTTTTGTTTGACCCTGCTCACTAGACTCCCTTGCCAAGAGTCTTTCACCTTAAGCTTCCCTTTCATTTGTTTTGTCCAATTTCACATAAGAAATTATATCGGAAATAACAACATCAAATTCAAGAGTTTTATTGCCGAACAATAAAGTAGTCCTAAAATGCTTAAAGGAATCTAGTGAAGACCTTAACAACAATAGAGTTTTATCCTCCTCCTCATACTTTACATTAACGTGTGCTAGATCACTAATATACCGGTTAAACTCATTCATGTGTGCTATCACATCTTTATCCTCTTCCATTTTTAGACCAAAGAGTTTATCTTTTAGAGTCAATTTGTTGGAGAAAGATTTTCCTATGTAGAGCTTCTCTAGCTTCTCTCATCTATCCTTAGTACTTTTCTCTTTCATGACATTATAAATCAATTCATTGGAAAGGTGTAACTCTATAGAACTCATAGCCGTCTTATCTAATACTTTGCACAACTCTAAAGACATATCCCTAAGCTTGGATCAACTCCCGAAACAAGAAAAAACAAGTCTTATTGGATGAGGATGTTCTTCATCTCCCTTTGCCATAATGTAAAGATTGATTTTTCATCAAATGACTTCACTTCAAACTTCACCCATTAAAGCTTCCAGACATATGGTACTCCTCTTAGCCATACAAACAATCTTGTCTAACCTAGTGCTTTGATATCACTTGTAGGAGGAAAGCACAACAAGAATAATCAAACACACTAGTACTCTCTTAGGACTTTTGTCGAACACTTAGTGGACAACTCGCAATAACATTAGTAACATCGAAGATCTTGTTTGATTAGTCACACAAATATAACAAGTAACATAAGATAATGGCTAGAACATAATAAAGCTAAAAGCAAATCAACCACGACACAACACAAAAGATTTTTATGTGATTCACCAAAATAGCTACATCCACAGAGGTCATAGATTTATCTATTATAAAAATAACAATGTTACAAGAGATTACTTTTATTCACAAGTTATCTTCTTTCACTAGATCTCAATTTTTCAACCTCATAAGCTCTCAATGTTAGGGTTTTTTTGTTCCCTAATTTGTAGAGACACACCACTCTCACAAATTCCACTTTACACTTAAAACTCTCTTAATAATAGAACAATATATATTAAGAGGCTTTCTAAAATTATAATAAAGCTCACCCAAACATAAAATTACAAAATAACCCCAAACAACTACCACACATAAAGTTACTTTGAGACATACATCAACAATAATACAAACATATTTGATGGATTTTCTTTCATAATTTTTAACCTGTTTGTATTTAAATATTCCTGAAAATAAAAACAGTAAAGAAGTTGAAATTTTTGAATAAAGTTGACCTACTGAATGTTTGAATTATCACAAAATATCATGTGATTTCCAATGAATTACATAATCACGATAGATTGTCTATTAAAACATTTATAAAAAATAAAAAATAATAAAAAAAAACAACAACAACAACTTTATATCTTCCAAAAGCTCATATAAAATACATTGAAAAACGGTTTTCGATTTTTTCCCATTTAGGAAAAAAAAATTCTTTTTTTCAAATTAATTGTAAATTATCTATAATAAAAGAAAAAATATCCAAGTAAATTAACTTGAACCAAACACATGTTCTTTACTATGATATATATATATATTTTGTACTTATCCCTTATATATATATATATATATATACTTATTTATTACCTTGATAGTTAACCATTCTTTAGCAAGAATGATGTCTTTAACATCATATGGTTTAGCAAAATAGGCTTCAGGATTTCTTGGTTCCACATTGAATTTCTTGCAGAAGGGAATCCAATACTTGGAAAACTTAGAGGCCTCAAGGAGAGCATAGAATGTAAATTCTGATCCACCATCATCAGAGAGATAAACACTCAGTTTCTCAGGTGGGTAATTGTAGGACATAGCTGATAAAACGGTGTTAATCACCAATGTTGGTGGCTCCATCACTGGATCTGCGGTGCACACAAAAATGTCAACGCCTGGTAATTTGTCTTCATATCTGTCGTAAGACAAAAACAAACAAATAAATAAATATAGTTAGATTTTCCGCATAAGTTTTGAAAAACAAAAAAAAATTGATGATATATTTTTTAAAAATAAAAAGTCAACGACACAACTAAGCTAGTTTTAGTTGCTTAGTGAATGTAAACCTGGATTAAATGGTAATGGAAGTCATTGTAATTCATGGTAATTTTCTTTTATATTTCTCCTCAATTAATCTTTTCAGGGAATTTATAATTTTGTTGGATAATATAAGCTTTTTACAATTAATCAAGTAATCTTTTTCTTTTTAATAATAATAATAATAATAACCATCGATAAAAGATCTAATTATATGAGCTATCAAAAGCCTGCTCATATTTACTCATGTTAAAAACTATATATGACCCAAAATTTTACTTTTATTTTTAAAGAAATCTACTTTGATAATAAATAGATAAAACTCTCTATAAATAGTGATAAATACATATAATTAGAGTTAATAAAAGGGAGAATTTAAAAAACTGCCTCCATTTCAAAACTAAAAATCATTTTGCCTCTCCTTAAAAATATATATATTTTTTTAACTCTTTAAATAAATAAATTACATATAATATCCCGTGATTTCAAAACTAGCCCTGTGTGTAAAATTTTAAAAATATCATGGTGGAAAGAACGTGATTGGACGGATTTTTGGTCAATATGAGATATTATATATAATTAATTTCTTTGATTGAGTAAAAATGAATTTTCCTTCGATTAGGCAAAAAATGATTTTTTTCTTTCGAATTTGAATAGTTTTAAATTTTTTATAAAACAAAATGTTATATTATTAATCATTTTTGTTAAAGATAATTGATAGTTAATAACTTAATATAGTTGGGATATGATGCTCTCACCGTAGTCAGTTAGTCAGAAAATTGCGAATCTGAGATGTCATCAATGGCAGCTTGACTTTCGTTAGCATTAATTCTTTTCCCTCTTGTCGTTTTGTCAAACATTTTTGTTTTCCTACGTAATGAAATGCTAACAAAATGTTATATTATTAATCCTTGTCGTTAAGGGTAATTGATAACTAGCGTGATTGGAGATGGCCATCGTCTCTCTATAGTCAATTAATGAGAAATAATAACTGAGATGTCATCAATGGCGGCATGACTTTCCTTAGTATTCTTTTCTCTTTTGTAAGTTTGTCAAACACTTAATATCAACCAGTTTTGTTTTCCTACATAATGCAATGCTCACAAAGTTATGATTCTTATGAATGAATAAGTAGTATTTCCATTTTTCACAATTAAGTTGTGTTTTCAATTAAGCTAACTATATAATAACAAGGTGTTCGAGAATGACGACAAGGCCAAACCCACTTGTAATCAGCCGCCCGTTGCACGTTCTATAATTTATTAAATTAATTAAAAACAACATTAATGAACTTTGGTTTTGGCCAAACCCACTTGCAATCAGCCGACCCCTGCTCGTCCTATAATTTATTAAACTAATTAAACACAACGTTAATGAATTTGGTTTTGGTTTTCGACCTTTTATTATAATAGTTTATAATCACGTAGTTTTTCGCATCATTTCCGATTTAAAACTGACCATGCATACTTGAAATAATTGTGTGATATATAATTCCTTTCGATTTATATATATTTCAAACATAAAATTTGTAATAATTCATTAAAACTAGAGAAAAGATATAATAACATAAATTTTTATCTTTATTATATCAACTTAAAGAGCTATTAAATCTTTTATTTACTTTTCGTAAAAACAAATTAAAAAAGACAATAAGGAAAACTCGGAGAAAACCGTTTTTTCTATTTTGATTCCTCGCAGAGAACTTATTCTCTTGAAACTGAAATGATAATTACTATATAAATTAAAAAAAAAAAAAATTACTTAAGTTTGTAATTCAATTATATCTTTCTCTGTCCACTTTTTATTGGTGCTGATATCCTATAAAAATAAATGAATTAAAAGTAGATGATAACATTTTTCAAAAACCTGAAGGAAACAAAGACAAATAAAGAAAGAAGAAGAGAGGATAAAAACCTGAGGGAGAGCCTATCTTTGAAGGGGAAACGATAGCAGACATTGAAACGAACAGGCTGAGTGATGATCCAGTAGAATCCGAGCCAGCCTTCTGCCATGAACATGCCAATCCATGCCCATCTTCCTTCGTCTCCAGCTTTTGGGACCTTTAATATCCTGTACAACCATATCAACAATATCCCCACCATTATTGTTCCTGCAAAGAGCCTGTAAGCAACCCTGCCCTTTGCTTTTTTCGTCTCGAAAAGAGGCTGCTCTCCGCGGCCACCACCATCACCTCTAGTACTCATATTTGACCTTCACTTCTTGATTCCTCAGAAGCACTCTCTCTTTGTGTATGTATATATAAATGTGTCCGTAATATATTGTGTTTATATGTATGCGCATCCACATACACACACAATATATATGTGTATGTGCATGGTAGTCATTTCACATGCACATGAATTTGTCGCAGTTTATATATTAATTATTAGCCACGCATTTTAAAATTTTTTGTTGGCTTCAAGAAATCTTAAATCTAACGGCTGAAAATGAAATGCTTTAGTTGTCTTTATTCTATTTTTTAAGTTGGACATTCAACAGGTTGAAAACTCTCATAATCTGTCCAAATCAAACTATACGTATAGCCAAAAGAGGAATTTTTTTTTTTTTTTTTTAACTGAGCCAAAAGAGTTATTTACATGAATATGAACAATCTATATCTCTATAATTTTCTGCATATATGTGTATAAATATGAAACCATCTCATGTGATTGGATAGCTATCACACACTGTAAAGGTGAAAAGTGTATAGTATTTTATAGCATAAATAAATTACAATTAGTTATATATCCAGTTGAAAGTCTTATTAGGTGGAGCAACATTTCGTATTTACTACAATTGACCCCCCAGTATTAGTGGATGTCTATCAAAGTTAATTAACTGAGAGGTAAAATTATCTTTTGACCTTATTTTTTTTATTTTTTATTTAAAATAAATATTAAAAACTTTAAAATAAATTAAATATTTTTTTAATTAGATATTATTTTCATCACATATCTTTACTTCTTCTTTTACTCCACCATTGATGATGATTCTTCTTCTTCTTCCCTATCCACTTCTTCATCTTTTTCCACATCGCCAACCTCCACTTCTTCTTCTTCTCTATCGCTAACCTACTCTTGCTCTTCTTCCCCATGTGCCACCGTTTAAAAACATCAACACAAACATCATCTTCTTCATCTCTCTATCACCGTTCTTCTTCTTCCTCTTCTTCATCTCTCCTCTCTCTCCACCTCCAACACGATGCCGACGATTCTAAAACCAACAGTGTTTCCCTTTCCTTCCTCTTCTATCATCTAGGTTTTTTATGATTGCAAGTGGGTGCGATAGGTGCTTGATGTTTGATGATTGTAGGTGGATGTGGTGCATGTTTGATGTTTGATGTTTGATAAATGCAAGTGGGTTTCCAGTAGATGCAATAGGTGGGTTTGCAATGATTGATGTGGGTGTTTGATGTCGGTGGGTGTTTAATGTGTGGTGGGTGCTTGATATTTGATTATTGCATATGGGTGTAGTGCATGTTTGTTATTTGATGATTATAGATAGGTTTCCAATGGAAGCAATGGTTAGGTTTTTAATGGTTAATGCTGGTGTTTGATGTTGATGGCTATTTAATGTGTGGTGGGTGGGTGTTTGAAGAAAAAAATTGGAAAAAACAAAAAAAATTGTCTTAGTTCATTCTTGAACCCAGAAATTTGGGTTCATTTGAATGAATCTATTGAACCCAAATTTTTCGATTTGAAGAAGAAGGGAAAAAAGGAAGAAGAAAAAGTGGAAGAAGAGGAGAAGAAGAAGAAGAATGAGAGAGAGACTATGACATATGACAGGAGAGATGATGAGGAAGAAAGAGGAAATTTTTAATTTTTTATTTAATCAATTAGGTCAACTTCAATCACAAAAAATGATTCGGTATTTTCGCTGCTTTGATACTATTTATTGTCAAATATAATGGAATCTTGCTAACGATATGAGGGTCAATTATAACAAATATGAAACGATTATTCCGTCTGAATAAAAATTTTAAGTAGATGGTTAAATTGTAGTTCGCTTTTATGATACATTTGGTAAGTAAAAATATACACATACGGAATACGATAAGAACATCTCCAATGCAAATGTGAATTGTCTTTTAAAAAAATAGATATATCATTAATGTCAAGGAAATGTACATTTTATGTGGTATAAATATGAATTAATAGACACTCAAGTCTAAAAAGGCTCTCCAATGCTATTCTATTCATTTCAATGATGAATAGTCAAAGAATAATATATCATTAAAATAAATTATTATAAAATATTATTTTATGGAAGTTTCAATTATATATTGCTGACATAGCTATCAAGAAGGCTCTCTAGAAATAGACATTGAGGTTGACAGCCTCTATTTTTTTTTTTTTATCACGTCAGATTGATAATGATTATAGAAGTTTATATTTGAGAGCTTAATTTTAACACTTTATCATTTTATCTCACGTGACACTCCGTTTTTTCACAATTTATACTTACATCGGAGATGCTTTAATAATTGGTTAATTTGTATACAACATTGATTGGTTGGTCATTTCAATTGTCAAATCGAAACTATCCCATGTGTCTGAATAGCTAAGGAAAAAATTATTTTTTTTTCTCATAGTCTTTCTTTACGTAGATATAAAAAAGACAAAAACCAAAAACAAAAAAAAATACGTGTAAGAATGAACTTCACACAGTGCAGGGGAGAAAGAGAGGGCCTGATAGAACTTGCAAGCCAGCCTGCTGCTTCAATAAAATCTTGTGGTTGAATATATTAATAGATTCTACGGCATTAGTGGAAGGTACTATTTCATTATGTTTGATAGTGCTTTTATAGAAAGCACTTTTTAAAATAGTGATTTTTCTTTCTTTCTTTCTTTCTTTTTTATTATTATTATTACCACCGAATTCTCAACCCATCTTTTCTGCTACAAACTCATTCTTTTTTTTTTTTTTTTTTTTTTGAGAATAATGGAAATTTTCATGAAACAACACCACAAGAAGTGAAAGAAGAGATTACAAACTCTCACCCTAATATTTCTCATCGCGGCACCTTGGAGACGACCCTCATGACAACTCAACCAGCTCTAGTGGAGGTTTCATCAGATACCGTAATGAAGGGACTCCGTTTATAATTTACCTACTCTCTGTAACAGGTCAATTAACTCAGGCTGAGATGGGTGAACAAACTCAAAGCCAAAAAGCAGTAAATAAGACTTCAGAGACTTGCTTTTCAGTAGGGAAGAAATCGAGGCGTGCTAGGAAGGTCAACTCGTTGTTTTTTTTTTTTTTTTTTTTTCTAAAGTAAAAAAATTGTTATTGGATTCAGATAATTATTATAATAAATCGAAATAGAATATTAATAATACAATTTAAAATATTACTTTCAATTAGAAGAGATCTACTAGTATAAAGATGAAAAAAAAAATTCACACGAAATTAAGAAATTAATTCATATGTAATCATGGAAGAAATATTATTATTATTATATATTTGAATTTAATAGGTGGGTGTTGAAACGACGCCACGCATGATGGAGGCACGGGGTCGCTCTCGCAACGAAAGACTATATATCAACTCGATTTGTTCAGTCTATTTGTATCGTTGTATGTGTACCTAAACTTGTTTTGTATCTATTTGGAATTTTTAGTCACAATCTGAATTCTGTCCTACTTATTTAATTGGACAAATGAAACCGTCCTGCATAAATCTTTTCTTGTAATGAAATTATCTACAATATATATATATATATACACACACATGTATATAACAGCTTTTAAGATCTGGACGACATTTTCACATCAAAAAACCAAAAGAGTACAAACAAGCAAATCAATGTTAGATTATAAAGATGAATAATAATGGAAATGTGAGGACAAAGTAAATGATGTGAGGAATATTTTCTATGAAAATTATTCAGAAATATTAATTTGTTCCTTGGTGAAATTATTTTTCTCTTGTCATGTGATATTTGATTATCCAGTTTGACTTCCTATGACTTAAAAATAAGACCAATTTTTTGTAATTTAGTTTATGTGATTTTGATTATTGGATTAAGGTATTGTCTGACTATCCAGGACGTACGGTTTCTTATAGGGTAGTTTGTATAGTGACTCAAAATTAATTTAATTTCAATGATAAGATTTTTTTTTGCTTTCAAAGAGAACTTTAATTATGCTAATCTTCACATGCACATTTGGTTTCAATTTTTATATGAGATAAGATAAGTTCGTAATAAATGATGGATTTAATATTAATAATTTTTAATGAGTAAAGAATAACACATAATATCGTTGCTTGCAATCAGCTTGAACAAGACTGAATAATTAAAATTGAATGATTGATTATGCTTATAGTTTCTCACAAAGCTATTCGTTAGTGCCGGGAGGCATGCATGTTTGCAATGGGTTTGGGATGGTCACATCTTACCTACCCAAAAACAATTTGGGTTATATGAATAAAGGTCAGCTGGGAAATTATGCACGCTTTGAAAAAAAAAATGATTGTTTTGATTTTGTAATATTACAAAGTCACTTTACAATATTAGAGTTGAGATCCTATATATAAATCTTTTTTTTTTTCATTAGATTGATATAAAAAAGTCAAATCTACAATGATCACCTATTAAATTGACACACTCTAATTTGGTCCATATATGTTACTACTTAAATTATAAGGTGCTGAGATTGTCATACATAAATGTGATTTATGCATCCATATTATAACAAAAAATTTAATTAAAAAACATTATTTTTTTATAAAATGTCTAATAAGGATAATTTTTTTTAATTAAAAATAAATCAAATACTATATGCACCTATTAATTTTACCTTTAAAACTCTCTGGTTTAGAAAGAAAAAATGTAGCATTAACCCTTATTGAACCCTAATTCCGTTTCAAGTATCAAAGTTTCAAGTACCATTAATTTGAGATTAGTTTGATGCAAACCTCACAGTCAAGAGTCAAAAGTTTTGGATAAAATTAAAAACAAAACCAATAAATCTATTTGTATTTTAATCATCACAAAACAGGACCACCCCGTTTCTACAATTAATGTATCTCTCAATCCTCGTTTCCACGTTAGACTTTGAAACCCAATCCTCATTTCTACATTAGACTTTGAAATCTATGTTATCAAAATTTTAATGCGGCCGAACTCGTCGCTTCTGAGGTCTGCCCAAGGGAGATTTCGGGTGACTGATCTGAACATGTCACGATAGGCCATCGAGATCTTGATCATAGCTTTTGGTCGATATAGCGTGCATGACACGTTTCGAAGCTGTATTCTGCATGGCGCCTTTGACATCTGTTGACCCACGACTCTGAGGAGCATGACAGAGATGGATCTTCCAGCAGATGGAATACCATGTTCATCTGGCAGACAGATGAATGTTTGACGAATCCGACTACCAGGAGGATTTGGGAGGCGGATTATGAGTCAATACCTCTGCAACCAGTCACGACAATGAGGCAGGCAATATCGCGGGTGAAAGAGCCAGTATACGATCACGATCACGGGTTAGCGATCAGTCTAGACGGATCATCTTGGATGAGAAAGCCTTGTGAACATGTCTGATGGATGACTCCTCTTGGCGGATATCTCAAACGGATAGAATCGGCGAACAGACAGACGGTCAATCATGGCGGACAAATTGGCGAATAGATTGAGCGGACACGGTCAGCGGTCAGCAGTCAGTCTGAGCGGTCATAGCCAACGACCAGGGAGCAGGGCTAGCGATCAGACTGAACAGACAGAACTGACGGATAGACTGACGGATGGAGTTAGCGGTCACAACCAACGGATAGGCTGAGCGATAGCGATCAGCGGTAAAGCCGAGTGATCACAAATGGACCCCTTGTCAGGAAGGTGGACTGGAGGAAGGGTGGATCCTTGAATCTTCGGGCCATTAGACCTGCACTGTAGATCTTTCTGGGCCCGATCATTCTGATCGCTAAATTATCCATAACAAATACTATATGCACCTATTAATTTTACCTTTAAAACTCTCTGGTTTAGAAAGAAAAAATGTAGCATTAACCCTTATTGAACCCTAATTCCGTTTCAAGTATCAAAGTTTCTCATGAAATACACCATCTTCATATAATAAAGTAATGGAAAAAGAAATTTCAAAAACTTTGATCATACAAAGGTATGCAATATAATGTTATTTTTACTTTGTATTTGTTTAATTGTTTAGAGAGTCATATATAAAATATGCGCAATTACTAAATTAGTGTGTGTTTTTTTCTTAGCATTGCAGTAAAGTATTAAATACACTTCATATATTATGCTGCAAAAAAACTTTCACATCTCCAGCGATATTTTAACACTCACAGTTTTAGGAACAGCAAAGAGACAGAGAAGATGATGTGTTTATGTTTACGTTTAAAAACTCAAACTTCAAAAAGGCTTTTTTTTTTTTGGTTCAATTTTTTCCACTGTCATGTATATCTTTTCTGTCTTAAGTCAAGTTTCCAATCAAAGGCATGGAGAAGAGATGCCATTATCCACTGCACCATCATGTGAGCCAAAGGCAAGCCGGGACAAATCACATGGCAAGGGATTGGACATATATAGTTTGCGATATTAGGCCTTCCAATTTATTCAGATTTCTTCCGATAGTTGATCTAATTATGCCTTCCAATTTCTTCCATATAAGTAATTTATGGGTGGATAAAAATACCATTGACATTAATTGGGTGTTTATAATAACAAATTAATTTTCAAAATTATATATGGGTGTATTTATAAATGGGTTTAATTCTTATTTATGGATAAATAAGGGTATTATTGGATTAATTTTGGTGTTTATGGTAATAGTTTAATTATTAAAACTTTGATATAAATTTATTTATAAAAATGAGTGTGTAAATCATATTTATGGATGGTAATATCCCCAACCTAAATTCTAATCTAATTTCATAATTTTAAACATAATGTATTTATTCAATGGCTTTCTTAGATGTTTGTTCTTAAAAAATTTAAAAACAAAAAAAGGTGTACATTGTAACTACCGTTCAAATCCATTGCATCGTATTTGATCACTCTTAAAATATGAATTTTATCATAAATTGATAATAAATTAGGGCAATTGCCGGTTATATTTGAATTATTTGTATTGCTGTTTATCCTGACTTCATTTTTCAAAAATGAAACAAACTCTATATTTTTAAAAGGGAAAAGAGTCTTTTTTTAATTATAATCACAAAATATGCACTAATAATTAAGAATGTATCAAGATCTATCAAAATTTAATACACTATATATGCAGTTTGAGTAATTATCAAAATCGAGAATATATAGTACTCCCACCATGTAAAATGAATAATTTTCATGTATATTAATAATATATATAAAATAATTTTTTTAACTTCTATTTAATTATAAAGAAAAAGATAAAAGAGAGAGAAAGGAATTTAGTTCACAATAGTTTTTTAGAGTATAACATAATGTCCTTCCGAGCTTGATGGCACAAAATTGAACGATAAGCTTGTCTAATCATTTTAAAATTTCTTGATTAAAAAACCCATTAATTTGAGATTAGTTTGATGCAAACCTCACAGTCAAGAGTCAAAAGTTTTGGATAAAATTAAAAACAAAACCAATAAATCTATTTGTATTTTAATCATCATAAAGATGGCAACAAAACAGGACCACCCCGTTTCTACAATTAATGTATCTTAATCCTCATTTCCACGTTAGACTTTGAAACCCAATCCTCATTTCTACATTAGACTTTGAAATCTATGTTATCAAAATTTTCGACTCTCCGTCTTTGGTGGCGCCGGCTACCCCAGTGCCTCCTTTTGTAAGAGGCATGGGTTCGCTATCATTCCCTAATATCCAAAAATATATATATAATATAATAATTATAATTATAATTATACTAAATATTCAATTTTTCATTATTATATGTGGATTGATCTCTCATATTTATGTGGGTAATGGATCTCTCCCAATTGAGAGTTGTCATCCGATCTATGCCCCAATGTCCTATCTTGATTGGTCTCGATCATCTTTTGGACTCGTCCCAATTACAGTTCATGTACTCAAAAAAAAAAAAAAAAAACTACTCTCCATATGTCAAATTGTCAATGGTATTTAAACTCGACTTCTTACACTGATTAAAGACTTTAAAGAATTTCTAATCGTATTAGCTATTCATTTTTCTTAATAAAAAAAGTTAATGGTACTAACTATCAATTGTCTTTAACCAAAAAGGTTAATAATGTGACATTTTTATTGGTTTCAATCACTTTTCATACTGTTAGCTATCATAAAAAACTTGAATCACTCAAACTAAATATAGAGTATAATAAAACTTTAGTTGAACTCTTTAACATATTATTTTAATATTTAATTTGTGATAAAATAAATAATTTTCTTTTTTAAAAAATAAATGTATAATATTTTTCATTTATTTAATTAAAATAAAGAGAATATTTGGGGTGACTCAAACAAGAGTTGCTATCCAAAATAGTTTTGCAGTTTGCTTATTATTTTAACAAAACTATTTTAGCTAAAATTTGGCTAACATTTAGACAGTTCGGTTGAGATGGTTAAGGTATCTAATACTTAGAAAGTTATAAATATATGTATGTATGTATCAAGGGTGTGCTAGTCTTTTTAAAAGTCAAATGCAAGTCTATTTAACCACCGTAAGTTTAAGGGGGTTTGTGTAGAATAACAAAACTTTTCAGTCTTTTCCAAGTGTCCAAACGGCAAAACCTCAGGGAGTCCAGTGCAATTTCCCCTCATATTTAACCGATTTCAATGCACTTGGACCGCATAATTATCTTTTATAGTTATAAACTAAATTAGGTTGAGATCTCGAGGGACTGCTTCAAAGATGGTTGGTGCAGCAAAATCTGACTGTATCTTATTCTTATCTGAACCAAGACACAACAGACAAACCGTCTTGACTAGAATTTGGCACCGCTGTCTTATTTTATTTATAAAATCTGTGATAAGGTTTTGATAATTTAATAAATCTTACATCGTTTTTCAAAAATAAAAAAAAAAATAAAAGAATTGTCTCGTGTGTAACTGCGTTGGCAGCCACAGCCCATGCTGCCAATAAAGTGTGGCTTGTTTCATCTCATCGTTATGTATGAATTATTCTTCGAATTATATTATCAATGTCTTATATCGTTTTATCATAATTATTCTTTGAATTAGTTTTAATAATTTAAAAAATAAAATAATAAAAAATTTATACCCGAGGAAAGACTTGATAAATGTAAACCTTAATATAAGTGATCCAAATTCCAAATACAAGGACGATTCAATTAGTGTAGCACAACACCTCTAATTAATACATTAGCAACGCGCAAGTTTATTAGCATGATGAGCAAACACATTAAATCTGCTTTTCATAAATAACGATAGGATTCAGATACTCATATCTATAAAAAGTGAATATTTACCTCCTAATTCACTCATATATAAATAAATTACTCATAATTAAATTCCTTTAATTTTTATTTAACATGAGTTTCTCACTCCTTACTAATATTGTGTTTCGGATTGTTCCATAAAATCTTATCACTCCTTACTAACATTGTGTTTCAGATTATTCCATACAGTCTTATCAAAGTGATCTCAACAAATTTAATTGTTGATGTAATTATACCTATAATATCCAAAAAATAATAATAAAATAAAATAATGCATTACCAGTTTACCACAACGGGGATTCAATTGACCTTTGGCAATTGTATTTTACAAACTACAACCGTTTTCTGATTATTGGGATAGGAATTCAAAACTTATAAATAATAATTAATCTCTCAATGAATGTGTTTCAAATATGTTCTATAAAAATTTTTACTCATACGAGACTAACTTTCTTTTTTTTAAAAAAAAAAAAAAATTATATTATCACCGTAAATAAGGATAAATTGATATAAAAATTCTGATCATTTATACCCGAATTATAACACGAGGCATTGTTCAATAACCTATTTCTCAATCCCTAATAAGAATAAGATTCAATAACCATATAAACCTATTATGAAAACAAAAATTGAATTATTGATCTCAAAACTCTTTCATCTCTTGCTAATTTATACCTACATAACATTCAAATAAAATTAAAGGACACGCAATACACAAGCTTCATTATTAGACACATTTAAAGTGGTCTGCATCTCTCACATCTCCTGAACCATTATCACCAACAACAAGATCATGATGATGATCCACTTCCAATTTCTGATCCCTCAGGTTCTTCTCCACCGTTGAAAGTTCATGATGATGATGATCGTGAACAATTGCATGGCCTTTTCTCTCATCCTCTGCTCTGAAGGATGACAGGCCACCTCAGCTTGTGAATCATATTTTTGTTTGATCATGGTTGCATGTTCAATTGATAATCAATCAGGGTATCAAACGTTGTGGTTTCAAAATCTCTGTTTCATATGAAATGAAAAGGAAATGCATGTATGCATATATATTTATATATTTTATTTTTTTTGTGAGAAAATGTATATATATTATTCTAGTTACATGAGAAACAAACCAAAATTTCTGGAGCAATCGGTGGCATGACCATGGAGTGATTGACAGGTGTAAGTCTATAAATGCTGATGAGCTGATGATCAGAATGAGAAAAGTTGGTAATTATTGTGACATCAACACTTGGCATGTATGCAACCGCAAGTGCAAATAGACATCATGGAGCTGTCAATTTCATAGAGTTCAACTTTCCAAGCCCAGGCCCATTGCTCTTTCGGATTTGATTATAAGATAAACCATTTAAAAGTGAGGAAGTAGATTCAATCCCGGTTTGAGTTTGATATAATCTCTCTTTTGGAAAATCACCTTGTAACGTATCCATTTGAATTTAGATCATTCAGATAAAATGAAACTTTTTTATTAATAGATTAATGTTGGATAGTGGTTACACGAACCCTCTTGAAAGGTCTGAGTTTAAAATAATTTCTCTTTTTAAAAAACCATCTTGTAAAATGGTCATTTCAATTTAGATAATTTCCATAAAATAAAGTTTTTTTATTAGTAGATTAACGTTGGATGGTGGTTACACAAACCCTCTTGAAAGGTATGAGAGGTTTTTTTTTTTTTTTTTGAGTATTAATACCTTACCTAAGATTTTACTGGGACTAGTTAAGATAAGATTCATAAATACTGTCATAAGATTATTTTTTAAAAAATAAGAAAAGGTAATCCACATAGAGTGAGGAGAATTGCCATAATTATGGGATTTAAGACGGGTGAAACCCATAATCTCTTTTGAGGTTAGAAAATGAGTGGACTTGTGATCTTTTATCACTATATCAAAGCTCCCTATCTCAAAGGTACGAGTGTTTGGATGAACCAATGTGGTTAATTTAATTGTCTGAATATGGGAGAAGAAAAGAGGAACTTATCTTGACCATATAACTGTTTTTATACCATGTGTGTTGTTAAATTAAGTACAGGAAAGCTCGAACTAAACTTCTATATCTATATTTCGAGAATTTTATCCGAACCGAATTAAGTAGTATTGCATCTAGATAACAATATTCTCATATTAGTTTATCATCGGATAGATTAATCTAGAAATTGGTATGAAAATTTTGATAAAGTACATCTTAGGAAATTCTATTAAGAATGCCGGCACCTAGCATTGTATTTGTTTTTTTTTTTTAAGAGTATCTGATTATGTTACCATTTTAGAAGTGATTAGACTCTCATAACTACTAGGCGGTCATGAATTTGACCAAGGAGTCTCAACTACATTGAAAATGATCCACTTAGACTAATCTTCGTAACTTGGTTGAACGAAAAGGTGACTGAGAAAACCAAACTTCCAACTACTTGTAAACTAACTTTGACTCAGAGAATCAAAGTCTCCTATTAGACAATAGTACCATATAATTACGTCATTAATATTCATCCAAATGAAAATTATCGTAAATGTGTAACGGTACTGATATTATCATCTATAAATATAATTTATACACTCATATTTTAATAAAAATTATAATTACAAAAATAAAAAAATCTTTATACAAAATAACTAATATGAACAACTTGTTTTAATTAAATTAAACCAAATACTATGTACACCCATCAATTTTATCCACTTCAAATCTTTTATTTAAAAAACAAACGGAAAAGAAAGAAAAGAAAAAACCTATCATAATTGTAACTAAATCCTGATCCTATTCCAAGTATTAAAGTTTCTCATAAACTGCACAATCATCATATAATAGAGTAATGAAAAAAGAACTTTGGTATCTAATATGTTTTTATTTTTATTTATCTTTGTTTAGTTGTTTATTGCTGCAATGTCTAACATGATATATTAAAAAAATTTTGTGAATTCTCTGCAGAGCATGAACGATGGATTTGAATGCGCCATGAATTATATTAGTGAATTTACAAATTACAAGGTATAATTATATTATAACAAAATATTATTTTTGTTTCTTGTTTGGTGTGCAGCTTATGGAAAATAAAATTTGAAGTGTTTGTTTAACAGGCATACTTGAGAGTGAAATTATGGATTTGCTTGTTTGTTTAATAATTACAAATAATGTGGTGCATAGGTTTATTTGTTTCTGTGCACTCTAAATTATCATGTTTATTTTATTTTTTTACATAATTTGTTTGGCTTTTTTTTCCCTCACTATTTTCCATGAAAACACATGTTAAATTTTAGTGATAGTTGTTAAAAAATAAAAGTTATAACAGCCTTTCATTCAATTCAATCAATCCAAATTGAAGCCAAGATAAATCCTTCTTCCACCTCCAAAGGGTATGAGCTCAAGGTGTCTTTCAATTTTATTTTACTCTCTAAAACCTTGCTGGCATGAATGGACTTGGTCAATTTCTTCGATCACACGGCGAGGAATTAGTTGGGTTAATTTCTTCCGGTAGTTTCATATCATTATGCCTTTCAGTTTCTTCCATAAAACCATATAAGTAATTTATGAGTGGACAAGAGTACCGTTGACATTATCAAATTTTATATACGGGTTTACTAATAAATAGGATGTGTAAATTCTATTTATAAGTGAATAATGGTACTATTGACAATAGAATGAGTGCTCTTAATGATGGATCGATTTTTAAAGTTTAGATATAGGTGTACTTATAAAATTGATGTGTAAATCATATTAGTGAGTGACAATATTGCCACCCATATATACTAATAGCCAAGATATCAGACAAGAGGATTTTACTATAATCAAATGTGATAATATTTTATTGAAGTAATTTTGTATTTTGAACTATTATATCCCCATTCGAATTGCTACATTATAAATTATGTATCAAACAACGTATATATATAAATGACCCCATCTACTATGATTTTGATAATAAAGAATCTGTCGTTCAACCTCATAATGAATTAAGTTTAACTAGCTACACCACTGAAATAAAAATCAAACATACATAAAATATAAAAGAAGTACTATATACCGCCTCAAATTCTGTTTCAAACATTTGAAAGTTATGACACATTATTACTCATGGATTATTAATTTAATTTGATTGTCCTTGGATACATACTGAACGCAAGAGCACGGGTAGAAATCTTTGTGGCTGGGGGGCCATTGCCCGGTCAAGCAAGGAATCTACAAACCCCACATGCAAGCATTGAAAACAGTACTTAGAGAGAGAGAAAACAAAAAAGAAACCATTTCAATCCGAAACACATATCATAAATAAACCAAAACTCTTTCTCACTTTTTTTTTGTTTGTTGGTTATTGTCTCCACTCTCCAGTCATCTTGTTTTGGCCGGTTCCATTTTGCTGACCTGTCTCTCTTTCTTTTCCCTCACGGACTCTCTCTCTTGAACGATTCTGTGCTTACAAGCTTGTACCTTTGGACCAAAGTATTTTTGGGTAAAGTCCAAGAATATCCTTGGTTAAAAGTACACATAGTCTCTATCATTCTTGTTACCATTGGAGATATTTTGAATGCAATTTTAACTTTTAACCATTAACTGCGAAGTCTCAATTATCTAGGTATATCATGTTAGTTGAGTGTCGGTAGAATCTAATTATATCATATTTGGTGATTGGTTCAAATTTAACATATTTTTTTTCTTAGATTAATCATTACGTATATTTCCATCCATATGTTGATAGATTTGAGTTCACTTTACTAAAAAAATATACTATTCAAATAGTAGTAATATTGTTTGATATAACCTAATTTTTATAGATATTTAACCCATATTATCAAAATAATTATTTATAAGATTTTAATAGTATTTAATCTCGATTAGTTTTGATACACCTTTGACTTGTATTGTTACGACTATTATTCAGACCAACTAATTATATTTAATCTTAATTAGTCTTGATAAATATTTAATTTATATTATTGAAGTGTTGTTGGGACTCTACTAATATGTTTAACTTTGACTAATTTCAATAAACTCTTAACTCGTGTTGTTAATATAACTATTCATAATACTGTTGGAGTAACTAATCAAATCATATTAATAATGTGTAATTTATCTAAATAGACTATCAACTTATACGGTTATAGTTATTATTTATAATGAAGAAGCGGTGTTGAATCGAAATAGCTATTCAAATCATATTAATAGCTTTTGATCTTAACCGGTCACGATTGACCTCACTCTATCAGCTTCACATTCAACAGAAAATTACAAAAATAATTTTCAAAAGCAATTGTACACATGACACATGAACCACAATTCCACTAAGCCGCCCACAACTTTTTTGTGAAATGATGACTCTACTTTCTACCTTCTCCAAGTTGTACAAACTAGACATTATTATCCCTCCATTTCATTTGAAAACCCCTAACTGTCCCTACCCAAACCAGTCCAACCTCAGGGAGTCACATATTTCTCTCTCTAAAAACACACTGTTTTTCTCTCTCTCTTCACTGATTTGCTGGTATAAAATTTTTGTCTTTCAACAGCGTTCGAAATTTCAAAAAACTCTCTCTCTCTCTCTCTCTCTCTCTCTCTCTCTGAAAGTCTCTCCAAGCTTGCAAGTCTCACACTTTGTTCTCTTTTTTATCAAAAAACCGAAATACAAAAATCCCCACTTGATTTCACCCCACCAAATTTTTCAAAGCAGCAAGCTTTCTTGGACAAGAAAGTTTCCATTTTTATCTCAAATTCTTGCGCAGTTGAGAATTTCCTTGGTGGGTTTGTTGTTTGAGTGAAAAGATCAAAAGGGTGTCTTTTTGTTATTGGTTTACTGGTTTTTGAAGAAAGAAGCATGAAGATCGGTGAAGATGATAAGAGAATTGTAGTTAACAAATGAAACTGTAACTTTTTGTTGTCTGGGGGGGTTTCTGGGGTCTTGAGTTTTGATGGTTTCTAGGGTTTTATGATCACTGTTTTTGGAGTTAGCAATTAAAGGTATGCTCTTTGTTCTTTTTAATGCTTTTCAAGGTCTTTTTTAAGCTTTGGTTTTTGTTTGTTTGTTTGTTTATCAGTCATTTAATTTGTTTCTTCTTTGTGACATGTCATTTTCAATGCCTTTTGAATTTAGTTTTTTGTGAATTAGTTGTGGATACTTCTTGATGGTTAATGATAATTTGTTGTTGAACTAGGGTGAACTTGGATTTTTGATCAAATTGAAGGGACATACTATTCAAGGAGTAATTGGAGGGTAGTTGGCCCAATTTTGCTTGAAGAAGTGCTAAAGATTGGTGAGGTATGTTGTGCACTTTTTTTGGTTGCTTTATCAGCACTTTTATATGTGTATGATATGTTTTTGAGCTTTTTATTGTAGATTTTTGGAAAGTGATTTATGAGGAGTAGAGAATTTTAATTGCATTTTAAAAGAGTTTTTTGCCACATGGGATTAAGCAAGGATCACTCGAGCAGTGTCTTTGGCGAGCCTTGATGTCTTTAGAAGGATTCTTTAGTTGCACATTTGATGTATGTTATCAGTTGGTTGTCTATATGTGTTTACACAAGCTTAGCTTCTGTTGCACTTGGTTCAGGTCCCTTGTGTCTTAGATGTGTGTTGTTAATGGTGGTGGAACAAGAGCTCAACTTTGATTGAGAGGCTAAGAGTCGAATTGTGGTTTTGTTAGAGGTAATGAGTCTAAAAGGTGGGAAGTTAGCCCTTGAAGTACATTCTTAGTTTCATACATAGGCGATGTATCGTGAATGTATGGTTGCTTTTGCAAGTTGTTGCTAGAGGGTGAGTCATGGCCTCTATCACCATAATCATGTGGGGAAGCTTCTGTTGATGGAGCTTTAAGGCAGTAAGGTTCAAGATATACAGATTTAGTGATGGTTTTGGTGATCATTAATCACTTAGCTGACATTTTTGTGTCCTATTTGCCAAGGAACCTGACCTTTGGTTTCAAAATACTGGCTGACACCTTTTTCAAATATCTTATTTGCATTCTACTTTTAGTAGCATATAGCTTGAAAGATAACTTTTGTAGCATTTAGTTCTACGATTCTATATGATGTGGTGATTGCTCATGATTTTGCATTTTTTGATGAATCTAATGCGGCTGTGGATGAGATTCTAGGTAGCTCTTTATATATATATATATATATGTAGGGAGTGCTGAGGCCTTAATTCTTACCTTTTCTATGGGTCTTTGCGTTTATTCTTTGCTCATGTGATGGTATAACTTCCAGAATTATGCAAAACAATGATATTTTTATTGTGATTCACTTTCGCCGTCTTGATTATGTTTAATGTGTAATGAACTTTTTGGTGATGATATGATCAGTTTCTTTTGAATAAGGTTTAAATTCTTTTTTTTGTCCCTTGTTCTGCAGGTTGGTTTTCTGTGAAATAATAACAATAAACAATATAAGTATGGTAGCAAAAGGACGTCAAAATACACCAGACTCACATAAGGTGGAGGTGGGAGAGATAGACACTAGTGCACCATTTCAATCTGTTAAAGATGCTGTCACCCTTTTTGGCGAGGGTGCTTTCTCTGGGGAAAAACCTGCAATCAAGAAGCCAAGACCTCAGTCTGCTGAGGTATTCTTTGTTTGAGTTTTGTCATATTGCAAGAGCCTATTTCTATATGGATGACTTATATTCTTGTCAGCATCCTTATTTCAGTCTATAAATGAGATGTATGATAGAAAAGAAGAAAAAAAAACAAAGCATCTATACCCATTCTGATAGCGTTATGTAATAATTTATGTAGATTGCTTTACATTTTCGTATAAGGTTTGCCGTTGCATTCAAAGTAACTACTCAAGAGGAATTAGAAGCTGGTGCTGCTTTGTTTCATTAAATTCATGTGTCTGGATAACTAACATTTTCTTGTCTTCTATGTGCATAATTTCTCTACTGCTGGTCATTTGATAAACTCTATGATGATCGATATACGCATTTAGCTCTTTATGGGTGTGAAGTGATGTTTAAAGTTTAATTGTTATAATGGCAGAGAGTTTTGGCCAAAGAGACGCAGCTTCACCTGGCCCAAAAAGAGCTGAACAAGCTGAAGGAACAACTAAAGAATGCCGAAGATACCAAGGCTCAAGCATTTGTTGAGCTTGAGAAGGCAAAAAGAACAGTTGAAGATCTCACCAACAAGCTCAGAGTTGTTAATGAATCCAAGGATTCAGCAATCAAGGCAACAGAAGCTGCAAAGAATCAGACAAAGCAGATTGACAATGGTCCTGGATCTGATGGTGCTAGGAAGCAGGACCTAGAAATTACTAGGGAGAAGTACATGACTGTGTTTACTGAACTTGATGTCGCAAAGCAAGAACTAAGGAAAATTCGTCAGGACTGTGATGCGACCTTGGAAGGAAAAGCTGCTGCATTTGACCTTGCAGCAGGAGCAGAAAATGCAGCCAAAGCAAACATGGAGAGAGTCAGTGAACTGTCTAAGGAAATCTCAGCTGTGCAGGAATCAATTGGGCAAGTGAAGCTTGCAACTCTTGAAGCTCAGCAAGAGCAAGCAAAAGTGTTTGCTGACAAGGATGTTCAGAGGCAATCATATAAAGCGACCTTAGAAGATTCAGCGAAGAAATTGGTTGCTTTGAAGAAGCAGTTTGATCCTGAACTCACTCAAAATCTTGAAAAGCAGTTGACTGAAACCATGAATGAGATTGATGTTTTACAAATGCAGATGGAAAATGCTAAGGCATCTGATATAGATTCTGTGAAAACCGTGACTTCAGAGTTGGACGATGCTAAGGATTCACTGCAGAAAGTAGCAGAAGAGGAAAGTTCCTTGCGAAGCTTGGTGGAGTCTCTCAAGCTTGAGATAGAGAATGTTAAGAAAGAGCATTCGGAACTGAAGGAAAAGGAAGCGGAAACAGAATCCATTGCTGGAAGTCTACATGTCAAACTCCGCAAAAGTAAGTCTGAGCTTGAAACATGCCTTGTGGAGGAATCCAAAGTAAGAGGTGCTTCTGAAGAAATGATCTCAACACTCAAGCAGCTATCCTTGGAAACGGAAAATGCACGACAAGAAGCAGAAGAGATGAAAAACAAAGCTAAGGAGTTGAAGAAGGAAGCTGAAGCAACCAAATTTGCACTTGAAGAAGTAGAGAAGAAGCTGAGAGTTGCTCTGGAGGAAGCAGAAGAAGCAAAAGGAGCAGAGGCGAAGGCTCTTGATCAGATTAAGACCTTGTCTGAGAGAACTAATGCTGCACGGACTTCCATTTCCGAGTCTGGTGCCAAGATAACCATCTCAAGAGAAGAATTCGATGCTTTGAGTCGTAAAGTTGAGGAGTCTGACACATTGGCTGAAATGAAAGTGGGTGCCGCCATGGCTCAAGTGGAAGCTGTGAAGGCTAGTGAAAATGAGGCCCTGAAGAGGTTAGAGGCAACTCAGAAGGAGATTGAGGACATGAAGGCTGCAACTGAAGAGGCTCTAAAGAGAGCACAGATGGCTGAAGCAGCCAAGAGGGCAGTGGAGGGAGAGCTCCGAAGGTGGCG
Organism: Dimocarpus longan; assembly: GCA_022984855.1. NCBI lineage: Eukaryota > Viridiplantae > Streptophyta > Magnoliopsida > Sapindales > Sapindaceae > Dimocarpus > Dimocarpus longan. The sequence goes on from CM041014.1 coordinate 24,011,114, forward strand.
TGAACGAGAACAAAAGAAGGCAGCTGAAGCTGCAGCTCGGATTCTGGCTGAAACTGAGATGTCATCAGAATCATCACCACACCACTATCGGATGCAAAAGCACCCGTCAGAGAAAATCATTGAGACACATAAGTTGGACAAAGAAAAGAATTCCGTGTCGAAGAAAACACTCATGCCAAACATCAGCGGCATCTTTCATCGAAAAAGGAACCAAGTCGAAGGAGGGTCACCTTCATATCTTCCAGGTGAAAAGTTTGTGTGACATTTGTGTTCCGTGAGACCTTTGTGTGATTATAAACGTCTTAGGAAGAGACATGTTTGAGCCCTTTTTTTGTGTACATCTGGGTTCAGTTGAATCGATTTCTCTATTATTTAGTCTGTTTAAGGAAGAGTAAATGAAATGCTAGAAGATGAGCTTGGAAGCAACTTCATGGAAGTGTCTGATATTTTCTTTACTAAGCTCATCAAATTGTAATCTTTTTTGTGCTAAGCTCATGAAATTGTGATCTTGTATATGGAACAAACTCCTCTAGCTCTGCTGGTTGAAGGCTTGATCAAGGTAAAAGAAAATTTAATTTGTATTGAAGTTCAGGTTGACGGAGATACTTTGTCATTACAACCAAAAGCTTATGTAGTGGTGAATTCTTCTGGTTGGTCTTATATGGTGCTAGAACACCTTTCCATACTCTCTTCTGAACATTCCATTTCTGTTTATAATAAATAAATCACTCTCTCTTGTAAATTAAGGAATTTAAAACCATAATTTTGCAGTGTAATGAACATGTTATAAAGTAGCAAAACCTATGATTCTGTGACAGACAATCCAATGATGACATTGCTAATCATACAATGTCTGATAGAAAACCTTGCTAAAAGAAGAAAGTGTCGCTGCCTTTACAACAAAGCAGTTTACCATAAAGCATACAAAAATTTCACCTTTCCTATAATTTGTCTTCCAAAATCTAGTATAATGCCCCAAGCCCCATGCCTACATACCTGACCTTTATTTTAAGGATATATGATTAATTACTTATATCACAAAATGTAAAACTAGCATATATATTAAATAACGTGAGATTATTATGCGATTGATAATTCACATCATTTAACGTAAAATATATTTATGTAAACGACTAACTTCATTTCAAATACGATAAATTAACCTCTTACGTCGCATAACTTGAACATAATATACATGCCAAATAATATAATACTATTATATGATTGGTTACGATCTAACTTTCACGCATTTTAATTTATGTAAATTAAAATCCCATTATTTATTTATTTATGGTAGAGAACATGAGATTAAATTTAGAAAAAATTATCTTTATGCGTGTCATAAGGATGGATGTAAATCTTGAATAATTGATTTTAAAATCCAATTAATCTAATAATACACAAAACTACAAAATATCCTCACTTAAAAAAAAAACTACAAAATATCCCAGAATGAAATAATAATAAAAACAAAACAAAATGCCAGACGGCCAGAGGCCATGTTAGCAGTTAACACACATTTTGACATCTCTTTTTTCACTTCCTGTGTCACTGGAACTGTAGCCTCTCTCTCTCACTCTCTCTCTCTTAACAAACACTCTCTTTCTCTCTCTAAACACCCCACTAACTGCATCAACATGTCAAGCAACAGAGAGGAGCAACTCACATTCACCTCCTCCTCTCCCATCGCAGTCTCCACCCACCTCGACGCCACCGCCACCCTCCACGCCGACCCCTCCACCGTCTCCTCCTCCTCCCACCTCGGCAGCGCCTCCAACAGCTTCCAAAACGACACTTTTTTGAGCGAGAGCGGCAGCGGTGTTGTAGATGCCGAGTATGGATTCTCACGACCCGAGTTCAGGACGGGTCAAGTTGCCGGGTCGGTCGAGCTCTACCTCCGTCACGTGTTCCTCTGCTACAAGAACCCCACCGTCTGGCCTCCCAGGATCGAGGCTGCGGAGTTCGATCGATTGCCGAGGCTCCTGTCTGCGGCTGTTGGGGCCAGGAAGGCTGATATGAGGAGAGAGGTCTGTTTTGTGTGTGTGTGTGTATTTAAAAAAAAAAAATGAAATTTTTATGTTGTGTTTTGATTATTTGATTGTTTTGATGATGTGGGTTTGGTTTGTTTTTTGGTGAATTGAAGTGGGTTGGTGGTGGTGGTGTTGTTTTGAAGATGATTTCAAGGCTTTGATTTGGTTGTTAGTATGGTGACTTGGATAAGTTTGCGTCATTGCTTGTGTTGTGTTTTTTTATTTTCAGTGTTGTGATGATGTGACTTTGGTTTGGTTTTCGGTGAATTGAAGGGGGTTAGTGGTGGTTTTGTGTGTAGTTTGTTGCCCTGAGAATGGTTGCGTAGTTTTCATGTTGTGTTTTGATTTTTGAGTGTTAAGATGATGTGGGTTCGGTTTTTGGTTTTGAATGAATTGAAGTGTGTTGGTTGTGGTTTTGTGTGTAGTTTGTTTGTTTTAGGAGTGGTTGCATAACTGTGTTTCATTTTTCGTGTTTGTGCTTTCATGTTTGAGTGCTGTGGCAATGTGGGTTTGTTTTATTTTTTGGTGAATTGAAGTGAGTTGGTGGTCGTTTTGTGTGTAGTCCGTGTTTTATGATTTTTTAGTCTTTGATTTTTGATATCTGTCCAGTGACCACTTAGTGAGTTGCAGAACTGCGGTTTTGCATGTAAATCTGGATTCATTTTGTTTCAAGTGAAACGAAACTGCTTTTTCTTTTTGAAGAAGAAGAACCGGAGTGATTGGAGAATGTTTAAAGGAATTGTTTTGGGATGTTTTCTGTGGGTTGCATGTTCTTGGGATGTGGTTCTGAACCATATAAGTATGCTTAGTCAAATGTTGCCATGGGGAAACAAATTCGGGCTATCTTTCAAGCCATGAATTGTAGTTTGGAATCTTTAGTTAATCTTTTATGAAAGAATAAGGGCTGTATTCAATTTAGAATTCATTGGAATTTAATATATTTTAAAAGTTTGGGTGTATTCAATCTAGATTTTAATAAATTCCATTGAAATCTAAATATATTCAATCTAGATTTATACGGAATGTATTAAATCTAAGTGTATTTAATTCAGATTTGTATGAGATCTAATAAAATATTGGTATTTTCGAAAAGTTATTGACTTTATAGATTTCATTGAAGTGATAAATTTGGATGACTTTTAAAGGGATTTTTATGAAAAATAAATGTTTATAACAAATCATACTATTCTCTTCAAGATTTCATTATCTTTTTAAAGGAATTAAGAAAATCAATATAGAGTCTATAGAATCTATAAATTCCACTAAAATCTATCATTTTAAAAAATAAAAAAATCTATCGAACTCCAATAAACTCTTGATTGAATATAATCCCCTAAAATGTGTGGGCATATTTTATACTTGCTTTTTGGAAGATTAAGAATAATGATGAGAAGTGGATTTTTAAAAAAGTATCCTATTGTTGATTACCTTCGATGAGTTCATGACTGATTCTGGTATCAAAGAAGTAAGAAGTTATTAGCTTTTCTAACATTCCTGTGATCAACTTAATTGAAAGCGTTTAATGTGCGTCAAAACTCATAATCATGTGCTAATATAGTAGGTTGTTAGATTTGTAAGTAATAATTTATCGATGTTTTATTGTTTGCTCATGATCAACTTGTTCAAAGTATTTAGTGTGCTTGAAACTCACAATTGCAATGCACTATCCATTACATTTGTTATCTTTTTTGTAGATAAATTTCTTTCTTTGACTAATTTATAATGTGTAATTGCTTATTCTTGTGCATCATAAAGAGTACGAAATATGACCCTATAATTGGAAGAAAAAAATACCAACTAATTATTTCTGTCCGATTAATTACTTATAGTTTTATCTCGAGATTATAGAAGCAATTTTATTTGGTCAGTTACTGAAGCAGGCTTTGTCATATTGTCATTTGGCATGCATCTTTATTCTTTGGGGGAGAGGTACCACACATAGATTCCACCCACAAATGGATTGTTGAAATAAGATAACTATTTGATGATGGAATTGTTTGTTCTCTTCGGTTGGTTTCTTTGCTTCATTCCTTTCTTGTGGTTGATCTGCTTCTTGTTACCTTATCACTTTCCATTTTATTTTTCGCTAGACCCGCTTGACAATATGTGAGGGGCATGATGGAACCGAGACATCAAATGGCGATGTATTAATTTTTCCAGATATGGTCCGATACAGGTTGTGTATACTTCTAATTCTTTCCTCCTTATTTTAGTTTCTCCATGTTTTTACTGAATTTGATCTTGCAAACACTGCAGGAGATTAACCCATTTTGACGTTGACACTTTTGTTGAAGAAGTGCTTGTTAAAGATGGTGAATGGCTGCCTGGAACCCCAGAAACCTTAAAGGGTTGGTATGTATTCGTATGTTCTCATGGATCCAGGGATCGTCGCTGTGGATTTTGTGGACCTCCACTGGTTAGTAGATTCAAAGAAGAGATCGAAATTCGTGGCCTTCATGGTAAAGTGTCTGTTAGCCCATGCTCACACATTGGAGGGCACAAGTATGCTGGAAATGTCATCATATTTGGATCAAATATCAATGGAAAAGTCACCGGGCATTGGTAAGGAGAAAATCGGTCTGTTCACTGATAGCTTTCACTCCCAACTTCTACTTTTTCCTCAATTTGTTAGCTTCACAACCAAACTACTTTTGTATTGCATTTTCAAGTGTTTGATATTTTTTTATGTTTTGCAGGTATGGTTATGTTGCCCCAGATGATGTACCTATATTGCTTGAGCAGCATATAGGGAAAGGAGAAATTGTAGATTGGCTGTGGAGGTAGTCTGTCGATTTCTTGCTGAAAAAGTTTTGAGCTTGTAATGGTTTCTCATTTTATGCATCCTTTTGTTTATATTCAGAGGTCAGATGGGTTTATCTGAGGAAGAACAGCTGAGATCTCAAGAACTAAGGCTCCAACTAAATGGTGAGACAAACATAGAACGAAGCAGTAGCGAGGTGATACAGAGACAGTTGAAAGTTGAGAACACTAGTGTTTGTAGATCTCAAGTCGAGGTTACAGGGTGTTGCCAGGAAAATGGAGAGTCATGTTGTCAGAACACTGTCCTGCCGGAAAAAACAGACGATTTAGACACCAATGGAAGGGCAGTCAAGGCGACACCCGAAAAGAAGAAAAGCAGCAAGAAACCAGTTTCCCGGATGAACAGTGGTAAAGGTAATTTCTCACGCAAGGTCCGCACCATGCCTACATGGCTTGAGAACTGGGAGCACGAAGATACATATGCAGCTCTGGCTGTTGTGTGTGCTGCTGTGTCCGTTTTCGTTGCCTACAGTTGCTATAAACAGTTGAGATGAGAATTCAAAATGAAAAATGTTTGTGTTGGTTTGATGATATAATGGCTTTAAATGGTCTTCTCCTTACTGATGCTGAATGTTTGTGAGGGTATACATATTGTGCTATATTGTAATGAATCTACAGAAAGTTGTTTTAGGATACTCAAGGAAAAATGGCTTGAAAGAAATTATTTGTCAGATGTGTAAATTTGTTGGCAAAAGTGCTTGAATTTTCTTTTTGTTTGGTATTTCTGTTCTCTATCAAGTTTTGTGAGTACCTTTTACAGAAAGATCAAGTTAATGTGTGCAAACTGACACGTGTTAGGAACATCATCGTCACTCGATATGATTTGGTGGTAAAGTAGTTGCTAAGTTTAATAGTGTTTCAAGTTTTAACCCCATCTCATATGACGTCTAAAAGAAAGAACAGGAAAAATTTTCATCACTAGCAGTTTGTTCGAAGCTTAGCTTTGTTATGATATTAATAATCTAATATCAGTTATTGAAAACATGATCCAAAGAGACCCGTGTCATAAATATAATAAGCAATTTATCAAATTGCAAAAGATATTAAGGTTACGTTTGATATAATTTTTTTAAGTAATTTTTTTTAAAATATATTTTTTGAAAGTAGAACTTTTATAAGTAGAACTTTTAAAAAGAAATTATTGGATGTTTAGTTGTCAATTGAAAAAAACTCTTTTAGATTATAAATTTATCAAAAGAAGCTAAATGATTATAAGGGTATAGTAATATTAGTAGGGGTATGGTAATATTAGTAGGGTTATATTGACATTTCAAATTTTTTTAAAGTTCAAAAAGATCTATTTAAAAAAGCTAAAAATTTAAGCTTATCAACATAGACATATTTCAATTTTTTTAATTGCTCAAAAGTTATATTTGGATGAAACCAAAAGATGCAAAAAAAGTCAAACAGAATTTTGGGAATTAAAAAAATACTTTTGGTTAATAGATAAGTTGTATCAAACGTACACTAAAACTAACTCATATTCTCTCTCCACTTAAGGGTCTATTTCTTGTCCAGGTTGGGATTGAGTTTGGACTATTTTTCTGTATGCATATAGAATTTGTGTGAATTTTTTGTTTTGAAGTCAATTTGGTGTTTGAATTGGTTTCATAAAGATGTATAGTAAACGGGTTTTTTTGTTGCTTTTAAAAAGATTGAAACTTTCAACCATTTATCATCCGGTTTTTGTTGGCATCTTGTTGTTGGGTAGAGATTGATCCATCTGTTAATGTCTTTGTTTTTTAAGCATCCGAAAATGTTTGTTAATGTTTTAATGCTTCTTGCAATTGCAAGTGGAATGAAATTATTTTTAAAATCAGTGGAAGTTCCACTACTTCTTATTCAACATATGTTAAAACCTCAACTTCATTATCTTAAGAATTACACAGGACTAATTTAGAGCCTTTACACTCCTATTATGAGTTTGTAATTTTTCCAACTTTTCAATCAACCGTTACAAGCCTTTGCATGTAGATCAGTGACTTGTCAGAATGAAGATATGCGAAAAGCTACAGTTTTATGTTGCATTAGAATGTTGAAATCATTTAGCATGTTGTTTAATTAAGGATGCATATCATAGTATATTAAAGAAGTAATGGTGTGGATAGACTAAATTGATAGTTGGCTATTTTCGCTTGTAATGCAAGGTAGATATGTATGTGCTAAAGCTACAGAAATTGTTATGGTGTCAAGAACGTCAGCAATTTTGTGAAGTAGAGGAATGTAGTGATTCAACAAGTTTTTGAGAGGCAACATGAATGTTCAAATTTTTTTTTCACCTTCTGATTATGTATTATCTTTATTTGGATTAGAAGCCACATGATATGATTTAAGGAGATGTTGGGAAATATTGATTCAGTTAAGGGTAGGAATTGACCTTGGTTAGAACAATGAAAATAGAATAGAACTCCTTGAAGTGTAGACATTAGGTATGGTAGTGTCCAGCTATGAGATGATATTTATAAGTTTGTTATATTTCTGATTACATTCTTTGTCAAAGATATGACATGCCATCAATCTCAATAACTTGGTGCAAATTACTTGTAGATCGAGAATTTTTTTTTTTTCCTAAAACTTTTTATGGAATTAAATGTGTATTAACAATTTGTTTTTTATAATTACTTGTAGTGGATTCATATAGTGGAAGAAAAATGGCATTTAAATTACTAAAAGGAAAAAAGAAAAAATTAATATCCTTATTTTAGTGAAATGGTATAAAATTCTAATATTGTTTTTACCAATTGAGAGAACTTTAATAAATTGATTTATTTAAAAATTTTAAAATTGTTTTTACCTATTCAAACATCTACAATAAATTCATTTATTTTTTTTATTTTATAAATGAATTTTATTTAATTGAGATAAATTTAATTTTATATTTAAAATTAATTTAAGCATAATTAATATATTATTTCAATTATCATCTAGTCCAGACTTGGAACAAACATGAAATTGTATTATTTTGTCAAATCCCATAACTTACTAAACACAGGTACACATTATTTTTAATCCTATTTTATATTACATCAAACAAAAGATAACATTTAATTCGATCTATCCTAATTCAACTCAATCTCATATAAAAATTCTAATCTTATCTTACACACCAAATGGGTTCAATAGTAGACACAATAATCTATCCCACGGTATGAGAGACTTATCAAGACTTGTGAATATGCCATCTTAACTACTATCACTGTAGCATTTTTTCTTTCATATAAGATTTTTGAGACACAAAAGAGAGGCTAAATAGAGTAAACGTACAACATTATAATTGGTAAGAGCTGAGACACTAGCTCTCTTGCTTTCTCGATATTTTAAAGCAATAATAGAACATATGGTAATCCACCTCAATGTGGTTTGAGTACTGAGCTAAAGAAGATTAGTCAATACATCCATCACCAGCATCAAGCTGATGCAAGTTAGCACTGTCAAATTTAATTGCTTGAGTCCAAAACCTTTTTGTCACTTAAAAACAAAGTAGATAAGTGACAAGTTATCAAGTGTTTGGGTTCTCAAGTCATGCATACTTTTGACTGTAAATGTCTAATTAATATTTGATAAAAATTCTAATTACCCATCAACTTTGAGACCGTTTAATGGCTTGATGAGGCCATTCTGATCCCCCAGCCTGTGGAACTCAACTTCTATGGTCCTTGCAATCCTGTCTTTATCCGGGTCTGGCAAACGGAAATCAACATGGAACGAGCCTTGTTTGATTGGTGAAACAGACTCAGTTAGTGCAGCTTGCTGCTTGATGTAATTGTAGAGTTGTTGATGGAAGGTGTGATCCAAGGAAAAACAATTTTCAGTAGTTCCACTCCCATTATGCCGAGATGAGCCGGAGCCTTGTTTCCTACAGAAGTGTGGGAGGGATGCATAATCCATTATCTGCATTAAAGAAGGTGAATTAGCAACGGCAAAGTGCTGATCGTCTTATAATGCATAATTCAAGTAGCATTATTTACACAAGAGCTCTCATGACAGATCATGAGAGAGGTGGATTAAATTAGCATGGTCTGAAAGATGGAATACATCACACTTATATAACGAAAGAGTTGTTGACAATGTCTAGTGTAAACCTCTACGAGAAATATAGGAACCATTGTCTCAAACCACTATAGTGTCAAACTGAAATGATGACACAAATTGATGAATTTTTATCAAGATCATATGAAGGAAGAAAAGAAATGATAGGAGAAACTGCCTTACCTTTAACAACTCATCCTTCCCGGTACCCTGAAGCACCTGCATTTTCCTCTTTGTTCTTTCTTGCAGAAGAGGCTTTACAACCTGCTGGCATTTGAAGTATTAAACTCTAATCTTGTCTTAAGGGGGAGAGAAAAGGGAACAGCAAGGGCTTCGGTTGATAAATACAAACCTTCCAACATGCTGAGAATATATATGGGGCATTAACAATATAGTACGTGTCAGTCTTCTCTGGATAATTTAGGTCATCAATATTAGCTATAACAGTCAGTAACTGCAATAAGAGAACAGGCTGTGAGCACAAATATTGAAAACAACTGGAACACCGATTAGATAACTGTTTCTCTTGCCCTCTTGATTTTCTATAATTTGATTATAAACATTTTGAGCACAAGTTAACTGTTGGATGTTTGAACAGGCTTTTGTATCTAGATTCTAGAAGATCAATAGATTATTTATACAAGCCAGCACCCTAAGAGTTTTGTTCCAATTGCTAGTACTTGTGTCAAGAAGATATATATTGTTCCACTAATAGTTATTTATACTTGAAAATTTTCTACCACACAACAAAAATATGATTTTCTTTAATACCAAAGTAACCAAACAACACCTTTATTTGGTTCAATGCGGATAGCCTTAAGCCAGTCATATCTAAAACCTTCAGACAGGTGCTGATAGGTCGTCCGTGCTTTTTTGATGCAGAAGGCTGTGCAAAAAATGAAAAGTTAGACTCAATAATGTTGAAAGGAGGGTGAGGAACAACAAATTTCAATTCCAGATACATACCAATATTACACGATCCCTATATTCATTCATTTGGATGTGTGACTGCACATAATAGTGCACCTAACCCAAAAAGAAATTAGAATGGTAAGTATCATGAATTTTTTGTACCATATACGGAAATACAAAATTTATAATATCCTTACAGATGCTTTGTCGTATGTGCTTAGCCCAACACCGATGGCAATTACAGGAAGACCCTGAAAATTTTATTAGAAAAATGAAAAGAAATATAAGTTGGAATACTGATTAATAGCTAAAAAAGGTTATGAATGCTATAATAAAAACCTACTGAAGGAGCAATATCCAAACAGATTTTGCATTGCCTAATCCGCATAAACAAGCCAACTATAATAGGAAAACAACTATACATATTGAAGGCCAAAATAGTTTCCTTTGAACATGGGAATACCTCTTTCGAGTAACCTGATAGACCTACAAGATGAGAATCTCGTACTGCTCTATACAAATCAGCCGGGACAATTGGTTTCTGCATACAGAGACACAAATGCAGTGATGGAATGATTCATGGATCAAAACAAAAAGCACAGGATTGTTTCACCAACACGACTTATGACTATCTTGAGCAAGAAACGGATCTTAAATTATAACTCACCAAGTCATTAATTAAATTAAAGACCGGAAAATATAAAGAATTATAGAATATTTAATCCTCATGAAAGTTGAAACCTCAATAAAGAAACTAACACTAGTTAATGCATAAATCCTTCTTGATGAGGATACAACTTTGATCATGTTTAACAAAAAAATGCCCTCTTTTTCTAAGGATGTGTATGCCCGTATATGCTTCACCCAAAATTTCCCAAATCATGAAAACAAATAATGATTATATATTTTCCAACCATAAACATCAGATAACTAGACTCTACATGTCCGGTTAACTAAAGATATGTTTAGCAAATAAAAAGACTCACCGTCAATATATTGTCAATCTGATTGTCTATCCTCCATTTCAAACAATCAACCAACTGGGACAATAAAACACGTTAGGAAAGATGATCAACAAAAACAACTATTAGTTAAGTAGAACACATAATTTATAATGATCAATGTGTTAATACATAATCTTAATATGAAGTAAATGAACCTAACCATTTTATGGGCTTTCGAGACATTCCAGTCCCTTGCTTTGAGAAACCGCACCAATGATTCACATACATATCCTTGATGCATATTCTGCACATCACAAGACAAGTTCCGATTTAACATTTAACATCCGCATTCCGCACATACTCATGCCAGCATCTGGACTCACACAAACTTTCACTGTCTAGTTAAGCTAAATCCGAAATTGCATACCAAATATTCAATAAACCAAAGAAATCCGATACTGTAAGAAAAAATAAATTAAACAACAGAACAACAATTGCACATTGAAACCCTTTATCATAGAATCACAACCAAGAACTACTCGATAGCCAGAACCACAACTCAAGTGCCGCAGTGACACAATCTCACTTCTAAATTAATAACAAACAAAACCAAACAAAATTCGTAACCACCAAAACTCCAAAGTGAAGCAACTGATTTTCACTGAAACAAAAACTAGAACATAGATTGATCAGACAACATATCGATCAGAACAAAGATTGAAAAAGCCAACAACAGTCCAAACCCAGATCAAATCCATAAAAAACTCTCATCTTCCATGTATAGTCTATCTAAACATTCACATCAAATAAACCAAAAATCAAAACTTTGACTTCAATTCCCCATATTTTCACCAACTTTTTTTCTCAGCAACCAAACAAGAAACCGATCAAACAAAACAAACCCGTCAAAGAGAAAGTGAAGCTGACCTGAAATGTCTTCTTGAGTGACTCATCAACTGCAAAAATAGAAAACACAAAAAACAGAAAAAGAAGTCATTTTTCTCAGATCAAACAACAAGATCAAGAACTTGAAAGTGAATTCATTCACATATGCTGACCATTTTCCATTAAAGATTGGAACTGCTTGATCGCTTCTTGATGAGCAGTGCCCATCTCTGGTCTTAGTCTTGTAAAGCAGACACCACTGCAAATTCAAGCTACAAAATTTTGGCAAAATAATGAACTGGTTGTGTTTGAATTGATGATATTCTAACACCCTTTTAGCCCTTTAAGAGGCTCATAAATGGGAAAAAAATAAAAAAAATAAATAAAAGTTTTTCCAATTTAAAATGAGTCACCAGACATAGCTATAGAGAGAGAGGGAGAGAGAGGAACAAGTGTCTGAATATAGAAAGAGACATGGAAGACTATAGACTTCCCTTATGAAGAAATAAAATGAACGGTTAAAAATATAATGATTTTTAATTTTTTTAATTTTTTGATTTTTTATCATATTTAATAAGAAAGTAAAGTAAAAAATATTTAAAAAATAGAAAAAAAAAAGTTGTTGTATGTATGTTAATTTGTTAGAAGGTGTTATATCTCCTAAAACAAGAGCCGTTCCAAATTATTATATAAAGTAAGATAATAAATTTTGAGATGGTATTGTCTAAATTTGTAATATTCGTAATAATTATTATTGAATTTGAAATGTTATTTGTGATAATGGATTGAGTTCATCATTAATATTTATTAACATGTATGAAAATTTTTTTATTTTTTTAAAATTATAAGAATAGATGTTTAGTCCGTATGTGTATATATGAGATTTAATATAAAAAAATCCTGGTAAAAAGATGATAATTTGTGTTAAATTATTTTATAATTATATATAAAAAAAGGTATGTAGTAATTTTGTTAAAACAATTAAGAATAAAAATGATTTTTTTATTGGTTTATATTTTGAAAATATGTATGTGATGGTGAACTTATTAAATTATTTTCTTGACTTTTAAAAATATAAAATGAATTTTTTAAAAAACAAAATATAAAATGGACTTTGAAAGTTATGCATGGAAATCATTAATGACATTTTTATTTTTTGCGAAGCACATATTTTATTTCTTTAAATAGCTTATTTTTCGGGGCTGATTTAGTGGGGCCAAGCTTTAAGAATGTGACTACACGACATCTACCACAAGGGATGGGAATATTACAGCCATTTGATCAATAATGAAACTTCAAATCCAGGATTTGATGATCAACTTGTAGAGTTGTAGTGCATTTCCAGCCGTTGGATGTTAAAGAGCATTGATTTTTGCTACCCATGTACGGTCAAACTAAAGAGTGGGTGTGAAGGCACATTTTTTTTTTTCTTTTTCTTAAAGGTGGGAGAGAAAGATGAAAATGAAAAGAAATATATGGAACTTGCTTGGTAAGGGGCAGCTAACGCTTTTAATCAATCGTCTCTTTCACACTTTTTTGTTTTTTGAAGGTGTGAAGACACATGTCATTGCATTTACTTCATTATTTATTAGAGGATATGGGAATATTGACTATAAAATGTGGAATATCTTTTTTATGGCAATAAAATAGACAGCACTAATCTTGATTTGAGTAGAAATAACTATATATTATTCATGATCGAGCACTCGATCTTAATTAGATTGATATTCTCTATTTCTTTTAAATCTGATTGGATTCTTTTTTTTTTTTTTAATCTTAGTGGATTTAATGAGATCAATCAATATAAATAAGGTTAAAAAGTAATTTCTTCTATAGATTAAAAGTATTTTAAACTTTATAATTTTATAAATAAATGTGAATTTAAAGCACTATTACAAATGTAGGAAAAATGTATAGGACACTTAAATCATGAGAAAAAATGTGCATTAATATATAATATTTGATCAATATATATTTATTTATTTTGAAAGAATACTTGATTAATATTTTATAGTTTATATTTCAAATTTCAATATTTTACAATGATTCCTCAAATTTAATAAGAAGAAAATGACATATGAACTAATTATATGAACTTTAATTAATCTTTATCTAACTAACATAAGTGTACTTGTATCTCATTTCAATATTAAATCACTGACCGTTGACAAAAATGAATTATTTTATATTTTAAACTTATTATAATGTATGCATTAAAAAAACATATATATTTTAACAACATATAAATATTCACACCTGATATTTGAATGTTATACATCAATATAAATATAGTTTGGCAATATACGAACATTCACACTAATCACCACGAGTTATATTATCTTCCAAAGTTTTCATTAATTGTATTTTAACTTAATTTGAACACTCAACCTAAAATTTGAATGTAATACTTCGATATAAATATAATATAATAAAACATTGAAATTCCCACCTAGTCATAATTAGGAAAATTTTCATTTAATATATTCTTTGTTAATATAGAAATTGGGCTAACCTTTTAAACAAGACAGTAGTGTTAATAAAAATTGGTTATATTCTAAATTGAAATGAATCAATAAATAATCGACGACAATCTTCTAATTGAGAGATAGGACATGAATAAACGTTGAATGTATAAATTTAAATTAAAACATTAAATTGATATCACCTGCCCTTTTTTTGAATAAAAAATATATATGATTCAATGTATCCTATTGGTAAAAGGGGTTGATGTAACCTGATAATATCATAAGTTCGAGTTATTGTATCGTAGATATTACTTTGAGAAAAATATAATTGTGTTATAGATTGTGTAATTTTTTATTTTTTTATATTGTGACAATTATGTTTTCATTTTTGTTTTTATTTTTTATTTTTAAGAAAGCGAGAATTTCTTTTGGAATTGAATCACTAGTATTTAATTTCCCACATGTGTCTTGACTTGATTCTTGACATGTCAATTTCAGAAAATACAGGGAACATAAAACTTGAGCTAACATGCACTTTGAACCTAAAAGGTATGCGATTCTAAAGACCAAAAGAATAAATCAATAAACAAATTATGGGGAGGAATATGTAAAGTGTCCAATTGAGGAGATTGAAAAATGGGGTCCTACTTGGGGAGACTTCCATGTGATGTTTTTGGATCTATGTTAATGTTTAGATGTGGAAAATTGGTTATTTATATATTTAATAACAAAAGAATATTATATGTATGTGATAAATTTTGATTAAAAAAAGATTTTAAGAATTAAGATACATGTGATAAATTTTATTAAATTTAGGTGTGCTCAAACGCATGCATCCTTACCATTTTTTTTTTTTCATATTTTGGTAAAATTCCGTTAGCATTTCAATAATTAACTATAAAATTCTAAATAAACCATTTTTAAATTTCAAATTAATTATAATTGTTATTTCAAAGTTGACATTACATGAATAAAAAATCCATTGAAAGTTGATAAGATTAATCATTATATACTGAAATCATTCCGCATGCACAATGTAGTCAAAATATATAATTTTATTAAATGGAAGATATTTATACAATCCCCACGATATGAAAAGATTACTTTTATTATAAATTGGTAAATACACATGATGAGATATAAACCTTTATTAATGTAGAGAGTGATATGTTCAATACGTGAGTTAAAAGATGATATATCATAAATGTTTTTAAAATCTAAATATATATTATATCTCAAAAAAAAAAAATGTTTACAACTTAGATAAATATCAAGAGAGGTGGAAGAAATTTACCATAAAATTCCATGATGTGGCTGAGCTGTGCCCAAGTAGCTCCTGCCTTCTTCTTGGTTGGTGACAACCAATTTTGTTTTGCTTTCCAATCATTTCTATTTTCCAGCATTGGCAACGAAGTTTGTGAAACCAATATATTAGAAAAATCAATTAAAGGTGCAAGTTTGCAACACCTGTTGGCTGTTGGTGACAAAGCCTGCAAACATTGACTTATTATCTTCTTCCAGTCTTGAGGGCTTCAACTTTTGACCCAAGGTATTTGGGTCGGGTTGAAAAGTCAATTAAGATGGTCTTGAAAGATATTACATGACGGAAACATTATGACCAAATAAATCACTTTCAAATGTGTTATAGTTTTGGCAGATAGAAGAGCACAAGCAGGTCAACGGCTGGTGCCATTGATGAGCTGTCCCATGCCTTTGGTGGCATGTGGCGTGAGTTCGACGCTCAAATAATCTAAATAAAAATGCTTTTTCACTAGTAAACTTTTTCATTCTCGTATCGATCTCTCTCTTATCTTCGTATAGATGAATTTTTCCTATTTAAAAGTTCCTATTTGAAAATAATTTCTTGGACCGCGTCACAATATTTCAATCCCAATTGATTTTGATAATTTCAATGAATGCTGGATGAAAAATTATGATCAAATAAGTTACTTTCTTATTTACGTTATGACGTTGTTTTAGATTTTATTTCATAATAATAAGTAATAACAAGAACAACTAAAAATTTGGAAAATTTTGAACACATTTTTTTTATACATTGTGTAACAGTTTAGCATCGATGCTTATTAACTTCATTGACATTAATAAATATAAAAACACAAACCATAATTATGGTTGGCAAATGTAATATAGATATTCTTGAATAAATTACTTGAATATTGTATAAGAATTGCATCACTATAGTTTCAATACATCCCATCTAGGTAGGCACCCATCAAAGTATTAACCATTTGCATTATTCAACTCATTACAATTTAATTATCTAAATTAGTGAAATCTTCGATGAGATCGTCATTAGCAATATATTATCAATAAATTTTGAAAACTCAATTTGATTAAAAGTCTTCTCTCTACTTTAAGAATTTTTATTCTTGAATTAAATATACTATGAGTTTTCAAATACTAATTTAAGAACTTCAAATAATAAAATAACAATACTTATCTAAGAATTTCTTGAGAACGAAAAAATCCTATGATTACAAAAGATTGTGTGGAGGATCCAATTAGTATATTCCGGAGTGACATTATTGTAACTCAAAAATCATATTTACGTCCCATTAAATTTATAATATATTCTCATTAATTCATTATGTAATCACTTTAAAAATATATATATATTATATAATCAATTAAATTATTGAATTTTTTTTATCAATTTTTTCATTACTGGGAGGGCGAGCTTACTAGCATAAGCCCAATCAGGCCCTTTAAGTCTAGCCAGCAGGGGCTTATGGGCCCACATTTAATGTCCAAGCCTACCCTATTAACCGGACTCGGGTAGGCCCTGGCCATCTTTATTATGGGTTAGGCCGCTGGCTTGTACGAAAACGGATGAAGCCCAAAACTGCTCTGAGTAGGTCCGACCTTTTTCACTATTATAAAATTTCCAATTAGTAGATGCGCTTGAAAATAAATATCATTAAAATATATCTAATGACGGAAGAAATTTTTGCATGACTACCTCATGCTTAGTTGATGTGGTGAGACAGATCGATACGTATCAAACAATAAATACTGTCACACAAGTGGACCAACTGGCAACTACCTTAATTAGATATTCAATTATAATCACTACCTTTATTAATGTTTATAGAATATACTTTAGAAAGCTGTCTAAATGTAGAAATCATTTAATGATTGCATTTATTATACTCTTGCATATATGGACAAAAATATAAGATAAAATGAATAAATAATTTCATTTTATACATAATTATACAGATGAATCCTAGTTTCTTGCCCGAGGGCTTAAAATTAAAAACACATTCAAGCTTTGGAGTGCAAAGTAAAGGTTGTCCAGAGGGAATGGTACCAATCTGAAGAACCAAAGTTGATAGGGATTATGAAAATATTCATCCACTTTCTAGTACTGCACTCGGAAGACATGTAAGTTTTACAAGTCTTACTTCAATGGAATGTTATAATTTAGATTTTTCTAAAATTAATCTTGAAATTTACTAATCAAACAATTTTCTTATTATTTATTGATGGGATAATAACCTTGAGACCAACGACGGATCTAGAAAATTTGTTTGGGGCGACGCATGAATAAAATAATAAAATTATCGAAAATTAAAAACATATTAAATATATAATATTTTTATGTAAAACAATATTCAATATCACTATATAGTTTAAATAAAATAAAACATATATAATATTTAGGCAAAACAAATAATTTTATGCTCAAAATCTTAATGAACATTAAAATAAGTAATTTTTTTATTTTAAGTAATCGATTTAGTTTGCTAATCTGACAGTGATAGGATGTTAAAGTGAAAATAAAGAAATGTCAAATAACAATGAAGAGAAAAAAAAAATTGTTCACTAAAATTGTAAATTGTCAATGGATTTTGTATACCACACAAAAAGTATAAATAAATAGTGTTTATATAGGAGAGATCTAAAAAGAAAAAACTTTTAAAAAAAATTAATTAATTAAGAGTAGAAAAAATACTAAAAGTAGGAAAATTAATTTTAATAGAAGCAATAAAAATGAATGATGTTAATTATATTAGAAATAGAAAGAATAAATAATAGAGTTAAAAAATAATAATGAAAAACTTAAAAAAGAGAAACAAGTAGCATCAAATATAAAAGTTGTTGAAGTTACCAAATGCCAATTGTCAACATCAGCATAGTTGGCAAACGAGTTCGTCATCTCAATCGTAGGTTCGAACGCCACAACATGCAAGTTTTTGATATTTTTTAAAAAAAGGAGAAAAGCAAATGTGGGTGAATTGGGGTTCAAACCCGTAGTTTGATGGAAACAAAATGATGTTTCATACCACCAAAGCACATGATCCGTTTATGTGATTATTCACTTGGAAATATATATAATATCATTTATAGATTTAAATATTTAACCACTAATATTATAAACTTAATAATTTTTTTATAAAATTTGAGTGGAGAAACATGCCCCATCTGACCTTAAACTAGGTCCGCCCCTGCTTGAGACCACTTTCAAGCTAGTATCGAAAAGAGTGAAAATATTTGTTTTTCTGCTGCAAGGTAATTTTAAAGGGGGATACACCCTATATTCTATATTTACACCAAATGTTTTTTAATATCAACGCAAAATGTGTACGTATATTAATTCTACCGGTAACAATTGATTCATTATGTAAATAACATTTTTTGTAATAGTATAATGTCCTCGTATATTACTTGTAAAATTGATCTACATTTTGTAATTAGTTTGCAGCCTACAGTGTAAAGGGGGATACGACCATATACGGAGTAAGAGCTGCAATGTCCCTTCACAATCCACCAGTCCAAATGAATCAAGTCAGATGGCACAAGTAAGGATCGAAAGTGGACCACCTGCTGAACTTAACTTCATACAAGCTGGATGGGCGGTTAGTCACTTTTTTTTCAATCTATGTTTATCCAAGCTCTACTGATATATATATATATAACATTTTATAGTAAATTTGGGTATAATATTTCATCTATTGTATTTAAATTAAATATGAGAGAAAATTTGTTTTAATAGAGAGAATGTAATAAATGAATTTGATTAGTTCGTCCTAACTTTAAAAAATTATAAAGTACTGACGATAGAAATAATATATATATATATATACACACACATGAGGGAGAGAGTGATTAATTCCTTATATTTCCATTAAATTGATTGTTTGTAACATTTTTCAGGTGCATCCACGGCTTTACGGTGACAGCCTTACACATTGTACTGCATATTGGACAGTAAGCATCTTTTTCATGTTTAGTCACTATATTGAAATTATATAGTTCTATGGATAATTACGAGGATGACAAGTTTTCTTTTCGTTTCATAATGTTTTTAATTTTTGAGCTTTTGATTTTTGTGAACCTCTGAATTAGAATCTAATGATTAATGATCTTCTAGGTAACTATATAAAACATGTGTATATATATATATATACAATAGCATACGATGCTCTTCTAGATTCGTTTAATTAATTGATAATTTTAATACAAGTTTCTTTTTATCTTTTTTTTTTTTTTTCCACTTTGAAAGGCAGATAATTCTCGGAAAACAGGCTGTTACAATGTAGTTTGCCCAGGTTTTGTTGAAGTACATCCTAACTATGTTGTTGGTGCTCATTATACTAAAGTTTCTGTTCCTGGGGACAAACATTGCTAATTCAACCTATGATATATCTGGTGCGTATCAAACTTATAGTCCATTTATCTAAGTTTTTTCTTTATATAATTACATTGTAACTAGTAAGATTTTGTGCATTTCTAATTTTTGTTGTTTGTGTATTTGTTTTGCAGGATCATGAATCAGGTAATTGGTGGTTGTTCATGGACAGTGACAAAAAAAGTGGGGTATTACTATTTTCCTAAAGAGCTTTTCACACATTTAAGAGGAGGAGCAAGTGTTGTTCAATATGGTGGATGGACATTTAATTCTCCGGACGGATTGAGTCCTCCAATGGGGACTGGAGAATTTCCTCCCAGGAAACTATTTCATTGCCCTGGCTCTTTTCCCCAAATGCAAGTAGTGAATAAATATAACCAGTTGATTGATATTCATGGAGACACCCTACAGAAAATTGCTGATAATACTAGTTGTTATGATACCAAGTACTGGGGTAATTTATATGGTCCCTATGCAAAATGTTTCAATTAGCTGAGAATGATCATTGAAATAATATTGTTATCAGACATATGAACATTTAATTTTGAATAATTCATTGATCAAATCCAACTTAATATGACTTTTTTAATTTTGTCTCGCACAGCTCACTATCAAAATCACATATTTTATTAAATTTGACTACATGACAGAATTATAGATTTGTGCCCTTTTTAAGGATATACGAGCTTAAATTAAACACTTTTTCTTTTTTTATTCATATGGGAAAAATGAAAAATACGTATACCTAAGAATTAAATCTGAAGTCTCATGGCTCTTCATTGGTAGACGTTGGACTCAAAGGGGGTTCACGTTTTACTGAAAAAACAAAGCGGGATTTGTTTAGAAGTCTTTGTAAATGAAGAGGAAGCTATGCTGATTCCATGCTCACGTATTTATCACTTAATTTGTGTCATCACTTACCCGGACAAATTCTTGGAATTTTGTCTAGCGGGAGCACTGTTAAACAATTTCGAAAAAAACCAAACCGAATGATAAATTTACGAACTTATTAAAGTATTGATTCATTCATTAACATATTACACTTTTGCTTTTTAATATGTTTTCATGTTATAAGTATATTGATTGATTTGTCCTAATTTTTTAAAGTTATGAAGCATCAACGGTAAAAATACTATATATATATTTGGGTCATCTACAATACATTAGGTATCGATACACCTTAAATGATTTAATTTTAAAATTATTAATTATATTTTATTATATCTTATTACAATTAAATATATTTTATTACATTTATAATAATTGATCAGTTATAGTCAAATATAATAAAATACAATAAATAATTTTATAATGTAATCACTCATTTCTAGTTGTCAAATGTATCTATACTCAAGTGTACCGTTAAATGTGTCATATATATATATATATATGTTTGAGTACAGTTTGAATAACCATATGTTAAAGAGAAAATGACTAACTGCCCATTCAACTTGTATTAAGTTAAGTTCAGCAGGTGGTCCACTTTCGATCCTTTTATGTGACATGCTGACTTGATTCGTTTGGGCTGGTGGATTGGGAATGGATATTGCAGCTCTTAATCCATTTATGGTCGTATCCCCCTTTTTATTGTAGGCTGCAAACTAATTACAAAATGTAGATCAAATTTACAAGTAATGTACGAGGACATTATACTATTAAAAAATTACTATTCTCGTAATGAATAAATTGTTGCCGGTAAAATTAATATAATAACACATTTTGTATATTCTAAAACTAAGTACACATTTGTGTTGATATTAAAAAAACATTGGGTGCATACATCGCATGCAAGTGTATTTTCCTTTCAAATTATGTTACAAGAAATTATGTAAATGGTATCTATAATTTGAATCTCTTCTCAAAATTATGTTAAGAGCTTGGAAACATCGAAAGCATTATAATTCAAATTGAAAAATGTTGATAACATTGTACATACATATGATCATTACAACATAAGAAGCCACCCAATTTCCACAACGTAAACATTTTCAAACTCTACATCTTTGGTGGGGGCAAAGGAAAACAAACGTAAAATCAAAAGAAATCAAATTCCAGATACTTGTTATGATCTGCGTTGGCGGGGGCAACAACAGCAGCTTTAGCAGCAGTTGATGATGCTGTTGGGGCTGGAACATGTTCGATTTCGACTGGTTTGGGGACCTCCGGGGGGCTTGCACAACGAATCAGAGCCCAATTAACCCCTTGAAAGAAGGAATGTTGTTTGATCTCCGTTGCTCCTCGCTTGTACGCCAACCTATGTTGAGGCTCCTTTACTAGCAGGCTCCTTATCAAGTCCCGCGCAGAGAAACTCACAACAGGTGACTCAGGGAATCGCAATGGTTGACCTACAACATTGAATAGGGTGGCCCTATTCTCGGACCCCTTGAAGGGAGTTTTACCGAACAGTAGCTCGTATAAAAAGATCCCGAAAGTCCACCAATCCACAGCACTGCCATGCCCTTCACCTTTGATGATTTCTGGTGCTAAGTACTCATGCGTTCCCACGAAGGACATTGAACGAGCATTGGTTGGCTCTGCAATAAGCTCTGGCAGCGGAGTGACTTGGTTCCCCATTTCATTTTTAGATTTCTGATTCTTCCTTGACTTACTAGAAAAGAATCGGGGGCCAAAACAAGTCGTGGGGGCTATACACGAGGGCTGGATACACGAGGGCTCGATGCAGGCAGGTTGAACACAATAAACAGGATTCTTTTGCAAGGGTTCAGACTCGTTGGCTGATGACTTTACTACAGTTGGGCTGACAGCACATCGAAGAGAAAGATCAAAGTCAGAAAGCATGATGTGTCCATCTTCCCTCACAAGAACATTTTCCGGCTTCAGGTCACGATAAACAATCCCGAGCATATGGAGATATTCCAAAGCAAGGAGAATCTCTGCTACATAGAACCTGTACGTTGAGAGCCAAAATTGAATTTTTTTGAAGTGATGCTGGATCATTAAAAACGTACATATACAGGAACTTATATTTACAGTCTGCAACTATCACTATCATTTTGACTAAAAATTCGTGCAGTATCACAGTTAAAACCATTAAAACAAATATTGCATGCAATTCTTCCGACGACCATACACAATGAAGAGCCCCTCAAGTCTAAAGTCACTATCCAGCCTCTCCCATTCATCAACCACTTGTCACCTAATATACTCCTTTAGTCAGGTATACAAAAAATTTTATTAGGTTGTATCTATACATCAATGTTTTTAGAGGCTAAAAAATCAGTATTCTCCCCCTCTCTGGAGACCATATAGATATCATTTGAAATTAATTTTCATTTGTCTAGTTGAGATTGTTGTCCTCTCATTACTCTAGACACTGCTTAGCATGTCATTTTTCATTACTAAACTAATAATCACAGAAAGTTTCACATTATCCGTAGCCTTGAATAAAATTAGCATATATATAGCATGCCATTTTTCATTACTAAACTAATAATCACAGAAAGTTTCAAATTGTCCGTAGACTTGAATAAAATTAGCATATATATGAGGCTAAACATTAGTAACACTCTTAATGGCCTGACCCAACCTTACGAAAAAAACTGAAAATTTGTTTACATAAGTATGTATACCATGTAGTGGCAAACAAAGTGACATCAAAATGTTAGGATTTGACGAGAACTCAACATTCATACTTAAAAAGTATTAATTTCATGGACAAGATTCTTCTAAAGGGGAAGGATTAATACACCCCAACTTATACGTTGGCCCTTCAACTTCATGTTCTAAACTTTTACAGTAACTTACTTATGTTGCACAAATACCCTTGGCCTTGAGTTATGAGTTTGAATTTAGTGGGGTATCCTATGGTTGGGGAGTTTCAATTCCTTCTTCCATATAAGATTTTCATCCTCAAGATCAACACTTAGTATAACTACGGATATTAAGCCCTCATCAAATCCCAACACTCCAATGCCACTTTCTATGTCCCAACACCTGATGTTCTCTGATGCAAAGAGATGATATGCCAACTATGTGTATACAAGAAACCAATTGAATTCATACTAGTATTAGTAGTATACAAAGAATACATGCAATTTATTAAAGTTTTCAGTGACTAGTTATAGTGCAGAACTCAAAAAAACCTATTATAGCGCACAATAATAACAAGTGTATCTTTTATAAGAAAAAAAAATTAAAAAAATGGATAAAACTACAACCAGATATTGATTCAAAGGGAGCAATTATATAACAAAAAATAAAGAACCGTCTATAAGTATAAAATTGATGAAAGAGAGAGATGGGGGATTTCTTTTTTAACACTTCACTAGATAAATGAGTCAAACTGATGGCATAATACTTGAATTTCCTATAGTGGAACATAACAAAATGTTACTAGCACTCAGGTCATGTGGAAGGGACACAAATCTTATGTACTGACACAAAGAGTCTAGTTTGAAAGGGGAACTAAAGTCTTTGAGTAGTGAATGAAGGTAATTCTAATTTTGTAACAAGAGATAATTAACAACACTTCCATAACCTAATAGCAGCATACACCAAAGCAAGCACAGACATAAATTATAACCGTTTTCATATATAGACATGATATTTAAGAAGCAAATTCATACTTTACTGCCTGCTCCGAAAAGTGCTTCCCTGGTTGCCTTTGCCGTAGAGTGTGCAGGTCCCCTCCAGGGCAGAACTCCATCACCAAGCATGAGAACTTGTCAGTCTCGAAATGGGTATATAAGGTTGGAAGGAAGGGATGGTCCAACGACTGTAGTATTTCTCTCTCTGTTTGAGCTCGAAGTAGTTTCTTACGCTTTCCCAAAGATAATTTGTCCATTACTTTCATTGCAAAATAACACTTTGTTCCACTTAACTCAGAAAGATAGACGCTTCCGATATCCCCACAGCCCAACTTCCTCAGCAGTCTAAAGTGGCCCACACCCAAAATGCCATCCTTTGCTCGGACAGCTTGAATTGCTTCCCACCGTGCATCATTCGCTTTATGAGGTTTGTTGACACTGCTACTTAAGCTGCTACAAGTACTTTCGTCACTGACATCACTGCTTGTGCTGGCTCTACACATACTGCTCTTCCCACTCTCGACAAAATCAGCCCGATCACTAATTTTGGCACTTCCACTGGTCTTCGCAAGACTGCTGACCCCATCACTGACTTTAACAGGAGCAGCACCAACTCCATTCTCCGATGGTTTCTTCTCCGGTTCAGTACCACCTTCCAGTGAGCCCTTATTCCCTTTCACTGCAGGCGACACATCTTTCAGATCACCTAACGATACACTTGAATCTACCTTATCAGCTAAAGATTTGACAGAAACAGCTTTACAAGAATTTAGTGACTTTTCATCCTTGGTGGTTGCTAGTGGCACCTGTTTTGACACAACTTGCTGGGCACTTTTAGGAATTTTTCTAGGGGTACCTGGCTCCGATTTGCTGGTCTTTGTAGTCTGCACAGGTACAGCTCTACCAAAATTGCCTTCAGATGCTTGATTACCAATCGGTTTCCTCTGCCTTTCAGGTGAAACTCTCATACCAGGCTTAGAAGCCATCGAAATAAAACAGACTTGTTATATGCACCGGATCACACACACCCATTACTCATCCCCATGCTCGAACAAATGGCTCCCTCCCTCAGCAGTGCCACAAACTTGCATCTCCAACTCCATTAACTATAGGATGATTTCTATAATTGATAGAATGAAAGAGTCATATCTAAGCAATCAAAGTTTGTAAAACTAAAATATGTCAAAAAAAAAATTAGCATGATCCACAGTCCACACACTATATCATGAACCAAGATCAATAAAACATCCTTCACAGAACCAAATACAGCCAAATTGCTACCATGATACGAATAATCATATGTATTACAAGCCAATCAAGCACTAAAACGTCTATTTAAGCAAAGATTAACTCTCCATTCAATCAACAATTTCAATATTAAATGCAAAAAACCAACAAAAAAGGGCTAAAAGGAGGCTCAAAGTTGCATGCAACATAGATCAAATGTCATTTAAAAAAATAAATAAATAATTAAGATGTCTAGCAAGAAACAGCCAACCATAACATCAAAACGAGACAATCACAGCCATGTAGATCAAAATGCCAGTCCTTCACTAAGTTTCGAGATACTGAACTTGAAAACAAAATCAAACAACGCATATACCTTACAAAATGTGGTTTATCTATATCTCACAAACACATAACAAGAACCAAAGATCAATGAAGATTCATTTTAGATCTCAAATACAAAAACCCCACCTCATAAAAACAAAGTAGCATATATAGAGAACCAAAAAAAAGTTAAAAAAACAAAAAACAAAAACAAACCCACCAAGCAAATCAAAAAACAAGTTAAAAGTGAAGAGAAAAACAGAAAAAGAAAAGCAACCCAAAAGAGAAGAGTACCTCATAGTCTCAAAGATCACAACTTTCAGCCCCTCACCTTGGAAACTTTTGCATATACCAATTCCTCACTTACTCAGTCACTCACTCACTCACTTTACTGATTTTTCAACTGTAGAGAGAGATAGATAGATAGCTATTCTTCTTCTCTGAAATGTGTGGAGAGAGAGAGAGTAGAAAAAAGGGCGATTTAGAGAGAGAAAGGAAGAGTGTTTGAGAGTGATAAAAGGACGAGTTGGGTCTACCATGAAAAGTGAGTCAAAGCTGGTTAGTGGTTTGAGGTTCAATAATTTTTTTTTTTTTAATTTTAATTTTAATTTTTTTTTAAATCAGTGGCTTTTTTAGTGTTTTGTTTGGTTTTGAGTCTTAAAATACACTGACTTTTGTCTGAAAATAATGAAAATCCAAAAGTCTTAATCAAAACATATGGGCCTCAAAAGGCTCCAACCTGTCTCTTCTCGTGCTTTTATGGCAGGCATGGTAATTTTTTATTCTACCGAATAATAATAATAATAATAATGATAATAATAATAATAATAATAGGAAATTTGTCACATTTTTATGGTTTGTGCTATTGTGCCAATCCACGAAGCTCAATAATGCAATTTTTGAACATGAGTAAGACGGAAATAAAATTACCGGAACTCTTGTATTTTGATCATATCTTAAAAAATAGAAGTGTTATATTTGAATTTGTATTAATATAATCGTGTAAGTTCTTCTTGACATGTACATTTATGATATATATGAAGAGGATCTGATTATTAAATTGTTTATGATATAAGTATTTTATGACCGTACTAATTTTGAGATTGTGATGACTGATGATCGATCTATGGAGTTATAAACTTGTATTAACTAGTGGAAAATGTGGATATTAATTTGGTTAGGTGGTAAAATTTTGTATCATATTAAATAAATTTTGGGTTCGAATTTTATCGAGACCGAAGGGTGTGGAGGAAGTTAATATACATTTTGGGATTGAAGTCACTTTATAAAGTGAGATATATGAATGTATCTCAATGTATTTCATTAGGCATTGATCCATTAATTTTTTTACGTATGAAATCATACTTAAAATTTATTTATTTATCATCTCAATTACAATAACTATAAATAGCTTTTCAAGATTTATGTAAACAACTAACCTAACAAATTTAGTAGTCCACATGAATAGGTTTATATGATATTAACTATGTTATTTATTTTTAACTCGATTAATTAAGGTGACGATAATATATCTTTCTACATCAATGTCATTTTCTATATTTAATTCAACCCTCATCTAAAATTGATACATGAATAAGATATTCTAACCATACCTTACCGATTACTTATTCTTCTTTCCATTTATTTATTCATGAGTTTTCGGAGTTTCACATTTTTAGGGCTTTAAAGCCTATAGGGAATGACCACCATGGTGTGGTGTCCCTTTTTTGCCACCCTTTTTGGTGGTCCATTAAACAGCTTGCTGCTTTTTTGCTTTTTTGGGTTGCCGATGGTTGATGGACATGAGATGAGATGAGTAGGGGATGATGATGATGATAATGATCAAGTGAAAGTTCATGGCAAATGGTCCCATCCTATGTTCTTGTTTGATTAGATTTATATATATACATGTACACTTCAATCCAGTGGATGGGATTTTGATTGATCAAATCTTGATGACTGTTTTGTCATGGGATGGGCAACACAAAAGTTGCAGATTCTTTTTATTATTTTTAGATGACAAAAAAAAAAATTCTAACCTTCGGAAATTTTACTAATTCAATATGGAAATATTTTAAATTTAAATCACTGTTAAAAATAAATGATGTTACTTTACTCTTATATATATATATATTTTTGAGATATTACACACACTTTATACATACACATATTCTTAATACTATCGGACTCTGTAAATAAAGTCTATTAAGGTATGATCTGAAAATGAAGGCTTCATTTTTTTTAATTTTTTTGACATATTACACACACTTTATATACATAGGACTCTTTAGATAAGGTCTATTAAGATACGGCCCAAAACGGAGGTTGCCGAAAATGGAAGGATAGGGAAGGGGAAAAATCTTCCACTTGCTTGGTGGCACTAAGAGTTGAACCTTGCACTAAGCACTTTATTGGGCAAGCAAAGTCAGTGACAGCACGCCAAGTGCTCTTTGTTCTTATATATATATTTTTAAATAAAAGAAACTTTATTAACCAAAAGCAATATTAACATACAACTTTCAGAGTCATAATGCCAACAGTAATCTTCGAAGGAGAACAAGACTAGAGATATAACCAAGAACAATATAGATAAATTATCATCACAATAGAAAAATATCATTGAAACCCTAAAAGAACAGAGAGAAAATAAGTGCTCCAAAAAAACCATTTTTATGGTATCTCTATGCAGAGCACTCCAAATTAGAGCTCTGATAGGAAGGATTCTCGGCTCGTTCTTCAACTTCTCCTCCTCTATGGAAGATGTTTTCAATTGGACATCTGGAAAATCCTTTGAAAAATTCCTAGTGAGATCTAAAAGCCTCCAGATATGGACCAAGAACCTTCAGATTTGCTTCATATGGTTTCTATGCTTCTAGATCTGAACCTAAGTCACCAGATCAAGGTCCATCTCGAAAAAGAAAACTCTTAAAAAAAAAAAAAAAAAAAAAGATAATAGAGAAAGACAAACCACCAAAAACCACCATAACTGATGAAGATCTACCACCATAAAAGGTAGACAAAAGGCCATTATAATAGATAGACAAAAGACCCCCACAAATATGATATCAGATCTAGAGGAATATTCATAGAAAGGAAAGACAAAGGGCCTACTGGAGAGGAGGAAAAACCCCCTCTCTGATAGGAGTGAGGGGTAACGGAAGAGTTTCAAAGGATTTGTGACTAGTTGTTCCCTCGTTTTCAAAATGAGTTTTTCAATTTTGTTCTTATATTTTTGTATTCATATTTAAACTTTATCTACATGAAAAATTATGTTGATTTTGTAAGAAACATATATGATAAAAACTATTTTTGAGGTACAAATATGATAAAATTGGATAGTATTAATTTAGGTTTAGTTATTATATAGAATTTTTCTAATAATTATGAGAGTAATATTTCTTTTCTATTTTTTTTTTTAAAATAAAATTACTCAGGGACCCTTACATTAAAAATCTCATTACTAGTTTCACTCCTATAGTATGTATTAATAAATATCATGGTATATAAATGTGTTGTGCTATGATATAGGTCCAATAAAACTATTAGTCATCCATTATATTACAATTCAATGCTTGAGAAATCAAACCAAAAAAATAAATAAATAAAATCACACGCACACATACATTTCTTAATTAAATATATGTGAATTGTAGCCAATCTTGATTCGATTCTATTTCATATTGTATTTTAATCATTATTTCCGTTGATGTTTCTTGAATAAAGTCTCTTAAGTTTTCAAATAAAAAAATATATGGGAATTGTATACCTCATAGTTTCTTTAAAAAGAAAAAATTTAGATAGTATTGGAAGATTATATAAAATCAATTTTTTTTAAATGATATTTCACGTAAGAAAATGAATAATATTAATGTTATGTAATCAACCAAGATCAATAACTCCTATGTTTATACACAGAATAAATTATCATTATATTTTCTTTTGATATTACTTGTAGACGATAGAATCTTCTACGTTATAAGAGTAAATTTTTAAACTCTACATAAAATCTTTTATTTCGATACATCGTCAAAGAGGTATAACAATTTGTATCAACTTTGAAAATAAATGTAAATCTCAGAAATTATGATGATGGTATTTCTCTCGTTGGATTAAAGTATCTGGTGTATCATTAATGTACTTTTGGAATAAATTTAAACCAAAGCCTGAGATCAGATACTTCAAAGTTCAAGGAATATTTGTTGGGGGAAATGCAGAGCTGCACAAACATCAGAAAAAAGTGAAGCAAAAAATCCAGATTAATCCCAACAGTATCTTCATTGTGGTGGCCTGTTATAATGGCCACTCATGCTCTCAACGATTAAACACAAATTCCATTTTTAAAATTTGGAATATATATATATATATATATATATTAGGAAAACAAAAACACAAATACAAAAGCAAAAACACCTCAATCTTCCACCAAGATTTGCTTCCCTATATTTTTGGCAAAATGGACAGCTCATTTCGCGATCTAAATACAATCTTTTCTTCTCTTAGCCTCTAATTCAAGATTTGATCAACTTTTTTTTTTTGGGTAATTATTGACATCCCACAAGATATTTTATCAAGTTCTTATGTGAATAAGTATAAATATTTCTATTAATGCTTTTAAAAATAACAAATCTTATGTAATCTTGTTTATTATTTATTTATGATGGTTACTTATCATAAGATTTTTTTTTTTTTCAATAAAGATGGATTATAAAATATAGGACTCTTGAAATGTTGTTGATGTTTTGATTATATGGTGTATGAAGTTGTTGTTAATGTTGTTTTCTTCTTGTTTTTTTTTTTTTTTTTTTTTTTAAATATTTAAATTTGTTGTGTTTCTCTTTTATAGTAATTATTTAGAATAAACTATAAATACTGATGACAATATGATGTTATTTTAATGATATATCTCTTACATTTATATTTATGAGATTATAAATTTGAGTCATCATATTTCTTTCTTCGAACCCTAAATTAATATAATAATAAAAAAGATTATAATTAAAAAAAAAAGAAATAAGTCCTTTTATTTATAGAATACTATAACAATTTTTTTAAAAATTAAAAAAAAAATCTAATGAAATGAAAATATATTTCTTTCAATTAAAAAATAATCGAAAAAAGAGTTCCATAAAATCCACTCCTCTTTTTCAATAAAAGAAAACCATAAACATTAACACGAACACTTTTATAACTTTAGTACAACACACTTCTTTATTCACTTTTTAAAATAAAAAATTATTATAAAAGTAATTTTTCAGTGTAGGGTTATGCACTTTTTTCATAGAGAACTTTTACTTTGAAACATTACAAACATAACAAATTTGTATGACTCGATAACTTAGTAATATTATGAAGTTGAATTTGGCATATAAAATCTTGCAAGATTCTATATTCAAGAATAATAATAATACTATTTTATCCAAATTTTGGTATCTAAATGATCTTGAAAATATAAGAATTAATCAATTAAAATAAAATTTAATTGGTTAGGTCTTTTATTTTTAAGGTTGTCATATGATTTGAGCACCATTTACTAAAACAGTAGTATTCATCTGAAAATGATTCTCATACTTACGTAGATGAGGAGTAATCAATTGAATTCGTATTAAATTTTCGTTTTATAATATTAAAATATTTGTCATTATTTTTTATTCAAAACGAAAAAGCATTTGCCCCATGCCTAACTAATGTCAGATCAGAAATGGCTTTTCATTTTATTTTCTCTCTCTCTTTCATTTTTGTACTGTCTTATCTTGTCTCTATACTTGACCATATTGGTTGAATATGACAAAGAAAGTTACATACAAACTGATAATGACCCATTTAGTTTTTGAGTTGTGTAAAATTTAATTTAATTTTCCATGAAATCAAACCACACTCAACCAAAGTGACTTCACTTTCAGATTTTTATCATTTGTCAAAACAAATTTTACTGATGTGGAACACAAAAATGAAGAGGACTTTCTTGATCCATTTGACCTACCCTTAATGCCAAAGTGGGTCAGATCTTGATCATCATTTTCATCTTTTAATTATGTTTTTTTTTTTTTTTTGTTATTATAAGAGTAATTTAATCATCAGATTATGTCACTAACACCACTCTTTTTCTTCCTATGCTGGCCTTATAATCATTTTAGTTGTTAATTAATTGAATGCTACTTTTTATATTGCCAATCGAGGTGTCTAGTTTGTGGACTCACCTTTTTTTCTTGTGACACTTTGTGAAATTGTTGATGTTCCCTTTTCTAGTAAATTTATCCACCTCTAGTCAGATTTGATCCAACATCAACAACTTTGATTGATTTCAAAAGAAAAAAAAAATGATAATATCTATGTTATATCTGATACGATATCGTACGCTTTTTGATATAAAAATTAATTTTATAGTATTATAAAATTGATTCAATAATGACGTAAAATCGTTTAATTTCATTCATAACGTTAAAGAATAAGAATTTCATACAAATCTACAAAATCAGTCATATGGTATAAATATATAAAATATGGAGCCATCAACATATAGCATAACCCAATTTGAAAATGGACAAAGATCTGTTCTATATCGGTAGAAAAAGTTTATGATAAAGTTCATAAATTTTTAGGCAGATTTTGACAAATTTATGAGGTTCATGGGTCAACAATGCTTTAGATAAATTAATTAATAAAAAGACCAAACATCCTTAGGCATATCTATGAATTTCTTTACTCGAGTAGGCATATCTATGAATTTCTTTACTCGAGTAGGCTTGTGAATTGACAGAACATACCAAGATTCTTTTGTCCTGTAGGACAGCTACTACCACGTGCTTCATATGGGGTGTGACCATGAAAAGCTATCAAAGTACAC
This sequence comes from Dimocarpus longan, assembly GCA_022984855.1. NCBI lineage: Eukaryota > Viridiplantae > Streptophyta > Magnoliopsida > Sapindales > Sapindaceae > Dimocarpus > Dimocarpus longan. Next base: position 24,043,794 of record CM041014.1, read on the forward strand.
ATAAGCCTGAAAGGAAGACTCATCATCCTTGGTAAATCTGGTAGCCTAAAATGTACTTTAATAATGACCAAAACAAGAAAAAATCTAAAACATATTCTGGCAGTGGATACAGATCCTGTCCAACCCATGACTCATAAGGTAGATGTTCCAGCTTGTGGTAAGAGAGTTTGATCTCATCAATAGCACCTTGAGTTTATAAATTTAAGGCCTATTCAATGGGGTTTATGAATGTGTTTTCTATTTTCTGGAAAATAGTGAAAATACATTATTCCGTTTTTAAATAAAAGTAGGAGTTCGGTTTCAATCGTATGATCATGAGTTCAAATCTTGTTAGGACAAACCTATTAAGAAAATTTTTATATACGGTGTTCAATTTTAACCAAAATAAGGACAGTGAAAAAACGATGATACATTTTTTTTTTTCTTTTAACGAAAATCTTCTCAAGATCACTTGAAGAGAGTCATTAGCGACAATGGTAATCATAGATCTAATAAAATCTTCTCAAGATCACTTGAAGAGAGTCCTTCAATCATTGTACAATAGTTGAGCCAAGAACTCTACCAAAATGATGTATTCCTCATGTCAATCCCTACATCTGTTCGCCAATACTTGCAAAGCAATCTCATATATGTAAACTTGATAAAACTAGCTTCCTCCAATTATAAGATGAACACTCAATCGTAGTTCACGTTCAACTAAACATTTTGTCAATATTCTAGAGAGACAAAATCAAGACAGCTCTGTAATCACACGTTCGCATTTGTCTTCCAAGATCTGCACAGCTTCAGTAAATAGAACTTCGGGAGGTAATGCTCCGGTTGATTCAATAGTAACTGGTGAAAGAAAAATTGCAAGTGAGACTTAAAGACTCTAACAGCTGATAAACCAACATTTGTGCTAAGTTTGGACTAAAATTGTTGAAGCAAACGTTCCAAAATCGTTTTTGAGGTCAGAAAGGTGAGAGCTATTGTATTGTCCTGAACAATGTTTCTGTTAAGCTTTAATTTTGCTGCACATGTGCAAGGCATACTTACATATAAAATGGTCTTTAACACGATGTAATGACACACGTTTCTCCCACTCTTCTCCCCCTCTTAGGCATTCTCTACAAAGAGTGCAAGCTCGTGGTCGTGCTACTTTTGCCTTTTTCTTACCTGTTTAAAAGCCAAATCATTATTCAGCATAGCAACTCTAACTAAGAAGTAAACTGCTAACAAAATAACTTAAAAGAAAAAGAAACATGAAGAAGTTACTAAATTGCAATGATTAAATAGTTCAAATACAAAACAACAGCAAAGAGAACAAAATCACTTCACCATTGCCAATATCTTCAATATCAAATACATTGACTGGGCAAGTTTTTACAAGTTTTTTAGCATCCTCGCCTTCAATGTCTTCCAATAAAACAACCTAAAAATAAAAACATCATTGTAACAACTTTAGAAGAGCAAGAGAAGAGAAACGAAATAGAAAGAAAGAAGTTTTGATTGTTTTGAAGCAGCTCCCAAACAGCATTTTCTCACCTCAGGAAGCATCCGATACCAGGCAGTAGCCACTGGGGACCATTTTGCATGAGTTTTACCAACCCCTTTGACAGCATGGGCTTCTAATTCTATTTCCTACAAGGGACAATTGTTATGTGTAGAAAGTCATATGATTGAGGGAGGTATTATAGACAGATTATGTGCCGATGATTAGGAGACAAATTGACAGATTATGTATATAATTAGGGGATTTATTTCCTTTTCTATTTAGTAGTATAGCTATAAAATAGAGGTGTAATATGTACAAAGTATTCAGTGAATAAAATACAAAAACAGTGTGTGTTTTCACTTGGTATCAGAGCAGGGTGTGTCTAAACCCTAGCGATCAATGGCTGATTCCAGTGATCAAAGCACAGGGTCCTCTATCTCAGAAAACGAATCAAAAATCTCAACCAATGGTTCGAACGGAACCGATACGTTATCTATTCAACTCACAGTGGCCAAACTCAACGGGAGAAACTACCGTGAATGGGCACAATCAATCAAACTAGTCATCGACGGCAAAGGAAAACTCGGGTACCTTACTGGCGAAACACCCAAACCAGCCTCAACGGACGCTGCAACTCTACAAAAATGGAAGTCAGAAAATTCCTTGGTAACGGCCTGGCTGGTGAATTCCATGCAACCTTCAATCGGCAAAACCTACATGTTCCTGCCGACGGCGAAGGAGGTCTGGGAAGCCGTTCGTGAAACCTATTCGGATATGGAAAACTCATCGCAAATCTTCGACCTCAAGACCCGGTTATGGCAGATGAAGCAAGGTGAGAGAGATGTCACAGAATATTACCTGGAGATGTCGGCGATTTGGCAAGAACTTGACCTGAGTTACGCCGACGAATGGAAATGTTCCGACGACAGTGCTCACTATCGGAAGCGACTCGAGGAGGAACGAGTCTTCGAATTCCTGGCCGGCCTCAACCAGGAGCTAGATGATGTTCGCGGGAGGATCTTGGGCCGCCGACCTCTGCCCTCAACTCGTGAAACCTTTTCTGAAGTAAGACGAGAAGAAAATCGAAGGAAAGTGATGCTCGGCCCATCTGTGCAGAATGAATCAACAGTGCAGAAGGCCCAAACTGGTGGATCAAGTGAGGGATCAGCCCTTCTAATCAAAGGCTCAACAGGTGGACCAGGCCCAAATAAAAACAAAAACAGGCCTTGGTGTGAACATTGTAAAAAACCAGGCCACATTATGGAAAAGTGTTGGGAATTGTATGGTAAACCAGCAGATTGGAAACCCAGACAGAGCAATCGGAACCGTGTATATCAAGCTCAAACAGAATCTGTTCCTACTCAAAGTGGAGGATTTAATTCTGAACAAATGGAACAACTTTATAAGATGTTCTCCAATTTCCAAACCGCGGGTCAGTCTAATATTTCAACTGGGTCACTAGCACATCGAGGTAATTCCCTACAAGCCTTAAATACCAAAGTACAATTTCAGACTTCCTGGATTATTGATTCCGGTGCATCCGATCATATGACTGGTTCATATAATATTTTTTCATCATACTCACCTTGTGCTGGAAATCTTAAAGTTAAAATTGCAGATGGCTCACTTTCGTCAGTTGCGGGAAAAGGGAGTATTCGACTCTCTGATTCTCTCATTTTAGAGTCTGTTCTCCATGTTCCAAATTTATCTTGCAATTTATTATCAGTTAGCAAATTAACGAAATACTCAAACTGCTTCGCTAAATTTCTTCCATCATTATGCATCTTTCAGGACCTATCATCGGGGATGACGATTGGCAGTGCTAAGGAGTGTGATGGACTCTACTACTTTGAGGAGGCTAATGTGAGTAAACAATGTCAAACTGCAGTTTGTAATTCTGTATCTTCCTCTAAAGATAGTGATATCTTGTTATGGCATTTTAGATTAGGTCATCCCAACTTTCAATATTTGCAAAGAATGTTTCCTACTATGTTCTTGAATAAAAAGTATTTTGATTTTCAATGTGAGATATGTGAATTGGCAAAACACCATCGTGCTTCTTTTCCAAAATCTATATACAAGCCATCAAAACCATTCTCATTAATCCATAGTGATTTATGGGGTCCATCTCGTATTCCTAATCGCACTCATACAAAATGGTTTGTCACATTTATTGATGATCATACACGTGTATGCTGGGTATATTTATTAAAAACGAAAGCAGATGTTCATTCCGTGTTCATTGATTTTCATTCCATGATCCAAACACAATTTCAAACCTCAATACAAATTCTTCGAACTGATAATGGTACCGAATATTTCAATACCATTTTCGGTGATTACTTTAAAAAACATGGGATAATCCATCAAAGCTCATGTATTGATACTCCTCAACAAAATGGAGTTGCCGAACGAAAAAATCGACATCTTCTTGAAGTTGCCCGTGCCCTAATGTTTTCCACTCATATGCCTAAACAATTCTGGGGTGATGCCATCTTAACATCTGCCTATCTTATAAATAGATTACCCAGTCGTGTCCTTTCATTTGAAACACCCATCCAAAAATTTCAAACATTTTTTCCAACATATCGTCTTAGTGTTGGTGTCCCGTTAAAGGTGTTTGGTTGTACTGCATTTGTTCATGTTCACTCTCATCATCGCAGTAAATTAGATGCTAGAGCAGTTAAATGTGTTTTTCTTGGGTATTCATCTACTCAGAAGGGCTATAAGTGCTATGATCCTATAAATAAAAAGGTATTTGTTAGCCTTGATGTCACATTCTTTGAAAACATGCCTTACTTTCAAAAATCTTCTCTTTAGGGGGAGAAAGTAAGTGAAGATCAGTTTTTTGATTGTTTTCTGAATCTTGATTTCTCTCTCCCTAAGTCAACCCTAAACACTAAACCACTCCATGAATCAATTCCAAACACTGAATCATCCTCTAAGTCTAATATGCCATGTACAAATGGAAACTTTAAGACAGGGGGAGATGAAAGAAAACAAACTGACAAGGAGATAATTGTTTACTCGAGAAAGCCAAAATCAAAGGAAAAGGAAGACGTCACACCCGATGCACCCGAAAAGTCTGAACCAGTGATAGCTCCAAATACACTAGAGCCTTCTGATCTAGATTTGCCCATTGCTCTCAGAAAAGAACCTCGGTCATGTACACTACATCCTATCTCAAGGTTTATGTCTTATAACTCTCTATCTACTCAATTTCGAGCGTTTACCTCTAACCTTGATAGTGCAAATATCCCAAAAAATATCTATGAGGCATTACAGGTTCCTAAATGGAGAAATGCAGTCATGGAAGAAATGACGGCCTTGGAAAAAAACGGTACGTGGGTGGTAATGGAGTTACCGAAAGGGAAGAAGCCTGTAGGCTGCAAGTGGGTTTTTACCTTAAAATACAAAGCTGACGGAACAATAGAAAGGTATAAGGCTCGCTTGGTTGCAAAAGGGTTTACCCAAACCTATGGCATTGACTACACTGAAACATTTGCACCAGTAGCGAAAATGAATACAATTCGGGTTCTATTATCGTTGGCAGTAAATCTAGATTGGCCCCTTCAACAATTAGACATTAAGAATGCATTTCTGAATGGTGATTTAGAAGAAGAGGTATTTATGACATTGCCACCTGGGTTCAGCAAAAAGGGAGAAGAAAATCTGGTATGTAAACTTAGAAAATCCTTGTATGGCCTTAAACAATCACCAAGAGCATGGTTCGACAGATTCGCAAAGGTTATAAAAGGTCAGGGATACAATCAAGGACAGTCAGATCACACAATGTTCGTAAAACAATCTGAAAAAGGATTGAAGACAATTCTGATTGTGTATGTAGATGACATAATCCTAACAGGAGATGACATAGCTGAGATGGATAGGTTGAAGAGAATTCTAGCTGCTGAATTTGAAGTAAAGGATTTAGGTCAAATGAGGTATTTCTTGGGAATGGAAGTTGCCCGGTCGAAAAAAGGTATTTTTGTTTCTCAACGAAAATACATCCTTGACTTGCTTTCTGAAACAGGAATGCTTGGATGTAAGCCAAGTGACACTCCAATTGAAGCAGGAAAGAAAATTGATACCAATGGGAAATCAGTGGAAACTGATAGATATCAGAAGCTGGTGGGCAAGCTAATTTATCTCTCGCATACTAGACCTGACATTGCATTTGCAGTGAGCGTAGTAAGTCAACACATGCATTCGCCTAAAGAAGAACACCTTGAAGCAGTTTATAAGATTCTCAGATATTTGAAGGGAACACCCGGTAGAGGATTGTTTTTCAAGAAATGTGAAAGAAAAGAAGTAGAGGTGTTCACAGATGCTGATTGGGCAGGATCTGTGGACGATAGGAGATCAACTACTGGGTACTGTACTTTAGTTTGGGGGAACCTGGTAACATGGAGAAGTAAAAAGCAAAATGTAGTTGCTAGAAGCAGTGCTGAAGCAGAATTCAGAGCGGTTGCCCAAGGAATGTGTGAAGTACTGTGGTTAAAGAAACTCCTGGAAGAATTATTTGTCACAGTAAGTTATCCAATTAAACTTTATTGTGACAATAAGGCTGCTATCAACATTTCTCTTAATCCAGTACAACATGATAGGACTAAACATGTGGAAGTAGACAGACATTTCATTAAGGAAAAAGTTGAAAATGGAATTGTGTGCATGGTATATGTGCCTACCAAGGAACAGATTGCTGATATCTTCACCAAAGGGCTACCTCGGCAGTTATTTAATGACTTCATTGGCAAGTTGGACTTAATTAACATCTATGATCCAACTTGAGGGGGAGTGTAGAAAGTCATATGATTGAGGGAGGTATTATAGACAGATTATGTGCCGATGATTAGGAGACAAATTGACAGATTATGTATATAATTAGGGGATTTATTTCCTTTTCTATTTAGTAGTATAGCTATAAAATAGAGGTGTAATATGTACAAAGTATTCAGTGAATAAAATACAAAAACAGTGTGTGTTTTCACTACTAATTCTATTTTGCATGAGTTTTACCAACCCCTTTGACAGCATGGGCTTCTAATTCTATTTCCTACAAGGGACAATCGTTATTGAAACCAAGAACGTCAACAACCATCATGCCTTAAACACTTTGCACCTAAATCAATACTAGAATAAGATACAATAAGTCAATAAGCAATAAATAATCTAATTGTTCGAATTTATGATAGTAGTGTATGGTCTGTGAAACAAGTTATAATAAATTTTAGCTAAGGTGCTGATGCCATCCCATTATGGCCTGCTATATCCCACTAAAATAACTAGATCTCTTTTTATAATATACTCCGATGAAGCAGAAACGAATTTGGTTAGCTCTTGGAGTTACCTTCAATGAACCAATAATTGGACTCAGATGAAGTAAGACCTCCACTTGCCATTGCAGCAAGTTGTTTTTATATAAACATTCACCTATTGGCTATTGCTAATGCTGTTCTGAGACCAAATCTAGCCTAGCTTAATGAGAAAAAACAAGAATAAGGAAAAAGAAATTTTACCTGACCAGGGCCAAGTCTAGCAATAGTTATATCTGGCATGGTGCTAATTGGATTCTTGGCAAATTCTGGCAAGGATTCTTGGCTGCAACTAAATGAAGTGTAGGTTCGTGGTTTTGATGATGAACTTGAATCAGGACTTTGCCCTTCCAAAAGAAACTCACTTCCATTTGGTAACCATTTTAATTCTTCAGATTTTACTGGAGTACATATAATATCATCATTAGATAACAATCAACAGCCAAAAAGTAACAGAGAATTATCAAATTCATCAAGTAGAAAAAGGACTAAGTTCAGTGATCACTTCTTCATCCCCATTTTGGTTTTAATATCCTCATTTTACAAAACAACAATCAGTAACGTATACAATATCGTCGAATTCATCAAAGCAGAAGGGCCTAAAATATCAGCATAGAGCAGTAGATCCACAGCATACCTGTAAGACGAGGATCACCACGGTTACAACGAGCATGGAGCTTGAAAACGATGGTATTCTTTTCATTTGGTGAATCATTCTCTACAGTTCAAACAGCATCAGTCAAAATGCACACAACTTACATCAGGATACTAATATAATTTGTGTTAAACCAAGCTATCACAAACTGGTATATATATATTTCAGTCAAACCTGATATATATTCAAAAAGCCTTGGATCAACAGTGATCGGAATGAGACCCAACCTATGAGCAAGAACTTCATCTTGGATCACTGATGTGTTGTTTGCAATAAAAACCTTTTCAATAGCCATTGTTGGAAGCTGAACACAAAATGATCAAACAAAATCGATAACTACAATTACTACCGGGTCATCAAACACACATGAAAATAAAAAAAGCATAATGCTAGATGAGAGAAAAATTTGAATGAAGTCAAAATAATATGTTAGATTTGTAGTTCATCACGAAAGAAGGAATCACATACAATAGAAAAGAGATAAACCTATTAGGCTTAAGAAACAAAGCCAGGTTAAAGCTATATTTCTCAGTCTTTCTGTGGATCTACTAACAGTATTTATGCACAGAAAACTATGCCAAATGGAAGGAAACGTCACTAAACACAACAAAGCAAACTGATAGGGTAAGCTAGATTATTAGCTGATGTTATAACACTATCTTGCCCAAAGTGCTCAACAGAGAAAATTATATCTCTGGACCCATCATGAACTCCACAAAATCAGCCATGGATGTTACAAAAACTACAATACAATTTAACCTAAATGAAACCGAGTAGCATTGTTGATGGTTGTATTCATAAACACGATTATTCTAAAGCTGAGAAATAGCATACACACCTCAGCTATAAGGATCCTCCGAAAAGCATTTGCAATTGATGCATCAATACCTATCAAATCAACCTCCATGTCTTCCTTTGTAAGCCTTATCACTTCAACTCTAAAGTTATTGCGGAAATAATCCAATTGTACACTATTATCAACTCCAATCGAAGCATATGCACCAGAGTACGTTATGCTATCTGTCTACATAAACCAAGATAAACAATTTCATCAATTTAAGATACAAACAAACAAACAAACAAACAAGCTATCACCTTGAAATAAATACTTCCAACAAATAAAAACATACAAACTTCATATAAAACACCTAAAACAAAACACAAAAATAGATGATGGATATTTTCAATCATAAACAAACACATAGAGGGTCAATGAATTTAAACTTTTGAACCATTAACAAGATTACAAGAAACTCTAAACCATCAAAATGAAAAATAACAAAAATGAAAATAATATCAAATATCCTGCCAATCCATTGAAGCATCTATCTTTTCCTCACAAAAATTATTTTTTTTCCCCCAAAAAAAAAATCCAAACTTTATAATCCACACAAAAACAAAACATGGGTATTCACAAACATACAAAACGCATCAAAGGTATAATGAAAAAAAAAATCACAATTATAACCAAAAAAATCAAACTTTCAACAAAAAAAGTCCAAAATCCATGAAAAAACAAAAAAAATAATTTATTTTTACAATAAAAAAAGAAGTTTTTTTTTTATTTTTTTTAGTGTTTTGCGTAGTTACATGAATAGGAGCATCAAGGTTGCATTGAACACGAGTTCTGGCAAATTCGAGGTGGGTTGGGAGCTTGGAGGGCACATCAGGCAAGTCCCATATAGAGAACTTCTTGTCTTCTTTTCCTTTTGCTGCCATTTTGACTTCACTGCGTTCTCTCTCTCTACTTTCTCTCTCTATGTTTGTGGATGTTAAGAGGAGAAGAAGAGTGGAGGGAGTGAAGGGTTTGTTTAGGGTTTAACAGAGGAGAGGACAGGAAAGGAGGAAAACCGCGGCAAGTGGTGGGAGTTTATACAGGTAAAACGACGGCGTTTGGTGTTGGAATATCGACCCCATGTAATTTCTTGACAACACCAATTGTTTTTACAGTGGCCCAATTCCTCCCGGTAGACGCACCCTTAATCGCCTGTCATAGAGACAGAACGACGTTGTTTTTGGTATCGGTTTCACTTTTAGTCAGTTAACATCACATTGGACGGCGTCGTTTATGTGATTGAAATGAAATACCGAGTAACCTTTCTCATTATTATTATTATTATTTTATTAATAACACCAGACCAGAACACAACCGAAACCAGTTGAAATAAGACTATGAAGTATAATTTAGATTTCTAATCCCAAAAGCTAAGATGGAACTCTGAAATACGATCCGAATTTTTTATCCCAAATGAGAGATAAGGTTATCCAGAGAGAGTGAAAAAACTACTCACATATTAACGAGAGGATACAAATCGAACCTATGACCTTGATACATAGAGATCGCTACACTACTACACCTACGCCACTAGCTGCAACAAACAACCGCTCTCATTTAAAGCTTTTGCTTTCTATTTATTAGCAATTTTTAATAAATTGGACTCAAGTTTCGTAGAGTGGATCAATTTTAGTTAATATTTGGAAACTATAATAATTATTAACAATTTTTTCTTTTGATGTTCATTGGTAATTATTTGATAAAACATACATTTTTTTAATTATATTTTTTGAATGATTTACATGTATACGTCAGATTCATCAAAACTTTCTTTCATAAAAATTACTTTATTTGGGTTATAGCATCAATAGTCAGCAATTGCACTTGTAAAGAAATGAAGAAAGCAAACCAAACTAGAATGCAATAATCACATTTACAACAAACCCCCCACTGAATATAACACTACTTAAGAACACAAGGAGTTGATACTGATATCTTGACATTGTAAAATAAACAAAACTTTTTTGGACTTCATCAGCCCAACAAAGGTCAAGTCATTACTATAACACTTAAATATGATAGATTAACAACCAAAACTGGATATTTTGCAGGGTTACAAAAACTTGAGCAGCTGATTAATTCCTTTAATACACAGTCTGATCATGTTGCCAACGTATTGTATGCATGCATGGTTTCCGCTGACCTTTGATGTTGTTCCCGTAAATCTTCACTGGTTCATGAGTAATTTTTTTCTGCGTGTTGCCATTTGATCGTTTTCCACTCTCACTCTTTCTTTCTTGCACTGTTCTTCTTTTCCCTCAAAGCTTTTCTCTTCTCGTCTCTGCGGGAATTAAAGAAACAAACTGAGACTCACTGTGATAAAATGGCAGAAGTGAAGATTGTTTTGAGATAAAATATCGTTTGATAGAGACTTTAAAACTACTCTTTTGATGTGAAATGCAATCATTCTTATGTACAGAGAAAGTTGTTTACCTGGCTTTTGATATTTCCTCTCTAGAAGGGAATTTCCGTTTCTTCCTTTCTCTTACTGTCAACGAGGGGGCCTTTACATCCCCATTTTCGGCTAGACGTTCCTTATTTTTCTTCTTGTCTTTCGATTTTTCAGCTAAACTACTTTTCTTCCTTTTCTTTGAGTCCTTTGCTTCTGCAGTGCCATTTTGCATTGTGGGCTGTTGAGACTTCTCTTCGTTTTTCTTTTCATTATTGCTCTCATCTAACTTGGGAGCTTGCTCTACAGCTTCTGCAAGCTCAGCTGCTGCTGGAGTTGGCTTTGAGTTGCTCATTTTCTTCAGCTGTGGAAATAAAAACAGAAATATTGGATCACAAACTGCTCCAAAGGCTGGAGGCTTCACATCACAAGTGGACAAGGGTTATAATAAGCAATGCGTTGAGTTTTCAAATGGTTTCAAATTACAAACAGGACTTTCAAAGTGCTGCTACATGTCAATGCTCAAGTCAAATGAATGGTATTGTAAAACATTATGCAAGTGCAATCAGACAATAAAAGCATCTAACTGGTCAAACAGATGTAAAATGTATAAACAAGCACAACTGGTAAATAAGGGAAGAAAAATATTTCCTAATATGATATGTAACCTATGAGTTCAAGACATACCTTTGCAACAAAAAATCCATCCATGTTGTGGACATGAGGATAAAAACGCCTTGTCTTTTCTAAGGATGGGTGAAACCGGTGTTCCCTGAAGCGGATAAACCTGGTAAAATAGTGAAACATCAGTAAACGAGGAAATTAGCAAGGTTCACTACCAGGTATGAGATACAAGCACAAGCATTACCCTGGTCGTCCAAAGTCAAGTCCGCATGGCACGAGTTTCACATCCCTTTTCTTGAGTGCATAATCAATGACTGCTTCATTCTGCCCACACCAGTTCACAATGAGGAAGTGGAGGAGAAAGAATCCAAATTCGTAAATCTACACGGAAATCCTTATTAACAAACCTCAGGAACCATTATGGAGCACGTTGAGTAGACAATATAGCCCCCAGATTTGGAATTAGCATCCACCATGTCAATCGCAGCGAGTATCAGTTGCTACAGAGAAAGAAGATTGTTGGCTTTTTTTCACTTGATAAAGCAAAATGAAAGGATAATATAACAAACAAAGAACTCTTTCGTAAATGAATATAAATTATAATGGAACTATATTGTTTCCACAAGAAATTTAAGCTTGAAATTAGGATCATCATTCCTAATATGGAGGTAATGAACATACCTTTTGCAAATGGGAGATTTTCTGAATATCATCAGGGCTTTTAGAGGTTTTAACCGACTCATCTTTAGATATAACCTGTATATAACAAAGTAGAGATCCTTAAATCTCATCAAGCACACGCTGATACAACGAAGCAACCAAAAAGAGTGAGTTACGATTCTTACCCCAGTCCCACTACAAGGAGCATCCAACAATACTCTATCAATGCTGTTAAGACCCAAAACCTTGGGCAGCTGAAACAGAAGATTGTTAAACAAGAGGCATTAGATATATTGACTTGATGCATCAAACTCCATTCTAATTACGATTTGGATCCTGCTGATTTACTATATTAAATTAAAGACATGGCAACAAAAAGCTAACCTCCTTTCCATCATAGTTGCAAACTATGGTGTTTGTCACCCCCATGCGATGCAAATTTGCAGTTAGTGATTTAAGCCTTGGCCCCTTCATCTCATTTGCATAAATTAGTCCTGGTGAAAATTATATTAGATCAGTTAAGAAAGAATAACGTTGAACCAAAAAAGAGCATATGACGAGAAATATGTATATTACAGAATACAGAATAATATATGTCCGCATATGTACAAACTAACAACACACGTTTATATTCTTTTTCTGGCCAGTAGTACTTTCTATCAAGATATTTCCTGAGATTCATCACGTAAGATTCATTTTTTTAACAATACGGAATCAAGTGGCTACAATGACAAAAACAGACATATAAACCCAAACAAAATGCACGCATGAACATGCTGATCAACTGGATCCTTCAGAGATTACCACATACCAGTATTTTTCATAAGAGCAGCAATGTAAGTTGTTTTCCCACCAGGTGCTGCCCTGCAACAGGTTTAAGTCGTTATCAAATGGGTCATTAGTTTCCTTTGCTAATTAGAAAGTATTCTTGCATGTCATGACTTCTAACGAAAATCAAGACACTACATTGATGGCATGAAATCACTATTAAAAAGGTGCAAAACAGGCTGCAAGAAGAATGATGAAGTAACTTACGCCATGTCAACGATCCGCTCTTTCTCTTGTGGAGCAAGAGCCATAACAGGCAGAAAAGAACTTGCGCTTTGCAGCTGTTAACAAAGGGAAGAACTTATAAGCACACCACACAGCACTCAAAAAACTGCAACAAAGTATCACAGAAGAATATATAAAAATATAAGGTCTCCTACCATGTAAAAACCGGCCATATATTCAGGAGTTGCACCAATTGGCACTTGAGAATCATATACAACCAATCCAACCTGCATTAACGGAATCATTGTTTTTGCATTATTGATATATAACATATGATTACCTAAAAGGTAATACATAAACAAGATTATTCTTACTTTTGACCACTTGCTTAACGGGTCCAAGTTTACTCCTCTGTTAATCAGCACATCAGCCAAGTCCCGTCTTCTTGTCTGAGTAAAGACACAAAAAAGAAAGTCTATCAAAGTTCTGAAAATTAAGCATGGAATGTAAAAAAATTCACAAATTAGGATGAAGCAACACGAGACTGTCTTTTCACCTTTAGAGTGTTGGTTCTAAGACATATAGGTCGAGGCTTTTCAAAAGCTTCAACAAGTTCCATGAGTTCAACAGGTGGAAACATCTGTCAGAAAAAAAAATACATATATCAACACAATTACAAACTACCCCACCCAACTGCAATCAAGGAAAAAAAGGCAGGAAATAGATGCAGTGAATAGGAAGTAACCACAGACAAGAAAGAAAGTAGGAAGTGATCAATTACCTCCACCAAAACTCCAATTAGGAACTCATTGTAGCCATAATATGAACCTAAATCCAATTTAAGCTGCTGAATGTATTCTTTCCTAGTGGCTCCTTTTTGGCACAAATCCTTAAAATTTGAAAGCACTCGTATAACTGTACAAAAATGTTATAATTGGAGGTTCAGAAAGTTACACAACTTAATTTTGATAACAGTTAAATGTGATGAACAATAGAAAATATAACTCACTCTCTTTTATCCTCCTCTGAAGATTCTGAAGATCAGGAGGCCGTTGTTTTTCTGCTTCAAGTTCCTACATAATAAAGAAAATAAAATGATAATTAATTATTAGTATTCACTACTTAACAAAAGTAAATTCTATTAAGAACAATATAAAAAAAGCAAAAGACATAGAGTCCACAGTGACAATTATGTACCTCCTTGGTCGGCAATGTGAATTCATCAGACTCTTCTTTAATGTTTAGCTGCATTTCTTCAAGTGCTTCTTCTTCTTCCCTTGCACGTTCCTCGTCAATAGCTCTTGACTTCTTTTCAATATCAGACTCATCTGAATCTGAACCTGAATCAGAATCTGATTCAGAACCTGAATCTGAAGCTTTGTCTGCCATAATATCATGATTTCAATTAAAAAAATATATAAAGGAAGGGAAAACACAAATTGTACACAACATAAACTGATAAATTGCCATGCCTTCATCATCACTTCCGCGAAGGAAATCATCAGCAAGGGGATCATCATCTCCATCCGAAAACAAATCCGAACCAGCATCGGAACCAGACTCTTCCCCTTCCTCCTCAAATTCCTCGGGAGCTTTCACTTCTTCATTCGATATATCAGAACCAGAATCATCAGAAAAATCATCTTCCTTACGCCGTTTTGTAGCTACCGACACATTCTTCTTCTGTTTCTTTTTCAACGGGGCCTTCTGCGCTTTCGCTCCCTTCTTCTTACCAACAACAGCCGGCGCCATTAAAACCTACTCAAACATACACACAATGCTGCCACCAATAAACAAACTTGCTCCAAAACAATCTAGCTCAAACCTTTCACTAAAAACCAAACAAAACCTAAACACAAACATCACAAAACAAACACCCTACAAAATCAAACTTCATGAAAACAGACTCTTCAGCACATTAGAGCAAATACCCATATGCATAAACCAACACTTGAATCCCAAAAAACAAAAAAACTCTTTTTATCAACTTTGGCACCGAAAAACCATAAAATGTAATAAATTTTCAACCACTAGCTTCAACATTATACGCATATAAAATCAAAACTATATCCAATTCTATGCTCGATCCATTAAAATAGAAGCACGTATACATGTAAAAACACAAAACAGATGCTTACTTGTTGGTGTTCACGAGAGAGAGAGAGAGAGAGCGGTCAGCTTCTTCTTCGTGGACGGCTGAGGTTTAGGGTTTACCAGTTGGAGAGAGAAAACCGACATGAATGAATCAAATTGAACGTAGTTTTATGGAGAGATCTGGGCTTTGGATTTGGGCCGGATCCAGTACAAATGGGCCTAGTGTTAGGTTTTGTAGAAATGGGCCTAATCTTAGGTATAAATGTGAGAGTGTGAAATTATATAGGGATGACAATGGATATGATAATAACAAGTGTAACCGTATTTGTATCTATGGCCATTTTTGATGTTCGTAGAATTTAATCGGATAGAGTATAGTATACATCTACGGGAATTTAGACTAGGGCTTGATAGCGAAAATGAGCCAGATTTTTGGTCGACAAAAGAAGATTGATTGTAAACCAACTTGTCGTTGTTTGTATTTAGGGATCACAACAGGTAGGTAATGGATGTATATGATTGCATTTGTTTCTATACTGACTTCTCAATCTGATATCTGTATCTGTCCGTGTATTTGTATAATTTAAGCGTGTAGAGTATTGTATATACACTTGCCAGTAAGACTTATATTGATAGTTAGCCGTTTCCATACTACATAAATTGGTGGCCATTCATTTTTGTTATGTATTTTGCATGAATTTTTATCCATGTTCAATTTTTACCAAACATGATTACCAAACTAAGAGTAAAAAAACTAATGAGTTACTAATTTCTAGCTTGATCCATTGGTGTAGGCGCCAATTGCCCCCATACATTTAGCGGCATGGGTTCAACACTGAAGTAGCCCAAAAATAAAAATCACTCTTATTATTATGTGTAGATTGTCTTCTCATCCTCGTGTGGGTCTCTCTTCCTAACTTCGTGTGAGTGGACCATTCTCATTTGAGAGTAGTTATTTGGGATGTGCTATAGTATTCCTATCCTGATTAGTTTTGGTAATCCTTTGGATCAGTCCTAATCCTTTAAAAAAAAATAAAAATCTGGTTCGATCTATTGATGCTAGAGTTGACTTAGTTGATAACTGAAATTCCCCTTCTTTTTTTTTTTCCTTTTTCATCTAAGCTATTATTGCTATTATTAATAGAATTCACATGATGAAATTGAGAATCTTTTTTGCAAAACCATGATGAAAACTCTTCACAACTTAGGAAAATATTATAACATAATAAATTCAATGATGCCGAAAAACATTGAGTTACAAACTTAAAATTGTAACCTAAATTTTGTGATTTCAATATTTATCCATAGATTTACTTTAAATTCATTGACGAAAAGCAAAAATATATATATATATATATTAATAGTACTTTGCACTATCAAATAGTAAGCAATTGAATTGATAGGTGATTAACTTCAAAATTTAAGTTGAAATTTTAATTAATATAACCTTACCATATATAATAATACTACTAGGTCCAAACTTTTTTATTCTATGTTTTTATTACAATAATGTAGAAGGTAATAGACATACCATGATCTCAACATTGTGAAATGTTTAGAGACTTCAATCGCAAATGTAACAAAATTATACACAATCTAAAACAATATACATCACTTTTTTTCACCATTTTTGCACCTGAGGCTACAGAGACTTGTACAGCTTTTTTCCTGTCAGGTTATTTATAAGACAAAATCAGAAAATACATCTTGTTGTGGACATAGTAACATAGAATTCTGAAGCAATCAAAGCACAGGACACCCGTCACTCACAATCCCTGGAGCTGTAGGGCATTTTGCCAATGGACAATGGTCGGTGCCATCCAAACCCCACCATTGTGGACCAAAGATATTATTAGTCTGAAGGGTGAAAAATACAAACACTGCCATGAAAGCTACTCCAGCATCCAGAGCAGCTGACAGGATATAAGTATGCCTAGCCCACCAATCCTTGAACCTCCTGTAAACATAGTAGTTGAAGAAGATCCCAACAGCTCCCCAACTCAAGTAGTGCACAGCTTTTGCTGGTGGCATGTTTCCTGTTCCTCCTAGGATAATGGGCATGTGAATCAGCTTCAACCATTTTATATTGGGGAATTTCCGCGAAAGCCACCACCCTGGAACCGGGGCTAGTAGGCCTACCAGGAAGAAGTAGTTCATTTGAGGGTAGAGACCTTTCTGTGTAAACATCCTGAGGGGACCGACGACACCCCATATGATTGATGCACTGTAGAAAACATCATCACCGGGACATGTCCATGGACTCCCCTCTGGAAGCAAATCTGGGTGACAGATGTTTTCAACAGTTGTGAGAAGCCACCAGGCTGTGCTGAAGTAGATGGTTGAAGCAAGGATAGTTCCAACTAGCTGAGATTGCAAATTTGAAGAGATAAAACCAATTAGTAATTCATAGACATGAATAGGAATCAATATTATAAATGTTAGTAGCTACCGTTAAAAAAAGGTCTTGGGTCTAACTCCATCACAAATGTTAGCTCCTGAGTGGAGGTTTACCCTCATCTTATAAAACAATTCAAATTCACTTCTTCTACCAATATAAGACTATCTAACACTCTCTCTCACGCGCAGCGTGTCCATTCGATAGCATCTGTACCCATACAAACGAGTTTGGGCAGATAGAGCCTCAATTTGATAACACTTGCACCCATACAAATGAGTTCGAGCCATGCATAGTTAGATAGAGCCTAACCCAAGCTCTGATACCATGTCAAAAAAGGGTTTTCGGCCTAACTCCATCACAAAAGTTAGCTTACGAGTGGAGATTTACCCTCAACTTATAAACTAATACAAATTCATTTTTTCAACCAATATGGAACTATTTAATACCCTCTCTTACATGCAACGTGCCCATTCAGTAGCATCTGCACCCATGTAAATGAGTTCAGGTCATGCATAGTTAAATAGAGTCCAACTCGAACTCTGATACCATTTCAAAAAAGGGTCTTAGGTCTACCTATACCACAAAAGCTAGCTCAAAAGTGAAGATTTATCCTTATTTTGCAAAGTAATGCAAATTCACTTCTTTTACCAATATGAGACTATCTAACAGATACCTTACCCAAAAGTTAGTTTTCAGGTTAGTTTTCAGGTAAGGGTCAAATTAATGATATTTGGAGCTCTAATGTATCTTCTAACGTGTCAAATTCAAATATCAAATATGATGGGGGGACTTACATGTAAGATTTCAAGATGAACTAAGTTTTGATACTATATTAATTATTAGTATTCCTAACACTTAAGCTTTTAGGTAAGGGCATAACTAATGATATAAGATTTTATAGTAATAAGAATGATTAGTTACCTGAACAATAAACATAGATTTAGGTGGGACTTTCATGTAGTGACCTAGTTTGAAGTCTTGTAGAAAACTAAGGGCTTGTGTCATGCTGATATAGCCATAAGTCTTGAAAGCTACATTTGCAAGTGGCCTCCCAGGGTACATGTACCCAATAATCAACTCTGTAATCACATTCAGTCCTGGTTGCTGCAAATCAATAAAGTTTAACGAAATTGATTAAATTATTGCTTAGACGTTCCATTTAACACAGAAAATGTTTGGTTTTGGAATTGATGTTGTACCTGATTTGTTGTGGCTTGAATTATTCCAATTGGTAAAGTGAAAAAGAAGGCTATGAAACAAGCTAGTAGGATTCCCCACCATGGAAGCTGAAGTTGTTTGTGGAAACCTTCACAGGCAAATATTGAAAGAGCTATACTTATAACTAAGATGACTTGAAACCACCATTGAGGGACTGGTTCATAGTATTTCTTCATCAGTCTTGTGTGCACATCTCCAAACCTATCTCGAACTGCACTCGTTGTTCGTTTCCACATTTCCCAAATGTTTCTAGTCATGGAAGAAAATCATGAGAACATTGTCAAATCAAAAGATTACTTGCGAGACAAGAAAACATAAATAACATTAAAACATCTTACTTTCCGTCAAAAAGGGCCACATGTGAAATAGTAGCCATCAGCGTTGCGAAGCTCAATCCATAAATGAACGCAAAGAAAGGGCTAAGATGGAGTTTGCTGTAATTGTTATAGGCATCATGATTGAGATCAAAGGTTTTGTGATTGAGGATAAGGGAGATATTGTAAGGTTGACCGGTAGAATCAAAAGTGTGAGAAGAGAAAATGGGAAATTTCTTGGCATCATATGCGTTAGACCAGTATGCAATTGGAACAACAACATAGAGAAACAAGGCAAATCCAACTAACACATTGACTATGGCGAACAAGGGTGTGGCCAGAGGGCTCCCCAAGAAGCCAGCAACAGTGGACCAGTCGAGGCCAAACGAACCGACCCCTAGACCATTCAGGCCTGCACCAATCTGATTTGCTGTGATTGAGTCCTTCCAAATCCAACAAACAAAAGAGAGAGCAGACAGGGAAGGAAAAAGGTATCCTGGAACAATGTAATAAGCAAAGCTTGATACGAAGACCATGAGAAAAAATTGTAGCCTGGTCAGTCCTCCCTTTGATCTCTTCTCCTTTTCATGAAGTGCCCTGCAGTTTACACATACAAGTTGTCATTAAAAAGTGATTCTGTTTAATTCAAAACTTGGTACTTGCTAGAGATGGGAAACCTGAACAGAGAGACTTGCACCAGGTTTGCAGGCCACCACATGTATGGAGAGTCAACAAGGTATTTTCTGTATATACCAGCCCATCCATATCCAAGCAACTGATCAATGATTTCAACAAAATTGACAAAAAATAGTTGTTATATATCATAATCATATCAGGTAAGAACTGAAATATTTTACCTGTGTTGTTTGTGCTAGTAACATAGCTGCAACAGGATTTAGAGGTCTTTTATAAAAGGCCTTGACAATTGTGATAATATAAACTGCATAGACACTGCTGGCTCCACAGTTGGCAAATATTGTGATCAGCACATGTTCTTTCAGATTGAAAGGCCCAGGATTCATTGAAAACGACCAGTTTGTGAAGGGGACTCGAATTGCTTTGGTTGGAAGTGTTACATGCATCAGCTTTCCCAGGGGAAGCACAAGGATTTGTGCTGAAATTGAGCCAATAGTTAGCTGATTCGTGCGGTACCCGAAGAAACGGTTCAAGAAGGCTAGAAGGGAGCAGGATATTATCCCAAGAACCCATGTTCGAAACGTTAAGGCCGGTAGTGTAGGGTCATCAGTGATAGGTACCGTGAGCCTTACTTGCTCAATAGGATTGTCATCCACCTCCTCATCTGTGAATGATCAAAATAGTTAGTAATCATCATACTCAAAAGTTTAAACGGATAGCAAAGATCCCAACCAATGATATATGGTTTCTAACACAGTCCTTTGCATGACCAACTGTCTTGATACGTAGACCAATCCCAAATATAGGGAATAAAACTAATAAAAAATCTTGTGGACCAAGTCTGTAGCCCAAGTACAGATACAAATAGTAGAACAAGTACAGAAACAAATTACACATGATGGGATTTGAATTCAGTACTCCGGGACAAACCAAACTTAAACTATCAGGAAAATGTCTAATTAATAATATAAGGCATTCTAACAAAAGCAATGACAGATAAAAAATGAAATAACTTTCAATTCTTCAAAACAAGTTGATCAAGTCAGAGAGAAATAGTAGCTTACCAGTCAAATTGATATCAGGTTGATGCATTTCCAGTGACAACACCGACTGATTGGTTCCATTTTCCGCAGTACTTGCCATATCTCTCAGTAGTACTGATCAAACACTAGAGACACAAGTTCAGGCTCTTCTTGGTCCAACTTTCCTGCCTGAACTCTTCTCCTGAAACAGAAAACCTCAGGCTATATAGAATAAAAAATGGACTACGACCACAGAATGACTTGGACGGCAATTAATCTTGTTCTTGTCTGGCAGGAAATCTGGCTTTATCAAAAATGAATATATAAAAGGTCATTGATTCTATCCATTGCATACAAACAGTGGTATACTATATCCTTGGCTTTGCTGACAACTGTAAATGGTTGGAGTTTCCACCAGCTTATTGGAAACTATACCATGTACTATAAATCCGAAGTTGATCAATTATAGGACAATGACATCTGCAGTGGAGATCACGGAACCCCATTTAAATATTATTTTTACTTTTATTATCTTAAAACAATCCAAGTATAAACTAAATGCATGATATGAGTGTATATATACAACCACAAGACCTCTTATGTGACTAGAAATGGTTTTACCAGCTAAAGTAGTTAGTATGTATAGGCTTGTTAAGTTACTAGAATAATGCTGTTATTATACTTTGAATTATTATTATAACAATAACTTCATTAATCAGGATGTAATAAGTTTGTTACTTAATCAACTATTCAGTGTGGATTGTTGTTTCTGATTGGATAGTGATGGTATATATTTTAATTTGTATATGTTTAGTAAGTGTATGATTAATTTGAGTAGAGAATTAATGGGTGGCCATTTATTTTGTTATTTTTTGGGAGGGAGTCTTGCTAGAAAAAGTAGCATGAATTTGCATCTCAGAAGAGAGAGATTCAAATTCAACAATAACCCTTGCAAGTTACAGTTAGTAATAACTTCCTAGTGATTTCCACTTTTATATTTCAAAAATACCATAAGATGGTGAAAGGGCAACTTGTCCTTATTACATGTGAAAATTAATATAATATATAATCATTATGTTCGACAAATATGAAGCATGTCGTTTTTTTCAATATAAATGATTATATACTTTTTTATCAATTTAAGTGATGGAGTTACATCAAGCACACATCAAGCATATTTTATAATTTTTAAATGATTAGTTTTCTCGTAAGTAATTTCTCTTAAAGATAGTATCAAAACGTACAAATAGTTATTAATCTCAATGATGTCAAACATATCTCTCATTGACTTTTTTAATGTAAACTTTGAAAAAATAAAATAACAAATAAATAACATATAAAGTTCTTGTGAAATTTGCAAATAACAGTGTTTGTGAAAATATATATTAGAAATATGTATAGATTTATAATAAACGACTTTCACACTCGTTGGTGTCACTAGCAAATTTGCTGGAGTTGGCGCTTGATCTGCCAAATTTTCCATGGTGAGAGAAGACACAGACAGCATGCGCATTTCCTTTCGGTCAAAATTATTTGAATCACAATCAATAACTTCATTACCGTTAGTGGATCACAGCTATGTATTGATAAGTACCCATAAATGCACTGAGTGTATAGAGTCAACTCATGAACATATTAATGGCTTATTTTACCAAAATTTAAGGCTACTATTTGTCACTCGATAGGAGTAATTAATTCTGAATCTCTTGGAAAAAAATAAAAAATTATATATGAAGTAGAATCACTACACAGGAAATTTTAATGTCATTTTTCACATCACGTTACGCAATAACTAAATATCTATAATTATTATAAATGCCGATTAACGATATTATAAACATCAATTAACTATATACGGTAAAGATTTTTTTTTTAACAGTACAACAACATATTATAACTACTGGAACCTCAGGATTCAAATCTCTAAGGTACGACCCATAGTATTATTACTACTTACTAATACTACTACTACTCCTTAATAGATGAAGGAGTACTACCTATATAAATAAAAAAATTATATATAAACTAATAAGATTTTTTAATAAATTATTTATATTTATAAGTTTTAAAGATTATCCACGGTATGAATAGAGACGTTCAAATCTAGTCTTCCGCTTATTCTTATTGACAAGTGAAGCTGCTGAGAGTGCACCACTGCGGCGGTTTACTTCGAAGCGGTAAAGGACTTATAATGTTGACTTATGACAACATTATATGCCTTGAAGATCTTAATTTTTAACTTTTTAAAATATCAGATTTATGCAACAATTATATCTTTGTAATTGACTTTAAAGAGCAATTGGCAATGTACAAGTGGACGATTTATAGCACACCGAATGCATTGAAGATCTTATATATATATATTTTAATATCTGATGATGAGATTAGAATATATTTTGAACACCAATTGGCAATGTACGAGTGGAGGATTTATAGCACACCGAATGAATTGAAGATCTTTAATATATATATATATATATATTAATATCCGATGATGAGATTAGAGTATACTTACTTTAGTAAGTTTCATAAACTGAAATGTAAGGATCTAGAGTAGAGGTCGCAAAACGGGTTAGTGTATCGGATCGAATTGAATTGAATTTGATTCGTTTATGAAATAAATCAATTCGACACAAATTCGTTTAACAAGTGGGTCGATATTTTTGGATCCGACACGAATTCGTTTATAAACGAATGACGTGATATGACACGACACGATTAATTCGTTTAGTACTTGGATCATAAAAGATTCAAACCCATTAACCTACCAACCCGTTGATTTATTTAACTCGTTCAATCCATTTAACCTGTTTAATTCGTTTAACTCGTTTAATTCGTTCAATTTGTTTAACCTGTTCAATTCGTTTAACCCATATAACTTAAATAATATTTTAAACACAAATATAATAAATAATTCACAATCAAATATTTAAACCCCTAATTCAACACGTAAAAACTAACACATTAACTCAACTACATAAAAATTCATATCATCCACACTTAATTCAACGCATAAAAACAAACATATTAAATCAACTACATAAAATTCCATATAATCAACACGTAATTCAACGCATAAAAACCAACATATTAAATTAACTACATAAAAATCCATATCATCCACACCTAATTCAACGCATAAAAACGGACACATTAAATCAACTACATAAAATTTCATATCATCCACACCTAATTCAAAGTATAAAAACCAACACATTAAATCAATTACATAAAATTCTATATCATCCACACCTAATTTAACGTATAAAAACCGACACATTAAATCAACTACATAAATTCCATATCATCCATATCTAATTCAACGCATAAAAACCGATACATCAAATCAACTCCATAAAATTCCATATTATCCACACCTAATTCAATGCATAAAAGTCCACACATCAAATCAATTACATAAAATTTCATATCATCCACACCTAATTTAACACATAAAAACTCAACTACATAAAATTTTATATCATCCACACCTAATTTAACGCATAAACACCGACACATCAAATCAACTACATAAAATTTCATATTATCCACACCTAATTCAACGCATAACAACCGACACATCAAATCAACTACATAAAATTCTATATCATCTACACGTAATTCAACGCATAAAAACCGACACATCAAATCAACTACATAAAATTCTATATCATCCACACGTAATTTAACGCATAAAAACCAACACATTAAATCAACTATATAAAATTTCATATCATCCATGTTTAAAAACCACAACAAAATCAAACTCAATGCAAATCCATATAAATTAAAATAACATAACATTATCATTCTCTAACATAAAAGTGTGTCACTTTAATTCTTCCCTTTTTGATTCCAAAGGGACTTCCAAGTTACACAAAAATCACAAGAACACAACATTAGATATCTAAATTCATAATCTTAAAATTAAGAAATATAATTAAAAGAATTTACCACTAAGTGAAAGAATTTGGAGTTAAGCCTTCTACTGATTAACTTGGATTACTTGCATTAGGGGGAGCTTCATTAATGATTAATTCAATATATCTTCAATGATGTCTTCTAGCAAAATAATCTCTCTCTCTATAATAATTAATGATAAAAGTAATTGAAAGATAATGAATGATAATTATAATAAATCACAATCACACTTATGAAATAACTTAATAAAATTAGTGTGTTATCTCTACCAATTATCCAATCTTGACTGCAAATTATTGCTTCCATTACATCAAGTTTAACTGCACTCGGTATTGATCAAGAACTCGACCACCATTGCTAAATGCAGATTCGAATGAAACTGAAGATAATGGGATGCACACAATGTCACAAGCTATGGCAGCAAGTTTAGGAGCGCGAGCTTTATTAGCCTTCCAAAAGGTTAGAATGTTCAAATCAACTGATCTTTCAAGCCTTCGTTTTTTCAAATATAACTTCAATTGTGTCTTGTGAGTTGTAATGCCTCTATCACCAAGTTTCATATCAAAATCCTATCAATATATAATTAATAATAAAAGAAAATATCATTAGATAGATTCTTATGGTAAAATAATATCACAAATTTATAATAAGGAAATTATATTATTTTTTACCATAAAAACTAAGTCAAGTTCATCTATTGTGTTCACTTATACACTAGTCACTTGTGCATTAAGAGTTGCTAATGATATGATGGCCTTGGAGGTAGATGCCCTAGTTGAACTTGCTATATACTCATCAAACAAAGAAAATAGTTTACTTCTAATATGTCCCAACTTATTTGATCCATCAATAATATCATATAACTTCTGAAATACTAACTTAATAAATTCTATCTTGTAATAGAGATCCAAGACAACAGCAATTGTCAAAATAATACAAAAATCAGCCCAATATTCTACAATTTTTTGTACATTTGATTTGTCATTCTTTTCAAAAACTCATTGTCACTCTCCAAATGTTACAACAAAGTCAAATGCGCTAAAAATACCTCAGGCATGTACAAGTTCAAAGTGGGATAATTTGACCTAGAAAAAATATTAGTTGTCTGATAAAAATAATGCAAAAACTTATAAATTTTCTCAACTCTATCCCACTCATTTGCAGAAGGATAATACTTGTAATTGCTATCAGTCAACTCTAAAGTACACCAAATACATCGATAATAAAGAGCATTATCTAGCATAAGATAAGTCGAGTTCCACCTAGTAGGAACATCTTATTGTACACCTTTCTTCATGTCTAAATCAACTTGCTTGACACACTACAAAAATTTTTGCTTCCTAACTTGAGAGTCTCTCACATATTTCACACTCTCACAAATTTTATGCACATCCACATCTATCTCTTTCAATCAATCCTGAACAATCAAATTAATAATATGAGCACAACAACGGATATGCATAAATTCCCCATCACAAACAAATGCTTTGCTAATATTCAATTGACCTTTTATATTATCAACAAAACACTTTTTTGTTGAAGCATTATCTAAAGTTATGAGAAAAAGCTTCTTGTTAATACTTCACTCAGACAATAATGACATAACTTTATCAGCAATAGAAATAGAAACCCCATCAAACGAAGGAGGCATAAAGCAAAAACTCATCACTCTCTTATGTAAAACCCAATTAGAATAAATGAAATGTGCAGTCATACACATGTAACCATTAGTAGTTATAAAAGTCCATAAATCTGAGGCTAGAAAAATTTTACTAGGGGCATCTTGTAACCTTTTTTTAAGGTTTTGTTTACCTTTGTCAAACAAACTCAACACATTCACTTTCACAATGTTCTTAGAGACCATATGGAAATCATCAATTAAAAACTCAACCATTCTGTAATTCCTTTCCATTCCACAAACTGAAAAGACAAATCATGCAACACAAATTTTCAGCAATTAGTTTTCCAAAATTATTCTTGACTCTTAGTCTTAGATTAACGAATGCCAATAGACTTAGATTTATTTTTCTCAACCACCATTTGATGTACATCATATGATTTATTCTTAGGACTAGTAAGAGTCAGGTGCCAAATCACGTTACCTGTACCACTTGAGATTGGGCAGACATAGATTTGGTCACATTTTTGCATTTGCATCTCTCCTTTCCCTTTTTATCCTTCGATATCATTTCGAAGGACTTTCACACATGTGAAGTATGTTTTCTTTTCGAGCGGCTTTACTTTGTTTTAACTTGCTTGAACTTCCCACATTTTCAACCTCATCTTCAACCTCATTGTCAAGCTCATCTTCCAAATCGATGCAATCATCTTCGAAGTTAACACTTAGATACATATTTGAGAACCAATTGACCATGAAATCATATTATGTTACACTGAAGATATGTATGAAAACTGACAAAAAACCCTCTTTCGACAAATATATTACACAAAAAACCAAATAAAACTGACAAAAAAAAAATAAAAATAAAAACTAGAATCTAAATACAAAATACACAAAAGAAAATGAAAGAAAAGGACACCTGAAGTTGGTCAAGAGTTTGAAGAGCGTTTTGGGAGACGGAGGTTGTTTTTCGGTGACGTCGGTTGTTAATTCGATCTGATCTAGTGGTGAAGATAGTGGATTTGGTGATGGAGTCGTGGAGAAGGGCGGTGACCTTGATGAGAAGTGGAGAACGGACGGCGAACGTGAGGAAGGAGAGGAGAATAAGCGATCACCGTGAGGGAGGGAGGAAGAATGGACGATGACTGTAAGGGAGAAGGTGGTGACCGAACGGTGATTGAGAGTATGAAAGTGGTGATCATGAGTGAGAATGTGGAGACCATAAGAGAGAATGAGTGATCGGTCAGTGACTAAGAGGAAGAAGATGGTGACCGTGAGGGTGAAAGTGGCGACCGTGAGAGAGGTGGTGATCGAATGGCGATTGAGAGGGAGAAAGTGACGACCATAAGGGAGAAGGTGGTGATCGATTAGCAACCGTGAGGGGAAGGTGGTGACCGTGACCGTGAGGGTGATAGAGAATCGGAGAAGGAGGTGATTTGGTGGAATGGGTGGTATGGTGTGGGTGACTATGTGTGACTGCTGAAATGACAAGTGAGTTTGAAATGGCCACCAAATGGGTTAGGTTTAGGGATTTGCTAAATGTATGTATATATATAAATGCATAATTACACACTAATCCCTCTAATATATTAAATTATAATTTAACCCCTATTTTAGTCTTGTTAACTCATGATTCATTTAAGCAAACTCTATTCGATTTGTTTAATAAATGGGTTAACGTGATTACAACATAAATTCGTTTTACTCCAACCCATATCCATTTATTTTTTGTGAATTCGTGTTGATCCGTCGTGTCATGATCCATATTGTCAACCCTAATTTAGAGCTTAAATCAAGAAAAAAGAATATTCTAGGTATAAAAAATTGTTTGAATATCATCAGATTCTTTGATTTCTTTCTTACTAATGATTCTGTATTTTCTCACGCTGATTGATTGACTCCCATCAGATGACCAAAATCAAGTTATCCTTTTTTTTTTTTTTTTTGAAGAACAAAATCAAGTTATCTTATTAGGAAATTAATGCATATGGTTGGTCACGTACTTTCTCTAATTTCCATGAGATTGTCAAAATCAATTTATTTTAGTTGGAAATTAGGGTACGTGAGTCATGAATCTATTTTCTCCATCGCGCTAATATTATTTTACTTTTATAAATACGAAAAAGTTAATTCCCATAAATTTTCGTATCTTAATGAATGTGCTTAACTTAAAGGCTAGATGCATTCAATATGCTAAAATCATGTTATATTTATAAATTATAAGAAGTTAATTTCCAGCTGACTTCTATATTGGATTTTAATATCTTTACAGATTCATCTAACAACTAAGATTCTGCATTATCCTTTAATAGGTTTTTCCAAATTCATAGAACTCTGAAACCTTAGTGTTTCTTAGATGCATTAAATGATTGAGAATACAACTTTTCTTATGGTGATAGACTTCTCTACTAAAACTTTCATTTTTCGACCATCAGTCTCAAAATGTACTTAGCTGCTGAGTGAGTCTGTTTATAGTCTTGAAGACAAGTTTTATTCACTAAGGGATCACAATATTATCAGCTTACACAGAAATGGGAATTGCTGATGAAGAAATCATCCCTCATTCCATGTCTTCTGGTAATCCTTCTTTATATTCCTAACTAGTTTAAAGGGTAGTTTTTTGATAAGGACGTCTTAATTTTTTTTTTTCCCTAAACCATTAGTTCTACAGTAGTGCAAAATGGGTTTTGTAATGTTAATTGCATAAGAAATCATCTCTCATTCCATGTCTTCGGGTAATCTTTCTTTATATTCCTTACTAGTTTAAAGGGTGCTTCTCTGATCAAGACGTCTTATTTTTTTTTCCCCTCTAAACCGTTAGTTCTACAATAGTGCTTAATGAGTTTAGTAATGTTAGTTGCATAAGAAATGGTCTTGAGAAACAATTTTCAGGATCATCTGGCTAGAGAGAATTATTACACCCTATTGTTGTGAGAAACTTTGCAACCTGTAAATAAATTTGTGAGGAATTCTGTGTCCAAAGCGGAATCTACACCAGAACAAAGTGATATTACTAAGTTTCTACAATTGTCTACATAGTTTTAATTAAGTTTTTGTTTTCTATTATATTTTATAATTTTATTCAGGAGAAGAAGAAGTGAATGATAATCCAATAGAGCAAGTGAGGCTCACAGTTCCGATCACCGATGATCCATCACAACCAGCATTAACCTTTCGAACATGGGTTCTGGGGTTAATATCATGCTGCCTTCTTGCCTTCTTGAACCAGTTTTTCGGATACCGGCAAAACCAACTGTCCATCAGTTCAATATCAGCACAAATTCTTGTACTCCCCATAGGAAAGCTAATGGCTGCAACACTTCCTACAAAAGTCTTCCATGTCCCTCTAACGAATTGGTCGTTTTCGTTGAATCCTGGACCTTTCAACCTGAAAGAACATGTGTTGATCACTATATTCGCCAATTGTGGAGCTGGAGGGGTTTATGCACTTAGCATTATCACAATTGTCAAGGCCTTCTACCACAAAAACCTGAATCCTGTAGCAGCCATGCTCCTGGCACAAAGTACTCAGGTATATAAATTTCAACAATTTGCACTACAATAACTTTTCCTGTAAACACATTTAACACTTCATGTAGGTCTTACAAGTATTGTTTTTTCATGAAATTTGTTCAGTTGCTTGGTTATGGATGGGCTGGTTTATTTAGAAAATACCTTGTTGACTCTCCATACATGTGGTGGCCAGCAAACCTAGTCCAAGTCTCTCTCTTCAGGTTTACATCTCCTCCATCTCTCAAACGAACTCTTTTCATATATACCTGAAGAGCATTAATTTTCTCTTGTGTGCATTCCAGGGCACTACATGAAAAAGAGAGTAGACGAAAGGGAGGACTTACTAGGATACAATTCTTTTTCATGGTCTTCATATCAAGCTTTGCTTATTATGTAATTCCAGGCTATCTTTTCCCTTCATTATCTGCTATCTCTTTTGTTTGTTGGATATGGAAGGACTCAGTCACAGCCCATCAGATTGGTTCAGGCTTGAATGGTCTAGGACTTGGCTCCTTTGGCCTTGATTGGTCCACAGTTGCTGGCTTCTTGGGAAGTCCTCTGGCCACACCCCTGTTTGCCATCCTCAATATGTTGGGGGGGTTTTTCTTGTTCCTTTATGTTCTTACTCCCATTGTTTACTGGTCAGATTCATACAAGGCCAAGCGGTTTCCCATCTTCTCCTCTGCCACTTTCGACTCCTCAGGTCAACATTACAATATTTCCAGGATCCTCAATGCTCACGGTTTTGATTTTAATCAAGTTGGCTATGATGACTATAGCAAGCTTTATCTCACTGCCTTCTTTGCCTTCGTTTATGGTGTTGGCTTTGCAACTTTAACCGCTACTATTTCACATGTTGCACTATTTGATGGAAAGTAAGAATCTTTAGTACTTTTTCTTTCATTTGGGGGACGGAAAATTTGAACTTGGGACCTCAGTTTTGTTAAGAGTTGTGGTTACTAATCAGATTATGCTTGTGACCACAGAATTCTTAACAGTTCATTGTACCTTATGTTTTCAATATTCAACTTCTCACATTGGAATGTTTCTCATTTTTTGTTGCACTATTTTAGTGACATATGGACGATGTGGAAAAAGACAAGAAGTGCCTCAAAAGATAAGTTTGGTGATGTGCACACAAGACTAATGAAGAAGAACTATGAAGCAGTGCCTCAATGGTGGTTTCATATCATATTGGTCTTGGTGGTTGGCCTTTCCATATTTTCCTGTGAAGCTTTTGGAAGACAACTTCAACTTCCGTGGTGGGGGATTTTACTAGCCTGTGCCATTGCCTTATTTTTCACTTTACCAATTGGCATAATTCAAGCCACTACAAACCAGGTATGATTGATCCACCATATCCGAAACTAATCATTTATGTATAGAATAATTTGCTCTCCATAAAAACAATCTTGTCAATGTGCAGCAACCAGGGCTAAATGTGATTACAGAGTTGATCATCGGGTACACATATCCTGGAAGGCCTCTCGCGAATGTGGCTTTCAAGACCTATGGCTATATCAGCATGACGCAAGCTCTCAGTTTTCTAGGTGACTTCAAATTAGGCCATTACATGAAAATCCCACCAAAATCCATGTTCATTGCTCAGGTAACTTAGTTATGAAATCTTCTGCTAATTTCTCTTTACAATAATTCTAAAAGACTAATTTGTTACGATATATTCAATTTTTTGACACAGCTAGTTGGAACCATAGTTGCTTCAACTGTTTACTTCTGCACAGCCTGGTGGCTTCTCTCAACCATCCCAAACATCTGTGAGCGGTCCAAGCTGTCCGAGGGGAGTCCTTGGACATGCCCTGGTGACACAGTTTTCTACAATGCTTCCATCATATGGGGGGTTGTAGGTCCTCTCAGAATGTTCACAAAGTATGGAGTTTACCCTGGCATGAACTGGTTCTTCCTGATTGGACTATTTGCTCCAGTTCCAGCATGGTTGCTTTCGCGGAAATTCCCTGAACAAAAGTGGATCAGGCTGATTCACATGCCAATCATCTTTGGAGCCACAGCAGTGATGCCACCAGCGAGTGCTGTGCATTTTCTGAGTTGGGGAGCTGTTGGAATTTTCTTCAACTATTATGTCTACAGGCGGTACAAGGTTTGGTGGGCTAGGCACACTTATATCTTATCAGCTGCTTTGGATGCTGGTATTGCTTTCATGGCAGTGATTCTGTTTTTCTCCCTTCAGTCTTATGATATTTTTGGTCCACAATGGTGGGGTTTGGACAGCAGTGACCATTGTCCGTTGGCATCATGCCCAACTGCTCCTGGAATTAAGATTGAAGGGTGCCCTGTGTTTTGATTTGCTTCGGAAAATTTCCTGTCAAGTAGTAAACATTCGTAAGTAGTTTTTATTCTTTCAACTTTCCATATGTCATCATATTCAAATAAATTAATTTATTCATTTTTATTCTTCTTACACATTTCAGATAGTTATTGACATCGATATTTACTTTTAGCTCCAGTCGATGTTCACTCTTAAATCAGGTGATTAATATATTTTTCCTTCACATCCATGATATAGGTTCCAATCCTATCACATATATTTATTAGTTTGTATAGCGAACTCTGTTTACGTAGTGTGAAAGTAATTATCTCTTTATCAGAGGTGAAATCAGTGAAGCCCCAACCCAGATTTTTGAAAAACAAAAAAAAGGAATCTTAACTAGGTTGCTCATTTATTCTCTATGGGTTCTAACCCAATAAATTACGTTCTCTTTACCTTTAGATGCCCAATTTAAAATGGTTTGATTTTATTACGGCGGATCGATATTTGCACCCTTCTAAAACTATGTGTATACCCATTTGGTAAATTCAAACCATTAAATGAATCATAATTATAAATTATAATTTTATCTCTTATCACAATAAAATATAAATATTTATATGGATCATTTGCGTTTACCAATAAAAGCTCGATGTACACTAGTCTAGTACTCAAGAAAATCTATCGTACGTGATGGAGATACTCAACACACACGCAGAGTTAGAGATAATATTTGTCATACACGTGTTGAGTGATTCAATGACTCTCCAGATATTTATTATACATATACTGGGTGACTCTCTAGGATTTATATATGTGAAGCCTATGTGACTGTTAGAAAGAAGGGTACAGTCCTGTGTTCTTAAAATCTCATTTCTTTCATTTCTTAACTCAAATAATTTTCATATACAAATTTGTATGATTCAATTTCTAAATAAAAATATAATTATCAATAAATAATGATTTTATAATCAAATCATAAATCATAGTACATAATTAATAAATCAATAAATCAATCAAATATTTTTCTTCTAATCACAATTAAATAAATGAAATCTAAAATATATAATTGTAAATAATTAATTCAATTTAAATAAATAATTCACTCATAGATTAAATTTCAAGTTTTATTTCGAATCAATAGCATCCATATTATCCTTGATTTCTCTCCACATAAAATTCTATAAGAACCTATTTAGAATTTATAAAAATTAAACTAGAAAATCGAACTTGAAACTAAATTTATTGCACACCAAAAATCTGCTCTTATATATTTCTCTTTTCTATTCTTCTTTCATTTTCTTGCTCACGATCTTCTTCTTTTTCGCTTTTCTTTTCTTTTTCTTGTTTTGCTATATGGATAGATGATGTGTGTGTGAGTGGTGTGTTTTGTTTTAGTTGAACATTAATATATATACAAGCAATCAATGTGGCCCACATACACCTACTTACACACTCTTTTAATTTGATTTTATTATTATATGTATATCTATACACGGCTGTCTCTTGTTTGAACACCTGTCTCTATTTGGTTTTGGAAAAAAAAAAAAATGCCACTATCCTTTTTTTTTCACAATCACCCCACTTATATATATATATATATATATATATATATATATATATATTTGCCATCCACTTCCCCATTTTAAATTTATTTATTTTTTTTTAAAATTTCATGAGCACGGCCCACCATATTTATCACTTGTAAATTTTGTATTTTGCACCCTATCGTTTGTTATGGTTTTTGTCTTTTTGTACCCCATTTTCTTGTTTTCTTTTAAGAATGTCCACTAAGAGGATATTTATGTATAAACTTCTTTATTTCTAAAACTTGAACCGGACCAAATAAATAATAATAAATTATATTTCAATTAATCTCTTGAGTTCATTAGGATTCGGGCCTTACACAACATGTCTTTTTTAGCAATTTTAACAAAATCTCTAAGTCAATGCATGCTAATCTTATTCACTAATTTTTCAAATATTGTTGTAGGAAGTGTCTTTATAAAAAAATGTATGAGTTCAATCGAACCCAGATATTGATGATGTTGGAACAAATATGATTTAATTGAACCCAGATTTTATGATGTTGGAACGAACAATCAGAGTTTGATTGAACCCAAAGTTGTTAGATTTGATGTTGTTGGAACAAATTTGGGTTCAATTGAACCCATATATTGATTGTGAAATAAAACTGGGTTCGTTCATCATGCACCACAACTTCATCTGGTGGAGATTCAGATTGGATCCACCATTGATGGAGTCCATCAATGGTGGAGATTTGGATCTCCACTAGATGGAGTTCTTAAATTTTTTTTTCTTATTTTAATTAATTTTTTTTCAATAAAGTAAAAAAAAAAAGTTTTCTAATTCAGTGTATTAATATTTGAATTTAAATGGTGGTATGTCATTGATAATTGGTGAAAAAAAATTAATTGTTTATTTTAATTTTATATGAATTTTTAATTTTTTTAATTTTTTAATACAATACCGTAAGAGCAGTTTCATTTTCTCAAGGCTTTTCAATAAAACCACTTCATTTTTGGATGAAAACCGCTTCTTGACTAACAGTTGAGTTTTTTTTTTTTTTTTTTTTTAACTAATATTTTTAAAAGGTAGGATTGACTGGTATTATTTTGTATTAAGAGGGGGTTTAATGGATAAGAAAATAATACCTAAGACAGGACATTGAATGGAAGAAAATAATGGATACGAAAACTAGGCTCTCTACCCAAAGTTTTATTTTATTTTTTAATTTAATTTAATTTATTTTTTTGGATATCTTTGCCTAGGATGCAGATTCTCTATCTATCTCATTTTTACTAATCTTTTAGTCCGATCATGACACATGGTAGGTACAAAAATGAGTGGCGTAGATCTCCATTTTTTTTCTTTTATCAAAAACGACAATGTGGAGTCTTTTTTTAACATCCCTGTCAACAGTATGAAGGCCAAGTTTTTTCTTTGCATCATTTTCTTAGACCATCATCATCGACAGCACCACTCCGTCTCTCTCTCCCCATAGCCACTGTTATTCAAGCCAAATCACCATCATCGACAGTGCCACTCTGTCTGTCTCTCCCCGTAGCCATTTTTTCTATCCATGTTATTTTCTCCCATTAACAAGAGGAGCCTTGTCATTTTTCTCTCTCATTAAAAAACACTATTATTCAAGCACAGAACAAGCCCTATCATTTTTATCATTAACAAAGTTTTATGGGTATGTTTTGATTGATTGGTTGGTTCTCTCTTTTAAATGTTTTCATATTCTTGAATTGCTGCTTTGTTTATTGAATTAGGTGGTTTAGATGATTTGTATGGAGATTTATGATATGTCAACTTGGGGTTAATGTTTATTGATTTACTGCTGTGTTTGTGTGTGTGAATTTGTTTTAGGTGAATTAGGGGTTAATGTTTATTGAATTAGGGGTTCAGGTGATTTGCTACTCTGCGTGTGTGTGTGAATTTGGTATATGTTGATGCTAAGTTATGAAGGAAAACTTTACGTAATTCTGGCTTTATATATGTTTTGATGTTTGTTTTTAACCCCATGTGGTCAGTACCTTGCATATAGAAATTGCTCATTGATATTAACAACATCAGCATGTCAACATGAAATATGGTATTACAAATTTTTTAATAACTTCGATTCATGCATACTATACTTACGAAGTGCGATTAGTAACTATAACCTATATGCTCAATATCAATATTTCATTTTTGTAGTCTAGCACGGTATTGAAATATATATATATATATTTCTCAGTAATGTAACCCACCAAGGCTGTGAAATTAGTGACTGAGACCATATTTGATGAGTGGCCTCATTTGGAGAGACTTGAATAACAGTGTTTTCTAATAGCAGAGAAAAGTGACGGTTCCTCTTGTTAATGGGAAAAAATGATATGGATAGAAAAAATAGCTATGGGGAGAGAGGGATAGAGTGACGTTATCGATGATGGTGGTTTGGCTTGAATAACAGCGACTATAGGGAGAGAGAGACAGAGTGGTGCTGTCGATGATGGTAGTCTGAGAAAATGATGCAAAGTAAAAACGTGGCCTCCATACTGTTAACAGGGATGTAAAAAAAGGACTTCACATTATCGTTTTTGATAAAAGAAAAAAATGAAGATCTACGCCACTCATTTTTGCACCTGCCACATGTCACGATTGGACTAAAAGATTAGTAAAATTGAGATAGGCAGGAAATCTGGATCCCTTTGGGCAATCCCTGTATTGTTTATCCAGCTACCTTTGAGAACGACCTTTTCTATTCTGCTCGTCCAATGAAATTGGCAAATTTAATAAAACACAATTGTTGCCATGAGCGCGAGGACAGGGCTTAAGGACTAGGTGCACCAAGTCTTTCTCATCTAACACCTTCTTTGTGAATTTTCCAAGGCGGTGACAGTGCAATTAGAAGCACGCATCATATGGGTCCTACAATTGACTAGACTAAACTATGTTTGATTGACATACTGGTGCAAGAAATACTATTATCATATTAGTTACTTTGGGCTTTCTAGGTTTTAAAACTTCATGCTAATTTAAGATAAGAAAAAAAATTATTCATGTGCTCCAAAATCTCCAAACTTACCCACAAATGGGTGCTCTCTTCATGACGTTAACTTAAAGCAGCCAGTAGCCAGTCTGTCTACTATCATTATAAGAATTTGAATCTCCATTGCCGTGTTTCAAAATTTTCCACATTAGTGATATTTTGACTCTGAATTATGAGTCTTCAAATCAATATTGTGGTTGAAATTATTTGTAAAGTTCATTCAGTGAGGGCAGGGGTGAAGGACTAATGCATCAATAATTTAGCTCAAAAGTCTTGGTCTTTGAAGATTGATTAGTCGGTTCAAGATGAAATGGAAATGCAGAAAATGCACACTCAAATATTTTGCTACTGTATTGTAGGGAATTTAGGAAAACACCATATTCCACAGACCTATTTGCAAATTGCCCCTTCTTGAATAAACTTGCAAAGCTACCCCAAACTTGCAGAATACCCCTAATCAATATAAATCACTCACATTATCTCTCACCAATAAGTGTAAGAACATCACTCAAACACTAAACACATATAGTGAAACAATTAATTTTTGGGAGAGAGAGAAAGTTGTTATGATTGTTTAGAATAATGGAAAAATGGATAGACAACTAGTTTTTTTTTTTGGGTTGAAAAAAGGTTCACCGGCTCACCCTTACTCGATCTCGAGTCACATGCGATGATTTTTTTTTTTTTTTTTTCAAAGAATGCTGACTCGATGAAATCTACCTTTTCTTTTTTAAACTTCATCTATCCTTT
Organism: Dimocarpus longan; assembly: GCA_022984855.1. NCBI lineage: Eukaryota > Viridiplantae > Streptophyta > Magnoliopsida > Sapindales > Sapindaceae > Dimocarpus > Dimocarpus longan. The sequence goes on from CM041014.1 coordinate 24,081,071, forward strand.
TTTCATCATTGTAAACAATCATAATAACTTTCTTTCCCTCCTAGAAATTATTTTTTTCACAACAATGAGTTTAGTGTTTACTTTATTACACTTGTTAATTAGAGATTATGGGGAATGTTATCTATTAGTGGTATCCCATCTAATCATGCATGTCAATAACAATAAGGACCTTAGTGATATATATATATATAAGTTACAATTTCTATTTGATTAATGGAAAGTACCTTTGTCATACTCAAAATAATTATTTTAATATGCATGTATTGAACCTCGAGTTTGTTGAAGTTTGATGGATTTATTTTTAATGATAGATTTTAGTGGAATTCATTCGATATAAATTTTGTTAAAATTTTTTAAAAATTCAATGAAATCTTGAGAAGAATTATAAGATTTGTTATAAATTTTTTCTTCATAAAAATCACTTCTAAATTCGTCCAAACCCATCTAAATCCATTATGTAAATGAAATTTAAGAAGTAAATGATTTTTTAAATACAACTAGATTTTATTATATTTCATAAAAATATGAATTGAATACACCTAGATTTTATAGAATTCTATACGAATATGAATTGAATACATATAGATTTTAATAGACTTTATACAAATCTAGATTAAGTACACATAAATTTCAATTAAAGTTATTTAAATCTGGATCACATGCTCTTAAACTTATAAAATATTTTAAATCCCAATGATTTTTAAATTGAGTACACCCCTAAATACTAACTACTAAGTGATAAGTGACAACCAAGTGAAGTGAGCGACGGTGCACTTGCCTTTTTTTTTTTTCGGTTTCCAGGATTCCAGGCCATCTCTTTAACATGTCCTGAAATTCAGAACTGACAATGCTGGAGCTGGACCTGTCAGGCAAACCAGGACTTGCCATTTGTTCGTTATATGATTCCAGTATTTGTAAGTCAAACCATGGAAAATAATCATCATTCAAGTTGGCATATAATAATATGATTCCTGCTTCCACGTTCATATTCATCGTTTTTTTAAGCCTTATTGTACCATAATAAATGCATGCCTTCAATCTATCACATGGCATATTTTGAAAGAAATGTCAATCTTGTAAATAAGTCTTTAATATTATAAGTATATCTCGTTCCATATTTAGTTACTAAAATTATTACAGATATAAAAATGTAATATATTTATCTCAGAAAAACTAAAAAACATCCTTGAAATGGTTTGCATGAACTACTTTTTCAAGGAAGTTGAATAGGTTAAAGCTTCATGGTCCTATAATTTTGAAGGCTCCAGTCTAAATATATAATATTTTTGTTAAGTGGCTCACTGAATAATTGTGCTGTATATTTTAATAACGGAAAAACATCTGAAAATATATTTTAAAAGCTTTAGTCTCCGATCTTCAATTTTCAGCAGCATTGTTCAGTCTTTATATAAAAAAACAAAAGAAGTTGGTGCCAAAAAAAAGAAGTAAACGTACACAGTGTGTCTTTGCTTATTTTGGATGTGCGAGATTCACGGAAGAAAAGAATTGGCTGTTCCTGTTCTGTCATGCATTTATGGTTTGACAGTTCAAGATTCAGTTCCTAGTCAGAAGAGATGCTTGTCTTATAAATAAAACAAAACAAAAAGTATTTCAAAGTATCAAAGCCGAATCAGAGGATCTTTGCACATTTCCTCTAGGCAGAGGAGGAAGTAGAAAATGTCTCGTGATGACGTTCCTCATTCTGTGCCTGAGAAGAATCACCAAACTGATATCGATCTTACTGGTAATCATATATCTTTTTACTGAAAGAACTTTTAATAATGACCTAAGTAGACATGTTCAGTGTTCAACGTTAATTCTTATATGTCATTTATTTGTAATGTAAATGTGAATTTGTTTTCATGCAGATGAGGAAGTTAATGACAACCCCATTGAGGAAGTGAGGCTGACAGTACCAATCACAGATGATCCATCAGAACCTGTGTTGACATTTAGAACATGGGTTCTGGGGCTAGCATCATGTTGTCTTCTAGCCTTTGTGAACCAATTCTTCGGCTACCGCACGAACCTGCTGTCTGTTGGTTCAGTTTCGGCACAGATTCTGGTTCTGCCAATAGGAAAGCTGATGGCTGCAACACTTCCAATGAAGAAGTTTCGATTCCCTTTCACGAATTGGACATTTTCGTTGAATCCAGGGCCGTTCAACATGAAAGAACATGTGTTGATCACCATTTTTGCTGGCTGTGGTGCAAGTGGAGTCTATGCAGTGAATATTGTAACAATTGTCAAGGCCTTTTACCACAGAAACCTGCATCCTGTAGCAGCCATGTTGTTGGCGCAAACCACTCAGGTAACTTGGAACATACTCTAATGTTTGATTTAAGATTTTCGCAAAAAAAAAAAAAAAAAGAGCATTTTATTGAAGGAAATGGCTTTGATTATTATGTTGTGTTTCCTGAAACTCAGTTACTTGGGTATGGATGGGCTGGTTTATTCAGAAAATACCTTGTTGACTCTCCATACATGTGGTGGCCATCCAACCTGGTTCAAGTCTCTTTATTCAGGTTTTTATCAAAGTCTTTGAAGCGTAGAGATATATATGTGTGTGTATATATGTATATATATATTTTTTCTGTTTTCCTGAATTTGAAAAACTGAAACATATATGCCAATGGCAGGGCATTACATGAGAAAGAAAAGAGAACCAAGGGAGGCGTAACTAGGCTACAATTCTTCATCATTGTTTTCATATCAAGTTTCGCTTATTATGTCGTTCCTGGCTATCTTTTTCCTTCAATATCCGCTCTCTCCTTTGTTTGTTGGATATGGAAGGACTCAGTCCTTGCACAACAGATTGGTTCAGGTCTCCATGGCTTTGGAATTGGCTCTTTTGGCCTTGATTGGTCCGTGGTTAGTTTTCTGGGAAGTCCCTTAGCTAATCCATTATTCACCATTATAAATAGTATGGTCGGATTTTTCTTGTTTCTCTATGTCATTGTTCCCATTGCTTATTGGACTAACACCTACGAAGCCAAACGATTTCCCATCATGACTCCACATACCTTCGATGCAACGGGCCATAAGTACAATATTTCGCGAATCCTGAACGAGAAAACCTTTGATATTGATCTAGCTGCTTATAATAACTATAGCAAGCTCTATGTCAGCGTCCTTTTTGCCTTCACATACGGAATAAGTTTCGCGACTCTGACATCTAGTATTTCTCATGTTGCACTCTTTGAAGGAAAGTAAGCATCCTGATACAGAATTTCTCCTTATGTTTTCAATTCTTTAGGCGAAAATTCTCATGTGCTAATAATTTTCTTACTTAACACGCTATGCAGAACAATTTGGTCAATGTGGAAGAAAACAGCTGCTGCGGCAAAAGATCAGTTTGGAGATGTGCATACAAGGATGATGAAGAGGAATTATAAAGCAGTGCCACAATGGTGGTTCCATGTCACCTTGGTTGTTTCAATAGCTCTTTCTCTCTATTGCCTAGAAGGCTTTGACAAACAACTTCAACTTCCATGGTGGGGACTTTTACTAGCTTGTGCCATAGCATTCTTTTTCACCTTACCGATTGGGGTAATTCAAGCAACAACAAACCAGGTATGTGTTTCATGACCAAGCTCAAATTATTTGCTCCTATCAAATATTGGACAAGTAGGACTATCAATCAATAAGAAGCCGATTCTTCATAAAATGTTTTTAATGTGTCCAGCAACCAGGACTGAATGTGATTACAGAGCTGGTCATTGGGTTCCTGTATCCTGGGAGGCCCCTTGCTAATGTGGCTTTCAAGACCTATGGCTACATCAGCATGGTACAAGCCCTCGGTTTCCTTGGTGACTTCAAACTTGGTCATTATATGAAAATCCCCCCAAGATCCATGTTCATTGTTCAGGTAATTTGTTCATTTACAAAATGTTAACTAGTTTATTTTCATTAACAAATTCTAGGTACGCAATTTTTAACCTTTTAATATATTAATTTAAGCAGATAATTATTGAGAATCCTTTTCTTTTAACTTTAACCACAAAATTCATATTTGACAAATATTTTGACAAGTTTTCCTTGTTTTTAAATCTTTCCAAAATTTTACTTTACCTACATTTATAAAATCCAAATACATACATACATAACTACAATCATCACTTAAAAATGACTAATTTGTTTTAATGTATCTATATGTCTTTAGTTGGCTGGAACTGTAGCTGCTTCAACTGTGTACTTCATGACGGCATGGTGGCTTCTCGCATCCATTGAGAACATCTGTGACCAATCTAAGCTACCAGAAGGGAGTCCATGGACATGTCCAAATGACGATGTGTTCTACAATGCTTCAATCATATGGGGAGTAGTTGGTCCAGGCAGGATGTTCACAAAGGCTGGTATCTACCCCGAAATAAACTGGTTCTTCCTAATAGGCCTACTCTCCCCAGTTCCAGTGTGGCTGCTTTCGCGAAAATACCCCGAGAAAAAATGGCTCAACTACATACATATTCCTATGGTTATGTCAGGAGCAAGTGGACTGCCTTCAGCCAAAGCAGTGCACTATTGGTGTTGGGGGGCTGTTGGAATCTTTTTCAACTATTATGTCTTCAGAAAGTTCAAGGGCTGGTGGGCTAGACATACTTATATCTTGTCAGCTGCATTGGATGCTGGAGTTGCTTTCATGGGAGTTTTCATCTATTTCGCTCTTCAGTCTAAAGGTATAAATGGTATTTCATTTTGGGGTATGGAAAGTGATGACCATTGTCCATTGGCAATGTGTCCTACTGCACCAGGAATTGAACAAGAAGGGTGCCCTGTGTTTTAAGATGCTTTAAAACATGCCCTGTCACTGGGGGGCGTGGTTATGTTTATTTCCTCAAATATATGCATAATCTTATGATTCGATTATGGAAATTTGTGAATATAACTTATTTAACATTAGTATCGTTTGTAATTAAGCTTTTCTAATCTCTTCGATGAATCAAGATGTTCTGCCAATTTATCCTCCTGTAAATTTTTATAGATATTATACCATGTAAGCATTAACATCGCCGGTTTTATTATAAACAACCAATGATAATTTCTAGTTTTGCTAAGATAAATACTAAAATAATAAGAGGATGTGAAAGAACACAAAGTAACTGAGGTTCTGGGACCACCTGGAAAATATTTAGCTTTTAACCACAGTTCCTGATACATGTTAATGGTCTGCACAAGTCTCTTACCACGAAACATTCCATCTTGTCCTCAAGATTCCATGGTAAATATCTCTATGATCCTGGAACACTTTGGAAAATCTTTTATCCAACTCTAAGCTTGTCAATTTTTTATTAACAGAGAAAGCTGTAATACCATATTAAGTATAAACAAATTTCATTTAACTGTTTCATGAATTTTTCGATTTTTATTTTCAAAATTTTATAATTTATTAGAAATCATTTTCAAAAACTCTTATAAAGAAACATCTTTGGAAGGTGAAATCAAATATAAATATACACTTATTCCGTCCTCATTCATCATCCTCATTAATCAATACAAAACAATCTAAATCTACAAGACCGTCACGTTATTATGAAAACATCTCTTAACTGAATATAACATCATATTAACTCAATTTCAACGGCAAACCATCTTTGCGTTCACAATAACCACACAAAACAATTTTTTTTTCTTAAAATTAATTAATTTCCATGGCTTTTAGCTCACAACTGGCTAGCAATAGTAATTTTGTTTTGTTTTTTATTGCAAGTTGCATTGGAAACTTCAATGACTAGTAACAAGAAGTGAGACAGAAATTTTCACATCACAGTTGCAATCTTCACCAAAAGTTTCCAACAATAAGAATTTCACGTTCTGCTGTCCATTTCTTTCTTTATTTCATTTGTTTATTTGTTTATTTTATATTATATTTTTATTTTTACTCCAATCTCCTGGGAGAAACGGGATGCCAGAGAGGACAACATATGAAAAAAAATCCAAAAAATGGCTTCTCGACGGCATTTCTTTTTGCTTAATCTAAGATCCCTTTGGTTTTTTTCAAAAATTAAAAACAAGAATAAATATTCAATGTAAGACATTCAAGTTACTAAGAAGCAGATGCAAGCAATATCAAAAACGAGCAAAACTCTTGTATTAGAAAGATGGAAGAGTTACTTTAGTTGAAACAATTTCAAACAGGCATAAATTTTGGGTGGAATCGAAATCTTTTAGAAATCTGTACTAAAATTTGTCAAAAGCCTCTCATATAAAACTGCTTCATCATATCCTTTATAATTTGCCATAATTTTCATCAATAAAAACTTAAACAGGTTAAATATGTCTATAGAGTATATTAAGGTCTAATTAGACATATATTTAAATTAAAATATATATTATCGTACATTCACTCTTGATTGAATAGTTGTGTAACTCATAGATTAAAAAAATTGTAAAAGTGCAAAAAGGCCTCTTGTTGATATTTTGAGAGTTGAAATTTGCTTTCTGATTATAGTGTTTATACTATTATCCGGGTCCTAGCAAATTAACCTCACAAAGTGTCAGTTTCAAAAATAAATAAAAACTAAAAATAGAATTTCATGATATGAGCATCACACATGGGAAATAAATTCAATGTAAATTGGGAAGTCAATAATTGAAGCATGGAGACGAACACTACCACACAATATGTAATACTTGTCCCATTGGCTTACAATTTAAAATATTTCTAACTTTATCTATCACATCAGCAAGCAATATCTATCCACCTATCTTTTTTTCTCTCTCTTTCTATATATATATGCGTAATCATTATAACATGACAGAATTAAAAGTTTGGTGTACTAACTAGGAATATGCCATAAAAGCGTTTAAAACAAGGCAGAGAAATATATGTCATATCTTGAGGTGTTGTGAGCGTATATATCTCCTGATCAACATTGGCATTTCTTGTCAAAGAGACAGAGTGAAATGGGAACTTATGTTGAACATGGAGTCAGTGAATTCAAGTCACTTGAGAAGCATCAATCTAAAATTGATGTGAATGGTACAAAAATTTAGTCCTAGTTGTTTTATCAAAACACTGAAACTGAAAATCTAATAACATATGTATGTTCTAACATGTATGTCGTCAATTTGGTCTTGCAGGAGATCCTGAAGAAGATAATGACAACCCAATTGAGGAAGTTAGGCTCACAGTTCCAATCACTGATGACCCTTCACTACCAGCTCTAACGTTTCGAACATGGCTTCTGGGGCTAACATCATGCTGCCTCCTTGCATTTGTAAACCAGTTCTTTGGTTATCGACAGAACCAGCTAACTGTTGGCTCGGTTTCTGCCCAGATTCTTGTCCTTCCTATAGGAAAGCTGATGGCTGCAACACTTCCAACGAAACCAGTTCGTGTCCCACTTACATCATGGTCGTTTTCATTGAATCCAGGACCTTTTAACTTGAAAGAACATGTTCTGATCACTATTTTCGCGAGCTGTGGAGCAAGTGGTGTTTATGCTGTCGGCATAGTTACAATTGTCAAGGCTTTCTATCACAGAACCTTGCATCCGGTTGCAGCCATGTTGCTAGTACAAACTACTCAGGTACATTTTTGAAACTGTTCCATGCATTGTCATGACTCGGGGATATATCAATACAAAAACATTAACTTGCAATTCGCGTAAACTTCTCAATTTTTTGTTGAATTCAGTTGCTTGGATATGGTTGGGCTGGTTTGTTCAGGAAGTACCTTGTGGACTCTCCTTACATGTGGTGGCCTGCAAACCTGGTCCAAGTCTCTCTGTTCAGGTACTAACTTTTGTACATAAATGTGATCAATTGCGAAGTGTAGAGTTATGTTCTGATATCAATCAGCTGATATGTCTATGTCAACTGCAGGGCGTTACATGAAGAAGAAAAGAGAAGCAGGGGAGGTCTAACTAGGCTGCAATTCTTCCTTGTTGTCTTCATATCAAGCTTTGCTTACTATGTCGTTCCAGGCTATCTATTCCCCTCACTGTCTGCTCTCTCGTTCATGTGTTGGATATGGAAGGACTCAATCACGATCCAGAAGCTTGGTTCAGGCCTCCAAGGCCTTGGCATTGGCTCCTTTGGCCTTGACTGGGCTACTGTTGCTGCTTTCCTTGGAAGCCCCCTAGCAACACCCTTCTTTGCCATCGCCAACAGCCTAGTTGGCTTCTTTTTGTTTCTCTATGTTCTCATTCCCATTGCTTATTGGTCTAATTTATATGAAGCCAAGCGATTTCCCTTGTTTTCCGCTCATACTTTTGACTATGACGGACAAATCTATAACGTCACGCGAATCCTCAATGGTAAAGAATTTGATCTAGACAAAGTTGGCTATCACAACTACAGCAAACTCTATCTCAGTGTCTTGTTTGCCTTCACATACGGCTTGGGGTTTGCAACTCTAATGGCTAGCCTTTCCCATGTCGCGCTCTTTGATGGAAAGTAAGTATCTAAATAGAGTCAATTCCTTTGTATTTACCTATTGGCGATCTACATGTTCCTTCATTAATCTATGTAAACAATGAGCAGAAAAATATGGGAAATGTGGAAGAAAACTACTACTTCAGCTAAAGAACAGTTTGGTGATGTGCACACAAGGCTGATGAAGAAGAACTATGAAGCAGTCCCTCAGTGGTGGTTCCAGCTTATCTTGATCTTGACGTTCGCGCTTTCCATCTTTGCATTAGAAGGGTTTGATAAACAGCTTCAACTTCCATGGTGGGGACTAGTACTAGCTTGTGGCATGGCATTCTTTTTCACCTTACCTGTTGGGGTGATTCAAGCAACAACAAACATGGTAAGTCCAAGCACAAAATAACAGCAAAACACTATAGGGTGTGTGTTATTTGATTTTCATAACAACTAATGAGCAAAATATATCAATAACGTGTGTTGATCTGCAGCAACCAGGGCTAAATATTGTTACAGAGTTGGTAATTGGGTACATGTATCCTGGGAGACCCCTAGCTAATGTGGCTTTCAAGACCTATGGCTATATCAGCATGGCACAAGCTCTTGGGTTTGTTAGTGACTTCAAATTAGGTCACTATATGAAAGTCCCACCCAAGTCCATGTTTATAGTTCAGGTAAAGTAATTACTCATAAAACGTGTTTACTAATCTATAATGAAAAAGAAATTTGATTATTGATTTGTGCATGAGATACAAGTTAAGTCGTTACAGACTAATAAATTAATTCGTTACAATCTAACTAAATATTATAATCACAAATCAGGAATTAAGTTATCATTCTTTTTTAAGAGTTCTTAATAGTTCACGTTGTTGATATCTATCATCATAAGTAATTTGTTTTAACTATTTCAATATATTTGTCTAGTTGGTAGGAACAGTAGTGGCTTCAACTGTCTACTTTGGGACAGCATGGTGGCTGTTAGTATCAGTTGACGACATATGTGACCCCGCATTGCTGCCAGAGGGAAGTCAGTGGACATGCCCTGGTTATGATGTTTTCTACAATGCATCCATTATCTGGGGAGTGGTTGGACCCTACAGAATGTTCACGAACCATGGTAACTACCCTGCATTGAACTGGTTCTTTCTCATAGGCTTGCTCGCCCCAGTCCCCGTCTGGCTGCTATCGCGCAAATACCCCGAAAAGAAATGGATCAAATACATACACATGCCAATGTTCTTGGGAGGTCCATTAGGCCTGCCAATAGCCAAAGCAGTGAACTATATAAGTTGGGGAGCAGTTGGCATATTCTTCAACTACTATGTTTTCAATAGGTACAAGGGGTGGTGGGCTAAGCATAATTATATCTTATCAGCTGCTTTGGATGCTGGCCTTGCATTCATGGGTGTGTTCCTTTATTTTGCTCTTCAATCACATGACATTGCAGGTCCGCAATGGTGGGGTCTTGATAGCAGTGACCACTGTCCATTGGCAAAGTGTCCCATTGCACCAGGCATTGTGGTGGATGGATGTCCTGTGCTTTGAGTTGCATAGAAGCACTCCACATTATCACAGGCAAAGACAAGCATGTAAAAATTTTATTAGCAGAAGAAATGTGACCTCTTTGTAGGAAATGACATGCAAACATGATGGTCCATATCAATTTATATCATATGTTGTCATTTGTGATTGAACAATCAGTTTTTCAAAGTAGGATTGAAGAAATATTTACTTTTTTAGCTTGATGGGGTATGCAACATGCAAGTGACTTGCTGATTTTAAGATGTAAAATTAATTTTTTTTTAATAGTATATTCATCATTAGGCGTTATTATTTTTGTTAAAAAAATTGAATTAATCACAAATTTAATTAAATTCTAACTAACATAAATGATAAAATCAATTAAAAAAAGTCATATATCTTCTAATTTTTAATACAAACCAAATTAACAAACTTCATAGACTCGATAGATTTTTTGCTAAATTAACCAACTCACCGTCCCATGGAAAATTTTCTCAGAAGGAGGAAAAAGAAAAGAAGAGATGCAACTTGTCATAAATTTCATGTGCAAAATTAGGTGTGAGCGTTTTCGGGTTTGAGTTGGGTTGGGTTGGGTTGAAAATTTTTCAATCCAACCCAACCGAAGCGTGGGTTGGGTTGGGTTGATGGGGTTGGATTTGATCCATCATAAATGCATAAAATGCTTAATTGATAATTCTCGTAGTCTTAGCAATTTAATTATAAATAAAATGAGTAAAAATAAAGATTCAATGATTCAAAATAAAATATTCAATCCATCATAAAAGTTATCTTTGATCATTATCCTTAGCAAATGTTCTTATAAAAGGAGAAAATTTTGAATTCAAAATTAGAGATGGACGTTTGTCGGGTTGAGTTAAAAAATTTTCAATTAACCCAATCCAATTTAATTTTCAACCCAACCCAACCCAACCTAGTTCATTCTAATTTTTTTAAGATTTAACCCAATCCAACCCTATAAAAAGTGGTCGGGTTGGGTTGGATTAAAAATTTTTAAACCAATCAAATCCAATTTAATTTTCAACCCAACTCGACCCAACCCAGTTCATTCTAATTTTCTTAAGATTTAACCCAATCCAATTCAATAAAAAAGAGAAATTGTCAGGTTGGGTTTGTCGGGTTGGGTTGGCAATGCCCACCCTTATGCAAAATGACATTGGCTAATTTAGACATCGAAAAGGAGAAATTGACCTAAAATGTTGACGTTTTCAATACTCTCTCCCGGTTCAAAACGGTGCCGTTTAAATGATGTTGGAGCACTGGCCAGATTGGGCTGGGTAAATAAAATGGTATTGTTTAGAATTTATATTGGGCATCCTCAGTCAAATTCATTGGTTTTCAAGATGCTATTGGTGTAATTTGAAGGAAACACCAAACTAAAACCGGATCCATAACCCAAGTTTCCTTGGAGCTCCATTTGTCAGATTAAAAGTGGGTTCTTCCAGTTGGCTCAATGAGTTCAAACACGAAGAGATTGGCATTGGGCCGAGTGTGGAGAGACATTTTCAGGTTTGATAAACAACTTCAACTTCTTTGGTGGGACTTTTACTGGCTTGCACGCCATGGCATTCTTGATCACCTTATCTATTAGGGTAATCAAAGTCATGACAAACGAGGTACATCCAAACATTATTTGTAGATCAAACACTCAAAACAAATAGCAGTTTCAAACTACTAAGGTTTTTAATATTCCATGTATCGTTATCACTATTTCATCCATAGATCACATGGTAACTTATAAGCTAATTATCAATAAAATGTATTAAGTTTGCACGCCCCACAGCCCAATGTGATTTCGGCAATATCATAATACAATTCATCGAATATCCCTCTAATCAGAAAGTAAACGTCACCATCTCACTCATCATGGATAACATAGCTTTATTCACCAATGGGAAAAGTCTTCCTAATTTGCAAACACCTCAAGAAACAAAAAGAACAAATAAACTCGAGATCGAGATTCTCTTTTGGAAATTTTTTTATTCTAGCATTAGAAGAAATACAGGTATTGAAAATAATATTAAAAAATTGAATTGAGTTATTTTAGAGTCATTAATGCTCCAAATTATGGTTCGCAATCCGCAAATAAAAGATTTAAAAAACAAAGATTCATAGTTTGTGGTATTTGTTTACAAACTATTGCATTTGTTCGCAAACTATAGTTCATAATATATATTTATTTATATATATATATTTTTGTGCTATCTCACATGATTTTTTCTTCTTAAATTGGTATCTAATCAATCAAGATTTCACTTATATACTCTTTAAGAAGTTGTGGATTTGTGCATTTATCCTCACCAATGTTGTGAAACTCGATGAGTAAGTTTGGCTATTCACTGTGTATTTGGTGATCGAGGTTCTGTCTATCCGAGAACCCCTAAATCGAGGGTTCTACTCATCTCTGCTGAGTACTAACTGAATTGGGCTGAGACTGGGTCCAGACAATCAACAATCTTTACTAAGCACCCAACAAGAATTGTTACCAGCAATATACAAAGAAGAATACACTGTTTTTTTTTTTTTTTTGCCTTTGAACTCTCTCTTACAACCTGATACAAATTCTCAGAATTCTCTCCAAGTGTTTCCCTAGCTCACAATCTCTCTTAGTTTACAATCTCTGTAAAAACCTCTCTGATTTTCACTCTCAAGCATCTATTTCTATCTAGAGCTCAGCTTTCAACTAGAGTCTTTAACCAATCAGATTTGGTCACGTGTTTTTGATAACTACCTCAGCTGACTTACAGTTAAGTTCGTTATTCTGTTATGACAGTTGTGGCCATCAACTGTCATAACTAACTCCAGGCTGAACTGGTGCTTCTCAAATCTATTTACATGTCAACACATTATTAGAATCGTGAAAAATACAATCTCCAAAAACCCAATATGAAGGATCAGTACAAGCTTCCTCACGATTGAAGGGAAATATACGACCAAGTATGTGAGAACGTATCTCATGATCGAAGTATAACATGAAAAGGTGATTGTCATTATACTTTCGGAATCTTATAAAAATTGTTGGATTCATTCTAAACGAAAAGAGAGACAAATTAAGTAGAAATTTTGTACAAGAAAGAAGGTAATAATACTAGAAAGAAAGCAAAAGTCTACATAAGGGTAGAAGAAAGAAGGTTGCTCACCACTTTGAAGCAAATTTTTAGGTATCTCAAGTGCTATCACATTCTTAAGTTGCACAACGATTATTCCAACTATTTATCTGCCTCAATAAGGATAGAGAAAGCCTTACTCAAATGCTTGTTCCTTTCTGGATGCTTGAAACTGCCATTACCCTCTTACTAGAATAGAGAACTCTGTATGGGGATTTCATTTGCTTGAGAAAGTTACCTTCCAGACCAAGGAAGCATTGAACAAAGATGCTAGAATTATTACTTTGAGCTAGCAAATGTACTTGGATTAAATCAAATTTTGTTTAATTTTTGTTTTCAAACTACATGTTAATATCAACAATTAGTTAATCGTTTTAAACCATTGTGTTGTTTTCAAAGGTGGCATCAGAGGTTATAGCTGAGTACAAAGTGGTAGCACTTCGTCGAACCGTTCCACCAGCAGTGCCAGGGATTGTGTTCTTATCCAACGGGCAAAGCAAAGAGGAGGCAACAGTGAACCTAAATGTCATGAGCAACCTAGAGAGGTGTTAAAGCCTTGGACACTCTCATTCTCATTTGGATGAGCCCTTCATCAAAGCACACTCAAGACATGGGGTGGAAAGAAGGATAATTTAGCCAAAGCTCAGGAGACATTCCTACCTCGGTGCAAGGGAAATTCTGAGGCCACCCTTGGCCAGTACACTGGCTCTGGTGCTGATGGATTGGCTGAGAGTTTGTACATTAAAGGTTACAAGTACTAGATGTGGTTCAATTGTTCTTATATATAATGGGATAGGGATTATATGACAATTGTATCATGTTGAACTTCTAATTTCTCTTTTCTTAACTATATAAGTGCTTACTTTTGGTTGGTATTCAATTCATATTATCAGGTATATCATAATCTTTTAAGTATTCCATTTCATATGTTTTTCTAATTCATGTAAGGATTTCAATTTTTTTCTTACAAAATGTGCATTAAAAGTACATGTTATTTGAAGCTTTGAAATGATCGTAATGAGAAATAGAAAATAGAACTAAACTTTTAGTTATTATGATATTATATAGAGACATTTGATAAATCGACATTAAAAGATTCCTATGACATCAAAATATACATTAAAATATACATGAGTAATGACAAAAGTTCAATTTCAAGATAGCAAATAAAGTTATAAGGTATACAAGCTTGTGGTATGGCCTAATGAACAAGAAAGGCCTTGGAGGGAGAACATTCTCATGACCAACTGCATTAAACAGGTATTTACAAATTCAAACCAGAGAACTAAATTGGTGTCCTTTACATGATTGTCATTGAACATACACTTATTTTGAAAATGTGGATTGCACATAACCGTGGTAGAATGAAAGCACAAGCTCCAAAAGCCCACCATGGAGAGTCTTATCATCTCATTGTCTTTGATCAGTTCATACATACTGACTTTGATTCAGGAAATAAACACAAAACTGGGCATGGGAGAACCTTCATTTTGCTTGAAGAGTAACATGGAAAGGTGGCGGTTCTTGTCCTCATCAGTTCTTATAGAAATCATTAGTAATCCTAATGGAGAGAAAGAAAGACGAATTAAGTAGATATTTTACACATGAAAGAAGTAATGATGCTACAAAGAAAACAGAAGTCTAGGTAAATGGAGAAGAACGAACGTTGCTCACTGTGTTGGAGCAAATTTTTCAACCATCTCACATGCTATTGCATTCATTTTCCATCAACCAATTTAACAACATTATGCAGAAGCAAGTTTAAGCTGTCAAACTGTGGTCCTGGCCCTGAAGCTTGGGGACTGCTTTTATTACCTTAGAGAAAAACTCCAAAAGCCCACTGTGGAGGGTCCATTATCTCATTGCTTTTGATCTCTTCATGCATAGCAAGGCTGCTGCAGATAAAATGAAAACGTGATGGTTCCTGTATTTGCCGATTCTTATAGAGATTGTTTGATTTATCCTAAATGAAAAGAGAGATAAATTAAGGAGGCATTCTACACAAGAATGTAATAATGCTAGAAAGAATGCAGAAATTTACAAAAGGGGAAAAGAAAGAAGGTTGCTCACCATGTCATTTGCATTTTTAAGCTCGTAAAAGCTATTCCAACCGTTTCATCATAAAGAAGCTTCACTCAAATGCTCATTTCTTGCCGGAACCTTGATATTGCCATGACCCTGCTCTTGGAATTGAGCACTCTGTGCTGAGTTTCCACCAGCTAAAGAGACGTATCCCTAGGACCAAAGAGGCATGAAACAAGACATACTACAATATTAAATTATCATAAGATGCTAGAAAGATTGAAAATGTAAAACAATGATAGTATTAGATGTTTGTTCATACATGAAGACATTTGTCGATTCAAATCTAACTTTGGTTGGTATTCTTACAGAGATGATCAAATGAACTATCTTGAACTCCAAGCTAGTTTTGTGCTGATGAAAGTAGCATCTCAGATGTCATGAAAACCAAGGATGATTGGCCTTTGCTTAAAGTTCATAAGATACATATTTCAAAAAAAATTGCATAGCGGAGGTAAGACAAAATATATATGTTTTTTGAGAGAAAGAGGTAAGACAATATGAATTGTAACAACAGAGAAACAATTACAGACACAAGCAAATAAATGTACAATACCAGAGAATATTTAGACAAGATGCATGTCTCATTGAAACACATTTGCATAAGGACATGTAACTTAAGCACTCCAAATCTAAAGCCACGAGAGTTTATTTAACTGTTGTGGCATTGTCACAAGATGGAGCAAATGAGCTAATCATTTATTTCAGAATAACTATACAAACTACAATTTCATCTCATCAAAAAATTCTAAGCTATTGATTGACTAGCATATGCCAATAATAATATCTCAATGAGTTTAGATTGCAGTCTCAAAGATAAAACAAGTTAACAGTCAAAAATACCGATAATTTTTAATGAAATGAAGATGATTTTGGAATATCATCTTCACCTATTAAAGTTTATTTATAAAAGCAAGGTCAAAAATACTAACGTGGACTAGTAGAAGGTGCCAAATAAAAGAAACATTTGAGAAAACTTTGATGCCTTGCCAACATCGCCTCCATATAGTCCTCCTCATCCACCAACTTAGAGGTGCATGCATGCCAAAGAGTTATATGAAATAAGTTTAGTGGGTATGACATGAGAAACAACTACTAAATTTCTACAAATTTACTTATCTCTTTCAATTACCTTTTGCCCATAATAGTTCTATGAGGTGAATAGTGATGAAAACTATGTTTTCGAGTATCAGCAGACCGCAATTCCAGTAAACCTAAGTTTCAAAGTCCAATTGGAGGCCATCCAGCAATTCTAGATTTTCTAATTTTTTTCCCACTAATAGTCAAGAGTAAAAATTAAAGAAGGATAAAACAGATGCATAAGTAGAAAAGAAGGAACTTGAATTGTGTTTAAAAGCTAATTTTACCAAGTGAGGCATTAATGAATGCCAGAACAACACACAGACTCAAAAAAGTTCACTAAGCAGTGTCCATAAGCACCTATGAAGCTTTCCTTCTTAGTGATCATTAAATTCTGGCAGCTCCTGAAGTTGTTTCTTATACGAATCTTGGTATTCATCCTTATTGAAGAGAAAATGAATTAAAATGATAGTGTAGCGAAAGAGTAAAGAAGCAAGTCTATCTAGGAAGAAGGGATATAGTTCCTCACGAAGAAATACTTCAGGTATGTTATGTGAACACCAATCATTCTAGTACTAGCCAGTTCTGTTTCTACTTGGATTGAGTTAAATGTTGATACCCAAATTTTTTCCTTCAACAGTTTTGCTTCTTGCTTTAAAAAACAGTGTTGGCACATCCTCTTTTGCACAACCGAGCACTCTGTATCAGAAATACGAATGATTAAAAGATGTTGTTGATATATTGTATAATCACAGTTCACATGTTTTCGAAAGCTAAACAAAAAATCATGTCAAAATGATAGTTAATCATAGGAATGGGGCAATGATATCATTAGACAAATCTCATGTCATTTTAAAGTAGTAATATGCTTAAGTTCAAAAGGCAAGAGGATTTGTTGGCATGAAAAGATGAGATCAAAGTGTTTTGTAGAATTGAATAAAATATCAAATAGTAAGACAAAACAGTTATTTATGTATTGAACTCTAAAAATGTTTTGCATTCTAATTGCATGTCCATCTTCACAAAACTTTTACAACCATCTTCTCAAACTTTGTGCCAGATAGTAGTCAAATTTCAATTGAACTTAAATTAAAATGGTTGTTCAACACTGTCAACATCTAGTTAACATTTCAGTAAATTAACAATGGTATCAAGAAAAATCTTGATAATATCTAAAGTTAACATACCCGTGATTGAATCTAAACCACGTAGCGAGAATTGTCCATCCAAAGTAGCACAGCACTGTTAGTGTAAGCCAATCAAATTCTTTTGCATCCTTGAATATTAGCGTAATCATCCTCAATGCTTCCAACTCATCTCAAAATATTACAGCAATGCACGGGATGACAACTTGGCAAGCAAGGCAGAGAAGATGAGCCACTACATGTTTCAGTATCATAACAAATACTTAGTTCAAACAGAAATAAATTTCCAAATTGAAAAAATAAGTATCAAGAAATTTTGAAGAACTAAAATTAAACTAAAAAAAGAATGAAATGTTATAGACTTAACGTTTTACACATGAAGAATACTATATCCAAATTAGTTAAAAAGTAGTGATAAAGTGCGGCATTTATGACTAAGACAAGCTTTGATGGTCAACTTTATCATTATCTTTAATTTAAGGAAGGAGACCATACATTGTGCTTACTTGGAGAATGAACATCGTAAGTTTATAACAGATAGCATACAAATGCATCACATGAGCCCAGAAACAGAGATCAACAATTCACTAGTTAAAGGTGCAGCTTAGAGTCTTGTTACTCTAGAAGGAAGAAATAACTGGTGTTTTTATAGAAATCAAAGAGCTGCCTGCGATTAATGGTGTTTCTATTCTAGTAATGCCTTCTCTCAGGCATTTTGTCAAACATGTGAGTCTCTTCATTCTCTATCTTCATTTTTGCATAATTAATAAATGATTAAACAAAAATTATATGATTAATCATAAAAATAAAGGCGTTAGAATATTAACCAGTGGCGAATCCGGAAATCTATGTGAAGGGAGACACTTTTATATATAAAATTTTCTTTGTAATATTTCTTTCAATTGCTAAAAGAATATTATATGAAATAAAATAGTTAAAATATGTAGTTTTACCCCTTACAAAATTTTAAACAAAATTTCTTACAATAATATTCTTAATACAGGTATAAAAATAAAAACGTATTAATTGTGATTTGATTGTGCATTAACTCTGAGAGAATTTCAAATTTCATGTTACTAAAAAAAAAAAAAACTTAATTTAGGGATATGTCTTCTCTATGATGATAATTTCTATTCAAATTGTAAATAAATGTATGTAATCAAGCTACATATTTTTATTACTAAAGTTACTAATCAAACTGTATTTATAGTCTTTTATCTAATAAATGTAGGTGATTTATAATAAAGTAAAGTAAAATAAAAATAAAAAATAAAAATAATTATAATTCATAAGATTATTTTTATTCATGAATGTTATCATATAAAATGATTTATTTGAAAGAAAAATAAGTTGCAACAATAATCATGAGTAAAACTCAGACTTATTAAAATTAAATAACCCAATATATTTTATTCTCTAGTTCGTATAAACATAATAATAAGGGTAAAAAAAAAGAGAGAAGAGAAAAAAAAAAACAAAGAACAAAACAACTATAATGAGTGAATAAAAAAAAAATACATTAATGAGACACAGGGGTATTGAACCTGGTTCACCTGAAAAGGGAAAGCAAGCACAACCTTCAAAGCCAATATGCGGCTATGCTTGACTTTTATAATTTATTTATATAATATATAAATGATTAAAAAAGAGAGAAAGTAAAATCTTATAGGGGTTGCTAGGATTCGAACCTGTGACATAAAAGAGAAAACTAGTGTGATAGAAACCATTAACACCAATCCTCAGATAAAACACGCTATGATATTAAAATTATTTAATTAATATTTTAAAAGTTTCAAGGAACTCACGTGTCCCCCTAACTCAATGGTGGGTCCGCCCCAATAATAACATACCTATAACATGAACTTGACTGAGGTTCTTCATCCTTCTCTAGTTCAAAGATGCGTCTGCCATCTATGGTAACCAGAGGGAAGTTGGAAATCTTGGACCACTCACTTCTTTTTTATCTTTTCCATTCTACTTTCAGCTTTGGACAACCCCAAACGCATAATCGCTGAAGTGAGGATGGCAGGCCTTGCTGTGGAAAGCATGTAAGTTTTGGGCAATGCCATTGGCAAGTGTCTAGCTAGCATCAATGTTGAAAACAGGTGCCCCGTGTCAGCAGTTCTATAAGGCTGGAGAGCTAGGTTTGCCAAGTGGCGTGCTGTCCTGAAAATGGGCCCCAATGAGCCATCCGAATTGTCAATCCAGCAAAATGCACGGGGCCTGGCGTGCTATGCCATCATTTGCCAAGAAAATGGGCTGGTCCCCGTTGTTGAACCTGAGGTGTTCACTGATGGGAACCATGATATCAAAAAATGTGCTGCCGTGACTGAAACTGTGCTTGCAGCAGTTTACAAGGCCTTGAATGATCACCATGTTCTGCTAGAAGGCACATTGCTGAAGCCTAACATGGTCACTCCAGGATCTGATAAAAACAGAGCACATTGTACCCAAAAGCACCATTAATTACAAGATGTTGAAGATCAATATTGTAAAATCATAGTTAAAAGATTTATTGATTTGAAAAGATGTGATCAAAACATTTTGGAAAACAAAATTCAAGATTTGTTGATTTGAAAAAATGTGATAAAAATATTTTAGAGAACAAAATTCAGTATCAAACAGTAAGACGAAACGAATGTTTATTTACTGACCTCTGAAAATAGTTTGTGTTCAGTCATGGCCCAGCTTCACACAGATTTTACATCTTGCTTCTTTAACTCTTTATCAGTTCCTAATCGAAATAATAAAATGGAATCAAGAGATAGTAATGAATTTACCTTCAATTAAAGTGGAATGAAAATGCTAGAAAAGAATTTACCTTCAATTAAAGTGGAATGAAACACTAGAAAAGTACTAATACTTAGTTTGAAAATGTTGCGTCACTCACTGTATCTGATTGGCATTTCAATAAATTAGCATCATTGATGTTATGTTATGTTATCATAAAAATTTTGATGATGTTGGAGTTGAAATACCTGAATCATCTATTGTAGAACTTCCATCCAAAGTATCATCCTTAGTGCTTTTACAACAATCCATGGGATTTGTCAAACAAGGCCTGAAGCAAGGCAAAAAAGATGAGCAATAAGTATCATAAACAAGTACTTAGTTCAAGCAGAAACAAGCTGTCCTTATTGAAATGATGGTATCAAGGAGTTTCGGAAGACTAATTTCAACTTCAAAAAATAATACGAAAAGATTTTTTAAATATTCGAAGCTTTGAACCTAAATGCGAGTTTAACTAAGTGGAACAAGAAGAAAATAAAATCCTCTTCAAAAAAAAAAAAGAAGAAAATAAAATCACAAATTATTTAATTCAAAAAGAAATGTTATTAGCCCTGCTTCTGGGAAGCATTCAATATTTGGAAAACCACTTATTATTAGGACTCGTAAAGCACTCTTGCATCAGCTAATTGCTAAACTCCGAAATATTTGATAAAGTCAAATACCTTATTGACTTGAAGTCCACTGCATTGTCGCATGCGATCCTCTTGAACCATTTATTTCTATTTTACAAAGCTCTGGAATGTCTGAGAATGAAACCACCAACTGCTCACAATCCTCAATGACAAGTTCTTCCAAAGCAAAAAGACGTCTAGGTAAGCTTCTAGATAATTGGGGGCATTTTTTGATGGAAAGCTTTCTAAGGCAAGGGAATGCATCACCATACTCATTTTCTTCAATAGGTTCCCAATTTACCCACACTGGCAAATCTTCAAAACAAAGTGCGTTTAAGGATTTAAAAATGTGACCATTCCCATAAAACTCAGAACTTATACGTCTTAATATTTTCATCCCTTTGATTGTAAGCTCTTCAAGCGAGACCAATACCCCAAGTGAAGGTAAATCTGTACATTTCTCACAGTTTTTCAATCTTAACACTTTTATGTTGGAATATGATGCAGCTCCTACCCAAGATGGAAATTTTGTGCCACCATAACCTGTGATTGTGAGCTCTTGTAAATTTTCATGAGGTTGCAACATGTCAAGTACATTTCGTTCTACAACCTCACTTTGCGACATATTAGTTCGAGATTCCCCTGGATATCCCCATTCTAAGAACAACTCTTTTAAGTCCTTATCTATTAATATTTTATGATCACAACTACTCACGTTATCTAATTTCGAAATACATAATTCTCCATGAAGCATATTTAAACTCATCAAATCTTTTAAGTTGGAACATACACCTTTACCCACAATAAAATTAGATAATTCCTGCAAATTTTGTAATTTTTCCATTCCCAAAGGCATCTCTTTGATTAAAACCGCACCTTTAATATCAAGTTGACGTAGTTTTATCAAATTTTTGAAGTTGGAAGGCAACTCCACTAGAGATGGACAATACCTCAACAACAAAATCTGCAGATTGTACAATAGACATGTTGACTCAGGCAAGCTTCTAATAAAAGTGCTAGAAAGATTTAGGTACCTTAAATGTTTTAAGTCGCCTATTGAAATAGGTACCTCTGTGATACAATATTTTTGTAGAGATAGCACCCTCAGTCGTTTGAATTTTGACATTAAATCGAAAAGGACCGATTTAGTTATATACTCAATATGGTATCGTTGTGGAATAAGGAAGAATGTCCTTATTCTTGATGTTAAATCCTCAGCTTCTTGGAAGACTTTAAACCTTTTCTCGCCATCGTACCTCATAGAAGGGTAAGAAACATGACGAACTTTTTTCAATCCTTTCAAATGCCTATTAACAGCTGATACACCATCCAATCTTAAACTTCTTTCTCCGAAAGCCCATTGAGCTAGATCGTGGACGATATCGTGCATTACAAATTTGTGATGATTGTCGCTACTTGATTGTTGAAACAATGACCTTCCCAATAAATCATCAATATATTTATGTCCTAACTGTTCTAGCTGTTCACTTTCTGTTGATTGCTGAACAAGTCCTTCAGCTATCCACAAGAGCACAACATCCTTCCTTACAAATTCATGATCTTTGGGAAAAATTGAGCAATAGGCAAAACATCTCCTTAGATGAGAAGGAAGATGATGATAACTCAATTTTAAGGCTGCAGGAATCTCACTTCCATCATTTTCCGATAGATTCCACAACTCGCTGTTAAGTACTCCCAACCAATCATCAATTTGCTTTAAGCGTAAAAGACCTCCAAGTGTTTTTGCTGCAAGTGGCAAGCCTTTGCACTTTTCAATGACATTTTTTCGTATTAATTCGAAATGAGGATGTGCCAAAACAGCTTCATTCTTCTCAATAATGCACATCGAAAACACCGACCAGCAGTCTTCATCTGATAGAACACCCAGTGGGTGAAATCCATTGAGTGACATTGTTGATGCTACCGATTGGTTACGGGTGGTCACAATTATCCTACTCCCCAATGCACTTTCCATAAACGGAGACCGGAAAGTCTCCCAATCACCATAACTTATGCTCCATACATCATCTAACACAAGCAAGAATCTTTTTCCATCTATTTTCTGCTTCAGTTCTCTATGCACGGTGTTGAAATCTTTCTCACCTAAAGCACAGCCAGAAATGTCATTAAGAATTGACATTGAGACTCTGTTAACATCAAAGGCACCATCAGATACACAGACCCATGCCTTCACCTCAAAAGATTTAACCTCCTTATGATTGTAGACCTCTTGAGCAAGCGTGGTTTTACCGACTCCTCCCATGCCGACAATGGGTATTACGAGGATGTTGGGATCATGTGGTTCATTCTTCAACACCATTTCGAGTATTTTCTCCTTATCTGCATCTCTTCCATAAACAGCACCTTTTCGAAGACTCGAAGTTGTTCGTCTCTGCGGAGCAGCGCTTGATCCTGGTGATGTTGATGATGCCCGTCCTGTAATGACTTGCAATCCAAGGTCTTGTCTTAGTTTACAGAGTCGGTCGAATTGGGTAGTGACATCATTAACCTTAGAACTCATACGAAAGCGGAACCTAATAGCATCCAGACTCCAGTGCCAGAAACCAGCAGGGGCGTGCTTCCAAAACTTGCTAGACTGCATCTTCATCTTCCTTGCAGTAGCCTCGTACTCAAACTCATCGAGCATGTCCTCCGCTTCATAAGCCAATTCTTCCAGATCATCCAGCCATATCTTCACAGCCTTGTCCGACAGTAGCTTCTCCTCTGCGTCCCCGAGCACTGTATCGATAATCCGCAGAGTCGTTTCCCACTCGTTGATCTTCGTCTCAAACCCCTCTTTTTGAAGAAACTGCTTCAATTCAACAGAAGTCAATCGGTCAAACAAAGCATTAAGGAAGGCACCGAGAAATACCTCTCCCAAAGGCATGGTTTTTAGTTTTGTTGGTCGGAAGAAAAGAATTGAGTGAAGGATTGTCAAACGCAAGCAAAGCAAACAATGAGAGCAAACAGGTGTAAATCGATAAGAGAGGACTTGTTCTTTTTTTTTTGGTTTTGCGTGAGAAGTGTGCAAATTTCCAACCCAAGGATGATAATGCAAGCACAGTGCTCTGTCACTCAAACTGTACTAATACGTACTAGCTTATATAGAATAAAAAATCATGCATGGCATGCCCGTGATCGTCTACACCATTGTTAGTCATCACATGTCCACATCATGTCATCAAAATTTTAAATGAAGTTTAAAATCACTTACATTTTTTCACCAGAAAATGAATTACTGTATTATTTTTTTTAGCCTACGGTATTAATTTTATGGCCTCCAAAAAATGACGTTGAAATCAGGAGCGGGTCCACCATAGGTGAGGTGGATCATAAGCTCTCATTGAGAATCAGATTTATAAAAAAAATTTGGAAGGTAAGAAACTTTACTGAACTTCGTGTATGTTGGTCTTGTGGTTCATATTTTGTTGTGTGTGCAAAGTAAATTGCAAAAGCTTCTCTTCCTGACATTCTCTTTTCAAAAAAATTATTATTTATTTTAAAAGTTGCTCTAACAATTATCATTGTTTATTATTATTATTTATTTGAAGTTTTTAACAGTCCGTGCCGCATACAGTTTTTAACAATTCAGTCATGTAGAGGGCTTTTAAAGAACATGACACGTCACGCTAAAAAATTTTACCCACCAGTGTAGGGACAGTACATTAAAACTGCAGAAAACAATTATTTGGTGCTTTAATTTCAGATAGGTAATTATATTTATTTTTCTCTACTAAAATTAGTGTCACTCCGATATGATTACTCTTGCCAATAGTTTCATAACACGGCAGAAGAC
Source organism: Dimocarpus longan (assembly GCA_022984855.1). Classification (NCBI taxonomy): domain Eukaryota; kingdom Viridiplantae; phylum Streptophyta; class Magnoliopsida; order Sapindales; family Sapindaceae; genus Dimocarpus; species Dimocarpus longan. The sequence goes on from CM041014.1 coordinate 24,105,588, forward strand.
ATATTTTCATTGCACATGCCCATGTCTTTTTCTCTATGAACATGAACCTAGAAATAATCAAAATGTTACCATCTGTTGATAGTTACACTCATTTTAAAACTCATTTAGACTTCACCACATTTGAATAATTGTACTTTTTCACACCACGATTATTATCTAGAAAGATTAGAGCATGAATCATCTCAAATTTACTAGCTATGTTTTACTTGAATTTCCATTCTAGTTTGAAGTAAGTAGAATAAAATTCCATCTTCAAAGAGTAAATATAAGAAGAATGGTTGATAAAAAAAAAACTTATTTACTTGTATGAGTATTATATAAGTAATTTTTAAAATATCTAATAATATCGGCAAATTCAATTGAACCCATTAGTTTTCTTCAAATTATATTACAACATAAACTGCCGCACATATCATAACATAGGACTATTTTAGCACCCCCATTGCATTAAAGAGTCATCTACGGGACAGATGAACACTAAATACAATTGTATATGTGAATTTACCTTTAGATGCTTTGAAGTTCATAAACTACGTGTTAGTCACCGTAGGCACTCTCACACGCCCATATCACATCATCAAAATTTTAAATGAAGTTTTACTAAGTGAATTGCTTAAACAATATCCTAATGTCCATGCATTTGCAGCTACTGATTGGTGAATCCTTAGAAAAAAAACAAAAAAAACAAAAAAGAAAAACCAAAATATGTGATTCTATTTTTTTATTCATTAGTTTACATAAAAGGGAAATTAAATTTTTATCGTTTGCTTCAACATTATATATATCATAGAGAATTTATTGGATACATTTACCCTCTAACTTCAAATTTCTAGTTTCGCCACCACTCTTATACATTGATTTGACAAGGAAATTGTTCTCAATGGTCACTGACAAGACCCGAACCAGATCTTCTTTACGTTCTTGTCTGGAGGATCCTGTCGGATACTTCAATGAACTTCTTGAACCTGAATCGTCGGGTTGAGAAATTCGAGAAGCGAACCCCTAACTCTCTTAGCCCGTTTACTTGCTTGAATTTAAAGTTTTTATTTTCTTTTGAAATAAGTTGGGGTGGTATAAATTTTTCGAAATTCGATTTAAAACAATTTTACTAAAAATTTTGACAGCATAACGACTGTATTTTTTATAATTCCAAAATTTACCTGCATAAAAAAAAACACTTCGAACTATTTTCAATCACCACTCAACTTCTTTTATTTCACAAACATACATATTCTCAATCCATTTCACAAATCAACATTTATATCACTTGCATAATGCAATCTCGATTACAAACATTTGGTAATAGATGTAAATCGTACGCAAGTATTTAAGACATATATACATATCATTGATTTATAATATTCAAGTAGCCATATTCCAACCATGCAATCGCTTAATTATGTTATTTAATACCAAAATATATATATGTTTATTGTTTAAGCAATGTATCAACGCGACGCCCACCTAAAATATTCGACGAGGTTTTCTGTACCCAAAATCACCTGTACATGCACCTAATACAATATACAAGCTGCACCAAGGTAAACAAGACTAGTTCAAGGCATGATAATAACATCAAGATATGATTTTATCAAGTTTTCTTTTTCGATTTTTTTTTAAAAACCTTTTTCTTTCTGAAAACTCCATGTACACCCTTAATATACTCAAACCATCATGTGACGGTTTTTTAACTGACACCAAACATGAAGCTAATGAGATATTTCAACCACTACGATATAAAATTTTCTACATCGCAAGCGTAGTGTGAAACCATTTCAAATCTGAGTAACTACAATGCGAAATTTTCTACATCGCGATTGTAGTGCTAAAAATGAACTTGTAACTCTGGACAATTAATAGCGGAATTTACTACATTACAACGCAGTGCCAATGTCTATAAATCTAAACAATTACGTGCAGAATTTCTACATCGCAACGTAGCGCTAGAAATTTCTGAAAACTGAGCGACTACGGATGAAATTTTCTATATCACCACGTAGCGCTAAATCTCATATAAACTGAGGATATATATATGGTTTACAAATCTTTTTACTTCTTTCTTTTCGAAAATATTTTATTTTCAAAATCTCTTCGCTCTTGATCCGTCGTAAGGATCATTTTACAAAGCTTTAACTTATAGTTTTGAAAATTATTTTTGAATTCATTTAACTACCACAATATATATGTTCAAAGGAAAAATTGAAATAGTGTAAGTGGTAGAACACTTGCCTCGACCCACGTAAGCTCAAATGAGGATGTGCCAAAACAGCTTCATTCTTCTCAATAATGAACATCGAAAACACCGACCAGCAGTCTTCATCTGATAGAACACCCAGTGGGTGAAATCCATTGAGTGTCATTGTTGATGCTACCGGTTGGTTGCGAGTGGTCACAATTATCCTACTCCCCAATGCACTTTCCATAAACGGAGATTGGAAAGTCTCCCAATCACCATAACTTATGCCCCATACATCATCTAACACAAGCAAAAATCTTTTTCCATCTATTTTCTGCTTCAGTTCTCTATGCACGTGTTGAAATCTTTCTGACCTAAAGCACAGCCAGAAATGTCATTGAGACTCTGTTAACATCAAAGGCACCATCAGATACACAGACCCATGCCTTCACCTCAAAAGATTTAACCTCCTTATGATTGTAGACCTCTTGAGCAAGCGTGGTTTTACCGACTCCTCCCATGCCGACAATGGGTATTACGAGGATGTTGGGATCATTTAGTTCATTCTTCAACACCATTTCGAGTATTTTCTCCTTATCTGCATCTCTTCCATAAACAGCACCTTTTGGAAGACTCGAAGTTGTTCGTCCCTGCGGAGCAGCGCTTGATCCTGGTGATGTTGATGATGCCCCTCCTGTAATGACTTGCAATCCAAGGCCTTGTCTTAGTTTACAAAGTCGGTCGAATTGGGTAGTAACATCATTAACCTTAGACCTCGTATGAAAGCGGAACCTAACAGCATCCAGACTCTAGTGGCAGAAACCAGCAGGGGCGTGCTTCCAAAACTTGCTAGACTGCATCTTCATCTTCCTTACAGTAGCCTCGTACTCAAACTCATCGAGCATGTCCTCCGCTTCATAAGCCAATTCTTCCAGATCATCCAGCCATATCTTCACAGCCTTGGCCGACAGTTGCTTCTCCTCTGCGTCCCCGAGCACTGCATTGATAATCTCCAGAGTCTTTCCCCACTCGTTGATCTTCGTCTCAAACCCCTCTTGACGCAGAAATCGCGCCAACTCAGAAGAAGTCAATCTGTGAAACAAAACATTAAGGATGGCACCGAAAAAGGCACCGACAGAGGTCTCACCCAAAGGCATGGATTTTAGTTTTGTTGGTCGAAAGAAAGGAATTGAGTAAAGGATTGTCTAACACAAGCAAAGCAAACAATGAGAGCAAACAGGTGTAAATCGATCAGAGAGGACTTGTTCTTTTTTTTGGTTTTGTGTGAGAAGTGCGTAAATTTCCAACCTTTATCAGTAGTTAATAAAAAATAAATGAGTAAATTACCAAGAGACCTCTAAACATATCCTTTATTGTAACGGTTTCACTGCGTAACCGTTATATATAACTGAAAAATGATAAAATGAAACAAAAAGACCAAAATGCCCTCCATTTATAAAATCCAATCTGGATCCATTTCTTCTCCTGTTTCTTTTCTCTCTCTCTCTTCTGTTTCTTCTCATTCTTCTTTTCTTTTTCTTTGCCTTCTTCACCGAAACCCAGATCGGCTCTCTCTCTCTCCTCCTTCTTCTATTTGTCTTCTTCACCAGTCGGTCTGGCATTTGGGTTTCCAGCCGATCTAGAAACCCAGACGTCGGTCTGGGTGTGAAAACCCAAACAGGCGTCTGGAAACCCGCCGATCTGGGTCTAAGTACCCAGATCGACGTCTGGGTTTTCATCTAAAAAGGTCTGGGTTTCCAAACCCAGACACATGTTTGGGTTTCCAAACCCAAATCGACGTCTGGGTTTCCATCTGGAAACCCAGACGTCGGTCTGGGTTTGGAAACCTAGACACCGATTTGGGTTTCCAAACCCAGATCAAAGTTGATCTAGGTTTGGAAACCCAGATCGATGTCTGGGTTTCCAAACTCGTTTCCAGACGTCAATCTGAGTTTCAAGATGATGTAGGTCTAGTTCCATGAACCAGACAGTCACCCGTCGTGGATCTGGGTTTTCAACCCAAACCCGCATGAGTGTCTGGGTTTCCAGATCGGAACTCAGACCTGTATTAGTGTTGGAGTTTCCAAATGGTGTCGATGATGATGTTCTTGGGTCTGTTTGATGATGATGGTAGTGGTTTTTGTGTGAAGATGACAGTGGTTTTTATTTGTGTTTGTGTTGATGATTGATGATGTTGGACCTGTTTGTGTTATTTGTGTTGATGACTGTTTGTGTTAAATGTTTGATCTTGATGATCGATGATGATGGATCAGAACTCAGACATCTGATAAGCCATCATCAATTTTTTTTTATTATTTTTCTATTTTTTGGAAATTTTTTTTTTTCAAATTGATCTCGATCGTTCATTTTTTAAATGGATGATTTAGATCTATTTGAAAAATTTTTAAATTAATTTTTATAGGTAAAATTTAAATTTTTTTTAATTTTTAAAATATGTTTAAGTTTTAAAATTTAAAATTATTTATTAATTGATTTAATTTTTAAAAGAAAAATAAAAATCAGAGAAATTGACCAAAATACCCTTACTACAGTTAACTTTCACAGTCAACTATAATCAAACCGTTAATATGGGGGAGGTCATTATTATAAAAAATAAAAGTGATTTCCGATTGTAATAAAACATATGTTCGGAGGCTTTCCAATAATTTACTCAAAAATAAATATTTATTAGCTTAAATCGAAGGCAAAAACATGCATGCCATGCCCTTCATCATCTAAACCATTGTTAGTCATTCGGGCACTCTCACGTGACCACATCATGTCATTAAAATTTTTAATGAAGTTAAAAATTACTTTGATTTTTTCATCAAAAAATGAGGGCATCTCCAACGAATACACCAAAAATTGGTGCACTTTCGCGCTCGAATGAAGACAGCAAATTTACTGTCCCAAAATAATATTTGGTGTCAACAAACGGGACAATACTAAATTTAGCATTGCACCGTCCATGGCACCAAATTCGATATCTAATTATAAATTAATTTAATTATAAATATATATTAAATTATTATAAAAAATTATATTATCTGAAATATTTTATTGAGATCTTTAAAATAAATATAATATTTATTATGAATATTTTTTAGGTTATCAAAATTGGCTGGTAAAAAGCCCAATAAACTGGCCCAATAGACAACACCAGTCTGCTAACCCGCATTAGCAAACTCCCTGATCACCTTACTCCCAACTCGTATAAGTAATGTTCTGGCAACATCAAGTTCGCTAAATCGAGATCGTCTACTACTATCAAGCTAAGGTCGCCAATTATCTTCAGCAACTTTAGCTCTTCCAGAACAAGATCGAATCCAGTTTATGACGTACCGTACACATTAAGGAGTTTTGCTTCAGACTAATTATAGCATGATTTAAGAAAATCTCAACTACTAAGTATGAACCATATCAGAGCTCTATGTTAAAGTTGATTTTATTGTATGTCAATCTTGGAAATTGTTAAATAATTATGATTTGTTAGATTAATTGTATCATTCCCCACTACAAATAGGGGGTTATTTTTCACTGTAAATCAAGAGAGAAATATTGAGTGACAGTATACTATTACTCTATCATAATAGTGAGAGAAAAATAATAAACATAGGCATCCATTGATCAAACTCCTTGAAAACTTGGTTATTTGATGGAACCAATTAAATACTGGAAAAAAAAAAAAAAGGTTAGAATTAAACTATATGGATTCCATCACTTAGAAAATAGCTGTAATCATTTAATAATTATTTGATGGGAGTTTCAAAAAGGAAATTTTAGTTTCTGATTATCATAAAAGTTAACATATTTAAGTTAAAAAAAAATGTTGAAATATTTGATGCTTCCATTGCATTGAACAGAAATCACAGAGAAATGTTGACTGATCCTGCAAATAAGCTTTCGAATTGATGTTTTTTTTTTTAAGGTAGAATTTGATGTTTTTGGTTGTTAAATGGTGTTTGTGGAGTCTATTTATTTTTATTGCATCAAGGTTAAGTCATCGTACCATGTATGCTCCACTCACGGGCGGATCCATCACAAGATCAGGTTATATGCCTCCTGCTATAAGACTGGTAAAAATATTGGAAAGTGAGAAACTTTACGGGCCTGCGTGTATGCTGGTTCTCCTTCCCAATGTGACTGACAATTTTGTTTTGTGTGCACCGAATAAACTGTTCCTCCAGACTTTTCCTTTCTAAAAACAATGGAGAAAATAGCTGTAACCATTTAATAATTATTTGATGGAACTTTTAAAAAGAAATTTCGTAATCTAGTTTCCGATTATCATAAAAGTTAAAATATTTAAGATAAAAAAAAATGTAGAAATATTTGAGGCTTCCATTGCACTGAACAGAAATTACAGAGAAAAATGTTGACTGATCCTGCAAATAAGCTTTTGAATTGATGTTTTTTTTTTTTAAAGTAGAATTTGATGTTTTTGGTTCTTAAAAGGCGTGTATGTGTGGAGTCTGCCCATTTTTATTGCATTAAGGTCAAGTCATCGTACATGTATGCTCGCGGACCCATCACAATATCAGGTGCTGTTTCTCCTTCCCAATGCGACTGACAATTTTGTTTTGTGTGCACCAGGCACTGTGGTGGATGGATGTCCTGTGCTTTGAGTTGCATAAAAACACTCCACATCATCAAAGGCAAAGACAAGCATGAAAAAATTATATTAGCGGAAGAAATATGACCTCTTTGTAGGAAATTCTTGTTGGACATTGACATGCAAACATGATGGTCCATATCAATTTATATCATATGTTGTCATTTGTGATTGAATAATCAATTTTTCAAAATGGGATTGAAGAAAGATTTAGTGATCGTTTATTTTTTTATCTGAAGATTGAATAATATTATTGAAGAAAGAAAGTTGAATAGTGACTAAAATCTTAAATTTGATAGACATATTTATTTTTTTTTTTACTCTGAATGTGTAATAATCTTATTTATTTTTTAAAGTAAAAATTATCTGATTACTAGTAATTTGACATTTATATCCTTTTACAATTAGTTGTTCTGTAATTTTATTTAATATGATACAAACAATTACAATAAATTATTTAATAAATATTAAAATACTTAAATATATAATATTTTTATTTATAATTAAAATAAGATTAATTATTATAGTAGAATCGATTAAGTTTATATATTCAAATAAAAATAAACAAAATAATTTTAAATTGAATTACTATTATAACAAAAGTTGAAATTGTAACTTTTATATCTAGTATTTTTATTCATAATTAAAATAATAGAATCAATTAAATTTATATATTCAAATCAAAATAAATAAAATAGTTTTAAATTGAATTACTATTACAACAAAAGTTGAAATTGTAAAGTAATATATATTTTCTATTATAATTAAACAAGAATAATCAAATACTTAAACAAATTGATTTCCAATTTGGTCTCTGAGTTGTTGCATAAATACTTAATCAATAAAGATTTTTATCTGAATTTGATCAGAGAAATATAGTAATCTAGCTATAAAAAAATTTGATGTTAAAATGTATAGAGTTTTTATTTTTCAATGTTATTTGTTAAAATATTAAAAGAAATTTGTATAATATAAAACTAAAGTAAACTTAGAAACATATTATTTTAAGAAGGATAAACTTGGAATAATATATTTATAAAATCATTCGGTGATTTTGTATTAAGTGAAAAGTCAGAAAATATTATTATTATTTTTTTCAGTGGTTTTAAGTGATTTGACCACTTAAAAAAATAAACAAAAATATCTTAATTGGCCTAGTTCAGCACCATTAAGTGTTAAATATAAAAAACAAACAATCTCTTACATTTTTAGCTTGATGGGTCATGCAGCATGCAAGTGACTCATTGATTTTAAGATGTAAAAATATATATATATATATATATATATTTATGGTATATTCATCATTAGGTATTATTATTTTTGTTAAAAAAAATTGAATTAATCACAAATTTAAGTAAATTCTAACTAACAAAAACGATAAAATTAATAAAAAAAGTCATATATCTTCTCATTTTAATACAAACCAAATTACCAGACTTTGTAGACTTTGATTGATTTTTGTTGAATTAACCAATTAACCGTCCCATGAATGATTGAAGAAAAGACGAGATGTAACTAGACATGACCACGGTTTGATTCGAACCGTCCGGTTAGAATTGAACCAGAACCAGAATATAAGGTTCTGGTTCTGGTTCTGGTTCACCCGCTACTGTAACGGTTCCGGTTCCGATTCTGAACCTAAAAGAACCAGAATCGGTGGAATCGGAACCGTCTTGAACCGGCGGTCCCGGTTAGGTTCCGACTTTTAAAAAAAAAACAAAACAAAACAAAAAACAAAAAAAACAAAAATTGCAGAACTTGACATGTGACCATTGGTCACTTTTTTTTTTTTTTACATTTTACCCACTCCTTTAATTTCTCTTTTAACCTCTCTCTTTCCTCTATAAATACCCCTCCTATTCTTAATTTATTCTCACATCTATCTCCCTCAATCTCAACTCTCTTTCTTTCCATTAATCTCAACTCTCTCTCAATTTCAAAATATTCTCTTAATTCTCAATCTTAATTTCCTTTAATTTTTTTTTAATTATATCTATAAATTATAATTTTCAATTTATTGTTTAAAGTTTTAAATTCTTATTTTATTATTTTTAAATTTCAAAATCTTAAATTTCTTATTTCTTTTGCGTATAGATTTATTTTTTTAATATCAAAATATAGTTTAATATTAATTTTTAAATTTTATTTTTATTTAGAGCAAATTACAATTTAGCTACCCAGTTAAAACACTTTCATAGGTGGAGCAATAGTTTCGATGTTATTACAATTTACCCTCCACCGTTAACGTTTTTCTGTTAAAATTGACTATGTAAGGGGTAAAATTGTCTTTTAACATTATTTTTAATTTTTTAAAATAAATTTTAAAAATTTTAAATAATATAAATAAAAAATATCAATCAAATCTCCACCGTCCATCTCAATATGGACGGTAGAGATCAATTTAAGAATATAAAAACAATTAAATAAAATCAAAAGTAAAAGTTAAATTTGATTTTATTTAATTTTCCCGCATTCTGTTCGATCATCAGCTTCAATTCATTAATTTTCTACCATTCTCTTCAATCTATCATTTCAATCCATCATTTTCTTGGTTCACCATAAAAAAATCACCAGTTAAACATAATAATCAACCCAAACAATCACCAATTCAATAAACCAAAATCTAAAAAAAATTTGAAAAAAAATTAAAAACCAAAATATGAGATTCTGGGTTCTCAGGAAGAACCCAGAATCTCTGGGTTCGTGAGTGGGTTCTCACGAACCCAGAGATTCTGGGTTCTTCCTGAGAACTCAGATTTCTGGGTTCTCAGGAAGAACCCAGAATCCCTGGGTTCGTGAGAACCCAGAGATCTGGGTTCGTGAGAACCCAGAAATCTGGGTTCTCACGAACCCAGATCGGAGTGAACCCAGATCGGGTTCACTCCGAGGAAGAAGAATGGCAGAAGAAGCGGAAGAAGAATGACAGGAGAAGAAGAAGAAGCGGGAAGAAAGGAAGAAGAAGAAGAAGCGAGATCTGGGTTCTAGCAGAAGAAGCAGAAGAAGAATGACAGGAGAAGAAGAAGAAGCGGGAAGAAGAAAGAAGAAGAATAAGCGAGATCACAAACCCAGATCTGGGTTCGTCTGTCACGAACCCAGATCTGGGTTCGTCGGAGTGAACCCAGATCGGGTTTACTCCCGAGGAAGAAGAAGAAGCGAAAAAAAGGAAGAAGAAGGAGAAGCGGGGAGAAGAAGAAGAAGAATGACAGGAAGAGAGAATGAGAGACTGAGTTGACCATAATTTATATTGGGTCAACTGGTCAACTTAGTCAAAGGGCAATTTTGTCTTTTCGCTGTTTTGATACTATTTACCATTAAATGTAACGAAACTGGCTAACGGTAGGGGAGTAAATTGTAATAACATTGAAACTATTGCTCCGCCTGTGAAAGCGTTTTAACTGGGTAGTTAAATTGTAATTTGCTCTTTTATTTAAAAAAAGGTTCCGAAACTGAAACTGAAACCATTATAGAACTGGAATCGAAACCGGAATCGGAATCATTACAGAACCGAACCGGAACCGTTTTATCTCGGTTAAGGTTTCGGTTCTAGCTTTTTTAGAACCAAAACCGTCGGTTCGGAACCGGAACCGGAATTGAACTGAACCGTGGTCATGTTTAGATGTAACTTATTATAAGTTTCATGTGCAAAACGACATCAGCTAATTCAGACATCGAAAAAGGGAAACTGACATAAAACGTTGACGTTTTCAATACTCTCTCCAAAATCAAAACGGTGCCGTTTGAATGCAGTTGGATCACTGGGCCAGATTGGGTCGGTTAAATAAAATGGTACTATTTAGAATATACATGCGCCTCCTCAGTTAAATTTGTTGGTTTTCAAGCTGCTATTGGTGTAATTTGAAGGAAACACCAAATTTAAACTGGATCAATAACCCAAGTTTCCCTTCAGCTCAATTTGTCAGATTAAAACTGGGTTTTTTCAGTTGGCTCAATGAGTTTAAACATGTAGAGATTGGTATCGGGTCGAGTGTAGAGAGATATCTTTAGGTTTGATAAACGAACTTCAACTTCTTTGGTGGGACTTTTACTGGCTTGCACGCCATGGCATTCTTGGTCACCTTATCTATTAGGGTAATCAAAGTCATGACAAACGAGGTACATCCAAACATTATGTGTGGATAAAACAACAAATAACAGTTTTAAACTACTAAGGTTTTTAATGTTCCATGTATTGATATCACTATTTCATGCATATATCTCATGGTAACTTATAAGTTAATTATCAATAAAATGTATTAAGTTTGCACGCCCCACAGCCCAATGTGATTTCGGCAATATCATAATACAATTCATCGAATATCCCTCTAATCAGAAAGTAAATTTGGTTATTAGAAAGTAAACTTCACCATGTCACTCATTATGGATAACATGTCTTTATTCACCAATGGGAAAAGTCTTCCTGATTTGCAAACACCTCAAGAAACAAAAACACAAATAAACTGGGGAGATCGAGATCCTCTTTTAGGAATTTTTTTATTCTAGCATTAAAAGAAATACAAGTTTCAAAAATAATACCAAAAAACTGAATTGAGTTATTTTAGCATCATTAATGCTCGCAAATTATGGTTCGCGATTTGTAAACAAAAGATTAAAAAAACAAAGATTCATCGTTTGTGGAATTTGTTTGCGAACTATTGCATTTGTTTGCAAACTATAGTTCTTTTTTTTTTTTTTTGGTGCTATAGCACATGATTTTTTCTTCTTAAATCAGTATCTAATCAAACAAGATTTCGTTAATATACTCTTTAAAAAGTTATGGATTTGTGTATCTATCCACACCAATGTTGTAAAACTTTGTAAGTATGTTCGGCTATTTATTGAATACTTAGTGATCGAGGTTCCGTCGATCCAAGAACCCTCAAATCAAGGGTTCTACTTGCCTCCGCCAAGTATTCACTGAGTTGGGCCGAGACTCGGCCAAGACAATTAGCAATCTTTATTAATCACCCAACAAGAATTTTTACAAGCTATCCACAAAGAAGAATACACTATTTTTTTTTTCTTTGAACTCTCTCTCACAACCAGATACAAATTCTTAGAATTCTCTCCAAGTGTTTCCCTAGCTCACAATGTTTCTTAGTTTACAATCTCTATAAAAACCTCTCTGATTTTCACTCTCAAGCATCTATTTATATCTAGAGCTCAGCTTTCAATTAGAGTCTTCAACCAATGAGATTTGGTCACGTGTTACCTCAGCTGACTTACAATTAAGTTTGTTATTCCGTTATGACAGTTGTGGCCATCAACTGTCATAACTAACTCCACGTTGAACTGGTGCTTCTCAAATCTATTTACTAGTCACTTAACATTATTAGAATTGTGAAAAACACAAGCTCCAAAAGCCCACCATGGAGGATCAACACAAGCTTCCTCACGATTGAAGGGAAATAGACAACCAAGCATGAGAGGTCCTATCTCATGGAAAGGTGATTGTTCTTATACTTTTGGACTCTTATAAAAATCATTGGATTCATTCTAAATGAAAAGAGAAACAAATCAAGTACAAATTCTACACAAGAAAGAAGGTAATAATACTAGAAAGAAAGCGAAAGTCTAAATAAGGGTAGAAGAAAGAAAGTTGCTCACCACCGTGAAGCAAATTTTCAGGTATCTCAAGCATCGCATTCTTATGTGCGCCACGACTATTCCAACAGTTTGTCTGCCTCAATAAGGATAGAGAAAGCTTTACTCAAATGCTTGATCCTTTTTGGATGCTTGAGACTGTCATGACCCTCTTACTGGAATAGAGCACTTTGTATGGGGATTCCATTTGCCTGAGAGAGTTACCTTCCAGACCAAGGAAGCATCGATCAAAGATGTTGGAAAAAGATGAAAAATTTAAAATAAGATTCATCCATACATGAGGATAATTTGTCGACTCAAATCTTTAACTCTGATTGGTCATCTCTCGGAGATGATCAAATGAAATACCTTGAGCTTCAAATAGGTTAAACCAAAGATGATCGATCAATGCCGCTTTCTTTTGATGAAAAGTATAATAAGAGAAAATGATTACCTAACCTAAACATAATCCGAGGAATATAAGCAACGTTTTATATTTTAAGTTATCAAATACAAAAAAATTTAACCCGATAAAATTCGTTTTATGTTTTGTTTTTACACCTCTTGCATTTACTATTATAGTATTATTATTTTAAGCTAGCACATGTAGTTAGATTAAATCAAATTTTGTTGAATTTTTATTTTCAAACTATACATTAATGTAAACAATTAGTTAATCGTTTCAAATCATTATTTTGTTTTCAAAGGTGACATCATAGGTAATAGCTGAGTATGCAGTGGCATCACTTCGTCGGATCATTCCACTAGTAGTGCTAAGGATTGTGTTCTTATTCTGCAGGCAAAGTAAAGGGGAGGCAAAAGGGAACCTAAATGCCATTAACAAGCTAGAGGTGTTAAAGCCATGGAAACTCTCATTCTCATTGGGACGACCCCTTCAACAAAGTACACTCTAGACATGGGATGGAAAGAAGGAGAGTGTAGCCGAAGCTCAGGAGGCATTCCTAGCTAGGTGTAAGGCGAATTCTGAGCCCACCCTTGGTCAGTAGCTCTGGTGCGGGTGGATTGGTTTCGGAGAGTTTGTTTGTTAAGGTTTACAAGTAAAAGATGTTGTTCATTTGTCCTTGTATATAGTTGGGTGGGGATTATATGACAATGACATCATGTTGAACTTCTAATCTCTCTTTTCTTAATTGTATATGTGCTTACTTTTGGTTGATATTCAATTCATATTATCCAAGCACATCGTAATCTTTTAAGTATTCCATTTCGTATGTTTTTCTGATTCATGCAAGGATTTCAATTTTTTTCTAACAAAATGCGCATTAAACTACATGTTTGAAGTTTTGAAATGAAATAAAAAACAGAACTAAACTTTTAGTTATTATTATATAGATATATTTGATAAATCGACATTAAAAGATAAGACTATAGCCATTTTATTTTTAATTTTGTTTCTTAAAGAGATTGGTATCAGAGACAAAAACGTTCTTTTCAATCCTCGGAAGTATGATATAAGCTTAGCCTCTCATGAACCATGGACCAGACTTAGCGAATTGCATGGTATTTTAAAACGATTAAAAGCTAATTCCAAGCTAGCTACCATTAGACTGATAACTGAATACCATAATGCTATTCAAGAAGTAGAACAAGAAATTAGAGAACTTCAAGTAAAGATAGAAGTAGAGATAGAAAGAGGAAAATTTGCTTAACTTTAAAAAAAAAAAAAAAAAAGAGTAAAAAAGATCCTCAAACAGATTTCCTGAATCCTCTGGGCTGAATTGGTGGGATAAAGACCGTCGCACAATCTAGCCATTTACCCAAAAAGTAGGCGTTGTTGGCATTGTATGTCCTTGATCGGATACCTTCCCATTTCAGACGAAACCAGAAAGCCGAAATCAGAGCAGAAAATATGTTTAAGAGTTTAAGTTTCAGCTCAAAGGTTAGAAAAGCCTCTTCCTCCTCCAATGACGAGTTGAGTGCTTCTTCTTCTTCTATTTCTACTATATCATTCTTCAAAAAGAATAAAGACTTGGTTGCTATTTCTAATATAGAGCAACATTTACAAAATTGGGATATACCCAAAGCAGAGCCCTCTAAAGTCTACAAAAAGGATCACTTTAACTTCTCTACTGATTATTTAATAAAAACAGTAGAGCAAACGGTAGCTGTTGTGCAAAATCGCAAGTGAACGAATCGAACAAGTAATAAAGTGATAAGATAAGTATCGTCCCACGAGGATTGTTGTTAATTAATGCCCAAAATTAAAATAACTCAACTTTTATTTGGTAGATGAAATTTGAGTGAATGAGTTGATAACTATGATTAAATTTAATTGCAATTGAAAATAAATGAAAATTAATTCAATGAATAAAAACTCTAAGATTATGATTTCACCATAACTAATATATTCCTCCCCTTTGTTCTTTTTAACCAAAATTAACTATCCAGTTGTTAGTCGAGATTCCCTGAATTATTCACATAGCCTCTCCCGAGGTCTAAGGAAAATACCCTATAAAGATTAACTGCTATGTTCCCATGCAAGTCAAAACATTAAAGGATTCATTAAGATTTATGGATCTCTTTTATAGACTACACAAACCATGCAGGTATATTCCTATCCTATATGCAATTTATGACATTAAATACAATGAACTAGACACATAAATCAGCTTCCGCTATCATTATGATTAACAATTCAACTAAATAGTGGCCAATTATTTAGAAGCATTAAGAACAGTATTAAATGCATCAACTAAGATAGAAAATCATTAATTGAATTGAACAAAGGGTTGGAACATCAAAGTTAGGCTACATCATAACCTTAGAAAACAAATCTACTCCATAATAGAATTTACAAAAACTAGAAAATTAAACATAACAAAAGATAGGAAAACTTAGTGGATTGAAGCTTCACCGTAGAATTTCTTCCTCTGCTTTGCTCCTCCTCTCCAAGCTCTCTCTCTCTTTCTCTAAACTACTTATTGTTTTGGTTTGTGATGGAATGCTTAGAATGGTGATTCTAAGGCCTATTTATAGGCCAAATTCACCTCCAATTACATCATCGATTGCATCATCGTTTCCTGATTTTCCACCATTTTGCATCATCGCTTACATCATCTTTCACCTACCCCATTCAAAGTCAACTTTCAAATTGCATCATTGCTTACATCATCGTTCACCTACCTCATTCAAAGTCAACTTTAATATTACATCATTGCTTACATCATAATTTTGATTACATCATTCCTTACATAAGCATGACATAATATTTATTTCTAGAATACTCGATCTTTAAATTGCGATAATCTTTTTAATGCGATTTCTGATTCAAGTAATTCTTGAGGCGATGAACTGCTTCGAATGAAATTCATGATCTTGTCTCGAGCGAAAGCATTTGGTGGGGTCCACATACGATTTTCACAAACTTTATTCTGAAAATGAAAAATACAAAATGATGAAATAATGTACTTAATAATAATAAAAACATCAAGAATTAAACAAGAATTCAAGTTTAAAAAGATAAAATAACTCTATAAAAATAGAGTTATCACACCCCTAAACTTAAGATTTTGCTTGTCCTCAAGTAAAACTAAAAATAACAACCTAAACTAAAAACACAGAAAATAAAAACACAATCCATTTTCGTAGGTAAACACGATGACGTTGAGCGTATGCCACAAGCCTTTAAACTCTTAGATGTCCCTAGTAGGAGGAGTTGTGTCTCCTGAGGGTTTACCAGCAACGATACTCACAAACGTTAAAAGATTCCACCCATAACTCATCAACATCTCACTAAATACAAATTAACAGAAGTCTCATACATGTATGATCTTGTATCAGGACTAAGGATAAGTCACTAATGATCTAAAACATAATCATCAACAATCTCACACCACTTTCAAAGCAATTTCATTTCAAAACATCATATTCACATGTTATGGACTTATTTCGCTTCGACTCTAATTCTCACAAGATATCTCTCATAACCCTCATGAATCCTAAAGCAAACACTCATGCAATCATATGTGATAGAGGTTATGTAAAGGCATAGCAAGCGTCATTTACATCACATATGAATATAGACGTTTAAAAGAACCGCACTTTCAAGTGAATAGATCTCATGATTGGAATCGAATACTAAGAATGTAGATAGAGCATGATGACAGACTTCAACTTTCAAATTGGACTTCTTTTTAAAGATCAATAGGCTTTATTAAAGATTGTATTTGGGCTATGGTTAATTGACATGTAAGAAATTTTAAGGTACAGGTTCAACAAGAACATATGATCATACCAAAGTACTTCATTTATTCTCTTTACTTCATCACAACTTCTTTTTCTTTTTCTTTTTTTTTTTTTTTTTTTTTTTTTTAGAAACACATTGTGTAAATGTTAACACTTCAATTCCCTTCTCCTCTTTTACTTCATCGCATGATCCCAAACTTCATAAGGTATGACTAAATTTAAAGGTTCAATAGGGTCATTTAGTAAAGGTAAACAGAGAAAAATATTTAAAGTGTTTGGCTTCAAAGGTTTTATGATGTGTCTCAATTTAAAGTAGAAAAGTAGGCTTTTGTAGAGTAGAACTAACCTATATTACTTCTAAGAAGTCGATCCAATTTTTAAATCAAAGCAACTCATGTTATCTACAATAATGATTTGTTCTCAGTATTCAATGCAAAACCTATAGAGATCATCTATTAAGAACAAAGTGAAGAGTGTTTAAGAGTAGAAACAAATAAATCTCTCAAAATGAAACGTTTAAAAGGCTCAAATCCTCACCAAGGATAATCTCCACTAATAGTCCACAGTTCATGTAAACATAATATTTATCCACTCAATTAACTAAGATCATGACATTCAAAAGTCTCAAATCATGCAAAGATGTTCGTGACTATTCCTTAGTAACGATATTCAACCAAAAACATGCATTAAGACTCCATTAATAAATACAAAGTCAGTAGTCGACTTGTTAGGGCAGAAAGAAAAATAATAAAACAACTAAACTAATGAAAATCTTTTTGCTTTTTTTTTTTTTTTAAATGGAAACAAAGATGCGTCTCAAGAGCACAAAAGTACTCCTTACTCTGCCATCTTGTAGTTTCAACTCGGACCAGCTTTTGAATCTTATGGTTTTAATAATAGCAAACTCTACCCCCAAACTTATTTGAGACAGTGTCCCCAATGTCTAGTAAGATAAAAAGAAGAAAAACTTAAATGGCAATGCTATTAATAAAACCATAGGATAAGAAAGTTACAACCGGAGATTAAGATCCAGTGCACGCTTCTTGTTACCGCTTGATTCAGGAGCCCAAACCACTTGTGACATGATTGGATCAACTTCGGGTACAAAGTCTTGCAGTTGGTCAATCAGTTCATCAGCACTGGAGGCTGAGACTAGAATACGCCGGTTTGCTTGAGTCATAAAACCCTGTTCCACAGCATGATCAAGAAAAGCCAATAAACCATCATAAAAACCGTTAGTGTTAAGCAAACCTAATGGCTTTTTGTGAATGTTGTAATGGGCCCAAGACACAATGTTGAAGATTTCTTCAAATGTTTCCAAACCACCAGGTAACGCGATAAAGGCATCAGCATTGAGTAATATGTACGCCATTCGTCCGTGTATACTTATAACCTGAAACTCATTACCTATGCTCGTACCGATGATGTCTTTCCTTTCAGCCAAAGGCTTTACTGCGACACCGAGGGTTTGCCTACCTCCAACAGTTGCAGTTACTGCGACAGAGCCCCTCAGTCCTAAACTGCCTCCTCCATACACCAAATCTATTTTTCGGGTAGCTAAAGCCGTACCAAGTTCAGCAGCTGCTTTTGAATATTGTGTACTCATACCAGACTTTGGGCTACAAAAAACACAGATGTTTTTGAATTTACTGCTCGAGGACTCTGCCATTTTTTTTTTTTTTTTTTTTCAGAGAAAACGAATTATTTGTTATCAGTCATAAACACTTATTTAAAGAAGATGAAAGAGTAAAAGAACAGTTTTACGATGCTAAACAGTATTGGTCAGAGGGAAAAGAAAATGTTAAGTGTAGAAATGTCAAAAAGAAAGCACAATCTTCGAGAAAAAAAAATAAATAAATAAAACAAGCCGCTACAAATACAAAATTCAAAAAGTTCGGCGACGAAACGTCAAAAAGTAAACACAAACATCGAAAAAGTAGACACAAACGTCAAAAAGTAAACACAGACATCGAAAAATTTTGAAAATAGCTGCTAAAAATAAAAATGTTCGGTGATGAAACGTCAAAAGTAAACACACTTATCAAGAAAGCTTGAAACGACCTAAAAATCCAAAAGGACAGGTAAGGAAAAGTAAACACAATTATCAAAAAAATTTGAAACAGACTGCTAAACAAAGAAAAGAAAAAAAAAATGATGCTACAGTAGTTGTGATTGTGGCTCACATCTTCCTCTGGTTTTACGTCCAGAAACGGATTAAACAACTTCTATGAGTTGAGGATCGGCTTCCCATCCAGTTTTCTTATAAACTGGCAAACAGGGTCGTTTACAGTCAGATTCCCAAGACTATAACGCTGTTTCTCTTTACTGAATAACTCCCATAACTCTAAAAGAATACGTTGAACTTTCCCACAAGGATGCGTCTCAAGAGTCTCACGGATGTTATCCAGAGACTCCTTACTCAGTCCATCCTTTATGCATTTGATTTTATCTTCTCGATTTATGGATAAATATCCAAGATTTTTACAGCTTGTGTCGCAGTTACATCTCGCACACTTATGACAGACTTCCATTCTCTTAGCTCTCCTCTTCTTTGAGTAAGAACTTCTTCCTAATCCTGGTAAACGTTTAATTAATGAATCATTCAACTCACCTGCTAAACGTACCTTAGCTTCGATGATCCATCGAATATGCTCTGGAAGACCTAAAGATGTTAGTGCCCTCATTCTTTCGAGTCTGCACTTGTAAATCTTTCTGAGTACATCTTGGGGTAGAGTAGGGAAATAATTTTTCAGTGCTGCAAGACTTGCCTCCATCTCTGAAAGAGAAAGAAAAATTATCAGAGAAAAAACAAAAACACACAAAGAACACAATAACACACAAACAGAGAAAAACTAGCTAAAAAGAGAAAAACTTGGGTTGCCTCCCAAGAAGCGCTTAATTTATAGTCGTTAGCTTGACTGTTGAGAAACGCCTTAAGTCGGGTCTGAAAGCACGATAGTGGATTTCTGTTGAGGTTCTCCACCATCCATGTAAACTTTGAGTCGTTGACCATTGACTTTGAATCGACGATCTGCACTTTGAATTTCAACAGCACCATGTGGAAACACTTGAACAACTGTGAAGGGCCCAGACCATCTAGAGCGTAGCTTACCTGGAAACAAACGTAATCTTGAATTAAACAAAAGAACCTTCTGTCCTGGAGTGAAATCCTTGTTTAAGATCCGTTGATCATGCCACTTTTTGGTGCGTTCTTTATACAGCTTAGCATTTTCATATGCACCATGACGAAGTTCATCCATCTCATTGAGTTGCAATCTTCGTAGAGCTCCTGATGCTCCTATGTCGAAATTCAACTTTTTGATAGCCCAGTATGCACGATGCTCTAGTTCAACGGGTAAGTGACATGCCTTTCCGAATACCATCTTGTATGGAGACATCCCAATCGGTGTTTTGAATGCTGTTCTGTAGGCCCATAATGCATCATCAAGCTTTTTCGACCAGTCTTTTCGAGATGCACTTACCGTCTTTTCCAAAATCCATTTCAGTTCCCGATTTGAGATTTCAGCTTGTCCATTGGTTTGCGGGTGGTATGCTGTAGCAACTTTGTGTTTGACTCCATATTTGGCTAGAAGAGCATCAAGATACCTATTGCAAAAATGCTTCCCTTCATCGCTGATGATTGCTCTAGGAGTTCCAAATCTGGTGAAGATATTTTTACGCAGAAAATTCACCACTACTTTGGAGTCATTGGTTGGTGCAGCAATGGCTTCAACCCATTTTGACACATAATCCACGGCCACCAGAATATAGAGATTCTTGAAAGACGGTGGAAATGGTCCCATGAAATCGATACCCCAAACATCGAACAACTCCACTTCCAAAATGTTGTTTAAGGGCATCTCATGCCTTCGCGAAATGTTACCTGTGCGTTGGCATTGATCGCATGCAGCAACATACGATTGAGCATCTTTAAAAATGGTAGGCCAATAGTATCCGGATTGGAGAATTTTGCCTGCAGTTCGATTAGCCCCAAAATGTCCACCATAATCAGAAGAATGACAATGGTGGAGAATATCTTGTGCTTCATCTTTTGAGACACATCGTCGAAGGATCTGATCTGGACATAACTTGTACAGGAACGGTTCATCCCAATAGTAATGTTTTACGTCTGCCAAGAATTTCTTCTTTTGCTGCCATGAAATGTCAGGTGGATAAACTTGTGAGAAAGAAAATTAACAAAATCAGCATACCATGGAACATTGCTTGTATCTAGAACAAAGAGCTGTTCATCAGGGAAAGTCTCTTTAATGTCTATGTCAAGATCATCCTTATCCCCTCGTTGCTCTAGTCTAGAAAGATGGTCGGCCACCACATTTTCACTTCCCTTCTTATCTCGAATCTCTAAATCAAACTCTTGTAACAGAAGGACCCATCGGATCAGGCGTGGTTTTGCATCTTTCTTCTCCAAAAGGTATTTGATGGCTGAGTGATCCGTGTATACAATGACTTTGGAACCGATCAAGTATGGTCGAAATTTATCGAATGCGAAGACTACAGCTAGAAGCTCTTTCTCAGTGGTAGCATAATTGACCTGTGCATCAGTTAGTGTACGGCTAGCGTAATAAATGGTATGAAAAATCTTACCAATACGTTGTCCTAGCACGGCTCCAATGGCATAATCACTAGCATCACACATCAGCTCGAACGGTAAAGCCCAATCAGGTGCAATAACGACTGGGGCTGTCACAAGGGCCTTTTTCAGTATCTCAAATGCCTCTTTACATGCATTATCGAAGTGGAATGAAACACCCTTCTCGAGTAAATTGCATAATGGCTTTGTGATCTTCGAGAAGTCCTTGATGAATCTTCTGTAAAACCCTGCATGCCCTAAGAAACTTCGAATGCCTTTGACAGATGTTGGTGGTGGCAGCTTCTCAATTGCCTCAATCTTGGCTCTATCAACCTCGATGCCTTTAGCTGAAACTTTATGACCTAAGACGATCCCTTCTTGTACCATGAAATGGCATTTCTCCCAGTTGAGAATCAGATTTGTCTCTTCGCATCTTTTCAGTACTTGTGCTAAGTTATCCAAACAAGAATCAAATGATGAGCCAAATACTGAAAAATCATCCATAAATACCTCAATGAAGCGTTCCACCATATCTGAAAAAATTGACATCATACACCTTTGGAAGGTGGCGGGTGCATTGCATAGACCAAACGGCATTCTCCGAAACGCGAACGTTCCATATGGGCATGTGAATGTAGTCTTTTCTTGGTCCTCAGGTGCTATAGAAATCTGATTGTAACCAGAATAACCGTCTAGGAAACAGTAGTAAGGGTGACCTGCTAACCTGTCGAGCATTTGATCGATGAAGGGTAAAGGGAAATGATCTTTCCTGGTCGCCTTATTTAGTTTCCTATAGTCAATGCACACTCTCCATCCGGTTACTGTTCGTGTTGGAATCAGCTCATTGTTTTCATTGGTGACCACTGTCATGCCTCCTTTCTTTGGTACCACTTGCACCGGGCTTACCCATATGCTGTCCGAAATAGGATAAATGATACCTGCATCCAAAAGTTTAAGTACCTCTGCTCGAACAACCTCCTTCATGTTTGGATTTAAACGTCGTTGGTGCTCGATGGATGGCCTGTACTTATCCTCCATAAGAATTTTGTGTTGGCATATAGATGGGCTGATTCCTTTAATGTCTGCGATTGACCATCCAATAGCCATCTTGTGTTCTCGTAGTACTCTCAAAAGCTTTTCCTCTTGTTCTCTACTTAGAAAAGATGAAATAATGACAGGTAGTGTAGATGAGGTACCTAAGAATGCGTACTTGAGATGAATTGGCAGTGGCTTGAGCTCCAACTCTGGTGGTTTTTCTGTTGATGGTACTGGTTGTTTCTTACTTGCTCCAAGCTCCTCGAAAGGTCGTCTGAAAAATATGGGAGATGAAGCTTCCAGTTGGTTAACACACTCTGTGATGTTCGAACTTTCTGAGTTTGGTGCTCCATGTAGGCAAGCTTCAAGTGGATCTTTTGGAGTGGTGATTTGATGTACTTCTTTGATACATTCACCCACCATATCTACCCTCATACAGTTATCAACATCGTGTGGATGTTTGAGAGCTTTTAGCACATTGAAGGTTACCTCTTCATCTTGAACTCTGAGTATGAGTTGACCTTTCTGCACATCAATAAGGGTTCTCCCTGTTGCTAGGAATGGTCTACCCAAGATGATGGGTATTTCTTGGTCTTCCTCCATGTCTAGCACAATAAAATCCGCAGGAAATATGAATTTATCCACTTTGACTAGTACATCTTCTATGATTCCCCTTGGATACTTGATTGAACGATCAGCTAGCTGCAACGATACTGTATTGGGTTTTGCTTCTCCAAAGCCGAGTTTCTTGAAAACGGAGAATGGCATTAGGTTGATGCTTGCACCGAGATCACATAATGCTTTATCAAAGAATGAATCACCAATGGTGCAAGGAATTGTAAAGCTCCCCGGATCTTTGAGTTTGGGTGGTAGCTTTTTCTGCAAGATTGCACTGCATTCTTCGGTCAAAGCTACCGTTTCATGCTCTTCCAGCTTCCTTTTATTTGAGAGAATTTCTTTCATGAACTTCACATAGCTGGGCATTTGTTCCAGAGCATCTGCAAAAGGAATATTAATTTGCAGCTTCTTAAAAACTTCCAGAAATTTAGAAAATTGCTTTTCTAATTTCTGTTTTTGAAATCTCTGAGGGAAGGGTAATGGTGGTTTGTATGGTGGCGGATTGTCTGGGAACAACTTTGACTTTGGCTTCTCTGCTTCTTGTTGTTCAACCATCACTTCTTCTTCTTTCTCGTCTGCTCTTTTGACAGGTTCTTTCAGCATTTTACCGCTTCGTAATGTGACAGCCTTCAGGTGCTCCCTAGGATTGGTCTCTGTGTTGCTTGGTAGGGATCCTTGAGGTCTTGCAGTCAACAAATTCGAGATTTGACCCATTTGTACCTCCAGATTTCGAATGGAAGCTGCTTGATTCTGGAGCGTGGTGTCTGTTCTCGTCATAAATTGAGTAGTGCTTACAGTGAGCTGAGCAAGTGCTTCTTCAAGCGACGGTTTGTTGGCCTGCTGCTGTTGAGGTGGTGGCGGATATGACTGTCTGGGTTGATCATTGTTTTTCCATGAAAAGTTGGGATGGTTTCTCCATCCTGGATTATATGTGTTGGAGTACGGATTATTTTGCTGTCTGTTGCCCACAAAAAATGCTTGATCTGTCTGGTTTTCATCGCATTGTCCGTTGGAATGGTCCCCTCCACAAAAATCACAGGATGCTGACTGAGTATGAATGGCATTAGCTGTCAAGTTTCCAAGTTGCTTGGCTAATGTCTCTACCTGAGTGGAAAGTCTGGTTAACACATCATTTTCCTGTATTCCGAAAACTTTTTTCGGAACTGATCTTTCTGATGGCCACTGATAGGCATTTGCAGCCATTTCTTCTAGTAAATCCCAAGCGGCTTGATGGGGTTTCCCCAAAAGTGCTCCACCTGCTGCGGCATCTACTAATGTTCTCGTGGAACTCCCCAAACCATTGTAGAATGTGTGTAGCTGCAACCAGTTAGCAACTCCATGATGTGGGCACCGTCTTAGCAAATCCTTGAATCTTTCCCACGTTTCGTACAATGATTCTCCCTCAAGCTGTCTGAAGGTGGCAATCTCGGTTCGCAGCCTCGCAGTCTTGGCTGGTGGAAAGAATTTGGCCAGAAATTTTTGTGCCAAGATGTCCCATGTAGTAATACTCCCTGATGGCAACGAGTTGAGCCAACTTTTAGCTTTATCTCGAAGGGAGAATGGAAATAATCTCAATCGGATGGCGTCATCAGTAACACCATTATGTTTGAAAGTATCACAGATCTCCAGAAAGTTGTCAATGTGGACATTTGCATCATCGTTCGGAGCCCCACTGAACTGATTGTTTTGTACCATCTGGATGATTGCTGGCTTAATCTCAAAGTTGTTAGCAGCAATAGTCGGTCTCCGTATCGCTGAAGTATTACCCACCGTGGGTAGAGCATAATCTCGTAATGCTCGAATTTCAGCATCTATTGGTACAATGTTCTGTATGTTGTTGGATCCTTCAGCCATATCCATGAGTGCAGTACTTGCAGCCTTCCTTACTTCTTTTCAATTTTTACGACAAGTTCTTTCAATTTCTGGGTCAAATGGTAAAACTTCGCCCCCAAACTTTCTCATACACCATAAAATTCACAAGTAATAAAACAAACAAAATAAATAAATAAATGACCAAATTAAAAATTGAGTTACGTAGTATTAGTATTAATTGAAACAAACAATCCCCGGCAACGGCGCCAAAAACTTGTTGTGCAAAATCGCAAGTGAACGAATCGAACAAGTAATAAAGTGATAAGATAAGTATCGTCCCACGAGGATTGTTGTTAATTAATGCCCAAAATTAAAATAACTCAACTTTTATTTGGTAGATGAAATTTGAGTGAATGAGTTGATAACTATGATTAAATTTAATTGCAATTGAAAATAAATGAAAATTAATTCAATGAATAAAAACTCTAAGATTATGATTTCACCATAACTAATATATTCCTCCCCTTTGTTCTTTTTAACCAAAATTAACTATCCAGTTGTTAGTCGAGATTCCCTGAATTATTCACATAGCCTCTCCCGAGGTCTAAGGAAAATACCCTATAAAGATTAACTGCTATGTTCCCATGCAAGTCAAAACATTAAAGGATTCATTAAGATTTATGGATCTCTTTTATAGACTACACAAACCATGCAGGTATATTCCTATCCTATATGCAATTTATGACATTAAATACAATGAACTAGACACATAAATCAGCTTCCGCTATCATTATGATTAACAATTCAACTAAATAGTGGCCAATTATTTAGAAGCATTAAGAACAGTATTAAATGCATCAACTAAGATAGAAAATCATTAATTGAATTGAACAAAGGGTTGGAACATCAAAGTTAGGCTACATCATAACCTTAGAAAACAAATCTACTCCATAATAGAATTTACAAAAACTAGAAAATTAAACATAACAAAAGATAGGAAAACTTAGTGGATTGAAGCTTCACCGTAGAATTTCTTCCTCTGCTTTGCTCCTCCTCTCCAAGCTCTCTCTCTCTTTCTCTAAACTACTTATTGTTTTGGTTTGTGATGGAATGCTTAGAATGGTGATTCTAAGGCCTATTTATAGGCCAAATTCACCTCCAATTACATCATCGATTGCATCATCGTTTCCTGATTTTCCACCATTTTGCATCATCGCTTACATCATCTTTCACCTACCCCATTCATAGTCAACTTTCAAATTGCATCATTGCTTACATCATCGTTCACCTACCTCATTCAAAGTCAACTTTAATATTACATCATTGCTTACATCATAATTTTGATTACATCATTCCTTACATAAGCATGACATAATATTTATTTCTAGAATACTCGATCTTTAAATTGCGATAATCTTTTTAATGCGATTTCTGATTCAAGTAATTCTTGAGGCGATGAACTGCTTCGAATGAAATTCATGATCTTGTCTCGAGCGAAAGCATTTGGTGGGGTCCACATACGATTTTCACAAACTTTATTCTGAAAATGAAAAATACAAAATGATGAAATAATGTACTTAATAATAATAAAAACATCAAGAATTAAACAAGAATTCAAGTTTAAAAAGATAAGATAACTCTATAAAAATAGAGTTATCAGTAGCAATACATGAAAATATGATCCAGATTCACTTGCTTCCCTGTCAGCTCTTCAAAAAATATAAAGAGTTGTATGAATATGGTCATGTTGGTTATGTACAGGTTGCAGTAAAATCCTTAATAAGAGAAGGATTGAATACCGCAGTACTCACATGTGTTCGAGACAAAAGACATAATAAGTTTAAACACTCCCTATTTGGATGCATACAAAGTGCATTCCATGACGGGATTGTTTATTTCGACTGTGCCCCTGACATCTAGTTCAGATTGAGAGATGTAAATGCTAGAGATGCACTAGTCCTAAACCTTAAAACAAATGGCTTTGATATGACCCTTGGAACCAGCAATTTGGCAATTGTGTAGAGGGTATTCTGCAAGACTATGCACACGTTAACTCCAGCACTTAGAAATGAGTCACAACTCAGTTTAGCATAATTACAGCTAAATCAAATGTAGTCATCCCTAAACAAATAACATGGAATGAAGTTCAGTTTCCAGAAAATTGGACTCTTGAAAAGATCATCCCCCAAAGGCCAGTTCCACCTATTGTAGAAGGAGATATTGAAGAAAGGGATGATGGTTTGGTTCAATTAACCTTTGAACCAATAAAGAATCAAATGAATTCTCTAAGGTCTACTTCCTCGGTACCCTCAAATCTAATATTCAAGGGTACGATAAATGAGGAAAATGAGATTAGCATACCTACTTATATTGAAGACAAAGGTGCTAAACCCGATAGACCTAATTGCCAGACACCATTCAACATGGGCTAATCCGGATTCCAGATAATGATGATTTTCGAAGAAAATAGGGGAATTACTATCAACAAAGAAGAGGTTAAAATATACAGCTCTCCTGAAAATAGAAGGATCAGAGAATGGTTTGAAACCACCTTTATAGAAAGATAGAGGGATTGGCTTCATAAAAAATATAATTCATTCATGATAAAATGATTGTGGATTTCTTTACCTTTCTTTTTGAATACTTTAAGGTAAAAGGATATCCAATCCCATATCTCTCCAAAAGCAGTCTTCACAGTATAGAAGACAAATATATTACTCTCAGAACACCAAATGGAACAATTTCAGCTATAAACTTCCCAAAGAGACCTCTAGAGATTTCTAAGGGTGTAAAAGCTATTCCTTATAAAGCTTTGGCAGCCTCCGCCTCAAATGATAAGTGATGGCTTGAATAAGATCACTTATAGAAATCCGCAGCCTACATATACTGCTTAAACCTACTATCAAAGGCTTTCAACTTTAGATCTTGATCTGGAGGATTCGGGCTTCCAACAAGAAAGTTTAGCGGTAGTGAGATAACCGAGTGGAATATAGATGGCCTATCAGAGAGGCATATCTTGATGATGGCCATTTAATATGACTATGTTCGCTTAAGCTACCAGACTGAAAGGTAATTTGAGGAAAATATTTTCGATTCATTAGTATCAGGATTTACTGGACGGCTTCAAGTCTGGTGGGACAACTTTCTAAGTGAAACAGTATGGCCCCAAATTAGAGCAGCTAAACGGCTTGTCAAAGGTGAAGCCTCAACATCAGATGGTATAGCCCCAGTGATAGAACAGTCGTAAAATGATAGTGTTAATACGGTCATATTCACAATCATATCTCATTTTGTCGGTGAAACAGTGTTAGTAAAGGATAAGAATCAGGAATTACTAATAAACTTGAAATGTCCTTCCTTGTCTTGTTTTCGATGGAATAAAGACACATTCTTTTCTAGAATCTTCATGCGTGAGGATTCAAATAATGATTTTTGGAAGGAAAAATTTGTCTCTGGCCTTCCAGCTCTTTTTGCCAAGAGGGTCCGAAGATGGATAAGAGATAAATGCAATAGAATATTGACATATCATCCCTATAGATGTGGCGACCTAGCTTTTGAGGTCATTTTAGAAGGACTATCCCTTTGTAATGAGATAAAACTGAGAAAGCAGATGGCAAAAAAGAAATTATATGGCAAGCAAACCCTATGCGAGTTCCGTGAACAGTATGGGTTTGATCTTCTGCGAACAGTATGGGTTTTGTTGACCTTTGGCTCTTCATCAGGAATTTTCAATGGTGGCAAAGGAGGACAATTTTTGCCAAAATCACAAGCCTTGAAATTTTCTGGAAGAAGTCATTACGAATTGTATATTTTTTCCACCATTTAGTGTAGATGTTTCTTACTAACTTTGGTGGTATTCCTAGATAATGCTCGAAACCATACTCCCATTTAAATATCCAAGGTATACTATACATAGCCATAAAATACATTAAGCACTGGTCACTTGTGTGGAGATAGTTTATGTAGATTTCCCTGAATTCTTTATTTGCCAATTTTATTTCATCAAGGAAGAGATCTTCAAGTGCTCCATGGTTAAGAAACTAGTGATGGAACCAGGATGGGAGATTAGGCCTTGAATGAAATGTGCATTCGCCACTGAATGAACTAACTATGAGACCTACTTGAGTTCTTTTATGCCAGAACTGAGTCCCATGCCAAAATATAATCAAAATAGTTATAAACCTGAGGTAATTTATTGGCTGTTTTGGTATTGAGAAAACCCCTTCTTTTGTACAGATCTTTTCCCCAATCTTCCTAAGTCATTATATAGTTAATAGTAAATTTACTATAGGCGTGTTCACCATTTAATTTATGACAGTGAATATATACACTAAGAGTTTCAATGAGAACTGCTTCATAAAACTTTCTGTCTTTTGGATATTGAACAGGGAGCAGATGGATTGGCATATATTTTTGTGCCGCCCCCAAAGGGTCAAGTTTAGTATCACTTTCTTCAATTACCATAAGTATTCTAGTTATGGTAGGGTGAAAACCTTCATTTGGGTCCGCCGTTGTTTTGCTCGTGGAGCCTTGTTTGTTTTCCTTCTTCCTACGGATCATGGAAGATGATGCTCCTGTAGATAGCCTTTTAGGTGCCCTACAAATATTCTTTTGTTAGAAAGTCTGGGAGTGAATTAGACTCCCCCTTAATGAATTCAATATCAAAATCAAAAACAAAGAAAATGACTTGCCATCTAGCAAATATTTGTTTAGATGCTAAATTTTTTTACATCTTTTTCTAGGACTTCTTTAGTAGCTTTACAGTTTATTTTTAAGAGAAATTTTTTATTTAATAAGTCTTCTCAAAATTTAGAAATACTGAGAACTATGGCCAAAATTTCCTTTTTTATCCTATGATAATTTTGCTGGGTTGGTTTCCAAAGTCCAAAGTAAAGCGAACTAAAGAGATTTTATTGTTGAGGTTTTGTTTAAGGATACCCCCATACCTTATATTAGAAGCATCAGTTTTTACTATCTTCAATGCTTCTGGATGGGGTATTGAGAGGCATTGAAGCTCTTTGGCTCTCAACTTGATTTTCTTGATTGCATTAGTTGTGATGTATTTTTCTTTTGCCTTGTATAAAGAGGCCTTATGTCCTTGGCTAGATCTTTATAGAAGTCTGTTAAATAGTTTAGACTTCAAAAAAATCTTTGCAGTTAAGTTATTTCTTTTATTATGTCATGAAATTTATTTGGAAAGACAATCGCTCTATCTGTAGGAGTATAGGATCCTTGTAATATTATGACCTAGGAACCTTAACATTGAACAACGTTATTTTTTAAGTAGATACAACCCGACCTTCTCTTTTTATTGTTTTAAAGAAGGTCTGTAGGTGTTTCCAATGCTGTTCAATGGACTTGGAATCGGAATAAACTAGCACGTCATTAATGTAGACGATTATGAACTGCATATAATTATTAAAAATGTCATTCATATTCCTAAGGAGCATTTTTTAGGCCAAAATGCATGATATTCCAATCATATTGGCTAAATGGGACTGTGAATCCTATTTTATACCTATCTTTAAAATTTATTTGAATTTGCCAAAATCTGCTCTTCATGTCAAACTTCAAGGAGAAATTGGCATTAAAGAGACAATTCAACGGATCTCTTTGTTAGATATTGGATATCTAATCCATCTTAGAGCTTTATTAAGGAGTTTATGGTTAATTACCAACCTAGATACCATATGCTTTATTACTACTGCATTTTCTACATAACATGCAAGACAAGACCACGAGCTTTTACTTGGTCTTATCAGGCCATTTTCGAGTAGATCTTGAATTTCTTTTTTACAAATTTCAAGATGTCTACCGTTCATTTTAATAGGTTAGGTTTTAATAGGAATCTGTTTTTCACTAAAGTCGGGTTTATGAGGAAGTTGGACCACATTTTTTTTTAGCTCAGAAGGCATTTGGAAGAGTACTATAGACTTCACTTTCAAGCTTATTTTGGAATGCTTGAATTTGTTTCTACATTTCAAGAGGTGCATTTTATTGTCTATCTCCTTTCCCCGTATTTCTTGTTGAAGGGAGGAGAGAAATCTTTTCTTTTTGTCAAGTCTAGTTTTGAGATTATTGATCTCTTTACAAATGGGTTGTTTAATAAAGTCAAACCTTATGAACTTTCCATCCTTTTCACATTCTAGACCTTCACTTATTACTCTGAAGGGATGTATCATTGTTAAAAATAGCATTCCTAGAATAATTGTTTGGTTGAGATCTTTCACTAGAATGAAGAGTGTCTCAAAACAGATCCCTTGATTGCAGACCACAACACTAGAGAGATTGTATTCAATGGCTATTTTGCTGCCATTGGCCGTGCTGAGAACTTAACTTTTTGGAAAAACTTTGAGGGGATGATCCCTTCGCTAATATAGTATAAATCTTTAGAATCTATAAGTGCTTCTCCGGAGAATTTGAACTATTTATCAACTACAATCGTGATATAGATGTGTCATTTTTGTATTATAACCTTGTCAAGCGGGTTATGAATTTTGGATCTTCTTCCCCCTTTAGCTGAGATTGAGATGACTCTCCTCTTTCTAACCTGCATTGTCTGTCCTCAGAAAACATATTATTAAAATACACTTCTTCGTATTCATCCTTTTCTGAAGGAATTGTATAATTATTTAACTCAAGAATTTGAACTCTTTGTTTTATCTCTTTAAGTTCTTTCTTGAGTGTAAAAGTTCAATTTCAAGACAGCATATAAACTTTCAAGGTATACAAGCTTGTAATATGGCTTAATGAACAAGAAAGGCCTTAGAGGGAGAACATTCTCATGACCAATTGCATTAAACAAGTACATCCAAATTCAAACCAGAGAATTAAATTGGTGTCCTTTACATGATTGTCATTGAACATACACTTATTTTGAAAATGTGGACTGCAGATAACAGTCCTAGTCCAGCAGCCTGGTAGAATGAAAACACAAGCTCCAAAAGCTCACCATGGAGAGTCTATCATCTCATTGTCTTTGATCAGTTCATACATACCGAGTAACATGGAAAGGTGGCGGTTCTTGTACTCATCGGTTCTTATAGAAATCATTAGTCATCCTAAATGGAGAGAGAGAGAGACAAATTAAGTAGACATTTTACACAAGAAAGAAGTAATGATGCTTAAAAGAAAACAGAAGTCTACATAAAGGGAGAAGAAAGAACGTTGCTCACCATGTTAGAGCAATTTTTTCAAGCTTCTCATATGCTGTTGCATCCATTTTCCGTCAACCAATTTAACAATATTATGCAGAAGCAAGTTTAAACTGTCAAACTGTGGTCCTGGCCCTGGAGCTTGGGGACTGCTTTAATTACCATAGAGAACAACACAAACTCCAAAAGCCCACTGTGGGGGCTCCATTATCTCATTGCCTTTGATCTCTTCATGAATAGTAAGGCTGTTGCAAATAAAAGAAATACACAACTGGGCAAGGGAGAATCTTCCTTACAATTGAAATGTTAATTGAGAAGGTGATGGTTCCTGTATTTACCGATTCAGAGAAATAGTCTGATTTATCCTAAACGAAAAGAGAGAAACTAAGTAGGCATTCTACACAAGAAAGAAGGTAATACCGCTAGAAAGAAAGCATAAATTTACAAAAGGGGAAAAGAAAAAAGGTTGCTCACCATGTCTATTGCATTTTTAAGCTCGTATAAGCTATTCCAACGTTCCCTCATAAGGAAGCTTCACTCAAATGTCCATTTCTTGCCAGATCCTTGATATTGCCATGACCCTATTCTTGGAATTGAGCACTCTGAGTTTCCAGTGGCTTAAGAGACTTATCTCTAGGTTCAAAGAGGCTTGAAACAAGACATACTACAACATTAAATTATCATAACATGCTAGAAAGATTGAAAATGTAAAACAACAATAGTAAAACAACAATAGATGTTTGTTCATGCATAAAGACATACTAAAGACATTTGTTGACTCAAATCTTAACTTTGTTGGTATTCTTTCAGAGATGATCAAATGAACTATCTTGAACTCCAAGCTAGTTTCGTGCTGATGAAAGCTGCATCTCAGATGTCAGGAAAACCAAGGATGATTGGCCTTTGCTTAAAATTCATAAGATACATATTTCATAAATTTTACATAACAGGGGTAAGACAATATCAATTGTAACAACAAACAAACAATTATATACACAAGCAAATAAATCTACAATACCAGAGAACATTTGGACAAGATGTGTGTTTCATTGAAACATATTTGTATAAGGACATGTAATTTAAGCGCTCCAAATCTAAAGCCACGAGAGTTTATTTAACTATAGTGGCATTGTCACAGCATGGAGCAAATGAACTAATCATTTATTCCAGAATTACTAAACAAACTACAATTTCATCTCATCAAAAAATTCTAAGCTATTAATTGACTGAAATATGCCAATAACAATATCTCCATGAGTTTAAACTGCAGCCTCAAAGATAAAACTAGTTAACAGTCAACAATACTGATTATTTTTAATGAAATGAAAATGATTTTGGAATATCATCTTCATCTATTAAAATTTATTTATAAAAGCAAGGTTGAAAATACTTGCATGAAATAGCAAAAGGTGCCAAATAAAAGAAACATTTGAGAAAACTTAGATGCCTTGCCAACATCACCTCCATTTAGTACTCCTCATCCATCATCTTAGAGGTGCATGCATGCCAAATACTAATATGACATAACTTTAGTATGTATGACATCAGAAACAACAACTATCAAATTTCTACAAATTTACTTATTTCTTTCAATTACCTTTTGCCCACAATAGTTCTAGAAATCAATAAGGTGAATAGTGATGAAAACTATGTTTTCAAACATCAGCAGACCACAATTCCAGTAAACCTAACTTTCAAAGTCCAATTGGAGGCCATCCAGCGACTGTAGATTTTATATTTTTTTCCCACTAAAAATCAAAAGTAAAAAACCAAAGAAGGATAAAACAGATGCATAAATAGAAAAGAAAGGAACTTGAATTGTGTTTAGAAGTTAATTTTACCAAGTGAGGCATTAATGAATGCCAGAACAACACACAGGCTCAAAAAAGTTCACTGAGCAGTGTCCATAAGCATTTATGAAGCTTTCCTTCTTAGTGATCATTAAATTCTGGCAGCTCCTGAAGTTGTTTCTTATACGAATCTTGGTTTTCATCCTTATTGAAAAGAAAATGAAGTAAAATGATAGTATAGTGAAAGAGTAAAGAAGGAAGTCTATTTAGGAAGATGGGTTTCTCACCAAGAAATACTACAGGTATATTATGTGAACACCAATCATTCTAGTACTAGCAAGTTCTGTTTCTCCATGGATTTACTAAATTGCTGATGCCCTAATTTTTTCCTTTAACAGTTTTGCTTCCTGCTTTACAAAACAGTATTGGCACATCCTCTTTTGCACAACCAGCACAGTTCATATGTTTTCGAAAGCTAAACAAAAAATTATTTCAAAATGATAGTTAAACATTGGAATGGGGCAATGATATCATTAGACAAATCACATATGATTTTAAAGAAGTAATATGCTTCAGTTCAAAGGGCAAGAAGATTTGTTGTCATGAAAAGATGAAATCAAAGTGTTTTGTAGAATTGAATACAATAACAAATAATAAGACAAAACAATTATTTATTTATTGACCTCTAAAAATGTTTTGCATTCTAATATATGTCCATCTTAGCAAAAATTTTACAACCATCTTCTCAAACTTTATGTCGGATAGTAGTCAAATTTCAATTGAACTTAAATGAAAATGTTATTCAACACTGTCAACATCAAGTTATCATTTTAGGAAATTAACATTGGTATCAAGAAAAATCTTGATAATGTCTAAAGTTAACATGCCTGTAATTGCGTCTAAACCAAATAGTGAGAATTGTCCATCCCAGGTATCACAGCACTGTCAGTGTAAGCCAATCAATTTCTTTTGCATCCTTGAACATTAGCGTAACCATCCTCAATGCTTCCAACTTATCTCAAAACATTACAGCAATGCACAGGATGACAATTTGGCAAGCAGGGCAGAGAAGATGAGCCACTACATGTTTCAGTATCAAAACCAATACTTAGTTCAAACAGAAATAAATTTCCAAATTGAAAAGATAAGTATCAAGAAATTTTGAAGAACTAAAATTCAACTATATAAAAAAAGAATGAAATGTTAAAGACTTAATGTTTTACACATGAGGATTACAATATCCAAATTAGTTAAA
Organism: Dimocarpus longan; assembly: GCA_022984855.1. NCBI lineage: Eukaryota > Viridiplantae > Streptophyta > Magnoliopsida > Sapindales > Sapindaceae > Dimocarpus > Dimocarpus longan. Next base: position 24,140,417 of record CM041014.1, read on the forward strand.
AGATAGTGATAAAGAGCAGCATTTATGACTAAGACAAGCTTTGATGATTAGTTTTATCATTATCTCTAATTTAAGGAAGGAGATCATACATTGTGCTTACTTGGACAATGACTATCATAACAGAGACCATGCAAGTGCATCACATGAGCCCAGAAACAGAGATCAACAATTCACTAGTTAAAGGTGCAACTTAGAGCATTGTTACTCTAGAAAACAGGTGTTGTTATAGAGCTCAAAGAGCTGCCATTAATTGTGTTTGTCTCTGTTCTAGTAATGCTTTCTCTCAGGAATTTTGTCAAACAGGTGAGTCATTCATTCACAATCTTCATTTTTACATAGTTAATAAATGATTAAACAAATATTAACGTGTGTGATATGATTAATCGTAAAAAAAAAAAAGTAAGTTACCTATAACATGAACTTGCCTGAGCTTCTTCATCCCCCTCTAGTTCAAAGATGTGTCTCATCTATGATAAGCTCAAGGATGTTGGAAATCTTGGACCACTCTCTTCCTTTATTCCTTTTGCATTCTTCTGTCAGCTTTGGACAATCATAGATCAATAATGTGTGAAGTGAGGATGGCAGGCCTTGCTTTGGAAAGCATGTGAGTTTTGGGCAGTTCCATATAGCCAGAGATTCAAGTGAGGATGGCAGGCCTTGCTTTGGAAAGCATGCGAGTTTTGGGCAATATCTGATCTCCAGAGATTCAAGCGAGGATGGCAGGCCTTGTTTTGGAAGGCATGTGAGTTTTGGGCAATTCTTGATCGCCAAAGATTCAAGTGAGGATGGCAGACCCTGATCTCCTAAAGATGTGAGATCTGGGCAATACCTAATGGTCAAAGATTGAAGAGAGGTAAGGTTTTGAAAACCCTGGCTCCATAATTGTTTCAATTTTGGAAAATTTGAAATAGTCAGATCAGTTAGAGAAGGCGGTAACATCATTTCCATTTCTTGATGTCGAAACGACTTAACATCCAGAAACCCCCAAAGTCCCCAAATCTGAAGGGACGTTAGAGAGGTGAGATTCTGCAACCCCCACTCAACCAGTGACCTATACACATTCTCACATTCTTTAATTTCAAGAGATTTTAGGTTGGTGGGAAACTCTTCTTCTGGATTGAAGGATGTGATACTTGGACATTCTGATATTATCAAATTTTCAAGAGAGTTGAGACCGCACAAGCCCATGGGTAGGGCTTTTAGCTTCTCACAATTTCCAATTCGGAGTTGTCTTAGATTGGTGTCGGCTAGCACTTCTCCTAGGAAGCATTCAATATTTGGACAACCCCATATTGTTAGGTCTCGTAAATGCCTAAGATTGTGGAGGCCATTGGGTATTTGAAGGTTTTCACAATTCTCTATCAATATAACTTCAAGAGACATGTTTGTGTCATGAAACCCCTCTGTTATTGTTGAGAGTTGTGGACACCACATAAACTTAAGGTATTTGAGTGAAGTAGGTAACTGACCACTTTGTGATAACTTTGTGAGCTGTTGACACGAAACAAACTCAAGGTGTTTAAGTGTAGCTGGTAACTGAATAATTGACGATAAGCACGTGAGAGATGGGCAGTAAAAGACACCCAAATATTCAAGAAGAGATGAGTTTATGTTATTGCCATTCTCTTTGCCATGCATTGAACTACAACTTCCCCCTCTATCATCCCACAAACTCTCTAATTTCTCACAATTACTTATGTGAAGCCTTTTTATAGACGGGGGTAATTGGCCTCTTACAATGAATGCTAGAGAATCACATCTCCAAATGTGTAAACTTTCAAGAAGAGATGAGTTTGTGTTTTTGTCATTCTCTCTATCATCCCACAAACTCTCCAATTTCTCACAATTATTTATGTGAAGCCTTTTTAGAGATGGGGGTAATTGGCCTATTACAATGAATGTTAGAGAATCACAATACCAAATTTCTAAACTTTCAAGACAAGCATTCTTAATTTTCATCTCCTCGGGTAATGATATTAAAGCATTGCAATAGTGAATCTCAAGTTTACTTAGATGGGGAAGAAAACAAACCTCAGGAAATGAAACAATATTTGAGCAATCTGAAATAACCAGCTCTCTGAGAAATCTGATGCTCTGCAACCCGCCCACTGGTGGTTTCTCAGGACAAATTTCATCTAGCTGCACCTCAGACCTGTTGTGCTTGATTTGTTGAAGTTCAGCTTTCCCAAAGCACTTTTGCATTAGCTGATTGCTAATATGTGAAATATTTGATAAAGTCAAATACCTTATGGACTTGAAGTCCACAACATTTTCGCATGCGATCCTCTTGCATCCATCTACTTCTATTTTACAAAGCTTTGGAATGTTTGAGAATGAAACCACCAACTGCTCACATTCCTCAATGACAAGTTCCTCCAAAGCAAAAAGACATTTAGGTAAGCTTCCAGAAAGTTGGGGACACTCTTTGATGGAAAGCTTTTGAAGGCAAGGGAATGCATAACCATACTCATTTTCTTCAATAGGTTCCCAATATGCCCAAACTAGCAAATCTTCAAAACAAAGTGTCTTTAAGGATTTAAAAAGCTGACCATTCCCATAAAACTCAGAACTTATACATGTTATTCCTTTCATCCCTTTGATTATAAGCTCTTCAAGTGAGACCAATATCCCAAGCGAAGGTAAATATGTACATTTCTCACAGTTTTTCAATCTTAACACTTTCATTTTGGAATATGATGCAGCTCCTACCCAAGGTGGAAATTTTGTGCCACCATAACGTGTGATTGTGAGCTCTTGTAAATTTTCATGAGGTTGTAGCATGTCAAGTACCTTTTCTTCTATAACCTCACTTCGTGACTCATGCAATTGAGATCCCCACTCCAGCAACAACTCTTCTAAGTCTTTTTTATCTCTTAATATTTTGTGATCGCAATTAAGCACATTATCTAATTTGGTAATACAAAGCTCTCCATGAAGCATCTTTAAACTCATCAAATCCTTTAAGCTAGAACCTACTCCGTTGCCCACAATAAAATTAGATAGTTTCTGCAGATTTTTTAAACCTTTCATTCCCAAAGGCATCTCTTTGATTAAAATTGCACCTTTAATGTCAAGATGACACAATTTAATCAAATATTTAAAGTTGGAAGGCAACTTCACGAGACGAAAACAATCTCTCAACTTCAAAATCTGTAGATTATACAATAGGCTAGTTGACTCAGGCAAACTTCTTATCATAGTGCTAGAAAGATTTAGGTACCTTAGATGTTTCAAATGTCCTATTGGAACAGGTACCTTCACGATACAACATGATTGTAGAGATAATACCCTCAATTGTTTGAGTTTTGGCAACAAATCAAGGACTGAATTAGTCATGTTTCGATAATACTTATGTTGTTGAATCAATAAGAATGTCCTTATTCTTGCATTTAAACCCCGAACTTCTTGGAAGACTACAAATTTCCTTTCACCATCATACTGATCAGAAATGTAAGTAAAATGACGTACCTTTTCCAACCCTCTCGATTGCACGGTAGCAGTTGATTCACCATCCATCAGTAAACTTCTTTTTCCAAAAGCCCATTCAGCTAGATCATGAACAAGATCATGCATTACAAATAAATGACCATTAGTGCTACTTGAATGTTGAAATAAAGACCTTCCTGATAAATCAGAAAAATATTTACATCCTAAATCTTCTAGCTGCTCATTTTCAGTTGATTGCTGAACAAGTCCTTCTGCTATCCACAAGAGCACAACTTCCTCAATTTTAAATTCATGATCTTTGGGAAAAATTGCGCAATAAGCAAAACATCTCCTTAGATGAGAAGGGAGATGATGATAACTCAGTTTTAAGGCTGCAGGGATCTCACTTCCATCATTCTCCGATAGATTCCACAACTTGCTGTTTAGTATTCCCAACCAATCATCAATTTGCTTTGAGCGTAAAAGACCTCCAAGTGTTTTTGCTGCTAGTGGCAAGCCTTTGCACTTTTCAATGACATTTTTTCGTATTAATATGAAATCAGGATGTGCCAAAACAGCTTCATTCATCTCAAAAATGCACATCGAAAACACCGACCAGCAGTCTTCATTTGATAGAACACCCAGTGGGTGAAATCTATTGAGTGTGATTGTTGATGCTACCTGTTGGTTGCGAGTGGTCACAATTATCCTACTCCCCAATGCACTTTCCATAAACGGAGACCGTAAGGTCTCCCAATCACCATAATTTATGCTCCAAACATCGTCTAACACAAGTAAGAATCTTTTTCCATCTATTTTCTGCTTCAGTTCTTTATGCACGGTGTTGAAATTTTTCTGATCCAAAGCAGAGGCAGTAATGTCCTTAAGAATTGACATTGAGATTCTGGTAACATCAAAGCCACCATCAGATACACAGACCCATGCTTTCACCTCAAAAGACTCAACCGCCTTATGATTGTAGACCTCTCGAGCAAGCGTGGTTTTACCGACTCCTCCCATGCCGACAATGGGTATTACGAGGATGTTGGAATCATTTGGTTCATTCTTCAACACCATTTCGAGTATTTTCTCCTTATCTGCATCTCTTCCATAAACAGCACCAGTTGGAAGACTCGAAGTTGGTGGTCTCTGTGGAGCAGCGCTTGATCTTGCTGATGTTGATGATGCCCCTCCTGTAATGACTTGCAATCCAAGGTCTTGTCTAAGTTTACAGAGTCGGTCGAATCGGGTAGTGACATCATTAACCTTAGACCTCATATGAAAGCGAAACCTCATAGCATCCAGACTCCAGTTGCAGAAACCAGCAGGGACGTGATTCCAAAACTTGCTAGACTCCATCTTCATCTTCCTTGAAGTAGCCTCGTACTCAAACTCATCCAGCATGTCCTCCGCATCATAAGCCAAGTCTTGGAGTTTATCCAACCACCCCTTCACAGCCGCGTCCGTCAGTTGCTTCTCCTCTGCATCAGCCAGCACATCTTTAATCATCCCAAAAGTTTCTTTCCACTTGTTGATCTTCGTATCAAACCCCTCCTTTTGAAGAAACTGCATGAATTCACGAGGCGCCAATCGGTCAAACAAGACCTGAAGAAAGGCACCAACGAAAAGCTCTCCCACAGGCATGGCGTTTGGTTTTGTTGCTCGAAAGAAAGGAATTGAGTGTTAGGATTGTCAAACACAAGCAAAACAAACGATCAGAGAGTTCTGGTATTCTGTGAAACAAAAAAAAATTTAAGTACGGTGCTTTGCCAGTCACTAAAAGCTGACAATGAAGGAGAGTGCTTTCCCTCAGATTGTGTGGGCTCCTGAATCCAATAAATTAGATTTAAGCTATTCCAATAAATTAATGTTAAATGATGCTGACAGAGAGTAATCTACAAAGACCAAAATCAAGTGCGAAGCGTGGTTTTTCTAACTTTTACCGTTTGATTTATACTAGTTTTTTATAAAACCGGCTGAGGTCCCATTTTCAAGATTAAGGAGAAGTTTGTTTCCTTTTTATTTTTATTTTTATTTTTATTTTTTATTTAAGATTTAATAATATTAAATTATATCTATTACATTATTTTTATTTATTTTTTTAAATAGTTAAATAATTTAAAATTATTCAAAAATTACTGAAAAAATTAAGTAAGAATTTTTTATTTTTTATTTGATTATAAATCATTTAATAATATTTAAAAATTTTTATTTCAAATTAATCATTTCAAAATAACATAATTTTAAATTTATCCTAATTTTATATTATTCAATTTTCTTTTGATACTTACAAAAAATATATTTAGAAAAAAAAGTCTAACTATATTTTATCTTAAATTGTCTTAGAATTAAAACTAATATATTTTAATTTTCAATTTAAATATTCATTTTCTAGTTTTTTTAAATATATTAATATATTTAAATATATAAATATGCTTAATATTATTATATTTTTAATCATTTTTAATTATGAATAAAATATTATTAATATATACATAAAAAATATTTTAGAATTTATTAAGTTAGTTATTTTCAAATATTTGTATTAAATTAATTAAAATCACATAACAACAAATAGCTAAAAAAAACATAAATATCAAATTACTAGTTTTCAAACAATTTTTATTTTAAAAAATAAATAAATTTACAATATAATCAGAAGTAAGAAAAAAAAAAAAACATGTTATTCAGATTTTATGTTTCAGTCATTATTTAGTCTTCAGTCTTTAGTATTGTTGATGTCAAAATATGATCAACAAGGTTTTTTGAAACTCAGAACTGCAATCAAATATAAACAAAGCAAATAGAAGATAAAGACAAGAGAAAGAACAGAAAACAAGATAAGTTTTTACGTGGTTCGGCTTTAAAAGAGCCTACATTCACGGCTGTGCTCTAGTTATTTTCCGGCAGAGTCACAGTTCTTTGTTAGTGAAAGTGTCTCCCCTTTCACAATGAATTCTCATCCCCCTGTTTATAGAGAGGGTGAGGTACTACAGTTTAATTACAATTGTAATAGGAAATAGTTTAATATTAATTATATTTTCCAAAAATATATCCGTGATTTTAAGGATTTGATTTAATCAAATCAAATATTTGACTTATCTCCTGATTTGGTGATTGAGTGCTCTGCAAATTAGGCTGCTACCATTCTGGAGAGATTCAGCATGTACATCACGCCACTCCACGAGCTGGCTTTGCTCTGGGCGACCTGGAGCTTGGTGTTGAACAACTTTGATCTTGACTTGCGACATGAGAGCTCGTCTAAATGAGCTAGAATCATGTTTATGTGAGTTGAACATCTTGGGTGTTGAAGGCTCTTATATACGAGTTTGATGCAAAATGTTACGTGAGCTCCCTCCTGCGAACTGGAGGTTGTCATGTGTTCTAAGGGTTTGGTTCCGCGAGCTCTTCTGTTGGAGGTGTTAAGTGGAGAGTTGAATATTGATCAGTCGAGACTTTGTCTATTGGGCTAGTCTATTAAATCAGTTTATTAGGCTTTTATCAGCCCATTTTGTGTAACCCAAAAATACATATAACAAGTATCATTATTTAGTCTTCAAATAAAAAAAACAAATGACCCTTAAGTTACAATCTCAATGGAAGTTTTGAGCTTGTTCGATTTCAACTCACCACTCAATTAATATTAAATAATACTGACCGACAAGATTCTAACTTATTGAAATCAAGCCTTAAGCATGGTTTTTTTTTTTTTTTTTAATTCATAAAATTAAATGATAATTTAACAATAATTATCATAAAAGCTTTAAAATTTTAATTATTTTATTTTATACTATTTAGTTAGAAGTCATTTGTTTTTATCATTTTTCATTTAATGAGTCTGAATTATATCTATTGAGTGATGTTTATTTATTTTTTAAGTGATCAAACTTTTTAAAACCATCCAAAAATCACTGAAAACAAAAGGTTATAATTTTTTACTTTTAATTAAATATCAAATTATTTAATGTTTTTTTTTTCAATACATTATTTCAAATCTATCTTTCCCAAAAAATATATTTCCAAATTTATCCTGATTTTACATTATACAAATGCTTTTTAAATGTAACTAATTAAATATTTCAATGATTAAAACATATATTACTTTATAATTTCAACTTTTGTTAAAATAATAATTCAACTTCAGACCATTTTGTTTATTTTTATTAAAACATATAAATTTAATTTACTTTACTATAATAATTTATTTATGCATATCCTTCTCTTGTTCTTTGATTTCTTGCATGACACCTGCTTCAAAGGCAATTTTATATAAAGATTCTATTAACTTTTGCTTAGAGATAATCTTCCTCTTGATGGAGCCAAATCGCTATCTACACCATTCCGATAACCCTTCTGCGCATTGAGAAATTTTTAAAGTAAGATATTCAATTGAGGAAGCTTTGCCCTATCTTTCCTAAATCGACTTCACCGTTTCGAAGCAGTCATATTCTTTGAGCCAAAAAAGTTCAAACTTAAAACTCTTGTTTGGCAGAACTTCATGCTTGAACCCTTCTCTGAACTTTAAGACTATCGGCCTATGATCGAAGTTATTAAAACCCAAGTTTTCCAACCTCGCATCTGTAAATTCATCCCTCCATTTTGAGTTAGCCAAAAATCTATCAAGGCACTCTTGAATGTTTTCTTCGTCGTTTCTACGATTGTTCCATGTGAAACTAGAGTCTAAGCAACCCAAATTAGTGAGGTCACAATCCACTAACACTATCCTAAGAGCTAACATGCTATATGCATCCTTAGTTGGGCCTCCTTTCTTCTCATCCTTGCTAAGGATTTCATTTAAGGCCCCCCTATAAGCCATGGTAAATTATCTATATCCCTTAATCTCCTTAATAATTCTCATGCATCTCCCCTCTTAACTTGGTCTGAATTACCATATAAGCTTGTGAATCTCCATAAACCACCATCTTCTAGTCTAATTTTGACATCAATGTGACTAGAAGAAAAAGAAAGAACTGTAACATCAACATTGTTTCTTTAAAAGAGTCCCAGTCCACCACTTTTACCAACACAATTAATTAAGAAACCACACTCGAAGCCTAACCTCTCTTTCAAGCAGCTTTCAGTTTTATTATGTAGTTTTGTCTTAGACAAAAAGACTAGCTAAGGGATTGTTTGCGAATCACCCTTTTCAGGGTTGTGAATGTGCGGGGATTCCCCAAGCCCCGCACATTCTAGGCTAAAATGATCATGGCGATCGGCGGGTCTGGGACATAGGCTCCGTCGTTGAAATAGTATTCTGGATATCACTATCTTCACTAATCTTGCACTTCTTATTACTACCGTTCGTGTCTTCCTCAAAAGTTAACTTCTTGCATTTATCCCTCACTAATTCTATATCGTTAGTTACACTTTCCTTCTTGTTGTTCCACGAAGGGGAGTGAATACAAATAGGGGATTTATTACCCTTACTCACAGCACTTGGTGATGCACTACTGCTCCTCGCCCCTTTCCTCCTAACTTGTTTAGTTGCCAACATCTTACCCATCGGACTACCCACTTTTCCCACCAGGGAAGCTCCCCTAGCTACCATTCTTTATTATTGTTACTGGCTTGGTACGATGCCAAAGTGACAGGTGGTGAAATGTGCATGCACACTTGCCACTTAAAGTGACCGGTGACCATTAATAATTATATAAATACAACTTTAGAAAATGAAATTTTGTAATTTATATCAGATTTGAACAAATGCTGAAATATTTGATTTTTCCCTTACATTGCATGGGAATTATAGAGCAATGATCCTAAAATGAAAAGCCATAAGTAATTAAGCTTTTGAATTGGTTTTGGAAAAGAGTGTGGACTCCTCTAATCATTCAGGAATCTAACTCATTGTAGCAGCACTTGTAAAAATACCATTTGAAAAAGACAGTAATTTGATTTATTTTCCACCGCAATTAAATTTTTATTTATTTAATGAAAGAATCCAGTTGTATTAATTAATTAAATATTTGGATTCTGTTAGTAATGCTTGACTCAATTATTGGTGTTAATATCTTATATCTCATTCATTTATTTATTATCTGAATGAAATCTTTTAATTCTTTTATTTAGATTTGTATATGTTTTTAACAGTCTTGTATACAAACTTGACAATGTTTAAGGCTACAAAGAAATTTAATCTAAAAAATAAAGAAAAGCATATTAGATGATCAGATCCTCCATTGATGCTGCATAAAAAATTTCAGCTTATTTTATTAGAGGTTTATGTTATTTTGTTCTAATATATAGACAATTTAATCCACATTAATTTCACTTAATTTCAGAAAACCTTTCACTTAATTCTTTTTTTTTATCACTCAATTAAATTGGTAATAAAAAAGTCGGTAAAATGTGTATGGAACTCCAAGGACAAAAATCGGATAAGATTTGTATGTATTCCATCAAAAGATGACCAATGACTAGTATGTAACATCAGGATATAACTTTCGAAAAATGAAATATCATAATTTAATTTTAAATTTCATAGCTAGATATTTTATACTTCTATTGCATCGCACGTAAAATGCAGAGCAATGGTCCATAATATTAGCTGTCGAATTGATATTTTAGATTCTTACAAAACTGTATGGACTCCACTATGCACAACCCATATTCAAAGTTATTGAACCACAACTAGAATAACATGGCATGTTACCTCCAACGGTACAAATAATTGTTGAATTGTGGCTTAATTAGCCATGTTAGAATCCCACATCTAAAACATTAGATTGTGGTGGGAGATTAGTGGACTATAAATAAGTCCTTTAGTTAATTGATTTGGTATCCCACAAAAACAAGAATTGTAAAAGATCCATACATTTGTATTATTCTTGTTTTCTCCCCATATGTTTCTGAGTTTTTGGATCTTACCCAGATTTTGTAATATTTTGCTTTGGAGTTAGTGGAAGTTTTCAACAGCGCCCGTGGACGTAGGTTTTATACCGAACCACGTAAATCCTGGTGTGTTCTTTCCTTTTTTCGCTTTGCATTTATTTTTCTGCTTTTCTGCTGTATTAGTATTTGTTATTTATATTTAATAGCTAGCATTAGTAGTTGTGTATTTGTTTAATTTCCGCTGCGCACAACAAGTGGTATCAGAGCCCTAGGTTTCGATTGATCTGGGAAATAGTCTAGGGCATTAGCTAGCTATTAAATATTTGTTTGTAAAGCTTCAGTGTTATTTTGGAATAGTTACAATTTAGGGAAGCTCTGTCAAAAAAGACTATAATTGTCTAAGGAGACTGGATTTTAAGTGGGACCGTTTGTGACCCCTCCAGCCTTTCCTGGGAGCTAACCTTTTGAGTACTATTCATTTGATCACCAAGCTATTGGCATAAAATTGTCTAGGGCATTAGATAGCTATTTGTTTGTAAAGCTTCGGTGTTATTTTGGAATAGCCACAATTTAGGGAAGCTCTGTCAAAAAGACTATAATAGTCTAAGGAGACTGGATTTTAAGTGGGACCGTTTGTGACCCCTCCAACCTTTCCTGGGAGCTAACCTTTTGAGTACTATTCATTTGATCACCAAGCTATTGGCATAAAACTTTTGTTGTAAATCAGAAATGGCATCATCTTCACATGTAAAAATTGAAGTAGAGAAATTTGATGGTCAAAATAATTTTGGCCTATGGCAAAGCGAAGTTACGGACGTCTTGTATCAACAAGATTTGGATATTGTTCTAGAAGAAACAAGACCTGAGAATATTGAAGAAAGGGACTGGGAGAGGCAAAATGCGAAGGCATGTGGTTTAATTCGCTCATGTCTCTGTAGAGAGCAGAAGTATCCGTTCATGAAGGAAACCTCTGCTAGTAAATTGTGGAAGGTGCTGGAGAACAAATATATGAAGAAAAGCAATGAGAATCGACTATATTTGCTGAAGAGGTTGTACCGTCTTCAGTTGAAACCAGGTTTGAATATCAATGACCATATTGATAATTTCAACCGTTTGTTAGCTGATTTGTTGAATTTGGATGAAACGTTCAAAGATGAGCAGAAGGCGATGCTATTGATAGGATCTCTTCCTGATGAGTTGGATCATTTGTGCATTACACTTATTCATGGGAAAGAAAAATTGTCTTTTGAAGAAGTGTGTGCAGCTTTGCTTAATTATAAAATTCGTAAGAAAGATCAGAAAGAGAATAGGGATGAATCAGCAGAGGCGCTTACAGTTAGGGAAAGAAGTAAGAGTCGAAGAGGCAGATCACAGTCAAGGAAAAGACCTGATAAAGATGAATGTGCCTTTTGTCATGAGAAAGGACATTGGAAGAAAGATTGTCCGAAGCTACAGAAGAAAGATAAGGGCAAGGGTAAAGCTACTTCCGATGCATATGTAGCCGAACATGAGGAAGAAGATTTTGTGTTGGTTAGTCTATCATCAACATCTGAATCTGGTGAGTGGATTTTAGATTCGGGTTGTACTTATCATATGTGTCCACATAAGGAATGGTTCTTCAACTTCGAAGAGCTAAATGGTGGAATTGTGCTCATGGGTAATGATAACTCATGCAAAACTAAGGGGATAGGTTCAATTCGATTGAAGAATCACGATGGATCGACCAGAGTTCTGACAGAAGTTCGGTATGTTCCAGATTTGAAAAAGAATCTCATATCATTGGGAGCCTTAGAATCTAAAGGCTACACGGTATCTATCAGAGATGGAGTTATGAGAGTTGTATCTGGGGCTTTGGTGGTAATGAAAGGTACAAGGAAGAACAACTTGTACTACTACGATGGTAGTACAGTTACTGAATCAGCAGCAGCAGTATCAGAGAAGGATGTTGATTCAGATATGATCAGGCTATAGCATATGCGTCTGGGACATGCATGTGAGAAAGCTTTAAGCAGTTTGGTGGATCAAGGCTTGTTGAAAGGAGTAAAAACCTGTAAGTTGGATTTTTGTGAACATTGTGTTCTGGGAAAGCATACGAGAGTGAAGTTTGCAACTGCAGTTCATGATACTAAAGGTATTTTGGATTATGTTCACTCTGATGTGTGGGGACCCACAAGGACAGCCTCCTTGGGTGGTAAACACTATTTTGTTACATTTGTTGATGACTTTTCCAGAAGAGTTTGGGTATACACAATGAAGAAAAAGGATAATGTACTTGGGATTTTCCTTAATTGGAAAAAGATGATTGAGACTCAGACTGGGAGAAAGATTAAGCACCTCAGAACAGATAATGGAGGTGAATATTGCAGTAAATCTTTTCGAGAGGTTTGTCAAGATGCGGGTATTGTACGTCATTTTACAGTTAGACACACACCACAACAGAATGGGGTGGCAGAACGCATGAACCGAATGTTGCTGGAGAAAGTTCGGTGTATGTTGTCTAATACTGGGTTGGGCAAGGAGTTTTGGGCTGAAGCAGTGACTTATGCATGTCATCTCATTAATCGCTTACCGTCAACAGCGATCGGTGGTAGAATTCCATTGGAGGTATGGTCTGGAAAACCTGTTACTGATTATGATTCTTTACATGTCTTTGGTTGTTCTGCTTATTATCATGTAAAGGAATCTAAATTGGATCCGAGAGCAAGGAAAGCTATATTTGTGGGGATGTCTTCAGGGGTGAAAGGGTATCGTCTTTTATATCCTAATTCGAAGAAGATAATCTTCAGCAGGGATGTTACTTTTGATGAGTCTTTGATGCTGAAAAAGAAAATAGAAGATATTGTTGAGGGTAATCCGCAACAGGTGGAGTCTACTCGGAAGCAGGTGGAGTTTTTTCAGAAACAGATAGAGTCAACAAATAATCCAGCTAGAATTGTTGATGCAGATGATAACACTCCTATGATCGAGGAGGTTACTGAAGAAGAAGGAAAAGAAGAGGTTCCTACCCAAGAACCTTCGCAGCAACAAGAATCAATTGCAATAAATAGGCCAAGACGTGAGATTCGCAGACCTGCTCGTTTTGCTGATATGGTGGCCTATGCACTTCCAATTGTAGATGATGATGTTCCTTCCACTTACAGAGAAGCAGTCCAATGTTCTGAAGTTGATAAGTGGAAGAAAGCTATGGATGAAGAAATGAAGTCTCTTCGGAAGAATGAAACTTGGGAGCTAGCTCAACTACTGAAGAATAAGAAGGCAATTGGGTGCAAATGGGTATTTACTAAGAAAGAGGGATTTCCAAACAAAGAAGATGTTCGCTACAAGGCAAGGTTGGTGGCGAAAGGCTACGCTCAGAAGGAAGGGATTGACTACAATGAGGTATTTTCTCCAGTTGTGAAACACTCTTCCATTAGAATTTTATTGGCCCTTGTAGCTCAATTGGATTTGGAACTAGTTCAAATGGATGTAAAAACTGCATTTTTACATGGTGATTTAGAAGAGGAAATCTATATGACTCAGCCAGATGGATTCAAGGTTGCTGGTAAAGAAAATTGGGCTTGTAAATTGAATAAATCGCTTTATGGTTTGAAACAGTCTCCGAGACAATGGTACAAGCGATTTGATCAATTTATGATAGGTCAAGAGTACACCAGAAGCAAATTTGATAATTGCGTATACTTTCGAAGGCTACAAGATGGTTCCTTCATCTACTTGCTCTTATATGTTGATGATATGCTGATAGCTTCTAAGAGCAAAGTGGAGATTGAGAAGCTGAAGACTCAGTTGAGTTCAGAGTTTGAAATGAAGGATTTGAGTGAAGCTAAGAAGATTCTCGGTATGGAGATTAGCAGAGATAGAGGAAAAGGCAAGGTTTGTTTGACTCAGAAGCAATATCTGATGAAGGTATTACAGCGTTTTGGTGTATCTGAACAGTCAAAACCTGTAAGTACGCCACTTGCTCTTCATTTCAAGTTGAGTGCATCATTATCTCCGAGTACTGATGAAGAACGAGAGTACATGTCTCGTGTTTCGTATTCTAATGCGGTTGGTAGCCTGATGTATGCTATGGTGTGTATAAGACCTGACATTTCGCAAGCAGTTGGAGTTGTGAGCAGGTATATGCATGATCCTGGTAAAGGACATTGGCAAGCTGTGAAATGGATTCTACGGTACTTGTTAAAAACCGTAGATTTTGGTTTGGTATTTCAGAAGGAAAATTCACTTGGTCAGTTTGCAATCGGATATGTAGATTCAGATTATGCTGGTGATTTGGATAAACGACGGTCAACTACTGGATATGTATTCACTCTTGCGAGAGCTCCTGTAAATTGGAAGTCTACTTTACAGTCAACAGTTGCTTTGTCTACGACAGAAGCAGAGTATATGGCATTGACAGAGGCTGTGAAAGAAGCAATTTGGTTACAAGGATTACTGGTAGAGTTGGGAGTGGGACAGAAGAATATTGCTATTTACTCGGATAGTCAAAGTGCCATTCATTTAGCAAAGAATCCGGTATTCCATGTTCGCACCAAGCATATTGATGTCCGATATCACTTTGTGCGGGAAATTCTGAGTGAAGGGTCGATTCTCTTACAGAAAATTGGGACTGCTGATAATCCTGCGGATATGATGACCAAAGTGGTGACAGCAATCAAGTTCAATCATTGTTTGGACTTGATCAATATTTTGAAAGTCTAAAAGGCATATATGAAGGCATTGCTGAAGGCTAATACGCCAAGGTGGAGATTTGTTGAATTGTGGCTTAATTAGCCATGTTAGAATCCCACATCTAAAACATTAGATTGTGGTGGGAGATTAGTGGACTATAAATAAGTCCTTTAGTTAATTGATTTGGTATCCCATAAAAACAAGAATTGTAAAAGATCCATACATTTGTATTATTCTTGTTTTCTCCCCATATGTTTCTGGGTTTTTGGATCTTACCCAGATTTTGTAATATTTTGCTTTGGAGTTAGTGGAAGTTTTCAGCAGCGCCCGTGGACGTAGGTTTTATACCGAACCACGTAAATCCTGGTGTGTTCTTTCCTTTTTTCGCTTTGCATTTATTTTTCTGCTTTTCTGCTGTATTAGTATTTGTTATTTATATTTAATAGCTAGCATTAGTAGTTGTGTATTTGTTTAATTTCCGCTGCGCACAACAATAATAATATCTACCCACCGATCTAGCTTGCTCGGGACAGCACACCAATTGAAGAGGACAAGTATGTGGTTTATTTGATGCTCCAATTTGACTATAGGTTTATACTCTGAACTTTTTCTTGAGTAGAATTACTCATAATTCTATGTAGACACTGGATTTAAACATTTTTTTTTTTTCACAAAGGATGCATGAATATGGTTAAGATTAAACGGTAGGAGTTGCTATCTAGGACATATTAAAAGTAATTACTGTCATTAGATTTTAATAGACCTCTAATTTAATTGACATTAGATTTAAAAATTTATAGTGATAATTTGAAGTTTAAACTTCATCTGACTAAGTGTCTTTTAATTGTTGATTTATTCTGAGAAAATATTCCATAGTAACAAAAATCTTCTTTCAAGATTCATGAAGTGTTAATTTCTGTTTGCAAATTCACTTACAAGATAGACATGGATAATCAAAGAGAATGCCTTTATGAATTAATATTTTATTTGGTTTGAGAATGAATTTTGACCAATCTACTTCTCTATAATAATAGTATGAGCTTCTGGAAAAAATATTGATGCATCACTCATCAGAGTGAGTGTCACCACACACTCTCAGATTGCTATTACTATTTTATTTGGTAAAACAAACATGAGTAATATATAATGAACTTTTGGCAAAATTTGATGAATTTTTGGAATTCCAAAATTCAGTATTAAATTATGGTTATGTATTATTTATACAGTATACTTTCAATTTGAGCTGTAGTAATATATGAAGTTAATTCCAAGCAAATTTAAGAAAATAATTTTAGCTTGTAAAGTTGGTTAACTATCCAACTATGCTATTTGATTATAAAGTTGAAGTGATTTGGCTCTACATCTAAAAACTTTTAAATGGTTTAAAAGTGTTTTTGAATTTTTCGAACCTCTCTTCACGTTGATACAATCAAAGCTCATCATAAATTGCTTTTGTATTATTCTTCTATTTAAAAGCAAAGATTCTACATTATCTACTAGTGAAGTTGGTTAAATACCTCTTCTACATAAGTGTGGGTAGCTCTCTTTTCTATTGATTATAAAAGTAGTTTATTCTCTAACATTTTCTATTGATTATAAAAGTAGTTTATTCTCTAACATACAAAGTGTTAGTTTCTAAAATGAAAAAAAAAAAAATAGTTTAAAGAAAAAAAAAAAAAAAAGAGCAAAGGTTCTCCTAAGTTTTTGTGTGAGTGAAGTTTGATCTTAATAATTATTATAAATTATAAAAACTTTATACGGTATGAACATGAAACTTTTGTAAAACTTAATTCATGAATTAACCATTTAGAACTTCATAATTTGGATTTAAATTCATATAAATTTTGGAACACGTGACGATTTCATAATTTCTATTACAGTGTCGAGAGATAAAATTAAATAGCATTAATGACCCAAAAAATAATTAAAGCCAAAATATCTAACCTTTCGAAGTGAAGACGTGGAATCGTGTAAAACCGTGTGGACTTCACTTATTTAGTGATCGAAATTAAAGTCTTCGTGCATGTCAAGAATTTAAGAAGATGGCATTTTCCTTCCAACAACCCACTAATTTCCCACTCACCCACCGCACTTGATTAGCTAGGGACGGTTGCCTTATTGACGAAGACAATCTTCTGGTTTATTATCACACATTTATTGAAAGTCACAACTTCAGTTGTACTAGCTATGTATTTATTGTTCTCCTACACGTTGACGTTACTTGTCAGTACATAAATCAGCCCATTAACTTTCATCAGTTTATTTAATTTTTACATTTTGCAAATATAGTAGCATTTGATGCCGTAAATGTATTTCACAAAAATTAACCACAAAGCAATTATATATCTTGGAAATAAGCAAAATAAAATGAAATATTTGAATTTGATTAGATTCTTGTTAATACAGTGTGGACTCCAATCACGCATGTAGGATTTGAAGCCAACAAAACAACAAAGCAGTATTACCTTCCAATAGCAAATTAATTTTCACCGTCAACAATTGATTAAAATAAACTTATGTGACTTGTTGCAGTCAATTTATAGTTTCTGTTGATTGTGCACTTTAATTTGTTTTAATTATTCATGTCATGAATACTTCACCATTTTATCGAAAGCCTAAATTCCTACTGAAAATCAACACTTATTAATGTACACAACAAAAGATTGTAGTTTGTATTAGCAAAGCACGCAGGGCCTGTCGCGCTATGCCATCATTTGCCAGGAAAATGGGCTGGTCCCCATTGTTGAAATGGAGATATTGACTGATGGGAACCATGACACTATGACATCAAAACATGTGCTGCTGGAACTGAAACTGTGCTTGTAGCTGTTTTCAAGCCCTAAATGATCAACTAGTTCTGCTTGAAGGGCCATTGTTGAAGCCTAACATGGTCACTCCAGGAAGCCTAACATACTCCGAATATGAACGATTCTGATATGTCACAACTAAATGCATTCATCTTGGCCCCAAATGCAGAAAAATTATTCAAATGAATATCCAAATTGACTTTAGAAGATTTTTAGAGTAAGTCTGCCTTGACTGGAAATTATCCTGTGTCAAACTGCTTTTTACTAGGATAGTGAAAAACACAAGCTCTAAATGGAGGGTCAATACAAGCTTCCTCACGATTGAAACAAAATAGACAACCAGGCATGAGAGAACTAACATGGAAAGATGATTATTCTATACTTTTCAAATCTTATAAAAATCATTTCCTAAACGAAACGAGAGACAAATTAATTGGAAATTCTACACACGAAAGAAGGTAATAATACTAGAAAGAAAGCAAAAGTCTACGTAAGGGTAGAAGTAAAAATGTTGCTCGCCACTTTGAAGCAAATTTTCAGGTATCTCACGCATCGCATTCTTATGTGTGCCACACCTATTCCAACCGTTTGTCTGCCTTAATAAGGATAGAGAAAGCTTTACCTAAATGCTTGTTCCTTTCTGGATGCTTGAGACTGCCATGACCCTCTTACTAGAACAGAGCACTCTATATGAGGATTCCATTTGCTTGAGAGAGTTACCTTGCAGACCAAGGAAGCATTGAACAAAGATGCTAGAAAGATGAAAAATTCAAAATAAGAGTAGGACAAGGAATTCATCCATAATGAGGATAATTTGTCGACTCAAATCTTCAACTCCGATTGGTCATCTCCCGGGATGATCAAATGAATTACCTTGAGCTTCAAGCAGGTTTTGTGCTAATAAGGGCAGCATCAGATGTAACGGAAAACCAAGGATGATCGATCAATGCAACTTTCCTTTGATGAAAAGTATGATCAGAGAAAATGATTACCTAACCTGAACATAATCTAAGGAATATAAGTAACGTTTTGTCTTTTAAGTTATCAAAAACATAAAATTTTAACCAGATAGAATTCATTTTATGTTTTATTTTTACACCTCTAGCATTTACTATTATAGCATTATTACTTTGAGCTAGCAAATGTAGTTAGATTAAATTAAATTTTGTTTAATTTTTGGTTTTCAAAGTGCACATTAATATCAACAATTAGTTAATTGTTTCAAACCATTGTGTTGTTTTCAAATGTGGCATCAGAGGTTATAGCTGAGTACACAATGACAGCACTTTATCGGACCGTTCCATCAGCAGTGCCACAGATTGTGTTGTTGTCCAGCAAGCAAAGCAACGAGGAGGCAACGGTGAACCTAAATGCCATGAACAAGCTAGAGGTGTTAAAGCCTTGGACACTCTCATTCTCGTTCGGACGAGCCCTTCAACAAAGCACACTCAAGACATGGGGTGGAAAGACGGAGAATGTAGCCAAAGCTCATGAGGCATTCCTGGCTAGGCACAAGGCAAATTCTAAGGCCACCCTTGGCCAATACACTGGCTCTGGTGCTGGTTGATTGGCTTTGGAGAGTTTGTACGTTAAGGGTTACAAGTACAAGATGTGGTTCATTTGTCCTTGTATGTGTTGGGTGGGATTATATGACAATTGTATCATGTTGAACTTCTAATTTCTCTTTTCTCAACTATATATGTGCTTACTTTTGATTGATATTCAATTCATATTATCAAGTACATCATAATCTTTCAAGTATTCCATTTCATATGTTTTTCTAATTCATGTAAGGATTTTAATTTTTTTTTTCTAACAGAATGTGTAGTAAACACATGTTTGAAGTTGTGAAATGATTGTAATCAGAAATACAAAACAGAACTAACTTTTAGCTGTTACGATATTATATAGATATATTTAAGAAGTCGACATTAAAAGATGAGACTATAAAAATATGCATAAGAGTAATGATTAAAGTTCAATTTCAATATAACAAATAAACTTACAAGGTATACAAGCATGCAGTATGGCTTAATGAACAAGAAAGGCCTTGGAGAGATGAAAATTCTCATGACCAACTGCATTAAACAAGTTCATACAAATTCAAGCCAGAGAACTAAATTGGTGTCCTTTACATGATTGTCATTGAACATACACTTATTTTGAAAATGTGGACTGCACATAACAGTCCTAGTCCAGGAGCCTGGTAGAATGAAAACACAAGCTCTAAAAGCCCACCATGGAGATCTATCATCTCATTGTCTTTGATCAGTTCATATATACTGAGTTTGCTTCAGGAAATAAATATACAAAACGAAGCATGGGAGAACCTTCCTTTTGCTTGAAGAGTAACATGGAAAGGTGGCAGTTCTTTTACTCATCGGTTCTTGTAGAAATCATTAGTCATCCTAAATGGAGAGAGAGAGATGAATTAAGTAGACATTTTACACATGAAAGAAGTAATGATGCTAAAAAGAAAACAGAAGTCAACATGAAGGGAGAAGAAAGAACGTTGCTCACAATGTTAAGAGCAAATTTTTCAAGCATCTCACATGCTGATGCATTCATTTTCCATCAACCAATTTACAGTATTATGCAGAAGCAAGTTCAAACTGTCAAACTGTGGTCCTGGCCCTGGAGCTTGGGGACTGCTTTTATTACCATAGAGAACAAAACAAACTCCAAAAGCTTACTGTGGAGGGTCCATTATCTCATTGCCTTTGATCTCTTCATGCATAGCAAGGCTGTTGCAGATAAAAGAAATACACAACTGGGCAAGGGAGAATCTTCCTCACGAATGGTTCCTGTATTTGCCGGTTCTTATAGAAATAGTCTGGATTTATCTTAAACGAAAAGAGAGAGAAATTAAGTAGGCATTCTACACAAGAAAGAAGGTAATAATGCTAGAAAGAAAGCAGAAATTTAATAAAAGGGGAAAAGAAAGAAGGTTGCTCACATGTCTATTGCATTTTTAAACTCGTATAAGCTAATCCAACCATTTCCTCATAAGGAAGCTTCACTAAAATGCTCATTTCTTGCCGGCTCATTGATATTGCCATGACCCTGTTCTTGGAATTGAGCACTTTGTGCTGAGTTTCCACTGGCTTAAGAGACTAATCTCTAGGATCAAAGAGGCAAGAAAGAAGACGTACTACAACATTAAATTATCATAAGATGCTAAAAAGATTGAAAATGTAAAACAACAATAGTATTAGATGTTGTTCATACATAAAGACATTGTTGATTCAAATCTTAACTTTGTTGGTATTCTTACAAAGATGATCAAATGAACTATCTTGATCTCCATGCTAGTTTCGTGCTGCTTAAAGCTGCATCCCAGATGTCATGAAAACCAAGGATGATTAGCCTTTGCTTAAAATTCATAAGATACATATTTCATAAAATTTTCATAGCAGGGCTAAGACAATATCAATTGTAACAACAGAGAAACAATTAGATACACAAGCAAATAAATGTACAATACCAGAGAACATTTAGACAAGATACGTGTTTCAGTGAAACATATTTGCATCAGGACATGTAATTTAAGCACTCCAAATCTAAAGTCACGAGAGTTTACTTAACTATTGTGGCATTGTCACAGCATGGAGCAAATGAACTAATCATTTATTCCAGAATTTCTAAACAAACTACAATTTCATCTCATCAAAAAATTCTAAGCTATTAATTGACTGAGCAGATGCCCATAACAATATCTCGATGAGTTTAGACTGTAGCCTCAAAGATAAAACTAGTTAACAATCAACAATACTGATAATTTTTAATGAAATGAAAATGATTTTGAAATATCACCTTCATCTATTAAAATTTATTTATAAAAGCAAGGTGGAAAATACTTGTGCGAAATAGCAAAAGGTGCAAAATAAAAGAAACAGTTGAGAAAACTTAGATGCCTTGCCAACATCGCCTCAACTAAGTACTCCTCATCCATCAACTTAGAGGTGCATGCATGCCAAATAGTAATATGAAATAAGTTTAGTAGGTATGACATTAGAAACAACTATCAAATTTCTACAAATTTACTTATTTCTTTCAATTACCTTTTGCCCACAATAGTTCTAGAAATCAATGAGGTGAATAGTGATGAAAACTATGTTTTCAAGTATCAGCAGATCACAATTCCAGTAAACCTAAGTTTCGAAGTCCAATTGGAGGCCATCCACCGATTCTAGACTTTCTATTTTCTTCACACTAAAAATCAAAGGTAAAAACCCAAGAAGGATAAAACAGATGCATAAATAGAAAACAAGGAACTTGAGTTGTGTTTAGAAGTTAATTTTACCAAGTGAGGTATTGATGAATGTCAGAACAACACACAGGCTCAAAAGAGTTCACTGAGCAGTGTCCATAAGCACTTATGAAGCTTTCCTTCTTAGTGATCATTAAGTCTGGTAGCTCCCGAAGTTGTTTCTTATACGAATTGTGGGATTCATCCTTATTGAAAAGAAAATGAATTAAAATGATAGTGTAGCGAAAGAGTAAAGAAGGAAATCTATTTAGAAAGAAGGGATATAGTTCCTCACCAAGAAATACTTACAGGTATATAATGTGAACACCAATCATTCTAGTACTAGCCAATTCTGTTTCTACTTGGATTGACTGAAATGCTGATACCCAAATTTTTTCCTTCAACAGTTTTGCTTCCTGCTTTACAAAATGGTATTGGCACATTCTCTTTTGCACAACCAAGCACTCTGTACCGGAAATACGAATGATTAAAAGATGTTGCTGATTTATTGTAAAATCACAGTTCATATGTTTTCAAAAGCTAAACAAAAAATCATTTCAAAATGATAGTGAAACATAGGAATAGGGCAACTATATCATTAGACAAATCTCACATGATTTTAACGTAGTAATATGCTTCAATTCAAAAGGCAAGAAGATTTGTTGACACGAAAAGATGAGATCAAAGTATTTTGTAGAATTGAATACAATATCAGACAGTAAGACAAAACAATTATTTATTTATTGACCTCTAAAAATGTTTCACATTCTAATATATGTCCATCTTCACAAAAATTTATAACCATCTTTTCGAACTTTGTGTCGGATAGTAGTCAAATTTCAATTGAACATCAAGTTAACATTTCAGTAAATTAACATTGGTATCAAGAAAAATCTTGATAATGTCTAAAGTTAACATACCCATGATTGAGTCTAAACCACGTAGCGAGAATTGTCCATGCTAAGCATCACAGCACTGTCAGTGTAAGCCAATCAATTTCCTTTGCATCCTTGAACATTAGCGTAATCATCCTCAGTGCTTCCAACTTATCTCAAAACTTTACAGCAATGCATAGGATGACAATTTGGCAAGCAAGGCAGAGAAGATGAGCCACTACATGTTTCAGTATCAAAACCAATACTTAGTTCAAACAGAAGCAAATTTCAATTGAAAAGATAAGTATCAAGAAATTTTGAAGAACTAAAATTCAACTAAAAAAAAAAAAAATGATATGCAGCAATTTTTACATATCTTTAAAAATTTTGACTGTTGATTTCAAGTCTAAGTAAACAAAAATATAGCCAACTTAGAAAGAAATGTTAAAGACTTAACGTTTTACACATGAAGATTACTATATCCAAATTAGTTAAAAAATGGTAACAAAGAGCGGCATTTTGGCTGCAGATGAGAGCACAGACGCCATTGGCAAGCGTCTTGCTAGCATCAATGTTGAAAACAGGTGCCCCGTGCCAGCAGTACCATAAGGCTGGAGCCAGGTTCGCCAAGTGGCATGGTGTCCTGAAAATCGGCCCCAACGAGCCATCCGAATTCTCATTCCAGCAAAATGGACAGGCCTGGCGTGCTATGCCATCATTTGCCAGGAAAATGGGCCAGTCCCCATTGTTGAACCTGAGGTGTTGACTGATGGGAACCGTGATATCAAAAAATGTGCTGCTGTGACAGAAACTGTGGTTGCAGCGGTTTACAAGGCCTTGAATGATCAACATGTTCTGCTTGAAGGCACATTGCTGAAACCTAACATGGTCACTCCAGGATCTGATAAAAACAGAGCACACTGTACCAAAAGCACCATTAATTACAAGATGTTGAAGATCAATATTGTAAAATCATAGTTAAGAGATTTATTGATTTGAAAAGATGTGATCAAAACATTTTGGAAAACAAAATTCAAGATTTATTGACTTGAAAAGATTTGATAAAAACATTTTGGAGAACAAAATTCAGTATCAAACAGTAAGATGAAATGAATATTATTTACTGACCTCTAAAAATAGTTTGTGTTCAGACATGACCCAGCTTCCCACAGATTTTACATCCTGCTCCTTTAACTTTATCGGTTCCTAATCAAAATATTAAAATGGAATCAAATGATAGTAATGAATTTACCTTCAATTAAAGTGGAATGAATCACTAGAAAAGTTTAATTACATACCTAGTTCGAAAATGTTGTATCACTCATTGCAAGTATCTTACTGGCATTTTCAATAAATTAGCATAATTAATGTTATGCTATGTTATCATTAAAATTTTGATAATGTTTTGAGTTAATATACCTGAATCATCTATTGTCGAACTTCCATCCGAAGTATCATCCTTAGTGCTTTTACAACAATCCATGGGATTTGTCAAACAAGGCTGAAGCAAGGCAAAAAGGATGAGCAATAAGTATCATAAACAAGTATTTAGTTCAAGCAGATACAAGCTGTCCTCATTGAAATGATGGTATCAAGGAGTTTCAGAAGACTAATTTCAACTTCAAAAAATGATATGAAAAGATTTTTATAATATTAAAAAATTTGAACATAAATTCGAGTTCAACTAAGTGAAACAAGAAGAAAATAAAATCCTCTTAAAAAAAAGAAGAAAATAAAATCACCAATTATCTAATTTAAAAAGAAATGTTATTGATAGTTAAGGTTTTATACATGAAGATTAATATAATTATTTTAATTAAAAGATAGTAATAAAAAATTCAGAGACCATAGATTGTGCTTACTTCGAGAATGAACGTCATAACAGAGACCATACAAGTGCATCACATGAGCCCAGAAACAGAGATCCACAATTCACTAGTTAAAGGTGCAGCCTAGAGTATTGTTATTCTAGAAGGAAGAAATAACTGGTGTTTTTATGGAGCTAAAAAAGCTGCCATGAATGGTGTTTGTGCTCTAGTAATGCAATCTCAGGCATTTTGTCAAAACATGTGAGTCTCTGTACTCACTATCTTCATTTTTACATGATCAATAAATGATTAAACAATGATATGATTAATCGTAAAAATAAAGATGTTAGAACAGTAACGCACCTATAACAACATGAACTTGACTGAGCTTCTTCATCCTCCTCTAGTTGAAAGATGTGTCTATGATCTACGAAAACCTCTAGGATGTTGGAAATCTTGGACCACTTTCTTGCATTCTTCTTTCAACTTTGGACAGTCAATAATGTGTAATGCCTGAAGTGAGGATGGCAGACCCTGATCTCCTAAAGATGTGAGATCTGAGCAATTGTGGATGGTCAAAGATTGTAGGTTCGTGGGAAACTCTTCTGGATTAAAGGATGTGACACTAGGACATCTTGATATTTTTAAATCTTCAAGAGAGTTGAGGCTGCGCAAGTCAACGGGTAGGGCTTTTAGCTTCGCACAATTTTCAATTTCGAGTCGTCTTAGATTGGTGTTGGCTAGCCCTCCTTCTGGGAAGCATTCAACACTTGGAAAACCCCTTATTATTAGGACTCGTAAACGCCTAAGATTGTGGAGGCCATTCGGTATTTGAAGGTTTTCACAATTCTCTAAGAGTATAACTTCAAGAGATGTGTTTGAGTCATAAAACCCCTCTGTTATTGTTGTGAGCTGTTGACACGAAACAAACTCAAGGTGTTTGAGTGTGGCCGGTAACTGAATAATTGATGCTAAGCATGTAAGAGATCGGCAGTCAGAGACTCTCAAGTATTCAAGAAGAGATGCGTTTGTGTTGTTACCATTCTCTTTGCCATGCGTTGAACTACAATTTCCCTCTCTATCGTCCCACAAACTCTCCAATTTACTACATTCACTTATTTCAAGCCGTTTTAAGGATGGGGGTAATTGGCCTCTTACAATGAAAGCTAGAGAATCACAACTCTGAATTTTTAAACTTTCAAGACATTCATTCTTCATTTTCATCTCCTCGGGTAATGAGATTAAAGCATTGCAATGGAGAATCTCAAGTTTATTCAGATTAGGAAGGGAACAAACCTCAAGAAATGAAACAATATTTGAGCATTTTGAAATAACCAGCTCTGTGAGAAATCTGATGCTCTGCAACCCGCCCACTGGTGGTTTCTCAGGACAAATTTCATACTCTCGCTGCACCTCAGACCTATTGTGCTTGATTTGTTGAAGTTCAGCTTTCCCAAAGCACTCTTGCATTAGTTGATTGCTAAACTCCGAAATATTTGATAAAGTCAAATACCTTATTGACTTGAAGTCCACTGCATTGTCGCATGCGATCCTCTTGCATCCATTTATTTCTATTTTACAAAGCTCTGGAATGTTTGAGAATGAAACCACCAACTGCTCACAATCCTCAATGACAAGTTCTTCCAAAGCAAAAAGACGTCCAGGTAAGCTTCCAGATAACTGGTGGCATTTTTTGATGGAAAGCTTTTTAAGGCAAGGGAATGCATCACCGTACTCATTTTCTTCAATAGGTTCCCAATTTACCCACACTGGCAAATCTTCAAAACAAAGTACCTCCAAGGATTTAAAAATTTGACCCTTCCCATAAAACTCACAACTTATGCGAGTTAATAGTTTCATCCCTTTGATTGTAAGCTTTTCAAGTGAGCTCAATACCCCAAGTGAAGGTAAATCTGTACATTTCTCACAGTTTTTTAATTTTAACACTTTTATGTTGGAATATGATGCATCTCCTACCCAACATGGAAATTTTGCGCCACTATAATGTGTGATTGTGAGCTTTTGTAAATTTTCATGAGGTTGTAGCATGTTAAGTAACTTTTCTTCTTCTATAACCTCACTTTGCGACTCGCGAAATTGAGATCCCCACTTTAGCAGTAACTTTTCTAAGCCTTTCTTCTCTCTTAATATTTTGTGATCACAACTAATCACATTATCTAATTCCGAAATGCATAATTCTCCATGAAGCATACTTAAACTCATAAAATCTTTTAAGTTGGAACATACACCTTTACCCACAATAAAATTAGATAATTTCTGCAAATTTTGTAATTTTTCCATTCCTAAAGGCATCTCTTTAATTAAAACCGCACCTTTAATGTCAAGGTGACGCAATTTTATCAAATTTTTGAAGTTGGAAGGCAACTTCACTAGATATGGACAATTCCTCAACAACAAAATCTGCAGATTGTACAATAGGCATATTGACTCAGGCAAGCTTTTAATAAAAGTGCTAGAAAAATTTAAATACCTTAAATGTTTCAAGCCTCCTATTGAAATGGGTAGCTCCGTGATACAATATTTTTGTAGAGATAACACCCTTAGTTGTTTAAGTTTTGGCAATGAATCAAATCGGACTGATTTAGTCATATACTTAATATAGGATCGTTGTGAAATCGGAAAGAATGTCCTTATTCTTGCCGTTAAATCCTCAACTTCTTGAAAGACTTTAAATCTTTCCTCACCATCGTACCGCATAGAAGTGTAAGAAACATGACGAACTTTTTTCAACCTATTAGCAGCTGATACACCATCCAATCTTAAACTTCTTTCTCCAAAAGCCCATTGAGCTAAATCGTGGACGAGATCGTGCATTACAAATTTGTCACCGTTGTCGCTACTTGATTGTTGAAACAGTGACCTCCCCAATAAATCAAAAAAATATTTATATCCTAACTCTTCTAGCTGCTGATCTTCTGTTGATTGCTGAACAAGTCCTTCAGCTATCCACAAGAGCACAACATCCTCAATTTCAAATTCATGATCTTTGGGAAAAATTGAGCAATAAGCAAAACATCTCCTTAGATGAGAAGGAAGATGATGATAACTCAATTTTAAGGCTGTAGGGATCTCACTTCCATCATTCTCCGATAGATTCCACAACTTGCTGTTTAGTACTCCCAACCAATCATCAATTTGCTGTAAGCGTAAAAGACCTCCAAGTGTTTTTGCTGCAAGTGGCACGCCTTTGCAGTTTTCAACGACATTTTTTCGTATTAATTCGAAATGAGGATGTGCCAAAACAGCTTCATTCTTCTCAATAATGCACATCGAAAATACCGACCAGCAGTCTTCATCTGATAGAACACCCAGTGGGTGAAATCCATCAAGTGACATTGTTGATGCTACCGATTGGTTACGGGTGGTCACAATTATCCTACTCCCCAATGCACTTTCCATAAACGGAGACCGGAAAGTCTCCCAATCACCATAACTTATGCTCCAAACATCATCTAACACAAGCAAGAATCTTTTTCCATCTATTTTCTGCTTCAGTTCTCTATGCACGGTGTTGAAATCTTTCTGACCTGAATCAGAGCCAGTAATGTCATTAAGAATTGACATTGAGACTCTGTTAACATCAAAGGCACCATCAGATACACAGACCCATGCCTTCACCTCAAAAGATTTAACCTCCTTATGATTGTAGACCTCTTGAGCAAGCGTGGTTTTACCGACTCCTCCCATGCCGACAATGGGTATTACGAGGATGTTGGGATCATGTGGTTCATTCTTCAACACCATTTCGAGTATTTTCTCCTTATCTGCATCTCTTCCATAAACAGCACCTTTTGGAAGACTCGAAGTTGTTCGTCTCTGCGGAGCAGCGCTTGATCCTGGTGGTGTTGATGATGCCCCTCCTGTAATGACTTGCAATCCAAGGTCTTGTCTTAGTTTACAGAGTCGGTCGAATTGGGTAGTGACATCATTAACCTTAGACCTCATACGAAAGCGGAACCTAATAGCATCCAGACTCCAGTGCCAGAAACCAGCAGGGGCGTGCTTCCAAAACTTGCTAGACTGCATCTTCATCTTCCTTGCAGTAGCCTCGTACTCAAACTCATCGAGCATGTCCTCCGCTTCATAAGCCAATTCTTCCAGATCATCCAGCCATATCTTCACAGCCTTGTCCGACAGTTGCTTCTCCTCTGCGTCCCCGAGCACTGCATTGATAATCTCCAGAGTCTTTCCCCACTCGTTGATCTTCGTGTCAAACCCCTCTTGACGCAGAAATCGTCCCAACTCAGAAGAAGTCAATCTGTGAAACAAAACACTAAGGACGGCACCGAAAAAGGCACCAACAGAGGTCTCGCCCAAAGGCATAGATTTTAGTTTTGTTGATCGAAAGAAAGGAATTGAGTAACAGATTGTCTAACACAATGAGAGCAAACAGGTGTAAATCGATCAGAGAGGAATTTTTCTTTGTTTTTTGGTTTTGCGTGAGAAGTGCGTAAATTTCCAACCCAAGGATGATAATGAGGAGCACAGTGCTCTGTCACTCAACCTGTACTAACACGCACTAGCTTATACAGAAGACAAAAACATGCATGGCATGCCCGTGATCGTCTAAACCATTGTTAGTCATCCTAAGCACCCTCACATGTCCACATCATGTCATCAAAATTTTAAATGAAGTTTAAAATCACTTACATTTTTTCTCCAGAAAATGAATTACTGTATTATTTTTTCTACCCTACGGTATTAATTTTATGGCCTCCAAAAAATGACGTTGAAATCAGGAGCGGGTCAGGTGGATCATAAGCTCTCATTGAGAATCAGATTTATAAAAAGAATTTTGAAGGTAAGAAACTTTACTGAACTTCGTGTATGTTGGTCTTGTGGTTCATATTTTGTAAAAGCTGCTCTTCCTGACATTTTCTTTTCAAAAAAACTATTATTTGACTTTTTAATATTATTATTTATTTTAAAACTTGCTCTAACAATTATCATTGTTTATTATTATTATTTATTTGAAGTTTTTAACAGTCCGTGCCGCATACAGTTTTTAACAATTCAGTCATGTAGAGAGCTTTTAAAGAACATGACACGTCCCTTACAACAGCACGCTAAAAACTTTTACCCACCAGTGTAGGGACGGTACATTAAAACTGCAGAAAACAATTATTTGGTGCTTTAATTTCAGATTGGTAATTATATTTATTTTTCTCTACTAAAATTAGTATCACTCCAATATGATTACTCTTGCCAATAGTTTCATAACACGGCCGATGACATATTTTCATTGCACATGCCCATGTCTTTTGCTCTATGAACATGAACCTAAAAATAATCAAAATGTTACCATCTGTTGATAGTTCCACTCATTTTAAAACTCATGTAGACTTCACCACATTTGAATTATTATACTTTTTCACACCACGATTATTATCCGGAAAGATTAGAGCATGAATCATCTAAAATTTACTAGCTATGTTCTACTTGAATTTCCATTCTAGTTTGAAGTAAGTACAATAAAATTCCATCTTCAAAATGTAAATATAAGAAGAATGGCTGATAAAAAAATTAAGTTACCAACTTATTTACTTGTATGAGTATTATATGAATCCACCAGATGTTAAGTAATTTTTAAAATATCTAATAATTTCAGCAAATTCAATTGAACCCATTAGTTTTCTTCAAATTATATTACAACATAAAATGCCGCACATATCATAACATAGGACTATTTTAGCACCCCCATTGCATTAAAGAGTCATCTGCGGGACAAATGAGCACTAAATACGATTGTATATGTGAATTTACCTTTAGATGCTTTGAAGTTCATAAACTACGTGTTAGTCATCGTAGCCACTCCCACACGCCCATATCACATCATCAAAATTTTAAATGAAGTTTTACTAAGTGAATTGCTTAAACAATATCCTAATATCCATGCATTTGCAGCTACTGATTGGTGAATCCTTAAAAAAAAAAAAACCAAAAAAGAAAAACCAAAATATGTGATTCTATTTTTTTATTCATTAGTTTACATAAAAGGAAAATTAAATTTTTATTGTTTGCTTCATCATTATATATATCATAGAGAATTTATTGGATACATTTACACTCCAACTTCAAATTTCTAGTTTCGCCACCACTCTTATACATTGATTTGACGAGGAAATTGTTCTCAATGGTCACTGACAAGACCCGAATCAGATCTTCTTTACGTTCTTGTCTGGAGGATCCTGTCGGATACTTCAATGAACTTCTTGAACCCGAATCGTCGGGTTGAGAAATCTGAGAAGCGAACCCCTAACTCTCTTAGCCCGTTTACTTGCTTGAACTTAAAGTTTTTATTTTCTTTTGAAATAAGTTGGGGCGGTGTAAATTTTTCGAAATTCGATTTAAAACAATTTTACTAAAAATTTTGACAGCATAACGACCGTATTTTTTACAATTCCAAAATTTACCTGCATAAAAGAAAACACTACGAACTATTTTCAATCACCACTCAACTTCTTTTATTTCACAAACATACATATTCTCAATCCATTTCACAAATCAACGTTTCTATCACTTGCATAATGCAATCTCGATTACAAACATTTGGTAATAGATGTAAATCATATGCAAGTATTTAAGACATATATACATATCATTGATTTACAATATTCAAGTAGCCATATTCCAACCATGCAATCGCTTAGTTATGTTATTTACAACCAAAAAAATATATATATGTTTATTGTTTAAGCGATGTATCAACGCGACGCCCACCTAAAATATTCGACGAGATTTTCTGTACCCAAAATCACTTGTACACGCACCTAATACAATATACAAGCTGCACCAAGGTAAACAAGACTAGTTCAAGGCATGATAATAACATCAAGATATGATTTTATCAAGTTCTTTTTCGATTTTTTTTTAAAAAAATATATTTTTTTTTTAAAACTCCATGTACACCCTTAATATACTTAAACCATCACGTGATGGTTTTTTAACTAACACCAAACGTGAAGCTAATGAGATATTTCGACCACTACGATACAAAATTTTCTACATCGCAAGCGTAGTGTGAAACCATTTCAAATCTGAGTAACTACAATGCGAAATTTTCTACATCGCGATTGTAGTGCTAAAAATGAACTTGTAACTCTAGGCAAGTACGAGCGGAATTTACTACATCACAACGCAGTGCCAATGTCTATAAATCTAAACAACTACTTGCAGAATTTCTACATCGTAACGTAACGCTAGAAATTTCTAAAAACTAAGCGACTAAGGATGAAATTTTCTACATCATCGTGTAGCGCTAAATCTCATATAAACTGAGGGTATATACATGGTTTACAAATCTTTTTACTTCTTTATTTTCGAAAACATTTTATTTTCAAAATCTCTTCGCTCTTGATCCGCCGTAGGATCATTTTACAAAACTTTAACTTATAGTTTTGAAAATCATTTTTGAATTCATTTAACTACCACAATATATATGTTCAAAGGAAAAATTGAAATAGCGCAAGTAGTAGAACACTTACCTCGATCCACGTAAGCTCAAATGTCTCAACGAGCCTCTCGTGTCTAGCTCATTTGCTCGTCACCTACATATCGATTTCTTATTAAAACTCGTTCAAATACATGACTTAAAACTTTAAAAGTAGAGTTTCCAATACTGTTACTCTATTGAAAACCCTTTACATTCTAACTTTCCTAACTTGATTTTAACTCAATCGAGACCCTCTATTTCCGATTTTTTTGCACAAGCCTTATTTATTATCACCCAGAGACACTC
This sequence comes from Dimocarpus longan, assembly GCA_022984855.1. Classification (NCBI taxonomy): domain Eukaryota; kingdom Viridiplantae; phylum Streptophyta; class Magnoliopsida; order Sapindales; family Sapindaceae; genus Dimocarpus; species Dimocarpus longan. The sequence continues at coordinate 24,172,840 of CM041014.1, forward strand.
TGGAATGATTAAAATGGTCACCAAAAGCTCGGAACGCAAAATTACTATTTTTGGACTCCCTAAAACCGAGGCTATGCTAGGGCCCATCATAGTGATTTTCTTTGTTCCGTTTTTGCTCTAATCATCTCCCTAACTAGTACTTAGGTCGCCCATAAAGTAGTTTCAAAAAATTCTAAGTATCGAGGGGTGAAATCTATGAAAAACACCTATTTTTCGATACTTTTTTTATGCACGTTTTTGCATTACACATGCGACAATGTTATTTCTTTCATATCTAAGGTTCTTTAACTCAATTATGATTAAATACATTTATTTTAAGCGTTGAATAATGCATTTACATTCACAACTCACTTTACGATTGCATACGTTCACTATTTAAGCCATAACTTCCTCAATTTTGTTCCAAACTTTTCCCTTCCAATTTCTATGATTTGCTATGACATTTATGCATGGTTTGAGGTCTAAAACAACCCCAATTAATCTCAAATAGGTCAGGTCTTTATAACTCGTTCAATGACCTATTCTTTCCTTCTACGACTATTTCACTATTCACTATATTATAAGCCATTTGTGCACCTATGCATATCTACTTTAATTTCCTTACTTCCTACTCATTTATGCATGTTTTTAGACCCTAAATATGCCACAAACACCAACAAAACATATGCATAGCTACTGCCCTTCACCTTAGCCGAAATGCACAAACACTCCCATTTAGAAAAGACAAGGCAGAGTCTGATACTTCTAGTTTCTCAATTTCCGGCAGTGTACCTATTGTTGTAGTCCCCATTAATGTGGCTTCACCTCCTTCAATGACCAAGCCAACAAAGGTCCCCAAGGGAAAGGATTCCTATTCGAAGAGCTTATGGAATCCACTTAGCTTTAACCACTGTTGGATTATTACAAGCAGCACATAGATTGCGACTCGTTTTCTAGATCACTTTCCTCTTCTTCTACTCCTGCGATAGATAGGGTCGCTGACCTTATGCGTTGGGTAGGTCTCTTCGCTGTATCGATTAATTATATGCTATCTATGCTTCAGCATTTTTCGCTGCATTTGGTTGTGGGTGCAGAATACTGTTGCCATCATTCAGGCCGGATCTTTGGCTTAGACAGTTTTTGAGGAAATTCAAAAAGAGTTCGATTGCCCTAGAGAAGACTTATTCTGACTCATTGCATATTCATGAGTCCTATTTTTTTTTTAGTTATATTTTGATTATTGTGGAAAATTGAACTTCACGTGGAACTAATTCAAAATTCATGACCTGATTTAATGTCTTTCAAATCTTGATCCTATTTGTGAAAGCGTTATATAAAAATGTTGAACATTTAACCAACCATATATAGTATCTGTCGTAACAAATTCACAATCAATTATACTTCTGTTTTTTTGTTAATGGACGATGTATATCTCAATCATCTTTATCACAGCAATTATCCATGACCATTTTGGACCACAAAAAATGCAGAAATTTAATTTTTAGAATGATTTTAGCGCACACTACTCTAGGTAATAATCACCTCAGCCTTTGAAAATTTTCAAATCTGTACAAAACTACGTGGACTCCACCTCTAATTTGTCGGTGTAAATTTTCTCTATAAAGGTGCACTAGAAAGAATAAAATATATATATATATATACATACATATTATCAGTTGATTGGCTTATGTTGATATATTCCATCACGGTTTTTTTTTTTAAGGACATCCCATCACATTAGAATGATTGTACCTTTTCACATCAAAATTACCGTCCGAAAAATTATGCATGAATCATCTAAAATTTATTAGCTGGGTTCTACTAAAATTTTCATTATAATTTGAAATAATAAATAAAATAAAATTTCATCTTCAAAAAAGAATATAAGAAGAATGGTTAATAGAAAAATTAAGTTCCTAACTTATTTACTGGCATGAGTATTATATGAATCCACTAGATAAATAATTTTAAGAATATCTAATAATTTCAACAGATTAAATTGAAACCAATTTGTTTTCTTTAAATTATATTGCAACATAAAATACTGTACATATCAGAACAGATGACTCTATTCTAGCACCCCCATTGCATTAAAGAGTTATTTACAGGACAAATGAACACTAGATAAAGTTGTATATGTGAATTTACCATTAGATGCTTGGACAAATGAACACTAGATAAAGTTATACATGTGAATTTACCATTAGATGCTTTAAAGTTCATGAAGTACTTGTTTGATCTGTTAACAAATTGACAATCACAAAGTTATTCATTATACTCAGAAACTTATGTGACTAAAAGCATGTTATACGTATTTTTAGGCTACCGCAAATGGGCTGGTAAAAGCCCAGAGGCCCAGTAAGATAACCTGTTAAAACCGCCACAACAGACGTGGGCCCAAGCGACTGGTCCAAAGAAACGAGCATAACTTTGTGCTCGGATGTCGGATTGGCTATTATAATATGTTTTCGGAAAGGGATTTTCGTGCTCTATAGCGTGGCAACCAGGGGCACCCCGATTGATGCCGTTTACGTCCTCAAAGTTGTTGTTTTAATGGATGTGTTCTTGAAGTTTACATTTGCTGACAAAAAGTGCTGACGGCAACCAACAGCGACAAGACGCCCAGATCTACTCGCCTGGAGCTGACAGCTGATTTCTCCGCCTGATTCTGACCGCTCTCCTCCTCCGCCTGATTCTGACAGGCTCCTCCTGTCCGCCTGATTCTGACCGCTCCGCCTGTCTGCCTGGTTCTGCTCGCTTAGATCTGCTCGCTCAGAACTGTCCCATCTCGCGAACAGCGTGACGTGCACGCGCCAAGCCTTTCTCAGAATGTTAGTAGCGCGATTTTCGGGGATCTCACCTACCATGTCAGACGACTCAGAGTTGTTGACAGAAGACCTTGAAAATTGTAATATGCATTTAATGCTTTCCTATTTAAGTTGTACTATTACTGTAGCTCCTATCTCTCCCGATAAATATGGGTGATTTTCACTGTAAAAGGGCGGGGTTCTTTCGGGCTCTCTCTCTCTCTCTACTGTTTTCTCTCTCTACACGGTTGTAACGAAATGAACAGTAATAACAGTGACTGCCGCGCCCCTCACCGGAGCCGGCGCCGTGGACGTAGGCCTTCCCTTTGGCCGAACCACGTAGATCTTGCGTGCTTTTCTTCTTTCTCATTCTCGGTTTCTTCTTCTTCCTCTGTTTTCTCCTCTCATTCTCTTATTTTCTGTGGATTGCAGCTTGGGCCCGAAAAGGATCTCGTTGACTAGAGATCTGGATCCCTCGACCAGATTTCGACGTTAACAAAGCAGCAGTATTTATATTTGATTTTAAGGTGCTATTCAATTTATTTTATTATTTTATGCTATTTTATTTTCATTAATATCAATTAAAAATTTTATTTATCAAGTTATTTCTTTTATGAAACCAGGTTATTTCTTGATTTGAGTTTTTTCCTAATTTTTTGAAGCACATATTAGTGGTTGAAAAACCAAATATAAAAAATAATCACATTGCAATTTATTATTATAATGCTTACGTGCTGTAAAATTATATGATATCAACAAAAGGGTTAGACCGGGAGAGGAACCAAAAGTTTCTTTTACATATGTAGTTGTTCATTCTTTATTATTGTTACTGACTTGGTAGGATACCAAAGTGACAGGTAGTGAAATGTGCATGCACACTGCCACTTAAGGTGACCGGTGACCATTAATAATTATATAAATACAACTTTAGAAAATGAAATTTTGTAATTTATATCAGATTCGAACAAATGCTAAAATATTTGATTTTTCCATTGCATTGCATGGGAATCATAGAGCAACGATCCTAAAATGAAAAGCTACTAGTAATTAGCTTTTGAATTGGTTTTGGGAAAGAGTGTGGACTCCTCTCTAATCATTCAGGAATCTAACACATGTAGCAGCACTTGTAAAAATACCATTTGAACAAGACAATTATTTGATTTATTTTCCACCGCAATTATTTATATAATGAAAGAATCGAATTGTATTAGTTAATTAAATATTTGGATTGTATTAGCAGTGCTTGATTCAATTTGGTGTTAACCTCTTATAACTTATTCATTTGTTTATTTTCTGAATGAAACCTTTTAATTCTTTTATTTAGATTTATATATGTTATTTTTACCAGTCTTCTACAAAATCATTGTTGTGCAAATTTTAGTACTTGCAAGTGCACGAGTCTATTGTAGAATAGATTATGTAAGTACGAGGTTGATCCCACAGATATTGAAAAAATATTAATATAAACCCAAATTAAATTTAATTCTGATCTTGTTAACAATATTTGAAAATTAAGAATTAATTAAAACTAAAGAAAATGAAATTCTCAACTAACAAAATAAGATTAAGTTGCAAAACTCAAGCAATAGACGAGAAGTTTGAGGTTCAGAATCAATCATTATTAACTTATAATATTTTACTATTCAAAATATTATTATCAAAAATTAAAGAAATAACTTAAAAATCAATATGTTGTTTTCTCATGATTTATCAGTTAAGTATCAAAAATAAATCTTATGTAAATTCTTACTTCAAAACTTAGAATTTATAAGATTTAAGTATTATATATATATATATCTAATATTGAAAAACACATAATAAAAAATCTTATGTTTAACCCTTTTCGATTCAAAGTCAAATTAATAAAATAATATTGTAACTACAAAAAATACTTGATATTTAAGGTAAAATAATTTTTATTTTATTAATTGATGAAACTAAGAATTATTAAACATTAAAAATAAAGTTAGGAATAATATTCAAATAGTAAATCATTACAAAGTTAATAACGGTTTTATCCTATACCTTAGAAAAGAAAGTTAAACAATCACGGTAATAACAAGAACAAACAAATCCAAATCCGACATAATTTTTGTGAACTTTGGCTATTGTTTTTGTCATGTTGCTATTGCACTCTTGTCAATCTTCTTCTCCACCAAAGCTACTGTCCTGTGTTATCAACTTGTTGTGAGCTATTATTTTATCTTCTAATCTTTTCTATCTCGAAGCTACAGCGGCTCCTATTCAATTCCCCCCTTCTTGTGTGATCAACGGTACCTTTTTATATGTGTCAAACCCTAAAAAATAACTCAAAATTGATTTTATTCCAAATTTATTCTTTTCTTTATTGATTTATTTCCTTATCTTAACCAATTTCTTAATTATTTAACAAATATTTTGGGCAAAACTCGAGTCCTTGATTGACTTGGATTTTAACTTGATAAAAATTGTAATTTTTCCAAATTCAACACATAAATCATCTTTTATTTCTGTTTCACCAAAAATATAACTAATTAAAATAAACTTAACATAAAAGTGGACTAATAAAACTATATTTATAGGTAATAAATATATATAAATGATGTTTATCAGTCATTACATTGTTTATAGAAAGATTACAAAGAAATTTAACCTAAAAAAATAAAGAAAAGCATATTAGCTGATCAGATCCTCCGTTGATGCTGCATAACAAATTTCAGCTTATTTTATTAGAGGTCTATGTTATTTTGTTCTAATATATGAAATAATTTAATCCACATTAATTTCACTTAATTTCAAAATACCCTTTTTATCACTTAGTTAAATTGGTAATAAAAAGTCCGTAAAATGTGCATGCAACTCCAAGGATAAATTATCGGGTAAGAATTGTACGTATTCTATGTCCAATGACCACCATTAGGTAATGTCAGGATACAACTTTCCAAAGATGAAACATCATAATTTAATTTTAATTTTGTTTTTGAAATATTAATTTTAAATTTTATATCTAGTTATTTTTTACTTCTATTGCATTGCATGTGAAAAGTACAGAGCAGTGGTCCATAATACTAGCAGTCGAGTTGATATTTTGGATTCTTATAAATGGACCGTAATCAAAATTATTGAACTAGAGTAACATGGCCTGTTACTTCCAACAGTACAAAGAATAATTTGTACCGACTGACAATTCTGCTTTGCTGCAGTGCGCTGCCATTATTATAAATGGACCATAATCAAAATTATTGTAGTAGAGTAACATGGCATGTTATTTCCAACAGTACAAAGAATAATTTGTACCCACCTTCAATTATGCTTTGCTGCAGTGCAAAGCACAATTGTACAAAGAAAAAAATATATAGGTAAATATATTTATTTCTTTTTCTCTAACAAAGTTAGTATCACTTCAATATGGTTACTCTAGCCAATCCTTTCATAATACATCATATGACGTATTTTCATTGCACCCATGCCTTTTTCTCTATGAAAATGCACCTAGAAAGGAACGAATTCACTTTTATTCAAAAACAAATAAAAATTTTTATCTAATTTTTTTTGAAAATTTATTTTTAATCTATCAAATAAACTATTTTTATTCTATATCAAATTTATCAAACTACTCTCCACTCGATATAACATGCACTATTTAAAACCAATGATACCGATTTTTAAGTGCATTTAAAAAGAGTACTGGTTTTTAAATGCACTTAAAATCGAAGTGCACTTAAAAATAAGTTCGAACTTAAAAATCAATTGTAGTCTTCGACGCTGCATTGCACTGAAAACCTTAATTTTTAAGTTAAATCTAATTAAACTAACTCTAAGCATCAATACCTAACATCTAATACACAAAAAAATTGAAAACCAAAAAAAAAAAGAAAAAACTCAAAAATTCTCACAAAACCCAAACAATCAATAAATGAAACCAAAAATCTTATATTATAAGCAATTGAGGAGAAAAACAAGGTACACAGAGGCAATTTGGATAAAATAGGTATGTACTGTAATTAATTTGTTTAAAGAATAGAAAATGAATATTTTTAAAAATGTGGTTAAAAACGAATTTTGACATTCTTATATTTGTATTTTTTGTATTTTACACTATAGAGAATCAAAAAGTTATTATCAATTGATAGACCCCACTTATTTTAAAATATGTGTGGACTCCACCCTGTTTGAACTATGATATCTTTTCATATCACAATTATTGTCCAAAAAGATTAGAGCATGAATCATCTAAAATTTGCTATCTATGTTTTAATTGAATTTTCATTCTAGTTTGAAATCATAAGTAAAATAAAATTCCATTTTTAAAAAGTAAATATAAGAAGAATGGTTAATGGAAAAATTAAGTTCCCAACTTTTTATTATATGAATTCACTTAAGTAATTTTTTAAATATCTAACAACTTCAACGGATTCAATTATACCCAATTTGTTTTCTTTAAATTATATTACAACATAAAATGCTACATATATCTGAACAGGGGACTCTGTTTTGACACCCCCATTGCGTTAAAGAGTTATCTACGAGACAAATGAACACTAAATAAAGTTGTATATGTAAATTTACCGTGAGATGTTTTGAAGTTCATAGAATACTTGTTAGTCATCCTAGGCACTCTCACATGCCCACATCACATCATTAAAATTTTAAAATGAAGTTTTGTTAAATGAATTGCTAAAAAAAATCCCAATATACATGCATTTGCAGTTACTGATTAATGAATTCTTTAAAAAAAAAAATCAAAATATGTGATTCTATTTTTTTTATTCATTAGTTTATATAGAAGGGAATGTTAAATTTTTATTGTTTGCTTCATCATTATGTATATTATGGGATACATTTATCCTCCAGCTTCAAATTTCTAGTTTCACCACTACTCTTATACATTGATAATTAATTGATTCATTTATGATGAACTAAGGTATAAATATGGGAAATCTAACATCATCACAAGACAAACATAGATTAGTCATTTATGTAGAATTTTGTATTTACATCTCTTGTTATATATATTTTTTTTATTGTAAGTAATCTTCTTTGTAGGAGAGCTTTCTAGAAAATTAATTGATTATTCATGGTAGAAATATTTGAAATGCAGTTAGACCTTCATTCATAAGAAAAAACTAATTAAAGATAAATAACTAGGAGAATAAATTGATGGCATGTGTATGAGGGGCATTTTCAGACGAATTTAATACAATTTGAATTGCATTTTGTCTTCTAACTTGCCACAAGAAAACAGAGTATAGCGGTAACATTGTTTGTTAACAATATTAAACAGAGTATAGTCTTCAAAATTTTGATTATAGCAACATTAAAGCTAAAATGGTAACATTGTTTGTTATATTTTCAACTTAATTAAACTAAGATTCTTGCAAACTGCAAAGGATTACAAAAGGAAAAATAGCAGCAAAAACAAACCAACTTAATAGACCCGGTTTAATCAAAGACTAGATTTGGTCAAATCAACAATTTAGAAGATTAAATAATGTTAACACAACAAAATTATAGTTTAAAAAAAAAATGTCATAATTGTAATATTTAACTTAATTAAACTAAACCCAAATTAATAAACCAAAATAGTAAAATAGTTGAGTAGGAAGTGACATAATGAAGTCTCACTTTACTTGCAATGGTAGATTGGGCTTCGTTGGGCTAAATAGAACCAGACCCATTATAAGTCCAGTTAACAACAGAAACATAACTAGTTTTTTTTTTTTTTAAAGCTACAAGACATTGAGACCAGTTTTAAATAAACAATTAGAAGATTAAATGATGTTTTTAAGAAATTAAATACGGTATAATCATGAATTTAGCTAAATTAAACTGAAATGGTTTCAAAAAGTTAAATTAGTAAATAGATAAAATTAAATAAACTAGTTAATAATTTATTTAAAAACTTAGTTTTCAACTGATTTTAATTGAAATAAAATAAAAAAAAGTTGGAAAAACTAACAACCTACAAAAAGAGTGGAAAGGGAGTCGGAAGGCACTGAAACCTGTAACAACTAGGTTGCAATGTAATTAATTATGTTGATCACAATTCACAACACTAGCAGCAACATGTGCCCATACTATAAAATGTTTGAAAGATTTTAGTTTGGTTTCCATTTTCTAGTTGGCAATAATTTTCTTGCTCTGATGGTGGAGGCAAATCAGTCTTGTTGTTCATTGCATGAGATAGTAGAGCTTGTAAAAAGTCTCCACGAGAGGAATTCAATCTCTACAACTGCTCTTTTCACAAACAGATGCTATAGTGATATTTAACATTACAAACCTAACCTTAAAGTTTCCATATAATCATATGATATTATGAATTTCCAATATGCCTTTTAATGACCTCCCCTTGTGACTCTTGCCTTCCTCCACCTTTCGCACTACTTGTGAAAATTTTCCAAAGTTGATACAATTCATTAGACTGTTTAATAATTACAACTAAGTAAAGAGGTTTTGTCTTAGAACTATATGTATTTTAATCTAAACAATATTGTATACACTAACAAACATTGATCACATAATATTTGGAACTTGTACATCAAAATTGACGGTAGGTGATGCATAGAAAACCATAAGAATTGCAAAGCTAATTTCGAAGTCACAAGTCCTCCATAACAATTACAACATTACAGAAATCACATAAAAATTGAAGCATACTCAATTCTACTAATCACAAAGCCAACTAGGCAGCATGTACAGGAACCCTCAAGATCTTTTACCAATCAACCCACTTAATCTTCATATCTACTTTATAGATTATAAAGAAAATGAGATTTTAATTTCATATGTTTTACTATGTTGCTATCATAGGTAGACAATTGCTTGGTCTAATTTAATCATATACAGTGAAAACCCTATGTACATTTCATTACTACATAACCATATTCAATACATACATTATTGATGGTTTGATTCCCTAATTGAATTATCATATTCTATTTAACACCACTAAATGTGTTTTATGCATGAACATATACGGGCTAAGATCGAGGGACTCTGAGCAGAGTTCAACTGACACATACGTCATTTATGGGGACTTTATTACAAAGCAACATAAAACCGAAACAACAACTGTGTAGAAACCAACAATCCACATGGATCAAGCTTACACACATTCCCATGATCTTGGGAGGTCCATTGGGCATGCCATCAGCTAATGCAGTGCATTGTTCAAGTTGTTGTGCGCAGCGGAAATTAAACAAATACACAACTACTAATGCTAGCTATTAAATATAAATAACAAATACTAATAAAGCAGAAAAGGAGAAAAATAAATGCAAAGCGAAAAAAGAAAGAACACACCAGAATTTACGTGGTTCGGTATAAAACCTACGTCCACGGGCGCTGCTGAAAACTTCCACTAGCTCCAAAGCAAAATATTACAAAATCTGGGTAAGATCCAAAAACCCAGAAACATATGGGGAGAAAACAAGAATAATACAAATGTATGGATCTTTTACAATTCTTGTTTTGGGGTACTAATCTAATTAACTAAAGGACTTATTTATAGCCCACTAAGCTCCCACCACAATCTAATGTTTTAGATGTGGGATTCTCTCTAACATGGCTAATTAAGCCAAAATTCAACAAATCTCCACCTTGGTGTATTAGCCTTCAACAATGCCTTCATATATGTCATTTTAGACTTTCAAAATTTTGATCAAGTCCAAACAATGGCTGAACTTGATTGCTGTCACCACTTTGGTCATCATATCCGCAGGATTATCAGCAGTCCCAATTTTCTGTAAGAGAATCGACCCTTCACTCAAAATTTCCCGCACAAAGTGATATCGGACATCAATATGCTTGGTACGAACATGGAATACTGGATTCTTCGCTAAATGAATGACACTTTGACTATCCGAGTGAATAGTAATATTCTTCTGTCTCATTCCCAACTCTACCAGTAATCCTTGTAACCAAATTGCTTCCTTCACAGCCTCTGTCAATGCCATATACTCTGCTTCTGTCGTAGACAAAGCAACTGTTGACTGTAAAGTAGACTTCCAACTTATAGGAGCTCTCGCAAGAGTGAATACATATCCAGTAGTTGACCGTCGTTTATCCAAATCACCAGCATAATCTGAATCTACATATCCGATTGCAAACTGACCAAGTGAATCTTCCTTCTGAAATACCAAACCAAAATCTACGGTTTTTAACAAGTACCGTAGAATCCATTTCACAGCTTGCCAATGCCCTTTACCAGGATCATGCATATACCTGCTCACAACTCCAACTGCTTGCGAAATGTCAGGTCTTGTACACACCATTGCATACATCAGGCTACCAACCGCATTAGAATACGGAACACGAGACATGTACTCTCGTTCTTCATCAGTACTCGGAGATAATGATGCACTCAACTTGAAATGAGGAGCAAGTGGCGTACTTACAGGTTTTGACTGTTCAGATACACCAAAACGCTGTAATACCTTCATCAGATATTGCTTCTGAGTCAAACAAACCTTGTCTTTTCCTCTATCTCTACTAATCTCCATACCGAGAATCTTCTTAGCTTCACCCAAATCCTTCATTTCAAACTCTGAACTCAATTGAGTCTTCAGCTTCTCAATCTCCACTCTGCTCTTAGAAGCTATCAACATATCATCAACATATAAGAGCAAGTAGATGAAGGAATCATCTTGTAGCCTTCGAAAGTATACGCAATTATCAAATTTGCTTCTGGTGTACTCTTGTCCTATCATAAATTGATCAAATCGCTTGTACCATTGTCTCGGAGACTGTTTCAAACTATAAAGCGATTTCTTCAATTTGCAAGCCCAATTTTCTTTACCAGCAACCTTGAATCCATCTGGCTGAGTCATATAGATTTCCTCTTCTAAATCACCATGTAAAATTACAGTTTTTACATCCATTTGAACTAGTTCCAAATCCAATTGAGCTACAAGGGCCAATAAAATTCTAATGGAAGAGTGTTTCACAACTGGAGAAAATACCTCATTGTAGTCAATCCCTTCCTTCTGAGCATAGCCTTTTGCCACCAACCTTGCCTTTTAGCGGACATCTTCTTTGTTAGGAAATCCATCTTTCTTAGTAAACACCCATTTACACCCAATTGCCTTCTTGTTCTTCGGTAGTTGAGCTAGCTCCCAAGTTTCATTCTTCCGAAGAGACTGCATTTCTTCATCCATAGCTTTCTTCCACTTATCAACTTCAGAACATTGGACTGCTTCTCTGTAAGTGAAAGGAACATCATCATCTACAATTGGAAGTGCATAGGCCACCATATCAGCAAAACGAGCAGGTCTGCGAATCTCACGTCTTGGCCTATTTATTGCAATTGATTCTTGTTGCTGTGAAGGTTCTTGGGTAGGAACCTCTCCTTCTACTTCTTCTTCAGTAATCTCCTCTGTCATAGGAGTGTCATCATCTGCATCAACAATTCTAGCTGGATTATTTGTTGACTCTGTCTGTTTCTGGAAAAACTCCACCTGCTTCCGAGTAGACTCCACCTGTTGCGGATTACCCTCAACAATATCTTCTATTTTCTTTTTCAACATCGAAGATTCATCAAAAGTAACATCCCTGCTGAAGATTATCTTCTTCGAATTAGGATATAAAAGACGATACCCTTTCACCCCTGAAGACATCCCCACAAATATAGCTTTCTTTGCCCTCGAATCCAATTTAGATTCCTTTACATGATAATAAGCAGAACAGCCAAAGACATGTAAAGAATCATAATCAGTAACAGTTTTTCCAGACCATACCTCCAATGGAATTCTACCACCGATCGCTGTTGATGGTAAGTGATTAATGAGATGACATGCATAAGTCACTGCCTCAGCCCAAAACTCCTTGCCCAACCCAGCATTGGACAACATACATCGAACTTTCTCCAGCAACGTTCGGTTCATGCGTTCTGCCACCCCATTCTGTTGTGGTGTGTGTCTAACTGTAAAATGACGTACAATACCCGCATCTTGATAGACCTCTCGAAAAGATTTACTGCAATATTCACCTCCATTATCTGTTCTGAGGTGCTTAATCTTTCTCCCAGTCTGAGTCTCAATCATCTTTTTCCAATTAAGAAAAATCCCAAGTACATCATCCTTTTTCTTCATTGTGTATACCCAAACTCTTCTGGAAAAGTCATCAACAAATGTAACAAAATAGTGTTTACCACCTAAGGAGGCTGTCTTTGTGGGTCCCCACACATCAGAGTGAACATAATCCAAAATACCTTTAGTATCATGAACTGCAGTTGCAAACTTCACTCTCGTCTGCTTTCCCAGAACACAATGTTCACAAAAATCTAACTTGTAGGTTTTCACTCCTTTCAACAAGCCTTGATCCACCAAACTGCTTAAAGCTTTCTCACCTGCATGTCCCAGACGCATATGCCATAGCCTGATCATATCTGAATCAACATCCTTCTCTGATACTGCTGCTGCTGATTCAGTAACTGTACTACCATCGTAGTAGTACAAGTTGTTCTTCCTTGTACCTTTCATTACCACCAAAGCCCCAGATACAACTCTCATAACTCTATCTCTGATAGATACCGTGTAGCCTTTAGATTCTAAGGCTCCCAATGATATGAGATTCTTTTTCAAATCTGGAACATACCGAACTTCTGTCAGAACTCTGGTCGATCCATCGTGATTCTTCAATCGGATTGAACCTATCCCCTTAGTTTTGCATGAGTTATCATTACCCATAAGCACAATTCCACCATTTAGCTCTTCGAAGTTGAAGAACCATTCCTTATGTGGACACATGTGATAAGTACAACCCGAATCTAAGATCCACTCACCAGATCCAGATGTTGATGATAGACTAACCAACACAAAATCTTCTTCCTCATGTTCGGCTACATATGCATCGGAAGTAGCTTTACCCTTGCCCTTATCTTTCTTCTGCAGCTTTGGACAATCTTTCTTCCAATGCCCTTTCTCATGACAAAAGGCACATTCATCTTTATCAGGTCTTTTTCTTGACTGTGATCTGCCCCTTCTTTCCTGTTTCCGACTCTTACTTCTTCCCTTAACTGTAAGCGCCTCTGCTGATTCATCCCTGTTCTCTTTCTGATCTTTCTTACGAATTTCATAATTAAGCAAAGCTGCACACACTTCTTCAAAGAACAATTTTTCTTTCCCATGAATAAGTGTAATGCACAAATGATCTAACTCATCAGGAAGAGATCCTATCAACAGCATGGCCTTCTGCTCATCTTTGAGCGTTTCATCCAAATTCAACAAATCAGCTAACAAACGGTTGAAATTATCAATATGGTCATTGATATTCAAACCTGGTTTCAACTGAAGACTGTACAACCTCTTCAACAAATATAGCCGATTCTCATTGCTTTTCTTCATATATTTGTTCTTCAGCGCCTTCCACAATTTACTAGCAGAGGTTTCCTTCATGAACGGATATTTCTGCTCTCTACAGAGACATGAGCGAATTAAACCACATGCCTTCGCATTTTGCCTTTCCCAGTCCCTTTCTTCAATATTCTCTGGTTTTGTTTCTTCCAGAACAATATCCAAATCTTGTTGATACAAGACGTCCGTAACTTCGCTTTGCCATAGGCCAAAATTATTTCAACCATCAAATTTCTCTACTTCAATTTTTACATGTGAAGATGATGCCATTTCTGCTTTACAACAAAAGTTTTATGCCAATAGCTTGGTGATCAAATGAATAGTATTCAAAAGGTTAGCTCCCAGGAAAGGCTGGAGGGGTCACAAACGGTCCCACTTAAAATCCAGTCTCCTTAGACTATTATAGTCTTTTTGACAGAGCTTCCCTAAATTGTGGCTATTCCAAAATAACACCGAAGCTTTACAAACAAATATTTAATAGCTAGCTAATGCCCTAGACAATAGCTTGGTGATCAAATGAATAGTACTCAAAAGGTTAGCTCCCAGGAAAGGTTGGAGGGGTCACAAACGGTCCCACTTAAAATCCAGTCTCCTTAGACAATTATAGTCTTTTCGACAGAGCTTCCCTAAATTGTAACTATTCCAAAATAACACCGAAGCTTTACAAACAAATATTTAATAGCCAGCTAATGTCCTAGATAATTTCCCAGATCAATCAAAGCCTAGAGCTCTGATACCACTTGTTGTGCGCAGCGGAAATTAAACAAATACACAACTACTAATGCTAGCTATTAAATATAAATAACAAATACTAATAAAGCAGAAAAGGAGAAAAATAAATGCAAAGCGAAAAAAGAAAGAACACACCAGAATTTACGTGGTTCGGTATAAAACCTACGTCCACGGGCGCTGCTGAAAACTTCCACTAGCTCCAAAGCAAAATATTACAAAATCTGGGTAAGATCCAAAAACCCAGAAACATATGGGGAGAAAACAAGAATAATACAAATGTATGGATCTTTTACAATTCTTGTTTTGGGGTACTAATCTAATTAACTAAAGGACTTATTTATAGCCCACTAAGCTCCCACCACAATCTAATGTTTTAGATGTGGGATTCTCTCTAACATGGCTAATTAAGCCAAAATTCAACACAAGTTGGGTAGCTGTTGGAACTTTCTTCAACTACAATGTTTACTTCTGGTTCAAGCAGTGGTAGGGTAGGCACACTTATGTCTTATAAGCAGCTTTTGATGCTGGTGTTACCTTCATGGACGTTTTAATTTATTTCACTCTTATCATAGGTTCAAAATGGTGGATTTTAATGCAAAAATCTTTTTATATATAATCATTTCAAACATATTTTTTCTCGAGACTTATAAAGTAAGCAAAAATAGAAAATTACTTCTATAAAATTCTCAATATTTGAGAGAAATTCTATTTAATGTATTTAAAAACCGACTTCCAAAAAACAAATGAGTCGGATACTTTTACTTTGAAAAATTTTTAGTTTTAAGAATTTTCTCTTACAAAACCATTCTACATAACTTAATACTAGTAGATAGCACGATCTTCAATTTCTAAAATTTTTCTAGAGTAATAAATCTCAACTGTTACTTGCCTGCACCCATCAAATGCATCTAACAGGAAACATACAACGTGCAGATTTTGAAATTTCAGCTAGGGAAGAACTCATCTATTGTCTCTCATATTGTGTACAAGTTGTTAAGTCAATATCAGTTACTTCATTCCTACTGGAATTATCAGCAGTAACAGGAAGAGAGACAAAAACGCCACATCTTGTCATAATTGCAAACTGTCCAACATTTTCCAAACACAAAGATTCCACATCTTGTCCATCTTTTCTATTTATTTCTACTTTGTATGACAAATCTTTTGGGACATTATATATATAGAGGAGAAAATGTCAGAAAATACCTTGTCGATTCCCCTTATAAGTGGTGGCCATCAAACGTGGTCCAAGTCTCGTTGTACCGGTACTAATATCTCACTCCTATTGAAGAGATACATGCCAGTAACTTCATAATTTGTAGTAATGACATAGAATTCAACTGCAGGGCATTACACGAAGAAGAAAAGAGAACAAGGGGAGGACTAACTAGGCTGCAGTTCTTCATCATCGTTTCTATAACAAGCTTTGCTTACCATATTGTTCCAGGCTATCTTTTCCCCTCACTGTCTGCTCTCTCCTTTGTTTGTTGTATATGGAAGGACTCAATCACAGCCCAGAAGCTTGGCTCAGGCCTCCAAGGCCTTGGCATTGGCTCCTTTGGCCTTGACTGGTCCACTGTTGTTGGCTTCTTGTGAAGTCCTCTTGCCACACCCTTCTTTGTCATTGCCAATACTTTAGTTGGTTTTTTCCTCTTCCTCTGTGTACTTATACCCGTTGCTTGCTGGTCTAATGTATACGAAGCTAGAAAATTTCCCTTATTTTCCACACACACTTTCGACTCTTTTGGCCAAACTTACAACGTCACCCGAGTCCTCAATTATAAATCATTTGATTTTGATGGAGATGTATATGATAATTATAGCAAGCTTTATCTTAGTGTCATGTTTGCCTTCATATATGGATTAAACTTCACTTTTCTAATGGCTAGCTTTACACATGTTGCTCTCTTTGATGGAAAGTAAGCATCTAATTTTTTGTTGGATCTTTTCCATTTTTAATGTAGATACGAGAGTTCTCTTTCTTAATGACTTATGGATGATTTCATTTTCCATTTAATGTATATGAAAATTAGAACAATTCGAAAAATGTGGAAAAGCACAACAAGGGCAGCCAAAGATCAACTCGGTGATGTGCACGCAAGACTTGATAGTAGTGACCACTGTCCATTGGCAAATGTCCCATTGTACCAGGCATTGTGGTGGATGGATGTCCTGTGCTTTGAGTTGCATAAAAAACTCCACATTGTCAAAGGCAAAGACAAGCATGTAAAAATTTTATTAGCAGAAAGAAATGTGGCCTCTTTGTAGGAAATTCTTGTTGAACATTGACAAGCAAACATGTTGGTCCATATCAATTTATCATATGTTAGTCATTCTTGATTGAATAATTAATTTTTCAAAATGGGGTTGAAGAAAGATTTACTTTGTTACCTAGTTCTATGAAGAAGATTATTGTCATATATTGTGCATGGGATTTGATAAGTATAAAGCGACTCAATTGAGCCCTGATCTAGTCAGGAATAAAAATATGCACATTGAAAAAAGAAAATGTACTATGGCGTCAAAAAGCAAAACAGATTGACAAATGTTCATAAGTGAGTTTCAACAGGAGAAATATTGTACATAACTATTCTAAAGGACTTTGGAGGAATCAGTAGGAGTCTTCTTCGAATCTTGTTCGCTGGGGGCTCCTTAAGAGGATGAACCCTGTACCCCACCTAGCACCAACTTCTGAGAACCTGAAGAAGGACCACCCTGGGCCTGATAAGCGCTGGTTTGAGCAATTGGAAGCGCAGAACTTTTCTTAGGGGCTGGAGGAATAATCCCCTTCTAGATAGGCTTCGTGGTCTTCGCTTAGGCTTTTTTGGTAGCGAGAGCCGCATACCTCTTCACCTCTTTCACTACCTCCTCCCCGTAAAAGGAAACGTTTAGCTTGGGATGGTACTTCCATAGTGTAAACAGAAACTTGTTGCTCATCTTCTCAACCGCGTCATTCCGAGCCTATACGACACGGGCTTCCGCCTGGCTGAGCAATTCTAGGGTGTGAGCAAGATTACCCCTCGCTGTGTTCAAGTCCTGCATCACCATATCGACCTTCTTCTAGACGTTTACAGCCTGCCTCTTCTGCAAAATGGCCTCTTGCGTTATCTTATCTATGTCCTCGGTGGCCTGCTTGAGCGAGGAAGCAATAATTTCCCAAAACTTCGTCTCGTAAGCCCAGGACTCCTCCGCTCTATCCTTCTGCTCTTCAACATCTTTGAGTTTCTATTCAAGCTCGCGAGCAACCTTCTTGGCTTTTTCAGACTCCTCCTTGATTTTTTTATTTTCAACTTCAAGCTTCTTGTACGCCTCCTCAAGTGAAGCCTTCTCTTCTACCAGATCCAGGAAGTCTCTAAACATCTTTATCAATGTCAATGAAGTCTGAAATGCAAAAATGTCAGCAGCAAGTATACAGATAATGTAAGTTACAGAGTCGAAGTTGAAGCTTACTAGCACGTTGTAGCGTGCAGCATAGGTGATCAGCTGGCTGCTACGAATGTGTTTCTGATAAACTTCTTATTTATTAGGTCCCAGCAGCTTTGGCAATTGGTCTAAGAGATCACTGAAGTATACAGTAGTGCCAATTTCCTGGGCTTGTTCCTCGTCAGCCTCCCTAGTGATGAGTTGCTTACCTTTAGATTCCTAACATTTTGCAGGAGGCTTCGCAACCTCCTTCCCTTTATCTTTGGCCCCTGAGGGCCCTGTCCGCTTGTCTCTAAGAACTAGGGCTTTCTGGCCCACGAAATCCTTTAGTAGGGCTGTGTGTCTCACAAGTTTCTTCCCCACAGTCTTGTATTTTATACCTTGCTTCTTAGTAAGCGTTGTAGCCTCTGTGTGTGGCAGCTCTATTGTTTGAGGTGGAGGTTTCGTAGATCCTGTTATTTGTACTTTGGGATCATCTGTTTCAACCACCGATTGAGGCAGAGGCGAATCCATCTGTAGATGCACCATGGTCTTGGGCCTTTTTACTGTAGGAGTAGAGGTTCCTTCGTTAAATCCTGTGAAGATGGAGGGTACTTCTCATCTCATGCGCACCCCAATATCCTTGGAAAGGCTCAAAAGTTTGGCTCCAGCCCTAGGCGCGAGCCCGTAGTCCTTCAGGAAATAGTCCTCTAGAAAGTAATCGTTTGAAGAATCTTTGACCCCAAAAAATTTCTGAAGTGCCTCTAACTCCTCGTTCGAAAGGTCAATTAAGTCTTTGTTGATAGCTGCACATGAAAGAAGGGAGATTAGTAAAAATGGAAACAAGGATACATGCATACATGCAAGAATGGCGAGCAGAAAATGTGCTCATCAGGATTAAGGGTGAAAGAAAAGTTGACAAGTTTTAGCAGAGATAAACAAGACACGTAAAACCAACGGGACTTGTAATCCCCCAAGTTTGACTTGCCAACCTTTTTGGGCAGAACCATCTTATGAGGCGAATTGCGAGTGGCCATGTACTAAATACCATTTCGCTTCTAGGCCTTTGGGTTAGTAGTGGATTTAAAGAAGATATAAGCCAAGGTGGTCAATTGAGCATAGGAATTTGGTATGAGTTGGAAAGGGACTAATTTCAGGTCGTTCAAGAGGTTGATCAAGTATGGGGGAACTGGAAATCTAAATCCTAATTCTACATGCTGGTGTCTGATCGCTGTAAATCCCTTAGGAGGGTGCGCCATATGATCATGCTTAATCGGAGCCATGATGCGATATCCGGAGGGGAAGGCATATCTTTAAGCTATTGTTATAAGTTCCTTACGGGTGACGATGGAGTCATGTTGGTAGAAAGACTCGCGAGCAGTGGTTTCTTCTAGCCTTGAGGAACTTGGTGCACTCCTACTGCTCTGGATGGTTTCACTTGAAAAATCTCTAACTTGTTGGGAAGACTCCTCCTCAGAGCCCTCTTCACTAGACATTACTCGTTGGTATTGGCATCCACAACTTGACATCTACCAAAGAGGTAGTTAATTAGGCTGCTGACAGCTAATCAGACCTAGGAGGCAGAATGAATCTAAATCTACTTTCCCTAAGCGTCAAGTCATACGCATGGGAAATCAGCAAGGGACAAAAGAGTCCTCATTTAGTGAATTCCTCTAAGTTCAGTGTAACAAAAAGAAAAATAAATTAGAGAAGAAGGGAGGTGTATGTGAGACTATTTTATAGGTGTTTTAGGTCCAAGCAGACCAGAAGTAGCGCTAAGAGGCGCCACTAACGAGACCAAAAATTACTTGCCTAGTTCTTCATAAAAAGTGCAGGTAAGAACGAGATTGAGATGCAAGATTGGAGCTAGATTTTCAAAAAAGAAATATCATGCATGTAGGAAGAAAAGTGAAAAGATCATGAAAATAAAAATTCACCTTGAATGTGATGGATGCTGGTGGTCTTGGCTGAAAATCGACGAATAGCGACGGAGAACTTAGAAGAAAAGGAGATGAAAAAGTGTTTGATTCTTGAAAATGGTACGAAAGAAGAATATGAAACTTCTTCATCCTTAAATATTAGCTAAGCCTCAGCCGTCGGATCAAGACAGTTATGTAATCGCCTTAGATCTGACGACGCGGTGCCATAACCGAGATTTTGTCATCATGTAGCAGTCAGTTGAAAAACGTGCATTAAATGCATACGGCGCATGATGTGACCTATAACTGCTATTTAGGGTAACACCATGTGGCCTGATGAACAAGTGAAATTTGAAAAGTTGCGTAATTTTTCCTACCAAAGCTACTCACGCATGGAGTTGTAGCTTCTGGTCCTTAAAATGCACCAAGAGTTAAGAGACTTATGTTATGGGTATTTTGCGATTAGACCTAATGGGCTGCCAAAGGCCCAAAAGGTTGGGCTAGATAGAGGGAAAATCCAAAAAAGGCCTAAGTTCCTGCTCGTGTTCCTGCTGGTCCAATCTATTCGTTTGTCTACCATCTAATCTGTTTGTTATCCTATTCGCTATTGTGATCGTTATCAGCCTTTTTTTTTTTGTGATCGCTTATTAGCTCGTGAATGAGTCTATTGACAGAGCTATTTAGTGCTCAAAGTTGCTCGCCCAGATCTGTTCGCCTGGCTATTTATCGATCTGTTAGCATAACTACTCGGATATTTCTGATCATACTTGTATGCTCGCTCGTTTATGAGGCTGTTTGTCTGTTAATCTATTTGGTCACGAGAGAGCTCGTTTATGACCTACGCCAATGGCTCCTAAGATGTCCGATTGACCAGAGATTTATTTGTTCACCAGCTCGGTAAAGTATCTTGTTCGCCGAAGAGTTTGTGTCCGCCATATCTCCTAAACTGCAAGTCAACAGAAGTCAAAGTTGCCATGCAAATTACAGCTCAAGACGTGCCATGCATGCCGACTCTATCAGAAATTACAACCAAGATTACGGTGATTTTACCTAACTTACATGGGTTAGCCACTTGGAACCACCATTTGGCAGAGCTCAAACCTGACAATTTCAGCCACATTTAATTTAGTTTCGACCGGATTAAATACTTTGTCAGCTGTATTAAATGTAATCCCGGTGTATTAAATGTAACTCATCATTGAGATCTTAGTTTACTGTAGCTGTGTACTGTTGTATTTTAACTGTAGCCTCTCCCTTTCTCTATAAATAGGGGAGGAAATTTCCTTGTAAAAGGATCCCAATCTTGAGTGCCGTTACTCTACTAAAAGAGTGAGAGAGTGGACAGTGAATATGAGTATCTTTTTGGGCCGAACCACTTAAAAACTTTTTGGGGTCTTATTCCTTTTCTCTGACCTCATCTCCTTTACTTATTTGCTTTACTTAAAAACTACAGCGATCCAAAACTGTGGCTTGGGCCTAAAACGAACCTGGTCAGCTAAATCCAGACGTCGACAGGAACTCACAAGATCTTTTACTAATCAACCCACTTCATCTTCATATCTACTATAGATTATAAAGATAATGAGATTTTAATTTCATATGTTTTACTATGTAGCTATCATAGGTAGACAATTGCTTGGTCTAATTTAATCATATACAATGAAAACCACATCTACTTTTCATCACAACATAACCATATTCAATACATACGTTATTGATGTTTTGATTCCCTAATTGAATTATCATATTCTATTTAACACCAATAAATGTGTTTCATGCATGAACATACACTGGCTAAGAGGGACTTTGAGTAGAGTTCAATTGACACATACATCATTTAAGGGGACTTTATTACAAAGCAACATAAAACCGAAACAACAACTGTGTAGAAACCAACAATCCACATGCATCAAGCTTACACACATTCCCATGATCTAGGGAGGTTCATTGGGCATGCCATCAGCTAAAGCAGTGCACTGTTTGAGTTGGGGAGCTGTTGGAATTTTCTTCAACTACAATGTTTACTTCTGGTTCAAGCAATGGTAGGCTTGGCACACTTATGTCTTATCAGGAGCTAAAATTTATTTATATATTATCATTTTAAACACATTTTTTCTCGAGACTTATAAAGTAAGTAAAAATAGAAAATAACTTACGTAAAATTCTCAATATTTAAGAGAAATTCTATTTAATGTATTTAAAAACCAACTTCCAAAAAATAAATGAGTCGGATACTTTTACTTTGAAAAATTTTTAGTTTTAAGAATTTTCTCTTACAAAACCATTGTAAAAAACTTAATACAAGTAGATAGCACAATCTTCAATTTCTAAAAATTACAAGTAGATAGCACGATCTTCAATTTCTAAAAATTTTCTAGAGTAGTAAATCTCAACTGTTATTTGCCCGCACCCATCAAATACATCTAACAGGAAAAATACTACATGCAGATTTTGAAATTTCAATTAGGGAAGAACTCATCTATTGTCTCTCATATTGGGTTCAAGTTGTTTTGCCAATATCAATTACTTCATTCCTACTAGAATTATTAGCGGTAACAAGAAGAGAGACAAAAACACCACATCTTGTCACAATTGCTAGCCCCCAACATTTTTCAACGACAAGGATTCCACATCTTGCCTATCTTTTCTATTTATTTCTGCTTTGTATGACAAAAGTTTGGGACATTATATAAATAGAGGAGAAAATCTCTGAAAGAAGAAACAATAACAAGCTACCAAAATTCAGCCTGGCATATAGGCCTGCATCTTTCTTGCCAACTCAATTTTGTGGATTTAAAAATAATGAAAAGTATTCAAGACAGAGACACAAAAATATTCAAGAGAATAAAGAAACTCTATTTTGTCTAGTTCGATTCAAGTAGGATACTTTCGAGGAATATCTCTTACCGTCTTAGCAAGGATACAAATAAACTAGGTGACTATAAAATTTTTCAGTAATATGGGTTGAAGTTCTAAAAATTTACGAAAAAATTATTTAAATCTCTCTTGCGGCTCTTAAAAATTTCAAACATATATACATCTTAGTGAAGATACCAAAATATTATCATGGCAATAACAAAAGTAACAATAATACATAAAGATGACTTAAAAAAATGCACAAGAACTGATTTTTTTTCCCACTACCGCATAATATTCCTCATTGGCGATATTATAACTGATTTTGTTAGTTACATCAAGAATATAAGCTTAAAGATTCTAATGCAATGAAGTTAAAGTTTTGTGTATTAACAAACGATACCTTTGGAGAAGAAAGACAAGTGCATATTTTGTTTTCAAGTGTTGTAGGCAAGTATATGTACAGCCGTTGAGTAATGCCAATTTCTGTCAAGCAGAGGAGTAACATGGGAAGTTATATTGAAGATGAAATTCGTAAATCTAAGTCACTGCAAAAGGATCAAACTAGTAATGATCTAAATGGTAAAACTTTGTCTCATTTCCTCTCTCAAATGTACTAAGTTTATATATCAAAATGAAAACAAGGCCTTTAGGTTGAACTACAAGATTGAATGTAGAAATTTAATTGTTGGGAGATGTACTCACATGTTACCATTCATGTTGTCAATTTGATCGTGCAGGAGATAATGAAGTTGATGATAGCCCAATCGAAGAAGTTAGGCTCACAATTCCAATCATAGATGATCCCTCAATGCCAACTTTAACCTTTCGAACATGGTTGCTAGGGATGATATCATGCCTCGTTCTCGCCTTTGTGGACCAATTCTTTAGTTATTGCCAGAATAGTCTAGACGTTGGCTCAGTTTCATCACAAATTCTTGTACTTCCAATGGGACAGCTAATGGTTGCAACTCTTCCAACGAAACCAATGCAAGTCTCATTCATGAAATGGTCATTTTCACTGAATCCAAGGCCTTTTAGCTTGAAGGAACATGCATTGATCACCATTTTTGTAGGCTGTGGAGCGGGTGGTTCTGCTACAGTAGGCATTATTACAATCGTCAAGGCCTTTTATCAGAGAAATTTGAATCCAGTGGCAAGCATGTTGCTAGTGCAAACTACTCAGGCACAATATATATTTATCTTGCTTTCTGACTAATTCATAATGGCATTGAGCTTTTTCACTTGTTAAAATTAGTGCTACAACATGTCGTTGCTAGATTAAAAACAAAGAACAAAGGCATTTATCTTCCTCTATGTACTTATACCAGTTGCTTATTGGTCTAATGTCTATAAAGCTAGAAAATTTCCCTTATTTTCCACGCACACTTTCGACTCTTCTGGCCAAACTTACAACATCACCCGAGTCCTCAATTATAAATCATTTGATTTTGATAAAGATGTATATGATAATTACAGCAAGCTCTATCTTAGTGTCATGTTTGCCTTCATATATGGATTTGTTGTTGAAATTGAACCAATTAGCAAGCACTAAATCCAAAAAATGAAGAAAAATCTGCATTGTTTTCCAAAAACTGCAGAATTTTGTTGTCCAATTTGATAGTTGTTGACGTGACAAACTAGTCAACGAGATTCTTTCGAGCCTAATGTTGCAATGTAAGAAGATCACAAAGAAGAAACAAAATAAGAGCAAAAGGAAGAGGCGAAAGAAGAACAGGATAACACAGGTTTTTAAAGTAGTTCGGCCTTTTAATTCGCCTACGTCCACTGTCTCTCTATATTTCTGCAGAGTGATGGCAATATTTCTCTCAGTGTGTCTCTCATGAATTACCATGAAAATCTTCCCCCATTTATAGAGAGGGTAGTGCTACAGCAGAAAATAATGAGACAAAATAACATGATGATTTACAATTAATGCATCTGGATTACATTTAATGCTCCTGACATTTGTCAGGTCAATTCTATCAAAACGTGGGTTTAGACGTTAACCCATGCTGGTTAGGTGAGATTTTCCCAAGTTACGTTGTCATTAGATGAGATAATCCTTGTTATCGTGTAAGACATGCCATATCACTATTCTAGAATGACACTGGGCGAACTGGGTCAAAACGGACTGAAGTTTTAGAGAATATGGACTGGAACTAAGTAAATGGACTCAACATCGTTATAGTGGGAAACTATCTTGGCGTCGTCACGAGTACGAACTGGACTTCGCTGAAGCTCCAATTAGCCTTTACGAACTGCGAACTTCTATACTGGGCCTTACTTATTGGGTCCGCCAGCTTGGGCCACTAAACTCATAGATTTTTACCAGCCTGTTCAGATAATTTGGAAAATACTCACAACATCAGCCCCCCAGCTCTTAGGGCGTTCTGCGGCCTAAGAACTCCAAACTATGCTGGTGAAAGTCGTTTGGTGGGATTTGTCTCTTGATCTTTTTCCATCATTTTTCAAATTCCTTTTTTCTCGGACACGCGGTGACTCCCCAAGCGATAACTCAGCGTCTGCAGCGGGCATTTAATGCACGTCTCTTCAATTGATGACACATGATGGCCACTTTTCGAGATTTATGCCTCACCATCAGATTTGAGGCTGTTGGTAAACCATTAGATCTAATGGTTGGGGATGCAACTTCGCATTCATATATAAAGCGGGGACTGTGTCCTTTCACATTTCACCTGTCATTTTCAAACTTCAGTCTTCTTCTCTGCTTCTCTTCTTCCATTCATCGCCTGGTTCTGGGATTTTAGCTTCATAATGTTCACACCTCAGGCTACCGTCTTCGACTCCGATCAATAGTAAGTTCATAACCGTTATTCTCGCTTTGAGTGTCTTTTATAGTTTCCTCATTTTCTCTTGATTTTTGCCATTGTTTGAGTATTTGGTGCTTTTGTTGTCTTGAATGCGGTTTAATTGTTATTAGAATGCTTGTTCAAATGCCTGTGCTTTTTCGTATTCTGCTGGTTTGATCCGATAGGTCGTTATCCTGTCATCTGTTTGCTGTTTGTAAGTTGAGCGATCTTCAGATCACACATAGGTGGATTGTCAGCTTGTAGGCTTTCAAGATACACATTAAAGTCATCATAATAGCAGCTTTGTGCGGCGTTTATGACCTGCTGACTAGGAATTAATGATTAGAAGAATCGGAGCTTTAGACTTTGTAGGTACGGTCTGCGTTTGCAGCCTAACATCTCCCTTTTATTTGTAGATGTCTTTAGGTCGCAGATGCCAAACACATATAATAAGAGAGGATGATACCTCCAGCTTTGGGGAGCAAGTGAGAGAGATTTATCAAGCATCCTCGCAAAGCGAAGAAGCCTCGAGGGGTTCGTAGCTCGGACGAACCCTGAGGGGAACCAGTCCACTGAGGTTGAAGAGCTTGAGGCTGCAGAAATTAGGAAGGCACAGGATATATTTAAGCATTATCCCACAAATATATCGCATGAAGATCTTATTGGATTAGGACTAGAGTACACTTCCCCAAGGGTTGTCACCTGATGGAGCCTTTTCTAGTCAACCACGCAGCTACTCCACCCAAGGGGTTCCTGGCCATCAGCGTACAGCACTTAGAACCCAGACTTAGGTTCCCAGTTCCTCCATACTTGATTGAGCTCCGTAACGATCTGGGGCTCACCCCGTTCCAATTAACCCCAAACTCGTATGCTCAGATATCTTCCTTAGCTATATTTTTTAGGAAGTACGACCTTCTCTTTCCTTTCCCCAGAATCCTGAAGTACCTTTACGCCTTCAAGGGTACTACTACTGAGTGTCCTCGAGATGGGTTTTATTACGTTTCACCCCGTTAATCCCAATATAGGGGGGCTCTGCCATAGGGGGAGGCCAAATGTAAATCCAATGTGGGAAATTACAAAATACATTGGTTCTTCGTATCCTATCCCTCTTTGGTAAACTTTGAGAACTTCAGCTTTCGAGCTAAACTAGGTAAAGATTCCTCATACCGCATTTCATCCTGCTCATAACCAGTTTTATCTTGTACTTGGATTAAACTCAGCCTTTTTTTTTTTTTTTTTTAGACCTCAAAGCAAAGAAATTCGATTTGAATTAAGGTGAAACAGTAGAACTCAAGATTCTCTCTGCTCAGAAGACTTACGAGGACGACGTTAAGTTGACAACTGAGCTTTTTTGTCACTTCCAGCTTGCTCCGAATCCTAGAAATAGCCTAATCAGCCCTAGGCATATTGGGTCTCGACGCACTCAACCCGTAAGGTCAGCTTTTGAAGAACGTGACGTCATCGCTAGCTCAAGTTCGTTAGGGTTGTTCTTTTCACCCAGTAGCGCTGAGGTCATATCGAAAGAAGCTGCTAAAATGGCGCCCTTGAAACTAGTTGACCCTCCGAGGAAGAGAGGTTGCTAGTCTGGAGGCCCCACTGTGGCCATGTCGGCTACTCCTAACTCCTCCCAAGCGACAGCAAAGGAAGGTCCCCAGGTCACAGGTACAGTCGAATCGCCAATCCTTGAGGTCCCTTCAATAGGCACTCCGCAGGTCACACGATCCGTATCTCAGTCAAAAGCTTCTACGGATCTAGGCAAGGATGCTGCTATTGTGGGGAAAGACAAACAGGCTGCGGCCTGCCAGGGGGTAAAGAGGAAAGAACATGATGCCCTCAGCAAACTCCCTCATGCTAAGAAGGTTTCGAAGGAGAAGGGGAAATAGGTTGCGTCCACCACTTGGGAATCACCGCCCAAGGCCACTGTAGAAGCACCTCCCATGGATCTCCTTGGGGGGGGGGGGGGGGGGGGGGGGAGGGGTTATATTTTGACATTCTGTCCGAACAGGTTCCAAACCTTTTAGATTAGTCAGCAAAATATCTGGACCAGAAGTCTTGCAGGCGTGAATTTGTTTTCTTGGGCTACCCACCAGTAGGTCAAGGTCGAGTCTTCCCTTCTCTCAACTTTTTGTTTTTCTTAACCTCGTTCTTTTTATCATTCTGCTTGTCGCACAGGCTGCCATGGCACTGGCGAAGGTGTTGGATGTAGAGATGGCAAAGGAGGAGCAGGAGGACAGTCTTAAAGTTGCCAATGAAAAGCTTAAGAAGGCAGTGAGGGAGCGCGATAATGAGCTTCTTCCTTTGAAAGAGAAGCTTGCCATAGCCAAGGATAAAGCTAGAGATCTCCAGTCCAGGCTGAACGTCACTGTGGCGGCTAGATTTGAAGTTGAGACCGTTTTGGCGAAAGAGAAGAGTCTCCATGAGTCTGTTTCTACCAAGCTTTACTCTCAGCTTGAAAACACTAAGACCATCCAGGATGATCGAGAGAGAGAGCTGGAGACTACTATAAAAGAGAAGGAGCTGGCTACGCAATAGTTAGGTGAGGCTCAACAGGAGATCACCAAACTCAAGGAGGAGGTGGTTGCAGCGGAAGCTCGTGCTGAGCAAATAACGGGGGACACAGAGGTGAGGTTCTTGTACACCTTGTGGCTGAAGTATCCTAAAATAGACTACTCAATCTTTGGTAAGGAGGCAGTCAAAGACGTAGAATTTTATGCTAAGGATGCCTAAGCTACTAAGGACGGAGACCAAAGCTAGCCTCAAGAGGTCTCATCCATGGTCGTAGAGAACGTTCCTCAGAGGAGCACAGGTGGCCAGGCACCTTCGACTTCAGCACTCCCAGATCCTCAAGGTCCTGTCGCCCAGGGCGTCTAGGGCAGCTTTTCAAGAAAATTTCTTTTCTTTTCTGTTACGTAATTACTTACCTCTACTTGAGGTTTTAAAAAGTTTTGTATCATTTTAGATGATTGAACTATAATTTTGATTTCTTTCTTTCGAAAAAATTTGCCACGTATTAAGTTCTTACGGCCTTAGGAAAACATAATGTTTTTTCCATTTTGTAACAGGCCATAAGCTTGGTTAAGTAATATTATTTGAGCTTTTATAAATCGGATTACACGATCAAGCTTAGGCTTCATGGACTAGGCGAACTCATGTAAGATTATAATGCGGTGACTTTGAGTTTGCAATAATTGATAATTAAATGAGCCCATAAGTTACATAAATCACAAGCTACAATTGTTCCTTACAGAGCTTTGACGAGTTTGCAGGCATTAATCGTTCCTTCCAGAGCGTCGCGAGCTTACAAGATACGATTGTTCCTTCCAGAATTTTGACTAGTTCGCAGGCATCAATCGTTCCTTCCAGAGCGTTGTGAGCTCACATGATACAATTGTTCATTCCAAAATTTTGACGAGTTCGCAGGCATTAATTGTTCCTTCCAAAGCGTCGCGAGCTCACAGGATACAATTATTCCTTCCAAAACTTGTCCTTGGGTTGTATCATAACTGTTGCGAGTAAAAAATAAAATCAAGATAGATTAACTTGAGATGTGAAGCAAATCGGCTTGGATTGTATTCATATATAGGCATATCGCCAGAACATCACTACATTGAAAAAGACGATTCAAGTCAAACAAATTAAATGAAGTATGGACGGAGCTTCTCGGCATTCCACGCTCTTGAGACCTCAGCTCCATTCATATTGGTCAGGTGGTAGGCTCAATTTCCCAGATTTTCTTTAACGATGTAGGGGCCTTCCCAATTTGGTCCCAAAGTGCCCTCATCAGGATTTCGTGCTGCTGGTAGAACGAGTCTTAGTATTAGATCTTCAACATTATAGTGCGGAATACGAACTTTCTTGTTATAATATTTGGCAACTCACTGCTGGTAAATGGTTAACTTCATCTGAGCTGCATCTTGTGCTTCTTCTACGAGGTCAAGGTTAGAAGTGAGAAGCTGGTGATTATCTTCGGGGTTGAACGTGGCTCTGCAGTGCGTCGTTACCTCAAACTCTGTTGGGATCATAGCTTCGTACCCATTAACCATAGAGAAGAAAGTTTCTTGTGTCGTGCTACGAGCTATAGTTTGGTAAGCCCATAATACTTTTAGCAGCTCATCCACCCACACCCCTTTCTTGGCCTCCAGCTTCGTCTTCAGGATCTGGTTTATGATTTTGTTTATGACTTCGACCTGTCCATTGGCTTGCGGATGATAAACTACTAAAAAAATCTTTGTGATCCCTAGGTCGTTGCAAAACCTGAGGAATTTGTCGCTGCTGAATTGAGTTCCATTATTCGTTATTAGTTGTTGCGGTACCCCGAACCTGCAAATAATATTACTCCATATGAACTTTATTATCTTTGTAGTGGAGATTTCGACTAACTCCTTGGCTTTCGTCCATTTTGTGAAGTAATCCACAGCAACCACAGCATGCTTGCAATTTCCACAAGCAATTGGTAGGGGCCTAATGAGGTCTATTTCCCAGATCGTGAACGGCTATGGACTTACCATTTGTTGCAAGAGTGTAAGTGGAGCTTTTGGGACCTTCGCGAATCTCTGACACTTATCATATCTTTCAACTAGGGCAATGACATCTTTTTTCATCGTAGGCTAGTAAAATCCTTGCCTCAACACTTTTTGAGCTAGCACAAGCCCCTCAAAATGATTCTCACAATGGCCCGAGTGCATATCATTCAACACCTTTTCACAATCTACCCCGTTGATGCATCGCAGGAGCGGAGCTGAGAATCCCCTTTTATACAGCATTCCATCATATATACAATATCGTGCTGCCCGTGTCTTTAGTTGACGGGCTTTGTTCTTATCTTCGTGAAGCTTCCCATTCTATAGGTATTCAATCAGTGGGCTCATCCATGAATCTTCTGCCACTACTAAGCTCATTATTGAGTCTCCTTCCTAGATACTTGGGCTGGCAGGAGTTCAATAGGCATAGGTTTCAAATCTTCTACAACCTGAGTAGTAGTTAGGTGAGCTAGGGCATCAACATGCATGTTTTGAGCTCGAGGAATGCGAGTTACTTTATATTTCTAAAATGTTTTGAGTAGCTCCTGAACTTTTTTAAGATATGCAGCCATCTTTAATCCCCGAGTTTGATATTCTCCCCTGATCTAGCATACCACGAGCTGGGAATCGCTGAAGATCCTGATTTGTTTAGCTCGCATCTCCTTGGCTAATCGTAACCCTGCTAGTATTGCTTCGTACTCAGCCTCGTTATTGGTTGCCCGAAATCTAAACTTCAAAGAATAGAAAACCTTATGCCCCTCTAGGCTGATGAGTAGTATGCCTGCTCCAGCTCTCAGATCGTTAGATGAAACATCAACATACAGCTCCCACGTTGGTCTCACAAAGGGTTCAGCCTCTTCTTTTACGGATCCCGTGAATTCTGCAATAAAGTCTGCCAAGGCTTGGGCTTTAATAGTTGGCCTAGGAACATAATCAATGTTGAATTGCGCCAGCTCGACCGCCCATTTCAATAGCTGACCTGAGGCATCAGGTGTCTGGAAGATTTGCTTCAAGGCATATCGAGTTGGGACCTCGATTGCGTGGGCTTGAAAATATGGGCGAAGTTTTCTTAATGCGGTCACTAGACAACAGTGGCAGATCTAGAAAATTTGTTCAGGGAGGGCACATAAATAAAATAATAAAAACATCAAAAATTAAAAATATACTAAATATATAATATTTTTATGTAAAACAATATTCAATAACGCTTGTTTTTCAATATCTAGTTTGAAAAGATAACAATTTAGACAATATGCTGCATCTTTTCCTATACTGTATTCTAACCAAGTCGAATATTCAGTAAACCAAACAGTGTTGAATCATCAAGACTTTTGTCTAAAAGGTCTTATAGGAAAATTGTGTTCTCGAGATTGACAATGACCTTTTAGCAGATATACTCTTCGAACTTACTCATGCACTTTAGGATCATAATCCCATCTTTTAGTTCGAAATCCTGGATCAGTAAGGAGATCTGAAAAATTAATTTTAACACAATTTTTCTTTGAAGAAGATGATTCCAACTCAAGTGATGATTTTCTTTTCATATATCTCTCCATAACTATTTTATAACAAATAAAACCATAATAAAAAATTTAAAAAATAATAATAATAATTTATTGATTCTAAATAAAATAAAGCTATAAAGTAAACAATATTACATATATATAATTGAATCATGACAATATATTATATATGGATAATTTTAATGCAATAATTTAAAGTTTAAGATTTTAGGGTTTATCGATAAGATATATATTAAATTGAAATTATTAAAAAATAAATAAATTAAAAAGGTAATTAATTTAGGAGATTAACCTAGTAAATCATAAGATGTCAAAGTGAAAATAAAGAGATGCCAGATAAAGATGATGAGAAAAAGAAAAAAAAAAAGTAGTTTGCTAAAATTATAAATTATTAATGTAAATAGTATTTATATAGAAGAGAATTAAAAGAATAAAATTAAAAAAAGAAAATATTAATTAATTAGGAGTAGGAAAAGTATTAGAAGTAGGAAAACTAAGTCTAAAAGAAGTAAGAAATAGAAAAACAAGTTGATCAATTAGAAATAGAAAAAATAAATAATTAAATAAGGTAGTAATAAATAATTGAAAAGAAAAAAGAAAAAAAGAGAAATAGGGTCCAAAATTTGAGCAAAAAGAAGGTCCTGTAGATGTTGTTATGTACTATGTGCAACAGTGCAACATAGATCAGGTATTTTTTTTTTTTTTTTTTTTTACTTTTTTGGAATTATACAATATATTTATCAATTTTTTTTTTTTTAAAAAAAAAATTTGAGGGGGGGAGGGGGGGGAACGTGCCCCTTCTGACCCCACAATGGGTCTGCCACTGCTAGACAATAAACGAGCTTCTCTATCTGTGAATATTTGGTTTCTGCATCAGACAATCTTTTGCTCATGTAGTATACTGGAAGCTGCATGCCTCATTCTTTTTGCACTAGAGTTATGCTGAGGGTGTGTTAAGCTAACCTCAGGTACAGGATAAGCTTCTCCCCATCTTTTGGTTTTGACAATAGTGGAGCGTGGCCCAAATTTTCTTTCAGCTATTGGAAAGCTTTTTTACACTGCTCAGTCCGTTCGAAGTCTTTCACTTTTTTGAGCACATCAAAGAACGGGATGCACTTGTCTGTTGCTTTTAAGATAAATCTATTCGGGGCTGTGACTTGGCCAGTGAGGCTTTGCACTTTCTTTATTTTGTTAAGGGATTTCATGTTGATTAAGGCTTGGATCTTCTGCAGATTGACCTCAATACCTCTATCATTCACCATGAAGCCTAAAAACTTCCCATAAGCTACCTCGAATGCACACTTTAATGGGTTCAACTTCATTTGATAATCCCTTAGGACCTGAAACATCTCTACCGGATCGTTCACATGGATTCTGCTCGCCTTGATTTTACTAGCATATCATCCACGTATACTTCCATCGTTTTGCCAATCTGCTCCTCGAACATCTTATTAACAAGTCTTTAATAGGTTGCTATTGCGTTCTTGAGTCCGAAGGGCATAACTTTGTAATAATACAAGCCTCGGTCGATAATGAATGACGTTTGCTCTTCGTCCTCTGGGCTCATAGGTATCTGATTGTAGCCCGAGTACGCATCCATAAAGTTCAGAAGCTGATGACCCGCAGTTGCATCCACCAGCTGATCAATTCTGGGAAGAGGGAAACTGTTTTTTGGACATGCTTTGTTTAAATCTGTAAAGTCAATGCACGTCCTCCACTTCCCATTTTTCTATTTTTATAAGCATAGAGTTGGTAAGCCAAACTAGATACTGGGCCGCCCTAATGAAGTCATTGGCTAGCAGCTTGTCTACTTCTTCCTTGATGGCCTAGAACGTTCCGGGGTCATGGGCTTACATTTCTAACGAACTGGTTTATAACAGGGATCAATGTTTAACTTATGTGACATAACCTTTCGGTCGATCCAAATCATGTCATCGTGGTTCCATGTGAAGACATGCAAGTTTGCCTTAAGAAAATAAATGAGTCGATTCCTTACATCTGGTGCTAGGTCCTGTCCCAAACTTAAACACCTCCTAGTGTCTTTCTCACTAACCTATATTTGCTCAAGTTCTTCAACTGGCCCCATTGTCCTATCTGCATCCATTTCTCGAGGATTGAGATCATGACTTATTCCCTTCTCACTTGTCTCATGTGGCTTTCCTCTTGAGACCATGTTGATCCTTTTGCTTGTGACCCCTATTTTTATTGCCTTCACATAACAACGCCTTGCCGTGTATTATTCACCCCATATAGACCCTACTCTACTGGGTATGGGGAATTTGATCATAAGAGCCCTGGTTGAGATAACCATATCCAGATCGTTCATTGCAGGTCTCCCTAGGATAATGTTGTATACGGATGGGCCATCGATGATGAGAAAATCTGCCAATATAGTTGCTTGGCGAGCTGGGTCCTTTATTGAGAGTGGAAGTCTGACTTGGCCCATTAGAATGACGGCGTCCCCGATGAAGTCGTAGAGAGACTCTAAGGATGGCTTTAGCTAACTGATTCCTAAGCCCAGCTGGTCATAGCATTCTCTACACATGACGTTTACTGAGCTTTTTATATCTACCATGATCCTCAGGACTTCAACATTGCTGATTTTTGCTCTGATAACAAGGGCATCATTGTGCAGCTAATGCACCTCCCTTGCGTCCTCTTTAGTAAAAATGAAATCTTTTGAAGTCGCCCTTGCCTTCTTCGTGGGTCCTTCTTGGTCACTTCATCCCGTTATTAGGATATGATTCGTTTTCTGCACATAACGCTTATAAGATTTATTAGACGATCCTACAATATGGGGACCACCATGAATGGTGAAGATAGTTTTTACCATGGGATCGATCTCCTATTCTTGGTCTTGCTGGTTTTGCTGTACGGGTTACTGGTTTTGCTGAGGACGCTAACTTTGGGACCTGTCATGGGTAGGCCATACCAGATACCTCTTCAGGCAGCCATTTCTTATCAGGCTTTCAATAGCGTCCTTGTGCTCCTAACAGTCGGAGGTCTAATGCCCTTTCTTCCTGTGGTAAGCGCAATACTTGTTGGAATTTTTGAATTTGCTAGAGAGACCGATGGGACTTGGTCTTCCAAAATTTTCTTTATACGTCTCGGTTTGAAAGATTTTATCCTGCCTATCTGACAAGATACTATAATGGTGGTAGCGGCTCCGAGGTGGAGAACGATTTCTTCTGGGTTCTTTCCTAACCTGTTTCGCTAGCTGATTATTTGAACGACTCCTCCGATCTTCGTTACTGTTATGATCCCTTTTCTTCCCCTGGTGGGAACTGCTTGCCTCATTTTTTGAGTGACCAGCCTTTTTTTAGTCGAAGGATTCTTTCCATCTGATCTTTTTGTGAGCTCGTTCATAGAAATCCCCCAGGTTTTTAACATGTGACTTATATATACTTTCGTAGAGCTTACCATCCTTTTTGAGTCCCATTGATATTATAGTCAAGATCCCCTCAGATGGGCTTTCCACATTATTGACCTTGCTCCTGAATCTGCTAATATAATCCTTTAATGACTCACTGGAACGCTGAAAAATGGTAGCGAGATGATAGGCCAGCGCGAGCTACTTCTTGAATGCCTCATATTGATTGATGAACTTCTACTAGCATTCCTCCTAGCTGCTAATGCTACGAGGTGGGAGGTTTCTGAACCACGTTCATGAAATGTCTCCAAGCGTTATGGGGAAAGCACGACATTTTACCAATGAACTAGTTGTTTGTAGGTCCATTTGAATGTTAAAGGCGTCTAAATGATCGTAGGGGTCTGAATCTCCATTGTACTACGGGATGTTAGGATTTTGAACCTGACAGAGAGTGGTTCTTGTTCTATTTCCGTTGCAAAGGGACTCCTTTCTTTACTCCGCTTCCTTAGCTTTCAAGCCTTAGGCCTTGCCTCCAATTGCTGGACTCTTTCAAGGAGTTGTTCAATTATCGGGTTCTAGACCTCGGATTATCTTACTGAGGTCTGCTTATTTCTCTGGCTCTCCTTGTTCCGGGAATGCTGATCCTGCACCCCGCGCTTTTGGCCCAGTTCATAAGATCACCTTATCTGTGCGAACCTTTCTACCGCTACCGTAGCTCGTTTTCATTCCTTCGAACTAAAATTCATAGGTGCCCATGACTCACTTCAACATGTTTATGTCCATCGTGACTAATTCTCACTCTTAACCCGGAAGGTTGAGCTATGTCCCTATTTTCTTGAGTTTGCTGATTTCGGGCTTCAGGCCTTCTATTCAATGAATGGATTGACCCCTCTTGGACAGGCACTTCTCTCACGACTTCCTGTCCAGAAGGTGGGATTTCAACCGCTCTCGGAGCATTTTGATCTTGGGCTCGTGTCAACATCCTCAAAGTGTCTACTATCTGCGCCATTGTGGTTTCTAACATCTTCTGAGCTAAAGCGTGTATGACGTTCCCACCTGCATTCAAAAGTCCTGCACCTATATCTGTTAACTGGGTGCGACGTCGCTGTTCAATCTCCTCCATTCTCTCGTTTATCTTATCAAAATTCCTTGTGCTTCTTCCTTTCGCCATGATGATTACAGATAGAATAATTGCAGTTGGGCTCTCCTTCTAGCGCCAAAATATTGACATGAGAAACTAGTCAACGAGATTCTTTCGAATCCAATGCTATAATGTAAAAAGATCACAAACAAGAAACAAAACAAGAGCAAAAGGAAGAGGCGAAAGAAGAATAGGATAACATAAGTTTTTAAAGTGGTTCAACCTTTTAATCCACCTACGTCCACTGTCTCTCTATAGTTCTGCAGAGTGATGACAATGTTTTCTCTCAGTGTATCTCTCCTGAATTATAATGAAAATCTTCCCCTATTTATAGAGGGGTAGTGCTACAGCAGAAAATAATGAGACAAAATAACATGATGATTTACAATTAATGCATCTGGATTACATTTAATGCTCTTGACATTTGTCAGGTCAACTCTGTCAAAACGTGGGTTTAAACGTTAACCCATGCTAGTTAGGTGAGATTTCCCCAAGTAACGCTTCCATTAGGTGAGATAATCCTTCTTGTCGTGTAAGACATGCCAAATCACTGTTCTGGAATGACACTGGCGAACTGGGTCAAAACGGGCTAAAGCTTCAGAGAATATAGACTGGAACTAAGTAAACGGACTCAACATCGTTATAGTGGGAAACGATCTTGGCGTCGTCAAGAGTACGAACTAGACTTCGCTGAAGCTCCAATATGTAACGCCCTTCGCCCGACTTCCGTTACAGTCGAAAATCCAGAACGGAGAACATTACTTTCTTTATAAATCCTTTATTGTTACCTTTTTGTTTAAAAACTTATTATCTAAATTGTTAAACTCGTTATCAAAATAACGGAAATATTTTTCTTTTTATATAAATCCGGCAGAGTTTCCTCTGTTTTTCTGAAATCCAAAAATTTATTCCCTGTAAATAAAATTCTAACATTTCTAAAACATAAATTTCAAAATTTCCAATTTGGACCTTCGATCCGTTTTCCAAACATTACATCACTCAAATATATCATAAACATTTATACGCATACCTATTCAAAAGTAAACTTTTAAATAAATATACATAGGCTTTTCACATGAATGAAATACAATAATTTACATAATTATACATATGTTTCAAAATGCATGATCCTACGCAATATATATACATATAACTACCAAAAGTGTAGAATGGATGGTGACTGTCTAAACTTCTACGTATCAGCTACTTCCCTGTCTGGGAATGGAATCAAAATGTTCAACCTGCGCGCGGTAAATCAACGCACTAAGCATATTTGCTTAGTGGTATACACATAATCTAATTTCTCAAATTTCAAATATAATTTCATTTGTAACTAAAAGCATTATAACTTTATCATTCATAAACATAGATATATATATTCTGCATAAAAATACTTAAACATATGAATTCACAATTTTTCGAGTTCAACATATTTCAAAACATTGAACATTTCATATCATGTGACAATTTCATTTCATCGCTTATAACATTTTTCTCAGTGCCCCTTAGTAAACATATATTCGATACTCATGTATTGGCATATGGGTTTCCGGCATCAGACACTTGGTAGTATCCGCCGAAATAACGGTCGACCCCGGCAACGGCCGCTCGGTGGTTGTCCACCGGGTCGTATATCATAATCACATAATCGTTCAGGATCGGACACGTAGTGCCTCTCATAATCCATAACAAATCACTGTAAATAAACGGTGCAGCTGCTAAGTTCCCTATTGACATGTCAATTACCAATTTCCATTTATCGATATCTATGTTTACAAGGGCTATTTATATCACAACGTTTGTATCACATATTTTTCACTTTGATTTTAGTAACAGAATTTTCTTAACGAATCAATTTCGTATCTCATTTCAAGTATAGTAAAATACGTTTGTAAATATATCATATTGAAAAGATATAACAATATCATATCGTTTGTATCACTTATTTTTCACTTTGATTTTAGTAACAAGATTTTCTTAACGAATCAATTTCGTATCTCATTTCAAGTTTAGTAAAATACGTTTGTAAATGTATCATTTTGAAATGATATAACAATCTCATTTAAGAAATTTGTTTCATAATATAGACACTTTCAAATAAAATTTAAAGATAATGTGTATACCGACCTCAAAATGATTCAATCCTTGAATCGAATGCTCCTCTTAAGCCTTACTCTTACATTCGGGTCGAGAATCCGGTTCGCCAGGTTCTCCTTGACCTTTCATTAAACAAACATAGCAAAATCTATTTAGCAAGTTTCTAGCGTTTCAAAAATGCGCTATAACTATATGATTTTCTATTATGCAACCTAAAAACTTCCAATGGATATCATCTCGAAACAGCGCGTTTACGGCAAATATAATTGCACTTTAATAGCTCATAAATTTAGTCACATCGCTTTTCCTTTACGCGATTAATCTCTACCCAATTTTCATGAAATTTCTCAATTGGTTCCGTCATAAATATTTATTTGAATCTCCTTTAAATATCGTTTGACAACATGGCATCTTAACCACAAGTCATTCGACATTAACTAGCAAACTAACGCCTTTCGAAATCACGAAAAACTAAATCGAAACACTTGAAAACATTGTAACGATATTTAAATAACTTTCCAATATTCGAATGCATATCATTGCAAACCATTTTTCATGCCGAACATTTCAAAACGAAAAGCAAAACATCACAACTCATCCTTCCTAACATAACAGCCCCTATACGGCTTCGCAACGTGAATTTCAACATCGCAAATCATTCGCAAACACGTCAAAACTTAAATCAAACGAACCTCCGCACTAACGAGGTTCTAAAATCCTATTTCCCAAACATATTATCATCACAATTTTATCCTCAACTCAAGCTCAATCATTATTTAACGAAACGAAATCCAATAAATCATAATGTACCTTTCGAAACTTACTTTGAAAGTTCCGAAACTAGCACGAAAAGCTGTCCCAATTAACTCCTTTTATTAATGAGCTTTCTTCAATCCAAACGGGCATCATTAACGTCCAAATGTCGTTCAAATCATGATTACAATATTAGCGGGGCAGCGACTTACCTTCGCTTGAGCTGTTTTTCCTTTCGAAACAGCTTGCGAACGATTTCGATGACAATGACAGCAACTCGGCAGTGGTTCGCACAAAAACAGCAACTTGTTTTTGATGACAGCACACTACGACAGCAGCGGCACGGCTTCAGCTCGACAGCTCGCAGCAGCGTCGTCGATTTCAGCCACCAGCAGCTCACGCCAGCAGCAAGGCAGTAATGACAGCACACAGTACCACAGCGCACAGCAAAAATAGCACAACAGCACAACAGCGCAACAGCAATGGCAGCACTTCGCGACAGCAGCAAAAACAGCACGTTATCGACAGCACGACAGCACAACAATTACAGCAACTACAGCACAATCGTAACCATGACAGCAAACAACAATCACGACAGCTCAACAACAAGCTCGACAGCACTTCAACAACAATGACAACACAACAACAACAACAACGATAACAAGGCAGCAGTTACCTCAGCTAATGGCGTGACTTCTTCCAGCGACGACAACGCTTTCACGCCACCAGCAGCGGCTTCCCAAGGTCTGATAGTTGCTCGACAGCAGCAACCCACACAATGGCGATAGCAGCTCGCAGCAGTGGACACGATAGCAACGACAGCACAACGGCTCACGGTCTGAACTCTCTTGTTGCAGCAGCTCACGCGGTCACGGCAGCACCAGCATCCTCGCGCCGGCAGCAGTAACCTCTCGTCAGCAGCCTCACGCCACCAGCATCTTCAGCTCTTGGCAGCACCCACCTGGCAGCAGCAATACCCACACGCCAGCAACAGAACAGCAAGCTCACCTTACCAGCAGCAACTCACGGCGACAGCAAGCTCACGGCATCGGCAGCGACGGATCCTCAGTCTTGGGCTGCATGCAAGATCAGATCCACTTTCGGGGATGCTTGGAGGACACATGCAGCTGTCGGTCTGCACTGGTGGGTTCTCGGCAGCGACACCAGCTCCTCACGGTCGGACAGCACCTCATGCTAACAGCTCCTCACTCGGCGACAACAGCTCACGCTTCACGGCTGCACGAGCAGCTCTTCCTTGCTTGCATGCACCAGCTTCGTTCAGATCTGGTTGCTCCAACACCGAACAGCACCTCTCCACGGCTCAACCTTTGCATGCACGACAGCAGCTCTTCCTTCTCTTTTCAACATGCACGGCCAGATCTGGTTCTTCTTCACTCGAGCACTCTCGGTTTCAACTTGGTGAAAGGAGGCCGAATGCACTCTCACAATCTCACTATCCCTCTCGGTTCCACGAGCTCACTATCTCCTTTTGATTTCTTTGCTTTTTTTTTTTTTTTTTGTTTTTGGGTGATGTGTGGCCGAACACACACATCTACCTTCTTTTTGTTTATTGCCTAGCTTGACATGTGGCACCCATGCAAATGGGATTCTTGCCACATGTTTTGCTATTCCCAAGAAAACCACCACTTATTTTATTTTCCAAGATCGGATTTCGATTCTGTCCGTTCGTCCGATAATTCGCTTTTCGCTCGGATTCGATTCGGGTCCGTCTGGAAATTTTATTAAAATCCAATTTCACATAGGGAACTTTATTAGATTCCGAATAAATATTTGAATCCGAACGCTCTAATTTATTTTACGAGATTGGATTAAATAATTATCCCCGGATCCGATTGGAAAATTTTATAAAAATTCCGTTACTCCTCCGGATCCGATCGGATAATTACTTACATCGTCCGTTAATATATTATCAACATTAAATAAATCATCAGGCATAATAAGGGAATGTTACACAATAAGCCTTTGTGAACTGCGAACTTCTATATTGGGCCTTGCTTATTGGGTCCGGTCTGCCAACCAGCTTGGGCCACTAAATTCATGGGTTTTTACCAGCTTGCTTAGATAATCTGGAAAATACTCACAACAACACCCCAAATAGCCTTGTATTCCACCCAAAACAGTAAGCAAAATCCACACAAAAAAACAACGATAAACCTACACGAACTAGTATGAACAAAGTAGCAAAAATTATAGATAAATGGCTTCAAGGCGCGTAACAAAATTGTTTTCCTTGAGACGTTATTTACCTCCATCAATTCTGTGATGCACTAAATTATGAACATACCTCTAGGATACAATGAAATCTTTTATTTATCTGCTATATGCATTAGAAACCAGAACACCGTGGAATTATAACAAGTTTACTATTAACAATTTTCTACTTTTGCAGAAAGTAAAATACTGCTTATTTTGTGTGTGTGAAACAAAGAAAATTTTAGAAGAAAAGAACGAAATATATGTTAGAGGTCCTTGTATTAATTATGACATTCACATATATATAGATTTCTAATGGACACAATCTTTTAATTGATAAAACGTTTTGCAAAATAATGTGTATTTTCATTTTGAAAATTTAATTTAACAGATACGACTTTTGGTGAATGAATGTGCCTATTCATTTTCAAAATTTTAAATTTAATTTATTTTAAAAAATCTCTAATAGGATTAAACTTCACTTTTCTAATGGCTAGCTTTACACATGTTGCTCTCTTTGATGGACAGTAAGCATCTAATTTGTCATTGGATCTTTTTCATTTTTAATGTAGACTGGAGTTCTCTTTCTTAATGACTTATAGATGATTTCTTTTTCCATTTAATGTCTAAAAAAATTAGAACAATTTGGAAAATGTGGAAAAGTACAACTAGTGCAGCCAATGATTAATTCGATGATGTGCACATAAGACTTGATAGTAGTGACCAATGTCCATTAGCAAAGTGTCCCATTGCACCAGGCATTGTGGTGGATGGATGTCCTGTGCTTTGAGTTGCATAAAAAACTCCACGTTATCAAAGGCAAAGACAAGCATGTAAAAGCATAAAGAAATGTGGCCTCTTTGCAGGAAATTCTTGTTGAACATTGACATGCAAACATGTTGGTCCATATCAATTTATCATATGTTAGTCATTTTTGATTGAATAATTAATTTTTCGAAATGAGGTTGAAGAATGATTTACTTTTTTGCCTTGATGGAGTCTGCAACATGCGAATGACTCATTGATTTTAAGATGTAAAATTATAGTTTTTTTCATGGTCTATTCACCATTAGGTGTTATTATTTTCGTTAAAAAAAAATTGAATTAATCACAAATTTAATTAAATTCTAATTGACAAAAATGATAAAATCAATAAAAAAAAATTGTATCTTCTAATTTTTAATACAAACCAAATTAATAGACTTCGTAGACTTGAAAGATTTTACTGAATTAATCAACTTAGTATTTCATGAAAGATTTTCTCAAAAGGAGAAGAAAAGAAGAGGTGTAACTTGTTATAAGTTTCATGTGTAAAACGACGTTGGCTAATTTAGACATTGAAAAGGAGAAAGAGAAACTGACATAAAACGTTGACATTTTCAATACTCTCTCCCTGTCCAAAACGATGACGTTTAAATAATGTTGGAGCACTGGGCTAGATTGCGCCGGGTAAATAAAATGATATTGTTTAAAATTTATACTGGGTTTCCTCAGTCAAATTTCTTGGTTTTCAAGCTGCTATTGGTGTAATTTGAAGGAAACACCAAACTAAAACTGTACCAATAACCCAAGTTTCCTTTGAGCTCTATTTGTCAGATTAAAAGTGGGTTCTTCCAGTTGGCTCCATGAGTTCAAACATGTAGAGATGGGAAAATGCATAAAATGGCTCATTTCAGCAGCTCCACTCCAAAAGTAACTTTTTTGTTTTTGACCGTATAAAAATGATCATGAATGGACAAAAATGCCCTTAATGAAATGAGAGTCTTAAGCTAAAATGCATTCTCTCCCAACCTTTTCGTCCAAAAATCCTTATAGCTTCTTCGTCCAAAAATCTTCCTAGCTTTTTCTAGTCACCTTCCTGCCTCACTCTTCTCAAATTTTCCTAGCTTCTTCTCGTCACAGTCTTCTCAAACTTCTTCCCAACTTCTTCCCGTTGCAGTCTCCTCAAATGTTCCTAACTTCTTTCCGTCGCAGTCTCCTCAAATCTTCCTAGCTTCTTTCTATCGCAGTCTCCTCAAACTTTTTCGGTGACAACACAATCATCTAGAAACCCTTATCTCTCTCCATTTCACCACTTCCTACCTTACAGCTTCAAACCCCATCTATTCTTTAGACTTCGAAGCGAAACCCTCCTCGATTTATAATCACATGAGCTTTAGATTCGAGCAAATCGATAAAATCAAGAAGCAAGAAGGAGAACTCGGATGGAGGCAGGGGCGGTTTCGAAAACAAATGAGCACCTGGATGGGGATTTCGTGTAGAAGAAAACCCATAAAGGGTTTCGGATAGAATGGAGGTAGTAAGGACAAAATGGTGAGAGAATTAAGGTTTGATAGTGGTAATGATATTTTTTATTAAGAGAATGATAGTGGTGATGTTGATCTTAATGATTTGAATCTTGTCTAGACTGTCTGCTTGAATTTTGGTGTACTGTTGTGTATAGGTTTGTGGATATGATGAGAATGTGACAGTTAGATTGTTAGTGGTTGTAATGTGAATATGTAATTTGAGGGTGGGATTTGTACCGAAATGTGAGATAAGTTTTGAGGTTCAGTCTTCGTATTAAGGATGAAAAACTTTTAAGTTAGAAATCTCAACTTTCAAGTTGAGAATCTTAACTTTTATGTTGAGATTCCAAACATTGAAGTTGGGAATCCTAGACCTTTGAGTTGAGAATCCTAACCAGAAGGTTGGGATTCCCATTCTTAGCTTGCGTATCAGAATTATTAAGTTGAGAATCCTAATCTTCAGGTTGAGATTTTCAATGTGAAAATTCAACCAAGATTAGAACTTCAAACCTAGAGGTTGTGACTCCCAACCTGAAGATTGGGAATCATAACACTGAGGTTGAGATTCCAAACGTGAATTAAAATCAAGGTAGGGTTTTCTA
The DNA here is from genome assembly GCA_022984855.1 of Dimocarpus longan. Taxonomy (NCBI): domain Eukaryota; kingdom Viridiplantae; phylum Streptophyta; class Magnoliopsida; order Sapindales; family Sapindaceae; genus Dimocarpus; species Dimocarpus longan. Next base: position 24,217,186 of record CM041014.1, read on the forward strand.
ACCTTAAGGTTGAAAATCCCAACCTTGAGGTTATAATTTCAAATATGGATTTGAATCTCCATGTTGGGAGTCTCAACTTCCAGGTTGGGATTCCCAATCTTAATTTAACATTCAGGTTTAGAATCAAGGTTTGAACTCCTAACCTGGAGGTTGGGATTATCAACCTAAAGGTTGAAAATATGAACTTAGATTTTTTATCAAGATTGGGATTCCTAACCTTGACATTGAGATTCTCAATCTAAAAGTTGGGATTCCTAACTTCCTGACTTGGGTAGGATCTACAGTGAGATTTTTAACGGGGGGTTGAGATGGGTTGGAATCTCAATCTAAAGGTTGGGAATCCTAACCTGATTGATCTAGGGTCTAGTTCTCTACCATTAGGTTGGGAATACCAACGTAGAGGTTGAGAATCCCAACCCTTGGTTGAGATTCCCAATTTGAAATCAGGATCTAGGGTATGATTGGGTTGGGAATCCTAACCCCTGAGTTGGGATTCTCAATCTAAGGATTGGATCTACGGTGTAATTCCCAACCTGTGGGTTATGAATCCCGATGCAAAGGTTGAGAATCTCAACCCAGAGATTATGAATTGAGTACCTAAATTGTTTAATGTTTAAAATAGGTTATCATTTTTCTCTTCCTTTTCTTTTTATTTTCCATTTTATGTTTATATTTTAATTGTTTAATTTTCATTAACCTATTTTTGTAAGTGAATTATATTGTGAATATCATTAATCTGATTGATTTATGGACTTTAGAATTAAAAATTAATCTGATTGCATACGAAAGAAAAGAAAGAAGCGAAAAAACAAAGGAGAAAATTAAAATGTAAACCAATTCCTCTTAATCATAATCATACTTTTACACCATTGATATTACATAATTTTACACCATTCATAAAGAACATACATAGGGCTAGACGAAATGGTTGTGCATGAACAACAATGTCATACTCTGGCATTCTTTAATCATCATTAATAGAAATCAATGATCAACCTTTTAAAATAGCAACCTGGGTTTTTGCACTGGATATCGGAAACCTATGACCAAGCCAATGAAACTGTCATGGATGCAACCAGTTGAGATATTTTCTCTGCCATAACAGCCTGCAACAACATAGTGCAAGGCATCGGTGTTGATGCCAGCAGATGGCATACTGCTTACAATATCAATCTAACCTCCAATTTTGCTTTAAAAAGGTCCAAGGCAGGACCTTCCATCTCACCAATTTGCAATAGTTCAAAGGTTTGCAAATTTGATGCACCAATTTTGTGTAGGCATTAACGAATACTGGGTTCTAGCTCCTCAACTCACTCACAACACAAAACTTGATTCTTTAGGTCTCCATATTTGCCAGGTTGCTCATAAACAGCCCTATAAGAACATTAACAAAGACAAAGCTAGGCAGATATCTTGTCAATAACAAGAAATTTGAAGTCTAGTTTCATAGATTATTTAGCACATCACTGCAATCAGTAAGGTGGGATAATCGAAAAATCATACACAAGGAGATCAAAAGAATTTGTGTGTAAATAAACATGCAACTCATTATTCTGATTTCATAAAAAACAAAACTTTTAATTAATTTATCCACTTATCATAGAAATCCACTTATATTATGGAGACACTAGACAAGTCTCTTGATTGAAAAGGCAACAATAAACAATATACATTATAGTCTAGCAACAGAGACGAACCTGGCACTTTTGAAATTCTTCAATGCTGTATCCCAATTTTGATTTTGTTCAAATAACAAATTCCCTTTCATGTAGGACGCATAACCCTACATATTATTAAAAAGAATCAAAGAAACCTACTCACCATTTCATTAAATAACAGGAATAGTTTCAATAGGTAATACCTTAATGGTACTTCTAAACAAAGGTATTGAAACATTTAAAAGACATAAACTCAAAAATAATAAATAGTCAATCATATATGTAACATATATAAGTGAGAAATATTACATAAATAGCTAGTCATCCGTAACAATAAGGTAAAGCTTGAGAATTTATCCTCCAACAGCCATGCATAAGTGACTAGCATAAGCTTCATACCTTATATGCTCTATATCTGCCACAAACTTTAGTAAAACTAAAGCCAAATAATCATTCAGTTAATTTGTCAACTCCTAATAATTGATATTCTGAAGATATGACAAGCTAGACAAGATATTTGGTGCCAACGTCTGACAACCATGAGACACAATTCTCATGCATTAGCATATGCATAAAATCTAGGAAACATTTTATGAACAACTAAAAAAATTATTCTAGTAACCTCGGGTGTTCTAGTTTTTCAAAATGATTTATTGGAAAATTTTAATACTAGATTTGTAGATACTCAATTCTACAAATGGTGGTGCCTACTGGACATGAAAAAACTGACTGAATGAGAGGATGATATAACCACAAGTGCACTAGGTGCAACAATTTTACTTAGCATTAACGGGGGGGACCAACATGCATAGACAAGAAGCATTTGTCTATTCAAATCTGAACCCAAATCAATTTTCAAATGCAAGTCAATTTTCAAGCAAAAAACCTAAGTCATTATTCAAATCTTAACCCAAATCATGTTCAAATACAAATGTCCACTAAAATAAATTATATGTCATAAATCATCATTCAAATCCAAACCTAAACTCACATGTTACACCAAACAATCACAATAGCACTCTATCATACCAAACTCACAGCCCCTGAGATGGGTTATTAGAGGCCTAGAATCGATCGACGACAAGCAAAGGTTTGCTATCAGCGGCTGATAACTCTATTTTTATAGAGTTATTTTATCTTTTTAAACTTGAATTCTTGTTCAGTTCTTGATATTTTTATTTTTATTAAGTAAATTATTTCATATTTTTGTATTTTTACTTTCAGAATAAAATTGGTGAAAAAAAACACACGTGGACCCCAACAAATACTATTGTCCGAGACAAGATCATCACTACAAAATAAATGTCATTTGAAGCAGTTCATTGCCTCAAGAATTACTCGAATCAGAAATCGCATCAAAAAGTTATCGCAATTTAAAAATCGAGTATTCTAGAAGTAAATATTATGTCATGCTGATGTAAGGAATGATGTAATCAAAATTATGATGTAAACAATGATGTAATATTAAAGTTGACTTTGAATGAGGTAGGTGAACGATGATGCAAGCAATGATGCAATATGAAAGTTGACTTTGAATGAGGTAGGTGAATGATGATGCAAGCGATGATGTAAAATGGTGGAAAATTAGGAAACGATGATGCAATCGATGATGTAATTGGAGGTGAACTTGACCTATAAATAGGCCTTAGAATCACCATTCCAAGCATTCCATCACAAACCAAAACAATAAGTAGTTTAGAGAAAGAGATAGAGAGCTTAGAGAGGAGGAGCAAAGCAGAGGAAGAAATTCTACGGTGAAACTTCAATCCACTAAGTCTTTCTATCTTTTGTTATGTTTAATCTTCTAGTTTTTGTAATTTCTATTATGGAGTAGATCTGTTTTCTAAGGTTATGATGTAGCCTAAACTTTGATGTTCCAACCCTTTGTTCAATTCAATTAATGATTTTCTATCTTAGTTGATGCATTTAATACTGTTCTTAATGCTTCTAAATAATTGGCCACTATTTAGTTGAATTGTTAATCATAATGATAGAGAAAGCTGATTTATGTGTCTAGTTCACTGTATTTAATGTCATAAATTACATGTAGGATAGGAATATACCTGCATGGTTTGTGTAGTCTATAAAAGAGATCCATAAATCTTAATGAATCCTTTAATGTTTTTAACTTGCATGAGAACATACCAGTTAGTCTTTATAGGATATTTTCCTTAGACCTCGGGAGGGGCTATGTGAATAATTCAGGGAATCTCGACTAGCAACTGGATAGTTAATTTTTGTTAAAAAGAACAAAGGAGAGGAACAGATTAGTTATGGTGAAATCATAATCTTAGAGTTTTAAGTTATTGAATTAATTTCATTCATATTTATAGTTAAATTTAGTTATAGTTATCAATTCCTAAAATCAAATTGTGCTTACCAAATAAAAAGTGAGTTATTTCAATTTTGGGCATTAATTAACAACAATCCTCGTGGGACGATACTTTTCTCATCACTTTATTACTTGTTCGGCTCGTTTACTTGCGATTTTGCACAACAAGTTTTTGGCGCCGTTGCCGGGGATTGTTTGTTTCAATTAATACTAATACTACGTAACTCAATTTTTAATTTGGTCATTTATTTATTTATTTATTTTTTATTTTATTTGCTTTATTACTTGTGAGTTTTCTGGTGTATGAGAAAGTTTGGGGGCGAAGTTTTACAATTTGATCCAGAAATAGAAAGAACTTGTCGTAAGAACCGGAAAGAAGCAAGGAAGGCTGCAAGTACTGCACTCATGGATATGGCTGAAGGATCCAACAACACACAAAACATTGTACCAATAGATGCTGAAATTCGAGCATTACGAGATTATGCTCTACCCACGGTGGGTAATACTTCAGCGATACGGAGACCAACTATTGATGCTAATAACTTTGAGATTAAGCCAGCAATCATTCAGATGGTACAAAACAATCAATTCAGTGGGGCTCCGAACGATGATGCAAATGCCCACATTGACAATTTTTTGTAGATCTGTGATACTTTCAAACATAATGGTGTTACTAATGATACCATTAGATTGAGATTGTTCCCATTCTCTCTTCGAGACAAAGCCAAAAGTTGGCTCAACTCGTTGCCATCAGGGAGTATTACTACATGGGACACCTTGGCACAAAAATTTCTGGCCAAATTCTTTCCACCAGCCAAGACTGCAAGGCTGCGACCGAGATTGCCACATTCAGACAGCTTGAGGGAGAGTCATTGTATGAAACATGGGAAAGATTCAAGGATCTGCTAAGACGGTGCCCACATCATGGAGTTGCTGACTGGTTGCAGCTACACACATTCTACAATGGTTTGGGGAGTTCCATGAGAACATTAGTAGATTGCCGCAGCTGGTGGAGCACTTTTAGGGAAACCCATCAAGCCGCTTGGGACTTATTGGAGGAAATGGCTGCAAATGCCTATAAATGGCCATCAGAAAGAGCATTTTTGAAAAAACTTTTTGGAATATAAGAAAATGATGTGCTAACCAAACTTTCCACTCAGGTCGAGACATTAGCCAAGCAACTCGGAAACTTGACAGCCAATGCCATTCATACTCAGACAGCATCCTGTGATTTTTGTGGAGGGAACCATTCCAACGGCAATGCGATGAAGACCAGACAGGTCAAGCATTCTTTGTGGGCAACAAGCAACCAAATAACCTATACTCCAACACATATAACCCAGGATGGAGGAATCATCCAAACTTCTTGTGGAAAAACAATGATCGACCCAGACAACCATATCCGCCACCACTTCAACAACAGCAGGCCAACAAACCGTCGCTTGAAGAAGCACTTGCTCAGCTCACCGCAAGCACTACTCAATTTATGACGAGAACAGACACCACACTCCAGAATCAAACTGCTTCCATTCGAAATCTGGAGGTACAAATGGGTCAAATCTTGAATTTACTGACTACAAGACCTTAAGGAATCTTACCAAGCAACATAGAGACCAATCTTAGGGAGCACCTGAAGGCTGTCACATTACGAAGCGGTAAAATACTGAAAGAGCCTGTCAAAAGAACAAATAAGAAAGAATGATCAAGTAAAATAAAAGAAGAATTGATGATTGAACAAAAAGAAGTAGAGAAGACAAAGTCAAAGTTGTTTCCAGACAATTCGCCACCATACAAACCACCATTACCCTTCCCTCAGAGATTTCAGAAGCAGAAACTAGAAAAACAATTTTCTAAATTTCTAGAAGTTTTTAAGAAACTACAAATTAATATTCCTTTTGTAGATGCTCTGGAACAAATGCCCAGCTATGTGAAGTTCATGAAGGAAATCCTATCAAATAAAAGGAAGCTGGAAGAACATGAAACGGTAGCTTTGACCGAAGAATGTAGTGCAATCTTGCAGAAAAAGCTACCGCCCAAACTCAAAGATCCAGGGAGTTTCACAATTCCTTATACCATTGGTGATTCATTCTTTGATAAAGCATTATGTGATCTTGGTGCAAATATCAACTTAATGTCATTCTCCGTTTTCAAGAAACTTGGCTTTGGAGAAGCAAAACCTACTACAGTATCGTTGCAGCTAGCTAATCGATCAATCAAATATCCAAGGGGAATCATAAAAGATGTACTGGTCAAAGTGGATAAGTTCATATTTCCCGCGAATTTTATTGTGCTAGACATGGAGGAAGATCAAGAAATATCCATCATCTTGGGTAGACCATTTCTAGTAACAGGAAGAACCCTTATTGATGTACAGAAAGGTCAACTCATACTCAGAGTTCAAGATGAAGAGGTGACCTTCAATGTGCTAAAAGCCCTCAAACATCCACATGATGTTGACAACTATATGAGGGTAGATGTAGTAGGTGAATGTATCAAAGAAGTACATCAAATCATCACTCCAAAAGATCCACTTGAAGCTTGCTTACATGGAGCAACAAACTCAGAAAGTCCGAACATCATGGAATGTGTTAACCAACTGGAAGCTTCACCTCCCATCTTTTTCAGATGACCTTTCGAGGAGCTTGGAGCAAGTAAGAAACAACCGGTACCATCAACAAAAAACCACCAGAATTGGAGCTCAAACCACTTCCAGTTCATCTCAAATACGCATTCTTAGGTACCTCATCTACACTACCTGTCATTATTTTATCTTCTTTAAGTAGAGAACAAGAGGAAAAGCTTTTGAGAGTACTACGAGAACACAAGATGGCTATTGGATGGTCGATAGCAGACATCAAAGGAATCAGCCCATCTATATGCCAACACAAAATTCTTATGGAGGATAAGTACCGGCCATCCATCGAGCACTAATGACGTTTAAATCCAAACATGAAGGAGGTTGTCCGAGCAGAGGTACTTAACCTTTTGGATGCAGGTATCATCTATCCTATTTCGGACAGCACATGGGTAAGCCCGGTACAAGTGGTACCAAAGAAATGAGGCATGACAGTAGTCACCAATGAAAACAATGAGCTGATTCCAACACGAACAGTAACCGGATAGAGAGTGTGCATTGGTTATAGGAAACTAAATAAGGCGACCAGGAAAGATCATTTCCCTTTACCTTTCATTGATCAAATGCTCGACAGATTAGCAGGTCACCCTTACTACTGTTTCCTAGACGGTTATTCTGGTTACAATCAGATTTCTATAGCACCTGAGGACCAAGAAAAGACTACATTCACATGCCCATATGAAATGTTCGCGTTTCGGAGAATGCCGTTTGGTCTATGCAATGCACCAGCCACCTTCCAACGGTGCATGATGTCAATTTTTTCAAACATGGTGGAGCGCTTCATTGAGGTATTTATGGATGATTTTTCAGTATTTGGCTCATCATTTGATTCTTGTTTGGATAACTTAGTACAAGTACTAAAAAGATGCGAAGAGACAAACCTGATTCTTAATTGGGAGAAATGCCATTTCATGGTACAAGAAGGGATCGTCTTAGGTCATAAAGTTTCAACTAAGGGCATCGAGGTTGATAGAGCCAAGATTGAGGCAATTGAGAAGCTACCACCACCAACATCTGTTAAAGGCATTCGAAATTTCTTAGGGCATGCAGGGTTTTACAGAAGATTCATCAAGGACTTCTCGAAGATCACAAAGCCATTATGCAATTTGCTCGAGAAGGGTGTTTTATTCCACTTCGATGATACATGTAGAGAGGCATTTGAGATATTGAAAAAGACACTTGTGACAGCCCCAGTCGTTGTTGCACCTGACTGGGCTTTACCGTTCGAGCTTATGTGTGATGCTAGCGATTATGCCATTGGAGCCGTACTAGGGCAACGTATTGGTAAGGTTTTTCATACCATTTATTATGTTAGCCGTACACTAACCGATGCACAGGTCAATTATGCTACCACTGATAAAGAGCTTCTAGCTGTAGTCTTCGCATTCGACAAATTTCAGCCATACTTGATCGGTTACAAAGTCATTGTATTCATGGATCAGTCAGCCATCAAGTACCTTTTGGAGAAAAACGATGCCAAACCACGCCTAATCCGATGGGTCCTTTTACTACAAGAGTTTGATTTAGAGATTCGAGATAAGAAGGAAAGTGAAAATGTGGTGGCCGACCATCTTTCTAGACTAGAGCAACGAGGGGATAAGGAGGATCTTGACATAGCAATTAAAGAGACTTTCCCTAATGAACAACTCTTTGTTCTGGATACAAGCAATGTTCCATGATATGTTGATTTTGTTAATTTTCTTTCTCACAAAATTTATCCACCTGATATTTCATGGCAGCAAAAGAAGAAATTCTTGGCAGATGTAAAACATTACTATTAGGATGAGCCGTTCTTGTACAAGTTATGTCCAGATCAGATCCTTCGACGATGCGTCTCAAAAGATGAAGCACGAGATATTCTCCACCATTGTCATTCTTCTGATTATGGTGGACATTTTGGGGTCAATCGAATTGCAGGCAAAATTCTTCAATCCGAATACTATTGGCCCACCATTTTTAAGGATGCTCAATCGTATGTTGCTACATGCGATCAGTGCCAACGCACAGGCAACATTTCGCGAAGGCATGAGATGCCTTTAAACAATATTTTGGAAGTGCAGTTGTTCGATGTTTGGGGTATCGATTTCATGGGACCATTTCCACCGTCTTTCAAGAATCTCTATATTTTGGTGGCTGTGGATTATGTGTCAAACTGGGTTGAAGCCATTACCACGCCAACTAATGACTCTAAAGTGGTGGTAAATTTTCTGCGTAGAAATATCTTCACCAGATTTGGAACTCCTAGAGCAATCATCAGTGATGAAGGGAAGCATTTTTGCAACAGGTATTTTGATGCTCTTCTAGCCAAATATGGGGTCAAACACAAAGTTGCTACGGCCTATCACCCCCAAACAAATGGCCAAGCTGAAATTTTCAATCGAGAATTGAAATAGATTTTGGAAAAGACGGTAAGTGCATCTCAAAAAGACTGGTCGAAAAAGCTTGATGATGCATTATGGGCCTACAGAATAGCATTTAAAACGTCGATTGGGATGTCTCCATACAAGTTGGTATTTGGAAAAGCATGTCATCTACCTGTTGAACTGGAGCACCGTGCATATTGGGCTATCAAAAAGTTGAATTTCGACATAAAAGCATCAGGAGCTATGCGAAGATTGCAACTCAATGAGATGGATGAACTTTGTCATGATGCATATGAAAATGCTAAGCTGTACAAAGAACGTACCAAAAAGTGGCATGATCAACGTATCCTAAACAAGGATTTCACTCCAGGACAGAAGGTTCTTTTGTTTAATTTGCGATTACGTTTGTTCCCAGGTAAGTTACGCTCTAGATGGTCTGGGCCTTTCACAGTTATTCAAGTTTTTCCACATGGTGCTGTTGAAATTCAAAGTGCAGATCGTCGTTTCAAAGTCAACGGACAACGACTTAAAGTTTACATGGATGGTGGAGAACCTCAACAGAAATCCACTATCGCGCTTTCAGACCCGACTTAAGGCATTTTTCAACAGTCAAGCTAACGACTATAAATTAAGCGCTTCTTGGGAGGCAACCCAAGTTTTTTCTCTTTTTAGCTAGTTTTTCTTTGTTTATGTGTTATTGTGTTCTTTATGTGTTTTTGTTTTTCTTTGATAATTTTCCTTTCTCTTTCAGAGATGGAGACAAGTCTTGCAGCACTGAAAAATCATTTCCCTACTCTACCCCAAGATGTACTTAAAAAGATCTACAAATACAGAGTTGAAAGAATGAGGGCACTAACATGTTTAGGTCTTCCAGAGAATATTCGATGGATCATTGAAGCTAAGGTACGTCTAGCAGGTGAGTTGAATGATACATTCATTAAACGTTTACCAGGTTTGGGAAGAAGTTCTTACTCAAAGAATAGGAGAGCTAAGAGAATGAGAGTCTGCCATAAGTGTGCCAGATGGAACTGCAACACAAGCTGTAAAAATCCTGGATATTTATCCGTAAATCGAGAAGATAAACTTAAATGTATAAAGGATGGGCTGAGTAAGGAATCTCTGGATAACATCCGTGAGACTCTTGAGACACAACCTTGTGGGAAAGTTCAATGCATTCTTTTAGATTTATGGGAGTTATTTAGTAAAGAGAAACAGCGTTATAGTCTTAGGAATCTGACTTTAAAAGACCCTGTTTGCCAGTTTATAAGAAAACTGGATGGGAAGCCAATCCTCAACTCATAGAAGTTGTTTAAGCCGTTTCTGGACGTAAAACCAGATAAAGATGTGAGCCACAATCACAACTACTATAGAATCATTTTTTCTTTGTTTAGCAGCGTGTTTAAAACATTTTCGATAATTGTGTTTACTTTTTTGACATTTCTGTACCTGTCATTTTGGATTTTTTAGCTCATTTCAAACTTTCTTGATAATTGTGTTTACTTTTTGACGTTTCATCACCTAACATTTTGAATTCTTTTATTTTTAGCAGCCCTTTTTGAAACTTTTTCGATGTCTGTGTTTAGTTTTTGACGTTTTGTCACCGAACTTTTTGAATTTTGTATTTTTAGCGGCTTGTTTTAATTTCTTTTCGAAGATTGTGCTTTCTTTTTGATATTTCTACACTTAATATTTTATTTTCCCTCTGACCAATATTGTTTAGCATCGTATAACTGTTCTTTTACTCTTTCATTTTCTTTAAATAAGCGTTTATGACTGATAACAAATAATTAGTTTTTTTTTATGAAAAAAAAAATATATGGCAGAGTCCTCGAGCAGCAAATTCAAAAACATCTGTGTTTTTTGTAGCCCAAAGTTTGGTCTAAGTACACAATATGCAAAAGCAGCAGTTGAACTTGGTAAGGCTTTAGTTGCTCGAAACATAAATTTGGTATATGGGGGAGGCAGTTTAGGACTGAGGGGTTCTGTCGCAGTAACTGCAAATGTTGCAGGCAGCAGAATCCTAGGTGTCGTAGTAAAGCCTTTGGCTAAAAGGAAAGATATCATCGGTACGAGTATAAGTAATGAGCTTCAAGTCACGAGCTTACATGGGCGAATGGCGTACATGTTACTCAGTGCTGATGCTTTTATCGCGTTACCTGATGGTTTGGAAACATTTGAAGAAATCTTCAACATTGCATCCTGGGCACATTTCAACATTCACAAAAAGCCATTAGGTTTGCTTAATACTAACGGTTTTTATGATGATTTATTGGCTTTTATTGATCATGCTGTAGAACAGGGTTTTATGACTCAAGCAAACCGGCGTATTCTAGTCTCAGCTTTAAGTGCTAATGAACTGATTGACCAACTGCAAGACTTTGTGCCCGAAGTTGATCCAATCATGTCGCAGGTGGTTTGGAATTTTGAAGCAAGCGATAACAAGAAGCGTACACTGGTCTTAATCTCCGGTTGTAACTTTCTTATCCTATGGTTTTATTAATAGCATTTCCATTTGAGTTTTTCTTCTTTTTATTTTACTAGACATTAGGGACACTGTCTCAAATAAGTTTGGGGGTAGAGTTTGCTATTATTAAAACCATAAGATTCAAAAAAAACTGGTCCGAGTTGAAACCAAAAGATGGTAGAGTAAGGAGTATTTTTATGCTCCTGATACGCATCTTTGTTTTTATTTCAAAAAAAAAAAAATTCATTATTTGTTTGATTTCTGCCCTAACAAGTCGACTAATTACTTTGTGTATATTAATGGAGTCTTGATACATGTTTTTGGTTGAATATCTTTACTAAGGAATAGCCATGAACATCTTTGCATCATTTGAAACTTTTGAATGCCATAATCTTAGTTAATTGAGTAGATGAACATTATGTTTACATGAATTATGGACTATTAGTGGAGATTACCCTTGGTGAGGATTTGAGTTTTTTAAACGTTTCATTTTGAGAGATTTATTTGTTTTTACTCTTAAACACTCTTCGCTTTGTTCTTAATAAATGATCTCTATAGGTTTTGCATTGAATACTAAAGAACAATTCATCATTAAAGATAACATGAGTTGCTTTGATTTGAAAATTGGATCGACTTCTTAGAAGTAATATAGGTCATTTTTGCTCCACAAAAGCCTACTTTCCTACTTTAAATTGAAACACATCATAAAACCTTTGAAGCCAAACACTTTAAACATTTTTCTCTGTTTACCTTTATTAAATGACCCTATTGAGCCTTTAAATTTAGTCATACCTTATGAAGTTTGGGATCATGCTATGAAGTAAAAGAGGAGAAGGGAATTGAAGTATTAACATTTACATTATGTGTTTCTAAAAAAAAAAAAAAAAAGAGAAGTTGTGATGAATTAAAGAGAATAAATGAAGTACTTTGGCATAATCATAAGTTCTTGTTGAACCTGTACCTTAAAATTTCTTACATGTCAATTAACCATAGCCCAAATACAATCTTTAATAAAGCCTATTGATCTTCAAGAGGAAGTCCAATTTGAGAGTTGAAGTATGTCATTATGCTCTATCTACGTTCTTAGTAATTGATTCCAATCATGAGATCTATTCACTTAAAAGTGCTGTTCTTTTTAAATGTCTATATTCATATATGATGTAAATGACGCTTGCTATGCCTTTACATAACCTCTATCACATATGATTGCATGAGTGTTTGCTTTAGGATTCATGAAGGTTATAAGAGATATCTTGTAAGGATTAGAGTCGAAGCGAAATAAGTCCATAACATGTGAATATGATGTTTTGAAATGAAATTGCTTTGAAAGTGGTGTGAGATTGTTGATGATTATGTTTTAGATCATTAGTGACTTATCCTTAGTCCTGATTCAAGATCATACATGCATGAGATTTCTGTTAATTTGTATTTAGTGAGATGTTGATGAGTTATGGGTGGAATCGTTTAACGTTTGTGGGTATCGTTGCTGGTAAACCCGCAGGAGACACAACTCCTCCTGCTAGGGACACCTAGGGGTTTAAAAGTTTGTGGCATACGCTCAATGTCATCGTGTTTACCTAAGAAAATGGATTGTATTTTTTATGTTTGTAGCTTAGGTTGTTATTTTTAGTTTTGCTTGAGGACAAGCAAAATCTTAAGTTTGGGGGTGTGATAACTCTATTTTTATAGAGTTATTTTATCTTTTTAAACTTAAATTCTTGTTCAGTTCTTGATATTTTTATTTTTATTAAGTAAATTATTTTATATTTTTGTATTTTTACTTTCAGAATAAAATTGGTGAAAAAAAGCACACGTAGACCCCACCAAATACTATTGTCCGAGACAAGATCATCACTACAAAATAAATGTCATTCGAAGCAGTTCATTGCCTCAAGAATTACTCGAATCAGAAATCGCATCAAAAAGTTATCGCAATTTAAAGATCGAGTATTCTAGAAGTAAATATTATGTCATGCTGATGTAAGGAATGATGTAATCAAAATTATGATGTAAACAATGATGTAATATTAAAGTTGACTTTGAATGAGGTAGGTGAACGATGATGCAAGCAATGATGCAATATGAAAGTTGACTTTGAATGAGGTAGGTGAATGATGATGCAAGCGATGATGTAAAATTGTGGAAAATTAGGAAACGATGATGCAATCGATGATGTAATTGGAGGTGAACTTAGCCTATAAATAGGCTTTAGAATCACCATTCCAAGCATTCCATCACAAACCAAAACAATAAGTAGTTTAAAGAAAGAGAGAGAGAGCTTGGAGAGGAGGAGCAAAGCAGAGGAAGAAATTCTACGGTGAAGCTTCAATCCACTAAGTCTTTTTATCTTTTGTTATGTTTAATCTTCTAGTTTTTGTAATTTCTATTATGGAGTAGATTTGTTTTCTAAGGTTATGATGTAGCCTAAACTTTGATGTTCCAACCCTTTGTTCAATTCAATTAATGATTTTCTATCTTAGTTGATGCATTTAATACTGTTCTTAATGCTTCTAAATAATTGGCCACTATTTAGTTGAATTGTTAATCATAATGATAGCGGAAGCTGATTTATGTGTCTAGTTCATTGTATTTAATGTCATAAATTACATGTAGGATAGGAATATACCTGCATGGTTTGTGTAGTCTATAAAAGAGATCCATAAATCTTAATGAATCCTTTAATGTTTTTAACTTGCATAAGAACATACCAGTTAGTCTTTATATGATATTTTCCTTAGACCTCAGGAGAGGCTATGTGAATAATTCAGGGAATCTCGACTAGCAACTGGATAGTTAATTTTTGTTAAAAAGAATAAAGGGAATGAACAGATTAGTTATGGTGAAATCATAATCTTAGAGTTTTAAGTTATTGAATTAATTTCATTCATATTTATAGTTAAATTTAGTTATAGTTATCAATTCCTGAAATCAAATTGCGCTTACCAAATAAAAAGTGAGTTATTTCAATTTTGGGCATTAATTAACATCAATCCTCGTGGGATGATACTTTTCTCATCACTTTATTACTTGTTCGGCTCGTCCACTTGCTATTTTGCATAACAGCGGCGTCAAAGAGAACAACCAACAATCCGACGACGGCGTGACCTACAAATAAAGGATGCGTGGCAGGGTTTGAATTTGATGACGATAGCCAAAAAAAAAATAAAACTGAGAAAATAAAGGAAGTATAAGAACAAAATAAAAGGAAGAAGAAAAAAGAAGAGGAAGACCTCACCTGTCGGTGAACCACTGTCGACAGCATTGCGGTGGAGAGAGGTCCACATATCTCTGATGGTTGAGAATCGACAGTGAGAGAGGAAGAGCTCACCCGTAGATTCTTTGAGAGAGAATGACAGATAAATGTTAGATAGAGAGGTAATGAATGACGGCGGGTTTGGTCGGTGGTGGGTGGAGGTGTGATGATAGGTCACGATTCCTAGAGAGAGAATGAGAGAAAAAAGTTTGTAGAGAGAGTGATAATGTTGGTGAATGTGACTCACAAAAGGGGTGAGTTAGTGATAATTAGTAAAATAATCAAGGGTATTCTTGTCCAAAAAAAGCTAATCTAAAATGATTTAAAACAAATGAGTTATTTTTCAATTGGGTCATCCAAAAAAGTTTACATTTCAATAAAGCCCTATTGTTTAGAATTTATATTGGGTCTCCTCAGTCAAATTTCTTGGTTTTCAAGCTGCTATTAGTGTAATTTGAAGGAAACAACAAACTAAAACTGTACCAATAACCCAAGTTTCCTTTGAGCTCCATTTGTCAGATTAAAAGTGGGTTCTTCCAGTTGGCTCAATGAGTTCAAACATGTAGAGATTTTGTATTGGGCTGAGTGTAGAGAGACATTTTTGGGTTTGACAAACGAACTTCAACTTCTTAGGTGGGGACAAAGTGGCAGCACTTCGCCGAATCATTCCACCAGCAGTGCCAGGGATTGTGTTCTTGTCCAACGGGCAAAGCGAAGAGGAGGCAACAGTGAACCTAAATGCCATGAGCAAGCTAGAGAGGTGTTAAAGGCTTGGACACTCTCATTCTCATTTGGACGAGCCCTTCATCAAAGCACACTCTAGACATGGGGTGGAAAGAAGGAGAATGTAGCCAAAACTCAGGAGGCATTCCTAGCTAGGTGCAAGGCAAATTCTGAGGCCACCCTTGGCCAATACACTGGCTCTGGTGCTGGTGGATTGGCTTCTGAGATTTTGTACATTAAAGGTTACAGGTACTACATGTGGTTCATTTGTTCTTTTATATATTGGGGTAGGGATATATGACAATTGTCTGATGTTGAACTTCTAATTTCTCTTCTCATAACTGTATGTGTGCTTACTTTTGGTTGATATTCGATTCATATTATCAGGTACATTTTTGAGTATTCCATTTTGTATGTTTTCCTAATTCATGTAAGGATTTCAAATTTTTTTCTTACAAAATGTGCATTAAACTACACGTTATTTGAAGTTTTGAAATCATTGTGATGAGAAATAAAAAATAGAACTTAATTTTTAGTTATTATGATATTATATAGATATATTTGATAAATCGACATTAAAAGATAAGACTATAAAAATATGCATGAGTAATGACAGTAGTTCAATTTCAAGATACAAATAAAGTTATAAGGTATACAAGCTTGTACAATGGCCTAATGAACAAGAAAGGCCTTGGAGGGAGAACATTCTCATGACCAACTGCATCAAACAAGTACGTACAAATTAAAACCACAGAACTAAATTGGTGTCCTTTACATGATTGTCATTGAACATACACTTATTTTGAAAATGTGGACTGCACATAACCGTGGTAGAATGAAAGCACAAGCTCCAAAAGCCCACCATGGAGAGTCTATCATCTCATTGTCTTTGATCAGTTCATACATACTGAGTTTGATTTAGGAAATAAATACAAAACTAGGCATGGGAGAACCTTCTTTTTGCTTGAAGAGTAACATGGAAAGGTGGCAGTTCTTGTACTCATCGGTTCTTATAGAAATCATTAGTCATCCTAATGGAGAGAGAGAGAGAGAGAGAGACGAATTAAGTAGATGTTTTACACATGAAAGAAGTAATGATGCCAAAAAGAAAACGAAGTCTACATAAAGGGAGAAGAAAGAACGTTGCTCACCATGTTAGAGCAAATTTTTCAAGCATCTCACATGCTATTGCATTCATTTTCCATCAACCAATTTAACAATATTATGCAGAAGCAAGTTTAAACTGTCAAACTGTGGTCCTGGCCCTGCAGCTTGGGGATTGCTTTTTATTACCTCAGAGAAAAACTCCAAAAGCCCACCGTGGAGGGTCCATTATCTCACTGCCTTTGATCTTTTCATGCATAGCAAGGCTGTTGCAGATAAAAGAAATACACGACTGGGCAAGGGAGAATCTTCCTCAAGATTGAAATGTAAATGAAAAGGTGATGGTTCATGTATTTGCCGATTCTTATAGAGATTGTTTGATTTATCCGAAATGAAAAGAGAGATAAATTGAGGCATTCTTAAGCTCACCATGTCTATTGCATTTTTAAACTCATAAAAGCTATTCGAACCGTTTCATCATAAAGAAGCTTCACTCAAATGCTCATTTGTTGCCGGATCCTTGATATTGCCATGTCCCTGTTCTTGGAATTGAGCACTCTGCGCTGAGTTTCCACTGGCTAAAGAGACTTATCCCTAGGACCAAAGAGGCATGAAACAAGACATACTACAATATTAAATTATCATAAGATGCTAGAAAGATTGAAAATGTAAAACAACAATAGTATTACATGTTTTCTTCATACATGAAGACATTTGTCGACTCAAATCTAACTTTGGTATTCTTATAGAGATGATCAAACGAACTATCTTGAACTCCAAACTAGTTTTGTGCTGATGAAAGCAGTATCTCAGATGTCATGAAAACCAAGGATGATTGGCATTTTCTTAAAGTTCATAAGATACATATTTCAAAAAAAATGCATAGCGGAGCAAGACACGATATATATATATATATATATATTGAGAGCAAGAGGTAAGACAATACAAATTGTAACAACAGAGAAGCAATTCTATACGCAAGCAAATAAATGTACAATACCAGAGAATATTTAGACAAGATGCATGTTTCATTGAAACATATTTGCTTAAGGACACGTAATTTAAGCACTCCAAATCTAAAGCCGCAAGAGTTTATTTGACTGTTGTGGCATTGTCACAAGATGGAGCAAATGAACTAATCATTTATTTCAGAATTACTAAACAAACTACAATTTCATCTCATCAAAAAATTCTAACTATTAATTGACTTGGATATGCCAGTAATAATATCTGAATGAGTTTAGATTGCAGTCTCAAAGATAAAACTAGTTAACAGTCAACAATACCGATAATTTTTAATGAAATGAAAATGATTTTGGAATATCATCTTCATCTATTAAAGTTTATTTATAAAAGCAAGGTCGAAAATACTGACGTGAAGTAGCAGAAGGTGCCAAATAAAAGAAACATTTGAGAAAACTTTGATGCCTTGCCAACATCGCCTCCATTTAGTCCTCCTCATCCATCAACTTAAGGGTGCATGCATGCCATCTACCAAATTTCTACAAATTTACTTACCTCTTTCAATTATGTTTTGCCCCAATAGTTCTATGAGGCGAATAGTGATGAAAACTATGTTTTCGAGTATCAGCAGACCACAATTCCAGTAAAACTAAGATTCAAGGTCCAACTGGAGGCCATCCAGTGATTCTAGATTTTCTAATTTTTTCCCACTAAAAGTCAAAAGTAAAAACCAAGAAGGATAAAACAGATGCATAAATAGAAACAAAGGAACTTGAATTGTGTTTAAAAGCTAATTTTACCAAGTGAGGCATTAATGAATACCAGAACAACACACAGGCTCAAAAAGGTTCACTAAGCATTGTCCATAAGCACCTATGAAGCTTTCCTTCTCAGTGATCATTAAATTCTGGCAGCTCCCGAAGTTGTTTCTTATACGAATCTTGGTATTCATCCATATTGAAAAGAAAATGAATTAAAATGATAGTCTAGTGAAAGAGTAAAAAAGGAAGTCTATCTAGGAAGAAGGGATATAGTTCCTCACCAAGAAATACTTCAGGTAAATTATGTGAACACCAATCATTCTAGTACTAGCCAGTTCTGTTTCTACTTGGACTGACTTAAATGCTGATACCCAAATTTTTTCCTTCAACAGTTTTGCTTTCTGCTTTAAAAAAGGGTATCGGCACATCCTCTTTTGCACAACCAAGCACTCTATACCAGAAACACGGATGATTAAAAGATGTTGGTGATATATTGTACAATCACAGTTCACATGTTTTCAAAAGCTAAACAAAAAATCATTTCAAAATGATAGTTAAACATAGAAATGGGGCAATGATATCATTAGACAAATCTCATATGGATTTTAAAGTAGTAATATGCTTAAGTTCAAAAGGCAAGAAGATTTGTTGACATGAAAAGATGAGATCAAAGTGTTTTGTAGAATTGAATAACATATCAAATAGTAAGACAAAACAGTTATTTATGTATTGAACTCTAAAAATGTTTTGCATTCTAGTGCATGTCCATCTTCACAAAAATTTTACAACCATCTTCTCAAACTTTGTGTCGGATAATAATCAAATTTCAATTGAACTTATACGAAATGGTTGTTCAACACTGTCAACGTCTAGTTAACATTTCAGTAAATTAACATTGGTAACAAGAAAAATCTTGATAATGTCTAAAGTTAACATACCCGTGATTGAATCTAAACCACGAAGCTAGAATTGTCCATCCTAAGTATCACAACACTGTCAGTGTAAGCCAATCAATTTCTTTTGCATCCTTGAATATTAGCGTATTCATTCTCAATGCTTCCAACTCATCTCAAAACATTACAGCAATGCACGGGATGACAGTTTGGCAAGCAAGGCAGAGAAGATGAGCCACTACATGTTTCAGTATCAAAATAAATACCTAGTTCAAACAGAAATAAATTTCCAAATTGAAAAAATAAGTATCAAGAAATTTTGAAGAACTAAAATTCAACTAAAAAAAGAATGAAATGTTATAGACGTAACATTTTACACATGACAATTATATCCAAATTAGTTAAAAAATGGTGATCAAGAACAGCATTTATGACTAAGACAAGCTTTGATGATTAGCTTTATCATTATCTTTAAGGAAGGAGACCATACTTTGTGCTTACTTGGAGAATAAACATCATAACAGAGACCATACAAGTGCATTGCATAAGCCCAGAAATAGAGATGAACAATTCACTAGTTAAAGGTGCAGCTTAGAGTATTGTTATGCTAGAAGGAAGAAATAACTGGTGTTTTTATAGAGCTCAGAGAGCTGCCATTAATGGTGTTTCTGTTCTAGTAATGCTTTCTCTCAGACATGTTGTCAAACATGTGAGTCTCTTCATTCACTATCTTCATTTTTACATAACTAATAAATGATTAAACAAAAATTAAAGTGTGTGATATGATCAATCATAAAAATAAAGATGTTAGAATAATAACATACCTGTAACATGAACTTGACTGAGGTTCTTCATCCTTCTCTAGTTCAAAGATGCGTCTGCCATCTATGGTAAGCAGAGGGAAGTTGGAAATCTTGGACCACTCAGCTTCTTTTTCTCCTTTTGCATTCTTCTTTGGACAACCCCAAATGCATAATCTCTGAAGTGAGGATGGCAGGCCTTGCTTTGGAAAGCATGTAAGTTTTGGGCAATGCCATTGGCAAGTGTCTAACTAGCATCAATGTTGAAAACAGGTGCCCGTGCCAGCAGTACTATAAAGGCTGGAGTTAGATTTGCCAAGTGGCGTGCTGTCTTGAGAATCAGCCCCAACGAGCCATCCGAATTGTCAATCCAGCAAAATGCACAGGGCCTGAAACGCTATGCCATCATTTGCCAGGAAAATGGGCTGGTCCCCATTGTTGAACCAGAGGTGTTGACTGATGGGAACCATGATATCAAAAAATGTGCTGCTGTGACTGAAACCGTGCTTGCAGCAGTTTACAAGGCCTTGAATGATCACCATGTTCTGCTTGAAGGCACATTGCTGAATCACTCCAGGATCTGATAAAAACAGAGCACACTGTACCCAAAAGCACCATTAATTACAAGATGTTGAAGATCAATATTGTAAAATCATAGTTAAAAGATTTATTGATTTGAAAAGATGTGATCAAAACATTTTGGAAAACAAAATTCAAGATTTGTTAATTTGAAAAAATGTAATAAAAATATTTTGGAGAACAAAATTCAGTATCAAACAGTAAGACGAAATGAATGTTTATTTACTGACCTCTGAAAATAGTTTGTGTTCAGTCATGGCCCAGCTTCATACGGATTTTACATCTTGCTTCTTTAATTCTTATCAGTTCCTAATCAAAATATTAAAATGGAATCAAGAGATAGTAATGAATTTACCTTCAATTAACGTGGAATGAAACACTGGAAAAGTATTAATTACATACCTAGTTTGAAAATGTTGAGTCACTCACTGCAGATATCTGATTGGAATTTCAATAAATTAGCATCATTAATGTTACGTTATGTTATCATAAAAATTTTGATAATGTTTGAGTTGAAATACCAGAATCATCTATCGTAGAACTTCCATCCAAAGTATCATCCTAAGCGCTTTTACAACAATCCATGGGATTTGTCAAACAAGGCCTGAAGCAAGGCAAAAAGGATGAGTAATAAGTATCATAAACAAGGCATGAAGCAAGGCAAAAAGGATGAGCAATAAGTATCATAAACAAGTATTTAGTTCAAGCAGAAACAAGCTGTCCTTATTGAAATGATGATATCAAGGAGTTTCGGAAGACTAATTTCAACTTCAATAAATGATACGAAAAGATTTTTAAAATGTTCAAAAATTTGAACCTAAATACGAGTTTAACTAAGTGGAACAAGAACAAAATAAAATCCTCTACAAGAAAAAGAAGAAAATAAAATCACCAATTATCTAATTTAAAAAGAAATGTTATTGATAATTAAGGTTTTATACATGAAGATTAATATAACCATTTCAATTAAAAGATAGTAATAAAAAAACTCAAAGACCATACATTGTGCTTACTTGGAGAATGAACATCATAGCAGAGACCATACAAGTGCATCACATGAGCCCAGAAACAGAGATCAACAATTCACTAGTTAAAGGTGCAGCTTAGAGTATTGTTACTCTAGAAGGAAGAAATAACTGGTGCTTTTGTAGAGCTCAAAGAGCTGCAATGAATGGTGTTTATGTTCTAGTAATGCTTTCTCTTGAGGCATTTTGTCAAACATGTGAGTCTCTTTATTAAATGTCTTCATTTTCACATAATCAATAAATGATTAAACAAAGATTAAAGTGTGTGGTATGATTAATCGTAAAAATAAAGATGTTAGAAAAGTAACATACCTATAACATGAACTTGACTGAGCTTCTTCATCCTCCTCTAGTTCACAGATGGATTTTTTATCTATCATAACCTGAAGGATATTGGAAATCTTGGACCACTCTCTTCCTTTATTTCTTTTGCATTCTTCTTTCAGCTTTGGACAACCATCAATGAATAATGCCTGAAGTGAGGATGGCAGGCCTTGCCTTGGAAAGCATTTGAGATTATCGCAAAAACTGATTTCTAGAGATTTAAGTGAGGATGGCAGACCCTGATCTCCTAAAGATGTGAGGTCTGGGCAAAAGCGAATGACCAAAAATTGAAGAGAGGTAAGGTTTTGAAAACCCTGGCTCCATAATTTTTTCAATTTTGGGAAAAAAGAAATTTCCAGTCTAGTTAGAGAAGGCGGTAACATCATTTCCATTTCTTGCTGCAGAACCGAATTCGCTCCATCAATGAGGAGGGACGTTAGAGAGGTGAGATCCTGTAATCCCCACTCAACCAGTGGCCTATACCCATTCACACAAATTCGAAGAGATTTTAGGTTGGTGGGAAATTCTTCTTTTGGATTCAAAAATGTGATACTTGGACATGCTAATATTGTCAAATCTTCAAGAGAGTTGAGGCTGCGCAAGCCAAAGGGTAGCGCTTGTAGCTTCGCACAACCTGCAATACGGAGTCGTCTTAGATTGGTGTCGGCTAGCCCTTCTTCTGGGAAGCATTCAATATTTGGACAACCCACTATTATTAGGTCTCGTAAATGCTTAAGATTGTGGAGGACATTGGGTATTTGAAAGTTTTCACAACACTGTATAGATAAACCTTCAAGGTGTTTGAGTGTACCTGGTAACTGAATAATTGATGATAAGCACGTGAGAGATGAGCATTTAAAGACATGCACTGATACAAGAAGACATGAGTTTGTGTTGTTGCAATTCTCTTTGCCATGTGTTGAACTACAACTTCCCTCTCCATCATCCCACAACCTCTCCAATTTTTCACAACGACATATTATAAGCCGCTTTAGGGATGGGGGTAATTGGCCTTTTACAATAAATGCTAGAGAATCACAACTGTCAATATTTATAATTTCAAGACATTCATTCTTCACTTTCATCTCCTCGGGTAATGAGATTAAAGCATTGCAATGGAGAATCTCAAGTCTATTCAGATAAGGAAGGGAACAAACCTCAGGAAATGAAATAATATTTGAGCAATATGAAATAACCAGCATTGTGAGAAATTTGATTCTCTGCAACCTGCCCACTGATGGTTTCTCAGGACAAATTTCATGCTCTAGCTGCACCTCAGACCTATTGTGCTTGATTTGTTGAAGTTCAGCTTGTCCAAAGCACTCTTGCATTAGCTGATTGCTAAACTCCGAAATTTTTGATAAAGTCAAGTACCTTATTGATTTGAAGTCCATTGCATTGTCGCATGTGATCCTCTTGCATCCATTTATTTCTATTTTACGAAGCTCTGGAATGTTTGAGAATGAAACCACCAACTGCTCACAATCTTTAATGACAAGTTCCTCCAAAGCAAAAAGATGTCTAGGTAAGCTTCTAGATAATTGGGGGCATTTCTTGATGGAAAGCTTTTCAAGGCGAGAGAATGCAACACCGTACTGATTTTCTTCAATAGGTTTCCAATCTACCCACACTGGCAAATCTTCAAAATAAAGTGCCTTTAAGGATTTAAAAAGTTGACCCTCCCCATAAAACTCAGAACTTATACATGTTAATAGTTTCATCCCCTTTATTGTAAGCTTTTCAAGTGAGCCCAATATCCCAAGTGAAGGTAATTCTGTACATTTCTCACAGTTCTCCAATCTTAATACTTTCATTTTGGAATACGATGCGTCTCCTACCCAACATGGAAATTTTGTACCACTATAACATGTGATTCTGAGCCCTTGTAAACTTTCATGAGGTTGTAGCATGTCAAGTATGTTTTCTTCTATAACCTCACTTTGTGACCTGTGAAATTCATATTCCCATTTTAGCCACAACTCTTCTAAGTATTTCTTATCTCTTAATATTTTTTTGATCACAACTAATGACGTTATCTAAATTTGAAATACATAATTCTCCATGAAGCATGCTTAAACTCATCAAATTTTTTAAGTTGGAATATACACCCTTACCCACAATAAAATTAGATAATTTCTGCAAATTTTGTAATTTTTCTATTCCCAAAGGCATCTCTTTGATTAAAAACGCACCATAAATGTCAAGGTGACGCAATTTTATCAAATATTTGAAGTTGGAAAGCAACTTCACTAAACAAGAACAATATCTCAACAACAAAATCTGCAGATTGTACAATAGGCATGTTGACTCAGGTAAGCTTCTAATCAAACTACCAGAAAGATTTAGGTACCTTAAATGTTTCAAGCTTCCTATTGGAATAGGTACCTCCGCAATATAATATGCTGGTAGAGATAGCACCCTTAGTCGTTTGAGTTTTGGCAATAAATCAAAAAGGACCGATTTAGTTATATACTTAATACCAATACCGATTCCTTGTGAAATTGGGAAGAATGTCCTTATTCTTGCCATTAAATCCTCACATTCTTGGAAGACTTCAAACCTTTTCTCGCCATCGTACCTCACAGAAGTGTAAGAAACATGAAGAACTTTTTTCAACCTTCCCAAATGCCTATTCGCAGCTGATACATCATCCAATCTCAAACTTCTTTCTCCGAAAGCCCATTGAGCTAGATCGTGGATGAGATCGTGCATTACAAATTTGTGACATTTGCCGCTACTTGATTGTTGAAACAGTGACCTTCCCAATAAATCAGAAAAGTATTTATATCCTAACTCTTCTATCTGCTCATCTTCTGTTGACTGCTGAACAAGTCCTTCGGCTATCCACAAGAGCACGACATCCTCAATTTCAAACTCATGATCTTTGGGAAAAATTGAGCAATACGCAAAACAACTCCTTAGATGGGAAGAAAGATGATGATAACTCACTTTTAAGGCTGCAGGGATCTCACTTCCATCTTTTTCTGACAGATCCCACAATTTGTTGTTTAGTATTCCCAACCACCCATCCATTTGCTCTGAGCGTAAAAGGCCACCTAGAGTCTTTGCTGCTAAGGGTAAGCCTTTGCTCTTTTCAATGACTTTTTCACGTATTAACTCAATCTCATGATGTTCTTGGACAGCTCCCTTCTCAAATGCACACATAGAAAACACTAACCAACAATCATCAGGTTTTAGGAGTCTTACTCGCTGAAATCCGCTGGGCCGTAGTTTTAATGCAACACCTTCAACACGTGTTGTCACGATTATCCTACTTCCCGCTGCACTTGCTCTGAAAGGGGATTGCAGGATCTGCCATTTGCCGTAATCACTACTCCAAACATCATCCAACACAAGTAGGAACTTTTTTCCAACTACTCGTTCCTTCAATCGATCTTGAACAGTAGCTAAATCATTTAGCTGGGAAGAAGAGCCAGTAATGTTCTCAAGAATTGACTTTGAGATTCTGGTAACATCAAACTCACCATCAGATACACAAACCCATGCATTGACCTCGAATTCCACCTTTGCAGCAACGAACACCTCCCGAGCCAGCGTGGTTTTACCGACTCCTCCCATGCCCACAATGGGTATTACGAGGAAGTTGGCATCAGTTGGATCATTTTTCAACACCATTTCAAGTAGTATCTTCTTATCTTCATCTCTTCCATAAACAACAGGTTCAGTTGGATGAGCTGAAGTCGGTGGTCTCGACGGTGCAGCGCTAGATCTTGATGATGCCCCTTCCATGGTCACTTTCAATCCAAGGCCTTGTCTAAGTTGACAGAGGTCGTTGAATCGGGTAGTGATATCATTAACCTTAGACCTCATATGAAAACGGAACCTAATGGCATCCAGACTCCAGTTGCAGAAACCAGCAGGGACGTGCTTCCAAAACTTGCTAGACTGTAGTTGATCCATCTTCATCTTCCTTGCAGTAGCCTCGTACTCAAACTCATCGAGCATGCCCTCCGCATCATAAGCCAATTCTTCCAGATCATCCAGCCATTTCTTCACAGCCTTGTCTGTCAGTTGCTTCTCCTCTGCGTCCCCGAGCACTCCATTGATCATCTCCAGAGTCCTTCGCCACTTGTTGATCTTCGTCTCGAGCCCCTCTTGACGCAGAAATCGCACCAACTCAGGAGAAGTCAATGCCTTAAGTAAGGCACCGAGAAAGGCACCGATAAAGGTTTCACCCAAAGGCATGGTTTTTAGTTTTGTTGGTCGAAAGAAAGGAATTGAGTAAAGGATTGTCTAACACAAGCAAAGCAAACAATGAGAGGAAACAGATGTAAATCGATCGGAGAGACCTGTTATTTATTATTTATTATTATTTATTTTTTGAGAATGACTTGTTTTTTGGTTTTGTGTGTGAAGAGCCTAAATTTCCAACCCAAGGTTGATAATGAAGCACAGTGCTTTCTCTCAAACTGTTGATACTCTTATCAGTGGTTAAAAATATATATATATATTGTGAAACTTTTGGACGATGATATTATAATATTATAATATTTTGTTTTGTTTAAGTCGGTCATAACTGACTTAACCTCATGTATATATATATATATGTGTAAAGCCTCCAGAGAATACATATGCCATCTTTATTGCTTCTGCTCTCTCCTTTTATCTTTATTGCTTTTATTTATTTTATCACCTTTCTCTCTCGCCTCTCTTTCTCAGATCTCATCTTTTTCACACAAAATTTGTCTCAAATCCTTGATAATTTCTCTTTAACCCCTTGCTAACTATTACTTTTATTCTATTCATTTATTTTAATTTTATAACACATTATCAGCACGATTTTGAATCTGAAGTTCTTGATATTCTGACTCTAACTCTAACTGAGAAGTTTGGCTATACCAACCCAATATATGTACGGCTCTACCGACTCAACCAATGTACGGCTCTGCCGACTCAATTATTATACTAACCTTATTGATAATTTATTATTATTATCATGCATTGTATATCTAACTATTTAACTTTATTTATTTATTGTTATATAATATATGTACAGTCTTACCTCTATTATTTATTGGTTTTATTGTATATCCCATGCACGGCTATGCCGGCTCAATATATCATTTATATTAACTAATTGCTTAGTTATTTCTTTTATATTTTATGTTTTTTTATTCTCTTTAATTTATAATGTACTAGAACCTGAAGTTCTGGATCTGAATCAATGAAACATGAAGTTCTAAAAATATATATGAAATTTTTGGCAACCTGAAGCTTCAAATATATTCATAATTTGAATATAATATGAATATTATTTATCATTTTAATTATATCACTAATTGTGGTATTTTATGTATATAGCCATGTCAAATATCGCAAAACCAGAATTTGCTCTACTGGATATATCAGGAAATAACTATCTTTCATGGATCCTTGATGTAGAGCTGTATCTGCAGTCCAAGGGCTTAGTTGATACAATTAGAGATAATAATGAAACATCTCTACAGGATAAAGCAACTGCAATGATCTTTATCCGACGTCATTTACACGAGAGCCTGAAGACTCAATACCTCACAATTAAAGATCCACTGACTCTGTGGAAAAATCTAAAAGACAGATATGACCATCAGAAAACTGTTGTCCTCCCCAGAGCCCGACATGAGTGGAGTACTTTAAGACTCCAAGATTTTAAATCAGTCGCTGATTATAATTTTGCCCTGTTTAAGATAACCTCACAGCTGAACTTGTGTGGTGAAATACTGACTGATGCAGATCTGTTAGAAAAGACATACACTACTTTTCATGTATCTAATGTGCTTCTGCAGCAGCAATATAGGGAACGTAGGTTTACAAAATACTTTGAGTTAATCTCATGTCTTTTAGTGGCAGAACAAAATAATGAGCTTCTGATGAAAAATCATGAACTTCGTCCAGCTGGCGCAGTTGCACTTCCAGAAGCAAATGCTAGCACAAGTAAAGGCCGTGGACGTGGACGCGGACGTAGTAATCATGGTCGTGGTGGGTATAAATTTTCAAGTAATCGAAACCAGAAAAACATCTCTCAAAAGTGGAATGTTTATAATGCTAAACATAACAAGGGCAAAAATGTAGAGAAAAATGCCCCCAAAAATTATGAAGATGTTTGTTTCAGATGCGGCATGTCTGGACACTGGTCTCGTACCTGCCGTACAGCTAAGCATTTGGTTGATCTGTATTAAGCCTCTGTAAAGGGGAAGGAAAAGAAAATTGATACAAATTTTGCAGATAAAGATGATGATCCTATAGACATCACAAGCTTGGACTTATCGGATTTTCTTGATAATGCAGATGGAAAAATGGATTACTCAATTGGTGATGGAGATATCCATACCAATTAGAAAGTTGCCTAGTTAATATAGTCATGTTAACTTTTGTCATGTTAGTACACATTTTTGTAATCTTCTAGAAGTAAGATAATTTATTTTGTCTTGTATTTTGTTATTAACGATGTACTAACATATGGTTTATCTAATGAAAGACGGATATGGATGAATTATCTATTATAAAAAAGGAATGTGCAGATATATGTATTGTCGACAGTGCAACAACACATACTATTCTTCAGAAGAAGAAATATTTCTCAAATTTGTCAGAAATCAAAGCCAAGGTAAATACTATATCAGGTCCTGCAGAACTGGTCGAAGGTTCTGGAAGAGCCATAATCTTATTAACAAATGGTACTAAATTATGTATAAATGGTGCATTATACTCAAGTAGATCTAGAAGAAATCTACTTAGTTTCAAAGATATACGTAGTAACGGATATCATATTGAAACTACAAATGAGAAGAATATTGAATATTTATGCATCACTAAAATTATCTCAGACCAGAAGCGCATTCTAGAAAAACTCAGAGCTTTCTCATCTGGATTGTATTATACAATTATGAAATCAATTGAAACTTATGTAGTTTCAAGCCAGAAGCTCTTAAAACCAATAACATTTCGACTTTGGCATAACCGTCTTGGTCATCCAGGATCTACGATGATGCGTAGAATCATTGAAAATTCTCATGGGCACCCATTGAAGAACCTGAAGATTCTATTATCTAATGATAATATATGCACTGTTTGTTCACAAGGAAAATTGGTAATTAAACCATCCATTTCTAAGGTTGGTTTTGAATCTCCATCTTTTCTACAAAGAATACAAGGAGATATATGTGGACCTATTCATCCACCCAGCGGACCATTCCGTTATTTTATGGTATTAATTGATGCATCAGTAAGGTGGTCACATGTATGTTTATTATCCAGTCGTAACATTGCTTTTGCTAGATTGCTGGCTCAAATCATTAGACTCCGAGCACAATTTCCAGATTATCCTATCAAGAGCATACGACTAGATAATGCTAGTGAATTTACATCAAAAACATTTGATGATTATTGCACATCAATCGGAATTGATATTGAACATCCAGTCCCACATGTACATACCCAGAATGGTCTAGCAGAATCATTCATCAAACGTATCCAGGTGATTGCTAGAACTTTATTGTTACAAACCAAATTACCGGTTTCTGCTTGGGGACATGCTGTTTTACATGCAGCAACATTGATTCGACTTAGGCCCGCAGCTTATCACCAGTACTCTCCATTACAACTTGTACTTGGGCACCAACCTGACATTTCTCATTTACGTATTTTTGGTTGTGCCGTACAAGTCCCTATTGCTCCTCCTCAAAGAACCAAAATGGGACCCCAACGTCGTTTGAGAATATATGTTGGTTTTAATTCACCTTCAATTATCAGATATCTTGAACCACTGACAGGTGATATTTTTACTGCCCGTTTTGCAGATTGTCATTTTGACGAGACAACTTTCCCACCATTAGGGGGAGGAAAAATTTCTCCTGCAGAGAACAAGAAAAATGTCACTATTGGAGAGAAAAATGAGCTATCATGGAATGTAACAACAATATCTCATCTAGATCCTCGTATTACCCAATGTGAAAGCGAGGTACGAAGAATAGTTAATCTTCAGATGATTGCAAATCAGTTGCCAGATATATTTACTGATGCTGCTAAAGTGACAAAATCATACATACCAGCTGCCAATACACCAGCTAGAATAATTGTTCCTATAGAACAATGTAATCAGAATGCAGCAAATGAATCATTTACTGCACGTTAGAAGCTTGGTAGACCAATGGGCTCAAAAGATAGTATTCCCCGGAAACGGAGAATGAAAAATTCTGATTCTTTTAAAAATAATACTCAAACTACAAAATCCATT
The DNA here is from genome assembly GCA_022984855.1 of Dimocarpus longan. NCBI lineage: Eukaryota > Viridiplantae > Streptophyta > Magnoliopsida > Sapindales > Sapindaceae > Dimocarpus > Dimocarpus longan. Next base: position 24,247,299 of record CM041014.1, read on the forward strand.
CTCTCTGAAAAAACAACTCAGAAGAGTTGCCAATCCCTGAAGAGACTAAAACCCCCAAAGAGGCACAAACACTTGATGAGCCACGAAATTCTGAAAATCAAGAAATTTCAATCAATTGTGCCGAAGGTATGTGGAATCGTAATGAAATAATCATCGATGATATATTTTCATATACAGTAGCTTTGAAAGTTATGAACGATGATTATGAACCACATACTGTTAATGAATGTAGACAAAGACACGATTGGCCTGAATGGAAAGATGCAATTCAAGCAGAATTAAGTTCTTTAGCCAAACGTAAGGTCTTTGGACCTGTAGTCCAAACGCCCGAAAATGTCAAACCTGTTGGATATAAATGGGTATTTGTACGGAAACGTAATGAAAAAAATGAGATTGTAAAATATAAAGCAAGGCTTGTTGCACAAGGTTTCTCGCAGAGACCAGGAATTGATTATGATGAGACGTATTCACCAGTGATGGATACAATTACTTTTAGATTCTTGATCAGTTTAGCAGTTTCAGAAGGACTCGAAATGCGGCTTATGGACGTAGTGACAGCATATTTATATGGGTCACTTGATACTGATATCTATATGAAAATTCCTGAAGGATTTAAAATGCCTGAAGCATACAAATCAAAAGCTAACAATGTTTATTCAATTAAATTGCAACGATCCTTGTATGGATTAAAACAATCTGGACGAATGTGGTATAATCGTCTTAGCAAATACCTGACAAATGAAGGATATATTAATAATCTTATATACCCATGTGTATTCATAAAGAAAACAGAATTTGGATTTGCCATTGTTGCAGTTTATGTTGATGATATGAATTTAATCGGAACACCTGAAGAGCTCCGAAAAACTGCTGACTATTTAAAAAGAGAATTTGAGATGAAAGATTTGGGACAAACGAAATATTGTCTCGGCTTGGAAATCGAGCATAAATCACACGGAGTACTTATCCATCAATCAGCATATATTGAAAAAATCCTAAAACGGTTCAATATGGATAAAGCTCACCCTTTGAGTACCCCTATGGTTGTTCGATCTCTTGATCCTAAGAAAGATCCATTTCGACCTAAAGAAGATGATGAACAAATACTTGGTCCAGAAGTACCATATCTAAGTGCAATTGGTGCCTTATTATATTTAGCACAATGTACTAGGCCTGATATTGCTTTTTCAGTAAATTTGTTGGCCAGGTTCAGTTCTGAACCAACACGGCGTCATTGGAATGGTATCAAACATATTTTTCGTTATCTTCGTGGAACAACAGATTTGGGGTTATTCTATTAAAAATCTAATAGTGGTGCGGGTTTGATTGGTTATGCTGATGCTGGATATCTTTCAGATCCTCATAAGGGTCGTTCACAAACTGGGTACGTTTTTACTTATAATGATATAGCAATTTCATGGCGCGCAACAAAACAAACTTTGGTTGCCACATCCTCCAACCATTCTGAAATTCTTGCACTGCATGAAACGAGCCGAGAATGTATATGGTTGAGATCTGTCATTCACCATATTCAAAGTACATGCGAACTATCTACTGCTTCAAATTCTCCCACAATCATATATGAAGACAATGCTGTATGTATTGCTCAAATAAGAGGAGGATACATCAAAGGAGATAGAACCAAACACATCTCACCAAAGTTCTTTTATACTCATGAGCTCCAACAAAGTCAGCAGATTGATGTTAAACAAGTTCGCTCCCCAAATAATCTCGCAGATTTATTCACCAAAACATTACCAACATCAACATTCGAGAAATTGATTTATGGCATTGGAATGCGTCGAGTATGTAAATTACATAATTAATTTTGAAGTATTTTTCAGGGGGAGTATATTAAATCAATGTGGATATATGTGCACTGTACTCTTTTTTCCTTCGATCAGGTTTTGTCCCATTGGGTTTTCCTGATAAAGTTTTTAATGAGGCAGTCATTTTAAGCACATCCAAATATTGTTAAATCCAGAAGATTATAATATTTTTGATCCAGCAGATCATAAAATATCTTTTATTTAGATTTTGAGTTTTTACTGATAGAAATTTTAAATATATTATAATATAATATAATCATCCAAGGGAGAGTATTGTGAAACTTTTGGATGATAATATTATAATAATATTTTGTTTTGTTTAAGTCGGTCATAACCGACTTAACCTCATGTATATATATATGTGTAAAGCCTCCAGAGAATACATACGCCATCTTTATTGCTTCTGCTCTCTCCTTTCATCTTTATTGCTTTTATTTATTTTATCACCTTTCTCTCTCGCCTCTATTTCTCAGATCTCATCTTTTTCACACAAAATTTGTCTCAAATCCTTGGTAATTTCTCTTTAACCCCTTGCTAACTATTACTTTTATTCTATTCATTTATTTTAATTTTATAACAATATATTACTTATATTGAAGACAAAAACATGAATGGCATGCCCTTTATCGTACAAACAATTGTTAGTCATTGTAGGCATTCTCACGTGTTCACATTGTAATGGTTTGCAACACACATCCATTGATTTCATTAGTGTGAAATATTTATAATACAGCCTATATGAACTAGATAAGTACAAGATAAAACAAATCTAAACAAACAACTTAAAGAATGTACAAAGCTAACAATACTACAAAGCTAACAATACAACAGTAAACATGATAAGAGGATAAGATGTAATAGAATGTTGTTATAATAACAACCCCCCTCAAGCTAACGGTGTTAAGGAATTAACCGTAGTGTAAGAACTCAGACTCAATTTAATTCATTTGACATCAATACAACCATGATAAAAATGCATTCAGATGAAGAAAGAAAAAGCAGAACATAAGCACTCAATTTGCTGCACTCTACACGTCTGATTTTTCATTAAGAAATATATATAGATACATGAGTCAATCACAGCCATACACTGTCACAAAATGAGGGATTGGCTATGGTACAAACAACTTTGTTGTTTGTACCATACAAACACATTTGGCTGCCAGCTGGCAGCCAATTGTGTTTGGTGAAACCTGCAGCAACCGATTTCAACCGGTTGCTGCAGTGAAAAATAATAATTTATTAATAATTATTATTTTAATAATAAAAAATATATAATATATATTTTTAATAATTTATTATTAACAGAAAATATAATATACTCTAATTAAAACAAAACATAAAAAAATAAAATAATATTTTATAAAATTTGTTAAAAAATTAAATCAACGATGAAGTTATTCAATGAACAACTTCATCGTTGCTGTGAACAAGTTGTCCAACGTGAACTTGTTCACAGCAACGTCCAAGTTGTTCCATTAACAAGTTGGACGTTGAGGCAACGTCCGAAGTTGTTCCCTCAATAACTTCGGATGTTGGACCTTAGCCAAACGTCCAACTTGTTCCGTGAACAAGTTGGACGTTCAAGTGAACAAGTTCCCCAACGTGAACTTGTTCACACCAACGTCCAAGTTGTTCCATCAACAACTTGGACGTTGAGGCAACGTCCCAAGTTGTTCCCTCAACAACTTGGGACGTTGGACCTCAGCCAAACGTCCAACTTGTTTCTTGAACAAGTTGGACGTTCAAGTGAACAAGTTCCCCAACGTGAACTTGTTCACACCAACGTCCAATTTGTTCCATGAACAACTTGGACGTTGAGACAACGTTCGAAGTTGTTCCCTTAACAACTTCGGATGTTGCCTCAACAACTTCGGACGTTGGACCTCAGCCAAACGTCCAACTTATTTCGTGAACAAGTTGGACGTTCAAGTGAACAAGTTCCCCAACGTGAACTTGTTCACACCAACGTCCAACTTCTTACATCAACAACTTGGACGTTGAGGCAACGTCCGAAGTTGTTCCCTCAACAACTTCGAGCGTTGGACCTCAGCCTAATGTCCAACTTGTTCCGTGAACAAGTTGGACGTTCAAGTGAACAAGTTTCCTAACGTGAACTTGTTCACACCAACGTCCAACTTGTTCCATGAACAACTTGGACGTTGAGGCAACGTCCCAAGTTGTTCCCTCAACAACTTCGGACGTTGGACCTCAGCCAAACGTCCAACTTGTTCCCTCAACAAGTTGGACGTTCAAGTGAACAAGTTCCCGAACGTGAACTTGTTCACACCAACGTCCAACTTGTTCCGTCAACAACTTGGACGTTGAGGCAACGTCCCAAGTTGTTCCCTCAACAACTTCGGACGTTGAGCCTCAACCAAACGTCCAACTGATGTGCGGCCGCGCACTGTCACTGCCAATGATGTGCGGCCGCACCTATCATATGGTGCAGCCGCACACCACCACTACCAAAAATACGCGGGCCCACCACTTGATGGGTGCGGCCGCACACTAGCACTAGCAATGAAGGGATTAATTAACTGAATATTAACAGGGTGGTGGCTGATGATTAAGTGTGACAAGTGTAAGGCATTGAGCAAGCCATATATTTAGGTCAGTTAAAACAATTAACACGAAGCCATTTTGCTAACCAGCCACCATTTTCTTGTTTGCGACCAGAGATTGCTTGACGAGATCTTGACAGAACCGACAGAGTAGATCGTTATGGTAAGCTCGTGAGGGGCCATTCAAGTGGGTGGATGTGAGTTATAGGGAAGCTATCATCTCGTGCATTGAAGAGCAAGAAGGAGACGAGCAAGAAGCTTGAACTGCGCGGTGACGTGAAGTGGAAGTGCAACAAGGAGGAGGCTTGGTGATTGCAAGCTACCAGTGAGGTACCCAAGGGCAGCTCGAGTTCGAAGCACCGTCCTTTCTCCTTCTCATTTGATCTTCATTAAGTTGGAAGATAAGTGTTCAAGACCCAGCATTTGGTAATGATTTAGATGCTGGTTGTGAGTGGTTTCAGCTCATGTAGGCAGCGCGGAAGAAGATTGTGGCTGTCGTGAGTGACGTCCAAGTTTGTTCATACAAGAACAGCCCCCTTTCTCCTCCGTTGTCAGTGTTCATCAATTTTGTAAGTCAATCCTTGAAACCCAGCAGCTTGCATATGGATTAGAGTGATGTTTTTATTAGATTTTAATGGTGGAATGTTGTTGTTAGATTGAAGGAAGCTCGGTTGTGCGGGAGATTCAACATCAGCTGCATACAAGTTGGTTTGTAGTCTGTTTTTAAGATCTGGACAGCCATAAGGTAAGCTAAGGTTAATGTGCTGTTTTATGTGATTTAAATGCACAAGTTGATGACAGAAATTTAGGTTGCCCGGGCTGGTATAGGTTCACTCAAGCATAGGAAAGTGGACAGCCCTCCGCAGGCAATTGTTGAAAAGTTTCGATTGGTTTATAGTCCGGTGAGGTGAGTTCTATTTTTATGAGCGATGTGTCATTCGAAAATGTTGATGTGGTGATATGGATGAGTTTGTTGATGCCATGATTGGGTGCTAGGATTTAGAACCTTGTTAATGCGGAGGTTCACTCGCATGTGTTTTGATGTGATAATGGATGAATTTCGAAGTTGCATTTTGACGTTGCGAAATCTGTTATAAGGGCTATCGTAATGAAAAGTGTGGACTGTTAGGTTACGTCATTAATTTCCATATCATCTGCATGAACCATTTATGTAATGATGTGTTTTAATGTATTGACAAGTTTTTTGGATATCGATACATTGTAACAGCGTGTTGCAATCAAGCTTTCCGTGAATTTGATACTGTTACGTTGCGATTTATCGATGTAGCATTGTTATTATTATGCCATGATGTTGAGTGATAATTTGCTAAGATTCAAGTGAATACCCATGACGAAAATGAGGATGCGATTGCATGATGGGATGATTAGAGAAGGACGTGACGTGCTCTTGATGCTACTAATGTTTCGCTATAGTTGAATGGACTGTAAACGCAACCGTTAAGGGGCTGTTATATTGTACATTTACAGTCAGTTATGCAAGGAATTTGAATGCATAAAATTATGTTAACTTGGTGACTTGTTAGCATTAAAAGTAAACAAGCCATAGCCGCAGCAATTGCATTTGTTTTGGGTTGCCATTATGTGCGGATTTCGTGGAATCTAAAAGTTGTTCAATGTGGCAGTTTTTTATGCATGATTAACATCTTATGCTTCAGTAAAATGAGCTGTTATGGGGTTGTTACTGACTTATAAAAGTGCTACATATGGGCAGTCAAACCGCAATGTACGTACATGTTTTCGGGACCGTTATGCATGCTGTTTTTAGGCTGCTTGAATGCTGTTATTGCCTTACTTATTGGTCTGTTATAAGCTATTTTGAAGGGCTGGCATACGGTGTTGTGATGCTCTATTTTGGGTTATGTTTGATGTGGAAATAGCAGGCGTAAAATGCTACCATTACCTGTTTTGACATCAATGTTATGGGATTGTCTGCGTCACTGGCTGCTGGCAAGCATGGAATTTGCACTTGTATATTGTATGACTACGGCATTGTATACATATTTCGGTGGCATACATTGCTGTGATCCATGTGCATTGTGTTGGGATAGTGTTTTGCCTTCATATGCGTAAATGGCAAGCACTGATATTCTTATACTCAGTTTGGTTGTTATAAGCATACCAATAACTGTGTAACCTTGATTGTTCACTTTTATCAATTAGTCACGTTATTTTGCATCCTAATAAAGTGTACCTGTACTGTTGTAGCTAAAGACCACATGGGGCGGGCCAATAAAGATGGTGCTGCAAATAATCAGCATAACAGGAAAACTAGTCTTCGGTCCCAGGCAGCAAATGTCAGTAATGGTAGGAAGGCGACTACAAACCACACCTCAACGGTGGGAAACCAAATTGACAGTGCTTCAAGAACGGCATCAACTAACTGTCGATTCACATCTTCTGAGGCTCGTTGTCGATACCACACATTCTCCGATCGACCGTTCATTTTTGAAAGAGCTGCTAAATTTGAAGAGTTGGAGGACACCGGTCTGATGGAGGTACTCCGTGCATGAAAGTGGGTGAAATTGGCCTCTACACCACCAAAGTCTTGTGAAAACTTGGTCCGTGAATTTTATGCAAACTTTGTTCCTAAGCTATTTATGGAAGGCAAGGGCATACCGGTTAGGGGTATTCATGTCATCATCACCCCAACTCTTATTAATAAGTACTTAAAAGTCCCTGAAATTGGTGAGTCTGATGATTATACTGATGACCATGTCGCCAAATCGCAAATGGTAAAGGACTTGTATGGGGCTGACACTGTTGACACTCGACAAATACTGTATCAGAAGTTCACTGTGGACTATGCATTCTAGTGTACCTTTGCAGCACACAATCTCCTTCTAAGTAAACACTTCACCAAAGTAAAGGAAGGCAGAGCTAGACTTGTACATGCTATTGGCACTAACCGACCGATCAACGTAGGGAAGTGTATTTTTACTGCAATATATGATGCCGGTACCGCTACGAGGTATGGTTTACCCTTCCCTGGCCTTATAACTCAATTCTGTTTGAATGCTGGTGTTCCAAAGGAGGTGGGCGATTTGTGGGTATGTGCGCCAAAGGCAATCGATGGCAGCACATATGATACATTGCGCGATCGGATTATGCATGGTAGCAATTCGACTGCAGAGCAAAAAGTGAAGAAAAGCCGTAAGGTCAACACCCCGGTATCACCTACAAACAATGCAGACCCACCTGCATGGGTTTCCCAAATTTTTGGTGCACTTAATGCTATGCAAGAGCGGCAAGAACAGGCCATTGCAAACCTTAAGGAAAAGCAGGAAAAATTTTTCGCATCAGTGTCCTCCCAACTTACGACTCATGGACAGTCCATCGCTCATGTTATGCAACTACTACATCAGGCAAAAACACCTGCCACAAAAGACACAACTGCGGAGGTGGGTGATCTATTGGGTGAGGTATAAACACGGACAGGCACTAATTGTTTAGATGTGTTTGATGGGATGGAGATTGGAAGGTGCATATATGGTGGCAATAGTTAAGTACGCACAACAACTGTATGTCAACAAAAGCAGTTGGCTTTTTGTTTTAAGTCCACGGTCCAGGGGGACAGCTTATGCATGCAGGTTTTATAAGTGCACGTACATGTACTGACGTTGTAATTGGATTTTGTAACTGTAATTGTATAATGTAACTCGACGTTGCTGCTGCTACGCATGGTGCAGTACTGCTTTGTATCAACTTACTGATTCATATTGTAATTGCAAGTTTACTTGTTCAATGTGTTGCAGATGTATGGTATGCCATGCATGTCACTGTACTTGCCATTTTCCATATCCACTGTGGTAGATGGTAAGAGTTGATGTTGCAACGTTCATATCATTACTATACCACAACCGGGGCAGTTACATCTCTATACACCACATATTAACGTATAAATGTGTGTGTTATTAATTTAGTGTGCACTCATCCATGGTGATGCCCACTTTAGGATGAAGAACAAGTTATGTCAGAGTGAAGATTGCTGTTATATATTATTTAATAATCCATGTAGACTTTTAACGGTGCACCAACATCAAACGTTACAATTGCCGCACAGAAAGCACCAATGTGAAAACAAAGTTCATGGCAGATGATTATTCTTAACAAATACAATAACACTTGTCTCCGGACTATCAGTTACAAATGTCGGACTTTGTCAACAGAATATTTGACCAACCACCTCATAAATTGCAGTACACAGTATTTAACCACTGCCCAACCACCTCCTTCATATGTCTGCGTGGCCAACTGTCCCATAAATGGAATTGTATCACCCTTCACCCACCTGAAACATAGTGGCATATGAAGTTGAAGATGTCATCAGCGATTGTCCTAGAAATGCACAGAACGTTTTGGATACGTACGGAAATGCTGTAGTTCCTAACCAGGTAACCAAACTGTGGCTTTTTGCTTGGTGTATTGGTTTTATACGCGAACCTTGATTATGGTTAACACTGTAGTGAGCATACAAATGTATCTACGGTGCAACAATGATATATATGTGCCTTTCTATATGTGTATATATTCACATATACAAACACAGACACAGGCATAGATATATATATGACAACAACATATATATCCAGGTTGCACCGTACCTACATTGGAACATTCCAAATAATGTTTGTAATACATTGTGCTATTGTTTGCATATTGCAGGGATGGATGAAAAAAATGGCGTTTATTGTACTATGCAGTGGTTTCCAGATGATAACCATGAAGCCTTCCATGCATCGCCCTCTACAGAATAATGTAGAAGGAGTCCGTCGCTTTCCCATACCAGTGGTAATGCTGATGTTGATGTGGACGGTTGCACAAGTCCTTCGGACAGTCCTAATAATTTATCTTGTTTAACCACATCCGATGTTATGGGAAAAGAATTCATTTCGGTTGATGATGCAGAAGTGTTTTACCAGAAATATTCATATGTGGTTGGATTTAGCGTGCGAAAGGACCCGCTGCGTAAATATGCAAATGGGTTAATAACATGTAGACGTTAGGTTTGCTCGAAGGAGGGGTATACACAAAAAAAGTACTTGGTCCGACGAGATTGGCAGCGCGAGTCAAAAGGCATAACTCGGGAAGGTTGTCGAACGGCGCTCCGAATAAAATTCAACCGTGATAAAAGTTTGTGGGTTGTCAACGAGTTTGTAACGGAGCATAGTCATGTTTTAGCGACCCCAATCCAGGCACAGTTTCTTCGTTCGCATCGTAATGTTCCGGCTGCTAACATTGCACAGGCTGAATCAATGAATTATGTTGGTGTTCGAACTTGTCAAGTGATGGAGCATCTGGTCCACCAAGCAGGCAGTCGTGCAGCTGTTGGTCACATGCGCAAAGTCTTGCAAAATGGGTTGGATTCCCAACATAGGTGTGCCTCAACCAATGGTGATGCAGATGCAGTTATTGCGTACATGATAGCAAAACATTGGAGAGTCTGATTCTGCTGTTAGTTTTTCCTCTTCAATTTCAGCTTCATTTTGAGTGTTAATTGCTGCAGTATCATAAGCTGAATTTTCTGGCCTTACACTTCTTTTAATTTTGTTGCTCTTAAAATCCCAATAAGCTACCTCATCCACTTGAATATCCCTACAAATTACCACTTTCTTTGATAATAAGTTAAACATTCTATACCCCTTTGAGTTCATAGCATACCCCAAGAAAATTCCCATTTCAGTTTTGTCATCAAGTTTACTCCTTTTTGCACTTGCAATGTAAGTGTAACATATAGAGCCAAAAATCTTGAAGTGTTTGACAGTAGGTTTCTCTCAAGACCAAGCTTCAAAGGGAGTCATCCCTTTAATAGCTTTTGTTGGTAATCTATTCAAAAGATATACTGATATATAAACTGCTTCAGCCCAGAATTTCTTTGGTAACTTCTTCTCAGCCATGAGGCACCTTGCCATCTCCATAACAGTCCTATTCTTCCTTTCTGAGACTCCATTTTGCTGTGGATTGTAACTCATTATCAGCTGGTGTTTAATTCCCATTTCATCACAAAACGCATTGAAATTGTTGGATATAAACTCCTTGCCATTGTCTGACCTAAGCATCTTTAATTTGCGTCCACTTTCATTTTCAACCATTGCTTTAAAACTTTTAAACACACCAAAGGCTTGAGCCTTGCTTGATAGAAAATAAACCCAAGTCATCCTAGATAAATCATCAATAAACAAGATGAAATACACATTTTGATTTAAAGAAGGCACACTCATTGGACCACACAAGTCTGTGTGAACAAGCTCAAGCTTGTTTTTGGGTCTCTTTGCTGAACTTGAAGAAAATAGTTTCTTGTGCATCTTTCCAAGTTGACAAGCCTCACATATCTCCTCAAAATAACTTATTTTAGGCATGTCAGTAACCAAGTCATTTGTTTGTAAATAATTTAATGCATTTACATTAAAATGACCATATCTTTTATGCCATAAAACTGAATCATCATGCTTAGACATTAGTGCTGAGTGTTTTACTTGATTCAAGTTCAATGCAAAAGTATTATCACGCATTTCTACATTAACAATTTCAACACCACATGAATCAATTATAATGCAGTAGTTGTCCTTAAATAAGAGCGAATAACCCTTCTTTAATAGCTGAGCAACACTCAAAAGTTCTAGTCTAGGTCTGGAATCAACAGAACATCAGAAATTAGTTTAGCACCCTCACTAGTTTGAATGGAAATTGTACCTTTTCCAATTGCTTGCACCAGCTCACCATTACCAAGCCTTACTTTTGTCTTTTCAGCTTTGTGTAAGGAAGAGAAAAGGCTTGAGTCCCTTGCCATATGACTTGTGCATCCACTGTCTATGTACCAAACATTTTTAAAGGCTGAGTAGCACGTTTGTGTTGCCATGAACAAGTGATCCTCAGCTTGTTGTTTGTCTTCTGTAAAGTTTGCTTGCTGTGTAGGTTGCTGTTGTAATTGGTTTGATTTTGATCTACAAAACTTCTCCCTGTGACCCCATTTCTTGCAATGACTGCATTGGATTTGTGGCTTGCCTTTATACCAGCAATCCCTCGACAAATGGTTTGTTCTCTTGCAAGTTGAACAAGGCAGAAATTTATTTTTTCCAACAAATTCTGTTGAGCCTCCATCTGTCTTGCTTTTTCTCTTTTGATCACCATTTTTCTTGTCAGCATTTTGCTTCCTTTGATCTCTTTGACCAGATTGCTTCCATTTCTGTCTTGCTTGAAAAGCTCCCTCAGTCACTTCCTCAGTCCTCATTGAGATCCTTTGTTCTTGTGCTTGGAGCTTGCTTACCATTTCTGAGATTGTCAGCTTTTTCAAGTCACATGACTCCTCAATGGTTGCAAATTTAGCTTCAAATTTTTCAGGCAAGCTAATCAACATCTTCTCCACAACTTTGTAGTCTTCCACTACCTCTCCATATAGTCTCATTTGATTCACCAATTCAGACAACTTGCAGGTATAATCTTTAACAGACTCACCCTCTTTCATTTTCAACATCTCAAACTCTCTTTTGAGAGTTAACATCTTGACATTCCTTACTCTTTCACTACCCTCATATCTTTCCTTCAGCTCATCCCATATCTCCTTTGCATTTTCTAGATGCACGATGGTGGTGAAAACAACATCTGTCAAAGCTGAATGTAAACATGAAACTGCTCTATCTTTCTTCATTTTTTCCTCCTCATGTTGCTTAATTTATGGTAGGATTAGCTCTAAGTGGTGCAATTTGTTTGTCTTGATCAACATACTCCCATAGACCAAGAGACTTCAAATATGATCTCATTTTCACTATCCAAATCTAGAAATTTTCTCCAAAAAATCGAGGAACTAGAATGGCAGCACTACTTCCAGTTTGCATTTGATCACTCATTGGTGTTTAGACTCTCAACTACCAGTGTTTAAGCTCACAAATCACTCAATATTTCCTACAACTAAACCTCACACTCCAGGAAGAACAATGCTCTGATACCACTGTAAGAACTCAGACTCAATTTAATTCATTTGACATCAATACAACCATGATAAAAATGCATTCAGATGAAGAAAGAAAAAGTAGAACATAAGCACTCAATTTGCTGCACTCTACACATCTAATTTTTCATTAAGAAATATATATAGATACATGAGTCAATCACAGCCATACACTATCACAAAATGATTTGTCCTTGAAATTGTCATTAGGTGAACAAATCCTGAAAATCTGGAAACAACCGTACTTTGCACCATATATTACCAACTAAAGTAAAACTAATACATTACAAATAGCTACATTCTAACAACCACACCTGTAAAGTACCTAGGAAAAGTTTCAATATCTAACACGTAGCTTGTCTCGAAATTTGATGAATAACTTACTGCCCAAAGCCTTTGTAAAAATGTCGCCAATCTAATCGTTATTCGAAATAAACCAAACTTGCAATTGTTTGGAAGTAACTTGCTCTCGATCAAAGTGGTAGTCAACCTTTATATGTTTCGTTCAAGCATGAAAAATTGTGTTGGCTGTCAAGTATACTACACAAAGATTATCACGCATAAAATTGGTGATTGTTGGAGTTTAATTCCCAATTCACCAAATAATGATTTCAACCATATAATTTCAACTGTAGCATTCGCAATTGCTATGTACTCACTCTTAGTGGAGGATTGAGCAATGGTTTGCTGCTTCTTAGCTAACCAAGAAATAAGATTACTACCAAGATGAATTGCATACCCACTTGTCGAATGTCGATCATCAAGACAGCCTCCCCAATCTGAATCAACAAAACAATGCAAAGTAGAGGGAGTAGATTTGTCAATTAACAAACCATAGGAAAGAGTATGTTTAACATACCGAAGAAAGCGTTTGATTGCTTTCTAATTCACATCGATTAGGGTATGCATAAATTGATATAATATGTTGATTGAATAGGAGAGGTCTGGTCGTGTAAAATTTGCATATTGCAAGGCTCCAATTGTTTGGCAATACAATTCTAGATTGGAAAAGGGCTGTCTATCATGCTTGGATAATATTTCAGTTGACATAGAGTGGTGCATGGTCTGGCACCTGCCATATCTGTCTTGTGTAAAAGATCCCTGAGATATTTTTGTTGAGATAACACCAGGCCTTGTTTGGTCTCCTTCAACTCTACACTAAGAAAATAGTGTAAGGATCCAAGATCTTTGATAGCAAACTCTCTTTGTAACTTTGTAATCATTTCAGAAACTGCATTAGTGGAATTGCCTGTGATTATAATGTCATCAACATATACTAGCAAATAAATTTGCACGTTAGAGAAAGAGTATATGAAAAGAGGTGCATCAGCCTTTGAATATGAAAATCCAAGCTTAATAAGAAAAGTGCTAAGACGCGTAAACCATGTCCGTGGTGCTTGTTTCAAGTCGTATAATGAACGATGCAACTTGCAAACATGATTTGGTTTGTAAGGATCCACAAATCCTTTTAGTTGTTGCATATAAACAACTTCATTGAGATAGCTATGGAGAAATGCGTTGCTAACATCAAGCTGTCTCAATGGCCAATTATTAGATACTACATGTGAAAGAATTGTTCTGATTGTGGTTACTTTAATGACCGCACTGAAGGTCTCTTGAAAATCAACACCCACACGTTGATTGAACCCCTAGCAACTAATCTAGCTTTATAGCGTTCCACTTTCTCCATTAGATTTTCTCTTTAAGCAAAAGACCCATTTGTTGCTGATAATGTTTGCATCCTACGGACAGGGAACTAAAGACCATGTATGGTTAGAGAGCAAGGCATTAATTTCATCATTCATGGCAACTCGCCATACAGGCTTAGGAGAAAGTAGAGGGTTCTGTTTCAGGATAGTTTGATTTTGGAGTAGTTTTAGGTAGAAGATGTTTGGTGGACAAGTTAACACGCTTGGACATGGTGGAAGCTCGTAGCATAGGATGTGTGCGTTGATATACTGGAGGAGAATTGTGAGATTCGGTTGAAGTGATATTTTCTGTGTTTGTTGGCAGTAGTTAAGCATAAGTGGGAGAAGTAGGAGGAAATACACCTGAATTATGTGGCATTGAATGAGCAAGTGGAGATGAAGATAACGTTAACCATGGAGACAAAGTTGACGTGACGTTGAAATCTCCTGAAATAGTTTGTTGTTCAACAAATGACAAATAATGCTCATCAAAAGCGACTTGTTTGGCAAGACAAACTCTACTAGATTTTGGATCAAAACATCTAGAACCATCATGATTGGGTGCTTGTCCTAAAAATATGCAAAGTGTTGATCGATAAGAAAATTTGTGAGAGTGATTAGGACGTAAAAGTGGGAAAATGACACATCCAAAAGTTTTAAATGAATTTAAAGTCGGCTTTGTTCCAAAAATTTTGAAAAATGGACAATTATTTGCTAAAACTGTTGTTGGTAAACAATTTATTGAATTCACTACTATTTCAAAGGCAAAATGCTAGTAACGAAAAGGAATATGAGCATGAGCTAAAAGACTTAATCCTGTATCTACAATGTGACGAATTTTCCTTTCACTAGTCCCATTTTGTTCATGTGTGTGTGGACAAGCAACTCGATGAACAATACCAAGTTGTTTAAATAAGGAATGAAGTTTTTGATATTCCCCTCCCCAATCTGAATGAATGGCTTTCATTTTCTTATTATATTGTCTTTCAATTAAAGATTGAAATTCTTTAAATATGGAGAAAATATCACTTTTATTTTTGAGAAATTATATCCATGTAAATCGTGAAAAATCATCAATAAATAAAACGAAATATTTGTGACAATTTGCAGAGATAATTAGAGAAGGTCCCCAAATATCTGAATGAACAATTTCAAAAGGAGATGAACTATTATGACCAGTAAGAGGAAGATGACTCCTAGATAACTTGTCATACATACAAGCTTGACATTTATTTACTAGAATTTTTGAACTATCTAAACAAGACAATTGAAATTCTTTAACAACTCTGTGAACTGTTCAATAATTGGGATGTCCAAGTTTGGCATGCCAGTCTTCCATGGTTAGATGTTCACCAACATAAGCTTGAGGGACTGCAAATTTGTACAGTCCTTGCTCACTCAGGCCTTTGAACAGGGTTTCCTTTGTTGTTTTCTCCTTAATGAGAAAATAATCAGGATGAAATTCAAAGAAACAAAAATTATCAGTGGCAAATTTTTGGACAGATAATAATGGCTTTGAAATTTCAGGAACATGTAAAATATTTTTCAATGAAAAATTTTTGGTTTTACAAGGTAAGGTAGTTGAACCAATATGAGAAATTAACAAACCTTGTCCATTACCTATATGCAGTTGATCATGTCCCTTATACGCAGAAGCAACACTTAGGCTTGATAGGTTAGGTGTGATTAGGGGTGGCAAAAAGGGTTGGCGTGTCGGGTTGAACCGAATTCGATTCAATTCGTTTATGAATTCGATTAATTCGACACGAATTAGTTTAAGAAATGGATCAATATTTTTGGATTTGACACAAATTCGTTTATAATGAATTGACACGACACAACACGATTATTCGTTTATTATTTAGATCATAAAAGATTCGAATCCATTAACCAGTGAACCCGTTAATTCGTTTAACCCATTTCACCCATTTAATTCATTTAATTCGTTACCCATTTAATTCATTTCAACACATTTAACATCCCACAAACAAAAAAAAAAAACAAAAACAAAAACAAAAACCAAAACTTGTAAAAATTAATTCTTTATTTCTCAAGCACAACAAACAATACTTTCACAATAATTGGTATACATATTGAATAAAACTTTATCAAAATTAATCTTTTATTTCTCAAACACAACAAACAAAACTTTCACAACAATTGGTATGCATATCAAATAAAACTTTATCAAAATTAAAGGATAACAAAAAAAACTTTCACAACATGAACAAATCAGATACAATTTAAACAAAAGTGCAAACTTTCAAATGAAGGAACAGTGACCATGAGGGGAAGGGGAGAAGGGGAAAAGGGGACCGTGAAGAAGAACGGGAGAGGGGACGACGACAGTGAGGGAGAGGGGACAGCGACCTTAGGGGAAAGGGGGAGAGGGGACGACGACCGTGGGAGAGAGGGGGAGAGGGGACAACGACGTGGGGGAGAGGGGGTGGCGACATGGGGCAGAGGGGACGGCCACCGTGGGAGAGGGGAAGACGACCATGGGAGAGAGAGGGAGAGGGGATGGCAACGTCGGAAAGAAGGGATGACGATGGTAGGCGAGAGGAGACGTCAACGGTGACTGTGGGGCAGAAGCGGCGATCGTGAGAGTCTGAGAGAGAATGGATGGATTCGGTGGTACGACAACCGTTAAAGCCTGAGAGAGAAGGGATGGATTCGGTGGTGCAACGTGGGTGTGGGGTGGGAGCAGCCGCCGAGAGGGTGAGAAGAGCTGGAAAAATGAAAATGACTTTGTTAGGGTTTGGTTAAGTGTTTACATATAAAATGCATAATTACACACAAACCCTTATAATATATTAATATTATATTTTGACCCCTAACTTAATCGTGTCAACCCGCGATTCGTTTAAGCAAACCCAATTCGATTCGTTTAATAAACGGGTTAAGTGGGTTGGCACGATTACGACACGAATTCGTTTAACTCAAACCCATACTCATTTATTTTTCATGAATTTGTGTCGATCCGTCATGTTGTAACCCATATTGCCACCCCTAGGTGTGATATGGTGCGTTGCACCTATATCTGGATGCCAATAGGACAAAGTGCTTCTTATAAATGGAGAGTTTGATAGAGCTGAACAATTGGAAGGAGTCATGTGTGCTTGATGATGACCTGGTTGAGATTGAATATCTGAAAAAGCAACATTTGCCTTGTTAGAATAATTATTGTTTTGATAATTATTGCTGTTATAATTCCTGTGGAATCAGCAACGACAGCGATCTGCTGTATGATTTTTGAGGCCGCAAATCTGGCAAGGCCCTCATGATTTCTTTGAATAATTGGTATTTCCACTGTTGGACAAATTTTTTGTAGAAGTGGGCATTGAACCAACTTGATGTGGCGGTGTTTGAGTGGCCAAATTTGCAAGAGGAAGTTGTTGAGCACTCTTTAACAAAATTTCATACGCCATTAACTAGCCATGTAATTCATGAAAAGACACCGGTTCAGACGAAATAGAAAGAGCAGTAACAATAGAGTGGAAATCAGTTCCAATATTTCGAAAAATTACTGCATTGAATTCAGCAGTGGATATCGGTTTTCCCACAGCAGAGAGCTCATCAGCAATTGATTTTGCTTTATGAAAATATTGAGTTACTGTCATGTCGCCTTTCTTTAGTTCTTGCAGATCAATGTGCAATTAAACTGTCTCATGTTTGAAACTGACCCGAATGCTTTAGTTAAAGCATCCCACACTTGGAAGAATGAAGTAAGGCCAATTACATAAGGAAAAACTTCCTCTGTTAAAGAAGAAAATAACTAAGTCATGAGCATTTGATCTCGCTGAAACCATTGTAAATATTCTGGATTAAGAACAAGAGTTTGATTATCAATTGGAGAAGGTATCTCCTTGGGTGGTGCGGGTGAAGTACCATCTATAAATCCAACAAGGTTTTGAAAGTTTAACAGTGGTAAGAACTGAATTTTCCAGGCTAAGAAGTTTGTGGGATTTAATTTGATGGTGAGAAAGGGATGAATTTTTGGTTGGGTTTGAGAACTTGAAGGAATGATGATTGTATTTGAAGATGACGTATTGGTGTCAGCCATGAGGCTCTGATGTAATGGTTTGCAACACACACCCATTGATTTCATTAGTGTGAAATATTTATAGTACAGCCTATATGACCTAGATA
Source organism: Dimocarpus longan (assembly GCA_022984855.1). Taxonomy (NCBI): domain Eukaryota; kingdom Viridiplantae; phylum Streptophyta; class Magnoliopsida; order Sapindales; family Sapindaceae; genus Dimocarpus; species Dimocarpus longan. The sequence goes on from CM041014.1 coordinate 24,265,495, forward strand.
AGTACAAGATAAAACAAATCTAAACAAACAGCCAAAAGAATATACAAAGCTAACAATACAACAGTAAACATGATAAGAAGATAAGATGTAACAGAATGTTGTTACCATAACACACATAATGTTATTAAAATTTTAAATGAAGTTTAAAATTACTTTGAAAAAAGAAAATGAATTATTGTATTATTTTTTTAGTCTATTGTATTAATTTTACAGCCTCCAAAAGATTATGTATTTAGCAGCGGACTCACCATAGGTCAGAACGTCAGGTGGATCACGAGCTCTCATTCAAATTTACAAAAAAAAATTAAAGTAAGAAATTTTGATTGAACTTGGTGTATGTTGGTTATTGTGATTCAGGATATCTCCAACGTCGGACACCAAATTTCACCAAAAGTATATTTTCCACAATTTTCTCTTGTTGCTATTTATCTTAAAAGTTGCTCCTCTGACTCTAACAATTATAAATATTTATTTTATGTTTTTAACAGTTCTGTGCCGCATACAATTTTTAACGATTCAATCATCTAGAGAACCTTTAGGCCCCATTTGTTTATCGGGATTGGATTGGACGTAGATTAAATTTTATCCAAACTCATTTTTGGTGCAGATAAATGAGACTATACACATTTAACCCATCGATATTTTATCTCACTTGAGTAAGATAATTCTAACTCGTTGAAATGATAGGTTAATTCTCTCCCATTAGACCTCTCCTCTTCCACTTGACTCACATAGACCTTGACGTGTTCTTCGACAAGATCACACCACATCATCAACGTCTAATTGCACACCGACAATGGCAATTGCATTGCCACAAAGCCCAACGAGATCGTACTAGAAACAATGCTGGAAATGGCATTGCTCGGTGTCAACATCAGAAACGAAGTGAAGATGACGGTGGAGAGTGAAAGGTATGACTTCACAGGGGAGGTGAGGAGCAATAGAGGGATAAGAAGGAGGGTTTGAAGTGAAGCGACATGCGGCAACCCTTTTTGGGATGGTGGAGGGATGATAGAGGGAAGGCTCGATGTGAAGGGTGATAAGAGAGGGAGGAGGGGGGTGGTGGTGATTGACAGCTCTATAACTTTACTAGCTTTAAGAAGCATATGGAAAATGGTATTTTCTGACATTGGAAAATGTAAATTAATATGGCATTTGCAAAATTTCTAAAAAGTCCCTACTAAATTTTTTTAAAATCCAAGTTTATATTTATTTTTATCCTATACTTCGTTTCATTAAATATAGGATAAGATTTAAATTAATTCAATCTAATTTTATCACATTCAATCCTATCCCACATACCAAATAAGTCCTTACCATTCCATTCTGCCTACTTCTTTCCTTTCTCTTTTATTATTTGTTATTATCTTTTAATAATATTATTTATTCTCACTATTTTTTTTTTAATTTATTCTTCCTATTGCTAATATAACTAACATCCTTCTTTTTATTACTTTATTCTACCTAGTTTTTCTATTTTTAATATTTTTCATACACCTAATTAATTAAAATTTTCCCTTTTATATTTTTTTTCTTTTTAGTCAAATAAATGTTCTTTCCTATATAAGTATTATTCCATTGGCAATTTGTAATTTCACTAAACAACTTTTTTCTTTTTCTCTCCATCTTCACTTGGCATCGTTTTATTTTCATTTAACATTTTGTCACTCACCAGGTTAGCCTATTAAAGTAATTATTATCCCCTTATTAATTTCATTGAAAATATATATGTCTCCACACACGTAAACAAGTTACTTTTCAACCACATAGAATCAATTAAGTAAAACTAAAATTATTAAATAAAAAAAAAAGATTGTTGGGTTTATTGATTGAATGAAGTAAATTAAAATTTGACATGTTAGGATCTATTGATTGAATGTATATCAAACTAAAATTTGTAATATAAAAAGATAAAAGAATAAGAACCAATTTAAAATAAAATAAAGCTATATTTACTCATTTAGAAAATAAGAACGATTGCCAAAATTTTGATGACATAAGGAAATTGTTAGTATTGGTTGTACAAAAGAAGATGAATGACAATAAGGAAGCCAGATTTATTATTCTTAACAAATAAAAATAACATTTTTGTTTTTACTCAATTTTTTTTTAAAATAAAAAAAAAAATCGTTTTTGACCTCTCGAACAAATTATGCCCAAAATTACTAAATGACCTCTAAGTTAAAATCACCCAATTGTGATTTAAGTATTAGATTGGTTTTTCATTGGGATGAAAAACTGATATCGGGTTTTCATTCCCATGAAAAATCGAAATAACCGATTTTTTCATATTTTTGACATTTGTTGTGTTTTAGATGTTGTGTATTAAATTTTAATGTTATTGTTGTTAGATATGCTTGCATTTTGTTCTATTTGGTTGGATTTGGCTAGAGAGTGTTGTGAGTACATAATCAATTCGTCTAACTTGGTTTTCAAGTGGACCAAAAAACCAGTACAAACTGGTGCCTATTTTTTGGTCCATTTAAAAATCGAGTTAGACAATGTTAGCCTAATTTTGATATTTCTTGTGTTTTTTATACTGGGTATTGATTTATAGCGTTAGATTTAGTTCGATATGATTGTATTTTGTAATGTTGACCCATTACAATGAGATTAATTTATAAATGTTCTTTGAATATTACAAGAATGACTTAAGAGACTATTGTAATCAACTTCAACTGGACACAACCTACGTCATAAGACTGGACACAACTAACGTCGATGTTTTTAACGATTTTATACTCCCAATCCAATGTTGAGTAGTGATGAAAACAATAATTAGACATTAATTTGAAACTTCTGTTTCATATACGTTATTTTATTTTTTGAAATGAAATTTTACTCCATTTATATAATACAGCTGTACTATTATACTTAAATAATCAAAAAACAGAGGAGAGTATGTTAAAGTTTCATCAATTTTTATAAAAATTAAATTACTTATAAATGCAAATTTAATGAATAAAGTAAAATAATTGACATCAAAATGGAGGAGAAAGGGATAACATTAGTGGAAACTATTGGATCAGTTTTTAAGGGGTATAAAAAACCAAAATCGGTTTTTAAAGGCCTTAAAAACCCGATCAACGACTTCAACATTGGATTGGTTTTGAAAGAGGATTGAGAAACCGATTTCGATTTTTAAACCCTTATAGAAAAAACTAATCATGATTTCTCTTGATTTCCTCCCTCTCAAATGGCTTACAATGGGCAACAAATGACCCTAAACTATTTCAATTTAATCCATTAAAATAGAAATTGCGTAAAGAACTTATATAATGACTTTATATGGTGACACTGAAGCAAGACATGATATTAGGTGACTATATTTCACGTTGTCCAAATCTCAATGCTAATTCAGCCAACCATGGTTGTTTATAATGTTAATCCGTTGTGGGATATAACATCAGTTTTATGATTTTTGTATCTTTTTTATCATTGGGAACCTTCAAATTTGAAGGGAAAGAGAGTAAAAATGGGAGAAAACATCGGATCGATTTTTCAAGGGGGTTTAAAAACTCAACTAGGTTTTGAACCCCTTTAAAAAACTGATCATGATTTTTCTTGATTTCTTCCCCTTCAGATGGCTTTCAATGGGCAACAAATATCCCCAAACTATTTCAATTTAATCAATTAAGATAGAATTGCGTAAAGAACTTATATAATGACTTCATATGTTGATATTAAAGTAAGACATGGTATTAGGTGACTATGTTTCACCTTGTCCAAATTTCAATATTGATTCATCTAATTATTGTTTGTAATATTGATCCATTGTGGGATACAATATTAGTTCTACAATTTTGTGCCTTTTTGGTCACCGATAAGCTTCAAATTTGGTAAAAACAGAGGTAAAACGGGGAGAAAACTTCAGATCGATTTTTCAAAGGGGTTAAGAAACCAATTTCGGTTTTCTATTTATATACTTAGCAATACTTGAACAATATAACCATTATATTGTTTTTGTAAATTAGTAATTAAAAAAAATGAATAATTAATATATAAATTTACATATTTACTTATAACGTATCGAATTTTCTCTATTTAAGAAAAAACAAAAATATTTATATCCGAATAAATAGTATTTCGAAATGAATTATGATTTCCGGATGAATAGTGATGAGTGAATAGTGATTTTTGAGAAATGGATCCCGAAAATCATTGAAAGTGAAATTTTAAATGAATAGTATTTTTTGACGAAAAAGGTCCTCATGAATAGTAATTTTTAAAAAATGGACTCCGAACATCAAAAGTCTCAAAATAGGAATTGAAGTTAGTAAAAACTGAAACGAATCAATAATGAGTCAGTTTGAGGTAAAATTGAATAGTTTCCGAATCCGATCGAAAATTCAAAAGAATCTCTAAAAAATTCAAAAATTTAGAGAAGTGTCAAAATGAGTATGAAAATACTCAATAAGTATTTTAGAAACTCAAATGACACTCTCAAAGGAGATTCGGATGAAAGTAGAATCATTTCGAAAATCACCATAGGCGATTTAGTGAAATTCGGAGAGTCAAAAAGGAGCATGAAATAACTCTTAAGAATCACTGAGGTTACTAGGAGTATGTAAGAAGTCTGAATATAGGCTCTGAAAAATTTTGAAAGGATTTCAAAAAAAAAAAAAGAAGTAATTATTATTTAGAATAGCATAAATAGTTATTATTCAAAATAGTTGTAGGTGTGATTGTTCAGAATTATACGAGTATGATTGTTGTTGAGAATTTTAATTGATGAATTTTGTTTAATGATAGTCTATTTAGATGTTAATTGTTATGATTTTAGATATTATATATAAAGAAATTTATAGAATATTCTATTAGGATACAATTATGATTATTGGAGAGTTTTGGTTAATGATGATTTATATGTGTGTGAATTATTATAGTGTAGAATATACGACCTTATGTATATATAAATATTGGAGATTTATTTAGAATAGAATTATTATGGTCATTGATGATTAAATGAAAACAATGACTTTAGAGTAAAATAGTTTAAGTTGAGATGATTCCTAAATTTCAAGGATAAAATTTTATAAGGGGAGATGAATTGTAAAGGCCCAATCTATGTGGATCCAAGAAATTAATTGAAATTCAATTTATTTTTATTAATTTGATCTGATTCAAGTCTTAGAAGTACAAAAAATTGTGGATAAATATCTAATTGGAGGATATTTTTAAAAGAAATTAAAAAAATTGAATTAAAAAGAAAATGATTATAGGGGTATAAATGAAAATTTACATACATACCAAAAAGTCAAATGTTGATGGCGTGATTTTTTTAAATAATAATAATAATTAAATCCCCCATTAAAAAATAAAAAAAATAGTAATATACATATATGAAAATGTTAGTGGTGGCTGTTAGGATTTTTTTTATATTTCCTATTATAGGCTTACATAACAATTATATTATGGACTATCTATTTTAATAGAGTTAAATAAGTGATTTATTAATTGGGTTCTAGAGATATTTATTGAGTATGAGCTTTAATGTATAGAAACCTAATACTAATAAAATTAGGGTTAATGAGAACCTAATCAGATTAGTATATAAAGAACATTATAAATGGTTATGGTCTCCAAATCAAATCAATATAATTTTTCCTCTCTCTCTTTCTACTTACCCATTCAAGAAGAAGATTATTGAGCAACTAACGAGATTTGACGGTGGAAGATCTAATCCTATTTAAGTTTATCAATATGAATTCAGGTATGTTTTCTCTACAATAATTCTTAATGATCTAATATAAGTTTCTAGATTATGGTATAGGTTTTTACCTATTAAAGATTTATCCAATAAGTGGTATCAGAGCATGTTCATATTGAATCATTGAGGAATTAATTGATTTGGTTTATTTTTCGTGTTGTTATGGATTATTAAAACAAGAATCAGATGACCGGATGAAATCTATGAAGTTTTGCGCGAAAGTTACATTTGGTCTCTATCAAGTTTTTTAAGATCAATGAATCTCTTAATTTTTGTGGTTTTTCAAAGTCATACCGAAATAATATAAATTGTGTAAAACTCAACAAAGAGAATATTTTAGGTTTGCTTTTGGACAAAAGGACGAGAGTCATGAAAAATATATATATTGCATGCTGGCCTTTGTTTTATTATTATTATTATTACATTTGCGTGTAATTAAAATTCTATTATGTACTTTCATGATGATGGTACCTTTTGTGTGTTTTACTTTTGATCATACATAATATGGATTCAGCCTAGTAATCGTGGCCTCTTAACTTTTATGTTGGAAAGATCCTTGGTGATTATTGAATCATGCGCAACTGTTATTTTAATTTTTTTTTTTTTTAGTACAGAAATTGTAATTGGGACGGGCCCAGGGTGACCGGGACCAATCGAGATAAAACACTAGTGACATGGCTCGGATGATAACTCCCAAGTGGGAGGGATCCACCTACACGGAGCAGGGGAAAAACCCACACGAAGGTGGGAGATCAACCCACACACGATGGTGGGAGATCGAACATTACTATATTTATAAGTATTATTATATTAGATTATATATTATATGATTATATTATATGATATTTGGATTTGAGGGAAATGAGTGTCGAACCCATGCCTCTGACAAAGGAGGCATGGGTGGTTGCTGGCGCCAACCAACTGCGCCAGCAACCAAGTGACACTGTTATTTTAATTATTTACTGCACAATTGTTATTTTAATTATTAACTTTTGATTTGTGCATTGAAATTCTATGATTTAGTTGTATATATAAGTGCCTATATATATATATATATATATATATACATATATAAAATCAATGATGCTAGCATGATAATTAAATTGATGACAGTTTTATTTTGGTTTGAAAAAGATTCAGTCTGTGAATATATGTTGTAAAATAAATTATCGAAATTTATTGCAAAAATTATATTATATTGTTTTGGTTCGAAAATTTAAAAAAAAAAAATCTAATATTTCAAAATAAATTGAATTGAAATTATATGTTGCTAAAGTAACCTCTATAATGTAAATTTGCTTATTTTGAAATATTAATATGAGTATGTCTATTGTTTATGTGAATAATGACCAGCCTAAAGAAAAGTTATTTGGTAATAAATATGTGACAATTATTTGGTTTTTCATGTGAGTAATAAGCCGGTCCAAAGAAAGGCTTACTACTTGACATGATTAATTGTCAATATTTGATTACTGCACAGAGAGTATCATTTACAGTTGATATTTCTGTCCAAAGACTAAATGTCAATGTTGTGCTAGGTATCTTATTTTAGGGCCCACCATTATGGGAATCGTTTAGTCATGTCATATATGAATTTATTAATTGAGTTTTTTTTTTTTTTTTTTTTTGTGACATGATAATTGATTGTGAGCTTGTATTTAATTTCATTCCTGATTCAATTACTTCTGCTTCAACAATATCTGCCAATATTAATTCCATTCATGTGCTTAATGGTACGAATTTCAAGAATTGGAAAGATAACGTTATGATTGTTCTCGGTTGTATGGATTTTGACCTTGCATTTCGAGGAGAACGACCTCTATCTCTTAATGAGAATAGTTCCGTTAATGAAAATGCGAGAATGGAGAAATGGGACCGTTCTAATTGCATAAGTCTTATGATCATGAAACATTCTATTCCGAAAACTTTTAGAGGCTCTATGTCCGAAGAGGAAAATGCTAAAAAGTTCCTTGAGGAAATAAAACAACATTTTGCAAAAAACGAAAAGGTTGAAACAAGTACCCATTTAGCGAAACTTGTTTCAATGAAGTATAATGGAAAAGAGAATATAAGGGAGTACATCATAGAGATGTCTCATATCACTTCCAAACTAAAGGCATTAAAGTTACAACTATCTGAGGATTTGCTGGTGCATTTAGTTTTGATTTCTCTTCCTGCACAATACAATCAATTTAAAGTGAGTTACAACACTCAAAATAATAAATAGACTCTTAACGAGCTCATATCTCATTGTGTGCAAGAAGAGAAAAGATTGAAGCGAGAAGGTATTGAAAGTGCTAACTTAGCAACTATCTCTAAGGACAAGAAAAGGAAAAGAAGCTACAGTTGGGACATCACAGCATAAAGTGTAAAAGAAACAGGATGGAGAGTTTACCTATTACTTTTACAAGAAAGCTAGACACATGAAGAAAGAATGTCTCAAATATGCCAACTGGCGTGTCAAGAAAAGTATGCTTCTCAATCTAGTTTGTTTTGAAGTTAATTTAGCTTCTGTACCTAAACACACTTGGTGGCTAGATTTTGGTACTATTACTCACATAAGTGTGTCTATGCAGGGTTGTTTGTGGAGCCAAAAACTAAGTTATGTTAAAAGGTTCATCTATATGGGTGATGGCAAAATAGTTGCAGTAGAGACTATAAGAACTTTTAGGTTATTATTAAAGACTGGTCAATTTTTGAATTTAGAAAAGACTTATGTAGTACCGTCTTTTAGATGGAATTTGGTTTCAATTTCTATTTTGGACAAATTTGGTTATTCTTGTTCATTTAGAAATAATAAATTTAGTCTTTTTCAAGATTCTAATCTTATTGGTACTGGTTCTTTATCTTTGCATGATAACCTATATTTGTTAGATACAATTACCTCAATTAATGAAACCTTGCATATAAATTCATGAGGTATAAAATGAAAATTAACTGATAGGTATTCCGCCACACTATGATACAAGCATTTAAGTCATATCTCCAAATAGAGAATTCAGAGGCTTGTGTCTGACGGAATTCTTGATTCCCTTGATTTGACGGATTTTAATGTCTGTATTGAGTGTATAAAAAGGAAATAGACGAACATTAGGAGATTAGGTGCTAACAGGTGTTCTGATGTCTTAGAACTAATTCATACTAATATTTGCGAACCATTTCCTATAGTCTCTTAGAATGGTCAACAATATTTTATTATGTTCATAAATGACTATTCAAGATATGGGTATCTATATTTAATACATGAGAAGTCTCAAGCCCTGAATGTATTTAAGGCCTTCAAAGTTGAAGTTGAAAATTAACTTAGTAAGAAAAGTAAAGCTATCAAATCTGATCATGGTGGTGCATACTATAGCAGATATGATGGATCCGGTGAACAACGTCTAGGACCTTTTACGAAATTCCTAAAGGAATGTAGTATCATCCTGTAATACATAATGTCAGGCAAACCTAGCATGAATGGTGTTGCTGAAAGAAGAAACCGAAGCTTAAGGACATGGTAAGAAGTATGATCAATTATTATTCTTTATCAAAATCTCTCTGAAGAGAAGCACTAAAGACTGCAACATATATCCTCAATAGGATTCCGAGTAAAGCGGTAGCTAAAACCCCTTATGAACTATGGACTGACAATAAGCATAGTATTAAACATTTACACATTTGGAGTTGTGTAGCTGAGGCAAGGCCTTACAGGCCAAATGAAAAGAAACTAGATTCAAGAAATGTAAGCTGCTACTTTGTTGGATACTCTAAACAGTCAAGGGGTTTCAAGTTTTATAATCTCACTAGTAAATCATTTTTTTTAAATGGGAAATGCAAGATTTCTTGAGAAAGTTGAGTTTGTGGGGGAAGATAAGGTTAAAAACATTGTCTTTGAAGAGGAATTTGTTTCTCTTCTATCTATTGCTATTAATAATAATCAAGCTTCTATCCCTGACATTGTTCAAAATGCAAATCCAGAATTTCAAGACAATGTAGAAGAGCTTCCTGTGCAAAATGAAGAAATTATACCTAAAGTGCAAACTCAACAACCTCAAGAGGATATGTCGTTGAGACGATCCATTAGAGAAAGAAGAAGTGCGATTCCGGATGACTATGTCGTTTCTCTCTAAGAACATGAGGTTGATATAGGAATGATGGAAGATGATCCAATCAACTTTCATCAAGCTAAACAAAGTTCTAATTCTCAAAAGTGGATTGATGCCATGAATGATGAGATGAATGCCATGAAGGACAATGACGTTTGGGATCTCATCGAATTGCCTGAAGGTACGAAACCTATTGGTTGCAAATGGATATTTAAGACCAAAAAGGATTCAAAAGGCAATGTTGAGAGATATAAGGCTCGTCTAGTTGCCAAGGGTTTCACTTAAAAGGAAGACATTGATTATAAAGAGACTTTCTATCCAGTTTCTACGAAAGACTTTTTTAGGATTATAATGGCACTTGTGGCTCATTTTGATTTAGAGCTACATCAAATAGATGTAAAGACTGCATTTCTCAATGGTGACATTGGCGAAACAATATATATGGTGTAACCAGAAAACTTTGTATCCGATGATCCAAAGAAAATAGTTTGCAAATTGAAGAAATCCATCTATGATCTCAAACAGGCTTCTCGTCAATGGTATCATAAATTTTATCAAGTTATTATCTCATACGGGTTTGAGGTAAATAAGGTTGAAGATTGTGTATATCATAAGTTTAGTAAGAGTAAATATATATTTCTGGTGTTATATGTCGATGACATACTACATGCTAGTAGCGATATAGGTTTGTTGCACAAAACCAAGAGATTTCTGATAAATAATTTTGAGATGAAAGATCTTGGGGACGCCTCTTTTGTATTAGGCATACATATATAATGAGATCGCTCTCGAGGTATCTTTGGGTTATCACAAAATAGTTATATCGAAAAAGTTCTTGATAGATTTGGCATGAAAGATTGTGCACAAAGAAACACCTCTGTAGCTAAAGGAGACAAGTTTAGTCTAAGTTGGTGCCCTAAAAATGAGTTGAAACGAAAAGAAATGCAAAAGATTGCTTATGCATCAGCTGTGGGAAGTCTAATGTATGCTTAAGTATGCACACATCCAAATATTGCATTCATAGTGGGAATGTTTAGCAGATATTTAAGTAACCCAGGGATGGATAATTGGAAAGCAGTCAAACAGGTTATGCATTATTTATAGAGAATAAAAGATCACATGCTAACATATCGAAGATTAGATCATTTAGAGATCGTTGGGTATTTTGATTCCGATTTTGCTGGATGCCAAGACAGTAAAAGATCCACGTCAGGCTATATTTATTTACTAGCTGGTGGAGCTATTTCTTAGAAAAGTGCTAAGTAGACACTCATAGCTTTTTCCACCATGGCAGCTGAGTTGTAGCCTGTTATGAGGCATTTAATCATGGGATATGGCTGCAAAATTTTGTCACGGGGCTGCGAGTTGTGGATTGTATTGAAAGACCATTAAAGATATATTGTGACAATAATTTGGCTGTGCTTTATTCTAATAACAATAGAAACTCTATGAAATCTAAGCACATAGACATCAAGTTTCTTGTTGTTAAAGAAAGAGTTCAGAATCGTCAGGTGATTATTGAACATATTGGGATAAATTCCATGATTACGGATCCGTTTGCTAAGGGTTTACCACCCAAGGTCTTTCGTGAGTACATTGCTCATATGTGTGTTATTTTGGTTGATGATGTGCATGTTTAGTGAGAGTTAGTATTTTAACGTTCTTTGTAATAGACATATTTTATATTTATTTTCTGTAGAATAAAGTATATGGTTCAATTATAAACTCTGAATGTTATTTGTATTTGATCTTACTAAAGATTAAAGTAGGACCAATTGAAAATAAACATGTTTAAGATCACATTGCATGTAATTTTCATGCTAAGCATCCATACTCGATCTATGTCATTGAATATATTGCTATGGTAACCATTGATGGGTCTATTTATGAATAAATGTAACAAAGGTCGCTTTGATCCCATACAAATATAGTAGATGGACCAGATTGTAACTAAAGGGATATTTCAGGACGAATAGCTTTTCCAGTGCGCACTTAAGAATATAGATAATATAATTGTCTCAGGAAACATATACAGCCCAAGTGGGAGATTGTTAGAATTTTTTTTATATTTCCTATTATGGGCTTACATAATTAATAACAATTATATTATGGGCTATCTATTTTAATAGAACCAAATAAATGATTTATTAATTGGGTTCTAGAGATATCCATTGGGTATGGGCTTTAATATGTAGAAACATAATACTAATAAAATTAGGGTTAATAGGAACCTAATTAGATTAGTATATAAATAACATTATAAACGGTTATGGTCCTCAAATCAAATCAATATAATTTTTACTCTCTCTTTCTACTTACCTATTCAAGAAGAAGATTATTGAGCAACTAAGAAGATTTGATCGTGAAAGATCCAATCCTATTCAAGTTTATCAACATGAATTCATGTATGTTTTCTCTACAATAATTCTTAATGATTTAATATGAATTTCTAGATTATGGTATAAGTTTTTTACCTATTAAGGATTTATCCAACAATGGCTACCATTGAAAGGAAGAAAAAATAATAATAATACTAATAATAAATATAGAGAAAGGGATGAGGCAGTGGTTTTGTTTATATATATATATATATTTAGGTGAAGTTTTAGATTAGAGGGAGAAGAGAATGAAGGGAGCAGAACTGGGCAATGAAAAAAAAACAGAGAGAAAGATAGAGAATTAGAAGGGGTGTGTTCGATCACTGCAAAGGACAAGGACAGCAGCCATTTTCAATCAATTCCAAGTTATTTTAAGTCATTTCCAAGCTCTCTAAGGTACTCTAATAAGTTTAGGAAAGTGGTCAAGTGAGGAGAAGTGAGTTTGAAGTGGTAAGAATGTTGTTTTGTAATTTTTTATATGTGTTTTATATGAAATTGTATGTGTAGTATTTGATGTTAGTTCTAAGTGAGGTATATGTAATTTTATTAAAGTGGTTGAGCATGAATTTAATAATTTTAGACTCCAAGATTATATGAGAACTAAGTTAGGGTCTTGAAATGGAAGGATGAGCACACTAATATAAGTGAAATTTGAATTGAAGTTCAAATAAATATTAATAAATATACAAGCTGTCTTGATATGTTGAAGATACGATTTTAGTGTGTTTGATGGTTATAAAAATGTGATAAATGATGTTAGAAGCGTGTGATGATTTCGGTTAAGATGGGGTTTAATACTAATATGTAGATTTTAATGAGTTGATGCATTTAGATAATGCATGAACAAAATTATTTAATTAGTTTATTAATTTATTGATTTTATATTCTGATTTATGATTTAATTATAGAACATATATTTTGATAATCATATTTCTATTTAGAAATCGAGTTATATAATCTTGCACATAAAATGATTTAAGATTTGAAAATGAATGAAATGAGATTTTCAGTACGTGTATGTATATTTCAGTTTTTATTATGTATTGTAAATAAATTATTTATTTAGTAAATTGATTTTATGGATTATAAATTATTGCATAATTATAATTATTTTATGTTGTGAGAAATAATAATTGCTTATGTTTTAAGAAAATATTATTTAATATTATTGAATTCAGATTGAGTCTATCGACTCTTATTTATGTGTTTAATCAAATGATGGTTGCATGATTATGTGATAAGTTAATGAATGAACAAGAAAATTTTCAAAATCCCATGCCTTGGCCGAAAATGTGCAAGAAAAGAAAAAGAATAGATTTTGTTAAATTTTGATGTTTAAACTAGGGGTAAAATGGTTATTTGAAATGACCAAGATTGATGTTTTTGGAAAGATTTCGAAAAATTAATACAAATATGTGATTAAATATTTACGTAATTTAAAATTTTGTTTGATTCTAAAATACATGAAATTATTTCGATAAATTGTAATAAAGTTTGTTTAACTATGATTTTAATGAATTTTGAATGGAAACAAGAGAAGAAACGGAAAAAAATAGAAAGAAATAGATAAATTTAGTGCCTTGACAAAGCTTATATCAGAAGAATGACACGAATGTTTTGAAAAGATTGAATGAATTAATTAAATGCAAACAAAAAAAAAATTATGGAGTTTTATGATGTGTACATTGATAACTTGAACATCTGCGAAAAATGGTGACTATAAATTTATTCGTGGCATTTTGAACGAAAATTTTATTTAGAAATGGAAGTTGTTAAAAACATGAAATGGTTGTTAATAAAAGAAATTATAAGAGCTCAAATAAACCTGAACATTGGTAGGTGGGGATTGGAAATTGGCATGCCAATAAGACAGATTAACAGTACTGCGTCGTTACATCAACACAGTTTTTGAAGGATAGATTATGAGAGGCACTAGGTGTCCAGTCCTAAAATTGAAATAGATAGTGATATACGACCCGACGGGTGGTTACCAAGTGGCAGATGCGGAGGACGCCGTTTATTTTGGTGGATAGTCACCGAATGACCGATGCTAGGAGATCCGATTATGATATACGACCCGACGGGTAGTTACCGAGTGACCGATGCCGGGGACGCCATTTATTCCGTCAGGTAGTCATCGAGTTGCCGATGTCAGAAAACCCGAATCCGATCCATGGTATCGTGTCAGTGTTTACGAATGGCACTTAAAACTATAAAAGAAAACCATATTGATATGGTGGAAAAGGACAATTATGTTTTATGTGTACATTAATCTGTAATGTGAGCTCTTGTAATTTATTTGTAAAAATATGAAAATTTGTAAGATATTGATTTACGACTTGTATTTTGAGAAATGTTAATATATGGTGAAAAGCATATGAATGTAAATGGAAATAAACGATTTTACATATTTTGTATGTACGATAGTTAGTAAATTGATTAATTATTGAATTTTTAATACAATGTTTAAAAATGGTTGTTAAAAATGACTTTTAAATTTCACTAGCTATTCAATTTTTATTTCGTTATATTTTGAAATCCGAAAAATGTCGAAAATGTGAATTTGTGTTGTTGTGTGATAAAACTTTGTGACTTTTAAATCAAGTGTACTCCCATTAAATAGAAATACTCAACGCATTGGATTTACCATGCACAAATAGTTGATTTTGGACTTGCAGATAAAGATGAAAAGGACATATCTACAGTGTTTCGCACGAGTCACATCCATCATTATTTTGGGATAAATATCATTTTGAAAACAGATATGTATATTTTCATGTGTATATTCATGGAAGAGTGTAATTAACTAAAGTGAAATTTTTGTAAAGAATAGTTTGCATAAAGTTTCAAAATGATTTGTAAATCATGTAACTTAAATGGTGTTTATAACTTGATTTTGTACTAAATCTTATGAATGTGAATTTTACTATGTATAATTGTTTGGTGAAGTGATTTGAAAATGGACGGGAGGTCCAAATGGGAGTTGAGAAATTAATATTGTAGAAGTGTTATGTTTTATTGCAGGTGTTAAATTTTGGGTTTTCAGAAAAATAAGGAAAACTCTATCGGATTTTCTGTAAAATAAAACGATTGAATAAAAGAATAAATAAATTTTTATAAACGGTTTAAATGAATTTTAGTAAGAAAAGTAAGATCTTTCGCCTCTATTCTCATTCCATTGGGGATCGAGGGAAGGGTGTTATATTATTTATACACAACCTCTCCATCAAAGTCTAATGTTCATTTCCCAAATTTATTTATTTTATACATTGGTGTCGAAAACATATATAGATCTCTAGCAATCTCTACCCTCAATGCAATGACGTCTACAACTTGATCGAATCGTCATCATTATCATCTTTATTGCTTATCTCCAAAATATGTCCGAACGGGCACTCTCGTATGAATCGATTGTACAAACCTCGTCTAGTAATAACTGTAATTACTTTACCAAGCCATTTGTGACCAATGTTATATCCTACAACGGATCAACATTACAAATAAAAATGATTGGATGAATTAACATTGAAATTTAGACAAGGTGAAACATAGTCACCTAATATCATGTATTATTTCAGTGTCATCATATGAAGTTAGCATGTAAATTATTTACCCAATTATATCGTAATTGATTAAATTAAAGCAGTTTGAGTTATTTGTTGCCCATTGAAAGTCATCTGAAAGGGAGGAAATTAAGAAAAATCATGATAGATTTTTTATAGGGTTTAAAAATCGAAATCTACTTCTCAACCCTATTCAGAAATCGATTCGATGTTGAAGCCGTTGATTGGCTTTTTAAGGGCTTTAAACACTAATTTTGGTTTTTCATACCCCTTAAAAACCGATCCAATGGTTTCCACTAATGTTATTCCTTTCTTCCCTATTCTGATATCAATTACTTTACTTCATTTATTAAATTTGCATTTATTAGTAATTTAATTTTTATAAAAATTGATGAAAATTTAACAGACTCTTCCCTATTTTTTGACCATTCAAGTATAATAGTACCGCTATATTATATAAATGGAGTAAAATTTCATTTCAAAAAATAAAATAACATATATGAAACAAAAGTTTCAAATTAATATCTAATATTTGTTTTTATCATTGCCTAACATTGGATTGGAAGTAATAAACCGTTAAGGACATCGACATTGGTTGTGTCTAGTCTCATGGAAATATGAATTAATTAAGAGTAGAAAAAATATTAGAATTAGGAAAATTAGATCTAATAGAAGTAACAAATAAGAAATGAAGTTAATTTTATTAAAAATAGAAAAAAATATAGAATTGAATAATAAATAATAAATAATTTTTTAAAAAAAAAAAGAAATAAGGCACGAATTTTTTTTTTAAAAAAAAAGGGGTCTAGCAGAAAAAATTTATAACTTTTATATCAGTCTTAAAATAAAATGATAAAAGATAAATAATAATAATAATAATAATTATTAATTGAAGTTGATAGCTATGTAGTTACTACACAGCATTTGCACATCAACATATGCACTGTTGTCTGCAGACCACAGCAGTGCAACGACAGAACTGAAAAACTTAGCAATTTTTTTTTAAAATTTCATGGGGGTACACGTGTCTAGACATGACCATGGTTTGGTTCGATTCCGGTTTCGGTTTCAAATCGACAGTTCCGGTTCTGAAAAAGCTAGAACCGAAACCTTAACTGAGATAAAACGGTTCCAGTTCGGTTCTAGAACTGTCGGTTCTGTAATGGTTCTGATTCTAGTTTCGGTTTCGATTCTATAACAGTTTCGGTTCCGGTTCCGGAACTTTTTTAAAATGAAAATAAAATTTTAAAATTAATATTAAACTATATTTTGATATTAAAAAAATAAATCTATACACAAAAGAAATAAGAAATTTAATTATTTGAATTTTGATTGAATAAAAATAAAATAAAATAAAAACGTTGGGCTTGCACTTAATTATTACCATAATTAAGTTGTCTACGTATCCTCTCAAATTTTGGAGGAATCAAAGCTCACGTAGTTCTCTTACCTTTTATTACATGGAGTTTATGAAAATTTGTGACTCACCTCATTGTCACTTGTGTTTTCAAGTTCCGCAGTCCACTTTTTTTTTTTTTTTTTTAAGAACCGGAACCGTCGATCTAAGGCGATTTCAGTTCCATCGATTCTTTTAATCGACGGTTCTGGTTCCATTAATAATAGAATCGAAACCGGAACCGTTACAGTAACGGTTTCGGTTCCGGTTCGGTTCTTAATCGGAACTAGAATCTTATATTTTGGTTCCGGTTCAATTGGCTTTGTTTGATTCGAACCGGACGGTTCAAATCGAACCGTGGTCATGTCTACATGTGTCCCCCTGATCCAACAGTAGGTTTGTCCTTGAGTGTAGCCGTGTAGGGATAGTACATTAAAATTGAAGAAAATAATTATTCGGTGCATTAATTTGAGATAGGTAAATATATTTTATTTCTTTTTCTTTACTAAAATTAGTATCACTCCAATATGATTACTCTTGCCAATAGTTTCATAACAAAGCAAATGACATATGTTCATTGTACATACCCATGTCTTTTTCTCTACGAACGTGCACCTAGAAATAATCAAAATGTTACTATTAGATGATAACTTCACTCATTTTAATTAAAGCCCACATGAACTTCATCACATATAAATAATTGTACCTTATCACACTACAATTATTGTCTAAAAAGATTAGAGTATGAATCATTTAAAATTTGGTAGCTATGTTTTACTTGAATTTCCATTCTAATTTGAAGTAAGTAGAATAAAATTTCATCTTCAAAAAGTAAATAT
The DNA here is from genome assembly GCA_022984855.1 of Dimocarpus longan. NCBI lineage: Eukaryota > Viridiplantae > Streptophyta > Magnoliopsida > Sapindales > Sapindaceae > Dimocarpus > Dimocarpus longan. The sequence continues at coordinate 24,283,469 of CM041014.1, forward strand.
AAGAAGAATGATTGATGAAAAAAATTAAGTTCCCAACTTATTTACTTGTATGAGTATTATATGAATCCACCAGTTGTTAAGTAATTTTTAAAATTTCTAATAGTTTATGCAAATTCAATTAAACCCAATTAGTTTTCTTTAAATTATATTACATCATAAAATGTTGCACATATCATAACGCAGGACTATTCTAGCACCTCCATTGTGGTTATCTACAGGACAAAGTGATGCGAACCCCGTATATAACGATACGACACCCACGACCAAATTGAAACACAACCCCAAGAAAGATTAAAACAGGTTTATAACAAAAGAATTTTGACCCGTTGATTATATGTTAATTAAAGAATCAAAGTTATAAAGAACTTTGACCCAATGATTAGAACTCAATCAAGAACCAAAATTATAAAAGAAGGATATTGACGCCACTCCTAAGACATAGATGAGAAGGTGGGAGATAAGTCATGGTTTGATCGCCACAAGTAAAGCTTGATAAGATCACATGTTCATGAAGAACAAGAAAGAAAATTTACTCTCTCAATAAAGCATAAGTGGTTGCCACTTCATTCATCTTGTTATTTTCTTAGGGTTACAAGATAAGTCTTTTTATAGGTAAAGAAAATAAAACATAATATGAAACCCTAGCCCTTAACAATTGAGCCCACTAAACATAATCATGGATTTACAATAATTAAATATAGGCTTAAGTTAATTAAATGTTTCAACCCAAAACATAAACTAAGACCCAACATGAAATTAAATGAACTAACTTAATTTAAAAACTCATTACAATTAAAATAAACCAAACCCAAATAACTCCAATAAGTCTCCAATAAAGCCAAATTAACTTTATTTTGCCTTCGATTGTCTTCTATTATCACCTAAAGCCTTCAAGATTGGCGTTTTTAAACTTGAAAAATGTCTTGAAGCCTTGGTGACTCCTCCGAATCGTCTAAATTTGCTTGCTTGCTTGGATCCCATCATTCCCTCTTTCCTCAAGACGATTTGTCCTTAAATCGTGACTCATCTTCATTGTTGTTCGATGATTTGATTGACACCTGAAAAGAAAGTTAGAGAAATAACCTCACAAAACCCTTTGTGTTTCACTCTAGTCACTCATGTGTTTATCACTCGACACTCTTAATTTAACTCAACATTCCCTGTCCACACTCAAAATTTTTTTTTTTTTTTTCGATCAAACCAGAACACCCAAATCAATTAAGAACGTGAGATAATTTATTCAAGATTAATGATTATACCATGCAAACAGGAATGATGAAAAAAGATCAGATCAAGTAAATAAATCAGGACGCGGCAACACGTAAATTAAAACTCAAACAAGAAAGATGATGGGTGGTGAAGTGCAACACCAATGCACTGCAATATGATGAAGTTTGATATGGAAACAACAAAGTCAATGCAGAACAAAAAAAATTGATGGTGGGGACAACACAAAGAAAAGACAAAACAAAAAAAAAAAACAATTAAAATGTTATTATAAAAACAAAGCAAAACAGACCTGGTGGTGGTTTTTGGCAAAATAAAGAATTGAAACTTAAAAAGAGCTACTTGAGGATGGTGCGACAGTTAAAGAAACAACAAAATAAAAACTCTAAACAAAATATTGATGTTGTAGCAATTAGAAAAAAAAAAATACAACCAAGCAAAATTAAATCGATAACTTAAACCTGAATTAATACCCAAAGCTCTGATATCAACTGATGCGAACCCCGTATATAACGATACGACACTCATGACCAAATTGAAACACAATCTCAAGAAAGATTAAAACAGGTTTATAATAAAAGAATTTTGACCCGTTGATTATATGTTAATCAAAGAATCAAAGTTATAAAGAACTTTGACCCAATGATTAGAACTCAATCAAGAATCAAAATTATAAAATAAGGATATTGACGCTACTCCCAAGACATAAATGAGAAGGTGGGAGATAAGTCATGGTTTGATCGCCACAAGCAAAGCTTGATAAGATCACATGTTCATAAAGAACAAGAAAGAAAATTCACTCTCTCAATAAAGCATAAGTGGCTGCTTCTTCATTCATTTTGTTATTTTCTTAGGGTTACAAGACAAGACTTTTTATAGGCAAAGAAAATAAAACATAACATGAAACCCTAGCCCTTAATAATTGAGCCCACCAAACATAATCATGAGTTTATAATAATTAAATATGGGCTTAAGTTAATTAAATGTTTCAGCCCAAAACATAAACTAAGACCCAACATGAAATTAAATGAAGTAACTTAATTTAAAAACTCATTACAATTAAAATAAACCAAGCCCAAATTATTTAAAGCCCAAATAACTCCAATAAGTCTCCAATAAAGCCAAATTAACTTTATTTTGCCTTCGATTGTCTTCTATTATCACCTAAAGCCTTCAAGATTGGTGTTTTTAAACTTGAAAAAATGTCTTGAAGCCTTGGTGACTCCTCTGAATCGTCTAAATTTGCTTGCTTGCTTGGATCCCATCATTATACCAACTGATGCGAATCCCGTATATAAAGATACGACACCCACGATCAAATTGAAACACAACTCCAAAAAAGATTAAAACAGGTTTATAAAAATAATAAATTTTAACTCATTGATTATATGTCAATCAAAGAACCAAAGTTATAAAGAACTTTGACCCAATCATTAGAACTCAATCAAGAACCAAAATTATAAAAGAATGATATTGACGCCATTCCCAAGGCATAAATAAGAAGGTGGGAAATAAGTCATAGTTTGATCGCCACAAGCAAAGTTTGATAAGATCACATGTTCATAAAGAACAAGAAAGAAAATTCACTCTCTCAATAAAGCATAAGTGGTTGCCTCTTCATTCATCTTGTTATTTTCTTAGGGTTACAAGACAAGCCTTTTTATAGGCAAAGAAAATAAAACATAACATGAAACCCTAGCCCTTAATAATTGAGCCCACTAAACATAATCATGGGTTTACAATAATTAAATATGAGCTTAAGTTAATTAAATGTTTCAGCCCAAAACATAAACTAAGACCCAACATGAAATTAAATGAACTAACTTAATTTAAAAACTCATTACAATTAAAATAAATCAAGCCCAAATTATTTAAAGCCCAAATAACTCCAATAAATCTCCAATAAAGCCAAATTAACTTTATTTTGCCTTCGATTGTCTTCTATTATCACCTAAAGCCTTCAAGATTGGTGTTTTTAAACTTGAAAAATATCTTGAAGCCTTGGTGACTCATCCGAATTGTCCAAATTTGCTTGCTTGCTTGGATCCCATCACAATGGAACACTAAATAAAGTTGTATATGTGAATTTACCATTAGATGCTTTGAAGTTTATGAAGTACATGTGTCGATGTCTGGATTTAACTGATCAGGTTCATTTTCGGCCCAAGCTACAGTTTTGGGTTGGTGTTGTATAGTAAGCAAAGCAAGAAGCAAAGGAGAAGAGGTCAGAGAACAAGAAAAAAGAACTAAGAAGTTTTTAAGTGATTCGGCCCAAAAAGATGCCTACGTCCACTGTTTACTTTCTTACTATTTTAGCAGAGTAATGATACTCAAGATTGTCCTCATTTTTTACAAGGAATTTCCTCTCATATTTATAGAGAATGGGAGGTGTTACAGTAAAATGTAATAAGACAAAATATACAGTAAGTCAAAGTGAAATGATGGATTACATTTAATGTGCCTGGATTACATTTAATGCGACTGACAATGTCAGGTTTATTCTGTCTAAAGTATGGATTTAGACGGCTAACCCACAAGTGTTAGGTGAGATCCCCGTAATCTAGGCTGTAATCTCTAACGGGATTGGCGTGTACGGCACGCCTTGAGCTGCAACCTATTTGACAGTTTTGACTTCTGTTGATTTGTGATTTGAAAGACGTGGTAGAGGCGAACCCTTCAATGAACAGAATATTCTATTGAGTTAGCGAGCAAGGTAAATTTGACACCTTAAGAGTTACTGGTGCATATCATAAGCGAGTTCTCCAACGATCAGATAAATTAATGAGCAAATGACCTCATAAACGAGTAGGTATGAGAGCACGTCCAGGAAGCGCCAAGTAGCTGATCGATAAAATAAACGGGCTCATATTCGATCTAATGGACGAGCACATGGGTGAATGGATTATCGAGCAGGTGACCGAGCTAATCAACGAACAGATTAATGATCAGTTGAACGACTTGGTATACGAGCAGATTAGCGGGCAAACAAGCGAACAAGTTAGCGATCAGACGGGCAATTAGAGAGATGGACTGATTGCTGGATTTCCTGGGTCTTTGGGTCATTGGGCCCATGTTTTGCATTTTCTTCGGCCCAATTGGTTTGATCGTGAAATTACCCATAACATCATGTTAGTCATCTTAGGCACTCTTGCACGCCCACATCACATCATTAAAATTTTAAATGAAGTTTTATTAAGTGAATTGCTTAAACAATATCCTAATATCCATGCATTTGCAGGCGCTGATTGATGAATCATTAAAAAATTAAACAAAAAGAATCAAAATGTGACTATTTTTTTTTATTCATTAATTTACATAGAAGGGAAATTAAATTTTTATTATTTGCTTCATCATAATGTATATTATAGAGAACTTATTGGGTACATTTACCCTCCAACTTCAAATTTCTAGTTTCGTCACTGCTCTTATATACTGATAATTAAATGAATCATTTATGATGAACTAAGGTATAAATGTGGGAAATCTAACATTATCTAACGTTATCGCAAAACAAACACAGATTAGTCATTTATGTAGAATTTTGTATTTACATCTCTTGTATTGTTTTTTTTTTTTTTTTTTTACTATAAGAAATTTTCTTTGTTGGAGAGTTTTCTAGAAAATTAATTGGTTATTCATGGTAGAAATATTTGAAAAGATAACTAACATGGAGAAGAAATTGATGGCATGTGTATTAGGGGCATTTTCAGGCGAATGTAATACAATTTGAATTGCATTTTGTCTTCTAACTTGTCACACGGAGACGGCGTATAGTGGTTTGGTTTATGTGGAAGTTTGAACTTTTTGAAAAAGCAAGTGTGAATTCTTGTTTTAATAAACAATTGAAAATGTTTAGTGATGTGATTTGATTGTCTCCGTTGTTTTTTTTATTTTTAACATTAATGAATTACATTTCATAGAGCAGTTGGAATATAGTCAGATGGATTATTAGTAGTACGGTTCGAATGATTAACCGAAATATAACAACTCTTAATCAACGGAAAACACTCCCAACAATTTATGTTTAACCAGAATTAGGATGGGATTATAATATTTGACCTCTTAGGGTGAGGAATAATACTCATCCACTTATATTAAGAGATGATGTGTTATATTAGTTGTTAATAAACTACAAGATTAAAGTGCATGCTGCTTCAATTTTTAAACAGTGAGTGCTCTATCTTTATATAAAGCAGCATTATTTCTTAATTTGCCAAAACTGGGTGGACTCCAATATCTAAAGAGGTTAACTTTTAATGCTTCATTCTGGACTTACTAAATTTTAATATCAAACTCAGACATGGTTTGGTGGATGGGTGAAGTATATGTAAATAAACATGAAGATATATAGTCATTATCAGTAATTAAAATGTTTCATATGTTGCATACATTGCACATAATAAATTAAAACATGAGACGATTAGGATGAGTCTGTATATAATTCTGCCTTTACATAAAATATATATATAGAGAGAGAAATATTTTGGCTATGAATTATAGCTAAGTTAATTAAAATTAAATGATGTTGGCCCACAAAATGTACACCAACCGAAATCAAATGAGAAGTATAGTTTTTTTAATTTTATCATTTCATTTATACTGTTTCTCTATAAAATGGATTGAGATCTCATTTTTCAAGATCAAGTTGCAATCTTCATGTAAATTTTGAACTTGTTCGATTTTAATTTACTGCTCAATTAACATTAAAGGATGCTGATTGACAAGATTTTAACTAACCGAAATTAGACTTGAAATGTGTTTTTTTCTAATTTATAAAAAATGAATGATAAATTTAACAACAATTATTTTAAAAGTTTTAAAATTTTTGTTATTTTATTTTATTTTGTTTCATAGTATTTAGTTAGTTCTAATTTAAATCAATCAAACTTTATTTATATAACGAATTTTTTGAATAATCTTTTACCCTTTATGATAAGCACTTGAATTGATGTTATAATATGTATACATGCACCTCAAAAGACAGGAAAAGGTTGAGAGAAAAAGGTGAGTTCTAAACTATGTGGACTCCACCGCTTAGAAGATGGTTGTAACTATTCAATAATTATTCGGTGGAACTTTCACAAAGGAAATTTCGTAATTTAATTTATTATTATTATTATTATTATTATTGAGATTGATCGAAAGGATTGTCGGGATTAATCAAGATAATATACTAGTGATGCGACCTAAAAAATTACCCTTATATTAGAGAAATCGATCCATACAAGGCAAAGAAAATATCCACGCATATTTGATGGGGATGTTATTTCTAGACGCAGAATTCACACTTCAGAAAGCGTGGGAGCTTGGGCTTGGCCAAAGACGCCAACAGCCCGCTACTCCGTAATTTAGTAATCGATTATTATAAATGTTGAAATATTTTATTCTTCCATCACTTAGAACAAAACTTACAGTGAAATGATTAGAACAGAAATTACAGTGAAATGATGACTGATCCTGAAAATAAGCTTTTGAATTGATGTTTTTGGTTCCTAACAGCTGTGCCTCATAAAGTCAAGGAATTGATCGAAGCTCCACTTGCACACTATTTCGCCAACCATACCACTAGGAACAGTGCAGCAATTTTTTAAGACTATTTTTTTTTTTTAATTATTTGCTATTCCAATTTTATATAGAGATTTTCCTTTGCTTTCTCTTCATTCTAATCACATTTGAATCAATCTAGACTAAAACAATTGACAAAAGAATTCTTCTAAAAATAAAATTATAGATAATAATTATGAATCTTTAGGATTTTATATTTTGATTTTCTAAAATAAAAAATTCTCTACATCCACTTACAGCTTAAATATATAACATTTTTAAAAATAAATAAATGATTAATATATATATTTTTTACATTTATGATATAAGTTTAAATCTCATATTTGTCTCGAATTTCATACATAGATTTTGATTTTTGCACAACCCTGATTTGATAAATTTCATGTTAGATCTTTATTTCGTTAAGGTTTGTAACGATATATATTTTTTCAGGACTGGCACGCAGGATCATATATAACATAAAATTGTAAATATTTACAAGTGCCCATTGCAAAACTAAAATGCAATTCCAATATAATAATATGCCATTCACCGCCAATCATCCGAAAATTGCTAGCTATCTGGATTTCTGTTTTTGCTGGCTACAATTTATAATTTAGAAATGCTATTGGATTTCTATATATATATTTTTTTATGGATATTGGATTTCTTTTTGTGTTGGAACTCGTAAGTAAAATAAAATTTCATATTCAAAATGTAAACATAAGAAGAGTTGTTTCTGTATAAATTAGATTCATATACTATATGGACCCACTAAATATTAACTCATATTAAAAATATCAAACAATACGCTTGTTCGATCCAACCACACGTCAGAGAAGGGCACTCCGTTTTGGTTCCCACTTGCATTAGAAAGCTATCTACACGAGCAAGGAACATCAAACAAAGTTGCATGTATGAGTGACTTGCTAATATTTTAGCACTATAAATGCATAAATTACTGAATTAAGTTTCTTTTAGTAATTTGACTTTGTTTATTATAGTTCGTGAATAGTAATAGTAACAAAAAAAAATTCATTTTATTTTTTCTTTGTTAATTTTAAAATTCATACTTTTTTAAAATTATTTTTTTGGGATATTTATTGTGTAAATTTATCATAAGATGCTCCAAAGATTATAAAAAAACTTTACCGAAATCAGAGGCGAAATGTTATTTTTCAAATTATCTCATTGATTAATATTATTTCTCTATAAAACGGACTGAGATCTTATTTTTCACGGTCAAGTTGTAATCTCCCTTTAAGTTTTATGCTTACTTGTTTTCAACTCATCTCTCAATTAACATTAAATGACGCTGACTCATAAGAGTCAATGCTGATCGAAATCAGACGTAAAATGTGGTTTTCTTAATTTTCTGGTTCATTTATATTGTTCATTTGTAAAACAAATTAAGATCCCATTTTTAAGGTCAAGTAATAACCTCTATGTATGTTTCGAGCTAACTCGATTTAACCTCACTACTCAATTATTATTAAACGATATTGATGCTGACCGATAAGAATCTAAACCGACCCAAATCAAGTGTAAAATGTAGTTTTTCTATTTTTCTCATTGATTTATACTATTTCTCTATAAAATGGATTGAGATCCAATTTTTTTAAGGTTAAGATGCAATCTTCATGTAAGTTTGAGCTTGCTTCATTTTGATTCAGCATTCAATTAACATTAAATGATGCTGACAAACAAGATTCTAGTTGATCAAAATCAAACGTGAAGTATGACTTTTTTAAATTTTCTCATTGATTTATATTATTTCTCCATGAAACGAATTGGGATCCCATTTTTAAAGGTCAAGTTACAATCTTTATACAAGGTTCGAACTTAATCTATTTCAACTTACTACTCAATTAATATCAAATGGACTGACAAGACTCTAACTGACCAAAATCAGGTATGAAATGTGGTTTTGCTCATTTATAAAAACTAATAATAAATTTTAGCTTTAGAATTTTATTTTATTATTTTTTTTGCTATTTAGTTAGTTCTAATTTAGTCAATCTAACTTTATTTACTTTATTTAATTATCGAATTTTTTTAATAATCTTTCACTCTTTATGATAGGCACTTGAACATGATAATATATAGTATGTAAACAAACACCTCAAAAGATTGAAAAAAAGGTTAGATTTGAATAATGTGGACTCCACCACTTAGAAAATAGCTGTAACCATTCAATAGTTATTCCGTGGAACTTTCAGAAAGGAAATTTCGTAATTTTTGGTGCATCCATCACATAGAGCAGAAATTACATAGAAATGATGACTAATCCCGAAAATAAGCTTTTGAATTGATGGTTTTGGTTCCTAAAAGCTGTGTCAGTCTACCCATTTAGTGCATTAAGGTCAAGTCATCGTGGCATGTTTGCTCCACTCAGGGCGGACCCATCACAAGATCAGTGGCCTTGCTCAGATTTGTAAAAATATTGAAAAGTAAGAAACTTTACCGAGCTTCGTGTATGTTGGTTCTCTCTATCTGATGATTGACTATATTAATATTATTATTTATTTAAAAAAAATAAAAATCCTAAAAAAGCACCGAACTTATAAAATAATACCGATTTATCACCCACGATTTTCTTTTTATCCAAAATTTAACTTCTACTACTTTAATTAACAAAAAAGTTAAAAAAATATTAAAAAAACTCTTTTACCCCTAAAATTTTTATTAAAAATATAATAATTATGAAATATTATTTTAAAATAAAAAAATTATAAATTAATAAAAATTTATCTCCATAATTTATTTTTGAGATGAACAATAGGGATTAATATACTAAATTTAAAAATTAATTTTCTAAAACTCATTGGAAAAATATCAAAATTTTAAACTATTTTGAAAATAACTTTTTTCATTCTTAACTTTTCCAAAACTTTTAAAAAATGTCTAAACTATTTGTCAACTAATGGTCAAAGGAGATGGAAAGTTTGGGTAGTGTTATGCATATTTTAACAACCTAAAAAAATGGGCTATTAAGGCCTAATGGCTCAGCCCAAAGGGATAAAAGCCTAGTAGGCCCAATAAACTGAAGTGCGACCTAACTAGCTTTCAGCTCGCTAAAGTGAGCTCCCAGACCTCTTTATTCCTAGCTCGTTGAAGCTCAACTTGTTGATGGTCCAGCTTGTCAGTACAATCAACTCGTGAAACCTAGATAGCACTACGCATTACCAAGTTTACAGTATACCGATCTCGGGCATCCCAGCTCGTGAGAGTGAGCTCACTTCTGTCACACCTCTTAGATTACAAGTCAACTACAGTCAGAACTATCAGACCAAATACAGCTCACAGCTCAAGGCGTATCGTACACGCTAATCTGTTAGAAATTATAGCATGAATTAAGGAAATCTCACCTAACCATCATTGGCTTAGCGTCTAAACCATGCTTTGACAGAGTTCACCTGACACATTTTAGTCTCAGAAATGTAATTTATCATAATTGTACTTTGTCTTATAATGTATTACTGTAGCATCTCCCAATTCTCTATAAATAGGAGAGGAAATTCATTGTAAAAAAGGAGAGAAACACTTTTACTAAGGCAACTGTTACTTTGCAAAAATATTGAGAGAAAAAAAGTGGACGTAGGCATCTATTGGGCCGAACCACTTGAAAAAAACTTGTGTCTACTGTTCATCCCCTTATCTTTCTCATTCATATCCTTCGCTTCTCACTGGCTACAGTACTAGGCTTCAACGAACCTAGGTTGACTGATATTGAACGTTAACATCTTTGGCACTAGAAGAAGGGCCTATTGCAGTTTCATCACCTTTGCTCTTAACTTTCAAAGCTCATTCATTAGCTACCATGGTTAGAGGAAGAACCGTCTTACATGGCTATTAACCAACTCGAGAACTCAGACCAACAGCTAGACGTTCTACCTATTGGAGGACCACCTAGCATGGGTGCAGGAACGTCTAACACACCTATAGCTGAAAATGCTCAAGGCATGCCTCCTATTCGTTTTCGTCAACCTGTACCTAATATTACTAGAGGATATGCCATACAGATGTTACAACAATGCTAGTAGGTGTTAGAGAATACCATGATGCAGTTGGCGAATAAAGTTAGGGTGCTGATTCAGACCCAAGTTGGGGCCGTTCAGAGACCAACCCAGGCCGTTGTGAGGAGAGATATCCTATAGCGACAACATATTGAGGCTTTTGCCCCAAATGAGAGAATCATCAGGGAATCAGCATAAGAGTAGTCAGTCCGTTCCTCCAGCATGCAATCCAATGCTCGGGTCCAACAAGCTAGCAATGATGAAAGTGCAGCTCATCCTTCAAGATTGAGGGTGAAGGTGAGTTAGAATAGACACCGATAGGTAGAAGTGAACCATGGATATGTACAAGTCTCAACTCGCAGAGATGAAACCGAGCAGTGGCATTATTATAAAGGTTCGCGTAGAGAAGATGTGTCAGACATGTTTGACCAGATATGTGAGTCAGGTCGCTATGCCTCCGAACTTGAATGTAGAAGAAGGCGCGGGAAGTAAGGTCAATATTTCCCAAGTAGGCAGAGCAGACGAGATAGATAATCCACTGTCTAATGATCTGAAGTGCAGAATCCACTCGTCGATGAGCACCTTCAAAGCATCCAGTAGCTTAAAGCACGACCTGGAGAGCATCAACAGGGGGGTCAATCCGGAGAGAGGACTCCATTCACCTCAAAAATGGAATTAGAGCTACTTCCTCCTAGGTTCAAGGTCCCCAACATCCCACAATATAACTGGGACACTGATCCTTACGATCACATCGATGCTTTAACATCCAAATGGATCTGTAGACTATCAGCTCGCTAGTCAAATGTCGTGTTTTTCTTGCAACGCTTGGAGATATTCTACGGACATGGTTCAAAAACCTCCTATCTTGCAGCATCAATAATTGGGAGGAATGCCAATAGAGATTTGTGAATCAGTACAAGGCACTAAAAAGGTAGCTCACTCCACCCTATCACCTCACAACCATCTTCTAGCATCCTAACGAATCACTGAAGAACTACATTACCAGGTTTAGGCATAAGGTGAACAGCATGGAAAACCCTACGAATGAAAGGATCTTAACAGCTATCTTGGCAGGATTAAGGAAGGATAAGAAGCTATATGAAAACATCTACAAGTCCTCAGTGAAGGACCTAGGGGAGTTCTATGAGCAAGCAGCAAAAGAGATAAGGTGGGAAGAGACCTTCAAGTCAAAAAAGTCAAATAATCAAAAAGATAAAGCTGGCAGCTCTAACCAGAGCAAGAAAAGGAGCAACAGAGGGAATAACAATGGGAGTCAAAGGAATAATAACCATATTGTAAAGAAGGCTAGAAACGACTCTAGGTCGAGGAACGACCAAAGCCGCGAGCGACCTCCGCGTTAGGGGCGCTATAAAAGTTACAGCCTCCTATACGAAGGGAAAGATCTTTACAGCAGAAAGGAATAGAGAGAATTTTGGGAGACCCGTTCCTATTCAGACTCCTGAAAAAGTATAGAGATAAGAGCAAGTTCTGTGTCTATCACAATGAGACATGGCACAACACCTCCGAATGCAAGGCTTTGAAGGACACCATATAAAGTTTAATAAAAAAATGTCGCTTAAGAGAGTATGTTGTGCGACTTGCAGGACGGCCACCCCAATAACAGCGTCCTCAATCGTAACGACAGTAAGAGCAGCAGCCAGATCAGCCAACTCCTGACCAAGAGCATGCACCTGCAGTGAGGAGGATTTTCACTATCCATAGAGGTCCTCATATAGCAGGAGCATCAAATAGATCGCACAAGTGGTACATACGCGAGGCTAATCAATAAAGCTCACTAGTCGAAGAGAATTAGAAGGGTCTGCCAAGAAGATGAAGATGGCATCTAAGGAAATTATTTTTACAGAAAAAGATGCTAGAGGTGTTCATTGGCCCCATAACGATGCCTTAGTGATCCGAGCTCGTATTAGAAATGTAGAGGTGAGAAGGATAATGGTTGACACAAGGAGCTCGGTTAATAGACCAGATGGGGATTGGTAATGAACAGCTGAAGCTTTCCCCCGAACCTTTGTATGGTTTCACTGGAGATGTAGTTACCCCTATCGGGCAGATCAAATTACCCTTGACTCTTGGAGATGCAGGCTGTTAGTTGACTATGCTGGCAGACTTTCTAATCATAGATTCTCACTTGACATACAATGTAATATTGGGAAAGCCTACAATGAATGACCTGGACATGGTCACCTCGACCAGAACCCTCATGGTGAAGTTTCCAACTCCCAGTGGAATAGAATGTGTGCGAAGCGAGTGACAACTAGCTCGTCGTTGCTATGCAGACGTAGTAAAGATGGGAGCTAGAGGAAAAAAGGTGAACGTGGTCTCAAGACGCAAGCTGCGGACTGTCAGTACTTTAGGGTTGAGTCATGACCTGTATCTTAGGGAGATTGATACATGCAAAACTGTAGGTCCAGTAGAAGAACTTGAAGATATTCAAGTCAGCAAGATAGATGTTGAAAGGTGCCTCAAGTTAGGTAGGAACTTAGCTCCAGAAGTAAAAGTCCAGCTAGCTAATTTTTTCAAGGTAAATGTGGATGTGTTCGCTTAGAACCATAAAGATATAGTGGGGATTGACCCAGGCGTGATGACGCATAAGCTGAACATAAACCCTCACCATAAGCTAGTTTGTCAAAAGAAAATGCCTATGACCCGTGAGTGATATGATGCTTTGAAAGATGAGGTGGACAAGCTTTTGGCAAATCAATTTATCCGTGAAGCTCGCTATCTGACTGAGGTAGCTAATCCCGTATTGCTCAAGCAGAAAAACGGGAAATGAAGGACTTGTATATACTTCACAGACCTGAACAAAGCTTGTCCGAAAGATAGCTTTCCACTGCCCAGGATTGATCAGCTCGTAGACACAACCGCTAGTCACGAGCTCCTCAGTTTCATGGATGCATACTTAGGGTATAACCAGATTTCGATGAACCCTGAGGATGAGGAGCATACCTCATTCATCACAGATTGTAGTCTATACAGCTATAAGGTCATATCCTTCGGATTGAAGAATGCAGGAGTAAGCTACCAGAGATTAGTCAATATGATATTCGAGAAACATATTTGCAAGACTATGGAAGTCTATGTTGATGATATGCTGGTAAAATCCAAGCAGGTGGTTAACCATGTACGCGACGTCGATGAGATATTTTAGATCTTGAGGAAGTATCAGATGAAGCTTAACCCTCTTAAATGTGCCTTCGAAGTGGCTTCGAATAAATTTTTGAGTTTTATGGTGAACAACAAAATCGAGGCTAACCCAGAAAAGATAAGAGTTTTGTTGGGCATGAGGTCGCCTACGAAGGTGAAGGACGTGTAGAGCTTGAATGGTCAGGTCACTGTCCTTAGTAGATTTGTCTCCAAAGCCATAGACTGATGTATTCCATTATTCAAAGTTTAAAGAAGGCGAAGAGTATTGAATGGACATAGGAATGCGAGGTGGTGTTCCAGCAACTAAATGAATACATGGAGCGAACTCCGCTCCTATCAAAACCAAAAGAAGGGGAAACTCTGATATTTTATCTCAGGGTATCTCAACACACTTTGCGTGTAGCTCTAGTTCGAGAAAAGGACGAGATGTAGTTCCCTATCTATTACATTAGTAAGAAGCTAGTTGATGCCGAGACAAGATACACCCCTATGGAGAAGCTCTCCTACTATCTTGTGGTATCGTCAAAGAAGTTGCATCCTTATTTCCAAGCGCATAAGATTGAAGTGCTGACCAGATATCCCCTCAAGCAGATCCTCCAGAAACCTGACACCTCAAACCGTTTCCTCGAATGGGTAATTGAACTCGCTCAGTTCAATATTGAGTTCAAACCAAAGTCAGCGGTTAAGGGGCAGTCACTAGCTGACTTTATAGCTGAATTTACAGGGCCTGTAGACGAAGAAACTGAATCTTCAGAAAGTCCATTTTAGAAATTATATGTTGATGGGTCTTCCAGCGAGCAGAGAGTAAAGGCTGGAGTATTGTTGATCACGAAGGAGCATAAAATCCTCTATACGCTCAGATTTGGATTCCGGGCCATAAATAACGAAGCGAGTATAAGGCCTTGTTAGCTGGGTTTCGCTTAGCCAAAGAGATGCGAGCTGAACGACTCAGAATCTTTAGTGACTCCCAGCTTGTAGTCTGTCATATAAGAGGTAAATACCAGGTTAAAAGGTCAAGGATGACAATTTACCTGTAAAAGGTTCGAGAGTTGTTAGAGACATTTGAAAAATATTAAGTAAATCAGATCCCGCGAGCTCAAAATTTCCATGTAGAGGCTCTAGCTTACCTACTAACAGCTCAAGATACAGATTTTCAAGGGGGTATACCAGTGGAATTCTTACCAACACTAAGTACAGAGCCGAAAGACGAGGTAATGGTCCTAGCCATGGCAGCGAACTCATGGATAAGTCATTTGATTGATTATTTACAGGAGGAAAAACTGTTAGATGATAAGCTAGAAGCACGTCGTCTACGAATGCAAGCTACGAGATACTGCATCAACGATAATATGCTTTACAAGAAGGGCTTCTCGGCTCCATTGTTGTAATATGTTGATGAGCCGAATCGTACCACAATCTTGAAAGACATTCATGCTGGTCATTGTGGCAATCACGTTGGGGAGGTTGTCCTTAGCTCAAAAGGTACTTCAATAGGGGTTCTATTGGCCAATAATAAAGTAAGACGCCATCGATATGGTAAAGAGATGTGACAAATGCCAGAGGTTTGCCAAGATTTTGTGAGCTCCACCAGCCTACCTGCAGCAGATTATCAGTTCATGGCTCTTCATGATTTGGGGCATGGATCTGATAGGACCTCTTCTAACAAGTCGGGGTAGATGTAAATATGTCGTCATTGTAGTAGATTACTTCACAAAGTGGGTAGAAGCGAAGGAACTTGCTGAGATCTCCACCATGAAGATAGAAAAATTTGTGTGGGATCACATCATTTGCAGATTTGGAGTCCCTCAGCAGCTCGTGACAGATAACGGAACCCAATTCACAAGCGAGGAATTCCTCTAGTTTTGTAACGACCTCGGCATTATGAAAAGCTTTTCAGCAGTGGACCATCCTCAAGCCAATGGCCAGGTCAAAGCGATAAACAAAATTATAAAATAGATTTTGAAAATAAGGCTGGAGGCTAAGAAAGGGGCATGGGTGGATGAACTGCAAAAGGTGGTATGGGCCTACAGGACAACAGCTCGTAGCACTACTAGAGGAACTCCTTTCTCAATGGTCTATGGATCCGAAGCCGTGATCCCTGCAAAATTCTAAGTGACCAGCCAGCGAAGAGCAAGCTTCAATCCTTCTAAGAACAATTAGCTTCTGGCTGCAAACCTGGATCTCCTTGAAGAAGTAAGAGAAGCAGCCTGTTTGAGAATAGTTGTCTACCAATAGAGGATGGCAAGGTTAAACAACAAAAGGGTCTAAGTTCGAAAATTCAAACCGGGTGACCTTATTCTAAGTCTCATTCGTCTCGAAGCCCACAAGACCAATGATGGGACAATGGGACCGAATTAGGAAGGGCTCCACATCATCAAGGAAGACCTAGGGAATGAAGCATACCACTTAGCAAATATGAGCAGAGCAATACTTCCAAGAGCATGGAACGCAGTACATCTGTGACCTTATTATCAATAGATCTCTCTTTTGTATTTTCTTTGTAATTTCAAATATATGATATAAGCTAAAGATTTCCCACTATATTACTGACACAAATTGATTACGTGTTCTTATGTGAAGCATGAAGTTATTAAAAGTAGGGAACGAATTGAAGATTCAAACATTTAGCTACCCTGTAGGAATAAGGGGCTTAATATCGACGCGATAGCCGACCCCACACCTGTCCTACAGGGTCAAGGGGTTGATACGGCTGCGAGTTCGTGCACCTAATTGCAGCTCGTTGATAGGCCTATCCCTCATAGATCGTTCCAAATACTTCATGATTTTAATCACCACATGATGGTCTGCCTGACAAAGCTTATGCTGTATATGCTCGGGTTACGACCCTTTGAGTGCAGTCAAAGTCCCATGACCTCTATAACTCTCGCTATATGGCTTGGGTCCTGACCCTGTGAGCGTAACTCTAGAGGATATTATGCTATACAGCTTGGGTATCAACCCTTCGAGCCCAGCCCACTGTAGATGCTCAAGTTTCGACCTTGTGAGCGCAGTCTACTGTAGATGCTTAAGTTTCGACCCTTCGAGCACAGCCTATTGTATATGCTCAGACCCCAACCTTTCGAGCGCAATGTGCTATAAAAGCTCGGGTCTCTACCCTTTGAGTGCAAGTCATAACCAATTGAAAGGCATCTACGATAGCCCACGAGCCTGGAATGCTGAAAAACTCTAGCCATACTAGTTAGCTCTCTTATAACTCTCGTATTACTTTGCAAATAGTCAATTACTTTGCAATTCTTATTATTATGTTATTATGCAAGCTGATTTGCTTCATTTTATGAGCAAATATCTACTATTATACAAGCTGATTTATTGGTTTGCTAGCTATGGATCTTCTTCTTTAGGATTTATATGTTCCACCAAAGCAACCCCACTTAAGTTTTGAAAGGTACACTCATGACCTACGAACTTATCTTAATGCTCTGGAAGATATCCATGCGACCTGTGGACACTTGTAATTATGACTGAGTTAGCCTTTTTGGTCAGTTTTCTGTATCTGATTCACTATTCAATTATTATGTCATCGATTCTACTGCTTGGCTATGCATGGTCATGGTTTTTATTCAATTATACAATAGAGTTTATGGCTTAATGAGGCATGTGAGACTTAAAAAAAAAAAAAAAAAACAAGCAAATCAATTGAGACCTCATCCCGTCGAGAAGCAAATATATTACAAAATCATTGTTATTGATGTTTAAAAATACTTACAAAGAAGAAGACTAATATCTAAGGGACTTATAAAGAGCTGGCAGAGGTTTTTTTCGAGCTTTGGTCATCAGGGGCTCCATTTGAAGCTGTATTTTCTGCCTCGAGAGTTGTCAGTTGTGAAAAGCTTGAAGAATATCCTGGCTGAGTTGAAGAGGCAGTGCTCGGTGGAGGAGCTGATGAAGTCGCCCCTTGAACAGTTGCAAGAGTTAGGCCCTTAAGAGGAGTTGGGGGAGCATCAGCTCGAGGAGTCACTGCTTGAGCAGTTGAAGGAGTTAAACTCTTTTTAATGGCCGGAGGAATAGT
The DNA here is from genome assembly GCA_022984855.1 of Dimocarpus longan. Lineage (NCBI taxonomy): Eukaryota > Viridiplantae > Streptophyta > Magnoliopsida > Sapindales > Sapindaceae > Dimocarpus > Dimocarpus longan. The sequence continues at coordinate 24,301,448 of CM041014.1, forward strand.
CCCCTACTGAGTAGCATTTGCGGCTCTAGCCTGAGCGGCCCTAGCAGCATGAGCTAGAAATGAACTCCCCATTTTCAAGGTGGCATCGTTGCAAGCTTGCTTGATGCGAGCTTCAGCCTGGCTGATCGTTTCTTAAGCAAGAGTTAGATTGTTTCTCATTGCATCCAAATCTCACAGCACTAGCTCGACCTTTTTCTCGATAGTCCCAATTTGTTTTTGGTGCGAGCTCTCTTCCTGCTTCAGCAAGGTTACCTCTTGCTTCAGTAAGATCATTTCCTTCTTTATCATTTTGTTCTCTTTGGTGGCCTTCTCAAGCGAGGAGACTGTGTTCTCTCGAAGTTTTATCTTGCTAGCCAATGCCTCCTCTGCCTTATCCTTTTGCTCATGGGCACTCTTAAATTTCTGCTCGAAGTCAGGTGTGGCCTTCTTCACCTTTTCAGATTCCTTATGAAAAAACTACGACTCGTCTTTGATCTTTTTATTATCGCCCATAAGTTTCCTCATTACTTCCTCAAGCGAAGCTTTCTCCTATGCCAGATTGGAAAAGTCTTTGAACATCTTCATTGTGCCCATGACAGCATGAGATAAAGAAATTTTAGTGATGAATATAAAGAAAGTAGAATTTTAGCGATCAGGGTTGAAACTCACCAACACAAGATGACGACCAACATAGCTGATCAACTGGTCGTCGCGTACATGACTCTGGTAAACGATCGGCTTATTAGGCCTTAAAAGCCACGGTAGGTAATCTAAGAGATCGCTAAAGTATTCCTCTGCTTTAAACTCCTATGTCTGCTCCTCATGGCTCCCCTTAGTAACGGGCTCCTTGCCCTTGGTTTTTTGACGTTTTTAAGGGGGCTCCGTGATTCTTTTTCCCTTATCTGTAGCCCTAGATTGCCCCATTGACGAGTTACCCGGGACAGGGATAATCTGGCTAGGGGGCTATCTCGGTGGGCTAGTGTCTTTGCTTAAAGGCTTTCTCCCTATAGATTTATACCTCATGCATTGCTTCTGTAAGGTCGTTGTAGTTTCTGGTTGGAAATACGACCCCATAACAGCTTTGAGGGTAGTTTACGAGCTAGAACCCCCCGAGGTTTGGTTGGGTCCTATAGGTTGAGGTAGAGCTCCTGTAAAGCCCGTTATTTGTACATCGAGATCTACACCTTCAGCTTCTGGAGAGGGTGGTGGCATCTCTAGGTCCAGTCGCACCATAGTAGCAAGCCTTCTTGTAGACGGGTTTGGCATCCCCTCTTCAAATATTTCAAAGACCGAAGGGACCTTCTTTTTTCCATGAACTCTGATGTCTCGACCAATGTTTAGGCGCTTGGTCTCAACTTTAGGTGTGAGCCCGTATTCTCGCAAAAAGTATTCGTTTGGTAGCTAATCGTCCAATGGGCTTTTTACCTCAGAGAACTTCTGTAGCTCCTCTATTTCCTCGCTTGTGAGCTCGATCGAGCTCTTGGCAATGTCTGCACATGAAAGTGAATATCAGTGAATGCAGTAATAATAATATACATATATGTGTGAAGGCAGCTAGCTGAAAATATGCTTACCAGGATAAAGCCAAAATGCAAAATTTTGAAGGTCGAAAAGGGACGGGCAGGACGTGTAGAATCAGTGAGTTTTGCAATAACCTACGTTTGATCTGCCAACCCTTTTGGGTAAGAACACCTTATAAGGAGAATTACGAGTAGTGGTGTAATAAAACTCTTCCCGCTTATCCGTCTTGGTGCTTGTAGTGGATTTAAAATGAAAAAGGTGTTGGATCATGTTTGGGGTCAAATGGGGAAGTCTGTTTTTAATAAAAACGAAAGCTAGAGAAGTCATGTGGGCATAAGAGTTCGGTGTAAGCTGAAATGTGGCTAAAGCTAGGTTGTTCAAAAGGTTTATGAGGTAGCGAGAGACTGGAAACCTAAATCCAGACTCTAAATGCTGGCGGCTGATTGTTATAAACCCTAAAGAAGGGTGAGCCACATGATCGTAAAAAGTAGACACCATTACCCTGCATCCTGAAGGAAGATCAAATTTCTAGGCTATTATAACGAGATCGTTACAAGGGACAATGGAGTCTTATTGAAAGAAGGGCTTGTGAGCAGGAAAGTCATCTCGCTCTGCCGACTCCGATACACCTTCACCGCTTTGGGAGGTCGCACCTTAAGTGTCCCTGACTTGTTGAGTAGGTTGCCCCTCAGAGTCCTCATCGCTAGTCCCAACTCTGTGGTTGCGGCGTCCACGACTTGACATCTACAAAAGAAGAAAATTAGTCAGGTCACTAACAGTAGACCAAACCTAGAAGATAAAATCTTCCTGAATCTATTTTCCTAAGCATCAAGTCGTGCGCCTAGAGGAACTACTAAGGATAAGAGAGTTTTGGTTGCAAGCTTATTGAGACCCAATAGCAATAAAAAAATAAAAAATAAAAAAAAACTACAAGCATCCCAGATTTGATCAAACAAGAAACAGCACATATGTATACTCCCAGCACGATCAAACACACATTTTATTCAGGATTTTTAAGCTATCTCAAGCAAGAAAAATGAAGAGTTGCAGAACGTTCAAGAAAAAAACAGAAACCAGCTCGAAAAGGCAAAAAGCACCGTGCATGCAAAAATAAATACAAAAGACTTAGGAACAGATGTAAAACTCATCTCGAATGCAGTGGAATTTGGTGGTTTCTGAAAGAAGAGCGTTGAACAACAGTAACGGAAGAGAAGAGAAACTCGAAAGGTCAAAGAGCATCTGATTTTGAAAATGATAGATAAGAGGAAAAGTGAAGTGTCTCTATCATTATATAGCTATTGAGCCTTAGCCATTGGATTTAACATCTGTATAACTGCCCTTGATCTGACAACGTTGCACGATTTACGAGATTTTGTCATCATATGCAGTCGGTTGAAAGACGTGTGCATTAAATGTGAACAACACAAGGCGTGCACTATAACCGTCATCTAGGGTGATGCTGCTTGTCCAGAAGATAAGGTAGAATTTGAAAATGCGATGTAACTGATCCCGCTAAAGCAATTCTTATGTGTGAGCTCGTAGCTCCCAGTCTGTAAAATGTATTGAGAGCTAGGGGGCTTGTGTTATACATATTTTAGCGACCTAAAAGAATGAGCTATTAAGGCCCAATGGCTTTGCCTAAAAGGATAAAAGCCCAACAGATCCAATAAACTGAAATGCGACCTTATTAGTTCTTAGCTTGCTAAAGCGTGCTCTCAAGCCTCTTTATTCCTAGCTCACTAAAGCTCAACTCGTTGATGGTCCAGCTCGTCAGTACAATTAGCTCGCGAAACCTAGATAGCACTACGCATTACTAAGTTCACAACATACCGACCTCGGGCATCCCAGCTCGCGAGAGCTAGCTCGCTTCTGTCGCACCTCTCAGATTATAAGTAAACTACAATCAGAACTGTCAGACCAAATATAACTCAAGGTGTATCGTACACGCCAATCTGTTAGAGATTACAACATGAATTAAGGAAATCTCACCTAACCAACATGGGCTTAATGTTTAAACCATGCTTTGACAGAGTTGACTTGACACATGTCAGTCTTAGAAATGTAATTTATCATAATTGTACTTTGTCTTATTATATATTACCGTAGCACCTCTCCATTCTCTATAAATATGGGAGGAAATTCATTATAAAAAATGAGAGAAACACTTTCACTAAGGGAGCCGTTACTCTGTAGAAATACTGAGAGAAAAACAGTGGATGTAGACATCGATTGGGCCGAACCACTTGATGAAAACTTGTGTCTACTATTCTTTCTCTTACCTTTCTCATTTATTTCCTTCGTTTCTTACTAGTTGCAGTACTGGGCTTCAACAAACCTAAGTTTACCCATATTAAACGTCAACAAGTAAGAAGTGTATTTTTGATATTTCGCAAAAGAAAATTGAGATAGTGACACACGTGTGGTCAAGATTAAATTAAAAAAAATTAAATCTATTAAAATTAAATTTTAAAATTGATAAATTAATTAATTAAAAATAAAAGATCTCTTAATAGAAAACAATTTTTTTTCAAACAAAAAACAATTAAAGCCAAATGAAGATCTAGGTTCCTATCTTGTTGAAGATCTAGGTTTGGAACCCAGATCATCTTCATCTTGGTTCTAACCTAGATATCATCTGTGACAAAACAAAATCGTTACCGAGCCACCACTCAGTTTGGAAACACAATTCACCCAATCTTAAAAACAATCCAATCTGGAAAAACAAGGAAAAAGAAAACAATTAATCCACACAAAAACAATAAGAAGAATTCAAGAAACAAGACATAGTTGAAACAACAGAGACAAAAGATGAAACTCATGTCAATAAAAACCAAAACCTACTTATAGAGACCATCAATCTCTTTAACCCTAGAGAAGTAACAGTTGCCTGTTTTGTCTGCACCAACTTAGATTGTCGATCAAATTAGATCTAGTGCGAACCAACTAGATTGTCGATCTGGTTCGAATCCGATGCCGTCTTTGAGCTCGTGCCGTCGGTGCCCTTCTGACTAGCGATCTACTCCACTTCACTTGATGATGAAGGCACTCCATCAGTGATGGGGGGTTCCATCTCTAATGGACTCTGTATTTTTTTTTTTTTGGTATTTCTTTTTCTTGCAATCTTAGAAAAGAGAAGAGAAGAGCTTTCGATTTTGGTTTCATTTTTTCTTGCAATATGATTAAGAAAAAGATAATATTAATTAGAGAAAAAAGATAATATTATTTTCTGAAATTTGTTTTTTAAATTATTGTTTAATTAAAAAAATCATATTCATTTTTTAAAAAAAGCAATTATCTATATACACGTGTCAATTTTTTATGAGATGAAAAATATGTAATGTTTTGGTTTCATTAGGGCCAAAATGATCATTTCAGGTGATGATGGGCAATTAAGTCTTTTGCATTTTTCTGTTTGGCTAAACCATTAGTTGAGTGACATTTTGAATTTTTTTTGAAGAATTCTGGAAAAATTATGGATGAAAATAGCTATTTTTAAAAGAGCTTTAAAAAATTGATGTTTTTTAGAATTCAATGACTAAAATAAAGTTTCCTTAAAGTTAAAGAAATATAAAAAATACCTTTTTACTCCTGAAACTTTTATTAAAAATTATAATAATTTTAAAATATTAGTTTAAAATAAAAAAAGTTATAAATTTATAAAAACTTGTCTCCACCATCCATCTTGAACAAGTTTCAGGATTATGAGGTGTTCATTTGTTAATAATCTTAAAATAAGTTGGATCTATTTGTATTTTGTGTCAAATATTAATAGGAGCTATAAGAGATTTCCCTATTGCATATTCATGAGTCCTGCTTTATTTTAGTTATATTTTGATTATGGTGGAAAATTGAACTTCATGTGGACCTAATTCAAAATTCATGATCTGATTTAATGTCTTTTAACTCTTAATCCTATTTATGAAAGTGTTACATAAAAATGTTGAACACCTAACCAAGCATATATAGTATCTGTTTGACCAAATTCATAATTATACATTTCTTTTTTATAGACCATGCATATCTCAATCAGTCTAATAAGCAATTATTGATGACTATTTTGGACCACAAATAATACAGAAATTTAATTCTTAGAATGATTTTGGCCTACACCATTCTAAGCAATAATCAGCTCAGCCTATGAAAATTTTGGTGGATTGATCAAAGCAATAAGAGTGACCACACAAATCATCTTGCTTTCATGGAAATTACACAACAACCATTCTAAAATCAATTTATAAGAAGTTTAATCTTTAGAATTGTTATTTTAGGTAAAATACTTTTTGCGAAACCAGTATCACTCCAATATGATTACTCTTGCCACTGTTTTCATGACATAGCAGGTGACATATCTTGGTTGCACCATGTCTTTTTCTTTTTCTGGACGAACATACACCTGGAAAGAATTAATAAAAAAAGTTAATTATCAGTTAATGACTCCACTCATTTTAAAACTTATGTGGACTTCACCACGTTTGAATGATTGTATCTTCTCACATCACAATTATTGTCCGAAAGATTAGAACATGAATCATCTAAAATTTTCTTGCTATGTTTTTGTTGTGGGCATATTGCTATTATAGAAAATCCCAGGGCCGAAGGCCCATTGAATCAAAGAGGCTAAGAAGTACTAGTCAAAATGGTCAGAAGTCAAAGGAAGTAAAATAGCTATTTAGTAACAAGATATACCCGAGCACACTTGATTATGTAGATGATTGTCTTAAAACATTAAGTATGGAGTAACTGCATAAAGGTTTGGCTGGTGGGCAAAAGTATAAAGATGATCTGCTCATAGTCAGAAGGCTGTTTGATAAGTGCCCCTCAAAAACTATCTCAGTTATTAGGAAGTCGGCTCGTCTGCTCGATAGTCAGAAGGACGGTTAAGTCTGCTCGTCTGGTCGGCAATGGAAACATTTGATTCTTAAGATGGTCTGCTCGTTCGATGCAACGACTGATCGCTAGGTAGGCTATTCGCTAGAGTAGACCAGTTGACCTTCTGGAAAGGGAATCAATCCCAAAACAGGAAAGGAGTCGGCTTGCCTATTTTCATGCAAATTGAATCTCTACATTCTTGGAAATTGCTATATATGCGAAAGAGATAATCTCGAAAGATATTATCTTAATTAATGTATATTATTTTTTACTTTATCTGTAAGATTCTTAAGCTTATTCTGATTGTAACACCTCCGATAAAATACAATTACTCCAAGTGTGAGAAGGGGTAGTTGTCATGGACGTAGGCCATTGTTCTTGCCAAACCACGTAAAAATCTTGTTGCGTCTTGTTTGTGTTGGTCTTGGTGGTGCTTGTTTCGTGTGTGGTTTGTTGTGTCACAGATATTGGGCTTAGAGAATCAAGTTAACCAAAATTAAGTGTCAACATCTTTTGGCGCTAGAGGAAGGGCCTAGACTGTGATTTGATAAACTTCTTTTTAATACTTTTCTCTTTTACTGTGATTTGCGAACATGGCCAGGATCAAGACAACTAGGGTCGTTGCGACAGAAGCTAACCAATCAGAGGGACACCAGAAAACCACCAACGATCTCTGTCCATTCCTCAAATCTCCACCCAAGAGGGGAAGGGCATCTAGTTCATGAAAAAGAAGTGGCTCCATCCCCTCCCAACCGGAGAATCAGAGTAAGTCGGGATGGCAGCCACCATGTAGAAAATAGCCGTGGGGATGAAAGAGTTCAACAGCGCAATGGTGAGTATATGCGCCGACGAGAATCGCCCCATGCAGGAAGTTCTCACAGGAGGAATGGATCACATGAAAGAATGTCTGGAGACTGAGGGAGGTCACGAACTCGCTTCTCGAAAGGCAGGGAAAGCAAGAGGGATTGCTAATCCCCTACAAATAGGATTGAACGACGAGACCCAATGGTGCAAGAATTAATATAGAGGGTTCAGCAATTAGAAACTAGACCCGGGTTCCACAGCCGAGCAGGGGAGCGAGAAGATAGAACTCCATTCTCGAGAGAAATTGAAACACAGCTGCTGCCGCCGAGATTCAAGCTCTCGAACATCCCACTTTATGATAGGGATAGTGACCCGTATGATCATCTAGACACTTTCAACGTTCAAATGGATTTACAGACCTCCAATCCTCTGGTCAAGTGTCGGGTGTTCCCGACGACACTGGGGAATGTGCCAAGAACGTGGCTGAGGAGTCTTCCAGCCCACAATATAAATAGCTGGGATGAATGCCAAAGAAAATTCAAAGACCAGTATAAAGCATTGAGAAAACAGCTCGCACCGACCTGCCACCTAGCAACCATCTTTCAGAAGCGAGAGGAGACTCTAAGGGACTACATCGCCAGATTCAGATGTAAGGTAAACAATGTGGAGAATCCTTCTGATGAAAGTATTTTAACGGCTATTTCTGCAACACTAAGAAAGGACGGAAAGCTTTATAAAAGCATTTACAGGAATCCTGTGAAGAGCCTGGGGGAATTTTATGACCGTGCGGCAAAAGAGATTTGTTGGGAAGATACTTTCGGGCAGAAGAAATCTAGCGAGCAAAAAAATGGTGCAAGTAGCTCACGCCAAGGAAGAAAGAGTGGTCAGCGTGAAAGCGAAGAAGGTGGTCACAAACATCGATCCAGTAATCAGGTAGCAAAGTGGTCAAAAAATAAGTCTCGAAGGAAGACGTCTCCGCCAAGAGATCGCTATCAGAATTACAGTATCTTAACTGACAAACAGGATAAGATATTTGAAGCAGAGAAATGACGTGAAAATTTTGGGAAGCCAAGTCCCACAAATATCCCGAGGAGATTTCAAGATCCAAGGAAATATTGTGCCTATCATAGAGAAAACGGGCACTATACTTCTCAGTACAGGGAACTCAGAGATGCTATAGAAGAGTTGATTAGAAGAGGTCATCTGAGGGAATATGTGGCGTGACCAGAAAATCAGCATCCCCAGCAAAGGCATCAGCCAGTGCAAGAACACCCTGACACATCTCGGCAACCTATTCAGCAGTAACTACAACAGATGACTGATCAAGGCCACCTACCTGCTGTAAGGACCATCTTTACTATTCATGAAGGACCGCACATTACAGGGACGTCCAATAGATCACAAGAGCGCTATGTGCGGAAGGCCAGTCGCATCTTACTAACAGGTCACAGTGAGATAGAAGGGCCAATTAAGAAAGCCAGAATAGCTTCGGGTGGCATGATGTTTAATGAAGAGGATGCCAGAGGCCTACAATGGCCTCATAATAACGCACTGGTCATCAGGGCAAGAATCGGCAATGCTGAAGTAAGGAGGATAATGATGGACACAGGCAGCTCGGTGAATGTGATGTACAGAGGATGTTTTGAACAGATGGGTTTATTTTTTGAGCAATTGACTTCATCCTCGGAACCGTTATTTGGCTTTACAGGGGACGCAATCGTGCCGTTGGGGTAGATTAAACTTCCCCTTGCTATAGGGGATCTGGACAGGCAAGCTCTCATAATGGCCGATTTTTTAGTTATTAATTGTCCTTCAGTATACAATGCTATCCTTAGAAGACCAGCTATGAACGACCTTGATATAGTAATATCTACCCGAACACTCACTATTAAGTTTCCCACTCCGAATGGGGTAGGATGTGTTAGAGGAGAACAGGAAGTGGCGAGAAGGTGTTATAAAAATGCAATAAAGGTTGGGGTAAAAGGGAAAAAGGTTAGTATGGTGACTGAGGAAATGAGACAACCAATCAGCACTGTAGGAGTAAGTTAGGACCTGGATCCGAGAGAAATAGATGAAGATCAAGCAATAGGCCCTGTGGAAGAATTGGAGGATGTGCAGGTTAACGAGCAGGATACTAGACGGTGTCTGAAGACAGGGAAAGATCTACTCCCAGGCGTTAGGGAACAGCTCGTTGAGTTTTTGAAGGAAAATCTGGATGTCTTCTCATGGAATCATGAAGATATGGTAGGAATTAACCCAGCTGTAATGTCTCATAGGTTAAACATTAATCCTCTCTATAAGCCAGTTCGTCAAAAGAGAAGACCGATGACGGAGGAGTGGTATGAGGCGCTCAGGGAAGAAGTAGAAAAACTTCTGGTAAACAAATTCATCAGGGAAGTTTACTACCCAGCCTGGGTAGCAAACCCTGTTCTGGTAAAGAAGAAGAACGAAAAATGGAGGACATGTATCGACTTTACCGATCTAAACAAGGCATGCCCGAAAGATAGCTTTCTTTTACCACGGATCGATCAGCTTGTAGATGGCACTGCTGGACATTAGCTCCTCAGCTTCATGGATGCCTACTCGGGGTATAACCAGATCCCAATGAACTCCGATGATGAAGAGCACACCTCCTTCGTTACTGATCGGGGACTTTACTGCTACAAGGTGATGACGTTTGGATTAAAGAATGCAGGAGCAACTTACTAGCATTTGGTAAACATGATGTTTGAACATCTTATTGGAGGGACAATGGAGGTATATGTTGATGACATGCTGGTAAAATCCAAGCAAGCGTGTGAACATGTGTGGGATTTGGGGGAGATGTTCCAGATCCTGCGAAAATTTTAGATGAAGTTGAATCCTTTTAAGTGTGCGTTTGGAGTAGCTTTGAGCAAGTTTTTAGGATTCATGGTCAACAGTAGGGGGATCGAAGCGAATCCTGAAAAAATTAAAGCTCTCATTGACATGAAATTGTCCACTAAGATCAAGGAGGTGTAGAGTCTGAACGGTCAAGTTGCCGCACTGAGCAGGTTTATATCCAAGTCAATAGACAGATGCATTCCGTTCTTCGACGTGTTGAAAAGGGCTAGAAGCTTTTAGTGAACTGAAGAATGTGAAGCAGCATTTCGGCAATTAAAGGAATATATGGACCGAGCACCTTTACTGTCCAAGCCAGTAGAATGGGAGAAACCGGTCATCTATTTAGTAGTTTCCCAACACGCCCTTAGTGGGGTCCTGGTTCGTGAAGAAGACGGAAAGCAGCTTCCTGTGTACTATATTAGCAAAAAGTTGCTCGATGCAAAACCAGATATACGCCCATGGAAAAACTTGCATATTGTTTAGTGATAGTGTCAAGGAAGCTTCGCCCTTACTTCCAGGCTCATGCCATCGAAGTTTCGACTAGATAGCCTCTGAAACAGGTCCTTCAAAAGCCTGACACTTCTGGTCGTTTGCTTAAATGGGCTATTGAGCTTGCCCAATTTGAAATAGAATTTAAGCCCCGGACAGCAATCAAAGGGCAGATATTAGCAGATTTTGTGGCTGAGTTCACAGGGTCGAGTAATGAAGAACCTGAGTCCTCTAAAGGTCCGTTCTGGGAGCCGTATATAGATGAATCCTCGGGCGAGCAGAAAGTTGGAACCGATGTAATGTTGATAAGCCCGGAAGGTCACAAAATTCTGTGCGCCTTGAGATTCAAATTTAAAACCACCAACAATGAGGCCGAGTATGAAGCGTTGTTGGCAGGATTACGATTGGCCAAAGAAGTACGAGCAGAATGGGTAAGGATCTATAGTGATTCCCAGTTGGTTGTATGACAGGTTCGGGAAGAGTACCGGGACAAAGGATCAAAAATGGCCATCTATCTGTAAAAAGTCCGAAAATTTTTGGCAGGGTTCTAGAAGTACGAATTGCAGCATATCCCGCGATCACAAAACTCTCATGCGGATGCACTAGCTCGATTAGCCACTGCCAAAGATGCAGATTTCATGGGGGCTGTACCAGTAGAAGTATTGCCAGCTCCAAGCACGGATTCACAAGAGGAGAAAATGGCGATTGAGGTGGCACAAGACTCCTAAATGAATCCATTTGTGGAGTATTTGCAGAACGAAAAATTACCAGAAGGAAAATTAGAATCACATCATCTTCGAATGCGAGTGGCCCGGTACTGCATCTATGATGATAAAGTATACAAAAGGGCATGGACCTGATTGGACCTTTTTGCCAAAGTACCTCGAGCCCCTCCAACCTTTTTGCAACAGATGGTCAGTCCGTGGCCCTTCACCATCTGGGGTATGGACCTGATTGGACCGCTCCCCACAGCTTGAGGGAAGTGTAGGCACGCTATTATAGCTGTGGATTATTTCACAAAATGAGCGGAAGCCAAGGAGCTTGCTGAAATATCTTCAGCCAAAGTTGAGAAATTTGTCTGGGAAAACATTATTTGTAGGTTCGGAGTTCCGCAGCAGATCATGATAGATAATGGAACCCAGTTCAGTAGCGAGCAGTTTCAAAAGTTTTGCAAAAACCTCGGAATTAAAAAGAGCTTCTCGACAATAGATCACCCGTAGGCCAACGGGCAAGTGGAGGCTGTCAATAAAATCATTAAGCAAAACTTAAAGACTAAGCTGGAAGCAAGGAAAAGAACTTGAGTAGATGAGTTGCAGAAGGTATTATGGGCATACAGAACCACTGCTCGCAACACTACAGGAGAAACTCCTTTCTCATTAGTTTATGGCTCAGAAGCGATGATTCCCGCTGAGTATGAGGTTGCTAATCAACGCAGAGCAACGTTTAACCAGAATGATAACAACCATCTGCTCGCTGCTAACCTGAATCTATTGGAAGAAGCAAGAGATGAAGCCCAAGTGAGAATTGCTGTCTATCAGAGACGAGTTGCAAGGTTCTACAATAAGAAGGTCCGCACCCAGAAGTTTAAGGCAGGAGATTTGGTTTTGCACCTTATTCTACCAACTGCTCGAAAATCTAGCGATGGAACGCTTGGTCCAAATTGGGAAAGACCTTATATTGTGAAAGACAGTCTACAGAATGGGGCCTACCATCTGACTAACTTGGAAGGAGCAAAAGTTCCCGAGCATGGAATGCTGAGAATCTACGACCATACTATGTTTGAATCATTTAGTTTTTGTTTCGATAATTTATTTTTCGTGTTGTTTTGTATGAGTGTAGTTGAGTCAATAAAGATTTTCTTCAAATGACAACTTTTGATCATTTCACATTCAGCTGATTATCATTTCTACTCCTGCTTTGGAAGGTTCGATTGTTACTTGTGAGCGAGTAGACTCTGAAAGGTTCAATTGACACCTGTAAGCAAATGCTCCTAAAGATATGGTTACCACCTGTGAGTGACCGGGCTCTGGGAGGTGTAATTATTATCTGTGAGCTAAAAACGTCCTGGAAGACCTTAGCATTGCTTGTGAGTGACCGGGCACTCTGGAAGGGATGCTAATGGCCTGTGGACTTATGAAATAACCTTGGAAGATTTGTGTGACCTGTGAGCAAATAAGCTCTAGAAGAAACATTTGATCTATGGGTTTAAACGAGCAGAGGTAAGAGGCCTCAAGAAGGGTAATTTCAGCACAATTGGCTGTCCTCACACCTACTCTACTCGAATAAATTTAAATGCTGGGAAGAGTTGACAATTCAAACTAACAAGAGAGGATAAACGATCTATCCGAATAATTAATTGAGCAGAGGGGTAAGGGGCCTTAAGTGGGCTAATTTCAGCAACATAGTTGTCCCCACGTCTACTCTACTCAAATACGTTTGATCGCTGCTACGACTTACACGATTAAACAGAACGATCAACAGAGATGCAAATAAGGAATAATAGCAAATAATTCACCAGATCGAATAAAATTGTCAATAATATGAGTTTATTACAAGACAGGTAAAAAATAATAAATTCCTAAACGTTAGGAGGAGAATTCTACTGGCCAAACGCCCCGCTGTCATCTGTGTTGATTGGACGAGAAGAGCTGGAAGACGACCCTGTATGAGTAGAAGCAGCGCTATCAGGGGGAGGAGGTCCGGATGAGGAAGCCGGAGGATTGGCTTTTGATTGAGTCTGTTGGGCGTACAACTTTACTTTTGCCACGGCCTCCAGACCAAAGAATGAAACATCCACATCTGGTCGTTTGAGCCACAAATTATACAGGAATAAACTTCCTATTCTTTCCTCTGCTTCTCGAACCAAGGTCTCAGCACGCTCCTTCTCCAAGACAATTTGTTCTTTAAAAGAGATTGTCTCCTGCCTCATTGCTTCCATAACGATCTTAGCTTCAGTTGCTTCGTGCTCGCGTGAAGACAACTTCCCTTTTAGTTCCTTATTTTCTGTTTTCAGCTTCTTCTCTGAATCTCGAGCAAAATGAAGAGCATGCGTCAACATTTCGATCTCTTTGTCCCTAAAGATCGCAATAAGCCTCTCTTGATCTTTCAAGCTCTAACTCGTAAAAGCCCACCTCTCCTTGCATCCTATTCTTCTCATCTTCTAGGGAATTGATGGTGGCCTCCATGGTAGCTTTTCCTTGGGCCAATCCGCGATCTCTCTTAGGAGTTTCATGTACGCCATGGACGCCTGATACGAAGTGTTACTCAAGACAAAAAATGAAGCAACAACAATAAAAGTAAAAGACTTACGAGCATGTTGTGGAAGCCCAAATAATTGATTAGCCTCTCGCCCTTCATCTCTTCCTTATAAAGGGCTGGCTTCTTCATTCCCAGGAACTGAGGCGCGCGATCTAAAAGATCGTTGTAGTATATCCCTGCATCGAAGTCTTGGGTTTGCTCTTCAGCAGCAGAATCCGTCTCATGCGTTTTTTGGCGCTTGGTAGGGGGTTCTGCCGTTTCTGAGTCAACAATCCCTTTGCCTTTATCTACACCTGGGGGGGGAGGGGAGCAGCTAGTGAACTACTGGAAACAGGAGTGAATTGAAACGCAGCATCTTTATGAGTGTCTCTGTTCGAAGATTTCCTCGCTACCGATTTTTGCCTCATAAGGCGAACAGGAGACGCGTCAGAATCTTTTTGGAGAGGTGATTCTGAAGGGACCTTAGTAGCAAGAGGAGAATCCGCGGCTGATTGTCCGAAGGGGTTTTTACCTTCGAGAACCTATCTAACAGAGAGAGTTCTCGATCTGATAGAGGAATTTCACCTCTGGAAACGTCTGCACAAAGAAAACATTAGTAACGAGCAGGATGTGAATAAAATAAAGTACAAATGCGAGTGCACTTACTGGGAGAGAGACAGAAGAAAAAATTCTTCAAGTTCGATAAAGAGAGACATGACACGTAGAACCATCGCGACTTGTAGTCGCCTACGTTGGATCTTGAGAAAGGTTTACTTTGTAAAGGGATTTTCGGGCTGAGGTATAATAAAACCCATCTTTCTTCTCAGACTTTGGGCCCGTGGTGCTCTTGAATAAGAAGAGATGGTGGATCATTGCGGGGGTTGGAGGAGGAAGGCCATTTTTAAGGAAAATTGAGGTTAAGGCAGTAAAGTGAGCATAAGAGTTTGGAATAAGTTGAAAAGGGGCTAAATTGAGATCATTCAGAAGAGTAACCAAATAAGGATGAATTGGAAATCTAAAACCGGCTTCTATATGTTGATGGCTAATGGCGAAGAAACCTTTAGGAGGAAAAGCCGCGTGATCAGAAGCCTTTGGCACCATAGCCCAGCAGCCAGAAGGTAAGGAAAAACCTTCAGCAATAGTTTCAAGATCGCTAAGGCTAAGAGAAAACTCGTATCTGAAAAAAGGGGTGCGCGCAGAGGAAGTACAATGCTCAGAAGGGTCTGAAGCAACCCCACCGCTTTGGGAGGTCGTGTTACCAGTATCCCTGACTCGATCAAGTTCCTCCTCGGAGGTTACATCAGTGGACCCCATCTTATGACCGCGACGACTACGACCAGACATCTACAAAAGTAACAGGGAAATCAGGTTACAGAGAGCGGACCAGCACTCAATAATTAAGGGTACTCCTACTTCTCTAAAAAAATTAGTCGTGCATGCAAGAGGGCTGTCGGGCGTAGAAAGGATCTTATTTACAAACCTAACGGACGACAGGGAATATTGGACAAGCTAATCAACCTTTAAAATCACCATGGCAAGAAAATTGGATGAATGCTAATAAGGAATGTCATGCATAGGCGTAACTTAAAGCGGTAACATGGATATCTACTTCAGATTCTTTAAAATCATGTTAAGAAATGGCGGAAAGATTGGAAACAAAAGTTTGCATTCATGCAATTAAATATATACAAGCAACAATCATAGTAATGAAGACAAAGAAATAGTACAAAAAGTTACCTTGAGGATGGGAAAACCCGCTGCCAAAAATGAAGAGGTTGTAGGAAAACGATGGCGGACGAGAACAGTAAAGCGTTTGTCTTCGAAAGTGAGTGGTAGAAGGTGAAAATGGAACAACGAGGGGTTTATGTATAGGTGATGTCTCGAAACCCCAATCGTCAGACCAGAACACCTGAATCGTCGTCAATAATTTGGCGGTTTGGCGCGAAAATCGTGAAATCATCATCACGAGCCACTATCAAAAAGACACTCATTTAATGCACACATTGATAAATGCATGACGCTTGGGGTACAAGGAGCTGACGCTTGGGGAATTGCCACGTTGAGCAAATGAAATAACTTTTAAAAAGATACAACGATCCGTGCTAAAAGAACCCAAAGAAAATAAAAGTGTTGCTTTCAGTACAAAGGATGAACTGAAAGCAAAGGGGCTAGTGTTGTGGGCATATTGCTACTATAGAAAATCCCAGGGCCGAAGGCCCATTGAATCAAGGAGGCCAAGAAGTACTAGTCAAAATGGTCAGAAGTCAAAGAAAGTAAAATAGCTATTTAGTAACAAGATATACCCGAGCACACTTGATTACGTGGATGATTGTCTTAAAACGTTAAGTATGGAGTAACTGCATAAAGGTTTGGCTGATGGGCAACAGTATAAAGATGATCTGCTTGTAGTTAGAAGGCTATTCGATAAGTGCCCCTCAGAAACTATCTCAGTGATCAGGAAGTTGGCTAGTCTGCTCGATAGTCAGAAGGACGGTTAAGTCTGCTCGTTTGGTCGGCAATGGAAACATTTGATTCTTAAGATGGTCCGCTCGTTCGATGCAACGACTGATCGCTAGGCAAGTTATTCACTAGAGTAGACCAGTTGACCTTCTGGAAAGAGAATCAATCCCAAAACAGGAAAGGAGTCGGCTTGCCTATTTTCATGCAAATTGAATCTCTATATTCTTGAAAATTGCTATATATGCGAAAGAGATAATCTCGAAAGATATTATCTTAATTAATGTATATTATTTTTTGCTTTATCTGTAAGATTCTTAAGCCTATTCTAATTGTAACACCTCCAATATAAATAGGAGGAAGAATTTAGTGTAAAGGACAGAGTGAAATAAAATACAATTACTCCAAATGTGAGAAGGGGTAGTTGTCGTGGACGTAGGCCATTATTCTTGCCGAACCATGTAAAAATCTTGTTGCGTCTTGTTTGTGTTGGTCCTGGTGGTGCTTGTTTCGTGTGTGGTTTGTTGTGTCACAGGTATTGAACTTGGAAAACCAAGTTGACCAAAATTAAGTGTCAACAGTTTTATTTGAATTTCCATTCTAATTTGAAATCACAAGTAAAATAAAATTTCATCTTCAAAAAGTGAATATAAGAAGAATAGTTAATACAAAAATTAAGTTCCCAACTTATTTACGTATATGAATCCATCAGCTATTAAGTAATTTTTAAAATATCTAATAATTGCAGCAGGTTCATTTCAACCCAATTTGTTTTCTTTAAATTATATTACAACATATTTTTGTACATATCGTAACAGAGGACTCTATTCTTGCACCCCCCAGCATTCAAGAATTATCTACATGACAAATGAACACTAAATAAAATTGTATATTTGAATTTACTATTGGAAGCTTAGAAGTTCATGAAGTACTTGTTCGATATATTAACAAATTGACAGTCACATAGTTATTTAGTATTTATGTTGTCTGTACACATTATACTCAGAAACTTATGTGACCAAAAACAATAGTATTTATATTCGAATTTAAGGTGCTATGCAATTTATTTTAGTATTTTATGCTATGTTATATCCATTAATATTAATAAAAAAAACTTTAGTTGTTAAATGATTTCTTTTATGGAACTAGATTTTCTCTTGATCTAAACGTTTTTCTAATTTTTTTAAAACACCTAATTGGTTGTTGAAAAATTAAACTTGAAAAATGATTACAACATAACCATTCATTATTATAATACTCATGTGTCATAAAATTATATTAAATCAACATAAAGCTTAGATATGGAGGTGCTTCAAAATTTTCTTATATATATATATATAATTATGGAAAATTTATAGTTTTTATCCAAATGAAAAGAAAATTTTCGTTTTTACCCAGATTTTTAATAAAATTTGTTTTTGACCTCTCAAACAAATTATTTCCATTGATATCCAAGATTACGAAAATACCCTTAAGTTTCTATTATCCAAATACCCAATATTGAAATTACGAAACTAATCTTCTTCTTCCTCACAATATCCTCCATATTTTCCCTTCTCCATCCTTCTCCATTAATGGTTTCTAAGATTTGATTCACCATTGATACCATATTTCCTCTTCTTCTTCTTCCTCATAATAGCCATTGAAGGTTTTTTAATATTCAAACTTCATCCATTGAAAGATTAGAAGATTCTTAAAGCATTTGAGTATCAAAGGTAATATATATGTTTTTTCGATTAGTTTTTGGATTATTTTGTTCATATTTGCGTGCTAAAAGACTATAAGAATGTGTTGGTTGTGATGGTTTTGGTAATCGTGATCTGCGACGGAAACTACAAAATATGCGACGAAATCGGTTTTTCATGATTGATAATCGATTTTTCATGCATTAAAAAACCAAGTGAAGAGGTCTATCGGTTTTTCAGAGACTGAAAAACCGACATCGATTTTTCAATCACTGAAAAATCGATTATGGTTTTTCAGTCACTGAAAACTAAAAAATCGTAATTTACGGTTTTTCAATAACTGAAAAACCGATAGATGACCTGTGAAAAATTGATACCCTGAAAACCCGAAATTAGCAATTTTTTTAGTGATTGCTATATTTGTGTTTGGAATGTTGTAAATTAAATTTTAGTGTTATATGTGCTTAGATATGCTTGTTTTATATTTTATTTGATTATATTTGAGTGGAGAGTGTTATGAGTGTACAATCAATGCGTTTTATTGGAGCAAAAAATCGGTTTCAATAGTCAAGATCCAATTAAAAACATAGTTGAACGCATTGTTAGCATAATTATGATATTTCTTGAGTTGTTGATGCTAGGTATTGATTTATAGTGTTAAATTTGATTAGATAAGATTGTATTTTGTAACGTTGTCCGATTGAAATATTTAATTTATTAATAATATGGTATGATTTGAACGTTACATGAATGGCTCAAGAGACGATTGTAATCAATTTTGATGGAGAGTGGAATTGATGTAATTACGTTGAAGGGGAGTCGATCATATGTGAGGTCTACAAAAATAGTAGTTTTTCATCATTAGTAGAAGTTGTGTATAGAGAGGCTAGTATTGATAGAAAAATGTGAGATATCTGTGTACATTATTTACTACAAAGTGCGACAAGTGGTCAAGTTAAAAAGATACGCATCTTGTCCGATCTTGGTGTTGTTGGTTTGATGGCGATAAAAAATATTAATGTCAAAGAGATTTATGTGGATAAGATTGTGAAAGATTTTGGAGCTAAGGTTAGTAGGCATATTGTTCATCTGATTGTCACCGACTCAATACCAGACAGAAGACATGACGAGGCAGATACATCAAGACCTGTAAATCCCCATATGGTTGAAAGTCATTTTTATCTTACTTCAGGTATTGGGAGCAATCAGGTTGATACTGCTGTCACCCCATTTACATCTACAGAAAGTCTCATTTGCGACGTTAACGATGACTATATGAATTATGGTACTGATGATAAAGATTGAGACATAAATGATAATGGTGATGGGATACGGGATAGTGACGAAGAGCAAATTGGAGATAGTGATAACGAGGAAACTCGATTTGATGATGTCTCTGAAGAAGAAGAAAGGTTCCAGAAATAAGATTTTCAATTTTACAATTTGAGAACAATCATTTACAACCATACTGGATTGTTCATGGGGTTAAACTGGGTGACATTGAGGCTACTTCAAGTGCTACATCAACCGTCTACCAACGTGGTTCGTTGTATAAAGGAGCATTCTTTAATAGTTTAGAAGAAATGAGTATAGCTATTGGAGAATATGCTTTAAAAGCGAAGTTTGAATATCGGGTTAGACATTTAGACACAGAGCGATTTGAGGCCAGTTGTAAGGATAAAACATATAGCTTTATAGTTCGTACAAGATGCAGAAAGGGTTACTCAATGTGATTTGTGTTAAAGTATAAGGCGGAGCACACGTGTCGTCAGACAGCCATGGAATCATATAAGAAGAGTGTGAAGGCTATTGTCATCGGGAAATTGTATGCAGGAAAGATGGGAAGAGATATTTATACACCTAATCATTTGATTGAAGAAATGCTGGAGCAGTATGGAGTTCAGATATTATATAGCAAAGCTTGGAAGGCTTTACAATATGCAAAGAAACTAGCATATGGACAAGCGGATGAGTCATATCAACAGCTTCCGTCCTACTTTGAGATGTTAAAATTAGCAAAACCCGGCACAATGACGGCAATTGAGAGAGATGAAAACAACCGATTCTTGTATTCCTTTGTTACACTTGGAGCTTCCATTAAGGGTTTTCGATCTTATACGAGACCGATTGTTACTATTAATGCAACTCATTTGAAAGGTAAATATAAAGGGTTGATTTTTTTCACTGCATGCAAAAGATGAAGAGGAGATGATTTATCTCATCGTTTATAGATTTGTTGATGAAGAGTGAGACTGTTAATAGACTTAGTTTTTAAAATAATTGGCGATTGGCATGTCAGACGATTTGCTTATTGTATCCGATCATCATAAAAGCATATCGAATGGGATGCAATTAGTTTTTCCTGAAGTTCCACACATGTTATGTTTTTTTCACCTATGACAAAACCTTAAACAACATTGTAAAAAGCGTTCGGATGTGGAAAATATCATACTGTTATGTGCCTGAGGAATGCAACAAAATATTGGAAGAAATGCGGACGTTATATCTGAGAACACATGAAACTTTGGTTAAGACTGGAGTAAGCTGGTGGTCACAAGCACATTGTCCAAAACGAAGATATGAAATGATGACCACCAACATTGCAGAGTCGCTCAACAAATGTATGATGCAAGCATGTTGTTTGCTAATAACAACTGCACATGAATATATAAGAAATGTGTTGTAGAGATAGTTTAATAATAGATGTGTTGTTGCTGAAAAGCTGACAATTTATGTTACCACCGCTACATACGATCGTATCATGTTGGCAAAAGATCTATCATCGGAAGGTAGTGTACATCCCATTACAGAACCGTTCACGTACAGTGTCATGCATCATAGCAAAGGAGATGCATGGTTAATATTCAAGAGCACACTTGTACGTGTAAGTAGTGGAACCTTGACCAGTTGCCATGTGTTCATGCATGTGTTGTGGCCATGTATGGTAATTGTACGTTGTTACTTTCGGGTTTTTATACCATATCATGATACTTAAATTTGGGTTTTTTCATATTTGTACAGGTTTAAGGGCGTTAATTGTGATACACTTTGCAGTCAGTATTATAGCACAAAATGATTAAAAGCTGCATATGCAAGTCCAATCAATCCAGTCCCTAAATTAGCCAGTTGGAATGTTTCTGTGAAAGTTAGAAGCATGGTTGTACTACCACCTATCGGGAAAAGACAATTAGGTAAGCCAAAAGAGGTTCAGATTCCTTCAACTGAAAAAGATCGTTGTAGAAAAAAGTGTGGAAGATGTGGTCAGATGGGGCACAACCGTCTTCGTTGCCCTAACCCCCCTACTTCTACCAACGGAGGGACGAACGCAAGCATGGATGTGGAAGCTGGCACGAGCATAAATATTAATGAGAATGCCCCACCATCCCGAAAATGCCACTTGCATCATGAGATTAGACAGAACCAACGTCACTATCCCCTATGATTTCTTACTCCAAATCCAAAAGTGGATAATGATGAAAACAATTAGTAGACATTGGCATTGAACTTCTGTTTCATGTATATTTTAACTTATTTTGTTAAATTGATATACTATAATCGGATTCATTATTTATTTTAATTTTTAATAAATGAATGAATGATAGGCTCCTTTTTTCGTAATGCATGGTCATTAATATTATGAAATAAGTAAAGATCGGTTGACATGAAATTTAATGAATGAAGTTTAGTACTTGTTAAATTTGCTTCTTCAATTACAAGTGAAAAGGAATCGAGCCACTAAATCGATTTTTCAGTGTCCGTTAAAAACTGGTATCGATTTTCCAAGGGCTATAAAAACCCGATCGGTTTTCTATTAATACTGAAAAACCAACTCCGGTTTTCTAGGTACCATGGAAAACTGGTCCTCACGTTTTCCTTCACTATTTTCAAGTACTATAAAACCGATTGAAAAACGGCTTTATACTAGCCTAAAAAACCGATTTCGGTTTTTCAGGCATAGTAGAAAACCGATGCTTCTTCAATTATTGATTGATTTATTGATTTTATTGATTAATACGTAAATATTTATTGATTCAAATTTATTGTATGGACCAATCGAATGATTGGTTATTGCTTTATTGATTTTGATGATTGATATTTTTATTTTTATTGTACGAACCAATCGAATCATTGATTAGTTGATTGGATTGAAAGGTTTATACGTAAAATCATTGAATTAACAAAATTATTGAAATAAATAATGAACAAATCTTTTATTTTATTTAGAATCTATAATTTTTAGGTTGAATTGAACTAATTCTAGTATCATTTCATGCTTGGTGATAGTATAGAAACTAATTCTAATATTATTTTTTCCAATACTAGCAATTCAGTCTCTATTTTTTTATGCTATAATTTTATTTAGTTTATTATAACTTCAAATATTATTTTGATGCAAATTAATTATTAATAATTTTAATTTTATTATTATTTTATTTGAATAGAAGTTAATTGAAAAAAAAAATAAAATTTAGTTTAGTTTGAGTTAAAGTGTTATAAATAGTTGAATTCAATTTGACGCATCAAATGGACCTTAAAGGGAGGGTAATTGCTCTAATAGATGTTATACTGGTTAATATAAAGTGAAGAAGTATTAACTAATACAACAAGCAGAATAAAGAAAATAATAATAATAATAATAGCAGTATTACTAAAAAATTAATAACAATTATAATAAAAAATAGTTTGAACTAATACTAATAATAATAACAACAACATATAATATTATTTTACTATTAAATTTAAAAATAAATTTAGTAAGTAAAATGCTAAATAAAATAATTTTTTATACTTCATTAAATTGAAAAACATAAAATAATATTCTAATTGTATAAATGTGTAAATTAAATATTAAATAATCTTGAAATTGGTTGGAAAAATTAAATATTCTAATCAAGCAAGAGAAGTATCTTTTAGTAAGTGTCAAAGATATTGTCCATTCTTCTACAAAACACTTACAGTAATCATTAATTTCAACAAAATATCAATTAAAAGCTATATCAATGAGGATTCGGAATGATTCGGAATCGAAATGACTATAATTATATATGACATCCAAAAATTTACTTATAAAATTTACTTAGGGATATAATACTTTAAGTTATGTAAATAAGATATATAATTAAATATGTATTATTTAAAAAAAGATATTAGTAAGCAATCAAATAATTTAAATAGTTACATTAAAAAATATATATATATTTGTTTTAAATACCTCAGTTGTCAACATATCAAATGGGTAATTGTTTGTAAAATCGAATTCGGTTTTTCAGGCAGCTTGAAAAACCAAAAATGGAATTTTCGGTTTCTCAGACAGAATGAAAAACCGAAAAAATCGAATTCGATTTTTTAGACTACCTGAAAAACTGAAAATGGTATTTTCGGTTTTTCATTCTATCTAAGAAATCGAAAATACCATTTTCGATTTTTCAGGCTGTCTTTGGTTTTTCAGCATTGTAAAACCCGATTTCAAAATTATATTTCAAATAAATGATGAACATATAAAGAAGAGAAAATTACAAAAAAACTACCCAATTGAAACACATTCACAAACGGAGCAATTGTTTCGCTTTTATTACAATTGATCCCCATGTCGTTAGTGGACTTGAGTTAGTCTTAATTGGTTTGGGGTAAAATTGTCTTTTGATGTTTTATTATTTAAAAAAATAAATTTAAAAAAATTTAAAAATACATTTTTTTTTCTCTCTCTCTCTCTCCCTCTCTCTCTTCCTCAGCCATCTCCCTTTTTTCACCGTGGATGTCTCTGTCTCCGCAGTCGTTCACTGTCTCCATTGTCGTCCGCTATCTCTTCTTCTTCTTTTCTTCTGCTTCTTCTTCTCTTCTTCTGTTTCTTCTTCTTCCACTATTCTTCTTCTTGAACCCGATCTGGATTCATTTAGATGAACCCAGATCTAGGTTCGTGAGGAACCAAGACGAACCCAGATCTGGGTTCTCGAGAACCCAAATCTGGGTTCATTTAGGTTTGCCACGAACCCAGAATCGAGAACCCAAATCTGGGTTCGTCTGGGTTCACCACGAACCCAAAATCTGGGTTCACCACGAACCCAAAATCTGGGTTCGTGACAAACCTAGAATCTGGGTTCCTTGCGAACCCAAATCTGGGTTCATCGTGAACCTAGAAATCTGGGTTCTCGTGAACCTAGATCTAGGTTCAACAATGAACTTGAGGTTTCTTTTTTCCAATTTGATTGATAGTTTTGTGAGTAATTGTGAGGTTGATTTCAGTGATGATATTGGGTTTAATAGTTTTGTGGGAGATTGATTATGTTGAGTTTGATTGATGATGTTTGAGGTTATTTTTTTGGTTTTCAGGAGTGGATTGATGATGTCAGGTGATTGATTGATTATTGTTGATGATGTTTAGGACCATGTTTTGGATGTTTGGGATCATTTTTTGGGTTTCCAATTGTCTGGAAACCCAACATCTAGATGGAAACCCAAATTCTGGTGGAAACCCAAAATCTGCTTTTCAGTTTCTGAAAACACAGATTCTGAAAATTCAAAAGATTGAAACCAAAATTTGAGTTTATTTTATATTTTTAATATATATTTTTAAAATTTTTTTCTAATTAATTATTTTTTTGGGTCAATTTGGTCAAGTCCAACAATTAAGGCATTTTCGTCTTTTGCTCCTTTTACACTATTTTCAATTACATATAACGGAAACTTGTTAATGGTAGGGGGTAAATTGTAATTATATCGAAACAATTACTCCACCTGTAAAAGCGTTTAAACTAGGTAACTTTTTTGTAATATGCTCTATAAAGAATAATATAAATTTACTTATATACAACATCCTCATCCGAGTGTACTGTTCATTTTTCAAATTTATTTACTTTATACGTAGGCGTTGAATACATATATATATCTCGGGCAATCTCTGCCTTCAGAGCGATGGTGTCTGCAGCTACGTCAAGTTTTCTGGATTTTCATGTACTCTCTTTGGACTGCAAAATGTCACGTATGTACATGACGATATATGCTCCACAACTCGTCCTGTTTCATAAATAAATGAATTAAGTATTAAAACATCATAAATACATAAATATATTAAATAGTGTTAGTTATAAATCTACTAACCAATCGGGTTGCTGAGGTACAAATGATCTATCAAAACGCTCAACTTTCTACCGCTCCTCCACAGCAGACATATCTATCTGGGTCTTCTTATAAAATCCTATGAACTACAACAAGATGGACATGAAACACACCAATGGCTCAAGTGACTTAAGTTGTTCCTCTACGTCAACATTTGCCAGAGGATCATATACTAAAATTTTTTGCTCTCTAAGGCACACCTGACAGAGGACCCAGTGATCTTAATTCAGACTACATGGTAGTAACACCTGCAAATTAAAGATGTCAGTGTTATAAGACTAGTTCGCATGATCAAATAATAAATAGTAATCTTCGCACACAACACTTATATTGTCAACATGCCACCACGTGACTGATGCGTCTATCTGGCCACATCCGAAAAAATTTTAACAAAATCTCCTCTGTTTTTTAAGTATCCAAAGAAATATAACCTGGATAGAAGAAATTATACTTCGTTTATTATATTTAGAGATTTCGTCTCTCTATCCGACCCCGTACTACTACACAACAATGTCCAACTCTTTTGCATTTACTACAATAGATATTCACTGAATAATCATATAAATAGTTTGATTTATATCTCAAGATGGACATTTGTACATCGTCCGCCTTTTTTGTTTGAAACTCTGAAAAGGTATCCTCTAATTCTGATTGCATGCTTGGGATGTCTTCATTTGCGACAGAGTCACCCTAAACCTCATTATCACCCTCCACCATGACATCATCCTTTCCACCCTCTACTTGATAATCATCATGTCCCCTTACACCATGATCGTGATCATCATCATCATCACCATAACCATCATCCTTCTGAATGTCACCCTCACTCCCTCCGCCGCCACGTTTATGTACTTCATCTGTAACCAAATGATTTGGATTGAAGGATTTTCGATAATCCGTGTTTCTTTCTGCGTCGGTAGGCTCAAGAGTTTGCGTAATGCCAACTATCGTTATTATATACATATATATATATATAGTTATACTATAGTGGTATACTTCATATAAATAATGATAGTTAAAATAAACAATTAATTTAAACCAATTTAGT
Source organism: Dimocarpus longan (assembly GCA_022984855.1). Taxonomy (NCBI): domain Eukaryota; kingdom Viridiplantae; phylum Streptophyta; class Magnoliopsida; order Sapindales; family Sapindaceae; genus Dimocarpus; species Dimocarpus longan. Next base: position 24,327,515 of record CM041014.1, read on the forward strand.
TTACGTTTGTTATTTACGGGAGAAAAATCATCAAGGCATTTTGCCTTTGTCGGTGTCCTTTTAAGTGACTGTCTCTTACATATTGACAAATCACTTTGCAAAGACGAGTTACTTTTCGATATTTTCTCTCTCAACACCGGGAATAATTCTACCAACCACAACTATAATGTAAAAAACAAACATATATTTAATATATAACTATATTAGAAAGCAATAACTATTAAAGGTATTAGTCATACCTGAAACGCCAAGAAATAGCTATAAATATTAATGTTAGACGATGAGTTTCTGATCCGCTCTTTATTTACTGCCAAGGGGAGGAAGTGCAACAAGACACTATAACATAATGTGCTCCAAGGAAACAAGTTCCACCTCTCTGTGTTCTCAATTACGATCCACATAAATTGCGAAATCTTCACCCTGTCATCCTGCCCCATGAAAAGATGGAAAGCGATCCCTAAATTTGCTAATTTCATAAGATCTTCATCATTTATGACATCGTCGCCTTCACGGTCCATATGACTTCTTACCTTAAGAAACGTGGTAAATTCGGTTATATCCGACATCACTCCATTAAACCATTGCCATAGGACACTATTTTGGTCATTTTGCACTGTATTGAAGTTTTCGCGGTCGATGCCCCCAAAATGAAGTCTTGTAATCAATAAAAATTCATGTTTCCCAAACCTATATATTTTCCCATCGATCTCAAACCACATTTCATCAGTGCGACCACCCACCTTCACTTCTCTAGTAAGAACCCATAATATCACAAAGGCAGCAGCCGTATTGTTGGTAATCTTCAAAATATGTCCAAATGGGCACTACTTTATGAAATCTTCGTACAACTTTCTTCTAGTAAGAATGGTCATAATTTTATTAACCAACCTCTGACCAATGTGTGTATTCACATTAAAATCCTTCGAAAACTTTTTTAAGATATATTTATATTTGAAATCCATCTATAGGAAAGAAAAACAGAAACAAAATATCAATATCAGGATGAAAAATTGAATCGATTTTTTACTGTATCTGAAAAATCGAATCGGATTTTTACTGTATCTGAAAAATCGAATCGATTTTTTATTGTTTCTCAAAAATCGAATCGATTTTTTACTATGTATCAAAAACCGATTCTCCTCATCGGTTTTTCAGTTCGGTTATTCACAAGTGGTTTTCATTTTGGTCTTCGATTTTTCATATTGGTTTTTCACTTCGGTTTTTCATTTTGATTTTTCAAACAACCGAAATCGAAAAATCGAACTCTAAAACCCAAATTCCAAAAATCGATCCGATTCCGACGACGCTGCTATGGTCGGAATCGGCCATTTTCAACACAAAATCAGTGGAAAAACAGTCAAACCAACTTCCTCTAAACCAAATACTAATAACTCAACATCCATATTACATAAACATGTCAACATCGCAAATCAAAATAAAAAAATAGAACCGCAAAACAAAAAACCATACCTCGACTTGAAGACTTCGTCGCCGGCAGTCGTGGCTCCCCTGTAGATGTCGAAAACGTCGTTGTTATGGCCGCAATATGTTGGTCTATATCGTTGGGTCGCGATCAGGTTTGGATCGCGTCAATTTTTGCTTTTGGTCGGTTTTTGAATTTGCTTTTGGCCAGTGATCCATTTTTGCCCATTAATATAGGTAGGGTCTAAACCGTAATTTTACGTGTGGGTTTTTCATAAAAATGATGATAGTTGAGGGTTTATGGATAAAAATTGTAGGGGTATTATGAGTAATTTGGGTATATAATAAAATTAATTTATTTGAAGAGTTAAAAATAAATTATTTTAAAATATGGGGTACAAACAAAATTGGGCATTTTCAAATGGGCATTTTTTTGTAATTTTCACTATAATTTTTTATGCTTTATTATTGTTACTAACTTGGAATCATACGAAAGTGACAGGTATGTGAAACTGCCAATTAAAGTGACCGGTGACCATTCAATAATTATATAAATACAACTTTAGAAAAGAAATTTTGCAATTTAATATCAGATTTGAACAAATGCTAAAATATTTTATTTTTCCATGACATTGCATGGGAATTATAGAGCAATGATCCTAAAATTAAAAGCCATAAGTAATTAAGCTTTTGAATTGGTTTTGGAAAACAGCGTGGACTCCACTAATCATTCAGGAATCTAACTCACTGTAGCCGCACTTCTAGAAATACCATTTGAAAAAGACAATAATTTGATTTATTTTCCACCGCAATTTATTTATTTAATGAAAGAATCAAATTGTATTAATTAATTAAATATTTGGATTATTTTGGTAGGGCTTGACTCGATTTGGTGTTAACCTCGTATAACTCATTCATTTATTTATTTTCTGAATGAAACCCTTTAATTCTTTTATTTAGATTTTATATATGTTATTTTTACCAGTCTTGTACAAAAGCATTACATTGCTTATAGAAAGACTACAAAGAAATTTAATCTAAAAAATAAGGAAAAGCATATTAGCTGATCAGATCCCCCATTGATGATGCATAACAAATTTTATTTTTTTTCTAATATATGAAACAATTTAATCCACATTAATTTCACTTAATTTCAAAAAATCTTTTTTTATCACTAAATTAAATTGGTAATAAAAAGTCCGCAAAATGTGTATGCAACTCCAAGGATAAATATCGGATAAGAATTGTATATATTTTCCACCAAAAGATGCCCAATGACCATTAAGTAATGTTAGGATATAACTTTCGAGAAATGATTATGAAACATCATAATTTAATTTTAATTTTTTGAAATATTAATTTTAAATTTTATATCCAGCTATTTTATACTTCTAGTGCATTGCCATAAAATTAGCTGTCGAGTGGATATTTTGGATTCTTATAAAACCGTGTGGACCCATAATCAAAATTATTGTACTAGAGTAACATAGCATGTCACTTCCAACAGTACAGATAATAATTTCTACCCACCGTCAATTGTGCTTTGCTGCAGTGGCAGCGCAGTAGCGCACTGCCTGGTTCTCACTCAGTGCCAAGTTGACGCAAAGAGCCACAATTTGCGGGTGCTTTTCCTCACCAACCCATGGGCAGCCCCACCCTCACGTGGGCCGCTCTTTAATTTATACGTGTGTCGCTTGCTTTCATATTCGAATCATTTTTTAAACTGTACTGTTAGAGTAGCCGAAGCCCAAGCTGTACAAGCTGCAGAAAATTACACAGCTCAATAAGCTTCAGGGCAGCAACTTAGGTTGATTAAAATGCTGTCAGGTATATGTTAGTTAAGCCAGGTTGCTTGTGACTAGACATGATCACGGTTCGGTTCGGTTCTGATTCCGGTTCCGAACCGACGATTCCGATTCTAAAAAAACTAGAACTGGAACTTTAACCGAAATAAAACGGTTACGGTTCGGTTCTGAAACCGTCGGTTCTGTAACGATTCTGGTTTCGATTTCGGTTTCGGTTCTATAACAGTTTCGGTTTCGATTCTGAAACCTTTTTTTAAAACGACAATTTGAAATTTAAAAATTAATATTAAACTATATTTTAAAATTAAAAAAAATAAATCTATACACAAACGAAAACTACTTTTATACACACAAAAAATAAATCAAAAACTACATTTATATTTTATAATAATGACCTCCATTTTGATCATATTGGACTGTTTAATTGACTTTAACAGTTGGTTCTTTTTTTTTTTTTATATATTTATTTAAGAACCGGAACCGAACCGGAACCTCCGGTTCAAGGCGGTTCCGGTTCCACGATTCTTTGAACCGACGGTTCCGGTTCCTTTAGAGTCAGAACCGGAACCGGAACCGGAACCGCTACAGTGACGGTTCCGGTTCGGTTCCGAACCGGAACCAGAACCTTATGTTCTGGTTCCGGTTCTACAGTGACGATTCGGTTCGAACCGTGCGGTTCGAACTGAACCGTGGTCATGTTTACTTGTAACTGGTCCAGCACATCAATTTTTGACTGACTCATTCCATGAATATAAGTTGTGATCTATGTGTATTGGCGAAGAAAACAAAAATGAAGAAAATCATTTTCATGAAATTCTCTTCAGAAGGAGTTCATTGTTCTCTTGCTTCGTTAACTTACTTCAACCATAAATCTTGTTAGATTTTACATACACCATCAGAACTCTACCTTGTTTAATTTTGATTATTTTATTAATCGATTTCAGTAATAAAATAAAAAATCTTTCCACCAACATAGCTTGCTAGGGACTGCACGCCACCAATTGAAGAAGACAAGCATGTTGTTTATTTGATGCTTTAAATTCGTATAGGTAAATATATTTATTTATTTTTCTCAAATAAAGTTAGTATCACTCCAATAGGGTTACTCTAGCTAATCCTTTCATAACACATATTTTCATTGCACTCATGCCTTTTTCTCTATGAACATGCACCTAAAATGGGACAAATTTACTTTTATCCAAAAACAAATAAAAATTTTTATCCATTTTTTCATAAAACCCTATTTTTAACTCATCAAACAAACTATTTTTATTCTATACTAAATTTACCAAGCTACTTTCCACTCGATGTAAAACACACTATTTAAAATTGGTGGTACCGATTTTTAAGTGCATTTAAAAAGGGTACTAGTTTTTAAATGCACTTAAAATCGATACTTAAATACACTTAAAAATCAATTGTAGTCTTCGACTCTGCATTTCATCATAAACCTCAATTTTCAAGTCAAATACAACCAAATCTAACTCTAAGTATCAATATGTAACATCCAAGACATAAAAAAACTTGAAAAATAAAAAAAGAAAAACTCAACAAAACTCAAACAATCAATAAATGAAGCCAAAGATCTTATATTAGGAGCAATTGAGGAGAAGAACAAGGTAGGCAGGGGCAATTTGGGTAAAATGGGTGTATTATGCAATTAATTTATTTAAAGGATTGAAAATGAATATTTTTAAAAATGGAGCTAAAAACGAATTTTGATATTTTTATATTAATATTTTTTGTATTTTTCATTAGAGGGAATCAAAAAATTATTATCAGTTGATGACTCTACTTATTTTAAAAACTTGTGTGGACTCCATTGTGTTTGAACTATGGTATCTTTTCACATCACAATTATTATTCGAAAAGATTAGAGCATAAATCATCTAAAATTTGCTAGCTATGTTTTAACCGAATTTCCATCATAGTTTGAAATAATAAGTAAAATAAAATTCCATCTTTAAAAAGTAAATATAAGAAGAATGGTTAATGAAAAAAATAAGTTCCTAACTTATTTATTATATGAATTCACTAGATGTTAAGTAATTTTTTTGAAATATCTAACAATTTCAACAAATTCAATTGAACCTAATTTGTTTTCTTTAAATTATATTACAACATAAAATGCCGCATATATTAGAACAGAGGACCCTGTTTTGACACCCCCATTGTGTTAAAGAGTTATCTACAAGACAAATGAACACTAAATAAAGTTGTATATATGAATTTACCATGAGATGTTTTGAAGTTCATGGAATACTTGTGTTATGAGCGTTTTAACGATCAAGTCAAAGGCCTAAAAGGTGAGCCTAGTGACCAAAGGCACAAAAGACCCAGCGCACAGTTCGCCCATTAGCTCGCCAATCAGCTCGTCCATTTGCTCGTCCGACCGTTCAATCTCTTTGCATGATCATTCATAAACTTGCTCATGAGCATGTTAATGAGATCAATTGTCTGCTCACTCATCAAATCATCATCAAGTCCACCTATCATCCTGGTCAGCTGCTCGGAATGAGGTCGGCTCGGTAGAAAGCCTTATTCGTTCATTATCTTGATAAGATATCATTCTTGCTAAAGAGCTCGCTTCTATCATTTCCATTCGGATCACAAGTCAACAAAAGTTAAAGTTGTCTGATCAATTATGGCTTAAGCTATATCGTACACGCCAACTCCGTCAGAGATTATAGCTTGATTGAAGGAAATCTCACGTAACCATCATGGGGTTAGTATCTAAACTCATGCTTTGGTAGAATTAACCTGATAATGTTAGCTTCATTAAATGTAAATCATCATTACTTTATTTTGTCTTTATTATGTATTACTGTAGCTCCTCCTTTTCTTTTTAAATAAGGAGAGATTTTCATTGTAGAAAGAAGGACAATCTTTGAGTGTCGTGACCCTACAGAAATATAGCGAGAGAGAACAGTGGACGTAAGTATCAATTGAGCTAAACCACTTTAAAAATTTTGTGTTCACCATTCTTCCTCTGACCCTTTATCATCCATTCTCTTTGTAGTTTCACCTACTGCAGTATTGGGCTCAAACGAATATAAGTTGACTGGTTTTGAATGTCAACATCTTTTGGTGCTAGAGGAATGGCCCATTTGCAGTTTCACCACCTTTGTTCTTGATTTCTAGAACCTACTTACTAAACACCATGGTTAGAGGAAGAAGCACCAGAAGTTCTGACGCAACCAATGATCGGTTGGAGAGTTCAGACTAGTAACGAGATACTCTGTCCACCAGAGGACCACCTTACATGGGTGCGGGAACGTTTAATGCACCTATGGTTGTGAATGCTCAAGGTATACCTCTTATTTCTTCCTGTTAATATGTACCCAATACTGTAGGAAGAGATGCTATATAGGTTTTACAGTAGCGATATGAAGTGTTAGAGAATACCATGATGCGATTGGCAAGTGATGTTAGGATGTTGATTCAGACCTAAGCTCAGGCTGCTCAGAGGCCAGCCCAGGCCACTGCAAGGAGGGATATCCCACAATGATAGCATGCTGAGGCCCCTATCCCGAATGAAAGTAGTCAGGGAATCAGCTCAAGAGGGGTTGAGTCATTCCTCCAACGTGTAGTCTAGTGCTCGAGTCCAACAGGCTCACGGTGATGAAGGTACAACTTGCCCCTCAAGATCAATGATAAGGGCAAGCCTGGAAGGATACTGCCAGACAGAGATGAACTAGGAAATGTACGAGCCTCAGTTCGTAGAGATGAACTAGGGAAATTTATGAGCCTCAGCTCGCAGAGATGAAGATAGGCAGAGGCATTATCATAAAGGTTAGGGTGGAGAAGATGTGTCAAATAGCCTCGACCAGAGACGCGAACAGTGTCGATATGCCCCCGAACCTGAACGGAGAAAGAAACAGGGGGTGCAAGGCCAATATTCTCCAAACAGGTAGAGCAGACGAAGTGAGCAATCTACCACATAACGATCTAAAACGTAGAATCCACTCGTCGAAAAGTTCTTTTAAAGGGTCCAGCGGCTTGAAACATGGCCCGAGGCTCAAGAACGGGGTAGCCAGAATGAAGAGAGGACCATTCACCTCGGAGATAGAAATGGAGCCATTTCCCCCCAGGTTCAAAGTTTCCAACATCCCACAATATAATGGGGACTCAGACCCTTATGACCATCTTGACACATTCAATATTCAGATGGACCTACAGACCATCAGCTCACTAGTTAAGTGTCGCGTTTTCCCAACAACGTTTGGGCACATTCCACTGACATGGTTCAGAAACCTCCCACCTCACAGCATCAATAACTGGGATGAGTGCCAACAAAGATTCCTGAACCAATATAAGGCGTTGAAGAGACAACTCGCGTCACCTTGTCACCTCGCTACAATATTTCAACGTCCTGGAGAGTTGTTAAAGGACTATATTAATAGATTTTGACGGGAGGTGAATAACGTGGAAAGCCCTACGGATGAAGAGATCTTGACAGCTATCTCGGCAGGATTGAGGAAAGATGGAAAGCTATACGAGAGCATTTACAAATCCCCAGTGAAAGACTTATGAGAATTTTATGAACGAGCTGCAAAGGAAATAGAGAAGAAGCATTTGGCTCCAAGAGGGTAAATAATCAGAAAGATGAAACTGGCAACTCCAATTAGAGAAAGAGAAGGAGCAATAGAGGAAATAACCATGGGGGCCAAAAAAGCAACAACCATATTGCAAAGAAGGCCAGAAAGGGGTTTAGATCGGGAAATATCTAAAGGCATGGACAACCTCAACGTCGAGGTCGTTGCAAGAGTTACAACACTCTATCTGATACTTGAGAAATAATTTTTGTAACTGAAAGGAACATGAAGAACTTTGGAAGACTCGTTCTTATTCAAACTCCTAAGGAACGTAAGGATAAGAGCAAGTTTTGCGCCTATCACAATGAAGTGGGGCACACTACCTTTGAATGCTGGGTGTTGAAGGACGCTATAGAGGATTTGATTAGAAAAGGCCATTTGAGAGATTATGTTATGTGACCTGTAGGGCGACCATTTTAGCAATAACCCCCTCGCTAACAATGACATGAAGAACAGCTAACCCAATAGGTACCTGAATAAGTGTAGGGACGATCCTTACAATCTATAAAGGTCCTCATGTAGCAGGAACATCGAACTGATCTTATGAGCGGGTACGTGCGAGAGGCTAATCACATCCAACTAAAAGGTCGAAGAGGGCTCAAAAAGCCCACAAAGAAGGCAAGAGAGGCATTTGAGGAGATTGTTTTCATAGAAGAAGATGCTAGGGGAGTTCATTGACCTTATAATTATGCCCTGGTGATCCAAGCCCGTATTGGGAACTTAGAAGTCTGAAGAATAATGATTGATACTGAGAGCTCGATGAATGTAATGTACAATGAGCGTTACGACCTGATGAGGATTGGCGATGAACAGTTGAAGCCTCTATACGATTTCACTGGAGATGTAGTCACTCCAATTAGGCAGATCAAGTTACCTCTTACTCTCAGAGATGCAGCTTGTCAATTGACTGTACTTACGAACTTTCTTATTATAAACTCTCTCTCAGTCTATAATATGGTATTGGGAAGACCCGCAATGAACGATGTGGACATGGTTACCTCAACCAAGACTCTTACAGTAATGTTCCCAACTCTTAATGGGATAGGATGTGTGCGAGGCAAGTAGCGTCTAACTCATCGTTGCTATGTGGACGCAGTAAATATGAGAGCTCGGGAGAAGCAAGTGCATGTGGTCTCGAGGTGTGAGTTATAGACTATCAGTGCATCAGGGGTTAGTCATGACTTGGACCCCAGGGAGATTGATACGTGCAAGACCACAGGTCCAGTAGAAGAATTGGAAGACGTACGAGTCAATGAGGTAGATGATGATAGATGCCTCAAACTGGGCAAGAATCTAGCCCCTGAAACAAAAGCCCGACTAGCTGATTGTCTTAAGGCAAATTTGGATTTGTTCGCCTAGAATCATGAAGATATAGTGGGGATTGATCTAGAGGTAATGACACATAAGCTAAACATAGACCTTTACCATAAACCAGTTTGCCAAACAAGGAGACCTATGACTCGTGAGCAATATAAAGCCCTAAAAGAAGAAGTAAACTAGCTCTTAGTGAACAAGTTTATCTATGAAGTTTGCTATCTAACCTAGGTAGCCAACCCCATGTTAGTAAAAAAGAAGAATGGGAAATGGAGAACTTGTATAGACTTCACGGACTTGAATAAGGCTTGCCTAAAAGATAGCTTCCCACTGCCCAGGATTGATCAGCTTGTAGATGCAACAGCCAGGCACGAGCTTCTCAGCTTCATGGATGCTTACTCAGGTTACAACCAAATTCCCAAGAATCCTGAAGATGAGTAGCATACCTCGTTCATCACAGACCGTGACCTATATTTTTACAAGGTCATGCCCTTTGGACTGAAGAATACGGAGACAACCTATCAAAGATTAGTGAATATGATGTTTGAGGATCTGATTGGGAATACTATGGAAGTGTATGTTGAAGATATGCTGGTAAAGTCCAAGCAGGCAGTAGACCATGTTCACCACCTTGAAGGGATGCTCCAAATTTTAAGAAAGTACCAAATGAAACTCAACCCTCTCAAATGTACCTTCGATGTAGCCTCAGGTAAATTTCTGGGCTTTATGATGAATCATAGGGGAATCAAAGCCAACCCAAAAAAGATAGAACTTTACTGGATATGAGGTCGCCAGCCAAGGTGAAGGATGTTTAGAGCTTGAATGGTCAGGTCGCTACCCTCAGTAGGTTCATTTCCTCAGCCATAGATAAATGTTTTCTATTCTTTAAAGTCTTGAAGAAGACGAAGAAGTTTCAATGGACAGAGGAATGCAATGTAGCATTCCAGTAACTAAAGAATACATGGGACGAGCTTCTCTCTTGTTGAAACCAAAAGAAGGAGAAACTCTGACGGTCTATCTTGGGGTATCTCAGCACGCCTTAAGTGTAGCCCTAGTTCGAGAAGAGGATAGGACGCAGCTCCCTGTCTATTATATTAGTAAGAAGCTTGTAGATGTCGAGACCAGGTACACCCCTATGGAAGAGCTTACCTACTGTCTTGTGGTAGCATCCAGAAAGTTGCATCCTTATTTTCAAATGCATAAGATTGAAGTGTTGACCAGGCAACCCCTCAGGCAGATTCTGCAAAAATCTGATAGCTCAGGTCGCCTTCTCAAATGGGCAATCGAGCTTGCTCAGTTTGATATCGAGTTCAAGTCGAGGTCAGCAATCAAGGGGCAAACGCTGGTAGATTTTATTATCTAGTTTACAGGACCTGTAGACGAGGGAGTTGAATCTTCTGAAGGTCCGTTCTGGGAGCTATTTGTTGATGGTTTTTCCAGCGAGCAGAAAGCTGGAGTTGGAGTTTTATTGATCAGTCTGAAGGGACATAAAATCCTCTGTGTGCTCAAGTTTGGATTCTAGATTACAAATAATGAAGCCGAATATGAAGCATTGTTAGCAAGGCTTTGCCTAGCCAAGGAGGTGTAGGCTAAGTAACTCAGAATCTTTAGTGACTCTCAGCTTGTAGTCTGTCAAATAAAGGGTGAGTATCAGGCCAAGGGGTCAAGTATGACAATTTACTTGTAGAAGGTCCGAGAATTATTGAGAACATTCGAAAAGTATGAAGTGAATCAGATCCCTCGAGCTCATAATTCCCATATAGACGCCTTAGCTAGTTTGGCAACAGCTCAGGACATAGATTTTTCTAGGGGTATACCAATGGAATTCCTACCGAAGCCAAATACAGAGCCCAGTGATGAGATAATGATCCTAACATTGGTAGCAGACTTATGGATGAACCATTTGGCGTAGTATTTACAGGAGGGCAAGCTGCCAAATGATAAATTAGTAGCATGTCGTCTACGAATAGAGCTGTAAGATACTGTATCTATAATGACATGCTTTATAAGAAGGGCTTCTCAGCTTCATTGTTGCGATATGTTGATAAGCCAGAATATACCACGATCTTGAAAGACATCCATGCAGGTCATTACAACAACCATGTTGGGGGGCTATCCTTATCCCAAAAGGCACTCTGGTAAGGGTTCTATTGGCCAACAATGAAGTAAGACGCCATCGATTTGGCTAAAAAGTGTAATAAGTACTAAAGGTTCGCCAAGATTCTGCGAGCTTTACTAGCCTACCTGCAGCATATGATCAGTCCATGACCCTTCATAATTTGGGGCATGGATCTAATCGGACCTCTTCCAACAGGTCGGAGCATATACAAATACGCTATCGTTGCAATTGATTATTTCACAAAACGGTAAAGGTGAAGGAACTTATTGAGATCTCCATGACAAAGATAGAAAAGTTAGTATGGGAGAACATCATCTGCAGATTTGTAGTTCTTCAGCAGCTTGTAAGAGACAATAAAACTCAATTCACCAGCGAGCAATTCCTCAGATTCTGTAGCGATTTTGACATTACCAAGAGCTTCTCAACAGTGGGTCACCACAAGCCAATGGCCAAGTAGAAGTAGTCAACAAGATCATTTAGCAGATCCTAAAGGCCAAACTTGAAGCAAAGAAAGAAGCATGGATAGACGAATTACAAAAGGTGCTGTAGGCTTCCAAAACCACAGCTCGCAGCACCACTTGAGAGACTCCCTTCTCAATGGTTTACGGGTCCGAGGCCATGATCACAGCTAAGTTCGAGGTGACCAGCCAGTGAAGTGCAAGCTTCAATCCTTCCGAGAACGATAAACTCTAAACCGCAAACCTGGATCTCTTCGAAGAAGCCAAAGAAACAACTCGCTTGAAAGTAGTCATCTATTAGCAAAGGATGGCAAGATACTACAACAAAAAAGGTCCAAGTCCGAAGGTTCAAGCCAGGCGACCTTATGCTATGACAAGTTCTTCTCGGAGCTCGCAAACCCAGTGATGGCATATTAGGACAGAACTGGAAAGGACCCTACATCATCCATAAAGATCTCGGGAATGGAGCATACTGGTAACTCTATTTTTATAGAGTTATTTCATCTTTTTAAACCTAAATTCTTACTTAGTTCTTGATATTTTTATTATTATTAAATAAATTATTACATCTTTTTGTATTTTTCATTTTCAGAAATAAAATTGGTGAAAAATCGCATGTGAACCCTACCAAGTGCTATTGTTCTTAACAAGATCATTACTGCAAAATGAATATCATTTGAAACAGTTCATCGCCTCAAGAATAACTCGAATAAAATATCGCATAAAGAAGTTATTGATAACTCTATTTTTATAGAGTTATTTTATCTTTTTAAACTTGAATTCTTACTTAGTTCTTGATATTTTTATTTTTATTAAGTAAATTATTTCATATTTTTGTATTTTTATTTTTAGAATAAAATTGGTGAAAAAAGCGCACGTGGACCCCACCAAATGCTATTGAGACAAGATCATCGCTAGAAAATGAATATCATTCGAAGCAGTTCATCACCTCAAGAATTACTCGAACCAGAGATTGCATAAAGAAGTTATCACAGTTTGAAGATCGAATATTCTAGAAATAAATATTATATCATGCTGATGTAAGGAATGATGTAATCAAAATCATGATGTAAGCAATGATGTAATATGAAAGTTGACTTGAATGAGGTAGGTGAACCATGATGTAAGCAATGATGAAATATGAAAGTTGACTTGAATGAGGTAGGTGAACGATGATGCAAGCGATGATGCAAAATGGTGGAAAATTAGGAAAAGATGATGCAAACGATGATGTAATTGGAGGTGAACTTTGCCTATAAATAGGCCTTAGAATCACCATTCCAAGCATCTCATCAAAAACCAAAACAATAAGTAGTTTAGAGAAGGAGAAAGAGAGCTTGGAGAGGAGGAGCAAAGCGGAAGAAGAAATTCTAAGTTGAAACTTCAATCCACTAAGTTTTTCTATCTTTTGTTATGTTTAATCTTTCAGTTTTTGTAAATTTTAATTTAAGCATGGAGTAATTTTGTTTTCTAAGGTTATGATGTAGCCTAACTTTGATGTTCAAACTCTTTGTTCAATTCAATTAAGGATTTTCTATCTTGGTTGATGCATTTAATACTGTTCTTAATGCTTCTAAATAATTGGCCACTATTTAGTTAAATTGTTAATTATAATGATAGCAAAAGCTGATTTATGTGTCTCGTTCATTGTATTTAATATCATAAATTACATATAGGATAGGAATATACCTGCACGATTTGTGTAGTCTATAAAAGAGATCCATAAATCTTAATGAATCTATTAATGTTTTAACTTGCATGGGGACGTAGCAATTAAACTTTATAGGGTATTTTCCTTAGACCTTGGGAGGGGCTATGTGAATAATTCAGGAAATCTCGACTAGCAACGGGATAATTAGTTTTTGATTAAAAAGAACAAAGGTGAGGAACAGATTAGTTATGGTGAATCATAATCTTAGAGTTTTAATTTATTGAATTAAATTAATTCATATTTTGTAGTTAAATTTAGTTATAGTTATCAACTTCTTAAATCAAATTGTGTTTGCCAAATAAAAAGTGAGTTATTTTAATTTTAGGCATTAATTAACAACAATCCTCGTGCGACGATATTTATCTTATCACTTTGTTACTTGTTCGGCTTGTCCACTTGCGATTTTGCACAACAAGTTTTTGGCGCTGTTACCGGAGATTGTTTGTTTAAATTAATACTAATACTACATACTCAAATTTTAATTTGGTCGTTTATTTATTTATTATTTTATTTGCCTTATTGTTTGTAAATTTTTTGGTGTATGAGAAAGTCTAGAGACGAAGTTTTGATACCATTTGATCCAGAAATTGAAAAAACTTGTCGCTAGAACCTGAAAGAAACAAGGAAAGCTGCAAGTACTACGCTCGTAGATATGGCTGAAGGACTAAACAACACACAAAACATTGTACCAATAAATGCTGAAAACACTCGAGCATTACGCAATTATACTCTACCAATAGTGGATAATGCTTCGGCAATACGACGACCGACAATTATGGCTAACAATTTCGAAATCAAGCCAGCAATTATCCAAATGGTGCAAAACAACCAGTTCAATGGGGCTCCGAACGATGATGCAAATGCCCACATTGATAGCTTTTTGGAGATCTGTGATACTTTTAAGCACAATGGTGTTACTGATGATGCCATCCGATTGAGATTATTTCCGTTCTTTCTTCGAGACAAAGCCAAAAGCTGACTTAACTCTTTGCCATCAGGAAGTATTACCACATGGGATATCTTGGTACAAAAATTTCTGACCAAATTCTTTCCACCGGCCAAGACTGCAAGACTACGAATCGAGATTGTCACATTCAGACAACTTGATGGAGAGTCATTATACGGAACATGGGAAAGATTCAAAGATCTGCTAAGACGGTGCCTACATCATGGAGTTACTGACTGGTTGCAGCTACACACATTCTACAATGGTTTAAGGAGTTCCATAAGAATATTGGTAGATGCCGCCGTTGGTGGAGCACTTTTGGGGAAACCCTATCAAGCCACTTGGGACTTACTAGAAGAAATAGCTGCAAATGCTTATCAATGGCCATCAAAAAGAGCAATTCCGAAAAAAGTTTTCGAAATACAAGAAAATGATGTGTTAACTAGACTTTCCACTCAGGTCGAGACATTAGCCAAGCAACTTGAAAACTTAACAGCTGATGCCATTTATACTCAGTCAGCATCCTGTGATTTTTGTGAAAAGGACCATTCCAATGGGCAATGTGATGAAGACCAGACAAGTCAAGCCTTTTTTGTGGGCAACAAACAACCAAATAACCCGTACTCCAACACATATAATCCAGGATGGAGGAATCATCCAAATTTTTCATGGAAAAATAATGATCGACCCAGACAACCATATCCGTCACCACTTCAATAGCAGCAGGCCAACAAACCATCGCTTGAAGAAGCACTTGCTCAGTTCACCGCAAGTACTACTTAATTTATGACGAGAATAGACACCACGCTCCATAATCAAGCAGCTTCCATTCGAAATCTGGAGGTACAAATGGGTCAAATCTCGAATTTACTGACTGCAAGACCTCAAGGATTCCTACCAAGCAACACAAAGACCAACCCTAAGGAGCACCTGAAGGCTATCACATTACGAAGCGGAAAGATGTTGAAAGAACTTGTCAAAAGAACAGACGAGAAAGAAGGATCTAGCAAAATAGAAGAAGAAGTGATGGTTGAACAAAAAGAAGCAGAGAAGTCAAAGTCAGAGTTGTTTCCAGACAATCCGCCACCATACAAACCACCATTACCCTTCCCTCAAAGATTTCAGAAGCAGAAACTAGAAAAACAATTTTCTAAATTTCTAGAAGTTTTTAAGAAACTGCAAATTAATATTCCTTTTGCAGATGCTCTAGAACAAATGCCCAGCTATGTGAAGTTCATGAAGGAGATCCTATCAAATAAAAGGAAGCTGGAAGAACATGAAACAGTAGCTTTGACTGAAGAGTGTAATGCAATCTTACAGAAAAAGCTACTGTCCAAACTCAAAGATCCGGGGAGTTTTACAACCTTGCACCATTGGTGATTCATTCTTTGATAAAGCATTATGTGATCTTGGTGCAAGCATCAACTTAATGTCATTCTCCGTTTTCAAGAAACTCGGTTTTGGAGAAGCAAAACCTACAACAGTATCGTTGTAGCTAGCTGATCGATCAATCAAGTATCCAAGATGAATTATAGAAGATGTACTGGTAAAAGTGGATAAGTTCATATTTCCTGCGGATTTCATTATGCTAGACATGGAGGAAGATCAAGAAATACCCATCATCTTGGGTAGGCCATTCTTAGTAATAGGAAGAACTCTCATTGATGTACAGAAAGGTCAACTCATACTAAGAGTTCAGGATGAAGAAGTGACCGTCAATGTGCTAGAAGCGCTCAAACATCCATATGATGCTGATAACTGTATGAGGGCAGATGTGGTGGATGAATGTATCAAAGAAATATATCAAACCATCACTCCAAAAGATCCACTTGAAGTTGCCTAAATGGAGCACCAAACTCAAAAAGTCCGAACATCATGGAATGTGTTAAACAATTGGAAGCTTCATCTCCCATTTTCATCAGATGACCTTTCGAGGAACTTGGAACAAGTAAGAGACAACCGGTACCATCAACAGAAAAACCACCAAAGTTGGAGCTCAAGCCACTTCCAGTTCATCTCAAGTATGCATTCTTAGGTACTTCATCTACACTACCTGTCATTATTTCATCTTCTCTAAGTAGAGAACAAGAGGAAAAGCTTTTGAGAGTACTACGAGAACACAAGATGGCTATTGGATGGTCAATCGCAGACATTCAAGGAATCAACCCATCTTTATGCCAGCATAAAATTCTCATGGAGGATAAGTACCGACCATCCATCGAACACCAATGACGTTTAAATCCAAACATAAAGGAGGTTGTCTGAACAGAGGTACTTAAACTTTTGAATGTAGCTATCATTTATCCTATCTTGGACAACACATGGGTAAGTCTGGTGCAAGTGGTACCAAAGAAAGGAGGCATGACAGTAGTCACCAATGAAAACAATAAGCTAATTCCAACACGAACAGTAACCGGATGAAGAGTGTGCATTGACTATAGGAAACTAAATAAGGCGATCAGGAAAGATCATTTCCCTTTACCCTTCATCGATCAAATGCTCGATAGATTAGCAGGTCACCCTTACTACTATTTCCTAGATGGTTATTTTGGCTACAATCAGATTTCTATAGCACCTGAGGACCAAGAAAAGACTACATTCACATGCCCATATGGAATGTTCGCGTTTCGAAGAATGCCATTTGGTCTATGCAATGCACCAGCCACCTTCCAACGCTGCATGATGTCAATTTTTTCAAATATGGTGGAACGCTTCATTGAGGTATTTATGGATAATTTTTTAGTATTTGGCTCATCATTTGATTCTTGTTTGGATAACTTAGCATAAGTACTGAAAAAATGTGAAGAGACAAACCTGATTCTTAACTGGGAGAAATGCCATTTCATGGTCCAAGAAGGGATCGTTTTAGGTCATAAAGTTTCAGCTAAGGGCATCGAGGTTGATAGAGTCAAGATTGAGGCAATTGAGAAATTGCCACCACCAACATCTGTTAAAGGCATTCGAAGTTTCTTAGGGCATGCAGGGTTTTACAGAAGATTCATCAAGGACTTCTCGAAGATCACAAAACCATTATGCAATTTGCTCGAGAAGGGTGTTTCATTCCACTTCGATAATACATGTAGAAAGGCATTTGAGATACTGAAAAAGGCCCTTGTGACAGTCCCAGTCGTTATTGCACCTGACTGGGCTGTGCTATTCGAGCTGATGTGTGATGCTAGCGATTATGCCATTGGAACCGTGCTAGGGCAACGTATTGGTAAGATTTTTCATACCATTTATTACGCTAACCGTACATTAACCGATGCACAGGTCAATTATGCTATCACTGAGAAAGAGCTTTTAGCTGTAGTCTTCGCATTTGATAAATTTCGACCATACTTGATCGGTTCTAAAGTCATTGTATTCACGGATCACTCAGCCATCAAATACCTTCTGGAGAAAAAAGATGTAAAACCACGCCTGATCCGATGGTCCTTCTGCTACAAGAGTTTGATTTAGAGATTCGAGATAAAAATGGAAGTGAAAATGTGGTGGACGACCATCTCTCTAGACTAAAGCAACAAGGGGATAAGAAAGATCTCGACATAGCAATTAAAGAGACTTTCCCTGATGAACAGCTCTTTGTTCTGGATACAAGCAATGTTCCATGGTATGCTGATTTTGTTAATTTTTTTTCTAACAAAGTTTATCCATCTAACATTTCATGGCAGCAAAAGAAGAAATTCTTGTTAGATGTAAAACACATTACTATTGGGATGAGTCGTTCTTGTACAAGTTATGTCCAGATCAGATCCTTCGACGATGAGTCTCAAAAGATGAAGCACGAGATATTCTCCACCATTGTCATTCTTCTGATTATGGTGGACATTTTGGAGCCAATCGAACTACATGCAAAATTCTTCAATCCAGATACTATTGGCCCACCATTTTAAAGGATGCTCAATCGTATGTTGCTGTATGCGATCAGTGCCAACGCACAGGTAACATTTCACGAAGGCATGAGATGCCTTTAAACAATATTTTGGAAGTCATTGCAGAGTTGTTCGATGTTTGGGGTATCGATTTCATGGGACCATTTCCACTGTCTTTCAAAAATCTCTACATTTTTGTGGCTGTGGATTATGTGTCAAAATAGGTTGAAGCCATTGCAGCGCCAACTAATGACTCTAAAGTGG
This sequence comes from Dimocarpus longan, assembly GCA_022984855.1. Lineage (NCBI taxonomy): Eukaryota > Viridiplantae > Streptophyta > Magnoliopsida > Sapindales > Sapindaceae > Dimocarpus > Dimocarpus longan. The sequence goes on from CM041014.1 coordinate 24,346,021, forward strand.
TGGAGAATTTTCTGTGTAGAAATATATTCACCAGATTTGGAACTCCTAGAGCAATCATCAATGATAAAGGGAAGCATTTTTGCAACAGGTATTTTGATGCTCTTCTAGCCAAATATGGGGTCAAACACAAATTTACTACTGCCTATCACCCACAAATAAATGGCCAAGCTGAAATTTCCAATCGAGAATTGAAATGGATTTTGGAAAAGATGGTAAGTGCATCTTGAAAAGACTGGTCGAAAAAATTTGATGATGTATTATGGGCCTACAGAACAGCATTTAAAACACTGATTAGGATGTTTCCATACAAGTTGGTATTCGAAAAAGCATGTCACTTACCCGTTAAACTGGAGCACCGTGCATATTGGGCTATCAAAAAGTTGAATTTCGACATAGGAGTATCAGAAGCTCTGCGAAGATTGCAACTCAATGAGATGGATAAACTTTATCATGGTGCATATGAAAATGCTAAGCTGTACAAAGAACGGACCAAAAAGTGGCATGATCAACGTACCCTAAACAAGGATTTCACTCCAGGAAAGAAGGTTCTTTTGTTTAATTCACGATTACGTTTGTTTCCAGGTAAGCTACGCTCTAGATGGTCTGGACCTTTCACAGTTATTCAAGTTTTTTCATATGGTGCTGTTGAAATTCAAAGTACAGATCGTCGATTCAAAGTCAATGGACAACGACTTAAAGTTTACATGGATGGTGGAGAACCTCAACAGAAATCCACTATCACGCTTTCAGACCTAACTTAAGGCGTTTTTCAACAGTCAAGCTAACGACTATAAATTAAGCGCTTCTTAGAAGGCAACCAAAGTTTTTCTCTTTTTAGCTAGTTTTTCTTTATTTGTGTGTTATTGTGTTCTTTGTGTGTTTTTGTTTTTCTTTGATAATTTTCTTTTCTCTTTTAGAGATGAAGACAAGTCTTGCAGCACTCAAAAATCATTTCCTTACTCTGCCTCAAGATGTACTTAAAAAGATTTACAACTGCAGAATCGAAAGAATAAGGGCACTAACTTGTTTGGGTCTTCCAGAGCATATTCGGTGGATCATTGAAGCTAAGGTACGTCTAGCAGGTGAGTTGAATGATTCATTAATTAAACGTTTACTAGGATTGGGAAGAAGTTCTTACTCAAAGAAAAGGAGAGCTAAGAGAATAGGAGTCTACCATAAGTGTGCAAGATGAAACTGTGACACATGCTGTAAAAATCCTGGATATTTATCTATAAATCGAGAATATAAAATTAAATGCATAAAAAATGGGCTGAGTAAGGAGTCTCTGGATAATATCCTTGAGACTCTTGAGATGCATCCTTGTGGGAAAGTTCAATGCATTCTTTTAGATTTATAGGAGTTATTTAGTAAAGAGAAACAGCGTTACAGTCTTGGGAATCTGACTTTAAAAGACTCTGTTTGCCAGTTTATAAGAAAACTGGATGAGAAGCCAATCCTCAACTCATAGAAGTTGTTTAAGCCATTTCTAGACGTAAAACCAGAGGAAGATGTGAGCCACAATCACAACTACTATAGCATCATTTTTTTTTCTTTGTTTAGCAGCGTGTTTAAAATATTTTCGATAATTGTGTTTACTTTTTTGACATTTCTTTACCTGTCATTTTGGATTTTTAGCTTGTTTCAAACTTTTTCGATTATTGTGTTTACTTTTGACGTTTCTTTACTGACTATTTTGGATTTTTGTAGCTTATTTCAAACTTTTTTGATAAATGTATTTACTTTTTGACATTTCTTTACCTAACATTTTGAATTTTGTATTTTTAACGGCTTGTATTAATTGTTTTTTTTTTTTTTTAAGATTGTGCTTTCTTTTTGACATTTTTACACTTAACATTTTATTCTCTCTCTGATCAATACTGTTCAGCATCGTAAAATTATTCTTTTACCCTTTCTTTTTTTTTTCTTTAAATTAGTGTTCGTTGTTGATAACAAATAATTAGTTTTAAATGAAAAAAAATGGCAAAATCCTCGAGCAACAAATTCAAAACCATTTGTGTTTCTTGTAGCCCGAAGTCTGGTATGAGTACACAATATTCAAAGGCAGCTACTAAACTTGGTACAGCTTTAACTGCCCGAAACATAGATTTGGTGTATGGAGGAGATAGTTCAGGACTAAGGGGTTCTATCGCGGTAACTGTAACTATTGGAGGTAGCAGAACTCTAGGTATCACAGTAAAGCATTTAGCTAAAATGAGAGATATCATTGGTATGAGTATAGGTAATGAGTTTCAGGTCACGAGCATACATGGGCGAATGGCGTATATGTTAATCAATTTTGATGTCTTTATCGCGTTACCTGGTGGTTTAGAAACATTTGAAAAAATCTTTAACATTGCATCCTGGGCTCATCTCAACATTCACAAAAAGTCATTAGGTTTGCTTAATACTAACGGTTTCTATGATGGTTTATTGGCTTTTCTTGATCATGCTGTGGAACAGGGTTTCATGACTCAAGCAAACCGGCACATTTTAGTCTCAGTTTCAAGTGCTGATGAACTGATTGACCAACTGTAAGACTTTATGCCCGAAGTTGATCCAATCATGTCGCAGGTAGTTTGGGATTCTGAATCAAGCTGTAACAAGAAACGTGCACTGGATCTTAATCTCCAGTTGTAACTTTCTTATCCTATGGTTTTATTAATAGCATTTCCATTTGAGTTTTTCTTCTTTTTATCTTACTAGACATTGGGGACACTGTCTCAAATAAGTTTGGAAGTAGAGTTTGCTATTATTAAAACCATAAGATTCAAAAACTGGTCCGAGTTGAAATCAAAAGATGGCAGAGAGTACTTTTGTGCTCTTGATACGCATCTTTGTTTTCATTTCAAAAAAAAAAAAGTGCAAAAATTTTCATTATTTATTTTTTTTATTATTATTTTTCTTTTTGCCCTAACAAGTCGACTACTTACTTTGTGTTTATTAATAGAGTCTTAATGCATGTTTTTGGTTGAATATCTTTACTAAGGAATAGTCATGAACATCTTTGTATGATTTGAGACTTTTGAATGTCATGATCTTAGTTAATTGAGTGGATAAATATCATGTTTATATGAATTGTGGACTATTAGTGGAGATTACCCTTGGTGAGGATTTGAGCTTTTTAAATGTTTTATTTTGACAGATTTATTTGTTTCTACTCTTAAATACTCTTCACTTTGTTCTTAATAGATAATCTCTATAGGTTTTGTATTGAATACTAAAGAACAAATCATTATTGTAGATAATATGAGTTGCTTTGATTTGAAAATTGGATCGACTTCTTAAAAGTAATATAGGTCATTTTTACTCCACAAAAGCCTACTTTCTTACTTTAAATTGAGACACTTCATAAACCCTTTGAAGCCAAACACTTTAAACATTTTTCTCTGTTTACCTTTATTAAATGACTCTATTGAGCCTTTAAATTTAGTCATAACTTATGAAGTTTGGGATCATGCTATGAAGTAAAAGAAGAGAAGGGAATTGAAGTGTTAACAATTATATGATGTGTTTCTAAAAAAAAAAAAAAGAAAAAAAAAAGTTGTGATGAATTAAAGAGAATAAATGAAGTACTTTGGTATGATCGTAAATTCTTGTTGAACCTGTATCCTAAAATTTCTTACATATCAATTAACCATAGCCCAAATACAATCTTTAATAAAGTCTATTGATCTTTAAGAGGAAGTCCAATTTGAGAGTTGAAGTATGTCATCATGCTCTATCTACGTTCTTAGTATTTGATTTCAATCATGAGATCTATTCACTTAAAAGTGCGGTTCTTTTTAAACGTCTATATTCATATGTGATGTAAATGACGCTTGCTATACCTTTACATAACCTCTATCACATATGATTGCATGAGTGTTTGCTTTAGGATTCATGAGGGTTATGAGAGATATCTTGTGAGGATTAGAGTCGAAGCGAAATAAGTCTATGACATGTGAATATGATGTTTTGAAATGAAATTGCTTTGAGACTGGTGTGAGATTGTTGATGATTTTGTTTTAGATCATTAGTGACTTATCCTTAGTCCTGATACAAGATCATACATGTATGAAACTTCTGTTAAGTTGTATTTAGTGAGATGTTGATAAGTTATGGGTGGAATTTTTTAACGTTTGTGGGTATCGTTGCTGGTAAACCCTCAGGAGACACAACTCCTCCTACTAGGGACACCTAAGGGTTTAAAGGCTTGTGGCATATGCTCAATGTCATCGTGTTTGCCTACGAAAATGGATTGTGTTTTCAATTTTTGTATTTTTAGCTTAGGTTGTTAGTTTTAGTTTTACTTAAGGACAAGCAAAATCTTAAGTTTGGGGGTGTGATAACTCTATTTTTATAGAGTTATTTTATCTTTTTAAACTTGAATTCTTGTTTAGTTCTTGATATTTTCATTTTTATTAAGTAAATTATTTCATATTTTTGTATTTTTATTTTCAGAATAAAATTGATGAAAAAAGCGCACGTAGACCCCATCAAATACTATTGTTCGAGACAAGATCATCGCTACAAAATGAATATCATTCGAAGCAGTTCATCACCTCAAGAATTACTCGAACCAGAGATTGCATAAAGAAGTTATCACAGTTTGAAGATCAAGTATTCTATAAATAAATATTATGTCATGCTGATATAAAGAATGATGTAATCAAAATCATGATGTAAGCAATGATGTAATATGAAAGTTGACTTGAATGGGGTAGGTAAACCATGATGTAAGCAATGATGAAATATGAAAGTTGACTTGAATGAGGTAGGTGAACGATGATGCAAGCGATGATGCAAAATGGTGAAAAATTAGGAAAAGATGATGCAAACGATGATGTAATTAGAGGTGAACTTTGCCTATAAATAGGCCTTAGAATCACCATTCCAAGCATCTCATCAAAAACCAAAACAATAAGTAGTTTAGAGAAAGAGAAAGAGAGCTTGGAGAGGAGGAGCAAAGCAGAAGAAGAAATTCTACGGTGAAGCTTCAATCCACTAAGTTTTCCTATCTTTTGTTATGTTTAATCTTTTAGTTTTTGTAAATTTTAATTTAAGCATGGAGTAATTTTGTTTTCTAAGGTTATGATGTAGCCTAACTTTGATGTTCCAACCCTTTGTTCAATTCAATTAAGGATTTTCTATCTTGGTTGATGCATTTAATACTGTTTTTAATGCTTCTAAATAACTGACCACTATTTAGTTGAATTGTTAATCGTAATAATAGCGGAGCTGATTTATGTGTCTAGTTCATTGTATTTAATATCATAAATTACATGTAGGATAGGAATATATCTGCGCGGTTTGTGTAGTCTATAAAAGAGATCCATAAATCTTAATGAATCCATTAATGTTTTAACTTGCATAGGGATGTAGCAGTTAAACTTTATAAGCTATTTTCCTTAGACCTTGGGAGGGGCTATGTGAATAATTCAGGGAATCTCGACTAGCAACGAGATAATTAGTTTTTGATTAAAAAGAACAAAAGGGAGGAACAGATTAGTTATGGTGAAATCATAATCTTAGAGTTTTAATTTATTAAATTAAATTAATTCATATTTTGTAGTTAAATTTAGTTATAGTTATCAACTTCTTAAATCAAATTGTGTTTGCCAAATAAAAAGTGAGTTATTTTAATTTTAGGCATTAATTAACAACAATCCTCGTAGGACGATACTTATCTTATCACTTTATTACTTGTTCGGCTCGTCGACTTGCGATTTTGCATAACAGTTATCACAGTTTAAAAATCGAGTATTCTAGAACTAAATATTATGTCATGCTGATGTAAGGAATGATGTAATAAAAACTATGATGTAAGCTATGATCTAATATGAAAGTTGACTTGCATGAGGTAGGTGAACTATGATGTAAGCGATGATGTAAAATGGTGGAAAATTAGGAAAAGATGATGCATGCAATGATGTAATTGGAGGTTAACTTTGCCTATAAATAGGCTTTAGAATCACCATTCATGCATCTTATCAGAGATCAAACTAACAAATAGATTAGAGAAAAAGAGAGAGCTTGAAAAGAAAGAGCAAAGTAGAGAGAAAAATTCTATGGCGAAGCTTCAATCCACTAAGTTTTCTTATCTTTTGTGATATTTATTTTTCTAGTTTTTGTAAATTTTAATTTAAGTATGAAGTAAATTTAATTTTCTAAGGTTATGATGCAGCCTAACTTTGATGTTCCAATAATTTGTTCAATTCAATTAAAAATTTTCTTTCTTGATTGATGTATTTAATACTGTTCTTAATGTTTCTAAACAATTTGCCACTATTTAGTTGAATTGTTAATCATAATGATAGCGGAAGCTGATTTATGTGTCTTAGTTCATTGTATTTAATGTCATAAATTACATACAGAATAGGAATATACCTGCATGATTTATGTAGTCTATAAAAGAAATTCATAAATCTTAATGAATCATTTAATGTTTTGACTTGTATGGGAACATAGCAGTTAAGCTTTATAGGGTATTTTTCTTAGACCTCGAGAGGGGCTATGTGAATAATTCAGGAAATCTCGACTAGCAACCGAATAATTAATTTTTGTTAAAAAGAACAAAGGGGAGGAACAGATTAATTATGGTGAAATCAGAACCCTAGAGTTTTAATTTATTTCATTCATATTTGTAGTTAAATTTAGTTATAGTTATCAACTCTTTAAATCAAATTACGTTTGTCAAATAAAAAGTGAGTTAGTTTAATTTTGAGCATTAATTAACAACAATCCTTGTAGGACGATACTTTTCTCATCATTATATTACTTGTTCGGCTCGTCCACTTACAATTTTGTACGACACATACCACTTAGTAGACATGAATGGGGCAATACTCCTACGAGCTTGGAACGCAGATTTCGACCTTGTAAGTGCAGCCTATTGTAGATGTTCGGGCCTTAACTTTGCGAGCATAATGTGCTGTAGAAGCTCGAGTCCTTACCCTTTGAGCATAGCTTGTGACCAATTGCAGAACAACTATAATCAGCTCGCAAGCCTAGGATGTTAGAGAACTCCAGCTATATCAGTCAGTTCTCTCATAACCCTCATATTACTTTACAAGCATTTATCTATATTGCAACTTTATTAATAAGTCTTTGCTATGCCATCATACGAGTTGATTCGTTTTATTTTCAGAAGTTAATATCTACTAAGTTAATGTCTACTATTAAGCGAGTTGATTATTTAATTTATCAATTAAGGTTCGTCTTTTCCTCTTTTATGAGTTATATGTTCTGCCAGAACAATCTTAAATTCTCAAAGGCGCATTCGCAACTTATGAGCTCTTCCAAATGCTCTAGAAAATACTTCTGCAAAATATTTATGCCCTGAAAGGCATCTACGCGATCTGTTGGTACTTGTCATTATAATTGAGTCTGTCTGGCCAGTTCTTTCGAGTAGAATTCTTTCATTATTTGATTATTTATTCTACTACCTATGCATGGTCGTGATGTATTCAAATTATGCTAAATGATTCATTATTTGGTGATCTGTATGAGATTTAAGTAAAGTTAATCAATAGAGATCTCATATTGCAATTAACAAAAATATATTATTACAAAACCAAAAATCATCATTATCATTAATGTTTAAAGATAAGTCCTTAAAAAAAAAAAAGCTTGTTCCCTAAGGGGCTTGTGAGGAGCTCGCCGACGCCTTCTTTTGGCCTTGATCACCTGGGCTTCCTTTGAAGATGTATTTTGTGCCCCATGAGTCATTGGCTGCGAGGAGCTCGAGGAAGGTCTTAGTTGTGCTGCGGAAGTGCTCGGAGTAGGAGCAGATGAGGTTGAGCCTTAGACAGTTGAAAGAGGATCAGCTTGGGGAGCCTCAATCTGAGCAGTTGAAGGTGTCACCTTCTGAGCATCGTGAACAACATACTTTTTCACCTCTTTCACTGCCTCTTCCCCGAAGAAGGAGAAGTCCAGTTCTGGGTGACATTTCCATAAAGTGTACAGGAATGAATTGGACGTCTTCGAAGTTGCTTCTTTGCAAGCCTACATGATAAGAGCTTCAACATGGCTGAGTGACTCTTTGGCGTGGACAAGATTTCTTTTCATTATGTCCCGTAGCACCAATTCAGCCTTCTTCTCAGCAGTCTCAGCTCGCTTATTGCCCAAGCTCACATCCTACCTCAATGAGCTATTCTCATTCTTCAAAAAGAAAGCCTCCTATTTCAGCTTTTTAATTTCCTTAGTGGTCTCATCGAGCAAGAAGGCGATGATATCTCGAAGCTTCATTTCGTGAGCTAAGGCCTCTTCTGCTTTATCCCTTTGCTCCTTGGCACCCTTGAGTTTTTGCTCGAGATCATGCATAGCCTTTTTCGCCTTTCGGACTCCTTGTAAAGAAACTCTGTCTTACCTTTAATCTTCTTATTGTCACCCTTGAGCTTCCTGTTTGCCTCCTCAAGCGAAGCCTTCTCTTGTGCCAAGTGGGAAAGTCCTTGAACATTTTCATTAAGCCCATAACAGTCTGAGATGGAGATACATTAGTAATAAATATGAAAAGAATAGAAATTTGGTGATCGAGATTGAAGTTTAATAGAACAACATGTTTAGCAGAATAGCCAACAATATGCTTGCCGCGTATATGGCTTTGATAGAATACCTGTTTGTTGGGCCCCAAGATCTACGACAGGCGATCCAGAAGGTCGCTGAAGTACTCCCCAACATCGAACCCCTGGTCCTATTCTTCCTGACCCTCTTCGGCAGTGAACTCTTTGCCCTTGGACTTTTGGCATTTTGGTGGGGGGCCAGCGATCTCTTTCCCCTTATTTTTGGCCCTAGATGGCCCCATTGATGACCTACCCGAGACCAAAACCATCTCACCTAAAGGCTCCCTTAGTGGGGTGACGTCTTTGGAGGTCTTCCTCCCCACTGACTTATACCTCACACCTTACTTCTCTGAGGTCGCTGCAATTTCTTGTTGGGAATACGACCCCGTAGCAACTTTCGGGGCAACCTGCAAGCTAGGACCTTCCTTGGCCTGGCTAGACCCTTTGATCTAAGGGGACGGAGGTCTTGTAAAGCCCGTTATTTGTACCTCGAGCTCTATAGCTTCAGCCACTGGAAAAGTTGGAGGCATCTCTAAGCGCAATTACACCATATCGGTAAGCTTCCTCGTGGTCGGGTCTGGTGTTCCCTCTTTAAAAATTTTGAAAACGGAGGGGACCACTCTTTTCTTACGAACCCCGATGTCTCGATTGACGTTTAAGGGCTTGGTCCCAGCCTTATGTGCGAGCCTGTATTCTCGTAAAAAGTATTCACTTGGCAGTTGATAATCCAACTAGCTCTTGACTTCGATGAACTTGTGAAGAGCTTCTATTTTCTCGTCTGTGAGATCGATCGAGCTTTTGGAAACATCTACACATGAAAACATGGATCAGCAAATGCAGTAACGGTGAAATGCATGTACATGCAAAGATAGCGAGCTAAAAACTCACCAGGATAAAGAGAAAAGGAAAAATTTTCAAGGTCAAAAAGAGATAGACAGGACACGTAGAACCAGTGGGTCTTGTAATCGCCCACGTTTGACTTGAGGACCTTTTTGGGCAATGATAACTCTATTTTTATAGAGTTATTTTATATTTTTAAACTTGAACTCTTGTTTAGTTTTTGATATTTTTATTATTATTAAGTAAATTAATACATCATTTTGCATTTTTCATTCTTAGAATAAAATTAATGAAAAATCGCATGTGGACGCCACCGAGTACTATTGGTCATGACAAGTTCATTGCTGTAAAATAAATGTCATTCAAAACATCTCATCACCTCAAGAATAACTCGAATCAGAGATCGCATAAAGAAGTTGTCGTAGTTTAAAGATCGAGTGTTCTAGAAATAAATATTATGTCATGCTAATGTAAGGACTTATGTAATTATTATGTAAGTAATGATGTAATGAAAACTATTATATAAGCAATGATGTAATATGAAATTTGACTTTTATAAGGTAGGTGAATCATGATGTAAGCGATGATGCAGATGGGTGGAAAATTAGGAAAAGATTATGCATGCGATAATGTAATTGGAGGTGAACTTTGCCTATAAATAGGCTTTAGAATCACCATTCCAAACATCTCATCAGAGATCAAACTAACAAGTAGATTAGAGAAAGAAAGAGAGCTTGGAGAGGAGGAGCAAAGTGGAGGAAGAAATTCTACGGCGAAACTTCAATTCACTAAGTTTTCTTTTTTGTGATGCTTAATTTTCTAGTTTTTGTAATTTTAATTTAAGTATAGAGTAGATTTAATTTTCTAAGGTTATGATGTAGCCTAACTTTGATGTTCTAATCTTTTATTCAATTCAATTGAGGATTTTCTTTCTTGGTTGATGCATTTAATACTATTCTTAATATTTCTAAATAACTGGCCACTATTTAGTTGAATTGTTAATCATAATGATAGTGGAAGTTGATTTATATGTCTTAGTTCATTGTATTGGATATCATAAATTACATACAGAATAGGAATATATCTGCATAGTTTGTGTAGTCTATAAAAGAGATCCATAAATCTTAATGAATCCTTTAATATTTTGACTTGCATGGGAACATAGCAATTAAACTTTATAGGGTATTTTCCTTAGACCTCGGGAGAGGCTATGTGAATAATTCAAGGAATCTTGACTAACAACCGGATAGTTAATTTTTGTTAAAAAGAACAAAAGGGAGGAACAGATTAGTTATGGTGAAATCATAATCTTAGAGTTTTAATTTATTGAATTAATTTCTTTCATATTTGTAGTTAAATTTAGTTATAATTATCAACTCCTTAAATCAAATTGCGTTTGTCAAATAAAAAGTGAATTACTTTAATTTTAGGCATTAATTAACAATAATCCTCATGGGACGATACTTCTTTCATCATTATGTTACTTGTTCGGCTCGTTCACTTGTGATTTTGCACGATAAGCAAATACGGCTTAAAAGGAGAGTTGCGAGCTATGGTGCAATAAAACCCATCCTGCTTCTCTACCTTAGCGCCTGTGGTAAGCTTAAAATAAAAAAAGGTGCTAGATCATGCTCGAGCTTGATGGTGGAAGTCTGTTTTTTATGAAAACGGAAGCCAAAAGTGTTAGATGGGTATAAGAATTTGGCGTAAGTTGAAATGGGACCAATTCAAGGTCGTTCAGAAGATTGATGAGGTATGGAGGGACTGAAAACCTAAACCCGACCTCTATATGTTGGAGGCTGATCGCTATGAACCTTGGAGGAGGGTGAGCCACGTGGTCGTGAGTGGTCGGCACCATTACACAGCATCCCGAAGGAAGGTCGTACTTTTAAGCTATTGTAACAAGCTCGCTCTGGGGGAGATTGGAGTCGTATTGATAGAAAGGCTCGCGAGCAGGGGAGTTGTCTCGCCCTGACGACTCCGGTGCACTTTCACCACTTTGGGAAGTGGCACACTGAGTATCCCTGACCTGTTGAGCAGATTGCCTCTCAGAGTCCTCATCGCTAGCCACTATTCTGTGATTACGGCGTCCACGACTTGACAACTACAAAAGAAGCAAGAGGATTAGATCACTAATAGCATACCAGACCCAAAAGCCAGAATCTTACTGTTGTGCAAAATCGCAAGTGGACGAGCCGAACAAGTAATAAAGTGATGAGAAAAGTATCGTCCCACGAGGATTGTTGTTAATTAATGCCCAAAATTGAAATAACTCAACTTTTATTTGGTAGACGAAATTGATTTAGAGAGTTGATAACTATAATAAAATTTAACTACAAATATGAATGAAATTAATTCAATAACTTAAAACTCTAAGATTATGATTTCACCATAACTAATCTGTTCCTCCCCTTTGTTCTTTTTAACAAAAAATTAACTATCCAGTTGCTAGTCGAGATTCCCTGAATTATTCACATAGCCCCTCCTGAGGTCTAAGGAAAATATCCTATAACGACTAACTGCTATGTTCCCATGCAAGTCAAAGCATTAAAGGATTTATTAAGATTTATGGATCTCTTTTATAGACTACACAAACCATGCAAGTATATTCCTATCCTACATGTAATTTATGACATTAAATACAATGAACTAGAGACATAAATCAGCTTCCGCTATCATTATGATTAACAATTCAACTAAATAGTGGCCAATTATTTAGAAGCATTAAGAACAGTATTAAATGCATCAATCAAGATAGAAAACTCTTAATTGAATTGAACAAAGGTTTGAAACATCAAAGTTAGGCTACAACATAACCTTAGAAAACAAATCTACTCCATAATAGAATTTACAAAAACTCGAAGATTAAACATAACAAAAGATAGAAAGACTTAGTGGATTGAAGCTTCACCGTAGAATTTCTTCCTCTGCTTTGCTCCTCCTCTCCAAGCTCTCTCTCTCTTTCTCTAAACTACTTATGATTTTGGTTTGTGATGGAATGCTTGAAATGGTGATTCTAAGGCCTATTTATAGGCCTAGTTCACCTCCAATTACATCATCGATTGCATCATCGTTTCCTAATTTTCCACCATTTTACATCATCGCTTGCATCATCATTCACCTATTTCATTCAAAGTCAACTTTTATATTGCATCATCGCTTGTATCATCGTTCACCTACCTCATTCAAAGTCAAATTTAATATTATATCATTGCTTACATCATAATTTTGATTACATCATTCCTTACATCAGCATGACATAATATTTATTTCTAGAATACTCGATCTTTAAATTGCGATAACTTTTTGATGCGATTTCTGATTCGAGTAATTCTTGAGGCGATGAACTGCTTCGAATGATATTTATTTTGTAGCGATGATCTTGTCTCGGACAATAGTATTTGGTGGGGTCCACGTGTGCTTTTTTCACCAATTTTATTCTGAAAATAAAAATACAAAAATATAAAATAATTTACTTAATAAAAATAAAAATATCGAGAACTAAACAAGAATTCAAGTTAAAAAAGATAAAATAACTCTATAAAAATAGAGTTATCACACCCCCAAACTTAAGATTTTGCTTGTCCTCAAGCAAAACTAAAAATAACAACTTAAGCTAAAAACACAAAAATAAATAAATAAAATAAAATAAAATAAAAAATAAAAAATAAAAAATAAAACACAATCCATTTTCGTAGGTAAACACGATGGCATTGAGCGTATGCCACAAGCCTTTAAACCCCTAAGTGTCCCTAGTAGGAGGAGTTGTGTTTCCTGAGGGTTTACCAGCAACGATACCCACAAACGTTAAAAGATTCCACCCATAACTCATCAACATCTCACTAAATATAAATTAACAGAAGTCTCATACATGTATGATCTTGTATCAGGACTAAGGATAAGTCACTAATGATCTAAAACATAATCATCAACAATCTCACACCACTTTCAAAACAATTTCATTTCAAAACATCATATTCACATGTTATAGACTTATTTCGCTTCGACTCTAGTCCTCACAAGATATCTCTCATAACCCTCATGAATCCTAAAGCAAACACTCATGCAATCATATGTGATAGAGGTTATGTAAAGGCATAGTAAGCGTCATTTACATCACATATGAATATAGACATTTAAAAAGAACCGCACTTTTAAGTGAATAGATCTCATGATTAGAATCAAATACTAAGAACGTAGATAGAGCATGATGTCAGACTTCAACTCTCAAATTGGACTTTCTCTTGAAGATCAATAGGCTTTATTAAAGATTGTATTTGGGCTATGGTTAATTGACATGTAAGAAATTTTAAGGTACAGGTTCAACAAGAACTTATGATCATACCAAAGTACTTCATTTATTCTCTTTAATTCATCACAACTTTTCTTTTCTTTTCTTTTTTTTTTTTTTTAGAAACACATAATGTAAATGTTAACACTTCAATTCCCTTCTCCTCTTTTACTTCATAGCATGATCCCAAGCTTCATAAGGTATGACTAAATTTAAAGGCTCAATAGGGTCATTTAATAAAGGTAAACAAAGAAAAATGTTTAAAGTGTTTGGCTTCAAAGGTTTTATGATGTGTCTCAATTTAAAGTAGGAAACTAGGCTTTTGTGGAGCAAAAATGACCTATATTACTTCTAAGAAGTCGATCCAATTTTCAAATCAAAGCAACTCATGTTATCTACAATGATGATTTGTTCTTTAGTATTCAATGCAAAACCTATAGAGATCATCTATTAAGAACAAAGTGAAGAGTGTTTAAGAGTAAAAACAAATAAATCTCTCAAAATGAAACGTTTAAAAAGCTCAAATCCTCACCAAGGGTAATCTCCACTAATAGTCCACAATTCATGTAAACATGATATTCATCCACTCAATTAACTAAGATTATGGCATTCAAAAGTCTCAAATCATGCAAAGATGTTCATGGCTATTCCTTAGTAAAGATATTCAACCAAAAACATGTATCAAGACTTCAGTAATAAACACAAAGCAATTAGTCGACTTGTTAGGGCAGAAATAAAACAAATAATGATTTTTTTTTTTTTGAAATGAAAACAAAGATGCGTATCAAGAGCACAAAAGTACTCCTTACTCTGCCATCTTTTGGTTTCAACTCGGACCAGTTTTTGAATCTTATGGTTTTAATAATAGCAAACTCTACCCCCAAACTTATTTGAGACAGTGTCCCTAATGTCTAGTAAAATAAAAAGAAGAAAAACTCAAATGGAAATGCTATTAATAAAACCATAGGATAAGAAAGTTACAACCGGAGATTAAGATCCAGTGCACGCTTCTTGTTATCGCTTGCTTCAGAATTCCAAACCACCTGCGACATGATTGGATCAACTTCAGGCACAAAGTCTTGCAGTTTGTCAATCAGTTCATCAACACTTGAAGCTGAGACTAGAATACGCCGGTTTGCTTGAGTCATAAAACCCTGTTCCACAGCATGATCAAGAAAAGCCAATAAACCATCATAAAAACCGTTAGTATTAAGCAAACCTAATGGCTTTTTGTGAATGTTGAGATGAGCCCAAGATGCAATGTTGAAGATTTCTTCAATTGTTTCCAAACCACCAGGTAACGCGATAAAGACATCAGTATTGAGTAACATGTACGCCATTCACCCATGTATGCTCGTGACTTGAAGCTCATTACTTATACTCGTACCGATGATATCTTTCCTTTCAGCCAAAGGCTTTATTGCGACACCTAGGACCCTGCTGCCTGTAACATTTGCAGTTACTGCGACAGAACCCCTCAGTCCTAAACTGCCTCCTCCATACACCAAACCTATGTTTCGGGTAGCTAAAGCCGTACCAAGTTCAGCAGCTACCTTTGAATATTGTGTACTCATACCAGACTTTGGGCTACAAAAAACACAGATGTTGTTGAATTTACTTCTCGAGGACTCTGCCATTTTTTTTTTCATAGAAAACTAATTATTTGTTATCAGTCATAAACACTTATTTAAAGAAAATGAAAGAGTAAAAGAACAGTTTTACGATGCTAAACAGTATTGGTCAGAGGAAAAAGAAAATGTTAAGTGTAGAAATGTCAAAAAGAAAGCACAATCTTTGAAAAAAAAAATTAAAACAAGCCGCTAAAAATACAAAATTCAAAAAGTTCGGTGACAAAACGTCAAAAAGTAAACACAGACATCGAAAAAGTAAACACAAACGTCAAAAAGTAAACACAGACATCGAAAAAATTTGAAAAAAGGTTGCTAAAAATAAAAGAATTCAAAATATTAGGTGATGAAACGTCAAAAAGTAAACACAATTATCAAGAAAGTTTGAAACGAGCTAAAAAATCCAAAATTATAGGTACAGAAATGTCAAAAAAAAAATAAACACAATTATCAAAAATGTTTTAAACATGCTGCCAAACAAAGAAAAGAAATTGATGTTATAGTAGTTGTGATTGTGGCTCACATCTTCCTCTTGTTTTACGTCCAGAAACGGCTTAAACAACGTCTATGAGTTGAGGATTGGCTTCCCATCCAGTTTTCCTATAAACTGGCAAACAGGGTCTTTTAAAGTCAGATTCCCAAGACTGTAATGCTGTTTCTCTTTACTGAATAACTCCCATATATCTAAAAGAATGCGTTGAACTTTCCCACAATGATGCGTCTCAAGAGTCTCACGGATGTTATCCAGAGACTCCTTACTCAGCCCATCCTTTATACATTTAAGTTTATCTTCTCGATTTATGGATAAATATCCAGGATTTCTACAGCTTGCATTGCAGTTCCATCTGGCACACTTATGGCAGACTCTCATTCTCTTAGCTCTCCTCTTCTTTGAGTAAGAACTTCTTCTCAAACCTGGTAAACGTTTAACAAATGAATCATTCAACTCACCTGCTAGACGTACCTTAGCTTCAATGATCCACCGAATATTCTCTGGAAGACCTAAACATGTCAGTGCCCTTATTCTTTTGACTCTGCACTTGTAAATTTTTCTGAGTACATCTTGAGGCAGAGTAGGAAAATAATTTTTGAGTGCTGCAAGACTTGTCTCCATTTCTGAAAGAGAAAAGAAAATTATTAAAGAAAAACAAAAACACACAAAGGACACAATAACACACAAATAAAGAAAAACTAGCTAAAAAGAGAAAAACTTAGGTTGCCTCCCAAGAAGCGCTCAATTTATAGTCGTTAGCTTGACTGTTGAAGAATCCTTAAGTTGGGTCTGAAAGCACGATAGTGGATTTCTGTTGAGATTCTCCACCATCCATGTAAACTTTAAGTCATTGTCCGTTGACTTTGAATCGACGATCTGCACTTTGAATTTCAACAGCACCATATGGAAAAACTTGAATAACTGTGAAAGGCCCAGACCATCTAGAGCGTAGCTTACCCGGGAACAAACGTAATCGCGAATTAAACAAAAGAACCTTCTGTCCTGGAGTGAAATCCTTGTTTAGGATATGTTGATCATGCCACTTTTTGGTGCGTTCTTTGTACAGCTTAGCATTTTCATATGCACCATGATGAAGTTCGTCCATCTCATTGAGTTGCAATCTTCGCAGAGCTCCTGATGCTCCTATGTCGAAATTCAACTTTTTGATAGCCCAGTATGCACGATGCTCTAGTTCAACGGGTAAGTGACATGCTTTTCCAAATACCAACTTGTATGGAGACGTCCCAATCGACGTCTTAAATACTGTTCTGTAGGCCCATAATGCATCATCAAGCTTTTTCAACCAGTCTTTTTGAGATGCACTTACTGTCTTTTCCAAAATCCATTTTAATTCTCGATTGGAAATTTCAGCTTGCCCATTCGTTTGTGGATGGTAGGTCGTAGCAACTTTGTGTTTGACCCCATATTTGGCTAGAAGAGCATCAAAATACCTGTTGTAAAAATGCTTTCCTTCATCACTGATGATTGCTCTCGGAGTTCCAAATCTGGTGAAGATATTTTGATGCAGAAAATTCACCACCACTTTAGAGTCATTAGTTGGCGTGGCAATGGTTTCAACCCATTTTGACACATAATCCACAGCCACCAAAATGTAGAGATTCTTGAAAGATGGTGGAAATGGTCCCATGAAATCGATACCCCAAACATCGAACAACTCTACTTCCAAAATATTGTTTAAAGGCTTCTCATGCCTTCGTGAAATGTTACCTGTGCGTTGGCATTGATCGCATGCAGCAACATACGCTTGAGCATCCTTAAAGATGGTGGGCCAATAGTATCCGGATTGAAGGATTTTACCTGCAGTTCGATTGGCCCCAAAATGTCCACCATAGTCAGAAGAATGACAATGGTGGAGAATATCTCGTGCTTCATCTTTTGAGACGCATCGTCGAAGGATCTGATCTGGACATAACTTGTACAAGAACGGCTCATCCCAATAGTAATGTTTTACATTTGCCAAGAATTTCTTCTTTTGCTGCCATGAAATGTCAGGTGGATAAACTTTGTGAGAAAGAAAATTAACAAAATCAGCATACCATGGAACATTGCTTGTATCCAGAACAAAGAGCTGTTCATCAGGGAAAGTCTCTTTAATTGCTATGTCAAGATCCTCCTTATCCCCTCGTTGCTCTAGTCTAGAAAGATGGTCGGCCACCACATTTTCACTTCCCTTCTTATCTCGAATCTCTAAATCAAACTCTTGTAGCAGAAGGACCCATCGGATCAAGCGTGGTTTTGCATCTTTTTTCTCCAGAAGGTACTTGATGGCTGAGTGATCCGTGAATACAATAACTTTGGAATCGATCAAGTATGGCCGAAATTTGTCGAATGCGAAGACTACAGCTAGAAGCTCTTTCTCAATGGTAGCATAATTGACCTGTGCATCGGTTAGTGTGCGGCTAGCGTAATAAATGGTATGAAAAACCTTACCAATACGTTGCCCTAGCACGGCTCCAATGGCATAGTCGCTAGCATCACACATCAGCTCAAACGGCAAAACCCAGTCAGGTGCAACAACGACTGGGGCTATCACAAGGGCCTTTTTCAGTATCTCAAATGCCTCTCTACATGTATTATCGAAGTGGAATGAAACACCCTTCTCGAGCAAATTGCATAATGGCTTTGTGATCTTCGAGAAGTCCTTGATGAATCTTCTGTAAAACCCTGCATGCCCTAAGAAACTTCGGATGCCTTTAACAGATGTTGGTGGTGGTAGCTTCTCAATTGTCTCAATCTTGGCTCTGTCAACCTCGATACCTTTAGCAGAAACTTTATGACCTAAGACAATCCCTTCTTGTACTATGAAATGATATTTCTCCCAGTTAAGAATCAGGTTTGTCTCTTCGTATCTTTTCAGTACTTGGGCTAAGTTATCCAAACAAGAATCAAATGATGAGCCAAATGCTAAAAAATCATCCATAAATACCTCAATGAAGCATTCCACCATATCTGAAAAAATTGGCATCATGCACCGTTGGAAGGTGGCTGGTGCATTGCATAGACCGAACGGCATTCTCCGAAACGTGAACATTCCATATGGGCATGTGAATGTAGTCTTTTCTTACTCCTCAGGTGCTATAGAGATCTGATTGTAACTAAAATAACCGTCTAGGAAACAGTAGTAAGGGTGACCTGCTAATCTGTCGAACATTTTATCGATGAAGGGTAAAGGGAAATGATCCTTCCTTGTCGCCTTATTTAGTTTCCTGTAGTCAATGCACACTCTCCATCCGGTTACTATTCGTGTTGGAATCAGCTCATTGTTTTCATTGGTGACTACTATCATGCCTTCTTTCTTTGGTACTACTTGCACTGGGCTTACCCATATGCTGTCCGAAATAGGATAAATGATACCTGCATCCAAAAGTTTAAATACCTCTGCTCGGACAACTTCCTTCATGTTAGGATTTAAACGTCGTTGGTGCTCGATGGATGGCCGGTACTTATCCTCCATATGAATTTTGTGTTGGCATATAGATGGGCTGATTCCTTTGATGTCTGCTATCGACCATCCAATAGCCATTTTGTGTTCTCGTAGTACTCTCAAGAGCTTTTCCTCCTGTTCTCTACTTAAAAAAGATGAAATAATGACAGGTAGTGTAGATGAAGTACCTGAGAATGCGTACTTAAGATGAACTGGAAGTGGTTTGAGCTCCAATTCTGGTGGTTTTTCTGTTGATAGTATCGGTTGTCTCTTACTTGCTCCAAGCTCCTCGAAAGGTCGTCTGAAAAAGATGGGAGGTGAAGTTTCTAGTTGGCTAACACATTCCGTGATGTTCGGACTTTCTGAGTTTGGTGCTCCATGTAGGCAAGCTTCAAGTGGATCTTTTGGAGTGATGATTTGATGTACTTCTTTGATACATTCACCCACCATATCTACCCTCATACAGTTATCAACATCGTGTGGATGTTTGAGAGCTTTTAGCACATTGAAGGTTACCTCTTCATCTTGAACTTTGAGTATGAGTTGACCTTTTTGTACATCAATAAGAGTTCTTCCTGTTGCTAGGAATGGTCTACCCAAAATGATGGGTATTTCTTGGTCTTCCTCCATGTCTAGCACAATGAAATCCGCAGGAAATATGAATTTATCCACTTTGACTAGTACATCTTCTATGATTCCCCTTGGATACTTGATTGAACGATCAGCTAGCTGTAACGATACTGTAGTGGGTTTTGCTTCTCCAAAGCCGAGTTTCTTGAAAACGGAGAATAGCATTAAGTTGATACTTGCACCAAGATCACATAATGCTTTATCAAAGAATGAATCACCAATGGTACAAGGAATTGTGAAACTCCCTGGATCTTTGAGTTTGGGCGGTAGCTTTTTCGCAAGATTGCGCTACATTCTTCGATCAAAGCTACCGTTTCATGTTCTTCCAACTTTCTTTTATTTGATAGGATTTCCTTCATGAACTTCACATAGCTGGGCATTTGTTCCAGAGCATCTGCAAAAGGAATATTAATTTGCAGTTTCTTAAAAACTTCCAGAAATTTAGAAAATTGCTTTTCTAGTTTCTGCTTTTGAAATCTCTAAGGGAAGGGTAATGGTGGTTTATATGGTGGCGGATTGTCTGGAAACAACTTTGACTGTGGCTTCTCTGCTTCTTCAACCATCACTTCTTTCTCGTCTGTTCTTTTGACAGGCTCTTTCAGCATTTTACTGCTTCGTAACGTGACAGCCTTCAGGTGCTCCCTAGGATTGGTCTCCGTGTTGCTTGGTAGGGATCCTTGAGGTCTTGCAGTCAGCAAATTCGAGATTTGACCCATTTGTACCTCCAGATTTCGAATGGAAGCTGCTTGATTCTGGAACGTGGTGTCTGTCCTTGTCATAAATTGAGTAGTGCTTGCGGTGAGCTGAGCAAGTGCTTCTTCAAGCGACGGTTTGTTGGCCTGCTGCTGTTGAAGTGGTGGCGGATATTGTTTTCTGGGTCGATCATTGTTTTTCCAAGAAAAGTTGGAATGATTTCTCCATCCTGGATTATATGTGTTAGAGTATGGGTTATTTGGTTGTTTGTTGCCCACAAAAAAGGCTTGACCTGTCTGGTCTTCATCGCATTGCCCGTTGGAATGGTCCCCTCCACAAAAATCATAGGATGCTGTCTGAGTATGGATGGCATTAGCTATCAAGTTTTCAAGTTGCTTGGCTAATGTCTCGACCTGAGTGGAAAGCTTGGTCAACACATCATTTTCTTGTATTCTGAAAACTTTTTTCGGAACTGCTCTTTCTGATGGCCATTGATAGGCATTTGCAGCCATTTCTTCTAGTAAGTCCCAAGTGGTTTGATGGGGTTTCCCCAGAAGTGCTCCACCAGCTGCGGCATCTACTAATGTTCTCGTGGAACTCCCCAAACCATTGTAGAATGTGTGTAGCTGCAACCAGTCAGCAACTCCATGATGTGGGCACCGTCTTAGCAGATCTTTGAATCTTTTCCATTTTTCGTACAATGACTCTTCCTCAAGCTGTCTGAATGTGGCAATATCGGTTCGCAGTCTTGTAGTCTTGGCTGGTGGAAAGAATTTGGCCAGATATTTTTGTGTCAAGATATCCCATGTGGTAATACTCCTTGATGGTAACGAGTTGAGCCAGCTTTTGGCTTTATCTCGAAGAAAGAATGAGAATAATCTTAGTCGGATGGCGTCATCAGTAACACCATTGTGTTTGAAAGTATCGCAAATCTCCAAAAAGTTGTCAATGTGGGCATTTGCATCATCGTTCGGAGCCCCACTGAACTGATTGTTTTGTACCATCTGGATGATCGCTGGCTTAATCTCAAAGTTATTAGCAGCAATAGTTGGTCGCCGTATCGCTGAAGTATTACCCACTGTGGGTAGAGCATAATCTCGTAATGCTCGAATTTCAACATCTATTGGTACAATGTTCTGTGTGTTGTTGGATCCTTCAGCCATATCCATGAGTGCAGTACATGCAGCCCTCCTTGCTTCTTTCCGATTCTTACGACAAGTTCTTTCAATTTCTGGATCAAATTGTAAAACTTCGCCTCCAGACTTTCTCATACACCAAAAAAAATTCATAAGTAATAAAGCAAATAAATAAATGACCAAATTAAAAATTGGGTTACGTAGTATTAGTATTAATTGAAACAAACAATCCCCGGCAACGGCGCCAAAAACTTATTGTTCAAAATCGCAAGTGGACGAGCGGAACAAGTAATAAAGTGATGAGAAAAGTATCGTCCCACGAGGATTGTTGTTAATTAATGCCCAAAATTGAAATAACTCAACTTTTATTTGGTAGACGAAATTGATTTAGAGAGTTGATAACTATAATAAAATTTAATTACAAATATGAATGAAATTAATTCAATAACTTAAAACTCTAAGATTATGATTTTACCATAACTAATCTGTTCCTTCTCTTTGTTCTTTTTAACCAAAAATTAACTATCCAGTTGCTAGTCGAGATTCCCTGAATTATTCACACAGCCCCTCCCGAGGTCTAAGGAAAATATCCTATAACGACTAACTGTTATGTTCCCATGCAAGTCAAAGCATTAAAGGATTTATTAAGATTTATGGATCTCTTTTATAGACTACACAAACCATGCAGGTATATTCCTATCCTACATGTAATTTATGACATTAAATACAATGAACTAGAGACATAAATCAGCTTCCGCTATCATTATGATTAACAATTCAACTAAATAGTGGCCAATTATTTATAAGCATTAAGAACAGTATTAAATGCATCAACCAAGATAGAAAACTCTTAATTGAATTGAACAAAAGTTTGGAACATCAAAGTTAGGCTACATCATAACCTTAGAAAACAAATCTACTCCATAATAGAATTTACAAAAACTCGAAGATTAAACATAACAAAAGATGGAAAGACTTAGTGGATTGAAGCTTCACCGTAGAATTTCTTCCTCTGCTTTGCTCCTCCTCTCCAAGCTCTCTCTCTCTTTCTCTAAACTACTTATGATTTTGGTTTGTGATGGAATGCTTGAAATGGTGATTCTAAGACCTATTTATAGGCCTAGTTCACCTCCAATTACATCATCGATTGCATCATCGTTTCCTAATTTTCCACCATTTTACATCATCGCTTGCATCATCATTCACCTACTTCATTCAAAGTCAACTTTTATATTGCATCATCGCTTGCATCATCGTTCACCTACCTCATTCAAAGTCAACTTTAATATTACATCATTGCTTACATCATAATTTTGATTACATCATTCCTTACATTAGCATGACATAATATTTATTTATAGAATACTCAATCTTTAAATTGCGATAACTTTTTGATGCGATTTCTGATTCGAGTAATTCTTGAGGCGATGAACTGCTTCGAATGATATTTATTTTATAACGACGATCTTGTCTCGGACAATAGTATTTGGTGGGGTCCACGTGTGCTTTTTTCACCAATTTTATTCTGAAAATAAAAATATAAAAATATGAAATAATTTACTTAATAAAAATAAAAATATCGAGAACTAAACAAGAATTCAAGTTTAAAAAGATAAAATAACTCTATAAAAATAGAGTTATCACTTATTGGATTTGTATTCCTAAGCGTCAAGTCGTGCACCTAGGGGAGCCATCAAGAACATGAGAAGTTTCTGGGCACGAGCTCATTGAGACCCAGCAAAAAAAAAAAAAAAAAAAAAAATCTCTTTCTTTCTGCAGGCATCCCAAAGGTACCCTGAGCAACGACCAACCAGAAGCAGCATGCATACATGCTCCTAAACAGATCAGACATTCGTTCCACTTAGATTTCTTAAACTCTCTCAAACCAGAAAGAAAGACATTCGAGCAAAAGACATAAACCAAACTCTTAATGGTGAGAAACGCCATGCATGCACAAACGAAAGCAGAGAAATCAAGAGTAGATATGCGAGCTCACTTTGAGTACGGCGGAGTTTGGAGGTTCTAGAAAAAGAACGATGAACAGTGGAGGAGAGGAGTGTAGAGAAAAATGAGAGACCGAAGGGCGTCTGATTTTTGAAAATGATAGATAAAAAGGGAAGTTGAAGCATCTCAATCATTTTATAGCTACTGAACCCCAGTCGTTGGATCAGGCAGCTGGGTAATCATCTCAGATCTGACGTCTCCGTGTGATTCCGAGGATTTTGTCATCATGCACATTTAGTTGAAAGACGTGCGCATTAAATGCGCACTGCATGAGACTTGCGCAGTAACAGTTGCCTGGGGAAACACCACATGTCGATGCGATAAATTAGAATTTGAAAAGGCAATGTAACTATTCTCGCTAAGAAAGCTTGGGTAGAAGCTCGAATATAAGCTCGGGCAAAAGCTCGTAACTCCTGGTCCATAAAATATACCAAGAGTTAGGGGGCTTGTGTTATGAGCATTTTAACGATCAAATCAAAGGTCTAAAGGGTGAGCCCAATGACCAAAGGCCCAAAAGACCCAGCGTATAGTTTGCCCATCAGCTCGTCCGACCGTTCAATCTCTTTGCACGATCATTCATTAGCTCACTCATGAGCTCGCTAATGAAATCTATTGTCTACTCACTCATCAGATCGTCATCAAGTCCGCCTATCATCCTAGTCAGCAGCCTGAAATGAGGTCAACTTTGTAAAATGTCTTATTCGTTCATTATCTTGACAGGATATTCTTCTCGCTAAAGAGCTCGCTTCTGTCATTTCCATCTGGATCACAAGTTAACAAAAGTCAGAGCTGTCAGATCAATTACGACTCAAGACGTATCGTACATGCCAACTCCATTAGAGATTACAGCTTCATTTATGAAAATCTCACCTAACCAGCATGAGGCTAGCGTCTAAACCCATGTTTTAGTAGAATTAACCTGATAATGTTAGCCTCATTAAATATAAATCATCATTACTTTATTTTATCTTTATTATGTATTACTGTAACTCCTCACTTTCTCTATAAATAAGGCGGGATTTTCATTGTAAAAAGAATAATAATCTTTGAGTGCTGTGACCCTACAGAAATATAGCGAGAGATAACAATGAACGTAGATATCAATTGGGCCGACTCACTTTAAAAATTTCGTGTTCACCATTCTTCCTATGACCCTATATCATCCATTCTCTTTATAGTTTCACCTGCTGCAATACTAGGCTCAAACGAACCTAAGTTGACTGGTTTCGAACGTTAACAACTTGTTAGTCATCCCAGGCACTCTCACATGCCCACATCACATCATTAAAATTTTAAGATGAAGTTTTGTTAAATGAATTGCTAAAAAAAAATCTCAATATCCATGCATTTGCAGCTACTGATTGATAAATTCTTAATATATATATATATATATATATATATATCAAAATATGTGATTCTATTTCTTTTTATTCATTAGTTTACATAGAAGGGAATGTTAAATTTTTATTGTTTGCTTCATCATTATGTATATTATTGGATACATTTACCCTCCAACTTCAAATTTCTAGTTTCACCACTACTCTTATACATTGATAATTAATTGATTCATTTATGATGCACTAACATATAAATATGGGAAATCTAACATCATCACAAAACAAACATAGATTAGTCATTTATGTAGAATTTTGTATTTACATCTCTTGTATTTTTTTTTTTTTATTGTAAGTAATTTTCTTTGTAGGAGAGCTTTCTAGAAAATTAATTGACTATTCATGGTAGAAATATTTGAAATGCAACTAGACCTTCATTCATAAGAAAAAAACTAATTAAAGATAAATAAGTAGGAGAATAAATTGATGGCGTGTGTATTAGGGGCATTTTCAGACGAATTAAATACAATTTGAATTGCATTTTGTCTTCTAACTTGTCACAAGAAAACAGAGTATGTTGGTAACATTGTTTGTTAACAATATTAAACAGTGTAGTCTTCAAAATTTTGATTATAGCAACATTAAAGCTAAAATGGTAACATTGTTTGTTATATTTTCAACTTAATTAAACTAAGATTCTTGCAAACTGCAAAGTATTACAAAAGAAAAAATAGCAGCACAAACAAACCAACTTAATAGACGCAGTTTAATGAAAGACTAGATTTGGTTAAATCAACAATGTAGAAGATTAAATAATGTTAACACAACAAAATTATAGTTTAAAAAAATGTCATAATTGTAATATTTAACTTAATTAAACTAAGAATGGTGAAAAAAAAATCCAAATTAATAAACCAAAATAATAAAATAGTTGAGTAGGAAGTGACATAATG
Organism: Dimocarpus longan; assembly: GCA_022984855.1. Lineage (NCBI taxonomy): Eukaryota > Viridiplantae > Streptophyta > Magnoliopsida > Sapindales > Sapindaceae > Dimocarpus > Dimocarpus longan. Next base: position 24,372,008 of record CM041014.1, read on the forward strand.
AAGTTTTACTTTACTTGCAATGGCAGATTGGGCCTTCGTTGGGCTAAATAGAACCAGACCCATTATAAATCCAGTTAACAACAGAAACATAACTAGTATTTTTTTTTTTTTTTAAGCTACAAGACATTGAGACCAGTTTTAAAAAACAATTAGAAGATGAAATGATGTTTTTAAGAAATTAAATATATAATCATGAATTTAGCTAAATTTAACTGAATGGTTTCATAAAGTTAAATTAATAAATATATAAAAATAAATAAACGAGTTAAAAATATTACACATCAATTAAGTTATTTAAAAACTTTTTTTTCAACTGATTTTAATCGAAATAAAATAAATAAAAGTTGGAAAAACTAACAACTTACAAAAAGAGTGGAAAAGGAGTTGGAAGACACTGAAACCTGGAACAACTAGGTTGTAATGTAATTATGTTGAACACAATTTACAACAATAGCAACAACATGTACCCATACTATACAATGTTTGAAAGATTTTAGTTTGGTTTCCATTTTCTAGCTGGCAATAATTTTCTTGCTCTGATCGTGGAGGCAAAGCAAGGTGGTCTTGTTGTTCATTGCATGAGATAGTAGAGCTTGTAAAAAGTCTCCACGAGAGGAATTCAATCTCTACAACTGCTCTTCTCACAAACAAAAGCCATAGTGATATTTAACATGACATACCTAACCTTAAAGTTTCCTTATAATCATATGATATTATGAATTTCCAATGTGCCTTTTAATGACCTCTCCTTGTGACTCTAGCCTTCCTCCACCTTTCGACACTACTTGTGAAAATTTTCCAAAGTTGATACAATTTATTAGACTGTTTAATAATCACAATTATAGTAAATGAGGTTTTGTCTTTGAACTATGTGTATTTTAATCTAAACAATGTGAACACTAACAAACATTGATCACTTAATATTTGGAACTTGTATATCAAAGTTGACGGTAGGTGATGCATAGAAAACCGTAAGAATTGCAAAGTTAATTTCGAAGTCACAAGGCCTCCATAACAATTTACAACGATAAAGAGATCACATAAAAATTGAAGCATACTCAATTTTACTAATCACAAAGTCAACGAGGTAGCATGTACAGGAACCCACTAGATTCTTTACCAATCAACCCACTTAATCTTCATATCTACTATAGATTATAAAGAAAATGAGATTTTAATTTCATATGTTTTACTATGTAGCTATCATAGGTAGACAATTGCTTGGTCTAATTTAATCATATACAATGAAAACCATTTGTAATTTTCATCACAACAAAACCATATTCAATACATACGTTATTGATGGTTTGATTCCCTAATTGAATTATCATATTCTATTTAACACCAATAAATGTGTTTTATGCATGAACATACTCTGGCTAAGAGGGACTCCGAACAGAGTTCAACTGACACATTACATCATTTAAGGGGACTTTATTACAAAGCAACATAAAACTGAAACAACAACTGTGTAGAAACCAACAATCCACATGAATCAAGCTCACACACATTCCCATGATCTTGGGAGGTCCATTGGGCGTGCCATCAGCTAAAGCAGAGCACTGTTTGAGTTGGGGAGCTGTTGGAATTTTCTTCAACTACAATGTTTACTTCTGGTTCAAGCAATGGCAGGCTAGGCACACTTATGTCTTATCAGCAGCTCTTGATGCTGGTGTTATCTTCATAGACGTCTTAATTTATTTCACTCTTCAGTTACACAAAATTATAGGTTCAAAACGGTGGATTTTAATGTAAAAATCTATTTATATATTATCATTTCAAATATATTTTTTCTCGAGACTTATAAAGTAAGTAAAAACAGAAAATGACTTCTATAAAATTCTTAATATTTGAGAGAAATTCTATTTAATATATTTAAAAACCAACTTTCAAAAAACAAATGAGTCGAATACTTTTACTTTGAAAAATGTTTAGTTTTAAGAATTTTGATAAACATAATTTAGATATATTTATTACCCTTAAATATAGGTTTATTAGTTCAATTTTACCTAAAGTTTATTTTAATTAGTTGTGTTTTTGATGAATCAGGAACAAAAGAGGATTTGTGTGTTAAATAAGAAAAAATTACAATTTTTATTAAATAAAAAAAATATATAAAATTTTTATCAAGTCAAAATCCAACTCAATTAAGGATTCAAGTCTTATTTAAAATATTTATCAAACAATTAGAAAATTGGTTGAGACAAGGAAATAAATTAATGAAATAAAAAAGTAAATTTTATACAAAATCAATTTCGAGTTATTTTTGAAGGATTTGACAAGAATAAAAGAAAGCTTATACGTCAAATTTGAGGGCCATTGGAGCCATTGAAACATAAAGAAGAAGACAAAAAGATTAGTTTACAACAAGACAAAAGCATGGGCAACATGTTTGACAAAAACAAGAGAAGAGGCTGTAGTCTTGCCATTGAAACAAGAAGCAATTGAGCTGAGATTTGGAGCAAATTTAGACTTGTGTTCAACCAGAAGTTACTGGACAAGATGTCGGGTTTTAATTTTCTTTTGGTTTTTATTATCAGCATGACTGTCTAATTTTTTTTTTTTTCTAAGGTGTAGGATCAAACTACTATTAACTTTGTAGTAATTTTGCCATTCAAATATTATTCTTAATTTTATTTTTAATATTTAATAATTCTTAGTTTTACTAATTGATAAAATAAAAGTTGTTTCACCTTAAATATAAAGTATTTTTGATAGTTACAATATTTATTTTACTAATTTGACTTTGAATTAAAAATTGTTTAAATATAAGATTTTTTATTATGTATTTTTCAATATTGGATATATATAATATTTAGATCTTATAAATTACGGCAATAACCCTTTTTTAAGGCTGAAGTTGAAAAGTTACTTTTTTTTGGGATTCCATATTTTTACCTAGTGTATTTTTATCTAAAAACAGTTATTCTTTCAAGGTTTTGAAGAAAAAAAAAAGGTTAATGTTCAACCTTGACCTAAAAAAATGATCATTTATAAGAAAAGTCCTTTTAGATTTTAAATTAGCAACAACTACCACAATTATTATGAAATTATACTATGGTTGTATAAGTGCTAGTAAAGTAAATTTGATTTTACCTTTTTATGAATGTGTGTATATATATATAGATAAAGGTCAGATTGTCTGATACTACTCCAAATATTATGATATATATATATATATATTGTTACGTGTCTACCTCAAGTCTTAAATACTATTGTTGAATAATTTACTATCAGTTTAATTTTTTAGATTTGATGGTAACTAATATTGTATTAAAGCTTGGAGATCCCAAGTTCAAACTCTCTTTTTTCCTCTTATCAGAAAATTTTCTTATTACACATACTATATGATAGAGGTCATTTAGCATGTGTCCAACATCTATCATTTGTTCATGTTATACGTGAGAGGGCGTGTCCTATATCAACCTCAATTATTAAACACTATAGTTAGATAATTTTCTATCAGTTTAAATTTTTAAGTTTGATGGTAACTAACATATATATTGTAAACAAATATTTTATTTACCATACCATTTTATAATTGACATGCATAGTTAAAACTTAAACCATATTATTTGTCTAAGTTTATGCCAAAATAATGTGACATATAAATTAAGTTAACACATTTATCACATTATTTCATGATTAACGTACCATAATATTTGGATAGGAATTTAGATATATTATCATTATCGATGTTGAGGTGATATAAGTATTTTGGAAAAATGGTGTACATCCAAATCAAGTAAAACATACAACAATGTTAGTTAAATGAATATCTCAAGTTTGTGTACTAGAGAAAATTGAAAATAAAGATTAATTAAAAATGTCTTTCTTTTTCAGAAAAGAAAATAAATAAAAGCAGAAGACATTAATGGGTAAATCCTATGTGTGGAATGTGTAACTAAATTTCGATTTTTGGTCAAAAATCATTTTGATATTCCCAAAAAAGCAGAGCACATGTTTAAATATGTTTATTCAATTATATGATCTCCACCGGTGTACTGCAGTGATACAATCACTAAATTGATTATTGATGAAGAATAAATAGTTGGTTTCAATGTGCCGTAGGGCATTCTAAGACCGATTTAGTATAACTTAAATGCAATTTTCTTGTTGTAACCGAGTTTCATTCAAATTAAAGAAGAACAGTTTGGCAAGCAAAAAAATTATTGCCTGATTGTAATTCAAATTTAGTATTTTCTTGTTGTTTGATAAAAGATGGAAAGCACTAAAAGGGTAAGGCACATGTATATTTGCCGAAGCAGAAGCAAGCATATATGTTATTCTGAGAGTCGAAGCAAGCATATATATATATCATTCTAAGAACAGAAGCAAGAAGTCAGCACCAATATAGAACACAATTAATTGCACACTTTTGAAGAAAAAAAGATGATGCACCCACCTTACTTTTGTTGGTCAATTGAAGGTGATTTTGAAGATATTGAGTGAAACTTTAGTTCAGATGATTCTCTTGAATGACATTTTCATTTCCAGCACATATTGGTATAGAGTCTAACAATACATAAAATCTGATCAAGTTGATTGTTTTATATATATTTATAGAAATGGCTTGACTAAAATTTTTGTTCGTTACAATTAAATCCAATTTTTTCTCTTCGAAAATCAAACTCTCCTTATACACCTTCACACACACAAATTTATGTTCAATTTCATAGATTTTAGATTTATTTACGCAACCTTGAAATTACCAAGTCATCTTAAGTCCTTTATAGAACCATAGTAAAACCCAATATACTTTTCTACATTTGATAACTTTATATTTATAGAGTTATTTTATCTTTTTTAAATTTGAATTCTTGCTTAGTTCTTAATATTTTTATTATTATTAAGTAAATTATTTCATATTTCTTTTATTTTTATTTTCAGAATAAAATTGGTTAAAAATGCACATGTGGACCCCACCAAGTAATATTGTTCAAGACAAGATCATCGCTACAAAATGAATATCATTCGCAGCAAGTTCATCGCCTCAAGAATTACTCGAGTCGGAGATCGCATAAAGAAATTATCGCGGTTTAAAGATAGGGTATTCTAGAAATAAATATTATGTCATGCTGATGTAAGAAATGATGTAATCAAAATTATGATGTAAGCAATGATGTAATAGAAGTTGACTTGACTGGGGTAGGTGAACGATGATGTAAGCAATGATGCAATTTGAAAGTTGACTTTGAATGGGGTAGGTGAAAGATGATGCAAGCGATGATGCAAAATGGTGGAAAATCAGGAAATGATGATGCAATCGATGATGTAATTGGAAGAGAATTTGGCCTATAAATAGGCCTTAGAATCACCATTCTAAGCATTCCATCACAAACCAAAACAATAAGTAGTTTAGAGAAAGAGAGAGAGAGCTTGGAGAAGAGGAGCAAAGCAGAGGAAGAAATTCTACGGTGAAGCTTCAATCCACTAAGTTTTCCTATCTCTTGTTATGTTTAATTTTCTAGTTTTTGTACATTCTATTATGGAGTAGATTTGTTTTCTAAGGTTATGATGTAGCCTAACTTTGATGTTCCAAACCTTTGTTCAATTCAATTAATGATTTTCTATCTTGGTTGATGCATTTAATATTGTTCTTAATGCTTCTAAATAATTGGCCACTATTTAGTTGAATTGTTAATCATAATGATAGCGGAAGCTGATTTATGTGTCTAGTTCATTATATTTAATGTCATAAATTACATGTAGGATAGGAATATACCTGCATGGTTTGTGTAGTCTATAAAAGAGATCCATAAATCTTAATGAATCCTTTAATGTTTTGACTTGCATGGGAACATAGCAGTTAATCTTTATAGGGTATTTTCCTTAGACCTCGGGAGGGGCTATGTGAATAATTCAGGGAATCTCGACTAGCAACTGGATAGTTAATTTTTGTTAAAAAGAACAAAGGGGAGGAACAGATTAGTTATGGTGAAATCATAATCTTAGAGTTTTTATTCATTGAATTAATTTTCATTTATTTTCAATTGCAATTAAATTTAATCATAGTTATCAACTCATTCACTCAAATTTCATCTACCAAATAAAAGTTGAGTTATTTTAATTTTGGGCATTAATTAACAACAATCCTCGTGGGACGATACTTCTCTCATCACTTTATTACTTGTTCGGCTCGTTCACTTGCGATTTTGCACAACAAGTTTTTGGCGCCGTTGCCGGGGATTGTTTGTTTCAATTAATACTAATACTACGTAACTCAATTTTTAATTTGGTCATTTATTTATTTATTTATTTTATTTTGTTTGCTTTATTACTTGTGAGTTTTATGGTGTATGAGAAAGTCTGGGGGCGAAGTGTTACCATTTGACCCAGAAATAGAGAGAACTTGCCGTAAGAATAGGAAGGAAACAAGAAAGGCTGCTAGTACTGCACTCATGGATATGGCTGAGGGATCAAACAACACACAGAATATTGTACCAATAGATGCCGAAATTCGAGCATTACGAGATTATGCTCTACCCACAGTGGGTAATACTTCGGCGATACGGCGACCAACTATTGCTGCCAACAACTTTGAGATTAAGCCGGCAATCATCCAGATGGTTCAAAACAACCAGTTCAGTGGGGCTCCGAACGATGATGCAAATGCCCACATTGACAACTTTTTGGAGATCTGTGATACCTTCAAACATAATGGTGTTACTGATGACGCCATCCGATTGAGATTGTTCCCATTCTCTCTTCGAGACAAAGCCAAAAGCTGGCTCAACTCGTTGCCATCAGGGAGTATTACTACATGGGACATCTTGGCACAAAAATTTCTGGCCAAATTCTTTCCACCAGCCAAGACTGCGAGGCTGCGAACCGAGATTGCCACCTTCAGACAGCTTGAGGGAGAATCATTGTACGAAACGTGGGAAAGATTCAAGGATTTGCTAAGACGGTGCCCACATCATGGAGTTGCTAACTGGTTGCAGCTACACACATTCTACAATGGTTTGGGGAGTTCCACGAGAACATTAGTAGATGCCGCAGCAGGTGGAGCACTTTTGGGGAAACCCCATCAAGCCGCTTGGGATTTACTAGAAGAAATGGCTGCAAATGCCTATCAGTGGCCATCAGAAAGATCAGTTCCGAAAAAAGTTTTCGGAATACAGGAAAATGATGTGTTAACCAGACTTTCCACTCAGGTAGAGACATTAGCCAAGCAACTTGGAAACTTGACAGCTAATGCCATTCATACTCAGTCAGCATCCTGTGATTTTTGTGGAGGGGACCATTCCAACGGACAATGCGATGAAAACCAGACAGATCAAGCATTTTTTGTGGGCAACAGACAGCAAAATAATCCGTACTCCAACACATATAATCCAGGATGGAGAAACCATCCCAACTTTTCATGGAAAAACAATGATCAACCCAGACAGTCATATCCGCCACCACCTCAACAGCAGCAGGCCAACAAACCGTCGCTTGAAGAAGCACTTGCTCAGCTCACTGTAAGCACTACTCAATTTATGACGAGAACAGACACCACGCTCCAGAATCAAGCAGCTTCCATTCGAAATCTGGAGGTACAAATGGGTCAAATCTCGAATTTGTTGACTGCAAGACCTCAAGGATCCCTACCAAGCAACACAGAGACCAATCCTAGGGAGCACCTGAAGGCTGTCACATTACGAAGCGGTAAAATGCTGAAAGAACCTGTCAAAAGAGCAGACGAGAAAGAAGAAGAAGTGATGGTTGAACAACAAGAAGCAGAGAAGCCAAAGTCAAAGTTGTTCCCAGACAATCCGCCACCATACAAACCACCATTACCCTTCCCTCAGAGATTTCAAAAACAGAAATTAGAAAAGCAATTTTCTAAATTTCTGGAAGTTTTTAAGAAGCTGCAAATTAATATTCCTTTTGCAGATGCTCTGGAACAAATGCCCAGCTATGTGAAGTTCATGAAAGAAATTCTCTCAAATAAAAGGAAGCTGGAAGAGCATGAAACGGTAGCTTTGACCGAAGAATGCAGTGCAATCTTGCAGAAAAAGCTACCACCCAAACTCAAAGATCCGGGGAGCTTTACAATTCCTTGCACCATTGGTGATTCATTCTTTGATAAAGCATTATGTGATCTCGGTGCAAGCATCAACCTAATGCCATTCTCCGTTTTCAAGAAACTCGGCTTTGGAGAAGCAAAACCCACTACAGTATCGTTGCAGCTAGCTGATCGTTCAATCAAGTATCCAAGGGGAATCATAGAAGATGTACTAGTCAAAGTGGATAAATTCATATTTCCTGCGGATTTTATTGTGCTAGACATGGAGGAAGACCAAGAAATACCCATCATCTTGGGTAGACCATTCCTAGCAACAGGGAGAACCCTTATTGATGTGCAGAAAGGTCAACTCATACTCAGAGTTCAAGATGAAGAGGTAACCTTTAATGTGCTAAAAGCTCTCAAACATCCACACGATGTTGATAACTGTATGAAGGTAGATATGGTGGGTGAATGTATCAAAGAAGTACATCAAATCACCACTCCAAAAGATCCACTTGAAGCTTGCCTACATGGAGCACCAAACTCAGAAAGTTCGAACATCACAGAGTGTGTTAACCAACTGGAAGCTTCATCTCCCATATTTTTCAGACGACCTTTCGAGGAGCTTGGAGCAAGTAAGAAACAACCAGTACCATCAACAGAAAAACCACCAGAGTTGGAGCTCAAGCCACTGCCAATTCATCTCAAGTACGCATTCTTAGGTACCTCATCTACACTACCTGTCATTATTTCATCTTCTCTAAATAGAGAACAAGAGGAAAAGCTTTTGAGAGTACTACGAGAACACAAGATGGCTATTGGATGGTCAATCGCAGACATTAAAGGAATCAGCCCATCTATATGCCAACACAAAATTCTTATGGAGGATAAGTACAGGCCATCCATCGAGCACCAACGACGTTTAAATCCAAACATGAAGGAGGTTGTTCGAGCAGAGGTACTTAAACTTTTGGATGCAGGTATCATTTATCCTATTTCGGACAGCATATGGGTAAGCCCGGTGCAAGTGGTACCAAAGAAAGGAGGCATGACAGTGGTCACCAATGAAAACAATGAGCTGATTCCAACACGAACAGTAACCGGATGGAGAGTGTGCATTGACTATAGGAAACTAAATAAGGCGACCAGGAAAGATCATTTCCCTTTACCCTTCATCGATCAAATGCTCGACAGGTTAGCAGGTCACCCTTACTACTGTTTCCTAGACGGTTATTCTGGTTACAATCAGATTTCTATAGCACCTGAGGACCAAGAAAAGACTACATTCACATGCCCATATGGAACGTTCGCGTTTCGGAGAATGCCGTTTGGTCTATGCAATGCACCCGCCACCTTCCAAAGGTGTATGATGTCAATTTTTTCAGATATGGTGGAACGCTTCATTGAGGTATTTATGGATGATTTTTCAGTATTTGGCTCATCATTTGATTCTTGTTTGGATAACTTAGCACAAGTACTGAAAAGATGCGAAGAGACAAATCTGATTCTCAACTGGGAGAAATGCCATTTCATGGTACAAGAAGGGATCGTCTTAGGTCATAAAGTTTCAGCTAAAGGCATCGAGGTTGATAGAGCCAAGATTGAGGCAATTGAGAAGCTGCCACCACCAACATCTGTCAAAGGCATTCGAAGTTTCTTAGGGCATGCAGGGTTTTACAGAAGATTCATCAAGGACTTCTCGAAGATCACAAAGCCATTATGCAATTTACTCGAGAAGGGTGTTTCATTCCACTTCGATAATGCATGTAAAGAGGCATTTGAGATACTGAAAAAGGCCCTTGTGACAGCCCCAGTCGTTATTGCACCTGATTGGGCTTTACCGTTCGAGCTGATGTGTGATGCTAGTGATTATGCCATTGGAGCCGTGCTAGGACAACGTATTGGTAAGATTTTTCATACCATTTATTACGCTAGCCGTACACTAACTGATGCACAGGTCAATTATGCTACCACTGAGAAAGAGCTTCTAGCTGTAGTCTTCGCATTCGATAAATTTCGACCATACTTGATCGGTTCCAAAGTCATTGTATACACGGATCACTCAGCCATCAAATACCTTTTGGAGAAGAAAGATGCAAAACCACGCCTGATCCGATGGGTCCTTCTGTTACAAGAGTTTGATTTAGAGATTCGAGATAAGAAGGGAAGTGAAAATGTGGTGGCCGACCATCTTTTTAGACTAGAGCAACGAGGGGATAAGGAGGATCTTGACATAGACATTAAAGAGACTTTCCCTGATGAACAGCTCTTTGTTCTAGATACAAGCAATGTTCCATGGTATGCTGATTTTGTTAATTTTCTTTCTCACAAAGTTTATCCACCTGACATTTCATGGCAGCAAAAGAAGAAATTCTTGGCAGACGTAAAACATTACTATTGGGATGAACCGTTCCTGTACAAGTTATGTCCAGATCAGATCCTTCGACGATGTGTCTCAAAAGATGAAGCACAAGATATTCTCCACCATTGTCATTCTTCTGATTATGGTGGACATTTTGGGGCTAATCGAACTGCAGGCAAAATTCTCCAATCCGGATACTATTGGCCCACCATTTTTAAAGATGCTCAATCGTATGTTGCTGCATGCGATCAATGCCAACGCACAGGTAACATTTCGCGAAGGCATGAGATGCCCTTAAACAACATTTTGGAAGTGGAGTTGTTCGATGTTTGGGGTATCGATTTCATGGGACCATTTCCACCGTCTTTCAAGAATCTCTATATTCTGGTGGCCGTGGATTATGTGTCAAAATGGGTTGAAGCCATTGCTGCACCAACCAATGACTCCAAAGTAGTGGTGAATTTTCTGCGTAAAAATATCTTCACTAGATTTGGAACTCCTAGAGCAATCATCAGCGATGAAGGGAAGCATTTTTGCAATAGGTATCTTGATGCTCTTCTAGCCAAATATGGAGTCAAACACAAAGTTGCTACAGCATACCACCCGCAAACCAATGGACAAGCTGAAATCTCAAATCGGGAACTGAAATGGATTTTGGAAAAGACGGTAAGTGCATCTCGAAAAGACTGGTCGAAAAAGCTTGATGATGCATTATGGGCCTACAGAACAGCATTCAAAACACCGATTGGGATGTCTCCATACAAGATGGTATTCGGAAAGGCATGTCACTTACCCGTTGAACTAGAGCATCGTGCATACTGGGCTATCAAAAAGTTGAATTTCGACATAGGAGCATCAGGAGCTCTACGAAGATTGCAACTCAATGAGATGGATGAACTTCGTCATGGTGCATATGAAAATGCTAAGCTGTATAAAGAACGCACCAAAAAGTGGCATGATCAACGGATCTTAAACAAGGATTTCACTCCAGGACAGAAGGTTCTTTTGTTTAATTCAAGATTACGTTTGTTTCCAGGTAAGCTACGCTCTAGATGGTCTGGGCCCTTCACAGTTGTTCAAGTGTTTCCACATGGTGCTGTTGAAATTCAAAGTGCAGATCGTCGATTCAAAGTCAATGGTCAACGACTCAAAGTTTACATGGATGGTGGAGAACCTCAACAGAAATCCACTATCGCGCTTTCAGACCCGACTTAAGGCGTTTCTCAACAGTCAAGCTAACGACTATAAATTAAGCGCTTCTTGGGAGGCAACCCAAGTTTTTCTCTTTTTAGCTAGTTTTTCTCTGTTTGTGTGTTATTGTGTTCTTTGTGTGTTTTTGTTTTTTCTCTGATAATTTTTCTTTCTCTTTCAGAGATGGAGGCAAGTCTTGCAGCACTGAAAAATTATTTCCCTACTCTACCCCAAGATGTACTCAGAAAGATTTACAAGTGCAGACTCGAAAGAATGAGGGCACTAACATCTTTAGGTCTTCCAGAGCATATTCGATGGATCATCGAAGCTAAGGTACGTTTAGCAGGTGAGTTGAATGATTCATTAATTAAACGTTTACCAGGATTAGGAAGAAGTTCTTACTCAAAGAAGAGGAGAGCTAAGAGAATGGAAGTCTGTCATAAGTGTGCGAGATGTAACTGCGACACAAGCTGTAAAAATCTTGGATATTTATCCATAAATCGAGAAGATAAAATCAAATGCATAAAGGATGGACTGAGTAAGGAGTCTCTGGATAACATCCGTGAGACTCTTGAGACGCATCCTTGTGGGAAAGTTCAACGTATTCTTTTAGAGTTATGGGAGTTATTCAGTAAAGAGAAACAGCGTTATAGTCTTGGGAATCTGACTGTAAACGACCCTGTTTGCCAGTTTATAAGAAAACTGGATGGGAAGCCGATCCTCAACTCATAGAAGTTGTTTAATCCGTTTCTGGACGTAAAACCAGAGGAAGATGTGAGCCACAATCACAACTACTGTAGCATCATTTTTTTTCTTTGTTTAGCAGTCTGTTTCAATTTTTTTTTTTTTGATAATTGTGTTTACTTTTCCTTACCTGTCCTTTTGGATTTTTAGGTCGTTTCAAGCTTTCTTGATAAGTGTGTTTACTTTTGACGTTTCATCACCGAACATTTTTATTTTTAGCAGCTATTTTCAAAATTTTTCGATGTCTGTGTTTACTTTTTGACGTTTGTGTTTACTTTTTCGATGTTTGTGTTTACTTTTTAACGTTTCGTCGCCGAACTTTTTGAATTTTGTATTTGTAGCGGCTTGTTTTATTTATTTATTTTTTTTTTCTCGAAGATTGTGCTTTCTTTTTGACATTTCTACACTTAACATTTCCTTTTCCCTCTGACCAATACTGTGTAGCATCGTAAAACTGTTCTTTTACTCTTTCATCTTCTTTAAATAAGTGATTATGACTGATAACAAATAATTCGTTTTCTCTGAAAAAAAAAAAAAAAAAAAATGGCAGAGTCCTCGAGCAGTAAATTCAAAAACATCTGTGTTTTTTGTAGCCCAAAGTCTGGTATGAGTACACAATATTCAAAAGCAGCTGCTGAACTTGGTACGGCTTTAGCTACCCGAAAAATAGATTTGGTGTATGGAGGAGGCAGTTTAGGACTGAGGGGCTCTGTCGCAGTAACTGCAACTGTTGGAGGTAGGCAAACCCTCGGTGTCGCAGTAAAGCCTTTGGCTGAAAGGAAAGACATCATCGGTACGAGCATAGGTAATGAGTTTCAGGTTATCAGTATACACGGACGAATGGCGTACATATTACTCAATGCTGATGCCTTTATCGCGTTACCTGGTGGTTTGGAAACATTTGAAGAAATCTTCAACATTGCGTCCTGGGCCCATTACAACATTCACAAAAAGCCATTAGGTTTGCTTAACACTAACGGTTTTTATGATGGTTTATTGGCTTTTCTTGATCATGCTGTGGAACAGGGTTTTATGACTCAAGCAAACCGGCGTATTCTAGTCTCAGCTTCCAGTGCTGATGAACTGATTGACCAACTGCAAGACTTTGTACCCGAAGTTGATCCAATCATGTCACAGGTGGTTTGGGCTCCTGAATCAAGCGGTAACAAGAAGCGTGCACTGGATCTTAATCTCCGGTTGTAACTTTCTTATCCTATGGTTTTATTAATAGCATTGCCATTTAAGTTTTTCTTCTTTTTATCTTACTAGACATTGGGGACACTGTCTCAAATAAGTTTGGGGGTAGAGTTTGCTATTATTAAAACCATAAGATTCAAAAGCTGGTCCGAGTTGAAACTACAAGATGGCAGAGTAAGGAGTACTTTTGTGCTCTTGAGACGCATCTTTGTTTCCATTTTAAAAAAAAAAAAAAAAAAAAAAAAAAAAAAAAAAAAAGCAAAAAGATTTTCATTAGTTGTTTTATTATTTTTCTTTCTGCCCTAACAAGTCGACTACTGACTTTGTATTTATTAATGGAGTCTTAATGCATATTTTTGGTTGAATATCGTTACTAAGGAATAGTCACGAACATCTTTGCATGATTTGAGACTTTTGAATGTCATGATCTTAGTTAATTGAGTGGATAAATATTATGTTTACATGAACTGTGAACTATTAGTGGAGATTATCCTTGGTGAGGATTTGAGCCTTTTAAACGTTTCATTTTGAGAGATTTATTTGTTTCTACTCTTAAACACTCTTCACTTTGTTCTTAATAGATGATCTCTATAGGTTTTGCATTGAATACTGAGAACAAATCATTATTGTAGATAACATGAGTTGCTTTGATTTAAAAATTGGATCGACTTCTTAGAAGTAATATAGGTTAGTTCTACTCTACAAAAGCCTACTTTTCTACTTTAAATTGAGACACATCATAAAACCTTTGAAGCCAAACACTTTAAATATTTTTCTCTGTTTACCTTTACTAAATGACCCTATTGAACCTTTAAATTTAGTCATACCTTATGAAGTTTGGGATCATGCGATGAAGTAAAAGAGGAGAAGGGAATTGAAGTGTTAACATTTACACAATGTGTTTCTAAAAAGAAAAAAAAAAAAAAAAAAAAAAAAAAAAAAAAAAAAAAAAAAAAAAAAAGAAGTTGTGATGAAGTAAAGAGAATAAATGAAGTACTTTGGTATGATCATATGTTCTTGTTGAACCTGTACCTTAAAACTTCTTACATGTCAATTAACCATAGCCCAAATACAATCTTTAATAAAGCCTATTGATCTTCAAAAGGAAGTCCAATTTGAAAGTTGAAGTCTGTCATCATGCTCTATCTACGTTCTTAGTATTCGATTCCAATCATGAGATCTATTCACTTGAAAGTGCGGTTCTTTTAAACGTCTATATTCATATGTGATGTAAATGACGCTTGATATGCCTTTACATAACCTCTATCACATATGATTGCATGAGTGTTTGCTTTAGGATTCATGAGGGTTATGAGAGATATCTTGTGAGAATTAGAGTCGAAGCGAAATAAGTCCATAACATGTGAATCTGATGTTTTGAAATGAAATTGCTTTGAAAGTGGTGTGAGATTGTTGATGATTATGTTTTAGATCATTAGTGACTTATCCTTAGTCCTGATACAAGATCATACATGTATGAGACTTCTGTTAATTTGTATTTAGTGAGATGTTGATAAGTTATGGGTGGAATCTTTTAACGTTTGTGGGTATCGTTGCTGGTAAACCCTCAGGAGACACAACTCCTCCTACTAGGGACACCTAGGGGTTTAAAGGCTTGTGGCATACGCTCAATGCCATCGTGTTTACCTACGAAAATGGATTGTGTTTTTATTTTCTGTGTTTTTAACTTAGGTTGTTAGTTTTAGTTTTACTTGAGGACAAGCAAAATCTTAAGTTTGGGGGTGTGATAACTTTATATTTATAGAGTTATTTTATCTTTTTTAAATTTGAATTCTTGCTTAGTTCTTAATATTTTTATTATTATTAAGTAAATTATTTCATATTTCTTTTATTTTTATTTTCAGAATAAAATTGGTTAAAAATGCACATGTGGACCCCACCAAGTAATATTGTTCAAGACAAGATCATCGCTACAAAATGAATATCATTCGCAGCAAGTTCATCGCCTCAAGAATTACTCGAGTCGGAGATCGCATAAAGAAATTATCGCGGTTTAAAGATAGGGTATTCTAGAAATAAATATTATGTCATGCTGATGTAAGAAATGATGTAATCAAAATTATGATGTAAGCAATGATGTAATAGAAGTTGACTTGACCGGGGTAGGTGAACGATGATGTAAGCAATGATGCAATTTGAAAGTTGACTTTGAATGGGGTAGGTGAAAGATGATGCAAGCGATGATGCAAAATGGTGGAAAATCAGGAAATGATGATGCAATCGATGATGTAATTGGAAGAGAATTTGGCCTATAAATAGGCCTTAGAATCACCATTCTAAGCATTCCATCACAAACCAAAACAATAAGTAGTTTAGAGAAAGAGAGAGAGAGCTTGGAGAAGAGGAGCAAAGCAGAGGAAGAAATTCTACGGTGAAGCTTCAATCCACTAAGTTTTCCTATCTCTTGTTATGTTTAATTTTCTAGTTTTTGTACATTCTATTATGGAGTAGATTTGTTTTCTAAGGTTATGATGTAGCCTAACTTTGATGTTCCAAACCTTTGTTCAATTCAATTAATGATTTTCTATCTTGGTTGATGCATTTAATATTGTTCTTAATGCTTCTAAATAATTGGCCACTATTTAGTTGAATTGTTAATCATAATGATAGCGGAAGCTGATTTATGTGTCTAGTTCATTATATTTAATGTCATAAATTACATGTAGGATAGGAATATACCTGCATGGTTTGTGTAGTCTATAAAAGAGATCCATAAATCTTAATGAATCCTTTAATGTTTTGACTTGCATGGGAACATAGCAGTTAATCTTTATAGGGTATTTTCCTTAGACCTCGGGAGGGGCTATGTGAATAATTCAGGGAATCTCGACTAGCAACTGGATAGTTAATTTTTGTTAAAAAGAACAAAGGGGAGGAACAGATTAGTTATGGTGAAATCATAATCTTAGAGTTTTTATTCATTGAATTAATTTTCATTTATTTTCAATTGCAATTAAATTTAATCATAGTTATCAACTCATTCACTCAAATTTCATCTACCAAATAAAAGTTGAGTTATTTTAATTTTGGGCATTAATTAACAACAATCCTCGTGGGACGATACTTCTCTCATCACTTTATTACTTGTTCGGCTCGTTCACTTGCGATTTTGCACAACAACATTTAGCAAACATTGTTTGTGTCAACATTTGAAATTGGTAGACCCAAGTTCTTGATCCAGTACCTGCAAGTAAAGCAAAACAAAGAAGAAAAAGAAAAAAAGGAAGAGGAAGAATAATGTTTGCAAAGGAGATTTTTACATGGTTCGACTCAAAAAAATGCTTATGTCTACGATTGTTTCTCTGGTTATTTTCGGCAGAGAGATAGTCTGTATGTTATTGAGTGTGTTTTCTAATTACTATTGTCCATCGTTACAATAAATTTCAACTTCTATTTATAGCATGAAGTGTGTTACAATTTGAGTATAACATAAACGAAAAAAAAAAAAAAAATTCACATTAATTGCACTTTTAAAACTGATGTCTATCCATTTAAAAATAAATCCCGCTGAAATAAGAGTTTGATTTTGCTTCAAATTTTGGTAGTTAACTCATCCTCAAATTAGACTATTTTCTTTGTGGAAGAAATCATTTAATGAGTACTTTGAGCTGCGAGCTAGACCTCGCTCTGGACAATCTAAGACTCAGCACAAGGCAGCCTTGATAATAGTTGACCAGCGACCTGAGAGATGCAATGGTGAACTGGGAGCTCGTCTCTGTGCGAGTTGGATATAGGCAAACTTGGGCTTTTATCTATTTGATCAATCAAGTGGATCAGTTTCTTGGGCTTTTACCAACCTATTTACGTAGCCCCAAATATACTTACAACAGTCCATAGTTTAATTGATTGGCTTCAATTATAAACTTGTTTAGTCCGTAATTTTTTATCGTGGTCGACTCCAATGTATAATATTGATGCAAGGATTAAAGAGAAAATTTTAGCGAATAGCACCAAAAAAAAAAAAAAACATAAATTTGAAAAATAGTATTAAAAAATTGAATTGAGTTTCTTATAATACTCTCACGAATTATTGTTAGTTCATGTAGGAACAATACGCAAACTAATAATAGTTCTTGAAAGTTTAAAAAAAAAAAAAAAAAAACTCAATTAAATTTTTTAGTGTTATTTTTCAAACTTGCTCTTTTTTGGGTGTTAGGAAAAAAATAATCCTATGATTAAATTAACAATTAATAAGAATAAGAAAAATAATTAGCAGTAGTTTATGTATTAGTGACATTTTGAGATAATTTTAATATACTTTCAATGCATATGTTCGTAGTAATTAATTTTATATAAATTGAAGAATTCTTGAACAACTTTGCTAGCAAAGGTTATTCCTCTGAAAACAGCAAAGTTTATTCCTGAAGTGTGATTTTTTAGTCTTTTCCTGTTTGATGAAAGAATAGAATAAAAATAAATATATACTATTCTGAGAGCAGAAGGAAGAGATCACCAATAAAGAGCATATAATTAATAGTACACCTTTGGATTAAAAAAACACTAACTTACTTTTGTTTTATTGGACTGAGAAAGGTATTCTCATGATATCAAATAATATTTCTCTATTTTTTTTTTTTTTTTGCCAGAATAAATTTTTATTTTAAATTCTCGTGAGTAACATCTTCTTTAATTTCCAGCACATATCAATTCTCATGACTCATGAGTAACAGGTTCTTTAATTTCCAGCACATAAGCAAAAGATGATCTTTTAAAATTGATTGGAACATAGTATTGACTTGACTAATTTAAATAATTCATTATGTTAGATTTTTAACCATGTTAATTAATGAATCAATTCATTGTTTTGTAGTAAAGGACATTATCACATATTGTTTTCAAATTAATGATGTTGTCACATGTACATACTACTAAATGAGTAACAATAAAATTGAGTAATATTGTTTATTTGATAACAATGTTAAGTATTATAAGACTCGTGACCAATTAGGTTTGGTTATATATCATGACTTGATTTAAAAAAAAAAAAAAAAAATACTTCAATTAAGAACAATAAGGTGTTTTGTAACTTGAAATTCAAAAAAAAAAAAAAAAAAAAATCATTTTACTAAGAGCTAGTGACTTCATTAATTAGGAATCTAATTACAAAAAGGAAAACGGAATTGAAAAATGTCAACAAAAAAAAAGTATTTGTATTCTCTTTTGGTAATTAATTTACATATATCCCTCAGAGCAAAATCTGTTCTCTCTTTGGAGAATTCACATTCAATTTTTTCAACTAGACTAGGAACATTGATCTCTCACCTCATTACCAATGATCAGGTTAATAGTGGATCGATTGTTTCATCATAGTACCGAATAATTTATATTCAGTTGGTCCAAGAGAGGTGGGTTGTTAGTCAGGAATGTAATTCGACATTTCTAAAATTAATTCATGGTAAAATAAGATCATATATTAACAAAATTAGATACAAAAATAATAATTATTATCTCCAAATTGAAAAGAGAGATGAATTAAGTAGATATTCTACTAAGTACTATTAACAAGGAAGTTTACTCATCATAGGTTGCCTCATGTGGTGAGTTATAAAAGCTGAGATGAATCGATGTAATATCACCTAATGGATTCATAATCAGGAGATGGTTATTCATTATTAAAGAAAAAAAAAATACAGAAATGTTTGATAGAACTACCAAAACATGAACTCATGAAGATACGGAGTTTTGGACACTTCTATATATTATAAAAAATAAATAAATAAATAAATAAATAAAAATAAAAATCTTTTAGAAATCACCGGATTCATCATGTTCATACATGGAGGTGTTTGTTGACTCCAATTCCAACTGTAATTGGTCTTCTTATGAGGATGACCAGATGAGCTACATTGAGCTCTAAAGCCCAAAATACGAGTTCTATATTCTAATCCAAAGTGCAATTTACGACCTAAAAGCCTATAAATTTAATTTCGAATTACACCTCACTACCAACCCTCAAATCAACCAGAAAAGAGAAAATAGCAGAATGTAGATTTTTCAGATGATTGAAGTGAATTGCTCCAATGCCTATTTTACATGTTTTGTACTTTAGCAGTTGTGTACATATGCATATTTTACAAATGGAGTACTCATTTTCTTAATAAACCTCGGATTTAGCAATTGATTATATTTGTTTGATTCTTTATATGTACACACTGTAATTCATAATTTTTTGAGTCATGTATGCTTTTCAATTCACGTAAGCATTCAACTTTTTTCTGGCATAATGTGCATGAAAATACATGCTGTCTGAAGTGAATGCTATGAGAGATAAATATAGAACTTAAGTTATATCTATTTTGAATTCAGATAAATATATTTAATTAATAGACTTTAAAAGATTAAACCATCCAAAATTTGCATAAGAAATGACACAAGCTCAAAATTAAGATAGCAATTATGGTTGTAAGTTATTAGATTATTTCTTCTTCTAATACTAGTATAAATCCATCATTGTATCGAAACTATCATTACAAGCTTGAAGTATGGCCTAATGAACAAGAAAGGCCTTGGATGGCAACATTTTCATGACCAACTACATTAAACTAGTTACAAGTTCAAACCACAAAACAAAATTAGTCCCCTTTACATGATTGTCATTAAATTATGATAAGATAAAAAATAAAAATACACTTCATTTGGAAAATGTTATTACAGCACATAATAGTCATTGTCCTGAAGCCTGGAAATTCAAGGTTCAAAAGCCCATTGCGGAGGTTCCATTATCGCATTGCCTTTGATCTTTTTTGACATATACACAAAGGTTGTCGCAGGAAGGGAAATACACAATCAGACATGGGAGAATCTTTATCATGATTTAAGTGTAGCACAGAAAGGTGACGGTTCTTGTACTTCTTGTTTTCATTCTAAAAAAAAAGAGAGATAAATTAATTAGATATTATACACATGAAATGCAATGATGCTAGAAGGAAAAAAGGTTCTCACCAAGTTGGAGCAAATTTTCCAAGCAGCGACCATTCCAACCAATTCACACACAAGCAAGTTTGAACCATCACATCGTGGTCCCCCCAAGCTTAGAGGGTGCTTGTGTTAGCAAGTCACAACACAAACAAGTCAAGTCACAACTCACAACAACTCTTAAATAAATCATAAACAACATAATCAATTTATAAAACTCATAGCAACTCACAATACAAACAAGTTACAACTCACAACATCTCTTAAATAATTCATAAATAAGCTACAAATACAATAACTCACAAACTAAAAAACTGAGAAAGAGAGAAGAACTAACTTGACCTGACTGAGTGTAGCTTCATAACAGAGGAACAGAGAAGAGAGGAGGCTCGATTCTGGAATCGGGAACGGCAACAAGCTGCCTGGATTGTCGGCGTGAGGCATGAGGCGTGACTGGACTGCTGGCGTGAGGCGTGAGCAGAAGAGAAGTAGATTGGTGGTTGCCTGCTGGTTGGATTACCGGCGTGAGCAGAAGCGAAGAAAGGAGAAGTGGATCCGCGGCTGGAGTGCTGGACTGTCGGCCGTCGACATGAGCAAAAGAGAAGAAAGTTGAAGTAGGTCGGCGGCTAGCTGTCGGCATGAGCAAAGAAGAAGAGACGAGAAGTGGATTGGCTAATCGGCAGCTGGAAAGCCTGAAAACTGTGATTTCGATGGTTGTTGGCGATCGGCAGGCTCTTTTTGAAGGCCGGCAAGCTTTTTTGGTTGCTGGGAAAGTGAGCTGAAGTGGCCGATGAGATGAAAGAACGAGGCAGGGTGAAGAAGAGTTTTCTATATGTTTGACCGGCTCTGACCCTTATAAAGGGTATGTGATTTTTCGAGGTGCGCCTACCGCCTCCTCGCCTAGGCGGAAGAGGCGCTCGCCTAATGAACATAGGCGCGCCTCAGGTGATGCCAGGCACCAGAATAGCACCCTGAGCCGCCTAGCGCCTAGGCACGCCTTTGATAACTATGGTCACGTCAGGTTAGTTCTTCTCTCTTTCTTAGTTTTTCAGTTAGTAAGTTATTGTATTTATAGCTTGTTTATGAATTATTTAAGAGATGTTGTGAGTTGTGACTTGTTTGTGTTGTGAGTTGCTATGAGTTTTATAAATTGATTGTGTTGTTTATGATTTATTTAAGAGTTGTTATGAGTTGTGACTTGACTTGTTTGTGTTGTGAGTTGCTGTGAGTTTTATAAATTGATTTTACTATTGTATATTACATACATTTACACAGATATCATAGTATTGATTATTAAGTAATAAAACTATTGTGGTATTGCCCTATTTTATTTTAGCAGGAGCTCTCAATGTCAACTTCGAGTAACTCGAGTAGCAAAATCGACACTACATGGAAATATTTTGAAGCTGATCCTAGTAATAAAAACAACACCACATGTAAATTTTATGGTAAAGTCACAAAAGGTGGCATCTTTCAAGCAAAACAACATTTAGCGGGTGGGCACAGGAATACTAAAGTTTGTCTACGATGTCCTCCATCGGTAAGACAGGAGATTCAAGAGTTCATGCAAAAGAAGAAGAATGATAAAGATAAGCGAAATATGGCACCATCGTTAGATGATGAGTTTCAATTTGGCAAATTTGATTATGATGAGGATGAGCCCTAGCAATCAAATATTAGAAAAAGAATTGTCAAAGGGCCAAAACAGAAGAGCCCAATGGAATACCCCTAACCCAGAAACATGTGTGTTGAAGAACAAAGGAAGGCAAATGAGGTTGGATGAGAATGACCATACAATGAAAGAGTCAAGGAGTTGAGTTTGTAGAAGCCTTGCAAGATAGATGTATGATGCAGGCATTCCTTTTAATGTCGTGACATATGATAGCTTCAAAGTGTTTATAGAGGCAGTTGGTCAATATGGTCCATGTGTAAAGCCGCCTACTCACCATGAAGTCAGGATTCCCCTTCTCAAACAAGAAGTGGAAACCACTCGTAGTATGATGAAAGATCATTAACAGGCATGGGCTAAGTATAGATGTTCCATTTTGTGTGATGGTTGGAAAGACAAAAGGGAGAGGACATTGATTAACTTTTTAGTGAATTGTCCTAAAGGAAGCATGTTTTTAGAGTTTGTTGATGCTTTTGCATATGCAAAGACTAGAGAGAAGATGTATAAATTATTGAGTAAGTGTGTCGAAAGAATAGGAGTAAGAAATGTTATGCAAGTGGTCATCGATAGTGCCTCAAAAAATGTTATGGTAGGTATGAAAAAAATTTCATTTTTGTTTTATATTTAATTCTTTATGAATAAATAAACAATTTGAAGATTTAGATTATATATCTACTAATGTTTTCTTTTTTTTTTGTTTCCCTTTAAATAATAATAGGGAAATTCTTAAAGTCAAAGTATCCCACGTTGTTTTGGACACCATGTGCAACCTATTGCTTAGATTTAATATTAGAAGATATTTTTAAGTTGTTTGTTATAAAGAAGATATTTGAGAAAGCTATTATGGTGAATAGCTACATATACACTCGTCCAGGGCTTGTAAACATGCTTAGAAAGTTTATCGATAGGAAAGAGTCGTTGAGGCCTGCAAAAACACGATTTGCAACTGCCTTTATCACTTTAGGCAGGATGAATAGTCTGAAAAACAATCTCAAAAAGATGTTGACCCCCGACGAGTGGATGACGAGCAAGTGGGCAAAAGAAGCAAGAGGTAAAAAGGTTGTTGATGTGATTTTGATGTCATCTTTTTGGACCAATATGGTAAATGCTTTGAAGGTGTCCAGTCCATTAATGCATGTACTTTGCTTAATGGATGGTGAGAGAAAGCCTCCTATGGGGTATATATATATAAAGCTATGAATAGGGCCAAAGAAGCAATTGCCAAGTCTTTTAATAGGGTTGAAAAGAAGTATCATGCCATTTTTTGAATTATTGATAATCGATGGGATATTCAGCTTCACCACCCTTTGTATGTTGTCGGTTAGTACTTGAACCTAGAATTCTTCTACAAGGCTGAGCGTATAGATACAAATATCATGAACGACTTGTATAAATGTATTAGAAGGTTAAATCTGGATTCAAAGGTTCAAGACCAGATTGATGAAGAGATTCCAATCTATGCCAAAGCAGATGGTTGTTTTGGAAACTATATGGCTATTAGAAGGAGAAATGAGAAAGCACCAGGTATATATATTATGTTTTATATATAAATATTAAATTAAATCAAATATCATTATTCATATTAAGTTATTAACCTATGAATTTTAATGGACAGCTAAATGGTGGAGTCAATATGGAACATCAACACCTGCATTGCAAACTTTTGCAATTAAAATTCCTAGCCTTACTTGTAGTTTATCTGGTTGTAAACATAACTAGAGTGCGTTTGAAAATGTAAGTACATATATATAACATATTTGTTTTTACAATTGTTTTTAAGATGCTAGTTTGTTCCATGTAGCCTATCCTTAGTATTTTTTGCAAAAATTCTTGCAGCTTCATAGCAAAAGGAGAAACAAGCTTGATCAAAGTTGTTTAAACGACTTGGTGTTTGTCAAATACAATAGAGCATTAAAGCGTCGGTATCAAATGTGTGATACCTTTGATCCTATCACATTGACTCAGATTGATGAAAGCAATGAATGGTTGACTAGGAAGCTTGATGAGAATGATGACATTATTTTTCCAAATGAGGATTTGACTTGGACTGATGTTGCCATGACTGCAGGAGTGGGAGAGCCTAGCCATCAATTAAGATCACAAGCGGGTTCATCAAAGCGATTAAGAATTGAAGAGATTGAAGAGGAAGAGGACGAGGAATGTGACATTGAGCAAGAGGGAGTAGAATTTGGAGAGTAAGTAGAAGATGAAGAGGAGATTGGAGAGGAAGAGGATGAAGATGATTATTTGGATGATCTTGATGATGATTGATGGCTTGATTAGTGAATTTGTGTTTATTTATTTATTTATTTATTTTGTTGCAGAGATTGGTGTTTTTAAACTTTAAATTTTTGTTATTCGGTAGGTGTCTAACAAGTAACACTTATTTGGTAGTTACTAACTTACTAGTTAGTTACTACTTACAAGTGGTTTTACTACTTTGCATTTGCCTTAAGTGTTTGTTGTTGGCACTTGATAGTTGGTATTAGACTACTAGTACTTAATAGGTGACTACGTTACTAAGTATATATGCTACTAGCACAATAGCACTTAGAATGAATTTTTGTTGTTCGCATGGTCGATGTTGCTACTAGTTTAGAATTTGAAGATGATGAATGATGAAAATTTGTTTATTTTATGAATTAAATTTCATTATTATTTATTGTTTATAATTTTATACTATTTTGAGTCTTTTTACAAAACATGCACCTCTCATTAGAAAGGTGTGCCTTGCGCCTCAGGCCCCATGGCCCTTTACGCCTTGGTGCGCTTTTCGCCTTTCAGAACTATGATTAGCAAAGAGAAAATTAAGTCTCCAACTATAAGGTCTGAATCTAGGTGGATTTAAAAGATTAATTGTGTAAAAAAAAAATTAATTAATGAGTCCAAATTATATATAAGCTCAAGTTATATAATAATGTTACAACAATTGGACTAAAGCCTAATTTTGTGAATTTGGTGACTGTACAAAGAATATGAGGAAAAAAAACAAAAAGGTTTGCATTAATTAAGAAAGATAATTTTTCATCCGTCAAGTAATTAGTTAAATTTGGACTGCCAATTAGGGAGTAATTGATGAAAAAATATATATTTTTCTTATCAATGGAGGAGTCACCGAAGGAAAAAAAAAAGGCAAAATATATATATATATATATATATATATATATGTGTGTGTGTGTTTATATATTTTCCTAATCTCTACAATTAGGGTTTGAGCCATGTATATAAGTCTTTTTTCTTTATTTTCAGCAGCTAGCACTTCCGTAGAAAACATATAACAGTATTCAAAATTATTCTTTCTTCATTGGTGGACTAAAGATTAAGGTCTATTTTGAAGATATTTGGGAATTAAGTAGGTATTATTTTTATTGTTTTTCCTCTCTCTCAAGGTTATGATTTGGTCCTAGGAGTAAAAAGCTTATTTGGTTCTTAGGTTTTTTGCACAAGGCTGTGTAGATTGGATTTTTGGATTTCAATAATAGTCAAGGTAGGAATCTGTTTTACTAGGTTATATTTAATGAAAAATTATGAAACTTTGCATGTGATTAGATTGACATGTCTACTATTCATATATTGAATTTTGTAATTTTTCTATCAAAGTCTTAGGAGATGCAAATTTTGGATTGAGTTGTGGTCAGAATCAAAATCTGTAGAACAGATTTCTAGTCCTTGAAGTTTTGACCTTTTTGAGTATACTACAAATCTAAGAATGATCTAAACATTTTTCTATAGGTTATTTTATATGTTTTCTGTCAAATATGAAATTTAATAATTTTTAAATAACTATAAAAATTATTAAAATTTCTAGAATGCACTGTGGTCAAAAATAATATTTTTAAAATAGATTTCAATTAGCTGAAATGAATGAATGTTTACTATACTAGGAGCCACAGTTTGATTTGAAATTTTTATTGGAGGTTGTTTAACGTGTCTAGCACATCCATTTGAAATTTTAGATTGATTGGAGACTGACAGAATTAATTAAAAATGTTTAGATCGATGGTGTTAGAGCATAAATTTCGAAGCAAAAAGGATAAAATATTATAGTTTATTACAATAAGGTTATTTATGTCCAACTAAAATTATTATGGTATTGTATTGTGATAATTTTTCGCTTATAATTGAATAGAGCTCGATTGATATTTAGAGATAGAAATAAGTTGTTATGGATTATTCCAAGTAAATTTTTCTTGGCTAGTGTTATATTGTTTTCTAGCAATAAATTTAGCATTTATAATTGAATATTTTCTATTTTATTTACTATTATTTTTATCTTAAGCAAAAAATATTTTATATTATAATTATTGTTTTCTAAAAATATTTTCAACGAATAAATTTTGAACATTTTTTTTACAAAATATACATAACAGTTATGCTTTTATTAAATTTGAGTTTTTCAACGTTACTTTTTATTATATTCTATTTTAATGATTTTGCACCCCCAAATATATGTCTTAGTAAATGCTCGATTGTATTAAAAGTATTCCTCCGTATTTAAAAAGTATGATACATATTATAATTGTAATTATATTATAAAATGTTTTTGCTCATTGTTTGTAGTACCGCTACTGTTACTATTGTCCTAACTGGATTATTGTGTGCACACCTACTGTTACCGAGTCATATGGAATAAATGTAACCTATCGTTACCAAGTCACAAGGGTAAATGTCATATATTGTTACTGAGTCATACGGATAAATATGACATACCGTTACTATAGGCATTACATGACATGAGTTATTGGTTTTTTCTTTTTTTTTTTCATCAAATGTTTGATGTTAAATGATTACAACTATAATAAATATTTATTTTATATGGTTAAGTTACTGAAAACATAGTAAATGTTTACCGTTATAATATGTACTTATATGCTTCATTTACAAAAACTACTGAAAGTATTTTAGAGTTACTAAATGTCATGTTGAATTTACTTATTGAGTTAACGGCTTACCCGTCTCCTCCACCATTTTTGCAGAGTAACTATAGTTACGTTAGGATATCAATTTTCATAACATTTAGGGAGTGGTTACAGAAAGGAATTAACAGCTAGAGTTTGTGATCATTGTTTGAAGAACTATTATTCCTTTTAGTTTAATCTATTTGTAAAAATTGATTTTCAATTGGTTCTTTGATATTGTTAGAACATTTTTCTCAATTGTAGCTTGACTTTAAGTGCATCTTGGAATTTAAGTTTTATCAAGTGTCGTTCTAGATTTCTTGTATCGGGATTTGGGGTATTACACCTACTATCTCATCTCCTTTGATCTCTTCAAGCATACCTAGGTTGTTGCAGAAAGGTGGAACTTTCCTCATGATTGAAGTATAACATGGAAAGATAATGGTTCGAATCGTATAGAAATTGTTGGATTCATCCTAAACAAAAAGAGAGATAAATTAAGTAGACATTGTACAAAAGAAAGAAGGTAAAGCAGAAGTCCACACAAGGGGAGAAGAAAGAAGACTGAGCACCATGCGAAGCAAAATTTAAAGGCATCTCATGTACTATTGCATTCTTATACATGCATTAACTATTCCAAGTGTTTATGCCTCAATAAGATAGATAGATGAAGCTTCACTCAAATACTCGTTTCCAATTGGATCCTTGATATTGCCATGTTCAGAGCACTCTGTACTGAGTTTCAACTGAAGGGAAAAATAACAATTGTTTTTATTAAAAATATTAATTTTACGGAACATTGAGTTTTAAAATTTTTAGAAAACTCAAGAAATCCTAAATCCATAAAATAATGAAATAAAATAATATAAGAAAAAATAAAAATCAGATTTTTACCTTATGTATTGATCTCTGTGGATTGCTCACCACCTAGTCTTCCTCGATATGACTCTACACCAAGAAACTACTGAGTGAGCACAGTTATATAGAATTATGCTCACTTTCTATTGATTTCTTTTCTAAAAAGAATCAACAATATATTTAAAATGTGAGTTTATGTTTTTGGTTATACAGAGAAGAAAGAAACAGATTCTTTATGCTCTGTATTATGCTGTAGAGAAAAAAAACTTTTCTTTTTATTTCAAAGAACGTACAGTCAAAAACCAAAACAACTCCTGTTAGAAAAAGAAAACTATTTCTTTTCTATTTATAGGCAACTAATTAGGGTTTTAATTAATCAAATTAACATTAAACCCCAAATTTATTAAAATTAAACTTTTGCCCTATATAAAATAATTAATTCAAAATTAATTTATGTTATATTTTAAAATTAAACCTGTGACATGTAATTAATTCGTAATTAATTTATACCCTGTCACAGTTGATAATCAAATTTAAAAACCTCTTATAAAATTAATTAAATAATTATTAATTCATAATTAATAATTAGCTAATTAATTATTAAATAATTTGAATAATCAATATTATTCAAATATTAAGTGAACACAAATTTTGCTACTTGCGTAACAATTATAATTAGACGGTCCAATTATAATATTCTATATACAAGTTTCTTATAGTGAAATGAGCTATCAAGGGGACCCGATGGACCTACAGTTTTGAGCTCCAATAATATCGGAATTATTAATTAAACTCTTTAATTAATAATTCACTATTATTAATCTTAGAATTACTCTACTAAAAACCTAAGATTGCACTCTCAAAATTGTAGATGTTTTATACAATCTGAAATTTTCAGTGTCCATTAATTTAATCACTACATATGATTTGACCATCCACAAATAGTTCATAATTAGAGTTAGGTCAAAATGTCTATTTTACACCTCTAATTATTTCTTAATCCTTAAGCACCATTGATTCTCTAATGAACAATATATCCATAACAACTTATGAATTTATCTTTCCATTTTCATATGAATGGAAAGTTGAACACTTATATTGTTCAAGACCTGAATCAACCCTTAAGAGAACTACTTTTCTACTTCTCGTAAGAATGAGTGGATTCCACTATCGTGTAGAATGTTCCCAACTACTTACTAAATCATATCCCCAAAGTACGAAGTTATTAACCGACCATCTACACCGATCTCACCCATATAAATTAAAGGATATAACTCAACAAGCAGGAGTCCATAATAAACTCAAGATTAAGATCAATTCATATATGATCATCTAGTTGATAAATATAAATCTCTGAGTTTAACGGATATTGATAAGAGACTTATATTTATCGTGGTCCAGTCATATATAATCTTTATTATATAAGGTGCCTCCATTTCCATGTCACTACATGAATAGTCTCAGATAAGATTATCGTTTCGAATACAAAATGAACCGCAACTGTAGATTTACCACAAATAAAGTACCCAGCTTTATTTGCTTTCTACGGACTCTTTAGATTACTTATTTCAAATTAAATCCGCTTGTATATAACACTTATATACTTAGTTTGAAATTACATCAGTAATCAAGGATGTTTCTCATGATATATACAATTTTTGCAAAATATATAAATTTAATAAAATGAATATTTTATTATTTATAAAACCGTTTACATTATTACAAGCTCTTAGGGCATAAAACCCAACAATCTCCCACTTGCCCTAGAGCAGATGAGACATATCTCGTAATCCTAGACCTTCTAGATGACCTTGAAATACTTTAGCCGTTAAGGTCTTCGTAAACGGATCAGCAAGATTATCTTGTGATGCTATCTTCATCACATTCGCATCTCCCCTTTGTACGATCTCCCTAATGAGATGATATTTCCTTTCTATATGCTTCCCTCGTTTGTGGTTTCTTAGTTTTTTGGAATTAGCTACTGCACCACTGTTATCACAATAAAGGGTAAGTGGTTTATCCATATCTGGAACAACTTCCAGATCAGTCAAGAATTTACGTAGCCATACCGCTTCTTTAGCTGCTTCACAAGCTACTACATATTCGGCTTCCATAATGGAGTTAACAATGCATGATTGCTTAACACTCCTCCACACAATAGCTCCACCACTAAGAGTGAATACTAATTCGGACGTGGATTTTCTAGAATCCTTATCCGATTGAAAATCAGAATCAGTATATCCTAATGGGATCAAATCCTCTCCAGAATATACGAGCATATAGTTTCTCGTTCTCCGAAGATACTTGAGAATATGCTTTACTGCCACCCAGTGATCAAATCCTGGATTGGATTGATAACGACTAACTATTCCCACCGAATAACATATATCCGGTCTTGTGCATAACATAGCATACATGAGACTACCTACTGCAGAGGCATAGGGAATCCGTCTCATATCCTCAATTTCTTGAGGTGTCTTAGGACACTGTTCCTTAGACAAATGAACTCCATGACGAAAAGTTACATTACCTTTCTTAGAGTTCTACATCGAAAATCGCACAAGAATCTTATTTATACGATGCCTGAGACAGTGCTAACAGTTTGTTCTTACGATCCCGTATTATTTAAATCCCAAGGACATAACTGGCCTCTCCCAAATCTTTCATTTGGAATTGGCTAGCGAGCTAGCTCTTTACGTCTGACAATACTCCAATATCATTCCCAATGAGTAGAATATCGTCAACGTAAAGTATAAGGAAGACCACTTTCTTATCGATTATCCGTTTGTATACACAAGGTTCATCGATATTTTACTCAAAACCATAAGACTTGATCAAAGTATCAAACATTATATTCCAAGATCGAGATGCTTGCTTAAGTCCATAAATGGACCTTTACAACTTGCAAACTTTTTACTCTTGACCTTGGGACACGAATCTCTCTGGTTGTACCATATAGATACTTTCATCAAGATTACCATTCAAAAATGCAGTCTTGACGTCTATTTGCCAAATCTCATAGTCGAGACATGCGGCAATGGAAAGAAAAATCCGAATGGACTTAAACATAGCTACTGGCGAGAAAGTTTCTTCATAGTCAACTCCCTCTTTTTGGGTATAATCCTTTGCCATTAGTCTAGCTTTAAAGGTTTCAGCCTTTCCATCCACTCCTTTTTTTCTCTTATAGATCCACTTACAACTTATGGGTTTTATTCCATCTGGTTGATCTACAAGTTCCTAGACTGAGTTAGAGTACATAGACTCCATCTCAAGATTCATGGCTTTAAGCCATTCCTTCTTATCAGAATCCTCCATTGCATCATGATATGTCAATGGATCATCTACACTCTCATCAGAGATAGCAATTTATGCCTCTCTGTAGCGGACTGGTGGTCTAATAACCCTCCCACTATGACGAGGTGGTAGATGA
This sequence comes from Dimocarpus longan, assembly GCA_022984855.1. NCBI lineage: Eukaryota > Viridiplantae > Streptophyta > Magnoliopsida > Sapindales > Sapindaceae > Dimocarpus > Dimocarpus longan. Next base: position 24,403,289 of record CM041014.1, read on the forward strand.
TTCTGATGAGAATCTATCTGACGTTCAGACGTGGTCTGAATTATGTCATTGTTAACAACTTTTGCTGACGGGTTACTATTCGACCCAGGAAGTAACTCCTCGAGTACAACTTTACTTCGAGGTTTGTAATCTCTCATATAGTTCTCTTCAAGAAAAGTAGTATTTGTCGATACAAACACTTTGTTTTCTTCGAGACTATAAAAGAGTCCGCCCCTAGTCTCTCTGGGATAACCTATAAATAGGCAAACTTCTGAATGTGGTTCTAGCTTCCCAGTCTTGTTCTTCAGTACATGTGTTGGACACCCCCATATGCGAAAATGTCGTAAACTAGCTTTACGACCTTTCCACAACTCTAAAGGTGTCTTTAGAACTGACTTAGATGGCACAACATTCAAAATATACATTGCAGTTTGCAATGTATATCCCTAGAATGAACTAAGTAATGATGAATAACTAAACATAGATCTCATCATGTCCAAAAGGGTCCGATTTTTCCTTTCTACAACACCATTCTACTGGGGTGTTCCAGGAGCAGTCAATTGGGATAAAATCCCATGCTCAAGCAAGTAATCCTCAAACTCTATATCGAGATACTCGCCTCCATGATCTGATCGTAGAGTTTTCAATGTTTTACCCAATTGATTCTCAACTTCAGCTTGAAACTCTTTGAACTTTTCAAAAGTTTCTGACTTCCGTAGCATAAGGTAAACATACCCATATCTTGAATAATCATCAATAAATGTGACGAAGTATTCATAACCGCCTCTAGCTTTAACATTCATAGAACCATAGACGTCCGAATGTATAAGCTCTAACGGTTCCTTAGCTCTAAGATCTTTTCCAGTAAAAGGTCTTTTGGTCATTTTACCTTCTAAACATGATTCACAAACAAATAAAGTGCCGATCTTTAACTCTTTTAAATGTCCGCTCTTTACAAGTCTGTTTAATCTGTCAAGGTTAATATGACCAAGTCTTAGATACTAAAGATATGTGTCATCATTATGAGAAATCTTTTGTCGTTTTGTTTTTGGTTTTTCAACCTTAAAATTTTAGTATTAAGCAGTGGGTTATGCATTAACGGTCTTAATACATATAAATCGTTTTCTTGTATCCCTGAACAAATTTTCAAACCATTTCTAGATATAATAACTGATTTATTATAAAAAAAAAAAAAAAGAATAATTAAATTCCAAAAGTTTAGATACAGAAATCAAATTTCTCTTAAAACCTGAAATAAAATAAACATTGTTCATTACAATAAAACAATTATTATTGAAACGAAGTCTAACTTCTCCCACTGCCTTTGCTGAAACGACTTCCTCAGTTCCGACTCTCATGTTGAACTCACCCTCATCAAGTTGCTTATATGAATCAATCAACTGCAAAGAAGAACAAACATGATTAGTGGCTCCTGAATCAATTATCCAAAGAGATGAATCATCCTCCACTAAACAAGATTCAATGACTAGTAAATCACATTTACCTTTCATCTTCTTCTCTTGGAGTTCCTTGAGGTACTTAGGACAATTCCTTTTCCAATGCCCATCAACACCACAATGAAAACATTTTCCTTTGGGCTTAGTGGCCTTAGAGCCCTTTTTGCTCTTCTTCTGAGTGGCTTGCTTCTTGGGCTTAACATTAGCCTTAGCCTTTCCAGTGTTTCTCTTTCTCTTGTTTTTACCAGAAGAAGAAGTCTCAACAACGTTTGTTTCACCGGACTTATTTTTGTCCTTATTCATAGACTCATAAGTAGTGAGCTCATTTAGCAACTATGTAAGTGAGTAAGTCAACTTGTTCATAACATAGTTGCTCTTGAATTGTATGAAACTCTTCGGAAGAGTTTCTCGTATCATACTCACTTGGTTACACTCATCTATAGCCCCACCATGGCTTTCAGTCATGTTGAAGTGGGTCATCATTTTCAAGACATACTCTCGAACAGATGTACCTTCCTTCATCCTAGCAGTCATAACAACACGAACAGCTTCGTGTCGTTGCTGCTCAGAAGGTTGCCTAAACATGCCCTGCAATGACTCCAGTGTTTGAGTTGCTATTGTCATGCCTCGTGCTTGGTAGCAAGCACTTCGGACATCCTTGCTAACAAATAACAGCGGGCCTTCTCATCAGCTGTGACCCATTTTTGATAGGCCTCGCGCACAGTACGTCTAGCATTTTCAGCTGGTTGGGGAGGACAAGGCTGAGTCGTGACAAATTTAAGGTCTTCACAGACCAGGACTGCATTCATGTTACTTTTCCATTTGACATAATTTTCCCCGTTTAATTTATCATTAGCAAGTATAGAAATTAACGGAGATGCCATTGCTGAAAATAAATAACAAACATTTAATATCAATTTGCAAAAATTAATATCATGTAATTTTGGCATAAAATTAAACATGTTGCATGATACACGAATAATGAATTAGAAAATACCCTAGAAAATAATTACTATGCCACTATAATCTAACATTCCAAAATAAGTGCCCCTGTAGGGTAGGTCAAATATTTGCATGATAGATTGAGACATTCTCAATTAAATAATATAACAAAATAACTCTTATTCCTATATTATTTAACTACCGTTTTTCGGTCAGGAAATTAATTAACAATTAATTATTTCCTTTATGAGTGTAACCCATCATTTCGGATTTCATGAACTTAACTCGAGAATTGTCGTCGTAGGGTAGGTCAATCCCAAGATACATCTAGAAATCTTATCCATTAGGAAGTCAACCTTGATCAACTTAAATGGACACCACCCGTAGGGAAACGATAACAAAGCCGTCTCGAGGCGCCATTTAAGTTTCACGGTGTTGAACTAATGATGGAGACCGCGGGATATATTGTCATATATCCCTTTCCCACCCACTATTCTAAGATAAGGGTTTTCTATTTAAATATTCCTAGTCATCGTCTTAGATTATTGACGACTAAAAAGATAATCTAAGTTACTAAGAATTTATATGTTACTAAAGTCTGAAACTTATTAACATTTAATGAATTACCAGATTTTTAACACTTGAAAATCTAATTCAATTTATAAATCTAATCTAAATAATCAAAATTATAAAGATTGGATTTAATTATGAAGTTACATGATTTTAACTAATTAAAATCTAATCCACATTATGAATGCCAATTATTAAAATCTAATTTCTAATTTGAAACATATGATTTTCTACTAAAATCAATTCAAAATATTTAAAAGGCATTCTATGTATTATTCTTTTATTTATACTAATAAACAATTTAATAGTAAAATAAAATAATACATATGATGCATGTTATATTATAATGCAATAAGTAGGCACCCTCTATGATTCTATATAACATAATTTTTTATGCATGTACATGTTATCAAATTAATCATTCATCTCATGAAAATAATTAAATATAACATGTGTATGACCGGATTCTTTGATTTTGACAACCTAAATCTAATTTAAATATTACATAAATTAACCAAGGCATTCCTTGGCCTTCACTAGTAGTCTTCAGGTCTTGAAAAGTCTTCATGGGCTCTCTTGGACTCAAAATTAAATCAAATTTAATAATCAAGAATGTCCATCTAATGGATTGGACTTTAAGCCCATTTTTTGATTTTTGAATCCAAGAAAAAATTATCCAATAAACTATCAAATAAAAATATGTGCAAATTGACCATCAATTAAGCGCACTCGATGCACATTTGTCTTATGCACAATTGTGAATCTAACATTCACCCGTAAACTTATGTAACAATTTCACTTAGTTTTTGTCTTTTGTGCATTATAAGCAAACAATTTGTTGTTTGGTCTTTTGTACATCACACACAACTCTCTACACCATATTTTTATCTTTTGTGTATAACACAAAACAATTGTAAGTTTGACTTTTCTTTGCATAAGTGCAACAATTACACTTTTTGACTTTTGCGTTCCAGAGCAACAATTGCGCAAGCTTTTGTCAATCTCGGTTTTCACAGTGCAACAATTTTACTTTAAAACAAATTGCACCAAGTCAAATTGCACGCTTACCGAGCCTGCAGCAGACCTGCGCACATCAAAGGCAACAGCCATGCACTCGTTTTCGCACTGCTGCAACTGCCCAGAAACACACAAAAATTGCACGCTGCTGCCTGTTGTCGTGCGGCTGCTGTCCAACTATATTCAATCGCACAACAAACTGGTTCGAAACCAGTCACCAGACCGCATACGCAACTGGTTCAAAACCAGCCCATAATCGTATCTGCCTAGAATTTCAGCGAAGTTTTCACCCATAACAGCAGCAAATCTTCAACCCATTCCGCGTCAATTTACAGAAAATATAAAAAATCTAAATCTATAAATTTACAACAGAAAATTTACCACAAACTACTTACAAATTTAATCAAATTAAATAACCAAAGAATCATATAATTAACGATCATACCATGCAATCCTCATTCATCAAACATGAATAAAATACATCATAATCAAATAAAAAAAATAACAGTGCCTACTCAATAACATACAAATCAATACAAAACATATTATTTTTAAAATCATTATTTTATTGGAACCAGGCTCTGATACCAATTGAAAGGAAAAACAATAATTGTTTATATGAAAAATATTAATTTTGCGGAACACTAAGTTTTAAAATTTTTTAGAAAACTCAAGAAATCCTAGATTCATAAAATAATGAAATAAAATAATATAAGAAAAAATAAAAATAAGATTTTTACCTTATATATTGATCTTTGTGGATTGCTCACCACCTAGTCTTCCTCGATATGACTCTACACCAAGAAACTAGTGAGTGGGCATAGTTATATAGAATTGTGCTCACTTTCTATTGATTTCTTTTCTAAAAAAATCAACAATATATTTAAGAGGTGAGTTTATGTTTTTGGTTATACAGAGAAGAAAAAAACAGATTCTTTATGCTCTGTATTATGCTGTAGAGAAAAAAAACTTTTCTTTTTATTTCAAGGAACGTACAGCCAAAAACCAAAACAACTCCTATTAGGAAAAGAAAACTATTTCTTTTTTATTTTTAGGCAACTAATTAGGGTTTTAATTAATCAAATTAACATTAAACCCCAAATTTATTAAAATTAAACTTTTGTCCCATATAACATAATTAATTCAAAATTAATTTATGTTATATTTTAAAATTAAACCTGTGACATATATTTAATTCATAATTAATTTATACCGTGTCACAGTTGATAATCAAATTTAAAAACCTCTTATAAAATTAATTAAAAAATTATTAATTCATAATTACTAATTAGCTAATTAATTATTAAATAATTTGAATAATCAATATTATTCAAATATTAAGTGAACACAAATTTTGCTACTTGCGTAACAATTATAATTAAATGGATCCAATTACAATATTCTATATACAAGTTTCTTATAGTGAAATGAGCTATCAAGGGAACCCGATGGACCTACAGTTTTGAGCTCCAATAATATCGAAATTATTAATTAAACTCTTTAATTAATAATTCACTATTATTAATATTAGAGTTACTCCACTAAAAACCTAAGAATGCACTCTCAAAATTGTAGATGTTTTATACAATCTAAAATTTTCAGTGTCCATTGATTTAATCACTACATATGATTTGACCCTCCACAAATAGTTCATAATTAGAGCTATGTCAAAATGTCCGTTTTACCCCTCTAATTATTTCTTAATCCTTAAGTACCATTGATTCTCTAATGAATAATATATCCATAACAACTTATGAATTTATTTTTCCATTTTCATATGAATGGAAAGTTGAGCGCTCATATTGTTCAAGACCTGAATCAAGCCTTAAGAAAACTACTTCTCTATTTCTCGTAAGAATGAGTGGATTCCACTATCATGTAGAATGTTCCCAACTACTTACTAAATCATATCCCCAAAGTACGAAGTTATTGACCGGACATCTACACCGATCTCACCCATGTAAATTAAAGGATATAACTCAACAAGCAGGAGTCCATAATACACTCAAGATTAAGATCAATTCATATATGATCATCTAGTTGATAAATATAAATCTCTGAGTTTAACGAATATTGATAAGAGACTTATATTTATCATGGTCCAGTCCTATATAATCTTCATTGTATAAGGTGTCTCTATTTCCATGTCACTACATGAATAGTCTCGGATAAGACTATCGTTTCGAATACAAAATGAACCGCAACTGTAAATTTACCACAAATAAAGTACTCAGCTTTATTTGTTTTCTACGGACTCTTAGATTACTTATTTCAAATTAAATCTGCCTGTATATAACACTCATATACTTAGTTTGAAATTACATCAGTAATCAAGGATGTTTCTCATGATATATACAATTTTTGCAAAATATATAAATTGAATAAAATGAATATTTTATTATTTATAAAACCGTTTATATTATTACAAGCTCTTAGAGCATAAAACCCAACATCAACACCGCATCTATTCAGTCCCCCTCATCGGTCAACTTGAATTTGCATGCATGCCAAAATTAATATTAAGTAAGTTAAGTAGGTATGCCATGAGAAACCACATCTATCAAATTTCTACAAACTAAGTTTCGTTATTTCTTCTAGTTACCTTTTACAGGCAATAGTGCAAGGAATCAATGAGGTGAATAGTGATTAGTGATAAAACTATGTTTTCAAGTATGAGCAAAAACCACAACCCCCCATTAAACATAAATTTCAAACTCCAAATGGGGGCTGTCCAACAATTCTAGATTCTTTGTTTTCTTTTCACTGAATAATAAAGGTCTCTGAAAGAAAAAAAGGAGTACAAAGATGCATAAATTAAAAAGAAAGAACTGAAATTTTATCAAAAATTTAATATATTCAAGTGGGGTATTAATGAATTCCGGAGAAACAATAAAGCTCAAAACAGTTCAGAGCAGGATCCATAAGCAATTATAAAGCTTCTTCATCTTGAGATCATTAAATTTTGGCAACTATACGAATCTCGGTATTCATCCTTAACGAAAAAGAGTGAACAAGGAAGTCTACTTAGGGACATAGTTACTCACTACAGAGCTGAAGAAATACTTTAGGTATAACCTATGAAGGCCAATCATTCTAATACTGGCCAGTTCTTTTTCTATTCGGATTGAGTCAAATCCTGATACTCATATTTCGTCCTTCAACAATTTACTTTCTGCTTTACAAAACAGTATTGGAATATTCTCTTTTGCACAACAAAGCACTCTGTACTAGAAGTACGAATAATTAAAAAATGTTGCTAATATATTGTAAATCACAGTTCATATGTTTTCGAAAGCTAAACAAGAAAATCATTTCAAAATGGTAGTTAAACTCAGGAATGGGGCAATGATATCATTAGTTAAATCTCATATGATTTTAAAGTAGTAATATGCTTTAGTTCAAAAGGCAAGAAGATTGTTGACATGAAAAGTTGAGATCAAACTTCTTTTCAGAATTGAATACAATGTCAAATAGTAAGAGAAAACAATTATTTATTTACCGACCTCTGAAAATGGTTTGCATTCAATCATATGTCCATCTTCCCAAAAGTTTTACAACCATCATCTCAAACTTCTATAAGATAATAGTCAAAGGCTCAAACTTCAATTGAACTGAAATGAAAATGTTGTACAACACTGTCAACATCATGTTGACATTTCAATAAATTAACCTTGATAACTTTTTGTTATATTATCAAAAATATATTGATAATGTCTAAAGTTGATATACTTGTGATAGAATCTAACCCAAGTATCGAGGGTTGTCCATCCTAAATATCACTGCACCACAATGTCAGCCAATCAATTTCGTCTGCATACTTGAACATAAGCTTAATCATCCTCAATGCTTTCTCCTATTCTTCTAGCTTCCAACTTATCTCAAAACTTTACAGCAATGCATAGGATGACAATTTGCTGAGCAAGAGCTGAAGCAAGGCAGAGAAGATAGGCCATAACATGTTCCAGTATTCAAAACATATACTTAGTTCAAGCAGGAATAAATTTCCTAATTGAAAAGACAAGTATCAAGAAGCTTTGAAGAACTAAAAGTTCAGCTAAAAATGAATGATATGAAACAATTTTTACAAATATTTAAAAGTTTTGGCTTTTGAATTTGAGTTCAAATAAACAAAACTTAGCCAACTTGGAAAGAAATGTTAAAAGAATTAAAGTTTTACATATAGAGATGAGTTAAAAAGTAGTAATAAAAAACTCAGCATTTATGATTAAGACAAGCTTTGATGACTAAATTTATCATTATTTTTAATATAAGGAAGAGGATTAATTTGCACTAGAGAGACCATAGATTGTGCGTACTAGGACAATGAACATCATAACCGAGACCATACAAGTGCATCACATGAGCCAGACACAGAAAGCAAGAATTCACTGGACTACCGGTGTAGATTGTTGATTTTTTGCTTAATTAGCTATGTTAGAAAATCTCACATCTGAAGAATACAATATGGTGGGATGTTTGAGAATCCCACATCTAAAGATAATGTGGTGGAAGCTTTGAGAATCCCACATCTAAAGAATGTAATATGGTGGGAGCTTTAGTGGACTATAAATAAGTCCTTTAGCTAATTGATTTTGTATCCCAAAACAAGAATTGTAAAAGATCCATACATTTGTATTATTCTTATTTTCTCCCCATATATTTCTGGGTTTTTTGGATCTTACCCAGATTTTGTAATATTTTTCTTTCTTTGGAGTTAGTAGAAGTTTTCATCTGCGCTCGTGGACGTAGGTTTTATACCGAACCACGTAAATTCTGGTGTGTTCTTTCCTTTTTCGCTTTGCATTTATTTTTCCTGCTTTATTAATATTCGTTATTTAATAGCTAGCATTAGTAGTTGTGTATTTGTTTAATTTCCGCTGCGCACAACAAGTGGTATCAGAGCTCTAGGTTTCGATTGATCTGGGAAATAGTCTAGGGCATTAGCTATCTATTAAATATTTGTTTGTAGAGCTTCGGTGTTATTTTGGAATAATTACAATTTAGGAAAGTTCTGTCAAAAAGACTATAATTGTCTAAGGAGACTGGATTTTAAGTGGGACCGTTTGTGACCCCTCCAGCCTTTCCTGTGAGCTAACCTTTTGAGTACTATTTATTTGATCACCAAGCTATTGGCATAAAAACTTTTGGTATAAAGCAAAAATGATAGCATCTTCATCTTCACATGTAAAAATTGAAGTAGAGAAATTTGATGGTCGAAATAATTTTGGCTTATGGCAAAACGAAGTTACGGACGTCTTGTATCAATAAGATTTGGATATTGTTCTGAAAGAAACAAGACCAAAGAATATTGAGGAAAGGGATTGGGAGAGGTAAAATGCGAAGGCAGGTGGTTTAATTCGCTCATGTCTCTGTAGAAAGCAGAAGTATCCATTCATGAAGGAAACCTCTGCTAATAAATTGTTGAAGGCGCTAGAGAATAAATATATGAAGAAAAGTAACGAGAATCGGCTATATTTGTTTAAGAGGTTTTACCGTCTTCAGTTGAAACCAGGTTTGAATATTAGTGATCATATTGATAATTTCAACCGTTTGTTAGCTAATTTGTTGAATTTGGATGAAACCTTCAAAGATGAGCAGAAGGCCATGTTGTTGATAAGATCCCTTCCTGATGAGTTAGATCATTTGTGCATTACACTTATTTATGGGAAAGAAAAATCGTCTTTTGAAGAAGTGTGTGCAGCTTTGCTTAATTATGAAATTCGTAAGAAAGATCAGAAACAGAATAGGGATGAATCAGCAGAGGCGCTTACAGTTAGGGGGAGGAGTAAGAGTCGAACACAAGAAAGAAGAGGCAGATCACAGTCAAGAAAAAGACCTGATAAAGATGAATGTGCCTTTTGTCATGAGAAAGGGCATTGGAAGAAAGATTGTTCGAAGCTACAGAAGAAAGATAAGGGCAAGGGTAAAGCTACTTCCGATGCATATGTAGCCGAACATGAGAAAGAAGATTTTGTGTTGGTTAGTCTATCATCAACATCTGGATCTGGTGAGTGGATTTTAGATTCGGGTTGTACTTATCATATGTGTCCACATAAGGAATGGTTCTTCAACTTCGAAGAGCTAGATGGTGGAATTATGCTCATGGGTAATGATAACTCATGCAGAACTAAGGGGATAGGTTCAATTCGATTGAAGAGTTACGATGGATCAACCAGAGTTTTGACAGAAGTTCGGTATGTTCCAAATTTGAAAAAGAATCTCATATCATTGGGAGCCTTAGAATCTAAAGGCTACACGGTATCTATCAGAGATGGAGTTATGAGAGTTGTATCTGGGGCTTTGGTGGTAATGAAAGGTACAAGGAAGAACAACTTGTACTATTATAATGGTAGTACAGTTACTAAATCAGCAGCAGTAGTATCAGAGAAGGATGTTGATTCAAATATGATCAGGTTATGGCATATGTGTTTGGGACATGCAGGTGAGAAAGCTTTAAGCAGTTTGGTGAATCAAGGTTTGTTGAAAGGAGTAAAAACCTGCAAGTTAGATTTTTGTGAACATTGTGTTCTGGGAAAGCAGACGAGAGTGAAGTTTGCAACTACAGTTCATGATACTAAAGGTGTTTTGGATTATGTTCACTTTGATGTGTGGGGACCCACTAGGACAGCCTCCTTGGGTGGTAAACACTATTTTGTTACATTTGTTGATGACTTTTTCAAAAGAGTTTGTGTATACACAATGAAGAAAAAGGATGGTGTACTTGGGATTTTCCTTAATTGGAAAAAGATGATTGAGACTCAGACTGGGAGAAAGATTAAGTACCTCAAAACAAATAATGGAGGTGAATATTGCAGTAAATTTTTTAGAGAAGTCTGTCAAAATACGGGTATTGTACGTCATTTTACAGTTAGACACACACCACAACAGAATGGGGTGGCAGAACGCATGAACCGAACGTTGCTGGAGAAAGGTCGGTGTATGTTGTCCAATGTTGGGTTGGGCAAGGAGTTTTGGGCTGAGGCAGTAACTTATGCATGTCATCTCATTAATCGCTTACCGTCAACAGCGATCGGTGGTAGAATTCCATTGGAGGTATGGTCTGGAAAACCTGTTACTGATTATGATTCTTTACATGTCTTTGGTTGTTCTGCTTATTATCATATAAAGGAATCTAAATTGGATCCGAGAGTAAAGAAAACTATATTTGTGGGGATGTCTTCAGGGATGAAAGGGTATCGTCTTTTATATCCAAATTTGAAGAAGATAATTTTCAGTAGGGATATTACTTTTGATGAGTCTTTGATGCTGAAAAAGAAAATAGAAAATACTGTTGAGGGTAATCCATAACAGGTGGAGTTTTTCCAGAAACAGATAGAGTCAACAAATAATCCAGCTAGAATTGTTGATGTAGATGATGACACTCCTATGACAGAGGAGGTTACTGAAAAAGAAGTAGAAGAAAAGGTTCCTACCCAAGAACCTTCACAGCAACAAGAATCAATTGCAATAAATAGGCCAAGACGTGAGATTTGCAGACCTGCTCGTTTTGCTGATATGGTGGCCTATGCACTTCCAATTATAAATGATGATGTTCCTTCCACTTATAGAGAAGCAGTCCAATGTTCTAAAGTTGATAAGTGGAAGAAAGCTATGGATGAAGAAATGCAGTCTCTTCGGAAGAATGAAACTTAGGAGCTAGCTCAACTATCGAAGAATAAGAAGGCAATTGGGTGCAAATGGGTGTTTACTAAGAAAGAAAGATTTCCTAACAAAAAAGATGTCCACTACAAGGTAAGGTTGGTGGCGAAAGGCTACGCTCAGAAGGAAGGGGTTGACTATAATGAGGTATTTTCTCCAGTTGTGAAACACTCTTCCATTAGAATTCTGTTGGCCCTTGTAGCTCAATTGAATTTGGAACTAGTTCAAATGGATGTAAAAACTGCATTTTTACATGGTAATTTGGAAGAGAAAATCTATATAACTCAACCAGATGAATTCAAGGTTGCTAGTAAAGAAAATTGGGCTTACAAATTGAAGAAATCACTTTATGGTTTGAAACAGTCTCCGAGACAATGATATAAGTGATTTGATCAATTTATGATAAGACAAGAGTACACCAGAAGCAAATTTGATAATTGTGTATATTTTCGAAGGCTACAAGATGATTCCTTCATCTACTTGCTCTTATATGTTGATGATATGTTGATAGCTTCTAAGAGTAGAATGGAGATTGAGAAGTTGAAGACTCAGTTGAGTTCAGAGTTTGAAATGAAGGATTTGGGTGAAGCTAAGAAGATTCTCGGTATGGAGATTAGTCGAGATAGAGGAAAAGGCAAGGTTTGTTTGACTTAGAAGCAATATCTGATGAAGATATTACAACGTTTTGGTGTATCTGAACAGTCAAAACCTATAAGTACGCCACTTGCTCCTCATTTCAAGTTGAGTGCATCATTATCTCCGAGTATTGATGAAGAACGAAAGTACATGTCTCGTGTTCTGTATTCCAATACAGTTGGTAGCCTGATGTATGCTATGGTGTGTACAAGACCTGACATTTCGCAAGCGGTTGGAGTTGTGAGCAGGTATATGCATGATCCTAGTAAAGGACATTGACAAGCTGTGAAATGGATTCTACGGTACTTGTTAAAAACCGTAGATTTTGGTTTGGTATTTCAGAAGGAAAATTCACTTGGTCAGTTTACAATCGAATATGTAGATTCAGATTATGCTGGTGATTTGGATAAATGACGGTCAACTACTGAATATGTATTCACTCTTACGAGAGCTCCGATAAGTTAGAAGTCTACTTTACAGTCAACAGTTGTTTTATCTACGACAGAAGCAGAGTATATGGCAATGACAGAGGCTGTGAAGGAAGCAATTTGGTTACAAAGATTACTGATAGAGTTGGGAATGAGACAGAAGAATATTACTATTCACTCGGATAGTCAAAGTGTCATTCATTTAGTGAAGAATCCAGTATTCCATGTTCGCACCAAACATATTGATGTCCGATATCACTTTGTGCAGGAAATTTTGAGTGAAGGGTCGATTCTCTTACAGAAAATTAGGACTGTTGATAATCCTGCGGATATGATGACCAAAGTGGTGACAACAATCAAGTTCAACCATTGTTTGGACTTGATCAATATTTTGAAAGTTTAGAAAGACATATATGAAGGCATTGTTGAAGGCTAATACGTCAAGGTGGAGATTTGTTGATTTTTGGCTTAATTAGCTATGTTAGAAAATCCCACATCTGAATAATACAATATGGTGGGATGTTTGAGAATCTCACATCTAAAGAATATAATGTGGTGGAAGCTTTGAGAATCCCACATTTAAAGAATGTAATATGGTGGGAGCTTTAGTGGACTATAAATAAGTCCTTTAGCTAATTGATTTTGTATCCCAAAACAAGAATTGTAAAAGATCCATACATTTGTATTATTCTTGTTTTCTCCCCATATGTTTCTGGGTTTTTTGGATCTTACCCAGATTTTGTAATATTTTGCTTTGGAGTTAGTGGAAGTTTTTAGCAGCGCCCGTAGACGTAGGTTTTATACCGAACCACGTAAATTCTGGTGTGTTTTTTTCTTTTTCGCTTTGCATTTATTTTTCCTGCTTTATTAATATTCGTTATTTAATAGCTAGCATTAGTAGTTGTGTATTTGTTTAATTTCCGCTGCGCACAACATAGATGAAGTTCAAAAAGCGGACTACTTCAATTGAAGGATAAAAAATGAATTCTGGAACAATGCAAGAAAGGAATAATAAGAATTAAATTAGAAATACCCAAAATTGAAGACATGCATAACCGTTAAAACCATATCAGTGATACATTATGTTGTAATTATAGGTCTCTCCTTGCAGGATGAAGGTTCCAATGTAACTTGAAAACAGCACAAGTGGCTGATGAAACTTGAACTACATGAGTGAAGGATCATTGAGCACACATAATAACTAGCTTCTTGTGGCCTGTGCTGATGAAACTTGAAACGGTACAAGTGAAGCCACCACAGACTCCCAAGTCAAGGATCATCCTCCAATCATCACATTCTTTGAGCTGCAACAATATACCCCTTGTAAATATCACATCTTATCTAAGAGGGATTTCAAAATTGAAGAGAGAAAAGAAAGAAATTAAACATGAATTTGGTACAGCCAAAGTCACCATAGACTAAAATGGCACCCACATTAACTCAAACAAACCATGCCTTGTCACATAAGAGACGTAAATGGAAGAAGTTTTTTTAATTCATCAGGACAATATACAGCTACAGTTCCAACTTACCTCAATGAATTGTTGCTTCTGGCATCCGCTCAATTGAATACTTGCGGTGAGTGATGTACATGATCGGCACACCAGGAATCTGCCAACAAGCAAACGTTCTCAAGTAAAATCCAATTTCCTGTAATGCAGTGTCGTACTACAAATGGTTGATCTTACCTTCCGAATTCTCCTCTTCAAATCTCGATCACAAATAGCAACAATGTAATGCATTTATGCTGTTTAGATCATTATCATGCAAGTTATTAGATATGATAATGAAATTACTAAAGGACAACGACATCATCTTGAAACGCCAGAGTTGTTCTCGTATCTAACATAACAAAACTGTAACGACCTAGACATGGCAGAGCATATTTAGATCATGCAATAAATGAATATCGAGAACCAGAATATATGCATAAAAAAAATCCAATCTAATCCAATCAAGGTCATCTCTAAATCAAAGTGTGGAAAAAGCCCTTTTCCATTTTTTTTTAAATAATAAAAAAAAAAACCACAAGTGATAAATTTGAATACCTATGCAGACAGAAAACAAAAGTTGAGTGTAGTTCCGGATTAGGCTTGGCAAAATGGACAAGGTCTGCAGACCCTGTCCATACCCACAATGATAAGGTTCGGGTATAGACCCGCACCGTTTTTCAAAATATCCTTAAAAGAACCGGGTCTAAAAAACTTGAATAATTACGGGTAAGATATGGGTCTGTCCGCGGGTCTCCATCAGATTCGTAAAATACCCGTTATTTATATTTACCATACCCGATTCCTTTTCAAAAAACAAACCCTAACAAAAGTAAGAAACTCTCAACTCTGCAATCTCTGTCGCCGTTCCTCTGCTTGACTGCACCTCTTTCCCTCCATTGCCGTCGTGTCTCTCCATCTTTGTTCTGGTATCGCCACCGTCGTCTCTCTCTCTTTAACATCTCCGTCTCTCTCCATCGCTATCGTCTCTCTCCATCATTGTTCTGGTATCGCCACCGTCATCTTTCTCTCTTTCATTTATTTTTCTGGGTTTTTTGATTTCCCATTTCTCTGTTTTGCTTTGATTTTTTTTTTTTTTTTGGATCTGGGTTCCAGAACATCTTCATCTCTGTCTCCACCAGAGCATCTACGTTTTTTTTCTTGATCTGGGGTTGCTCAGGTACGCCAACATCAACTCTCAAGTTTGGTTGTGATTTTGTTTCTGGATATTTTGTTTTTATTTAGATTTGATTGTTTGTGGTATGCTTCGATTGTTTCTGGGTATTTGAAAATGGTGATTGTTTAATATTTTATGATTTTGGTCTACAGAAGAGAGTTGTTTGCGTGTTGTTGTTGTGTTAAATGTCCGATGTTTGTTTTTGTGTTGGCTCTTTTGGGTTGTCGTCTTGTGTTGTGTTGTTGTTGTCCTATCAAATTCCACTTTCGCTAAGATCTCTGATTCTCTCCTCAATTGGGGTTCTTTTCCTCTCATTTACATCGCTCAGAAATTCAAGGTGGCTGCTGCTCTGGTGATTTTTGTGATGTTTGTTCCGGTTTCACTTGGACAACTTAGTCCAAGTGATATTAGGATTCTTTTCCAAGTCCGGAAGCTGCTTGAATACCCTTCAGTTCTTATGTTGATATAGGTGGGTTGTTATGAGTATGTTGTTTGTTGGTCTCAGTGAATTACAACCTTCCTCTGCGTTTGATTCTGCGTTTGTTGGTCTCTTTTGTGATAAAATCATAAAAGAGAGCATCCAATGTTCACTCATTGTATGTATGTACCCGTACATGAACATGGGCTGAGATAGTTCACATGCTCAAAAAGCAGGACATAGAATACGCACTAATTCCTGTATACACATGCAGATTGCTTGCTGTTGCAAAGGGGACCATGTGCCTCCTATGCTTATTAAGTGTTCTTTCAATTATTAATATACAAATCAAATAGAGTTTGGTTATCCCAAAACAAAAATAGAGATTAGTTTATCAAATTCTATTATCTGCATAACTAGTTTGAATTTTGGATCTCCTAATTTTTTTTAAACATATCTAAACGGTTTTTGAATGTGAATATTAAACCAATATGATTTAGCATAAGTTTTGTAATATATTATATAATAGTTTCTGAAACTTGATAAATAATATATTGTATTTTTTTTGATCTGTTAATATTTAATTTCCTTTATAGAAGAAAAAATAAGAATTGTAATGTCTACTGTAATCTAGACATAGCCTTTACCGTCCATCTTATGGCTTATATGGGTATGGTCTGTCAGTACTTTGCTTTTTCATTTGTGATGAATGATTCTCCATCATGCTGCTTTACCACTTTTACTACTGTTGAAGTAATGAATATCAGTTAAGTGCTTGCATGTGACAAAAATTTATGCCCAAGCGATCCAACATGAGGTAGAACATTTATATGATAGATGTTGAGGATATCGTACAACTATTATCACTTGATGTAAATTTACTTGATGCCTTTTTTTTTTTAATTAAATCTGGTTTAATTAAATTGTTTAAATATATTAGGTAGCCAAACAATATGACTAGTTGTGGAGAAAGTCAGATGAATACTTCAACTGGGGATAATGATGTTGAGAATGTTGAGTCTAGTGTTCCGAGAGTAGCCAAACGAAAGCGAGAAACATCATTTGTTTGGACACACATGTCTGAAGTTGAAATTGATGGTGTTAGGATGGCTAAATGTAATTTTTGTGGGAAATTATTGAATGCTAGTCAAGGGTCAGGAACATCTAGTTTAAGAAAACATGTCCAAAAATGTCTTAACGAGCATTTAGCCGCCAACGATGAAATGGCTGCTTTGTTTGATCCAAGTGTTGGTAAGGAGAAAATAGCTAAAATGGTTATCATGCATGAGCTTCCTTTAAGATTTGTAGAATATACAGGATTTCGGGAAATGATGAGTTATTACCATCCTGGGTTCGAAACAATGAGTAGAAACACGTTGAAAAATGAGATTTTTAAGATATACAATAGTAAGAGGGAGAATACATTGAAGTTGTTAGATAGTTTGGATGGTAGAGTTGCAATTACTACGGATATGTGGACATCAAACACAAAAATGGGATATATGGTTGTGACTATGCATTTTATTGACAAATCATGGGTGTTACATAGTCGAATTATAAGATTTATCCTTGTATTGAGTCCACATAATGCTGAGTCACTTGGTGATGAATTGATGAAGTGTTTGCTTGATTGGAATATAGATAGAAAATTATCTGCAATTACTTTAGATAATTGTTCTACTAATGATTCTATGATTGATAAAATCAAGTACAAGTTTTCTGATGGATTGTTGTTAGGTGGAAAGTTGTTTCATATGCGATGTTGTGCGCATATTTTGAATTTGGTGGTGAGAGATGGGTTGCAAGTGATTGCGGATGGCATTGAGAAGATTAGAGATAGTGTTTGCTTTTGGACAGCATCACCTAAGAGAATTGAAGCATTTGAATTTGCAGCAAATCAATTGAAAATCAAATATGACAAAAAACTTGTGCTTGATTGTCCTACTAGATGGAATTCTACCTATTTGATGCTTTCAGTGGCTTTAATGTATAAAGATGTTTTTGTTCGTGTCCAACAACGTGAGCCACAATATAAGTGTTTGCCGGATGACTCAGAGTGGGAATTAGCAACAATAATGGTAGAGCATTTGCAACTCTTCTACAAATTAACAGAACATTTTTCAGGTATTTTTTTATTCCAAATGAATAATTAATATTTTAATGTTTATAGCTCTGAATAATTATTTTTTAACTTTTTAGGTACCAAATACCCCACAGCTAATTTGGTGTTTCCAATGATATGCAAAATGAGGGTAACAATGAATGGTTGGCTTACTTCTTCTCATATTCCAATACAAACAATAGCAAATAGAATGATTACTAAATTTGAGAAGTATTGGAGTGATATACCTGGTATAATGGTTGTTGCGGCATTTTTAGATCCTAGGTCTAAGATGTTGCGAATCGGTTTTCATTTTCAAAAGTTGTATGGCCTCAATGCAAATCGTCAACGAGAAAATGTGTTTGAAGTTATAAAAGCTTTGATAAAAGAGTATGAGGAGAAATATATGGATGCAACTTTAGTTGAACAAGTTGGCGATTCTTCTATTAATCATTCTACTAGTGTCCTTGGGGATGATGATGAGGTTGAATATGAACAATATAAGCGTGATTGTGAAGAAACTATAGGTTTGAACAAATCGGAGTTAGAGAAATATTTGGATGAAAAAACCGAAGATAATTCTCCTGACTTTGATATTTTGGCATGGTGGAAAGGAAATAAAGGGAAATATCCGATTTTGGCTAGAATTGCCAAAGACATCATAGCAATTCCCGTATCTACGGTGGCTTCTGAGTCCGCATTTAGTACTGGGGGTAGATTTTTGAGTCCACATCGTAGGAGATTGCATCCGGACACGTTGGAAGCATTGATGTGTGCGCAAAATTGGATATGGGCTTCATTTCGAGGTATAAAAATGGTTATAAATTTAATTACATTATGCATATTATTCTTAATCTTTAATTTAATTTTTAATTTTTTACTTGATTTATTCTATTAGGTGGCATTCCGGAAGAAGAAATATATCATAAGTAAGATGAAGAAGAGCCATCATCATCTTGATTTTATTTTTTGTATTTATATTCATAAATTTTTTTGTTATTTTGGGATGTAAATTAAAGATAAATTTAAACTTTTAATGTTATTTTTTGTTTAATTTTAATTGTGTCATTTTTTTTTGTAAAAATTGATAAGAATGATTATATAATGAATTATGTGAAGTTAAATTGGTTTAATCTATTTTAAGAAAGAAAATTAATTTTTATATTTTTTTTAAAAAAATCAGATTGAAATCTTAGATCCTTTTGTTTTGATAGGCTTGTAAAAAATTTGAAAAATTTTTGGATTTTTTTTTAAAAAAAAAAAAAATTCGGGTCAACCCGAATTTTTATCGGGTTGACCCGATCAACATCGGGTCTGACCCGGTCAACATCGGATCTGATGCGGGTATGTAATATACCCGCAAAATATACGGGTCGGGTCTGGGTAAGATATAGACGCTCAAATAAATTTGAGGGTCCAATGCGGGTCTGGGCCTGGTGCGGGTCCAGACCCGCATTTTGCCATCCTTATCCGGATTCCTTCGTACCTAAGTAACTCTATCAACAAGACAGTCATCAGCATACATTCCCTTATGAGTAAAGGGTAGTCTCTCAACACGAGGATCCTTGGCATTCCTGAAAATGAAAAAGAACGCAAATCCTCATTACATTAAAACAAAAAAGTCCTGTAATTATAAGTGCATAGTAGTCAACATTTATATTTTAACAAACACAGACGAAACTCCATCAAATAGTTTGGAACCCCTTGACTCACAAGGATATAAATGATAAGGCGGCAATAAATGATGAAGAGACTAATCAGAAACTGCACAAAGTAAATCTAGCATCTCTCTCAACTGTGTTATTGATGTGTAAGATGGAGTCTGATATGACTCGGCGTTTACATACGTTGCAATCATAAATCCAGGTCAACCTCTAAAAAAGTGAAAGAAAAGATGGGACATATAAATTTGACATAGAAATTTGCCATGATATCTTTAACAAAAGAGCAACATTTTATTCAGGCCAGACTTAGCTTAGGCCAGAGGGGTCACATGCCCCTTCTGAAATTTTTGGAAAATTAATCAAGTTTATGATATTAGTTATTAAATATTTTAATATATAAATACAAATGATATATAATATTTGAAGTAGCAATGGATAATGCCATAAAATGACGCTTTTGACTTGAGTCTTACTCTTTGCACCTTGTCACATGTTCAATCTCCCACCATAACAGAATAATTTCTCTCATTTTTTTTTTCCAAAAATAGGTGCCGTTTTATGCTATATATAATTTTCAATCAAAACTAAATAACAAATATAAAATGTAACAAATATAAAAATGCACCATAAATATTTTTCTTTTATATAAACTATTTTACATGATAAAATTTACAGATAAAAAAACTCATATGTATTATAATTATTTTTATCTTTAATTTTTATTTTATTTTATTTTGTTATAAGACATTCTTTAAAATAAATGTCTGGGTCCATCACTAATTTTATTTATATCATTGGGTAATTTGCTTAATCTTCTCCGAGGATTAGAGGCTCTTCCTGACTTTAGAACTGTATCTACTCTTATCATCATTGGGACAAATTGATAACTCCATATTTAGAATTCTACTTAACAAAAGGCAGCACTTCTGATATAAGCACTTGGGGGTTGGCATTTAACCATTATTAGCAGCTGCATGAGAAGCTGGAAGCCCCATGAAGATTTTTTTGGCATTGATCGGTGAAGTCTATTGGTTCGATGAACTCTTGAAATTGTTTGGATTGCTAGAGGTGCACTCGCATGAAGGTTTGTTGTGGAATTGGGCCCAGACATAGTCAAATAGCGCCGTGTTAAGTGCACGGCGGAGCGATTTGTCTGGAAAGATACATTGTGATGCTGCGGTTAAGAGCATTTTCTTCCCACCTTGACTGTGCTCGGACAATCTCCTAGCGAGTGCTCCATAGTAGAGTTCACCTTGCTCGATGTCAAAATCACTACCATGCGACACAGCATCACCTAATTAAGGGGTCGCGAATTTGATTGTCCACCGAGAAAGTTGTTCCACAAATAGTCTGCAACACTCCTACCATCATCTACTGATGATAAGAGTAGCTGCTACCACCACCACCTCCGATGGAGAGCATCACTTTAACTCCTCTGCTTTGGCAGTTTCCAATGCCTCTTCTAAACTTTTGGCAGCCATTTGATGCTGTATCACAATGACCAGCTAAGTTAAGTTGAGGGTTTCGGCCACCGCCAAATGTTGAGAGGAAAGCAACGTTTACAATTTGGTATTTTCCAGTGTTACATATATCTGTGAGTGAGCCCTCCCCTCCATTTTGGCCCCAATAAACCACAATTCCTCCGGCATTGGATTTGGAAACCAGGGCAAGCAACATTAGAAAGGAGAGAATTGCACGTGAAAAAAGTTTGGTAGCCATGTTTGAGGTTAAAAGATGTAAAGGATTGATGGTTTATGTAATTTCTTGTATGCAACATATTTATTAACATTTTCAGTTCAGGTCATAAAGATACTTTGCAAAAGTTGCTCAATTCCGTGAAACCTTGTAAGGCTATCATTTAGTTATTGGTACAAGTCCTGTGACTTAATTCTAAAAAGGTTGAAAACAAACACCCATAAGGGATGGTAGCTATATTAATTGGCATAGTCAAGATTCAAATAAAAATAAGTTTCCTCCTCTTCTTATCTCTACCTTACTTTAGGGTCATTAAACACCATAGTGGAATGGATTGACACTTGTAGAGAACAACAATTTCTATAGTCAAGTAAAATGCAACCATAGGATTTAATTTGTTTTATTTTTTATTTTTAAAGTATGTAACCTTAGAGAAAAGAGCTTTAGTAGAACAGGGTATATCATGGAATTTATACTTAGTCCTATAAATTCATTTCACATATGTATTAAGGTGTAAATTAAAATTTAAATCACCATCTAATTGATTTAATATTTTGTACAGCATAAGTTTATTAAGCCAACAAGCAAATATGGTGGTACAATGCAAGCATTCTTGTCACCACGACTTTTCTTTAGCCCTATTTAATGTGTCCGAGTTGTGGTGGTTGCAACACACATTCAAAGAAATTTCGATCACTATCTTTTCTAGCCCATACCAAGTCAGAAGTCATGGGGCTTTACTTCAGTTTTGGAAGGAATTAAACAAGCCAAAAAAATCCTTGACTTGTTGCACCTTGCTAACCTTTTAAAACACGGTCATATATTAATGATCGTGCTGGACATGTTAGGCAGAGATTCCGAAATCTAATTTGAGATATTTGATGAATTTGTGATTTTTGTGATGATTGATAGTTAACAACTTCTAATCATCTGTTATTGATAAAGATGATTTTTTAAGGTTATGCACCAAGTAGAGAATAAAACAAATTTACACTAATTTTAATAGAATCATGACAAAAGAATTCATCTTTAGCTTATTTTCTAGCCTATTGCAGACGTCAAATATAATTTCAACTCGTTTTCTTTGGAGGAAATAAAGTGGATGTGTTTAACAAGGTTCAGCCCTTTGACTACCAAACCCAACTAAACAGCTGGATTATATGACATTTAATTAATGCATGGAAATATGTCATGGCTCCTCTCAACAATAACATCTGCAATGATTTCTTTTGGTGTTAATCTTTTTACCGCAACATGCCTTACAGTGTATTTCCAACCGGAATAGAAATTAACTACTGAATTTCATAAAGGAGCAACATTTTACTTATATGACTCTATATCAAATTACCCTTCATATATATTGGGTTGATTTGTTTAAGCTTAGAACGTTGTTCTTGACTTTGGAACTGTATCCAGTGTTATCATCATTAAATTTACCCCATAGCATTATATCCCCATATTTAGAATTAGACTTTACAAAAGGTAACAATTCTGATATGAGCACATTGGTTGGCACATAACAACCTCCAGCAGCTATATAAGAAGCTGGAAGGCCCAGGAAGAAATTTTTGGCTTTAATAGATGTAGGCCATTGGTTCTATGAACTCTTAAAATTGTTTTGATTGCTAGAGCTATACTCACAAGGAGGGTAGTTGCAGAATTGGATCAAGACTTAGTCAAATAGTCCTGGAGACAGTGCGCCATTGAGCCATTGATCAGGTAATGAACATTGTGTTGTTGCGTTTTAATTTTTTCCTCCTTGGCTGTGCTCAGACAATCTCCTAGCAAGTGTTGCACGGTAAATACCACATTTCGCTATGTTGAAATTATATATCATCCAATACAGCATCGCCAAGGGGTCGCGAATTTGATTGTCCCCCAAGAAAATTGTTCCACAAATAGTCTACAACACTTCTAGCATAATCAGCTGATGACAAGGAGTAGGCGAGTAGCTACCAGCACCACCTCCAATAGACAGCATCACTTTGACACTTGTTTTGGCAATTTTAAAGCCTTTGCTATATCATTGGCAGCCGTTTGATGTTGGATCACAGTGTCAGCCTATAAGTTAATTTGAGGTCTTCGGCCATTGCCCAATGTTGAGAGAACAACTATGTTTTAAAATATGGTATTTTTCTGAGTTACATTTATCTGTGACTGTAAGTGTGCCTACCCTCTCATCTTGGCCCAGTAAACCACAATGCCCCCGGCAATGGATTTAGAAACCAGAGCAATCAGTAGTAGAAACGGAGAGAATTACAGGTGAGAAAAGTTTAGTACCCATATTTGTAGACTTTGCTAGTTTATACAAAGTCTCCTGGAATGTAAGGTAATTATAGACCTTTTGAGTTGAAGTCTGAAAAATATGTCCCAAAAAAATTTCCAATCCTGTATACATAATTAGGCGCTCTCATTTAATTACTGCTATGACTTTTGAAAGTTAGGTTGTCAATGTAAGTAATTTGATCAGGGACCAGAAGTCACAAAGAAAGTCATTTTAATTCTGCGAGACTAATTGAAATACTAGAAACATTTTATTAAATTGGACCCAGGATTTAGAACCTGGCAGTGAAAATTCATTACTTCGAGTCACAACTCCTTCCTGGTACAATTTAACTCTTTCTGTTGAAAATGTAGCCATTATATAATATCTTTGTTTTTTCATCCCGAGTCCTTGGTACGTCCTCAGAGCCAGAATGAAGTTTTATTTAGGAGATAAAAATCAAGAACATAGAGTTTAAACACTGGGTTTAATAGTTGAGCTATAAGTCTGGTCAAATGCCCTACTCCAAAGCATGACACCTCCATAATTTGGAGAATTCTGAATTGACGGAAGAACGTCAGATACAAGCACATCAGGTTGAATATAGCCACCACTCGGAGCAGCCTCAGGAGCTGCGGGAAGTCCCAGAAATACTTGGCTTGATGAAAGACTTGATGTCCATTGGTTCCAACTGTTCATAAGATTGTCAGCGTTGCCAGCATATTGGCAAGGCGGATTATTATAGAATTGGACCGCGACATAATCGAACAGGCCAGTGGATAGTGCACCACCGAGCAATGCATCTGGGTATGGACATTGCGGAGCTGCCGACAAATAAACGTAATTCGGTGAGCTAAATTCGGATAAGGCCTCAGCCAGTTCGTCCCAATATTGGTTTGTGCCTTGTTCAATGTCAAAATCAATGCCATCTAAAACTGCATCACCTAATGGACCTGACCCTGGTTGACCCCCGAGATAAGCATTCCACAAGTAGTTTGCAACTTGCCTGCACGGTATCAAAGGAATTAATTATTCTCTCATTTCTCAATTACAGTTAGAGTTTATCTATAATATTCTTAATTTCTTATTTATGTATTGATCTTTAATGAATTATCTTAATTTTATGGTCTATTAAGCACTATAAGTGGAAATGAAAAAAAAAAAACCATTGTGAAAATTATGCTTGCCTGGCATCATCAGCAGAGCTAAGGCCATAGCCTCCTGAAGCACCTCCAATAGAGAGCATCATCTTGATGCCCTGGTTCTGGCAAGCATTGATTTCGCTGCTCAAACCAGTGCAAGTGTTACTAGCTGGGTTACAATGACCAGCTAAGTTGAGTTCTGGAGTCTGGCCATTACCAAATTTGGCCAGGAAAGCTATGTTTACAATTTCATAGTTACCAGTGGCGCAAGTATCAGCTAAGCTTCCTTCTGTTACGTTCTGACCCCAGTACACTGAAATATCACCTGCATCAGAGTTGTGGATCAAGGCAGCTAGCACGAGGCAGAGGAGGGCTACTGGGGTTAGAAATTGATAAGCCATTGTGCT
Source organism: Dimocarpus longan (assembly GCA_022984855.1). NCBI lineage: Eukaryota > Viridiplantae > Streptophyta > Magnoliopsida > Sapindales > Sapindaceae > Dimocarpus > Dimocarpus longan. Next base: position 24,428,334 of record CM041014.1, read on the forward strand.
AGGTTGGTTTAATTATTTGGGGGAGGACACCTATACATAAAGTACGCAATCATGACTTTAGTTTAACTTTGATTCAGGTCATAAAGATACTTTGGAAAAGTTGTTCAAGTCTGTAAATTTTATTTTTTAAAAATTTAATTTAATTTACACCTTATGTTTTTAGGATAAAGATGAGATTTAAATCTTTGAATTCTTAAGTTCTAAGAAAATGTTCAATCACTTCTACTAAAGAGTGATGTGTTAATTTCATGATCACTTCTTAGGCTATCATTTAGTTATTGGTACAAGTCTTGTGACTTGATTTAGATTGTCAATCAAAAGGTTCTAAAAAGTTAAAACAAATGCCCATAAGGGATGGTAATTGTATAATAAATTTTGAGAATGACATGTTCCATTGGCATAGTTATGATTTAAATAAAAATAGGTTTCCTCCAAAACATATCTCTGCCTTACTTTAGGGTCAATTAAACTCCATAGTGGAATGAATTGACACTTGTGGAGAACAACAATTTCTAGTCAAGTAAATTGCAACCACAGGATTTAATTTGTTTTATTTTTTATTTTAAAATTATGTAACCATAGAGAAAAGAGCTTTCGTTGAATAGGGTATATCATGTAATTTACACATTAGTCCTATAAAGTCAGTTCACTTATATATTAAGGTATAAATTAACATTTAAATCACCATCATAATTGATTTAATATTTTGAACTACATAGCACAAGTTTATTAAGCCAACATACAAATGTGGTAGTACAATCCGCATTCTTCTAACCACGACTTTTCTTTAGCCTATTCGATGTGTCCAACTTGTGGTTGTTGTAAACACAATTAAAGAAATTTCGATCACTATCTTTTCTAGCCCAGAACAAGTCAACAAGTCATGGGGCTTTACTTCAGTTTTGGAAGGTAAAAGCCAAAAAAAAAAAAAAAAAAATTCCTTGACTTGTAGCACCTAGCCAACCTTAAAAAACCCGGTCATATTAATGATTGTGCACAGCATGCTGGACATGTTAGGCATATATTCCAATATCTGGTTTGAGATATTTGATGAATTAGTGATGATTGATAGTTAACATGTCAAATGGTCCCATATTGGTTGAAAAAGTGAATTTACATATTGGTTTATAAGGTGAGGGTAAACCTCCACTCATAAACTAGTTTTTATCATGGAATTACACCCAAGATCGATCTTTTTCTGATATGGTATCAAAGTTTGGATTAGATTCTATCTAAGTTGTATAACTCAAACTTAGTCGCATGGGTGCAAGTACTGCACCTTATGCGTGAGTAATGGTGTTGGATATTTCCACGTTTACGGTGAAGTTAGGCCCAAGATCTTTTTCTGATAATGCAATAAGTAGAGAATAAAACAAAGAGTGGTGATATTTCAACTATGGGTGAGCATTTTCGGGTTCGAATTGAGTTGGATTGAAAATCTTTTAACTCAACATGGGTTCGATTAAAAATTTTTCAACCCAATCCAACCCAATAAATTCTTCAACCCAACCCAATAATAATCAGGTTGGTTTGGATTAAGTTAATCGGATTAGATTTAATTCACCATGAATGCATAAAAAGTTTAGTTAATAACTCTTATAGTGTTAGCAATTTGATTACAAATAAAACAAATACAAATAAATATTCAATGATTCAAAATAAAAGATTTAATCTACCATAGAAACTATTCTTGATCTTCATCTCTAACAAATGTTCTTATAGAAAAAGAAGAAAAACTTAGATTTAAAATTAGATATGGACATTTGTCGAGTTGGGTTGGGTTAAAAATTTTTTAACCCATTTTAACCCAACCCAACCCAACTCATCTCTATCTTTTTAAAGATTTAACCTAATTCAATCCGATAAAAAGTGATCGGATTGGGTTGGGTTTATCGGGTTGGGTTAGAAATGTCCACCCCTAATTTCAACCCCTCAAAATTTGTATGTGCATCCCAAATTAACATTTTTTTTAAGTATACAATATTACTCTTAAGTAAAATTACTAAAATAATAAATATTTTATAAGTACACTCACTAATTATTAATTAAAATATCATTTATATATTTTAAACATTTTTTACTCTTTCAATTCCAAATTTTTCTCTATCAAAATTTAAAAATGTTCATTATCAAATCCTAGCTTTAATCATTCATGCAAGTTTCTAATCGTTTATGTAATCCTAATTTAATTAAAAATTAGCTGGTAATCATTTATACAAATCTTATGATATATATGAAAATTAGGATTTGAGAGGATAAAATAATAAAATAGATATTATTTTATACACAAATCTCTAATTAAAAAAAAAAAAAAAAGTTAATGGGTCGAATGAATTTGTATTAAATTATTTATTTAGTATAGGTTTCGTATCATATACAATGAAGATATTAAAAAAAATAAATAAATAAATGGTAAGATACATAGAAATTTTCTAACAAGTGATAATAAAATAATTTCTTTTAACATATATTATAATTTGTTTGCAGTTGACTTAAGAGGTGTATTTACAAAAATATATACAATAAAATTAAGAGGAAATGGTAGACTTGGCATCATGTGAGGTTTAAAAACAAATTAGAAAATTTTAAATTTTTTGTTAAGTGTGCAAACAAAAAAGGTGTACATACCATTTTTAAGGGGTGGAAACATCACCGCTCTAAAACAAATTTACACTAATTCTAATAGAATCATGTCAAAAGAATTCATCTTTAACTTATTGCATGATTCTCGACCATTTCACATATATAATAGCTGTCCAGGTTTAATTTCTCTTGCAGTTGATCCTCCATTATATGTAAACTTTTACACTTGGAGGGCTTACTTTATTAATATATATATTTTTTTCCTTTGAAATGTAGGACTAATTTTCTAGCCCATTGCAGACGTCAAGTATAATTTCAACGTGTTTTCGATGGAGAAAATATATTGGATGTGTCTTAGAAAGTTTAGCTCTTTGATTACCAAAGCCAACTAAGCAGCTGGATTATATGACATTTGATTAATGCATAGAAATAGATCATAGCTCCTCGTCCAGCGAGCTCAACGAAAACATCTGCAATGATTTCTTTTGGTGTTAATCTTCTGTCCGAGCCATACCTTACAAAGTATTTCCAACCGGCATAGAAATTAGCTATTCCTATAAAACCTTGTGGACCCATAATCAAAGTTACTGAACTACAACTAGAATAACGTGGCATGTTACTTCCAACAGTACAAATAATAATTTCTACCCATCAACCTGGCTTGCTAGGTACAACACACCATCAATTGAAGAAGACAAGTATTTGTGTTTATTTGATGCTTTAATTTCATATAGGTCAATATATATATATATATATATTTATTTATTTATTTCTTTTTCTCTACTAAAGTTAGCATCACTCCAATATGGTTACTCTTGCCAGTATTTTCATAACACAGCAAATGATATATTTTCATTGTGCCCATGTTTTTTTTTCTCTATAAGCATGCATCTAGAAAGAATAAAAAAGTTATTATCAGTTGATGACTCTACTCATTTTATAACCCGTGTGGACTCCATAATGTTTAAATAATTGTACATTTTCATATCACAATTATTGTCTAGAAAGATTAGAGCATAAATCATCTAAAATTTGCGAGCCATGTTATACAGCTTGAATTTCCATTCTACAATGAAATCACAAAACAAAGTGTAGTGGTAACATAGTTTGTTAACAACATTAAACTGATAATAGTCTTCTGACTTTTATTTTGATTATAGCAACATTAAAGCTAAACTATATGTGGATGTATATATATATATATATATATATATATACACACACACACACACAAACCAACTTAATAGACATGGTTTAATCAAACACTAGATTTGGTTAAATCAACAATTTAGAAGACTAAATAATGTTTTCTAAAGATGACAAAATTATAGTTTTAAAAAAAATATCATAATCATAATATTTAACTTAATTAAACTAAGAATGGCGAAAAAATAAATTCAAATTAATAAACCAAAATAATAAAATGGTTGAATAGGAAGTGACATAATGAAGTTTTACTTTGCTTGCAATAGTATAATGGGACGTCGTTGGGCTGAATACAACCAACCCCATTATAAATTCAGTTAAGAACTGAAACTTAACTAGTGGTTTTATTTTTTTTTCCCCAAGCTGCAAGACATCCCCAGACCAGTTTTAAATAAACAATTATAAGATTAAATTATGTTTTTAATGGCGGCAAAAAATTTAATTAATAAATAGGAATAAATAAATGAGCCAAAAATATTATATATCGGTTAAGTTGGCTAAAAACTTATTTTTCAACCGATTTTAACGGAAATAAAGTAAATAAAAGTTGAAAAGCTTACCACTTGCAAAATGAGTGAAAGCGGAGTTGGAAGACACTGAAACCTGTAACAACTATGTTGCAGTGTGATTATGTTGATCACAATTCACAACACTAGGAACATGTACCCATACAATACAATGAAAGATTTAACATTGGTTTCTATTTTGTAGTTGGCAATAATTTTCCTGCTCTGATGGTGTAGGCAAAGCAGTCTTTTTGTTCATTGCATGAGATAGTAGAGCTTGTAAAAAGTCTCCACGAGAGGAATTCAATCTCTACAACTAGTCTTCTCACAAACAAATGCTATAGTGAATTTAACATGACACACCTAACCTTAAGTTTCTGTAAAATCATATGCTATTGTGAATTTCCAATGTGCCTTTTAATGACCTCTTCTCGTGACTCTAGCACCTTCCTCCACCTTTCTGACACTTCTCATTCTTGTGAAAATTTTTCAAATTTGATACAATTTATTAGACCGATTAATGATCACAATTATAATAGAGAGGTTTTGTCTTAGAACTATGTATTTTAATCTAAACAATGTGAACACTAACAAACATTGATCATATAATTTTGGAACTAGGCCTGACCTTGAGTGTGTGTCGGACTTGTGACTACCCCAGCCTCGAAATTTTGGGGTCTCAAATTTTACAAAATTTCAATTTTTTTCTATAATTAGTTTAGTCAATGTATAATTAATATTTCATTTAACATTCATGTCGTTTATTTGATATCTGAGTTCAAACCACCCCTACACGATTTTCTTTTTCTTGTTTTTCTAATTTTTTGAAAAAAAATGGTGGTGGGATTTCCTTCTTATTGTTTTTCTCATTTTTTCAAAAAACATAATGGTGGCCACTATTAGGTTTTTTTTCTTTCTTTTTTCTTGTATTTGAAAAACATTTCCAACATACCAAGGACCTTAAAGCTGACACATTTCATCCATATATAAAGAAGCCCATTTTAGTTTTTCATACTTATAGGTCTCTAAAATATAAGGACCGGCACTGTTTGGAACTTGTATGATCAAAATTGTCTATAGGTGATGTATAAAAAACCATAAGAATTACAAAGCTAATTTCGAAGCCACAAAGATGTTTGTTTACATAACAACTAGTTTTATGATTATTTGGGCTAACTTTTACATTCGATAAAGCCTCCATAACAATTATATTACAGAAGTCACATAAAAATTTAAGCATACTCAATTTTACTAATCACTAAGTCAACTAGGCAGCACATACGGGAACCCACAAGATCTTTTACTAATCAACCCACTTCATCTTCATATATACTATAGATTATAAAGATAATGAGATTTTAATTTCATATGTTTTACTATGTTGCTATCATTGGTAGACAATTGCTCGGTCTAATTTAATCATATACAATGAAAACCACATCTACTTTTCATCACAACATAACCATATTCAATACATACTTTATTGATGTTTTGATTCCCTAATTGAATTATCATATTCTTTTAAACATCAATAAATGTGTTTTATGCATGAACATATACTGGCTAAGAGGGACTTTGAGCAGAGTTCAACTAACACATACATCATTTAAGGGGACTTTATTACAAAGCAACATAAAACTGAAACAACAACTGTGTAGAAACCAACAATCGACACGGATCAAGCTTACACACATTCCCATGATCTTGGGAGGTCCATTGGGCATGCCATCAGCTTAAGCAGTGCACTAGTTGAGTTGGGGAGCTGTTGGAATTTTCTTCAACTACAATGTTTACTTCTGGTTCAAGCAATGGTAGGCTACGCGCACTTACGTCTTATCAGCAGCTCTTGATGCTGGTGTTACCTTCATGGACATTTTAATTTATTTCACTCTTCAGTTACACGACATTATAGGTTCAAAGTGGTGGATTTTAATGTAAAAATTTATTTATATATTATCATTTCAAACACATTTTTTCTGGAGACTTATAAAGTAAAAACAGAAAATGATTTTTGCAAAATTCTCAATATTTGAGAGAAATTCTATTTAACGTATTTAAAAATCAACTTCCAAAAAACAAATGAGTCAGATACTTTTACTTTGAACATTTTTTGTTTTAAGAATTTTCTCTTACAATACCAAACTTAATACAAGTAGATATATCTTCAACTTCTAAAAACTTTCTAGAGTAATAAATCTCAACTGTTGCCTGCACCAATCAAATGCATCTAACAGGAAAAATACAACATGCAGATTTTGAAATTTCCACTAGGGAAGAACTCATATATTGTCTCTCATATTGTGTCCAAGTTGTTTTGTCAATATCAATTACTTCATTCCTACTGGAATTATTAGCAATAACAAGAAGAAAGACAAAACACCACATCTTGTCACAATTGCCAGCCTCCAACATTTTCCAACGACAAAGATTCCACATCTTGCCTATTTTTTCTATTTATTTCTGCTTTGTATGACAAATCTTTTGGGACATTATATAAATAGAGGAGAAAATGTCTGACAGAAGAAACAATAACAAGCTACCAAAATTCAGCCTGACATATAGGCCTGCATCTTTCTTGCCAACTCAATTTTCGGATTTAAAAATAATGAAACATATTCAAGACTGAGACACAAAAATATTCAAGAGAATAACGAAAACTCTATTTTGTCTAGTTCGATACAAGTAGGATATTTTCAAGGAATATCTCTTACCGTCTTAGCTAAGATACAAATAAACTAGTTGACTAAAAAATTTTTTCAGTAATATGGGTCGAAGTTTGAAAAATTTATGTAAAATTTATTTAAATTTCTCTTGTGGGCTCTTAAAAATTTCAAACACACATCTTAGTGAAGATACCAAAATATTAGCATGGCAATAACAAAAGTAACAATAATACATAAAGATGACCTAAAAATAAATGCACTAGAACTGATTTTTTTTTTCCCACTGCCGCAATAATATTCCTCATTGGCTTACTATGGTAAGTGAGATATTATAATTGATTTTGTCAGTTACATCAAGCATATAAGCTTAAAGATTGTAATACAATGAAGTTAAAGTTTTGTGTACCAACAAATGATACCTTTGGAGAAGAAAGACAAGCACATATTTTGTTTTTAAGTGTTGTAGGCAAGTATATGTACAGCTATTGAGCAATGCCAATTTCTGTCAAGCAGAGGAGTAACATGGGAAGTTATATTGAATATGAAATTCCAAAATCTAAGTCACCGCAAAAGGATCAAACTAGTATTGATCTAAATGGTAAAACTCTCTCTCATTTCCTCTCTAAAATGTACTTAGTTTATATATCAAAATGTAAACAAGGCCTTTAGGTTGAACTATAAGATTGAATGTAGAAATTTAATTGTTGGGAGATATACTGACATGACACCATTCATGTTGTCAATTTGATCGTGCAGGAGATAATGAAGTTGATGATAGCCCAATCGAGGAAGTTAGGCTCACAGTTCCAATCACAGATGATCCCTCAATGCCAGCTTTAACCTTTCGAACATGGTTGCTGGGGATGATATCATGCCTCGTTCTTGCCTTTGTGGACCAATTCTTTAGTTATCGCCAGAATAGTCTGTACGTTGGCTCAGCTTCAGCACAAATTCTCGTACTTCCAATGGGACGGCTAATGGCTGCAACTCTCCCAACGAAACAAATACAAGTCCCATTCACGAAATGGTCATTTTCACTGAATCCAGGGCCTTTCAGCTTGAAGGAACATGCATTGATCACCATTTTTGCAGCCTGTAGAGCAGGTGGTTCTGCTGCAGTAGGCATTATTACAATCGTCAAGGCCTTCTACCACAGAAATTTGAATCCAGTGGCAAGCATGTTGCTAGTGCAAACTACTCAGGTACAATATATATTTGTCTTACTTTCTGACTAATTCATAATGGCATTCAGCTTTTTCACTTGTCAAAATTAATGATACAACATGTGGCTGCTGGATTAAAAACAAAAAACAAATGCATTTTTCTTTAATTCTTATCAAAGTATCGATACAACTTAGCAGGACACGTTAGTTTTTTAAAAAAAAAAAAGAAGAAGAAGAAGTATTCTCTCCTGTATAACAGAAAATAGTTAATAGCTTACCCTTTTTTTTTTTTTTTTTTTTTTTTTTTTTTTTTTTATATATATATGAAATTCAGCTGCTGGGGTATGGGTGGGCTGGTTTGCTCAGAAAATACCTTGTCGACTCCCCTCATATGTGGTGGCCATCAAACCTGGTCCAAGTCTCGTTGTTCCGGTACTAATATTTCACTCCTATTGACGCAAAACATGCCAGTAACCTCATAATTTGTAATAATGACATAGAATTCAACTGCAGGGCATTACACGAAGAAGAAAAGAGAACAAGGGGGGGACTAACTAGGCTGCAGTTCTTCCTTATTGTTTCTATAACAAGCTTTGCTTACTATATTGTTCCAGGCTATCTTTTCCCCTCACTATCTGCTCTCTCCTTTGTTTGTTGGATATGGAAAGACTCGATCACAGCCCAGAAGCTTGGCTCAGGTCTCCAAGGCCTTGGCATTGGCTCCTTTGGCCTTGACTGGTCCACTGTTGCTGGCTTCTTGGGAAGTCCCCTTGCCACACCCTTCTTTGTCATTGCCAATACTTTAGTTGGTTTTTTCCTCTTCCTCTATGTTCTTATACCCATTGCTTACTGGTCTAATGTATATGAAGCTAGAAAATTTCCCTTATTTTCCATGCACACTTTTGACTCTTCTGGCCAAACTTACAACGTCACCCGAGTCCTCAATTATAAATCGTTTGATTTTAATAAAGATGGTTATGATAATTATAGCAAGCTCTATGTTAGTGTCATGTTTGCGTTCATATATGGATTAAACTTCGCTTTTCTCATGGCAAGCTTTACACATGTTGCTCTCTTTGATGGAAAGTAAGCATCTAATTTGTCATTTGATAACCCTTTTTCATTTTTAATGCAGACACGAGTTCTCTTTTTTAGTGACTTATTGATGATTTCTTTTTCCATTTAATTTCTAAAAATATTAGAACAATTTGGAAAATGTGGAAAAGCACAACTAGTGCAGCCAAAGATCAATTCGGTGATGTGCACACAAGACTGATGAAGAAGAACTATGAAGCAGTACCTGAATGGTGGTTCCAGGCCATCTTGATTTCGACATTGGCCCTTTGCTTCTATGCTTTTGAAGGGTTTGATAGACAACTTCAACTTCCATGGTGGGGACTTTTACTGGCCTTTTTGATGGCATTCTTTTTCACCTTACCTTTTGGAGTAATTGCAGCCACAACAAACATGGTACATTTGAGTCCAAACACATTATTTGATTGTCAAATATGCTAAAAGCAAAATAACAGTTAAAGAGTTTCAATTTATTTACCATAACCATCCAAATTTTGTACACAAATAAAATGTCTCAATTTTACAGGCTCCAGGTCTCAATGTGATCTCAGAGTTGCTTATGGGGTATATGTACCAGGGAAAGCCGCTGGCTAATGTGACTTTCAAGATCTACAGCACTATCAGCATGGGAAGAGCCCTTGGATTTCTTAGTGACTTCAAACTAGGCCATTATATGAAAATCCCACCTAAATCCATGTTCATTGCCCAGGTAACTCGATTAATAGAGTTTCTGCTGTCCATCTATATCTATGACTCATTTGTTTTAATTTTCTCAACATGTTCCTTTAGTTGGTTGGAACTATAGTCGGTTCAACAGTCCAATTCGGCACAACTTGGTGGCTTCTAACTTCTGTAGACAACATCTGCAACACAGCTGCACTGCCACAAGGGAGTCAATGGACATGCCCCGGTCAAGATGTTTTCTACAATGTTTCCATCATCTGGGGAGTTATCGGACCACTGAGAATGTTCGGGAAGCAAGGTATCTACGCTCAAATGAACTGGTTCTTCCTCATTGGCTTTCTTGCTCCAATTCCAGTATGGCTACTTTCGCGCATATACCCCAAGAAGAAATGGATCAAGTACATACATCTGCCCATGATCTTGGGAGGTCCATTAGGCATGCCATATGCCAAAGCAGTTCACTACATGAGTTGGGCAGCTGTTGGAATTTTCTTCAACTACTACATTTACAGACGGTACAAGCAGTGGTGGGCTAGACACACCTACATCTTATCAGCTGCTTTAGATGCGGGTGTTGCCTTCATGGGAGTTTTCCTCTTTTTCGCTCTTCAATCTCATAACATTATTGGACCAGAATGGTGGGGTTTAGAAAATTCCGATCATTGTCCATTGGCTAAATGCCCTATAGCACCAGGTATCGAGGTCCCAGGATGCCCCGTGCTCCAATAAGCATCCATCACCAACACCCCAAGCACATTTGCATATTGAAATTTCCACATGAAAAAGATAAAAAAACTCATATGTATTATAATTGTTTTTATTTTTAATTTTTATTTTGTTATAAGGTATCCTTTAAAATAATTGTCTAGGTCCGTCACTAATTTTATTTTTATCAATTAACCCTTAATACATATTGGCTAATTTGCTTAATCTTCTCCGAGAATTAGAGGCTCTTCCTGACTTTAGAACTGTATCTCCTCTTATCATCAATGGGACAAATTGATAACTCCATATCTAGAATTCTACTTAACAAAAGGCAGCACTTCTGAGATAAGTACTTGGGGGTTGGCATATAACCATTATTAGCAGCTGCATGGGAAGCTGGAAGCCCCACGAAAATTTTTTTGGCATTGATCGGTGAAGTCTATTGGTTCGATGAACTCTTGAAATTGTTTGGATAGCTAGAGGTGCACTCGCATGAAGGTTTGTTGTAGAATTGGACCCAGACATAGTCAAATAGCGCCGTGTTAAGTGCATGGCGGAGCGATTTGTCTGGAAAGATACATTGTGATGCTGCGGTTAAGAGCATTTTCTTCCCACCTTGACTGTGCTCGGACAGTCTCCTAGCAAGTGCTCCATAGTAGAGTTCACCTTGCTCGATGTCAAAATCACTACCATGCAACACAGCATCACCTAATTAAGGGGTCGCGAATTCGATTGCTCCCCGAGAAAGTTGTTCCACAAATAGTCTGCAACATTCCCACCATCATCGACTGATGATCAGAGTAGCTACCACTACCACCTCAGATGGAGAGCGTCACTTTAACTCCTCTGCTTTGGCAGTTTCCAATGGCTCTGCTAAATTTTTGGCAGTCATTTGATGCTCGATCACAATGACCAGCTAAGTTAAGCTGAGGGGTTCGGCCAGCGCCAAATGTTGAGAGGAAAGCAATGTTTACAATTTGGTATTTTCCAGTGTTACATGTATCAGTGAGTGAGCCCTCCCCCCTGTTTTGGCCCCAATAAACCACAATGCCTCCGGCATTGGATTTGGAAACCAGGGCAAGCAACATTAGAAAGGGGAGAATTGCAGGTGAAAAAAGTTTGGTAGCCATGCCATGTTTGAGGTTAAAAGATGTAAAGGATTGATGGTTTATGTAAAGGGTTTTCTTGTATGCAACATATTTATAAACATTCTGAGTTCAGGTCATAAAGATACTTTGCAAAAGTTGCTCATTTCCGTGAAGCCTTGTGAGGCTATCATTTAGTTATTGGTACAAGTCTTGTGACTTAATTCTAAAAAGGTTAAAAACAAACACCCATGAGGGATGGTAATTATATTCATTGGCATATTTAAGATCCAAATAAAAATAGGTTTCCTCCTCTTCTTATCTCTACCTTACTGTAGCGTCATTAAACGCCATGGTGGAATGGATTGACACTTGTAGAGAACAACAACTTCTATACTCAAGTAAATTGTAACCATAGGACTTAATTTTTTATTTTTAAAGTATGTAACCATAGAGAAAAGAGCTTTAGTAGAATAGGGTATATCATGGAATTTATACTTAGTCCTATAAATTCATTTCACATATGTATTAAGGTGTAAATTAAATTTAGATCACCATCTAATTGATTTAATATTTTGTGCAGCACAAGTTTATTAAGCCAACATGCAAATATGGTGGTACAATCCAAGCATTCTTGTAACCAAGACTTTTCTTTAGCCCTATTTAATGTGTCCGAGTTGTGGTGGTTGTAACATTCATTCAAAGAAATTTCGATCACGATCTTTTCTAGCCCATACCAAGTCAGACAAGTCGTCATGGGGCTTTACTTCAGTTTTGGAAGGAATTAAACAAGCCAACAAAAATCCTTGACTTGTTGCACCTTGCTAACCTTTTAAAACGCGGTCTTATTAGTGATCGTGCATGGCATGCTGGACATGTTAAGCAAAGATTCCAATATCTAATCTGAGATATTTGATGAATTTGTGATTTTGTGATGATTGATAGTCAAGAACTTCTAATCATCTGTTATTGATAAAGATGATTTTTTAAGGTTATGCACTAAGTAGAGAAGAAAACAAATTTACACTAATTTTAATAGAATCATGTCAAAAGAATTCATCTTCGGCTTATTTTCTAGCCCATTGCAGACGTCAAGTATAATTTCAACACGTTTTCTTTGGAGAAAATAAAGTGGATGTGTCTTAGAAGGTTCAGTTCTTTGACTACCAACTAAACTGCTGGATTATATGACATTTAATTAATGCATGGAAATATATCATTGCTCTAACATCCGCAATGATTTCTTTTGGTGTTAATCTTTTTACTGCAACATGCCTTACAATGTATTTCCAACCGGAATAGAAATTAGCTACTGAATTTCATAAAGGAGCAACATTTTACTTACATGACTCTATAACAAATTACCCTTCATATATATTTGGTTGATTTGTTTAAGCTTAGAACGTTGTTCTTGACTTTGGCACTGTATCCATTGCTATCATCATTGAATTTACCCCATAGCATTATACCCCCATATTTGGAATTAGACTTGACAAAAGGTAACAATTCTGATATCAGCACATTGGTTGGCACATAACGACCTCCAGCGGCTATATAAGTAGCTGGAAGGCCCAGGAAGAAATTTTTGGCTTTAATAGATGAAGGCCACTGGTTCTACGAACTCTTAAAATTGTTTTGATTGCTAGAACTATGCTCACAAGGAGGGTAGTTGTAGAATTGGATCAAGACCTAGTCAAATAGTCCTGGCGACACTGCGCCATTGAGCCATTGATCAGGTAATGAACATTGTGTTGTTGCGTTTTATTACACTTTCAATTTTTTCCTCCTGGGCTGTGCTCAGACAATCTCCCAGCAAGTGTTGCACGGTAAGTACCACATTTCGCTATGTTGAAATTAATATCATCCAATACAGCATCGCCAAGTGGTCGCGAATTTGATTGTCCCACAAGAAAATTGTTCCACAAATAGTCTACAACACTTCTAGCATAATCAGCTGATGATAAGGAGTAGGAGAGTAGGTACCAGCACCACCTCCAATAGACAGCATCACTTTGACACTTGTTTTGGCAATTTTAAAGCCTTTGCTATATTATTGGCAGCCGTTTGATGTTGGTTCACAGTGTCAGGCTATAAGTTAATTTGAGGTCTTCGGCCATTGTCAAATGTTGAGAGAACAACTATATATGTTTAAAATATGGTATTTTTCTGAGTTACATTTATCTGAGACTGTAAGTGTGCCTTCCCTCTCATCTTGGCCCCATAAACCACAATGCCCTGGCAATGGATTTAGAAACCTGAGCAATCGGCACTAGAAAAGGAGAGAATTGCAGGTGAGAAAAGTTTAGTACCCATATTTAGACTTTGCTAGTTTATACAAAGTTTCCTAGAATGTAAGGTAATTATAGACCTTTTGAGTTGAAGTCTGAAAAATATGTCCCAAAAAATTTTCCAATCCTGTGTACATAATTAGGCGCTGTCATTTAATTACTGCTATGACTTTTGAAGGTTAGATTGTCAATGTAAGTAATTTGATCAGGGACCAGTAGTCACAAAGAAAGTCATTTTAATTCTGCGAGACTAATTGAAATACTAGAAACATTTTATTAAATTGGACCCAGGATTTAGAACCTGGCAGTGAAAATTTATCACTTCGAGTCACAACTGCTTCCTGATAAAATTTAACTCTTTCTGTTGAAAATGTAGCCATTACATAATATCTATTTGTTTTCATCCCGAGTCCTTGGTACGTCCTCAGAGCCAGAATGAAGTTTTATTTAGGAGATAAAAAGTTAAAAATCAAGAACATAGAGTTTAAACACTGGGTTTAATAGTTGAGCTATAAGTCTGGTCATATGCCCTATTCCAAAGCATGACACCTCCATAATTTGGAGAATTCTTAATTGACGGTAGAACGTCAGATACAAGCACATCAGGTTGAATATAGCCACCACTCTGAGCAGCCTCAGGATCTGCGGGAAGTCCCAGAAATACTTGGCTTGATGAAAGACCTGATGTCCATTGGTTCCAGAAATTCTTAAGATTGTCAGCGTTGCCAGCATAATGGCAAGGCGGATTATTATAGAATTGGACCGCGACATAATCGAACAGGTCAGTGGATAGTGCACCACCGAGCGATGGATCTGGGTATGGACATTGCGGAGCTGCTGACAAATAAACCTTCTTCTGTGAGCTAAATTGGTATAAGGCCTTAGCCAGTTCGTCCCAAGGTTGGTTGTTGGCTCCTTCAATGTCAAAATCAATGCCATCTAAAACTGCATCACCTAATGGACCTGACCCTGGTTTACCCCCGAGATAAGCATCCCACAAGTAGCTTGCAACTTGCCTGCACGGTATCAAAGGAATTAATTTTTCTCTCATTTCTCAGTTACAGTTAGACTTTATCTACAATATTCTTAATTTCTTATTTATATGTATTGATCTATAATGTATTATCTTAATTTTATGGTCTATTAAGCACTATAAATGAATGAAAAAAAAAAAAAAAAAACCATGGTGAAAATTATGCTTGCCTGGCATCATCAGCAGAGCTAAGGCCATAGCCTTTTGTAGCACCTCCAATAGAGAGCATTACCTTGATGTCTTGGTCCTGGCAAGCTTTGATTTGGCTGCTCAAAACAGTGCAAGTGTTACTAGCTGGGTCACAATGACCAGCTAAGTTGAGTTCTGGAGTCTGGCCATTACCAAATTTGGACAGGAAAGCTATGTTTACAATTCTATAGTTACCAGTGGCGCAAGTATCACTAAGCTTCCTTCAGTTACGTTCTGACCCCAGTACACTGAAATATCACCTGCATCCGAGTTGTGGATCAGGGCAGCTAGCATGAGGCAGAGGAGGGCTACTGGGGTTAGAAATTGATATGCCATTGTGCTGGGTTGGTTTAACTATTTGGGGGAGGACACCTATTTATAATGAAGTACGCAATCATGACTTCAGTTTAACTTTGGTTCAGGTCATAAAGATACTTCGGGTAAGTTGTTCAATTTTGTAATTTTTTTTTTTTTTTTTTGAGTAAATTACAATTTAATTACCCGGTTGAAACGCATTTACAGGCAGAGCAACTATTTTACTTTTATTACAATTGACTCTCTTACCGTTAGTAATTTTCCGTTAAACCTGACAGCAAACAGTATAAAATAACAAAAAGATCAAAATATCCTTAAAAATTAATTAATTAAATTAAATTAAAACTAAATAATTAAATTAAAAAAATTTAATAAATCTTATTCTTTATTATTCACCAATTACCACCAAACCAAAAATCTAACATCATCAATCAACAAATAACAAACAAAATTATCAACAACATTTAAAACATAACCATCATCATTAATAAACAAATAACCAAAAAAATAAAAAATAAACATCTGAAGTCATTATCATCAATCAACAAATAACCAAAAAAGAATAAACATCTGGAACCAGATTTTCTGGAATCACCAGAAAATCTTCAATCTCAACTCATCATCATTCAACCCATCTGGAATCACCGGATTTTCTTGAAGAACTGGAAAAAAAAAAAAAAAATCCAACTTCAAAATCATATTCATTCTCAACTCATCATCAACCAATCTTCAAACTCAAAACAATCAAACCCAAGGTTCGATTTCTGGGTTCAACCCACCCAGAAATTGAAACCATAAATTGAAACCAAATTTTTGGGCTCAAGAACCCAGAATCTGGGTTCGTGAAGAACCCAGATTTGGGTTCATTCGTGAACCCTCTGGGTTCACTCGAATGATGAACCCAAATCTTGGTTCATCCAAATGAACCCAGATAGGGTTCGAGGTGGAAGAAGAAGAAGCAGAAGAAGAGACAGCGGATAACGACAATAGGGACAGGGACGGCGGAGACAGAGACAGAGACAACAAAAAACGAGAGAAGTTAAGGGATGAGAAAGACAGAGAGAGAGAGAGAGAGAGAAACAGTATATTTTAAAATTTTTAAAATTGATTTTTTTGTTAAATAAAACATTTAAAAGTTTTTAAAATTTATTTTTTAAAAAAAAAATCAAAAGATAATTTTACCCCTAAACCGGTTAAGACTAACTGAAATTCACTAACGGTAGGGAGTCAATTGTAATAAAAGTGAAACAGTTGCTCCGTTTTTGAAAGCGTTTCAACTGGATAGCTAAATTGTAATTTGCTCTTTTTTAAAATATATATATAATAAATTTAATCTATATCTTGTGTTTTAGAATAAGGATGAAACGTAAATCCTTGAACTCTTAGGATGGAAGAAAGTAATCAATTACTTTTATTAAGGAGTGGTGTGCCAATTTGGTGAACCCTTCTTAGGCTATCATTTATTTATTGATACAAATTTTGTGACTTAATTTAAGTTGTCAATCAAAATGTTCTAAAAAGTTAAAAACAAATGCCCATAAGGGATGGTAATTGTATAATAAATTTTGAGAATGACATGTTTCATAATAGGTTTCCTCCAAAACATATCTCTACCTTACTTTAGGGTCAATTAAGAATGAATTGACACTTGTGGAGAACAATTACTAGTCAAGTAAATTGCAACCACAGGTTTTAATTTGTTTTATTTTTTATTTTTAAATTACGCAACCGTAGAGAAAAGAGCTTTTGTAGAATAGGGTATATCATGTAATTTATACATTAGTCCTAGAAATTCATTTCACTTATATATTAAAATTTAAATCACCATCATAATTGATTTAATATTTTGTACCACATTGCACAAGTTTATTAAGCCAACATACAAATATGGTGTTACAATCCAAGCATTCTTGTAACCACGACTTTTTTTAGCCTATTCGATGTGTCCGAATTATGGTAATTGTAACACACATTCAAAGAAATTTCGATCACTATCTTTTCTATCCCAGACCAAGTCAACAAGTCATGGGGCTTTGCTTCAGTTTCGGAAGGTAAAAGCCAAAAAAAAAAAAAATCCTTCACTTGTTGCACCTGGCTAGCCTTAAAAAACGCGGTCATATTAATGATCGTGCACGGCATGCTGGACGTGTTAGGCATAGATTCCAACATCTGATTTGAGATATTTGATGAATTGGAGATGATTGAGAGTTAACAACTTCTAATCATCTGCTACTTGTAAAGTTGTTTTTTCAAGGTTATTTCAAGGTTATACATGTCGGATAGTCTCACGTTGACTGAAAAAGTGAATTTATATTAGTTTATAAGATGAAAGTAAACCTTCACTTATAAGCTAGTTTTTGTCATAGAGTTACACTCAAGATCTTTTTCCAACAAGGTATCAAAGTTTGGGTTGAGTTCTATCTAAGTTGTATAGCCCAAACTCGCCCGCACCTTGTGCATGAGGAATTGTGTTAGATATTTTCATATTTACGATGGAGCTAGAACCAATACCCTTTTTTGCTCGAAAATTATATGTACATCCCAAATTAACTTTTTTTTTTTAAAGTATACAATATTACTCTTTAGTAAAATTACTAAAATGATAAATATTTTATAAGTATACTCATCAATTATTAATTAAAATATCATTTATATATTTTAAACATTTTTAACTCTTTCAATCCTTAATTAATTTTTCTCTATCAAAATTTAAAAAGTCTCTAATCATTTATATAATCCTAATTTAATCATAAAAATTAAAAAATTTTCATTATCAAATCTCAACTTTAATCATTCATGCAAGTTTCCAATCATTTATGTGATCCTGATTTAATTAAAAATTAATTGGTAATCATTCATATAAATCTTATGATATACATGAAAAATTAGAATTTGAGAGAGTAAAATAATAAAATAGATATTATTTTATATACAAATCTCTAATTATTAAAAAACATTAATGGGTTGAATGAATTTGGATTAAATTATTTATTTCCTATATTTTTCAGTGTCATATACAATGAAGATATTAAAAAAAAAAAAAAATTAAATGGTAAGATATATAAAAATTTTCTAACAAGTGATAACAAAATAATTCCTTTTAACATATATTATAGTTTGTTTGCAAAAATAGATATAATAAAATTAAGAGAAAATGATAATCTTGGTAGTAAGTGAGATTTAAAAATAAATTAGAAAATTATATTTTTTATTAGGTGTGCAAACAAATAGGGTGTACATACCATTTTTAAGGGGTGGAAACATGGCCACTCTAAAACATATCTACACTAACTCTAATAGAATCATGTCGAAAGAATTCATCTTTAGCTTATTGCATGATTCTCGACCATTTCACATATATAATAGCTGTCCAGGTTTAATTTCTCTTGCAGTTGAACCTCCATTGTATATAAACTTTTAAACTTGGAGGGCTTACTTCTTTTGTTTTTGTTTTTAGTCTATTGTTTTTTTTTTTTGAAACGTAGGACTAATTTTGTAGCCCATTGCAGACGTCAAGTATAATTTCATAAGTGTTTTCGATGGAAAAAATACAGTGGATGTGTCTTGGAAAGTTCAGCTCTTTGATTACCAAAGCCAACTAAACAGCTGGATTATATGACATTTGATTAATGCATAGAAATGTACAATGGCTCCTCGTCCTGCGAGCTCAACGATAACATCTGCAATGATTTCGTTTGGTATTAATCTTTTTTCCGAGCCATACCTTACAAAGTATTTCCAACCGGAATAGAAATTAGCTATTCTTATAAAACCTTGTGGACCCACAATCTAAGTTATTGAACCACAACTGGAATAACATGGCATGTTACTTTCAACATTACAAATAATAATTTCTACCCACCTACCTGGCTTGCTAGGGACAGCACACCACGAATTGAAGAAGACAAGTATATGTGTTTATTTGATGCTTTATTTTCATATAGGTAAACATATATTTATTTCTTTTTCTCTACTAAAGTTAGCATCACTCCAATTATATGGTTACTCTTGCCAGTATTTTCATAACACAGCGAATGATATATTTTCATTGCGCCCATGTTTTTTTTCTCCCTAAGTATGCACCTAGAAAGAATAAAAAAGTTATTATCAGTTGATGACTCTACTCATTTTAGAACTTGTGCGAACTCTACCATGTTTGAATAATTGTACATTTTCATATCACAATTATTGTCTAGAAAGATTAGAGCATAAATCATCTAAAATTTGCTAGCTACGTTTTAGTTGAATTTCCATTCTACTTTGAAATCACAAAACAAAGTGTAGTGGCAACATAGTTTGTTAACAACATTAAATAGATAATAGTCTTCTAACTTTTATTTTGATTATAGCAACATTAAAGCCAAAATATATGTGGATATATATATATATATACACACAAACCAACTTAATAGACATGGTTTAATCAAACACTAGATTTGGTTTAAATCAACAATTTAGAAGACTAAATAATGTTTTCTAAAGATGAAAAAATTATAGTTTTAAAAAAAATATCATAATCATAATATATAACTTAATTAAACTAAGAATGGCGAAAAAAAAATTCAAATTAATAAACCAAAATAATAAAATAGTTGAATAGGATGTGACATAATGAAGTTTTACTTTGCTTGCGATGGTATAATGGGACGTCGTTGGGCTGAATACAACCAACCCCATTATAAATTCAGTTAAGAACTGAAACTTAACTAGTGTGTTTCTTTTCCCCCAAGCTGCAAGACATCCCCAGACCAGTTTTAAATAAACAATTATAAGATTAAATGATGTTTTTAATGGCGTCAAAAAATTTAATTAATAAATAGGAACAAATAAATGAGCCAAAAATATTATATATCGGTTAAGTTGGTTTTTTTTTTTTTTTATTTAAAAAAAATCGGTTAAGTTGGTTAAGAACTTATTTTTCAACTGATTTTAACCGAAATAAAATAAATAAAAGTTGAAAAAGCTTACCGCTTACAAAATGAGTGAAAGCGGAGTTGGAAGACACTGAAACCTGTAACAACTATGTTGCAGTGTGATTATGTTGATCACAATTCACAACACTAGAAACATGTACCCATACAATACAATGTTTGAAAGATTTAACAGTGGTTTCTATTTTGTAAGTTAAGTCTCCACGAGAGGAATTCAATCTCTACAACTGGTCTTCTCACAAAAAAATGCTATAGTTAATTTAACATGACACACCTAACCTTAAGTTTCTATATAATCATATGATATAATCATTTCCAATGTGCCTTTTAATGACCTCTTCTCGTGACTCTAGCACCTTCCTCCACCTTTCTGACACTTCTCATTCTTGTGAAAATTTTTCAAATTTGATACAATTTATTAGACCGATTAATGATCACAATTATAATAGAGAGGTTTTGTCTTAGAACTATGTATTTTAATCTAAACAATGTGAACACTAACAAACATTGATCATATAATTTTGGAACAAGGGCTGGCCTTGAGCATGTGTGGGAGTTGCGACTACCCGGCCTCCAAATTTTGGGGCCTCAAATTTTACAAAATTTCAATTTTTTTTTCTATAATTAGTTTATAAAGTCAATATATAATTAATATTTCACTTAATATCCATGTTGTTTATTTGACATCTGAGTTCGAACCCCCACACAATTTTCTTTTTCTTGTTTTTCTTATTTTTTTTTTAAAAAAATGGTGGTGGGATTTCCTTTTTATTGTTTTTCTCATTTTTTTCAAAAAACATAATGGTGCCCACCATTAGGTTCCTTTTTTTTTTATTTGAAAAGCATTTCTAACATATGAAGGACCTTAATATTGACACATTTCATTCATATATAAAGAAGCTCATTTTGGTTTTTCATACTTATAGGTCTTTAAAATATAAGGACCGGTACTGTTTGGAACTTGTATGATTAAAATTGCATGTAGGTGATGTATAAAAACCCATAAGAATTACAAAGTTAATTTCAACGCCACAGGATGTTTGTTTACATAACAACTAGTTTTATGATTATTTGGACTAACTTTTACATTCGATAAAGCCTCCGTAACAATTATATTACACAACTCACGTAAAAATTTAAGCATACTCAATTTTACTAATCACTAAGTTAATTAGGCAGCACATACGGGAACCCACAAGATCTTTTACTAATCAAACAACTTTATCTTCATATCTACTATAGATTATAAAGATAATGAGATTTTAATTTCATATATTTTACTATGTTGCTATCATTGGTAGACAATTGCTTGGTCTAATTTAATCATATACACTGAAAACCACATCTACTTTTCATCACAACATAACCATATTTAATACATACTTTGTTGATGTTTTGATTCCCTAATTGAATTATCATATTCTTTTAAACATCAATAAATGTGTTTTATGCATGAACATATACTGGCTAAGAAGGACTTTGAGCAGAGTTCAACTAACATATTCATCATTTAAGGGGACTTTATTACAATGCAACATAAAACTGAAACAACAACTGTGCAGAAACCAACAATCCACGTGGATCAAGCTTACACACATTCCCATGATCTTGGGAGGTCCATTGGGCATGCCATCAGCTTAAGCAGTGCACTAGTTGAGTTGGGGAGCTGTTGGAATTTTCTTCAACTACAATGTTTACTTCTGGTTCAAGCAGTCGTAGGCTACGCACACTTGCGTTTTATCAGCAGTTCTTGATGCTGGTGTTACCTTCATGGACATTTCAATTTATTTCACTCTTCAGTTACACAACATTATAGGTTCAAAATGGTGGATTTTAATGTAAAAATTTATTTATATATTATCATTTCAAACACTTTTTTTTTTAGACTTATAAAGTAAAAACAGAAAATGATTTTTGCAAAATTCTCAATATTTGAGAGAAATTCTATTTAACGTATGCAAAAATCAACTTTCAAAAAACAAATGAGTCGGATACTTTTACTTTGAAAATTTTTTGTTTTAAGAATTTTCTCTTACAAAACCATTGCACATAACTTAATACAAGTAGATAGTACAATCTTCAATTTCTAAAAATTTTCTAGAGTAATAAATCTCAACTGTTACTTGCCTGCACCCATCAAATGCATCTAACAGGAAAAATACAACATGCAGATTTTGAAATTTCCACTAGGGAAGAACTCATATATTGTCTCTCATATTGTGTCCAAGTTGTTTTGTCAATATCAATTACTTCATTCCTACTGGAATTATTAGCAATAACAAGAAGAAAGACAAAAACACCACATCTTGTCACAATTGCCAGCCTCCAACATTTTCCAACGACAAAGATTCCACATCTTGCCTATTTTTTCTATTTATTTCTGCTTTGTATGACAAATCTTTTGGGACATTATATAAATAGAGGAGAAAATGTCTGACAGAAGAAACAATAACAAGCTACCAAAATTCAGTCTGACATATAGACCTGCATCTTTCTTGTCAACTCAATTTTCGGATTTAAAAATAATGAAACGTATTCAAGACTGAGACACAAAAATATTCAAGAGAATAACGAAAACTCTATTTTGTCTAGTTCGATACAAGTAGGATATTATAATTGATTTTGTCAGTCGCATCAAGCATATAAGCTTAAAGACTCCAATGCAATGAAGTACCTTTGGAGAAGAAAGACAAGCATATAAGCTTAAAGATTTTGTCAGTTTTGTGTACTAACAAATGATACCTTTGGAGAAGAAAGACAAGTACATATTTTGTTTTTAAGTGTTGTAGGCAAGTATATGTACAGCTATTGAGCAATGCCAATTTCTGTCAAGCAGGGGAGTAACATGGGAAGTTATATTGAATATGAAATTCCTAAATCTAAGTCACCGCAAAAGGATCAAACTAGTATTGATCTAAATGGTAAAACTCTGTCTCATTTCCTCTCTAAAATGTACTAAGTTTATATATCAAAATGAAAACAAGGCCTTTAGGTTGAACTATAAGATTGAATGTAGAAATTTAATTGTTGGCAGATATACTCACATGTTACCGTTTATGTTGTCAATTTGATCGTGCAGGAGATAATGAAGTTGATGATAGCCCAATCGAGGAAGTTAGGCTCACAGTTCCAATCACAGATGATCCCTCAATGCCAGCTTTAACCTTTCGAACATGGTTGCTGGGGATGATATCATGCCTCGTTCTTGCCTTTGTGGACCAATTCTTTAGTTATCGCCAGAATAGTCTACACGTTGGCTCAGTTTCAGCACAAATTCTCATACTTCCAATGGGACAGCTAATGGCTGCAACTCTCCCAACGAAACAAATACAAGTCCCATTCACAAAGTGGTCATTTTCACTGAATCCAGGTCCTTTCAGCTTGAAGGAACATGCATTGATCACCATTTTTGCAGGCTGTGGAGCGGGTGGTTCTGCTGCAGTAGGCATTATTACAATCGTCAAGGCCTTCTACCACAGAAATTTGAATCCAGTGGCAAGCATGTTGCTAGTGCAAACTACTCAGGTACAATATATATTTGTCTTACTTTCTGACTAATTCATAATGGCATTGAGCTTTTTCACTTGTCAAAATTAATGCTACAACATGTCGCTGCTGGATTAAAACAAAGAACAAAGGCATTTTTCTTCGATTCTTATTAAAGTATCGATACAACTTAGCAGGACACGCTAGTTTAGAAAAAAAAAAAAAAAAAAAGAGGAAGAAGAGGTATTCTCTCCTGTATAACAGAAAATAGTTAATAGCTTACTTTTTCATTTTTGTTATATGAAATTCAGCTGCTGGGGTATGGGTGGGCTGGTTTGCTCAGAAAATACCTTGTTGACTCCGCTTATATGTGGTGGCCATCAAACCTGATCCAAGTCTCGTTGTTCCGGTACTAATGTCTCACTCCTATTGTCTCAAAACATGCCAGTAACCTCATAATTTGTAATAATGACATAGAATTCAACTGCAGGACATTACACGAAGAAGAAAAGAGAACAAGGGGGGGACTGACAACGCTGCAGTTCTTCCTTATTGTTTCTATAACAAGCTTTGCTTACTATATTGTTCCAGGCTATCTTTTCCCCTCACTGTCTGCTCTCTCCTTTGTTTGTTGGATATGGAAGGACTCAATCACAGCCCAGAAGCTTGGCTCAGGTCTCCAAGGCCTTGGCATTGGCTCCTTTGGCCTTGACTGGTCCACCGTTGCTGGCTTCTTGGGAAGTCCCCTTGCCACACCCTTCTTTGTCATTGCCAATACTTTAGTTGGTTTTTTCCTCTTCCTCTATGTTCTTATACCCATTGCTTACTGGTCTAATGTATATGAAGCTAGAAAATTTCCCTTATTTTCCATACACACTTTTGACTCTTCTAGCCAAACTCACAATGTCACCCGAGTCCTCAATTATAAATCGTTTGATTTTAATAAAGATGGTTATGATAATTATAGCAAGCTCTATGTTCATATATGGATTAAACTTCGCTTTTCTCATGGCAAGCTTTACACATGTTGCTCTCTTTGATGGAAAGTAAGCATCTAATTTGTCATTTGATAACCCTTTTTCATTTTTAATGCAGACACGAGTTCTCATTTTCAGTGACTTATTGATGATTCTTTTTCCATTTAATTTCTAAAAATATTAGAACAATTTGGAAAATGTGGAAAAGCACAACTAGTGCAGCCAAAGATCAATTTGGTGATGTGCACACGGGACTGATGAAGAAGAACTATGAAGCAGAACCTGAATGGTGGTTCCAGGCCATCCTGATTTCGACATTGGCCCTTTCCTTCTATGCTTTTGAAGGGTTTGATAGACAACTTCAACTTCCATGGTGGGGACTTTTACTAGCCTTTTTCATGGCATTCTTTTTCACCTTACCTTTTGGAGTAATTGCAGCCACAACAAACATGGTACATTTGAGTCCAAACACATTATTTGATTGTCAAATATGCAAAAAACAAAATAACAATTAAAGGGTTTCAATTTATTTACAATAACCATCCAAATTTTGTACACAAATAAAATGTCTCAATTTTACAGGTTCCAGGTCTCAATGTGATCTCAGAGTTGCTTATGGGGTATATGTATCAGGGAAAGCCTCTGGCTAATGTGACTTTCAAGATCTACAGCACTATCAGCATGGGAAAAGCCCTTGGATTTCTTAGTGACTTCAAACTAGGCCATTATATGAAAATCCCACCTAAATCCATGTTCATTGCCCAGGTAACTCAATTAATAGAGTTTCTGCTGTCCATCTATATATATGACTCATTTGTTTTAATTTTCTCAACATGTACCTTTAGTTGGTTGGAACTATAGTCGGTTCAACAGTCCAATTTGGCACAACTTGGTGGCTTCTAACATCTGTAGACAACATCTGCAACACAGCTGCACTGCCACAAGGGAGTCAATGGACATGCCCTGCTCAAGATGTTTTCTACAATGTTTCCATCATCTGGGGAGTTATCGGACCACTAAGAATGTTCGGGAAGCAAGGTATCTACCCTCAAATGAACTGGTTCTTCCTCATTGGCTTTCTTGCTCCAATTCCAGTATGGCTACTTTCGCACATATACCCCAAGAAGAAATGGATCAAGTACATACATGTGCCCATGATCTTGGGAGGTCCATTACACATGCCATATGCCAAAGCAGTTCACTACATGAGTTGGGCAGCTGTTGGAATTTTCTTCAACTACTACATTTACAGACGGTACAAGCAGTGGTGGGCC
Organism: Dimocarpus longan; assembly: GCA_022984855.1. Classification (NCBI taxonomy): domain Eukaryota; kingdom Viridiplantae; phylum Streptophyta; class Magnoliopsida; order Sapindales; family Sapindaceae; genus Dimocarpus; species Dimocarpus longan. The sequence continues at coordinate 24,454,496 of CM041014.1, forward strand.
AGACACACCTACATCTTATCAGCTGCTTTAGATGCTGGTGTTGCCTTCATGGGAGTTTTCCTGTTTTTCGCTCTTCAATCTCATAACATTATTGGACCAGAATGGTGGGGTTTAGAAAATTCCGATCATTGTCCATTGGCTAAATGCCCTATAGCACCCGGTATCGAGGTCCCAGGATGCCCCGTGCTCCAATGAGCATCCATCACAAACACCCCAAGCACATTTTCATTTTGAAATTTCCACATGAAAATGATGTAGAATTCGCTCTGGATAAATTTTATATATAAATCTATTGTTCATTCTCTTCTAAGTGTAGAACAACTTAAAGTGTTAGATCCTTGTTAGCTTCATAGATTTTGGCCACATTAGAAACATCTCAATGAGCTTGAAAATGCAACGTGTTCTCAACAACATCTCCACTTTTGATCAACTGGGTTGTCATTATCTTGCACTGCAAAAACATCTCTCTGCAGCATTTTTCAAACAGCCTATCACTCACAAGACACATGCAAGCTGACGACCTTGTTATAGAAAAAAAATTAAATTTTGATCGAAACCCAACTGAGATTTTTGGTTTTGGTGAGGTGGGTGTGGGAACTCGTTTGAGCTCAAATGGATCCGTTTGAGGTGATTTGAAGTGAATTGAGTGAGCTCCAACGTAAAGTTTGAAACTGGTTTTGGCGGTTTCTGTTATTTCCTTTGTTAACTTGTTTAACTGATTCCGGGTCAAATGAACCAGCTGTGATGGGCGGGTAACGACCCTATTAGAGGATATGCGAAAGTGGGCTCATTAAATAGAGTTGAAACCGGGTTAAACTGATTTAAGAGAAAATGCATAAATTGACCCATTTGGAGAGGTGAGTTGCAAAACTAACCTTTGTGTTTTAGTTAGTACAAAAAAGAGCATGAATGGACAAAAATAGCCTTAATGAAATGGGAGACAAAGAGCTAGAGCAAATTGATAGAAGCTGAACTGTTTTTGATGAAATTGTCTTCTCCCCCATTTGTAACCTCTCCCGACAAGCAGCGTCTCCGGCCTACTAGCTGTGCAGCAGTTTCCCCTCGTCGACCGGCTTCCATTCTATCACTTCCGATGGCGAACATATCTTCTCACTTCTCACGACCAACCTCTCTTTTCACTTCCTAATCTCTCACGCCAAGTAGCTGTGCTGCAGTCTCCACCACCGGCCTTCCATTCTGTCACTTCTGACGACCAACATCTCTTCTCACTTCCTACTGCCAAACTCTCTTATCACTTCCCACGGCCACCCTTTGTTGACGCTGCAGCTCTTTTTCTTGACAGTCCATCAAACTGATCTTGTGGAACCACCATCTCCGACTCCCGCCTCTGGGTGCACACAAAGCTCTTGCTGTCTACCATGCTTATATCTTTGTCTTCATCTCGACCACCACCACTACCCACCGCCTCGTACTCCACGTTGTAGTCTTTCTTGTTGTCCAGCTCCTCCACTTCTTCCTTCTCCATGTTATAATCGCCACCGTCCGCATCACATTCGTCGGGTTGAAAGCCATTTTAGTGCTGTTGAAAGAGCAAGATTTGCAGGTCTAATACCTTATGGGTTGTGGCGGTTTGACATATTTTGTGTGTAGTTTTATGAGTATAATTAGAATGTGAAAGTTATTGTATTGGGAGTTGTCATTAGTGAATTTATAATTGAATTTGAGAGTGGGATTTGTAATAGAGGCTGACAATCGAAGTTTAAAGGCAAAGTCTGAATGTTTGAATGTTGATAATCCAAATCTTTTGTAAAGTAACCCAACTGGATTGGGATTCCCAACCTCGAGGTTGGGATTTTCGACCTATCCCAACCTGTAAGTTGGGAATCCCAACTTCGAGGTTGGGAATCTCAATCTTAATTGAACATTTTCAACCTATCCCAACCTGTAAGTTGGGAATCCCAACTTCGAGGTTGGGAATCTCAATCTTAATTGAACATCTAAAGTTGGGATTCTCAATCTACAGGTTGAGAATCTCAATTTGGATATTTACTTAAGGTTCTGATTCCCAACTTGAAGGTCGGGAATATAAACTTTGAAGTTGAGATTCCCAACTTTTAGGTTGGGATTTTCAACCATATAGTTGAGATTCACATTAGGAATCCCAACCTAAAAGTTGGGATTCCCAACTCTCTTGACGTCAGGCGCGGTCTAGAGGTGGGAATCCCAACCAAGGGTTGGAAATCCCAACCTTTGGGTTGAGATTTCCAACTTTTAGATTGGGATTCCCAATTTCTGAGTTGGAAATTCACCTTAGATCCCACCGAAAGTATGCAAATTTCGACCTTTGGGTTTGGAATTCATTTAAGGTTAGAATTCCCAATCTCTAGGTTGGAATTCCCAATCTGAAGGTTGGGATTCCTATCCTCAAGGTTGGGAATCACAACCTGGATATTTAATTAGGTTGAGATTCCCACCCTGTATGGTCAATCATGGTTGAGATTCCCAACCTGCAGGTTGGGATTCCAAACCTGCAGGTTGGGATGCAAGTAGGAATTCTTAATTAGAGAAAAATATCTATTCCTTCTCAAGTCCAAACACTTGGTTAGATGGGTTTGAGATTTAAAATGTTCAATTAGGTTAGGATTCCTAACATGTATAGTCAATCATGGTTGAGATTTCCAACCTAAGCGTTAAGATGAGGTTGGGATTCCCAACCTTCAGGTTGATAATCCCAACTTCTAGGTTGGGATTTTCAATTAGAATTATTGAGAAAAATATTTCTTTCCTCCTCTAGTCCAAACACTTGATTGGGTGGGTTTGGGATTTGATCTCATCTCACCTGCCAAATCCGATAAACAAACATGGCCTAGTTGAACTAAAGATTGATTTATGGACTTCAGCTCTAAAAATTGAAATGGATTTTAGAATGGTTAAGGAAATACATTATACAGTTCATATAAGAAGAAATAAAGTAGATTTTTTTTTTTTCACTCGCATTAGCAGCATCACCTTATATACCTCATACTATTAAATGGAGTATATTGAGAATAACATTTGTTGCAATCTAAATTAATTAAAATGAATTCACTTTTGCACTCACAGGCTAGGTAAAATAATGACGTAGCAAGTTATGGATAGATTTCTTCCAATGTCGTGGGAGCAATTACCTGAGCTATAATTTCTTTTTCTATTGTCATCGATTGCATACAAAAGAAACGAAAGAAGCAAAAAAACAAAGGAGAAAATTAAAATGTAAGTCAATTCCTCTTAATCATAATCATACTATTTCAATCAAATCAGTTTCGTCCTTTGGGTGTCTGGACACATCTTCCATTTCAAGCTCACCATCCACATCCTCTAAGATGCAATGACGCCTATCATTTGGAGTAACTGTACAAGTTTCTGACTCTCCAGAAGCACGTGTTTGCTCAATTGGTGATGCTTCACCAGCTTCCTTATAAGTGCTGCTTGGAAGATCTTCTTCATCATCTTCAAATACATGAGAAGATAAAAAGCCAGGCAGCTGAAATGTAGCATTACTGATACAAGAAGGCACAAAAAAGCAAATATACATGGAAGTTAGACCCCACTTCAACAAAGAAAAAATCAAAATCAAACAAGTGTTATAAAATCTCTTTAAGCTACACAACTTGAAAATTTACCAGCTGAAAAGAATAGAGAAAGTAAGTAATACCTGCCATACTCATCAACAAGCATCCCTTCCATTTCTCTGATAGGGTCATCTATAGCACGTTCTGCTCGAGATGGTCGCCTAAGGGAAAAGCCAGATGATGTATCATCATTTGAAATTCCAATGTCATCCATGTAAGCCTCAAAAGAGAATCAAGAAAAATTTTCCTTTCAAGCCACAAGCGCAAAACCTATTAAAGGCAAAAGATCATTAATCTTGAGATCAAGACTAGAGACTTCCAACAAGTAGAAGAGTTCAAATGACCTTAAGACATTGTCGACGATTTTCACGAGCCCCTGCCCCGGCTGGAGCAGCAACACCTAAAAGACGAGGCAATGCAGCTTGAACAGTAGGGACGTATGAAGCTCCCGCAATGCCTGAATAAAGGTAACACCACAAAGTACACAAAACATTAAGGGCTACACAAATCATAGTCAATCATTTAAACCAAAAAAATAAATAAATAAATAAATAAGGGGAATCAAACAACCAGTGCATATTACACTCAGTGTTTAAAAACTCGGCCGAGTTGGCCGAGTTCTCGCCGGGAACTCGCCGCTCGGCCTGCTTTCGAACCGAGAACCCCCAGATCGGGGGCTTCAACTCAGTTACTGTCCACAATCGGCCCAACTCGGGCCCAACTCAAGTCGACTCGGGCTGACTCGGCCCAACTCGGACCGACTAGGAATCGGTCTACTCGGTTTCCGAACACTCAGTCAGTCTTCAGTTCCGTTCTGTTCTGCTGCCGTGCTTCTTCTACCGCCGCGCTGCTTCTGCCGCGTTCTGTTCTGCATTTCTGCCTTCTGCCGTGTTGCTTCTGCCAATCCTGCCATCGCCGATCAACTTCTGCTGCGCTGTCTGCTCGTCGTCCTCCGTCGCTCCTTCCACCGCAGTCGCCGTCTCCGTGTGTGAAGTGAAGGAGAAGAAGAAGAAGACATGCAGATCGGATGCAGAAGAAGAAGAAAAAGAAAGAAATCAGATCTGAGACAGAGAGAAGTGAAATGAACAATATAATAAATTTAGTTATCAGAAAATATCCTTCAGTTTTTTAGTTTTTAGACAACATTACCCTTCTTTATTTCTCATTATTTCAAAAAAACCATCACACTTAATAATATAATCATTTTTATTATTTTCAATTAGCCCCTTCCTTTATGATATTTATAGTTTTTTATACTTTTTATAATTTTTACCAATTTTACCCCTCACCGAGTACTCCCCGAGTACTCGCCGAGTTGCCGAGTACTCGCAACTCGCAGCCTCGCCGATCCAGGTCTGAGTAGCGAGTTTTGGAACACTGATTACACTATAATATATAAATAATACTCGTAAATTGCCAAATTACCATAATACAACATTCTACGCCATTGGTAACAGTAACTACTAACTGATATCAACACCAAATTCAATTACAAAATGCCGCACAGAGCATTTTACTCATAATTTGCTTGCTGATAGGAACACTTAAATCATAATTTATGAGAAAAACAATAAGATATCATAGGTTATCCAAACAATAATTTTGGCAAAAAATAGGGCTGAGTGATACACAGAGGAGTGAGAGGGAGAACCTTTCTGATTATGTGAACATTGGGTGATTGAATCCACCAGAAAGAATAGGTCCACTTTACGATGACAACTAGATTCACTTTCCAACTTGTGGATGAGAAGTTCAACAAGCAAACCATCTATTGCAACATAACTTCAACAAGCAAACCATCCACCAAAATCACTTAAAAGGCCTGCCATCTATTGCAACATAACTTCAACAAGCAAACCATCCTACATGATACTACCGTATTATGTATTAAACTTTAACTTTAAAAGAACATCAACTCTTAACAATAGTTGACAGTTAGATGCATGCTTTCTAACCCTCACCAACCAACTAATACTGTCCCCATTTAAATGTTAAATGCATGCTTTCTAACCCTTGACAAATGATATTTGTCCCTATTGAATACAAAAAGAATGAAGACTATTTAATTTCACATTTAAAAACCAACTAGAAATTGATGAATTAATTATTTATTAAACTGCATTTGAAGCAAACATGATCATTAAATAATGAAATTTTTCAATTCTTAAAACTGAGTCGGACTGCCAAAAGCTAATTATCAAATGCTTGTCAACACAACATTAGATCCTCACCAACCACCATGATCCTCCCAGGGACACCTAAACTCCAATGGCATGCAATAGCGAAGCAAAATCGATGAATAGTTCTAGAAAAAACAGAGTCAGGCAAACCTATATAAGTACAAAAAAATACAGTTACAATCATCAATGCCAGTCAAACATAAAGACTGATCATTCTTCAGAAGAGTAAAATATGTACATATATATATATAGGAAATGTAATGAGTTTACCCATGGAGAATTTGGTACGAATTAAATCTTTATTCTCATTATAGGAAATGTCTATGGCTGCAAAAACCAAATGTACCATAGACACACCTTAGCTTCTAAAGAAGTTCTTAAGTCTCCCTTAACAGCACACAAATTAGAAAACAAGGTCGCCCATTTAACTACCTTCCTCAGCCTACCACTCAAATAGATGTGCTGACGTGCATTAGGACCATCTGGAACCTGTCTCTTTTCCATGGCATGGCTCCAAGCTCTTTCTGCCGTATAGAGAACCAGATGAAGAAACCTATTGCAAATCATATTACACTGATGTTAAACATGGGTAGGCTCTGAACTAAACAATATAAACCCTTTTCAGTGTCTTCAGAACAAAAGTGCTTTTATCCTGCAACCAAAGAGCATGAAAAAAAAAAATCACAGCCAAACCATCGGGAAAAAAAAACACACACACACACACACACACTTATAAAAATCAATTTCAATTACACAAACAGAATGTGAAGTAAACGAACTAACATCGTAGACAGTAATTTCAACAAGAATAACATAACCAACTTTGTCAGCAATCCTGGCATTGTAATCCTTACAAAAAGCCATGATATTTACACCCTTTAAACCAGCTTTATCAATCGAACCACTGCAAAACTCAACATAAATTGTCAATAAACAACGATAAAAATCACAACTTGAAACAAATAAGGTGGTGAAAAAGGTGAAGGGTAGTGGGAAAAACATACCCTTTTTGGCTCTTCCACCTTTGGGAGGAGGAGCCATGGCAATGACAGCTAGGAACCTAGGGTTTGAAGAGAGAAGTGGGGTTGGTTTGTTGTTGTTGTTGAACAAGAGGACACAAGTGTGGTTGGATGACAAGTTGATGGGTGGGGGAAAGAGAGAAGAGGAAAGCTTTGCATTGTCAAGAGACTTTGGAGGAAGAGAGGAGGTCAAAGTATGGCATCTGGATAAATAGGAAGCCATTGAATTGTTGAGAGAGTGAATGTGTGATAAACCAATAAGAAGAGAAGGTGGATTTTAGATCAGAGAAAATGACGTGCAACGGTGAGATGCGACGGTGAGAAGGTCGGACCGTGGGTTAGGATTTCTAGAGAGAGAATGTTAGCCAAAGGTTGGGAATAAAGAGAGTGAAATATTTGGCAGAGAGGGAGTGATCGAGACATAAAATGGGGTGAGTCATGGGCATTTTTGTCCAGAAAAAGGTATTGTGCAAAGCTTTTAAACAAAAAGGTCATTTGTCAAGAGGGTCATAGAAAATGGGTTAGTTTTCAACTAAACCCCTGATTTAATTGAATCCATTTAATAGAAACAGGTTTCCATCTTAAAACCTGAATGAAAAATTTTTTTATTTATATATAATCCTGTTATGGCATATGTTAACAACTAAAAGAAAAACTTTTATTTTTTGTATAATGGATTTTACTTACTCATTGGTTTGATAAAATTATTCATCTAAAACAATCATTAAATTAATTATAAAAATAATTATTGAAAAATATATAATACTTGTTATTGATAAATAAGGTTATCCAATCAGTAAGGTAACCAAAACCTTTGTATAATTTGGTTCTTTTTTTATTTTTAATGTTGAATATCTCCCTTAAACGAATATGTCAACAAAATGCAGTTATTTACACATAATTTGTAAATTAATTGTCCTTGTGTAAAATATATATATATATATATATTGTCAATAATATTATTCAAAGTCAAATATGTACTTTTCGAGATTTCAGTATATAAAAACAAAAAGAAAATAACTTTTTAAATTCTCAATAATCGAGCAGCATATAACACTTAGGTCAAAATTAGGTATAATAGTACTTATATTCAATTTTTGTCAAATTACACCCTTTTTTAAAATTTCAAATGACACTTGTCATTCTTATTCGTGATTAGAATTTAAATTCAAAATATCTTAAAGGGTAAAAAAAAAAGTCAATTTACATGTAACACAAAGCATTTAATGTTAAAAATTCTAATGCTAATTCCAAAAGTTTTATAATTACAGAACTACCAAAAGAAAAATGCTGAGACAACCTCATAATGTTCAACAATTACATACTTCAAACAGTTATCTTATTTTTTACTTTATAAACAGTAATCTTATTTTTTAGTGCCCATCTCACGTGGAAAGCAAAAGGATCACGGGTCTCCTTCCCATCTTTGTTTATCTATCGTGTGTACCTCTATATATATCTAATAATTTTACTATGAGTGTCTACTAACTTTAATTTTACTATGAGTGTCTACTAACTTTAAAAAATTAGGACGAAACAATTAAGTTCATTCATTATATTTAAATTAAATATGATGGATAATTTATTTTAAGAGAAATAATGTAATAGATAAATTTAATTGATTCGTCCTAACTTTTTATAATTATGAGACATTGATAGTAAAATTATTATATATATATAATGTATGGAGTATTTGATCATTTGTCTATTATAATGATTGTTGTTTGTTGGTTTGGTTAGCGTGGGAAGCCAGTTAGACTACTGGAGTTCAAAGTGTGAATCAACAGCAGTGCATGTGAGAGCATAAGTGAGTGATAATAATGTTAGAGTGAGGAAAAGATTAAAAGAGTGAGAAGTATAGTGAGAGAGAGAGAGTGCAAGTGTAGAAATCGCCCTCCCTCTTTCTTTCTCTTCCGTTTTTTTTCCTTTCTTTGATTTATTTTATCCTTCTTCTTTGAGAGAACTCTTGAGTGTTCCACGTTAGCTACATGTAAGATCCAAAGTGCTGTTCTTGTTGTGTGTGTTCATGAGTGTTCAAATGTAAGTTCTAGTGAGTTTGAGATAGCTTTTAGTGAGTTAAATCTAGCTAAGGTTAAGTTAGATCAAGTTGTGTATGTCTCTTCTTCTTCTTCTTCTTCTTCTACTCTTGTTTTCATAGTATAATTTATGATTATTTTATGTTTTAAACAACTAACCATTGTAGGTGTGACGTAGCAAGGGCAATTTTGACTTTTCCAACTATAAGACCATTCAAATGTTAAGTTGAATAACTATATGCATTGTTATTATACCAAAACTCGACTTAAGTTAGTACAACAAATATTATTGATATAAGTTATGGATAATATTCGTTCTTGTTTTCTGCTTACTAATAAGCTATTGAAAATTTATAATTATAGAACACAAACAAATTAAAGTCTTTGAGTACTTTCATCATTAATTCATTATGTAATAAATTAGTAGGACATTTAAGTATTTAACTAATTGTTATTGGCCTACTGGGTATAAAAGTGCTGTGGTCAATCTTCAACACTCAATAGCTCATTTTAGTTGGATAAGGCTAGCTATATAGTTATCCAATTGCTGTATATGTCAGCCACCCACTTCAGTCGAAAAGCTAGGCATATAAAGGTATCCAATATTGCATTATTGCTCCAACTTTTGCTTCTAGAGCGTTGACTGCACAAGTGTCTTTTGTGTTCTTAGAATTCAATTTGGAGTTCCCATGCAACCCACTTGTAGTCTTCACATGTGTCATCATGATGATTTTTGGCCCTCCTCTAAGAAAAGGACATGCCATAAGTAACAATAGTGCACAGAGATGATTTAGACCATGATTAGTTCCAAGAAATAAATTCATGGAAATTGAAACCTAGCAAGAAATAAATGCATGAAAACTGATTTTTGGTGGAAACACTAACCAAATGATGTCTCAGTGTCTCACACATATTAACTGGCTTACAAAGTAGAATATTTTACTTGATTTTGTTTGTTACATCAAGAATATAAGCTTAAAGATTTTAGTGCCATAAAGTTGAAGTTTGTGCTAAATTACCAAAAAAAAAAAAAATCTTAAATTTAAACCGTAATGACGTGACATATAAACTGTACCTACCGCATCACTCATCAGAATATTTCATCTTTTATATTGTATTGAAAATTAATATATCATATCATTTGATCATAAATTTTTGATAAGTTTGGTAGACAATCTACTTTTACTCTTTATTTTTAAAGGTTGTAAGCATATATGTGGAAATGTTATCCATTAAGTCTTGAGGTCTTGATTGATTGAGAGTGATGGAAGAGTAATTGAAAATATTATATATATATATATAATGAGCATTGCAATTTCTGCCAAGCAGAGGAGGAAGATGGGAAGTTATGGGGATGATGAAGTTCCTAATTCCAAGTCACTGGAGAAGCTTCAAACTAGTATTGAACTAAATGGTAAAACTCTGTGTCAATGCCTCCCTAAGATGTTCCAAGTAGATTTATAAATATTAAAACAATGCCTGTAGGTTGCAGTATAAGATTGGATGGAGAAACTTGTTATAGAGTGATATAAATTATGTACTCAACAGTTTACTGATCATGCTGTCAATTTGATTATGCAGGAGATAATGAAATTGCTGATAGTCCAATTGAGGAAGTTAGGCTCACGGTTCCTATCACGGATGACCCCTCACTGCCAGCTTTAACATTTCGGACGTGGGTGCTGGGAATACTATCATGCTGCCTTCTTGGCTTTGTGAACCAATTCTTTGGTTATCGCCAGAATCACCTACATGTTGGTTCAATTTCAGCTCAAATTCTCGTTCTTCCAATAGGAAAGCTAATGGCTGCAACTCTTCCATCGAAACAAATACACCTGCCGTTCACAAAATGGTCATTTTCATTGAATCCAGGGCCGTTCAATTTGAAAGAACACGTGCTGATCACCATTTTTGCAAGCTGTGGAGCCGGGGATGTTTCTGCAGTAAGCTTAATTACAATTGTCAAGGTTTTCTACCACAGGAGCTTGAATCCGGTTGCAGCCACTTTGCTAGTACAAACTACTCAGGTACATTATATATTTACTTGGACTTGTATGGTACAAACCACTTGTCTAGGACACTGAGCTTTTCCATCTAAAAATAATGCTACACATGTCACCATTGAAAGGAAACCAAGAAGAAAAATTGTCTCTTCATGTCTTATTGATTGAAAATAAAAGTAAAATCATGTACTACTGTATAGAAAGGAAATGGCCAAGAGCTTACCTTTTCCTGTTTCTGATGAAATTCAGCTGCTTGGGTATGGGTGGGCTGGTTTATTCAGAAAATACCTTGTTGACTCCCCTTACATGTGGTGGCCATCAAACCTGGTCCAAGTCTCTTTGTTCTGGTACTAATATCTCTCTCATACTAGAAAAAAACATGCCATAAATGTGAAATGCAGAGTAAGTTTATAATTTTGAAATACTGATAAACAATGCAACGGCAGGGCATTACATGAAGAAGAAAAGAGAACAAGGGGCGGACTAACTAGGCTGCAATTCTTCCTCATTGTTTTTACATCGAGCTTTGCTTACTATGTTGTGCCAGGCTATCTATTTCCTTCACTGTCTGCTCTCTCCTTTGTTTGTTGGATATGGAAAGACTCAATCACAGCCCAGAAGCTTGGCTCAGGCCTCCAAGGCCTTGGCATTGGCTCCTTCAGCCTTGACTGGTCCACTGTTGTTGGCTTCTTGGGAAGTCCCCTACCCACACCCTTCTTTGTCATTGCCAATATCTTAGTTGGCCTTTTTTTGTTTCTATATGTCCTAATTCCCATTGCCTATTGGTGTAATGCATATGAAGCAAAGCGTTTCCCTTTATTATCTCCACACACCTTCGACTCTAGTGGGCAAATTTACAACATTACCCGAGTCATCAATGAGAAAGCATTTGATCTTAATATAGTTAACTATGATAAGTATAGCAAACTCTACATTAGTATCATGTTTGCCTTCATATATGGATTGAGCTTTGCATTTCTAATGGCTAGCCTTTCACATGTTGCACTTTTTGAGGGAAAGTAAGCACCTAGTTTCTCATGGTATAACTTTTTTCTCTTTTGCTAATGACATGGTATTGATTGCCTTCATTAAATGTCTAAAAACAATTAGAACAATCTGGCAAATGTGGAAAAGAACAACTACTGCAGACAAAGATCGGTTTGGTGATGTACACACAAGACTGATGAAGAAGAACTATAAAGCAGTACCTCAATGGTGGTTCCATGTCGTCCTGATGTTGACATTGGCCATTTCCTTCTGTGCTTGTGAAGGATTCAATAAACAACTTCAACTTCCATGGTGGGGACTTCTACTAGCTTGTGGCATGGCATTATTTTTCACCTTACCATTCGGAGTTATTAAGGCCACAACGAATAAGGTATGTCTGAGCCTAGACACATTATTCTACTATCAAATATGCAAAACAATTAGCAGTTATAAACTATGAGAGCTTCAAATTTTTTTCAAATAACTGCAATTTTGTGTATAAAATCACATGAGAACTGATTTTAACTTGCAGGGTCCAAGCCTCAATGTGATTTCAGAGTTAATTATTGGATACATGTACCCTGGAAAGCCTCTAGCTAATGCAACTTTCAATATCTATAGCACTATCAGCATGCAACAGGCACTCAGGTTTCTCAGTGACTTCAAACTCGGTCATTATATGAAAGTTCCACCCAAATCCATGTTCATTGTTCAGGTAATTCAATTATTTATATAGTTTATGCTATTCATTTATATAGATATATATGACTAATTTGTTTGAATTTTGTTCAACATGTACCTTTAGTTGGCTGGAACCATAGTTGCTTCAACTGTCCACTTTGGTACAGCTTGGTGGCTTCTGACATCTGTTGAGAACATCTGTAACACAGCTTTGCTGCCGGAGGGGAGTCAATGGACATGCCCCAGTCAAGATGTTGCATACAATATTTCTATCATCTGGGGAGTTGTTGGACCACTCAGAATGTTCACAAAGAATGGTATCTACCCTGAAATAAACTGGTTCTTCCTCATTGGTCTTCTTGCCCCGGTTCCAGTGTGGCTGCTGTCCCGCAAATACCCTGAGAAGAAATGGATCAAGCATATACATGTGCCCATGATCTTGCACGGTCCATTGCACATGCCATCAGCTAAAGTAGTGCACTACACGAGTTGGGGAGCTGTTGGAGTTTTCTTCAACTACTACGTTTACAGAAGGTTCCAGGAATGGTGGGCTAGGCATACCTACATCTTATCAGCTGCTTTAGATGCTGGTGTTGCCTTCATGGGAGTTTTCCTTTTTTTGGCCCTTCAATCTGGTAATATTAATGGTCCAGAATGGTGGGGTCTGGAAAATTCCGACCATTGTCCATTAGCTAAATGCCCTACCGCACCAGGAATCAAGGTCAAAGGCTGCCCTGTGCTTTGATATATATTTTCATTAGAAACTCCCCTATCACCAGATGCATAGAGTCGTTATATGCTGTACAGTAGTATGGTGTCAAAAGGTGTTGTTTTTCTGCTGAATGGACATGAAACATCAGACTGATAAATTGGTGGAACTTGTAAGTTATTTTGTGTTGGTAAACAAAATAACATCATTCCAATTACTTTGCAACAATTAAACCAATTCCTCCTATCCTTGAATTACTTAAATCAGTTTAAAACCAGCATGATAATCCTTGCAAACTTGAAGATTCTTCATAATTGAAATATCAGTGTTCTACCACACGTCCATTATTCTAAAATTTAGAGCCATACAGAGTTCTTCGCCATTGATCTCTTTTCCATATGAAGAACAACGAATGTGTTTGGTACATATCCTTCTAAATTCATCTCACTTATAGTCTTTTTAAAGTGCAATTATCTACACGGAAATTAGGAGAGTCAACATGAAAAATTTCAAATTGATTATCCAATAGAGTACCATGCCAATAACCACATTTGAAGAATTTAATCTCATGTAAATACTTTTTCTAACAATTAAACCATTTCTTAGATAACAAAATCCGATTGCAGCATCACCATCACCAATGCTATCATATCATGGGTCACATATATAACAAATCAGTGGTATTAGTCATGCCACATTTCCTCCAAAAACCATACCCTCATAATCAACTACATAATCTAACTTGGTTACAGTCATCTTCCACAACACAACGAATCACTGCAACATTTCATGAAACAACAACCTGGCATCACCATCTCCTCCACAAAGTACTTTCAAGTTCACAATCTGTGTTCTGCCAAAAACAAATTCAATCAAAACCCACCTAGGATTCTTGATTTGGTGATGTGAGCATGAACTCGTTTGAGCTCAAAGGGATAGTTGAATGCCGTAGAAAAGATCCATTTTGAGGTGATTTAAATTGAACAGTGAGAGGTTAAATTGTTTTTTGGTGGTTTTAATTATCTCTGATTTGTAACTGAATTAACCGAATCTGAGTTTAATATATAACCAGTTTAAATTCGTGAATATAACCCATTTTAAGGATACATGAATCACACAACTAAAAATAAAACAAAAATGAGGTTTTGGATATCATTTACTCTCTATTTTTAATCTATAAAACAAGAACAATGTTTTTCAAATTAATATTGAACACCCCCTTAACTAGTCACTTCAAGCATTATCTGCCTTTTTCAAAATATAAATAAATAAAATTTCTTGTGCAAAATTATAAAATAAGATATAAATTAGTCTCATTCACCAATTGATATCAAACATGTCAGAAATCGAATTATCGAAATCTACACTATTTAGAGATTTACTCACATAAATGGAAGACATTACTTTTATAATCCTATGGAGAAAATTTTCTATATATGCTAGTAAATACATACTGTGGGATTTGAACCACGTCACTTATATCAACAGCAAGATTTACACCACTTGGGCTAATAGGAGATACACTAGTCAAATTTTTTCTATTCTTTTCTGTCACGGACTACAGGATGTTTTGTAAACATCAATGCTATCACAGCATTGCACAAACATCATTCTAGAATTATTGCAAGTAGCAAGAAGAGAAACCACATACCATATCTTATCATAATTGTGATCTTCGATAATATTTTCCAATGACAATGCCCATCCTTTCATTTATCACCTCCTCATTTCTGGTCCAATCTGTGGGCTTTTGTAATAGAATTCCTGCCCATCCTTTACAGCTTGCATCAGTTTGGATTTTTTTTATTGGAATGGCTTTAACGCTAGAGAGGACAAAGTGTGACGTAGATACAAATCTCTATCAACTCAAAATAAACATTTGCTTATAGGCCTGCATCAGTTAACCCATCTAGTCATTCTATTGTAATTTGAGTGCGTATTTAACAATGAAGAAAATGCAGACTTAGATGTGAAATTTACTTGGAAGCATCTGCAGACAACGACCAAAACACAATACTTTTCCGTGAAAATCAAGGAATTGGAGATTCAAACAAGTATATTCACATATGATAGGCATTGCATATTTTGAGAGAGAGACCAGTTACCAAATGAAATTGATTTAGAATCTAATTAACTGTGCAAGTCATATTCTGACAATTATGAAGAAAGTAGATAAACTAAGTGGATATCTCCATCTCAAGAAAGACAAAAACACATGTTGTCATGCATTATGATTAAAATGTCAAGAGGAGAATAATTACAAGCTTGAATGGGAAAAGGTGAGCTAGTGGTGAGCACTTATCAATAAGTGCATTAATCATGACGTATAAATCATGAGATTCTAAAACATGAATATCAAAGTTGTTCTGTCTCAAAGCTGTCCAAAGAAGTCGTACCTAGCATCAAAAGGCCTACTTCTCATACCAGTTATAAAAAAAACATCAACAACAAACAATAAACCAATTGTTTTTTTTTTTTAATTTAAAAAAAAAAAAAAAAAAAAAAAGATGTTATTTAAATCTGGAACCAACCTGTTCTTCCAATAGAGTCAGTCTTTCCTCAGCACGCAACGAATCATCCTACATTTGAAGATTATACAAAATCATGTCGTACAACATCTATAAGAACCTCTACATACACACATATATAAACGAAATTTTACAAGCGATATCAAAGTAACCTTGATTTTTAAAAGAAGAGATTGGAGATGGTGAATCTTTTAGTAGTCATGTCATCAATAAGCTGGTCGCGTTCCCTGATCAACTCATTTTTTTCATTGATTTTAAGGATGCTTTCCTCGACCACAGATTCTGTTATAACAACGAGCCAAACCCGAACAAACAACACCATTTCTACATGTATTGTAGTCAAGGAGAAGGAGAGATTAGATTTGCTCACCTAATCGAGCGAATCGGAGCCTGGCTTCTTTAAGGTGAGTTGGAAGACACTGAAACCTGTAACAACTATGTTGCAGTGTGATAACGTTGATCACAATTCACAACATGAGAAACATGTACCCATACAATACAATGTTTGAAAGATTTAACAGTGGTTTCTATTTTGTAAGTTAAGTCTCCACGAGAGGTATTCAATCTCTACAACTGCTATTGTTAATTTAACATGAAACACCTAACCTTAAGTTTCTATATAATCATATGCTATTGTGAATTTCCATGTGCCTTTTAATGACCTCTTCTCGTGACTCTAAGCACCTTCCTCCACCTTTCTGACTCTTCTCATTTTTGTGAAAATTTTTCAAATTTGATACAATTTATTAGACCGACTAATGATCACAATTATAATAGAGAGGTTTTGTCTTAGAACTATGTATTTTAATCTAAACAATGTGGACACCAACAAACATTGATCATATAATTTTGGAACAAGGGCTGGCCCTGAGCATGTGTGGGAGTTGCGACTACCCCGGCCTCCAAATTTTGGAGCCTCAAATTTTACAAAATTTCAATTTTTTTCTATAATTAGTTTATAAAGTCAATATATAATTAATATTTCACTTAACATTCATGTTGTTTATTTGATATCTGAGTTCGAACCCCCACACGATTTTCTTTTTCTTGTTTTTCTCATTTTTTGAAAAAAAATGGTGGTGGGATTTCCTTTTTATTGTTTTTCTCATTTTTTTCAAAAAACATAATGGTGCCCACCATTAGGTTCCTTTTTTTTTTTTTTTTTTATTTGAAAAGCATTTCTAACATCGGAAGGACCTTAATATTGACACATTTCATTCATATATAAAGAAGCTCATTTTGGTTTTTCATACTTATAGGTCTCTAAAATATAAGGACCGGTACTGTTTGAAACTTGTATAATTAAAATTACCTGTAGGTGATGTATAAAAACCCATAAGAATTACAAAGTTAATTTCAACGCCACAGGATGTTTGTTTACATAACAACTAGTTTTATGATTATTTGGACTAACTTTTACATTCGATAAAGCCTCCATAACAATTATATTACACAAGTCACGTAAAAATTTAAGCATACTCAATTTTACTAATCACTAAGTTAACTAGGCAGCACATACGGGAACCCACAAGATCTTTTACTAATCAAACAACTTTATCTTCATATCTACTATAGATTATAAAGATAATGAGATTTTAATTTCATATATTTTACTATGTTGCTATCATTGGTAGACAATTGCTCGGTCTAATTTAATCATATACAATGAAAACCACATCTACTTTTCATCACAACATAACCATATTCAATACATACTTTATTGATGTTTTGATTCCCTAATTGAATTATCATATTCTTTTAAACATCAATAAATGTGTTTTATGCATGAACATATACTGGCTAAGAAGGACTTTGAGCAGAGTTCAACTAACATATTCATCATTTAAGGGGACTTTATTACAATGCAACATAAAACTGAAACAACAACTGTGTAGAAACCAACAATCCACATGGATCAAGCTTACACACATTCCCATGATCTTGGGAGGTCCATTGGGCATGCCATCAGCTTAAGCAGTGCACTAGTTGAGTTGGGGAGCTGTTGGAATTTTCTTCAACTACAATGTTTACTTCTGGTTCAAGCAGTGGTAGGCTACGCACACTTACGTCTTATCAGCAGCTCTTGATGCTGGTGTTACCTTCATGGACATTTTAATTTATTTCACTCTTCAGTTACACAACATTATAGGTTCAAAATGGTGGATTTTAATGTAAAAATTTATTTATATATTATCATTTCAAACACATTTTTTTTGGAGACTTATAAAGTAAAAACAAAAAATGATTTTTGCAAAATTCTCAATATTTGAGAGAAATTCTATTTAACGTATTTAAAAATCAACTTCCAACAAACAAATGAGTCGGATACTTTTACTTTGAAAATTTTTTGTTTTAAGAATTTTCTCTTACAAAACCATTGCACATAATACAAGTAGATAGTACAATCTTCAATTTCTAAAAATTTTCTAGAGTAATAAATCTCAACTGTTACTTGCCTGCACCCATCAAATGCATCCAACAGGAAAAATACAACATGCAGATTTTGAAATTTCCATTGGGGAAGAACTCATATATTGTCTCTCATATTGTGTCCAAGTTGTTTTGTCAATATCAATTACTTCATTTCTACTGGAATTATTAGCAATAACAAGAAAGAAAGACAAAAACACCACATCTTGTCACAACTGCCAGCCTCCAACATTTTCCAACGACAAAGATTCCACATCTTGCCTATTTTTTCTATTTATTTCTGCTTTGTATGACAAATCTTTTGTGACATTATATAAATAGAGGAGAAAATGTCTGACAGAAGAAACAATAACAAGCTACCAAAATTCAGCCTGACATATAGGCCTGCATCTTTCTTGCCAACTCAATTTTCGGATTTAAAAATAATGAAACGTATTCAAGACTGAGACACAAAAATATTCAAGAGAATAACGAAAACTCTATTTTGTCTAGTTCGATACAAGTAGGATATTTTTAAGGAATATCTCTTACTGTCTTAGCTAAGATACAAATAAACTAGTTGACTAAAAAATTTTTTAGTAATATGGGTCGAAGTTTTAAAAATTTATGTAAAATTTATTTAAATTTCTCTTGTGGGCTCTTAAAAATTTCAAACACATGTATGTCTTAGTGAAGATACCAAAATATTAGCATGGCAATAACAAAAGTAACAATAATACATAAACATGACTTAAAAATAAATGCACTAGAACTGATTTTTTTTTCCCACTCCCGCAATAATATTCCTCATTGGCTTACTATGGTCTATGTGAGATATTATAACTGATTTTGTCAGTCGCATCAAGCATATAAGCTTAAAGATTCTAATGCAATGAAGTACCTTTGGAGAAGAAAGACAAGCATATAAGCTTAAAGATTTTGTCAGTTTTGTGTACTAACAAACGATACCTTTGGAGAAGAAAGACAAGTACATATTTTGTTTTTAAGTGTTGTAGGCAAGTATATGTACAGCTATTGAGCAATGCCAATTTCTGTCAAGCAGAGGAGTAACATGGGAAGTTATATTGAAGATGAAATTCCTAAATCTAAGTCACTGCAGAAGGATCAAACTAGTATTGATCTAAATGGTAAAACTCTGTCTCATTTCCTCTCTAAAATGTACTAGGTTTATATATCAAAATGAAAACAAGGCCTTTAGGTTGAACTACAAGATTGAATGTAGAAATTTAATTGTTGGGAGATATACTCACATGTTACCATTCATGTTGTCAATTTGATCGTGCAGGAGATAATGAAGTTGACGATTGCCCAATCGAGGAAGTTAGGCTCACAGTTCCAATCACAGATGATCCCTCAATGCCAGCTTTAACCTTTCGAACATGGTTGCTGGGGATGATATCATGCCTCTTTCTTGCCTTTGTGGACCAATTCTTTAGTTATCGCCAGAATAGTCTGTACGTTGGCTCAGCTTCAGCACAAATTCTCGTACTTCCAATGGGACGGCTAATGGCTGCAACTCTCCCAACTAAACAAATACAAGTCCCATTCACGAAATGGTCATTTTCACTGAATCCAGGCCTTTCAGCTTGAAAGAACATGCATTGATCACCATTTTTGCAGCCTGTGGAGCAGGTGGTTCTGCTGCAGTAGGCATTATTACAATCGTCAAGGCCTTCTACCACAGAAATTTGAATCCAGTGGCAAGCATGTTGCTAGTGCAAACTACTCAGGTACAATATATATTTGTCTTACTTTCTGACTAATTCATAATGGCATTCAGCTTTTTCACATGTCAAAATTAATGCTACAACATGTCGCTGCTGGATTAAAACAAAGAACAAAGGCATTTTTCTTCAATTCTTATTAAAGTATCGATACAACTTAGCAGGACACGCTAGTTTAAAAAAAAAAAAAAAAAAAAAAAGGAAGAAGAGGTATTCTCTCCTGTATAACAGAAAATAGTTAATAGGTTACTTTTTCTTTTTTGTTATATGAAATTCAGCTGCTGGGGTATGGGTGGGCTGGTTTGCTCAGAAAATACCTTGTCGACTCCCCTCATATGTGGTGGCCCTCAAACCTCGTCCAAGTCTCGTTGTTCCGGTACTAATATCTCACTCCTAGTGACGCAAAACATGCCAGTAACTTCATAATTTGTAATAATGACATAGAATTCAACTGCAGGGCATTACACGAAGAAGAAAAGAGAACAAGGGGGGGACTGACTAGGCTGCAGTTCTTCCTTATTGTTTCTATAACAAGCTTTGCTTACTATATTGTTCCAGGCTATCTTTTCCCCTCACTGTCTGCTCTCTCCTTTGTTTGTTGGATATGGAAGGACTCAAACACAGCCCAGAAGCTTGGCTCAGGTCTCCAAGGCCTTGGCATTGGCTCCTTTGGCCTTGACTGGTCCACTGTTGCTGGCTTCTTGGGAAGTCCCCTTGCCACACCCTTCTTTGTCATTGTCAATACTTTAGTTGGTGTTTTCCTCTTCCTCTATGTTCTTATACCCATTGCTTACTGGTCTAATGTATATGAAGCTAGAAAATTTCCCTTATTTTCCATGCACACTTTTGACTCTTCTGGCCATACTTACAACGTCACCCGAGTCCTCAATTATAAATCGTTTGATTTTAATAAAGATGGTTATGATAATTATAGCAAGCTCTATGTTAGTGTCATGTTTGCGTTCATATATGGATTAAACTTCGCTTTTCTCATGGCAAGCTTTACACATGTTGCTCTATTTGATGGAAAGTAAGCATCTAATTTGTCATTTGATAACCCTTTTTCATTTTTAATGCGGACACAAGTTCTCTTTTTTAGTGACTTATTGATGATTTCTTTTTCCATTTAATTTCTAAAAATATTAGAACAATTTGGAAAATGTGGAAAAGCACAACTAGTGCAGCCAAAGATCAATTCGGTGATGTGCACACAAGACTGATGAAGAAAAACTATGAAGCAGTACCTGAATGGTGGTTCCAGGCCATCTTGATTTCGACATTGGCCCTTTCCTTCTATGCTTGTGAAGGGTTTGATAGACAACTTCAACTTCCATGGTGGGGACTTTTACTAGCCTTTTTCATGGCATTCTTTTTCACCTTGCCTTTTGGAGTAATTGCAGCCACAACAAACATGGTACATTTGAGCCCAAACACATTATTTGATTGTCAAATATGCAAAAAGCAAAATAACAGTTAAAGGGTTTCAATTTATTTACCATAACCATCCAAATTTTGTACACAAATAAAATGTCTCAATTTTACAGGTTCCAGGTCTCAATGTGATCTCAGAGTTGCTTATGGGGTATATGTACCAGGGAAAGCCTCTGGCTAATGTGACTTTCAAGATCTACAGCAGTATCAGCATGGGAAGAGCCCTTGGATTTCTTAGTGACTTCAAACTAGGCCATTATATGAAAATCCCACCTAAATCCATGTTCATTGCCCAGGTAACTCGATTAATAGAGTTTCTGCTGTCCATCTATATCTATGACTCATTTGTTTTAATTTTCTCAACATGTTCCTTTAGTTGGTTGGAACTATAGTCGGTTCAACAGTCCAATTCGGCACAACTTGGTGGCTTCTAACTTCTGTAGACAACATCTGCAACACAGCTGCACTGCCACAAGGGAGTCAATGGACATGCCCCGGTCAAGATGTTTTTTACAATGTTTCCATCATCTGGGGAGTTATCGGACCACTCAGAATGTTCGGGAAGCAAGGTGTCTACCCTCAAATGAACTGGTTCTTCCTCATTGGCTTTCTCGCTCCAATTCCAGTATGGCTACTTTCGCACATATACCCCAAGAAGAAATGGATCAAGTACATACATGTGCCCATGATCTTGGGAGGTCCATTAGGCATGCCATCTGCCAAAGCAGTTTACTACATGAGTTGGGCAGCTGTTGGGATTTTCTTCAACTACTACATTTACAGACGGTACAAGCATTGGTGGGCTAGACACACCTACATCTTATCAGCTGCTTTAGATGCTGGTGTTGCCTTCATGGGAGTTCTCCTCTTTTTCGCTCTTCAATCTCATAACATTATTGGACCAGAATGGTGGGGTTTAGAAAATTCCGATCATTGTCCATTGGCTAAATGCCCTATAGCACCAGGTATCGAGGTCCCAGGATGTCCCGTGCTCCAATAAACGTCCATCACGAACACCCCAAGCACCTTTGCATATTGAAATTTCCACATGACAAAGATGTAGAATCCGCTCTGGATAAATTATATAAATATATTGTTCTTTCTCTTCTAAGTGTAGAACAAATTAAAGTGTTAGATCCTTGTTAGCTTCATAGATTTTGCCCACATTACAAATATCTCAATGAGCTTGAAAATGAAACATGTTCTTAACAACATCTCCACTTTTGATCAACTGGGTTGTCATTATCTTACACTGCAAAACATCTCTCTGCGGCATTTTTTCAAACAGCCTATCACTCACAAAACACATGCAAGCTGACGATCCTGTTGTTGAAAAAAAATTAAATTTTGATCGAAACCCAACTGAGATTTTTGGTTTTGGTGAGGAGGGCGTGGGCTAGTTTGAGCTCAAATGGATCCGTTTTAGGTGATTTGAAGTGAATTCAGTGAGCTCCAATGTAAAGCTTGAAACTGATTTTGGCGGTTTCTGTTATTTCCGTTGTTAACTAATTTAACTGATTCCGGGTCAAAGGAACCAGCTGGGATGGATGGGTAAGGACCCTATTAGAGGATACGCGAAAGTGGGCTCGTGAAAGAGAGTGGAAACCCGGTTAAACCGATTTAATCGAATCCAGTTTAATAGAAACAGTTTTCCATCTCAAAACCTGAATGAAAAAAATTTATTTATTTATATATAATCCTGTTATGACAGTTGTTAACAACTAAAAGCAAAATTTTCATTTTTTGTGTAATGGATTTTGCTAACTTATCGACGTCTGAATCCGATCGACCCAAAATCCTTAACCTAATACTGCAATCAACGCAAAACAAGAGCAAAAACAAGAGAAAGGGAAGAGGATGATCAATATGCAAAGAGGTTTTTACGTTATTCAGCCCAAAAAGATGCTTACGTCTATGACCGTTTCTCTGGTTATTTTGGCAGAGTCACAGTATATTATTTCTATCTATTTTCTCTTCGTTACAATGAGCTTTCAACCCTTATTTATGGCGTAGGGTGATACAGTTTGAGTACAACGTAAATAAGAAAGAATTTAACATTAATTACACTTCCACAATCGCGTCCAAAATTTTAGAGATTTGATCCCACCAAATTAGAAAATTGATTTTATTTTCAATTGTAGTTGACTCCTCTTCAATTTAGTCTGTTACCTTTCTGTAAAGATTCCATTAATGCACATTACGATCTGCAAGCTGCACCTCGCTCTGGGTGATCTGGAGCTAAATATTAGACGACCTTGACCATAGTTGATCAACGTCTTGAGAACTGCAACAGTAAATTAAGAACTCGTTTTTGCGAGCTAGACGCCCTGAGGTCAACGAACTGAAAGATTTGTTAAACGCGAACTGGACGTTGGTGATCTGGGCTTTGTCTATTAGATCGGTCCATTAGACCAATTTGTTGGGTTTTTACCAGCCTATTTATGTTGTCCCAAATTTACCCACAATATAACTTATTAATTAGGTAAAGTTATTCATTAATAATAATCATTAGTTTGATTATAAGGATAAGACTTAAATCCTTGAATTTTTAGGATCAAAGAAAGTACTTAATCACTTTTACTAAGAAGTGATGTGTCAATTCCATAAACCCTTCTTAGGCTATCGTTTAGTTATTGGTACAAGTCTTGTGACTTAATTTAAGTTGTAAATCAAAAAGTTCTAAAAAGTTAAAAACAAATGCCCATAAGGGATGGTAATTGTATAATAAATATTGAGAATGACATGTTCATTGGCATTGTCAAGATTTAAATAAAAATAGGTTTCCTCCAAAACATATCTCTACCTTTACTTTAGGGTCAATTAAGCTCCATAGTGGAATGAATTGACACTTGTGGAGATCAACAATTTCCTAGTCAAGTAAATTGCAACCACAGGATTTGATTTGTTTTATTTTTCATTTTTAAATTACGCAACCGTAGAGAAAAAAGCTTTTGTAGAATAGGGTATATCATGTAATTTATACATTAGTCCTATAAATTCATTTCGCTTATATATTAAGGTATAAATTAAAATTTAAATCACCATCATAATTGATTTAATATTTTGTACTGCATAGCACAAGTTTATTAAGCTTACATGCAAATATGGTGGTATAATCCAAGCATTCTTGTAACCGCGACTTTTCTTTAGCCTCTTCGATGTGTCCGAGTTGTGGTGGTTGTAACAATTACAAATTCAAAGAAATTTCGATTACTATCTTTCGAGCCCAGACCAAGGCAACAAGTCATGGGGCTTTACTTCAGTTTTGGAAGGTAAAAGCCAAAAAAAAAGAAAATCCTTGACTTGTTGCACCCAGCTAACCTTAATCGTGCATGGCATGCTGGACATGTTAGGCATAGATTCCAACATTTGATTTGAGATATTTGATGAATTTGTGATGATTGATAGCTAACAGCTTCTAATCATCTGTTATTGATAAAGATGTTTTTTTCAAAGGCTATTTCAAGATTGCATATATCAGATAGTCTCACGTTAGTTGAAGAAGTAAATTTAATCATAAAAATTAAAAAATGTTCATTATCAAATCCTAACTTTAATTATTCATACAAATCTCCAATTATTTATGTAATCCTAACTTAATTAAAAATTAGTTGGTAATCATTCATACAAGTCTTATGATATATATGAAAATTAGGATTTAAGAGAGTAAAATAATAAAATAAATATTATTTTATATATAAATCTCTAATTAAAATAAAAAAAAGTTAATGAGTTGAATGAATTTATATTAAATTATTTGTTTAGTATCGATTTCGCATCATGTACAATAAAGATATTAAAAATAGAGATTTTCTAGTAAGTGATAATAAAATAATTTCTTTTAACATATATTTTAGTTTGCTTGTGGTTGACTTAAGAGATGTATTTACAAAAATATATACAATAAAATTAAGAGAAAATGATAGTCTTGGTATTGAGTGAGGTTTAAAAACAAATTAGAAAATTTTAAATTTTTTGTTAGATGTGTAAACATAAAGGGCGTACATACCATTTTTAAGGGATAGAAACATCGCCACTCTAAAACATATTTACACTAATTCTAATAGCTAGAATCATGTCAAAAGAATTCATCTTTAGCTTATTGCATGATTCTCGACCATTTCACATATATAATAGCTGTCTAGGTTTAATTTCTCTTGCAGTTGAACCTCCATTATATATAAACTTTTAAACTTGGAGGGCTTACTTCTTTTGTTTTTTGTTTTTGTTTTTGCAATGTAGGACTAATTTTCTAGCCCATCGCAGACGTCAAGTATAATTTCAATGTGTTTTCGATGGAAAAAATACAGTGGATGTGTCTTAGAAAGTTCAGCTCTTTGATTACCAAAGCCAACTAAACAGCTGGATTATATGACATTTGATTAATGCATAGAAATATATCATGGCTCCTCGTCCAGCGAGCTCAACGATAAAATCTGCAATGATTTCTTTTGGTGTTAATCTTCCGAGCCATACCTTACAACGTATTTCCAACCGGAATAGAAATTAGCTATTCTTATAAAACCTTGTGGACCCATAATCAAAGTTACTGAACTACAACTAGAATCATGGCATGTTACTTGCAACAGTACAAATAATAATTTCTACCCACCAACCTGGCTTGCTAGGTACAAGACACCACCAATTGAAGAAGAAAAGTATTTGTGTTTATTTGATGCTTTAATTTCATATAGGTAAATATAGATTTATTTCTTTTTCTCTACTAAAGTTAGCATCACTCCAATATGGTTACTCTTGCCAGTATTTTCATAACACAACAAATGATATATTTTCATTGCGCCCATGTTTTTTTCTCTATAAGTATGCACTTAGAAAGAATAAAAAAATTATTATCAGTTGATGACTTATAACCCGTGTGGACTCGACCATGTTTAAATAGTTGTACATTTTCATATCACAATTATTGTCTAGAAAGATTAGAGCATAAATCGTCTAAAATTTGCTAGCTATGTTTTACTTGAATTTCCATTCTACTTTGAAATCACAAAACAAAGTGTAGTGGTAACATAATTTGTTAACAACATTAAACAGATAATAGTCTTCTAACTTTTATTTTGATTATAGCAACATTAAAGCTAAAATGGGAACATTGTTTGTTATGTTTTCAACCTAATTAAACTAAGATTCATGCAAACTGCAAATTATAACCTATATATATATATATATATATATATCGGCACAAACCAACTTAATAGACGTGGTTTAATCAAACACTAGATTTGGTTAAATCAAAAATCTAGAATACTAAATAATGTTTTCTAAAGTTGACAAAACTATGGTTTTAAAAAATATATATATCATAATCATATTATTTAACTTAATTAAAATAAGAATGGTGAAAAAAAATTCAAATTAATAAACCAAAATAATAAAATAGTTGAATAGGAAGTGACATAATGAAGTTTTACTTCACTTGCAATGGTATAATGGGCCTTCGTTGGGCTGAATACAACCAGCCCCACTATAAATTCAGTTAAGAACTGAAACCTAACTAGTTTTTTTTTTTTTAAAGCTGCAAGACATCCCAAGACCAGTTTTAAATAGGGAAAATGCCTAAATTGACCCATCTGGAGAGCTGAACTCCAAAAGTAACCTTTTTGTTGGATGTTGTACGGAAAAGAGCATGAATGGGCAAAAATGCCCTTAATGAACAACGGGTTTAATTAATTAAGAATCAGTAAAACTGATAGGCCTCACAGTTGTTGGTTTCTCCCGCCCAGCAGTCTCTGCCCTCCCGCCAACCAGTTGTGCAGCAATTTCCTCCGGTTGAGTGGCCGTCTATTCTGTCGCTGTAACGACGACTAACATGGAGGCGCATTTCCGACAGCCAATGTCTCTGGTGAGTTTGTAACGCCGTCTCTTCGAAGCAGTGCAGCAGTGTCCGGCAACCGGCCTGACGTCTTTTCGCAGTACGGACGGACAACATCTCTTCTCACCTCTCAATTCCCGCGGCAAACCTTTCTTGGGTCTTCCCTTTTAAGAAATGAAGGAGCGTTAACCAAATTTTGGACTGTCCAAGAACTGACCACAGCTGACACTCTGCTTCAGTACGGGTGGGTAGGGTATTTGAGTAGTTATGTTTGCTTTGGGTATGTATGTGACTAACTGACTATGGTGATATGAACCGAAAGTGTGTTCCGGTTGTTTTGTGTACTGTTGTGTGTTGTTTCGTAGGCACGATGAGATTTGAAAGTTAGATTGTATTGATAGATGTAAGGTGAATATGTACTTTGAGGGTTAACATTGTAATGAAGGTTGAGATGGGTCTAGCAGCGGAGTCTCCACATTACTGGTGGGAATGTAAACTTTTAGCTATGGATTCTCAAGTTTCAGGTTGGGATTCATAATCTGTAGGTTGCGATTGGTACCTTTTATTGAGAAGCCGAACTATCAGGTTAGGTTTCTTAGACCTGTTATTGAGATGTCGAAGTAACACGTTTGTTAGACCTATTATTGTTTGGGCATCTTAAAATAACAAGTTCAGAATTTAATCCTGATAAGCTTGGGGATCCCAATTTGTAGGTTGAGTTTGTCAACCTTAAAAGATATGCAGTTGAAAATTTGAATGTTTTTTGTTGCCCTTCCCAATATAAAAGGTCAGAATGCATGGTTGAGGTTAGGAATTACAAAGTTGAAGTCGGGAATCACATTTTTACGCTTGGTTTTATATCCAATGTTGAAATCTCAACCTCGGAGTCGGAAATATCAACTCTAAAGTTGAGATTTCAACTTTGCATATATAACCCAAGTTCTGATTCCTAATCCTCAGGTTGGGATTCGTAACCTAAAGTTGGGATTGACAATATTGAAACTACCTGCAGGTTGGGGTCCCAACCGGGAACTGACCCTGAGGTTGGGCTTATCAACGTGGACGTCGGATCAAGATTGGAATTCCCAATGATTTTTTGTTAAATTCCCAACCTCGACGTTGGGATATGAACCTGAAGGTTTAGAGATTAACTTTGGGGTTTGGAGCTTAACATAATGGTTGTGATCTCAGCCTGTAGGTTGGGATAGCACCTTAAGGTTGTACTCACAACCATTATGTTGAGAATACAAACCTAATCGTTGGGATATTTTAGACATTTTGAAATCTTTATCTTATGGTTGTGACTCCTTACCATAACGTTGATATATTCCAAAGTATACTCTAAATATAAAGTTGGGAATTCCAACTTACAGGTTGTGATTAGGAACCTTGATTAAAAATCAAAATGAAAACAAAATTGAGAATCGCAACTTTTTGGTTGGGAGTCCCAACAATAATGTTGAGATTTCAAATTTGTGGTAATAATCCCTTCAGGTTGGGATGCCCAAGTGACGGTTGAGAATTTTAACCTAAAGTTAGGAGTCTTACCTTTCAAATTGGGAGTCCCATCCTTCATCCCAACCTTAAGGTTGAGAATATCAACCTTAAAATTGGGAATAACAATATTCCCAACCTTAAGGTTGGTAATCTCAACTTTAAAGTTGGGAATAGCAGCATTCCCAACTTTAAGGTTGATATTCACAACCTTAAGGTTGGGAATACTGATATTCCCAACCTTAAAGTGATATTCCCAACCTTAAGGTTGGGATTCCCAACCTGAAGGTGAATGTTAATTTGTTTCGTTTTTTCCACCAAGGTTTGATCAACATGGGTTCTGGGGATTGTTATCTGGTGTTGTATAGCATTTTATATAAAAGTATTAAAACAGTTTCATGAACGGTTAACAAATGGTGATTGTGGTTGAAAAAAAAGTCATTGGTGGGGAATTTATGATGACATTATAAACTGCCTAGTATATCAATTTAATTTAATTGCCGAGGTTCATATGTGAATATATTTTTACTAACCACACTGCTGCTGTAATTGTATAGGTAGAACGGCATGGGTACAGTTAGAATTGTTGTTCGATATGATGGTCAGTGGAACAATAATGGAGGAAACTTTCGGTATGAAGGTGGCAAGATAAGAGGAATTTTATTGCCGAAGAATATAGCGTATGAAGAATTGCAAGATGTTGTATGTCATGCACTTGATATAAAACGTGCTGAGTTTGCAATTACGATGAAGTTCTTATATAAAATGTGTGATGCTGGCCCACCGATTGAACTGATGACTGATACTGATGTTCAGTTCTTTATAGGTGAAGTTAGTGATGTCCAGACGAGGAATGCATTGTGCATTACAATGGAACGTAAATGTGGCTCGACAGCAGCCTTGTCAACTAATGAGGCGGAATATGCGAAAAATCCTAGAGTAGATGTTGCTGTACAGACAAATATGGGCACTGAAGTTGTGGTTCCTGTTGACGACGATGTCATGACCGATGAAGATCTTATTGGGGTTGATAACTATGCAGATCGCATTTTTGATCATAATGGGTGCGATGGTGCAGATGTGTGGACAACTCCAGTAGCTGGTCTGGAAGCATCACCACCTTATAGGGCAGACAGTTCTACTAAGAAGAACCTGAAATCATAAACGGTTGAGTGGGATCGTGATAATGCAATGACAGCTTCGTCTCGTCCTGGAGAAGATGGTGGATGTTTTGACAGTGTCTTCGGCGGTGTAAAAGATGTTCGGACTGGTGATATTCTCGGTAATAAGGAAGAGATCCAACTGAAAATGAGAATGTTAGCTATTGGTAGACAGTTCAATATAAGAGTGAAGAAGTCCACCCAAGATTTGTTGGTTTTGGCTTGTGTTCAGAAAGGTTGCCCGTGGTGGTTGCGTGCGACAAAACTTGTCGGGTCACCAGCTTTTCGCGTGCGTAAGTACATTCCAGAACACACTTGTTCTCTTGATTCGCTGGTTTTTCACCGTCCACAAGCAACAAGTAAATTGATTGGCCATTGTATCAAATGGAAGTATGCGGGTGCTTCGCAATGTTACCGTCCAAATGACATCGTTCAGGATATGAAGAAAAGGTATGGGATGACTTGTACTTATAATAAAGCATGGCGGGCTAGAGAGGTTGCTATGACGTTGGCTAGGGGATCACCTAAACAATCCTATAGTATGCTTCCGTTGTACTGTGCAATGTTGGAAACGAAAAATCCTGGGACTATAACTGAGATTGAATGTGATGCTTCTAATCGGTTCAAGTACTTTTTCATGGCCTTAGGAGGTTCTATTACTGGATTTAGAGCGTCCATTCGGCCTGTTATAGCTATTGATGGAACTTTCCTAAAATCCAAGTATAAAGGTATCCTATTTATTACAACTTGCATGGATGGAAATAACCAAGTCTATCCAATAGCTTTTGTGGTTGGAGATTCCGAAAATGATAATGCATAGATATGGTTTATGACAAAGTTGCGTGGGTCTATTGGAGAAGTTGATGATCTAGTGTTCATTTCAGATCGAAACACAAGTATAGCAACGGCCATTGCACATTCGTTTCCAGTGGCATTGCATGGAATATGTATGTACCACCTCGGCCAAAACATGAAGGCCAATTGTAAAGGTGGTAATGTGCATCAACTGTTTTACAAGGCCGCCAAAGCATATCGTGTTTCAATGTTCAATGAAGTCATGTCCCAAATTGCAGCACTTAATCGTAACGCAGCTGAGTACTTGATTGTTGCAGAACCTACCAAATGGGCTAGATGCGAGTTCGATGGTAGAAGGTATTCCATTATGACAACAAACATTGCAGAGTGTTCGAATGCAATTTTAAATGAGGCACGACATTTGCCGATCATGAAGTTAATAGAGCATATATGTGGCCTACTTCAAAGATGGTTTTGGGAAAGGCGGGAGGAAGCTGGGAAAATGCTGACGCCAATGACACCTTAGGTTGAAAGGAAGCTGCGACATAGGATGAAGAAAGCTGGTCGTTATCCTGTGCAGCCCGTTGATGTAGATAGGTATCTTGTCATCGATGAATTTTTTAACCCGGTTGTGAACTTGCGGAGTAGAACTTGTGACTGCAAAAAATTTCAGGTTGACCAACTTCCATGTGCACATGCCTTGGCAGTCTGTATTAGTCGCCATCTATCCTGTTACGACTACTGTGCTGCGTACTATAGTCGTGAAACCTTAGCAGCAGCATATGCATGTTCCATTCATCCGCTTGGGCCTGAAGACGAGTGGACTTGGCCTGAACATCTGGATGTTCCAGTCGTCCTACCACCTGAAGGTCGTAAGCCTCGTGGACGCCCTACTAAAAAAAGAAAACCTTCGCAAGGTGAAGAAAAAAAACAGTCAAAGTGCAGTAGGTGCGGTGGCTTCGGACACAACAGACAAAAGTGTAGCGTACCTATTCCGGTATGCGAAGCTGCTGCATGAAACTTGCAAGACGTCAACTCCATTCCCTTCATTTTGTACAGGGCAACTGAGCGGGTTTTTTGGCCTCTGTTGGTTGCAGCATGTAATTGGTTTGTTTTTTGGTCATCACATGTAGCTGTGCACTTTTTTATATGAATACTGCACCAGTGTAATCAGCTGAAGTCAGTGTCACGTATTTGGTGCACTTGCTTCAATAGTTACACTGAATGCCAGTGTCACGTATTTATAAGTATGTCTGCCAAAAATATAAGTATATCCTGCTGTAATCCCATATCGTTGGTTGTCAACAGTTATGAATATTTTGTCAGCAATATAACTGTATATGTGAACTTGTATGTACCCTTTTGTTAATGTGACCGAATAGGACTATTATCAAACCTTTTGATATTTTTTTTCATTTGTATCTCCCCTCTGTAACAATGGTTCATTTGTTACATGTTCGTGGCCTGCACATGGAAATCTGAATTTATTTTACTTTCTACTAGGCTGTCTCAACTTCTTCTGTAACATTTGTCCATAGTCACAAGTCCAAAGTCCAGAATTTGTTAATGGAGACATGGTTTTACCTATTGCCTCACAACTCAATGAACTAATGTCAAAGTAATGTGCATCAATTCCAATCCTGGGCAGTACAGCATGCAACTAAAAAAAACAGTCCAAAAAATGTATAATATAGAATCAAAATACTACACTACAAATAAAGGACTTTGCTTGATTTAAATGTAATGTAATAAAAACTAACAAACAAATAAGCAATACAGTGTCAGTATCCCAAAAAAGAAGGTGTTTTCAACATTCACGAGGGGTTTCCCCATGATCCCACCTCACAAACATTGCGACAATTACAACTAAGCAGCATAAATTAAATGTCTTCAACCCATTTGTAACTTTACAAGACCAAATCTGAAGTGTATTGCAAAAGTGTAGCAAAACATTGCCCCAACAAACTAGGCACGATTGACAGGATTTGAGGCGTAGCCTGCTTGCTTCCAAAAACTAGAATGTGTCATCCACAATCCACGCCTTCATGCCTTCATGCAGTTTGCACGTCAAAATCTATTACTTGATATTTGTATCCTGGCTCGTTCGTACTTAGGTTTGCACAACACAAAAAGTACAATGGGGTGTATCCTGTCTCATGGCATACAATAGTTCAGCAAAAATAAGCGCTGCTGCTGTCAAGGAATCACAAACCTGCTGCTGTCAAGGAATCACAAACGGAGGGTGACAAAAAACTATAAAAGTTATAAACAGAAGAAGTCATAATGATAGATGATCTAGGAACGATTAAGTTGAACAATATTACCCCCCCTAACTGACGAGACGCCATCCAGAGGTCGAGACCTAGCTGCTCTCGGACTTGGCGTACACGGGATTTGTCGAATGACTTCAGTGGCTGACCGTGCGCCATGTGTTCAGCCAACTTGATGACGAAGATGCCACAATCACCACTACTACACAACAGGAAACAACATACACATTAGCAATCGACGTTCCTATAATGCCAATGTGTCACGCTGCTGCATGTCGTACACCTCTTACCCAACAGCTTGTTGTGGCGTGTCGTTGCACCGCGACACGGACCATCCATCCGTCCGATACCAGTCTGCAGTCATGTGGGTATCATTCCCGTAGTGGTCAGTCTTCTGAAGGAGCATGGGCAGCAGCGTTTGTATAGGTAGCAAAAACTGTTCCCACTTGCGTATGGACGTGCCCAATGAGTCAAATAGGGTTATTGTTCGCTCTTTGAAGTGTACTTTCACCAGTACCCAATGTACACCCCTGTGATTGAAGGGCATGTATAGCTACCAACATGACCAGTTGAACATAATCAGAAATTTGTTAGACAATGTCACATAACAGGTAAAATAACAACACCGGTGATATCCAATTAACGTCGTACCGTTGTAAGTCCTGCCCACGCGGTCATGGCAACCTCCCCCGATGCGGCTCTGCTACCGGCCACTTCTCCCCGGGCGTTTCTTATGCACATGTCATCATCGGACCAAATACGTTTCTTCTTAAGATAAGCATCCCATTTCCCTAGCAAATGTTGCTACAAACAATCAAAAAACAAGTGAATTAGTAAGGCAAATTTTTTTGCAATTTCACCAATAAGTTGACTGTATATGAAGAGACATAGTCACCCCAAATAAAATATCTGTGGTTGTGAATGCTTCCATCTTGGTAGTAGGGAATCGCAGCGCCTTCCATCTAATCAACCAGAAAGCAGCATCCATATGCTGTAAACCAAAAAAATGCAGACAGTTAAATTGAGTACTCGTTATCTTAATCTTACTTACCTACTTTCCATATATATTTAGACGTACCGAATCTTGTAACCACTGACTGTCTTTGCACAACTCCCTAAACCACTGCCTGGTGCAGTCACCTGTGGGCAAACGAACCGTTTCTCTACAGTAAACAACCCAATTGTGACACCTGGTTATATAGTATCGAAAAAACTATATAAAAGACAATAAGAAGTAATTAAGCGAGGCAGAAACATACAAGTCATTCGGAACCTGCTCGTCGCGCCATGCCTTAAATGCCTGCAGATCTGTATCGGACAGTTTATGAAATGGTTCGAACTTGGTGCGCTTTCGGGGAACAACTTGGATTTGCTGAAATGGAGATGAAATTTGTGGACCCTTTTTCCGCTGTCTTCTGAAAAATCTTGTTTCCGGTATAATATTCAAACTTACATCCGACGGTGGCGAAGGCCACCCTAGAATTGCTTTGCTTGGGACGCAACGGTCCAATTTCATGTTCCCCCTCAAGCTGTCTACCCTCGCTTGTGTTGCCTTGGCACTGCCTTCTGCCGCATGACGCAACGACATTTCAGCCACTTTTATCGGGTCACCTTCCAACATTGATAACAAGGCAGACACATGTTGACCCTTATCTTGCTTTAACCGAAAACTGGAAGACTGTGGTAAAATCTTCACACTTGCATCAGAAGGCGTGGCAGGCGACATTAGCCATGCTTTTGTTGGTGCGATTGGGCTGAACCTCATTTCGTCACCGAAACTATCCACCTCGTCCTGGGTAGCATCTCCCCGCATGTCCGCCCCAACTGGCACTGCTCCTTCCACCCCATGACTGCATCCAGTTCTGTCACGCTGTACGTCATCGGTGTCCTGTCAAGCAAAATGTGGTCAGTACATGTTACTCTAAATTACTAACAAGTAACTAAGAAGAGCCAGCTCTGCAGTGTACCTTCGAAGCAGGTGCCTTCGGAGGCGAAAGAACAACATTGTTTCTAAATAAAAAGTCGATAATCATATCAACCTTGTTGTTTGTTTCATGCATGACATTGACAGTTTCCTGCACCTTCATATTTGTCTCTTCAACCTTGTTGTTTGTGGCCTGCAGTATATTCATCATGTCTTGCTTAACCTGCTCCACCTGCTTTTGGATGGCTTCTAATTGACCACTGTTATCCTTGGCAGCCTGTATAAAATTCAACATGTAGGGTGGTATACTAAAGACTAAACCAGATATTTGGCAAGCATTAAAATCTAACAACTACTCCACCTGACTAAACGGTCGTCTTCCGGTAGCCTGCGCCTTCCGAATAGGGGCTACAGTGGCCTTGTCGATGTTGACCTTCTCACCTGTGGCAGCACTAGCAGAGGCGCCACTATCAGATGGCAGCTGGGCTGCACCCTTTTCCGTGCTAATGAAATACTTCCAGTATTCCTCTTTTTCCTCTGCTGTCGTGGCCTCCAACGTCGGGTGCGCTTGAAACTAGCATCCAACGACAACACAAATATTCAAAACAGCAACTACAATGCAGGGCGCCTATTAAAATCAGTAAGGTGTGTATATATACATACATCCGACCGATATAACAGCTTAACAATATCTCCTGACTTTGGGATTGCCATAGAACTCCAATTGATGATTCGGGGCAGCAAATTGCTGTCTTTCAATGCAATTTGTTGCCCAATGGTTGGCATTGCTTCACAAGCCCATATCTACAAGTGCACAATCAAACAGCAAATGTTAAATGCAAACAAACCAACCAACACAAAGAAACATAAACTAAAAACTAGAGACATAAACCTGAAATGCATATGGGAAACCGGACAAAGAGTAGAATGCACCGTCTGCCTTGATTTGCTGCCCTTTATTTCGTTTTCCTGCCTTATCAGCCATTTTCTTAAAATCTTTTTTCATGCCACGCAACGTCATCTCGTAGCAGCATCGACCCCAAGGGTATTTGTTGAATGCGTTGACATCATCCAATAGCCGAATGTGCTCCCTTCGAATATGGTTCTTGGGATCCTTCCCAAGTAACACGGTCTCTAAAAAGTACAACAACCCGAGTTTGACAATATCCTCATCATTGTCCGTCGTAGCACCCCTGAATGTCATGTCCAGACTTTTGTTTGAAACTTTACCGGTACCAGGAAAAAATCTTTCGCTGAACTTCTCACCAGATGGACATTCATCATCTAACCTGTCGGACGGGTATGGGCCACAATCAAGCCCTGTGATGATGCCAAACTCCTGCATAGAGAACCGAATGACATTGTCATACGGAAGTGCAAACCACAGCTCCTCCGAATCATCACGATCCACTTGCCGGAGAAGCAAGTTATGCACTAATTGACCGGCAAACCTCAGGTCCTTTATGTGTAACAGTTTACCAAAGCATGAGGTGCTGAACATCTCCAATTGCACGTCATTTAACTTTTCCGCTATCACTTTTATGGCTCCCAACTTGGAAAAGCATGTAACTTTTGAATTAAAATGATCGGAGTCCATGATCTTTGGGATTGACACTTCAGATTCCATTTGCCCAACCTGTATTTA
This sequence comes from Dimocarpus longan, assembly GCA_022984855.1. NCBI lineage: Eukaryota > Viridiplantae > Streptophyta > Magnoliopsida > Sapindales > Sapindaceae > Dimocarpus > Dimocarpus longan. The sequence continues at coordinate 24,490,914 of CM041014.1, forward strand.
TAAAAGAACACATTAACTTTTCATTACCGCATTTAATCATTAAAAAGTCTTAAAATATATATCATATCAGTACATATTCGGTTGTATACGAAACAACATTTAAAGCACAGACAATTACGGTACATCATCAATGACTTCACACCTGAAAACAACACTAACCAAGCCCCAAATCAAGGAACCTATAGATTGTCAATCTCACTTGGGACGTCCCAATTTTGTAATTTGGGCATCCCAATTTGCAAGATGCAATCCCACATTTAAGGTTCGGAATCCTAACCTTCAAGTGTGGAATCCCACCTTTCAGGTTGGTTTCAACTTATAAATCCCAACCTAAAGGTTGGGAATCCCAACTTAAAGCTTCAGAATCCCCACATCCCAACTTGAAGCTTAAGAACCCCAACCTCCAAGTTGGATTCGTACTTGGCGGGAATGTTTACAACGACTTACTATCCCTTTTTGCAAAGAACCACCACAACCACCACATTATCCAACACAAACCAACAGTTTGAAACTCACGGTTTACAATACCCAAAAACGACAACTCCAATCTAAAATTTTAGAACATTCAAAACACAAACTCAATAATTTTAACAACCTCAACCACAACAACAATCCAATAGTTTACAAAAGTGTGTCAGCTATACTTACTGTAAAAAATTTTCCTCGCTGTCGCGGTTCTCAGTCAGCACACACTTGTTTCCTTATTGTCCTTTGTGTTTTTGCCTCTTCTTCCCTTAATGTCTTCCTTCTTCTTCCCTCTTCCTCGTCTTCTATAACTTTCGGGCGTTTAGGGTTTCTATGACAGAAAATAACGCAAAAAACTTACACGGATAGAGAACGACGGTGGGTGGGTCGGCCTTGCGTTGTCCATCGTCGGTGGAGTTCGCTAATCGCTGGCATGCAACGGATATGAGGTGGGACGGTGGGTCGGCCTTCCTACACTGTTCTTTGACAAACACTAACACAAAAACCTACCAACACAGAGAATGACGCACGGACCGTCGGGTTTGCGTCGTCGGTCGTGGGTGGCGGTCGGCAACCGGTACAATGCGACGGTGATGAGGTCGGGCAATGAGTCGCAAAACGTTGGGAATGGCCAGATACTGAACAGTTTCTTAGAGACACAGTGATGGACACTCAAATTTTAAACGCCTTGGTAAGGGTATTTCCGTCCAAAATAAGTCAGCGTCCAGTGCTTTTAAAAAATAAGGTCAACGTTGCAATGGGTCACACAAATTGGGTTACTTTTCAACAAAACCCTTTTAAATAAACAATTTAATGGCGCCAAAAAAATTAATTAATAAATAGGAATAAATAAATGAGCCAAAAATATTACATGTCGGTTAAGTTGGTTAAAAATTTATTTTTCAAATGATTTTGATCGAAACAAAATAAATAAAAGTTGAAAAAGCTTACCACTTACAAAATGAGTGAAAGTGGAGTTGGAAGACACTGAAACCTGTAACAACTATGTTGGAGTGTGATTATGTTGATCACAATTCACAACACTAGCAACATGTACCCATACAATAAAATGTTTGAAAGATATAACATTGGTTTCCATTTTCTTGTTGGCAATAATTTTCCTGCTCTGATGGTGGAGGCAAAGCAAAGTAGTGTTTTTGTTCATTGCATGAGATGGTAGAGCATGTAAAAAGTCTCCACGAGAGGAATTCAATCTCTACAACTGGTCTTCTCACAAACAAATGCCATAGTGAATTTAACATGAAACACCTAACCTTAAGTTTCCATATAATCATATGCTATTGTGAATTTCCAATGTGCCTTTTAATGACCTCTTCTCGTGACTGTAGCGCCTTCCTCCACCTTTCTGACACTTCTCATTCTTGTGAAAATTTTTCAAATTTGATACAATTTATTAGACCGATTAATGATCACAATTATAATAGAGAGGTTTCGTCTAAGAACTATGTATTTTAATCTAAACAATTTGAACACTAACAAACATTGATCACATAATATTTGGAATTAGGGCTGCCCCTAAGCATGTGTTGGAGTTGTGACTACCCCGGTCTCCAAAATTTAGGGTCTCAAATTTTACAAAATTTCAATTTTTTTCTATAATTAATTTATAAAGTCAATATGATATTATTGTTTCACTTAATATTTAGGTCGTTTATTTGACATCTGAGTTTAAACCCCCCATACAATTTTGTTTTTCTTGTTTTTCTCATTTTTTGAAAAAACATGGTGGTGGGATTTCTTAGTCTTGTTTTCTTCATTTTTTTAAACAAACATAATGGTAGCCACCATCAAGTTCCATTTTTTTTTCTTGTATTCGAAAAATATTTCTAATATACGAAGAACTTTGAAGCTGACACATTTCATCCATATATAAAGGAGCTCATTTTAGTTTTCCATATTAGGTCTCTAAAATATCAGGACAGACACTGTTTAGAACTTAGTATGATCAAAATTGACTGTAGGAGATGCATAAAAAAACCATAAGAATTACAAAGCTAATTTCAAAGTCACAAAGATGTTTGTTTACATAACAACTAATTTTATGATAATTTGGGCTAACTTTTACATTCGACAAAACCGCCGTAGCAATTATATTACAGAAATCACATAAAAATTTAAGCAGACTCAATTTTACTAATCACTAAGTTAACTCACATACAGGAACCAACCCACTTCATCTTCATATTTACTATAGATTATAAAGAAAATGAGATTTTAGTTTAATATGTTTTACTATGTTGCTATCATTGGTAGACAATTGCTTGGTCTAATTTAATCATATACAATGAAAACCACATCTACTTTTCATCAGAACATAACCATATTCAATACATACTTTATTGATGTTTTGATTCCCTAATTGAATTATCATGTTCTATTAAACATCAATAAATGTGTTTTATGCATGAACATATACCGGCTAAGAGGGACTTTGAGCAGAGTTCAACTAACACATACATCATTTAAGGGGATTTTATTACAAAGCAACATAAAACTGAAACAACAATTGTGAAGAAACCAACAATCCACATGGATCAAGCTTACACACATTCCCGTGATCTTGGGAGGTCCATTGGGCATGCCATCAGCTAATGCAGTGCCCTAGTTCAGTTGGGGAGCTGTTGGAATTTTCTTCAACTAGAATGTTTACTTCTGGTTCAAGCAATGGTAGGCTAGATACACTTATATCTTATCAGCAGCTCTTGATGCTGGTGTTACCTTCATGGACGTTTTAATTTATTTCACTCTTCAGTCACACAATATTATAGGTTCAAAATGGTGGATTTTAATGTAAAAATCTATTTATATATTATCATTTCAAGTACATTTTTCCTCTATATTTATAAAGTAAGTAAAAACAGAAAACAACCCTGTAAAATTCTCAATATTTGAGAGAAATTCTGTTTAATGTATTTAAAAACCAAGTTCCAAAAAACAAATGAGTCAAATACTTTTACTTCGAAAAAATTTTAGTTTTAAGAATTTTCTCTTACAAAACCGTTGTACATAACTTAAAACAAGTAGATAGCACTATCTTTAATTTCTAAAAATTTTCTAGAGTAATAAATCTCACCTGTTACTTGCCTGCACCCATCAAATGCATCTAACAAGAAAAATACAACTTGCAGATTTTGAAATTTCAACTAGGGAAGAACTCATCTATTGTCTCTCATATTGCGTACAAGTTGTTTTGTCAATATCAATTACTTCATTCCTACTGGAATTATTAGCAGTAACAAGAAGAGAGACAAAAACACCACATCTTGTCACAATTGCAAGCCGTTCAACATTTTCCAAAGACAACGATCCACATCTTGCCCATCTTTTCTAATTATTTCTACTTTGTATGACAAATCTTTTGGGACATTATTTATATAGAGGACAAATTGTCTGACAGAAGAAACAATAACAAGCTACCAAAATTCAGCCAGGCATATAGGCCTGCATCGTTCTTGCGAACTCGATTTTTCGGATTTAAAAGTAATGAAGAGTATTCAAGACAGGGACACAAAAATATTCAAGAGAATAGAGAAAACTCTATTTTGTCTAGTTCGATACAAGTAGGATACTTTCAAGGAATATCTCTTACTGTCTTAACTAAGATACAAATAAACGAGGTGACCAAAAATTTTTCAGTAATATGGATCAAAGTTTTAAAAATTTACATAAAATTTATTTAAAACTCTCTTGCGGGCTGTTATGAATTTCAAACATATGTACATCTTAGTGAAGATACCATAATATTATCATGGCAATAACAAAAGTAATAATAATACATAAAGATGACTCAAAAATACATGCACTAGAACTGATTTTTTTTCCCACTGCCCCATAATATTCCTCACTGGCGTCCTATGGTCTATGTGAGGTATTATAACTGATTTTGTCAGTTACATCTAGAATATAAGCTTAAAGATTCTAATACAATGAAGTTAAAGTTTTGTGTAATGACAAATGATACCTTCGGAGAAGAAAGACAAGTACATATTTTGTTTTTAAGTGTTTTAGGCAAGTATATGTACAGCTATTGAGCAATACCAATTTCTGTCAAGCAGAGGAGTAACATGGGAAGTTATATTGAAGATGAAATTCCTAAATCTAAGTCACTGCAGAAGGATCAAACTAGTATTCATCTAAATGGTAAAACTCTGTCTCATTTCCTCTCTAAAATGTACTAAGTTTATATATCAACATGAAAAGAAGGCCTTTAGGTTGAACTATAAGATTGAATGTAGAAATTTGTAGGGACATATACTCACATGTTACCTTTCATGTTGTCAATTTGATCATGCAGGAGATAATGACGTTGACGATTGCCCAATCGAGGAAGTTAGGCTCACAGTTCCGATCACAGATGATCCCTCAATGCCAGCTTTAACCTTTCGAACATGGGTTCTGGGGATGATATCATGCCTCGTTCTTGCCTTTGTAGACCAATTCTTTAGTTATCGACAGAATATTCTGCACGTTGGCTCGGTTTCAGCACAAATTCTCGTACTTCCAATTGGACGGCTAATGGCTGCAACTCTCCCAACGAAACAGATACAAGTCCCATTCACGAAATGGTCATTTTCACTGAATCCAGGGCCTTTCAACTTGAAGGAACATGCATTGATCACCATTTTTGCAGCCTGTGGAGCGGGTGGTTCTGCTGCAGTAGGCATTATTACAATCGTCAAGGCCTTCTACCACAGAAATTTGAATCCAGTGGCAAGCATGTTGCTAGTGCAAACTACTCAGGTACAATATATATTTGTCTTACTTTCTGACTAATTCATAATGGCATTCAGCTTTTTCACTTGTCAAAATTAATGATACAACATGTGGCTGCTGGATTAAAAACAAAGAACAAAGGCATTTTTCTTTAATTCTTATCAAAGCGTCGATACAACTTAGCAGAACACAGTAGTTAAAATTAAAAAAAGAAGAAGCATTCTCTCCTGTATAACAAAAAATAGTTCATAGCTTACTTTTTCCTTTTTTGTTATATGAAATTCAGCTGCTGGGTTATGGGTGGGCTGGTTTGCTCAGAAAATACCTTGTCGACTCCCCTCATATGTGGTGGCCATCAAACCTCGTCCAAGTCTCGTTGTTCCGGTACTAATATCTCACTCCTATTGAAAAAAAACATGCCAGTAACTTCATAATTTGTAATAATAACATAGAATTCAACTGCAGGGCATTACACGAAGAAGAAAAGAGAACAAGGGGGGGACTAACTAGGCTGCAGTTCTTCCTCATTGTTTCTATAACAAGCTTTGCTTACTATATTGCTCCAGGCTATCTTTTCCCCTCACTGTCTGCTCTCTCCTTTGTTTGTTGGATGTGGAAGGACTCAATCACAGCCCATAAACTTGGCTCAGGCCTCCAAGGCCTTGGCATTGGCTCCTTTGGCCTTGACTGGTCCACTGTTGCTGGCTTCTTGGGAAGTCCCCTTGCCATACCCTTCTTTGTCATTGCCAATACTTTAGTTGGTTTTTTCCTCTTCCTCTATCTTCTTATACCCATTGCTTACTGGTCTAATGTATATGAAGCTAGAAAATTTCCCTTATTTTCCATGCACACTTTTGACTCTTCTGGCCAAACTTACAACGTCACCCGAGTCCTCAATTATAAATCGTTTGATTTTGATAAAGATGGTTATGATAATTATAGCAAGCTCTATGTTAGTGTCATGTTTGCGTTCATATATGGATTAAACTTCGCTTTTCTCATGGCAAGCTTTACACATGTTGCTCTATTTGACGGAAAGTAAGCATCTAATTTGTCATTTGATAACCCTTTTTCATTTTTAATGCAGACACGAGTTCTCTTTTTTAGTGACTTATTGATGGTTTCTTTTTCCATTTAATTTATAAAAATATTAGAACAATTTGGAAAATGTGGAAAAGCACAACTAGTGCAGCCAAAGATCAATTCGGTGATGTGCACACAAGACTGATGAAGAAGAACTATGAAGCAGTACCTGAATGGTGGTTCCAGGCCATCTTGATTTCGACATTGGCCCTTTCTTTCTATGCTTTTGAAGGGTTTGATAGACAACTTCAACTTCCATGGTGGGGACTTTTACTAGCCTTTTTCATGGCATTCTTTTTCACCTTACCTTTTGGAGTAATTAAAGCCACAACAAACATGGTACATCTCAGTCCAAACACATTATTGGATTATCAAATATGCAAAAAACAAAATAACAGTTAAAGGGTTTCAATTTATTTACCATAACCATCCAAATTTTGTACACAAATCACAAGAACTGATAAGCTGTTTCTCTATAAAATGTCTCGATTTTACAGGCTCCAGGTCTCAATGTGATCTCAGAGTTGATTATGGGGTATATGTACCAGGGAAAGCCTCTGGCTAATGTGACTTTCAAGATCTACAGCACTATCAGCATGGGAAGAGCCCTTGAATTTCTTAGTGACTTCAAACTAGGCCATTACATGAAAATCCCACCTAAATCCATGTTCATTGCTCAGGTGATTCAATTAATAGAGTTTCTGGTGTCCATCTATATATATGACTAATTGGTTTTAATTTTCTCAACATGTACCCTTAGTTGGTTGGAACTATAGTCGGTTCAACCGTCCAATTCGGCACAACTTGGTGGCTTCTAACATCTGTAGACAACATCTGCAACACAGCGGCGCTGCCACAAGGGAGTCAATGGACATGCCCTGGTCAAGATGTTTTCTACAATGTTTCCATCATCTGGGGAGTTATCGGACCACTCAGAATGTTCGGGAAGCAAGGTATCTACCCTCAAATGAACTGGTTCTTCCTCATTGGCTTTCTTGCTCCAATTCCAGTATGGCTACTTTCGCGCATATACCCCAAGAAGAAATGGATCAAGTACATACATGTGCCCATGATCTTGGGAGGTCCATTACACATGCCATATGCCAAAGCAGTTCACTACATGAGTTGGGCAGCTGTTGGAATTTTCTTCAACTACTACATTTACAGACGGTACAAGCAGTGGTGGGCTAGACACACCTACATCTTATCAGCTGCTTTAGATGCTGGTGTTGCCTTCATGGGAGTTTTCCTCTTTTTCGCTCTTCAATCTCATAACATTATTGGACCAGAATGGTGGGGTTTAGAAAATTCCGATCATTGTCCATTGGCTAAATGCCCTATAGCACCGGGTATCGAGGTCCCAGGATGCCCCGTGCTCCAATGAGCATCCGTCACAAACACCCCAAGCACATTTGCATTTTGAAATTTCCACATGAAAAAGATGTAGAATTCGCTCTGGATAAATTTTATATATAAATATATTGTTCTTTCTCTTCTAAGTGTAGAACAACTTAAAGTGTTAGATCCTTGTTAGCTTCATAGATTTTGCCCATATTCGAAAAATCTCAATGAGCTTGAAAATGCAACGTGTTCTCAACAACATCTCCACTTTTGATCAACTGGGTTGTCATTATCTTACACTGCAAAAACATCTCTCTGCGGCATTTTTTCAAACAGCCTATCACTCACAAGACACATGCAAGCTGACGACCTTGTTATAGACAAAAAAATTAAATTTTGATCGAAACCCAACTGAGATTTTTGGTTTTGGTGAGGTGGGTGTGGGCTCGTTTGAGCTCAAATGGATCCGTTTGAGGTGATTTGAAGTGAATTGAGTGAGCTCCAACGTAAAGTTTGAAACTGGTTTTGGCGGTTTCTGTTATTTCCTTTGTTAACTTGTTTAACTGATTCCGGGTCAAATGAACCAGCTGTGATGGACGGGTAACGACCCTATTAGAGGATATGCGAAAGTGGGCTCATTAAATAGAGTGGAAACCGGGTTAAACCGATTTAATTGAATCCATTTTAATAGAAACAGGTTTCCATCTCAAAACCTGAATGAAAAATTTTTTTATTTATATATAATCCTGTTATGGCATATGTTAACAACTAAAAGCAAAACTTTTATTTTTTGCATAATGGATTTTATTAACTTATTGATTTGATAAAATTATTTGTCAATAACAACTATTAAATTAGTTGTAAAGATAATTATTAAAAAATATATAATACTTGTTATTGATAGATAAGGTTATCCAACCAGTAAAGTAACCAAAATCTTTGTATAATTTGGTTCTTCTTTGATTTTTAATGTTGAATATCTCTCTTAAACGAATATGTCAACAAAATGCAGTTATTTACACATAATTTGCAAATTAATTGTCCTTGTGTAAAATATATATATGTATATATTGTCAATAATATTATTCAAAGTCAAATATGTACTTTTCGAGATTTCAGTATATAAAAACAAAAAGAAAATAACTTTTTAAATTCTCAAATAATCGAGCATATAACACTTAGGTCAAAATTAGGTATAATAGTACTTATATTCAATTTTTGTCAAATTACACCCTTTTTTTTAAATTTCAAATGACACTTGTCATTATTCGTGATTAGAATTTAAATTCAAAATATCTGCATTTAATGTTAAAAATTCTAATGCAAATTCCAAAAGTTTTATAATTACAGAACTACCAAAAGAAAAATGCTGACACCACCTCATAATGTTCAACAATTACATTCTTCAAACAGTTATCTTATTTTTTACTTTATAAACAGTAATCTTATTTTTTAGTGTCCATCTCACGTGGAGAGCAAAAGGATCACGGATCTCCTTCCCATCTTTGTTTATCCGTCGTGTACCTCTCTCTATATATATATAATAATAATAATTTTATTATCAGTGTTTAGTAATTTTAAAAAGTTAGGACGAAACCATTAAATTCATTAATTATATTTAAATTAAATATGAGAGATAATTTATTTTAAGAGAAAGAATGCAATAGATAAATTTAATTGATTCGTCTCAACTTTTTAAAATTATGAGACATTGGTAGTAAAATTATTATACATATATATAATGTATGGAGTATTTGATCATTTGTCTATTATAATGATTGTTGTTGGTTGGTTTGGTTAACGTGGGAAGCCAGTTAGACTACTGGAGTTCAAAGTGTGAATCAACAGCAGTGCATGTGAGAGCATAAGTGAGTGATAATAATGTTAGAGTGAGGAAAAGATTAAAAGAGTGAGAAGTCTAGTGAGAGAGAGAGAGAGAGAGAGAGTGCAAGTGTAGAAATCGCCCTCTCTCTTTCTTTCTCTTCCGTTTTCTTTCCTTTCTTTGATTTATTTTATCTTTCTTCTTTGAGTGAACTCTTGAGTGTTCCACGTTAGCTACATGTAAGATCCAAAGTGCTGTTCTTGTTGTGTGTGTTCATGAGTGTTCAAGTGCAAGTTCTAGTGAGTTTGAGATAGCTTTTAGTGAGTTAAATCTAGTTAAGGTTAAGTTAGACCAAGTTGTGTATGTCTCTTCTTCTTCTTCTTCTTCTTCTTCTTCTTCTTCTACTCTTGTTTTCATAGTATAATATATGATTACTTTATGTTTTAAACAACTGTTATCAATATCATTATTTTATGTTTTAAACAACTAACCATTGCAGGTATGACGTAGCAAGGGCAATTTTGACTTTTCCAACTATAAGACCATTCAAATGTTAAGTTGAATAACTATATGCATTGTTATTGTACCAAAACTCGAGGTAAGTTAGTACAATAAACCTTATTTTTATTTGAGTTCTTTTAGTGTTATACAAGCAAATAGCATTATTTTTTTTCTTTTTTCTATTTTCAAGAAAAGACATAGCCACTAGAAAAAAAATAACACCTGAATTTTGAATTTATTAAAAAAATGCTATGGTAATAGTATAAAATATTTTATAATTTATCAATATCAAATATTATTGATATATATTATGGATAATATTCGTTCTTGTTATCTGCTTACTAATAAGCTATTGAAAATTTATAATTATAGAACACAAACAAATTGAAGTCCTTGAGTACTTTCATCATTAATTCATTATGTAATAAATTAGTAGGACATTTAAGTATTTAACTAATTGTTATTGGCCTATTGGGTATAAAAGTGCTGTGGTCAATCTTCAACACTCAATAGCTCATTTTAGTTGAATAAGGCTAGCTATATAGTTATCCGATTGCTGTATATGTCAGCCTTGAAAAGCTAGGCATATAAAGGTATCCAATATTGCATTATTGCTCCAACTTTTGCTTCTAGAGCGTTGACTGCACAAGTGTCTTTTGTGTACTTAGAATTCAATTTGGAGTTCCCATTCAAGCCACTTTTAGTCTTCACATGTTTGGTGTTTTTCATCATGATGATTTTTGGCCTTCCTCTAAGAAAAGGACATGCAATAAGTAACAATAGTGCACAAAGATGATTTAGACCATGATTAGTTCCAAGAAATAAATTCATGGAAATTGAAACCTAGCAAGAAATAAATGCATGAAAACTGATTTTTGGTGGAAACACTAACCACATGATGTCTCAGTGTCTCACACATACTAACTGGCTTACAAAGTAGAATATTTTACTTGATTTTGTTAGTTACATCAAGAATATAAGCTTAAAGATTTTAGTGCCATAAAGTTGAAGTTTGTGCTAAGTTACCAAAAAAGATTCTTAAATTTAAACCGTAATGACGTGACATATAAACTGTAACTACTGCATCACTCATCACAATATTTCATCTTTTATACTGTATTGAAAATTAATATATCATGTCATTTGATCATAAATTTTTGATAAGTTTGGTAGAAACAATCTACTTTTACTCTTTGTTTTTAAAGGTTGTAAGCATATATATGGAAATGCTATCCATTAGGTCTTGATTGATTAAGAGTGATGGAGGAGTAATTGAAAATATTTTATATATATATATATATATATACATATATATAATGAGCATTGCAATTTCTGCCAAGCAGAGGAGGAAGATGGGAAGTTATGGTGAAGATGAAGTACCTGATTCCAAGTCACTGGAGAAGCTTCAAACTAGTATTGAACTAAATGGTAAAACTCTGCGTCAATGCCTCCCTAAGATGTTCCAAGTAGATTTATAAATATTAAAACAAGGCCTGTAGGTTGCAGTATATGATTGGATGGAGAAACTTGTTATAGAGTGATATAAATTATGTACTCAACAGTTTACTGATCATGCTGTCAATTTGATTATGCAGGAGATAATGAAATTGCTGATAGTCCAATTGAGGAAGTTAGGCTTACGGTTCCTATCACGGATGACCCCTCACTGCCAGCTTTAACATTTCGGACGTGGGTGCTGGGAATACTATCATGCTGCCTTCTTGCCTTCGTGAACCAATTCTTTGGTTATCGCCAGAATCACCTACATGTTGGTTCAATTTCAGCTCAAATTCTCGTTCTTCCAATAGGAAAGCTAATGGCTGCAACTGTTCCATCGAAACAAATACACCTGCCATTCACAAAATGGTCATTTTCATTGAATCCAGGGCCGTTCAATTTGAAAGAACACGTGCTGATCACCATTTTTGCAAGCTGTGGAGCCGGGGATGTTTCTGCGGTAAACTTAATTACAATTGTCAAGGTTTTCTACCACAGGAGCTTGAATCCGGTTGCAGCCACTTTGCTAGTACAAACTACTCAGGTACATTATATATTTACTTGGAATTGTATGGTACAAACCACTTGTCTAGGACACTGAGCTTTTCCATCTAAAGATAATGCTACACATGTCACCATTGAAAGGAAACCAAGAAGAAAAATTGTCTCTTCATGTCTTATTGATTGAAAATAAAAGTAAAATCATGTACTAATGTATAGAAAGGAAATGGCCAAGAGCTTACCTTTTCCTGTTTCTGATGAAATTCAGCTGCTTGGGTATGGGTGGGCTGGTTTATTCAGAAAATACCTTGTTGACTCCCCTTACATGTGGTGGCCATCAAACCTGGTCCAAGTCTCTTTGTTCTGGTACTAATATCTCTCTCATACTAGAAAAAAACATGCCATAAATGTGAAATGCAGAGCAAGTTTATAATTTTGAAATACTGATAAACAATGCGACGGCAGGGCATTACATGAAGAAGAAAAGAGAACAAGGGGTGGACTAACCAGGCTGCAATTCTTCCTCATTGTTTTTACATCGAGCTTTGCTTACTATGTTGTGCCAGGCTATCTATTTCCTTCGCTGTCTGCTCTCTCCTTTGTTTGTTGGATATGGAAAGACTCAATCACAGCCCAGAAGCTTGGCTCAGGCCTCCAAGGCCTTGGCATTGGCTCCTTCAGCCTTGACTGGTCCACTGTTGCTGGCTTCTTGGGAAGTCCCCTACCCACACCCTTCTTTGTCATTGCCAATATCTTAGTTGGCCTTTTTTTGTTTCTATATGTCCTAATTCCCATTGCCTATTGGTGTAATGCATATGAAGCAAAGCGTTTCCCTTTATTATCTCCACACACCTTCGACTCTAGTGGGCAAATTTACAACATCACCCGAGTCATCAATGAGAAAGCATTTGATCTTAATATAGTTAACTATGATAAGTATAGCAAACTCTACATTAGCATCATGTTTGCCTTCATATATGGATTGAGCTTTGCATTTCTAATGGCTAGCCTTTCACATGTTGCACTTTTTGAGGGAAAGTAAGCACCTAGTTTCTCATGGTATAACTTTTTTCTCTTTTGCTAATGACATGGTATTGATTGCCTTCATTAAATGTCTAAAAACAATTAGAACAATCTGGCAAATGTGGAAAAGAACAACTACTGCAGACAAAGATCGGTTTGGTGATGTACACACAAGACTGATGAAGAAGAACTATAAAGCAGTACCTCAATGGTGGTTCCATGCCGTCCTGATCTTGACATTGGCCATTTCCTTCTATGCTTGTGAAGGATTCAATAAACAACTTCAACTTCCATGGTGGGGACTTCTACTAGCTTGTGGCATGGCATTATTTTTCACCTTACCATTCGGAGTTATTAAGGCCACAACGAACATGGTATGTCTGAGCCTAAACACATTATTCTACTATCAAATATGCAAAAAAATTAGCAGTTATAAACTATGAGAGCTTCAAATTTTTTTCAAATAACTGCAATTTTGTGTATAAAATCACAAGAGAACTGATTTTAACTTGCAGGGTCCAAGCCTCAATGTGATTTCAGAGTTAATTATTGGGTATATGTACCCTGGAGAGCCTCTAGCTAATGCAACTTTCAAGATCTATAGCACTATCAGCATGCAACAAGCACTCGGGTTTCTCAGTGACTTCAAACTCGGTCATTATATGAAAGTTCCACCCAAATCTATGTTCATTGTTCAGGTAATTCAATTATTTATGTAGTTTATGCTATTCATTTATATATATATATATGACTAATTTGTATATATGACTAATTTGTTTGAATTTTGTTCAACATTTACCTTTAGTTGGCTGGTACCATAGTTGCTTCAACTGTCCACTTTGGTACAGCTTGGTGGCTTCTGACATCTGTCGAGAACATCTGTAACACAGCTTTGCTGCCGGAGGGGAGTCAATGGACATGCCCTAGTCAAGATGTTGCATACAATATTTCTATCATCTGGGGAGTTGTTGGACCACTCAGAATGTTCACAAAGAATGGTATCTACCCTGAAATGAACTGGTTCTTCCTCATTGGTCTTCTTGCCCCGGTTCCAGTGTGGCTGCTGTCCCGCAAATACCCTGAGAAGAAATGGATCAAGCATATACATGTGCCCATGATCTTGCACTGTCCATTGCACATGCCATCAGCTAAAGTAGTGCACTACACGAGTTGGGGAGCTGTTGGAGTTTTCTTCAACTACTACGTTTACAGAAGGTTCAAGGAATGGTGGGCTAGGCATACCTACATCTTATCAGCTGCTTTAGATGCTGGTGTTGCCTTCATGGGAGTTTTCCTTTTTTTCGCCCTTCAATCTGGTAATATTAATGGTCCAGAATGGTGGGGTCTGGAAAACTCCGACCATTGTCCATTAGCTAAATGCCCTACCGCACCAGGAATCAAGGTTAAAGGCTGCCCTGTGCTTTGATATATATTTTCATTAGAAACTCCCCTATCACCAGATGCATAGAGTGGTTATATGCTGTACAGTAGTATGGTGTCAAAAGGTGTTGCTTTTATGCTGAAGGGGCATGAAACATCAGACTGATAAATTGGTGGAACTTGTAAGTTATTTTGTGTTGGTTAACAAAATAACATCATTCCAATTACTTTGTAACAATTAAACCGATTCCTCCTAACGCTGAATTACTTAAATCAGTTCAAAACCAGCATGACAATCCTCACAAACTTGAAGATTCTTCATAATTGAAATATCAGTGTTCTAGCAAAGGTCCATTAATCTAAAATTTAGAGCCATACAGAGTTCTTCGCCGTTGATCTCTCTTCCATGTGGAGAACAACTAATGTGTTTGGTACATATCCTTCTAAATTCATCTCACTTATAGTCTTTTTAAAGTGCAGTTATCTGCATGGAAATTAGGAGAGTCAATTTGAAAATTTTCAAATTGACTATCCAATGGAGTACCGCGCCAATAACCACATCTGAAGAATTTAATCTCACGTAAATACTTTTTTCTAACAATTAAACCATTTCTTAGATAACAAAATCCGATTGCAGCATCACCATAACCAATGCTATCATATCATGGGTCACATATATAACAAATCAGTGGTATTAGTCATGCCACATTTCCTCCAAAAACCACACCCTCATAATCAACTACATAATCTAATTTGGTTACAGTCATCTTCCACAACACAACGAATCACTGCAACATTTCATGAAACAACAACCTGGCATCACCATCTCCTCCACAAAGTACTTTCTGTGTTCTGCAAAAACAAATTCAATCAAAACCCACCTAGGATTCTTGATTTGGTGATGTGAGCATGAACTCGTTTGAGCTCAAAGGGATAGTTGAATGCTGTAGAAAAGATCCATTTTGAGGTGATTTAAATTGAACAGTGAGAGGTTAAATTGTTTTTGGTGGTTTTAATTATCTCTGATTTGTAACTGAATTAACCGAATCTGAGTTTAATATATAACCAGTTTAAATTCGTGAATATAACCCATTTTAAGGATACATGAATCACACAACTAAAAATAAAACAAAAATGAGGTTTTGGATATCATTTACTCTCTATTTTTAATCTATAAAACAAGAACAATGTTTTTCAAATTAATATTGAACACCCCCTTAACTAGTCACTTCAAGCATTATCTGCCTTTTTCAAAATATAAATAAATAAAATTTCTTGTGCAAAATTATAAAATAAGATATAAATTAGTCTCATTCACCAACTGATATCAAACATGTCAGAAATCGAATTATCGAAATCTACACTATTTAGAGATTTACTCACATAAATGGAAGACATTACTTTTATAATCCTATGGAGAAAATTTTCTATATATGCTAGTAAATACATACTGTGGGATTTGAACCACGTCACTTATATCAACAGCAAGATTTACACCACTTGGGCTAATAGGAGATACACTAGTCAAATTTTTTCTATTCTTTTCTGTCACGGACTACAGGATGTTTTGTAAACATCAGTGCTATCACAGCATTGCACAAACATCATTCTAGAATTATTGCAAGTAGCAAGAAGAGAAACCACATACCATATCTTATCATAATTGTGATATTCGATAATATTTTCCAATGACAATGCCCATCCTTTCATTTATCACCTCCTCATTTCTGGTCCAATCTGTGGGCTTTTGTAATAGAATTCCTGCCCATCCTTTACAGCTTGCATCAGTTTGGATTTTTTTTATTGGAATGGCTTTAACGCTAGAGAGGACAAAGTGTGACGTAGATACAAATCTCTATCAACTCAAAATAAACATTTGCTTATAGGCCTGCATCAGTTAACCCATCTAGTCATTCTAGTGTAATTTGAGTGCGTATTTAACAATGAAGAAAATGCAGACTTAGATGTGAAATTTACTTGGAAGCATCTGCAGACAACGACCAAAACACAATACTTTTCCGTGAAAATCAAGGAATTGGAGATTCAAACAAGTATATTCACAAATGATAGGCGTTGCATATTTTGAGAGAGAGACCAGTTACCAAATGAAATTGATTTAGAATCTAATTAATTGTCCAAGTCATATTCTGACAATTATGAAGAAAGTAGATAAACTAAGTGGATATCTCCATCTCAAGAAAGACAAAAACACATGTTGTCATGCATTATGATTAAAATGTCAAGAGGAGAATAATTACAAGCTTTAATGGGAAAAGGTGAGCTAGTGGTGAGTACTTATCAATAAGTGCATTAATCATGACGTATAAATCATCTTTCATCGGCTTAGAGACATTTATTATTTGACTTTTTGAATTTGCAACTCCATACAGAATATAAGCTTAAAGATTCTAATATAAAGAAATTAAGGTACTAACTTGGAATAGAAAGGCAGACAGGTACATATTTTCTACTGAGCATTGCTATTTTTATCCAAGCAGAGGTGAGAGATGGAGAGTCATGCTGAGGAAGAACTCCATGAATCTAAGTCACTGGAAGAGCATCAAACTAGTATTGATTTAAATGGTAAAAATCTGTCCACCTCTATCTAAAATGCTCTTAAGTTGTTTGATCAACATGACAATAAATGCTTCACTTCCTGAGAAACTTAAATTTCATAACTGTTTTGTTTTCATGGCATCTGTGTGCTGAACACCATGAAAAAAGTTTCCATAAATGATAAGAAACACATCATCTAAACCTTAGCCAGACATCTTGGCATTTTATGAAGAGAAAAAAGATTTATAAAATCAATAAACATTTGAAGTTCTCACAAATATAGTATAACCTTCCATGTTAACATATTTACAATTTACCAGTCATGTTATGAATTTGATCATGCAGGAGGAGATAAAGAGGTAGATGATAACCCAATTGAGGAAGTTAGGCTTACTGTTCCAATCACGGATGACCCCTCATTGCCGGCTTTAACGTTTAGGACATGGGTTCTGGGAACAACATCATGCTGCCTTCTTGCCTTTGTGAACCAATTCTTTAATTATCGCCAGAACGCGCTATCAGTTGGCTCCATTTCAGCACAGATTCTTGTTCTCCCAATTGGTCAGCTAATGGCTGCAACACTTCCATCGAAATTTATTAAAGTTCCATTCACAAAATGGTCATGTTCATTGAATCCAGGGCCTTTCAATTTAAAAGAACATGTTTTGATCACCATTTTCTCAAGTTGTGGATCCACCAGTATATATGCAGTAGGCATAATTACAATTGTTAAGGCTTTCTACAACAGAACTCTGCATCCAGTAGCAGCCATGTTGCTGGTACAAACTACTCAGGTACATTCAAAAATTTACTGGGGTTTTGGAGTCGTACTATCAAGAGTAAACATAAAAACTTTTGTCTTTTTCCATTTATCATAAAATGATTTGCCGGTTTGTGTTGTCATTGGAAGAAATTTTTCAAGGAATTGTGTTTCATGTATTACTGATGTATTGATAAAACTTGCAAGAACACAATAGCTAAAATTAAAACGGTACATATTCTCTCCAGTACAAGGAAATGGATAAGAACTTACTTTTTTTTCCTGTTTCTGATGAATTTCAGTTGCTTGGGTATGGGTGGGCTGGTTTATTCAGAAAATACCTTGTCGACTCCCCTTATATGTGGTGGCCAGCAAACTTGGTCCAAGTCTCTCTATTCCGGTATTCATCTCACACATAGAACGAAAACTTTGCAAGGTTCTGGTTACTTTGGAAATTGAAGAACTGATATGTAAGTCAATTGCAGGGCATTACATGAAAACGAAAAAAGAGGAAGGGGAGGGCTAACCAGGTTACAATTCTTCCTTATTGTTTTCACATCAAGCTTTGCTTACTATATCGTGCCAGGCTACCTTTTTCCTTCACTATCCGCTCTCTCCTTTGTTTGTTGGATACGGAAAGACTCGATCGTGGCCCAGAAGATCGGCTCAGGCCTCCAAGGCCTTGGCATTGGCTCGTTTGGCCTTGACTGGTCCACTGTCGCTGGCTTCATAGGAAGCCCCCTAGCCACACCCTTCTTTGTCATTGCCAATATTTTAGTAGGCTTTTTTCTGTTTCTTTATGTTCTGATTCCCATTACTTATTGGTCTAATGCATACGAAGCAAAGCGATTCCCTTTATTTTCTGCACACACTTTTGACTCGACTGGCCAAATCTACAACGTTACCCGAATACTCAATCAAAAAGCATTTGATCTTAATAAAGTTGGCTATGATAATTATAGCAAGCTCTATCTCAGTGTTCTGTTTGCCTTTCTGTACGGCTTGTGCTTTGCATATCTAATGGCTACCATTTCCCACGTTGCACTCTTTGATGGAAAGTAAGTGTGTTATCTCATTCTTACCTTTCATTTCTATATTTTTTTCTTGAGAACAAATTATTCTGTGCTGATGACTTATTAATGATTGCTTCACACGTTTAAAAACAATGCGTAGTATGATTTGGAAAATGTGGAAAAAAACTACAATAGCAGACAGAGATCAATTTAGGGATGTTCACACAAGACTGATGAAGAAGAATTATGATACGGTACCTCAATGGTGGTTCCAAGCTATCTTGATCTTATCTGTTGCCCTCTCCATCTATGCTCTTGAAGGTTTTCATAAACAGCTTCAACTTCCTTGGTGGGGACTTTTACTAGCTTGTACCATGGCATTCCTTTTCACCTTACCTGTTGGAGTAATCAAGGCCACAACAAACATGGTACTTTCAAGTCCAACCACAATGTTTGTGAATCAAATGATAAAACCAAATAACAATTAAATGAACACATGAACATAGAACTTCTTTCTCAATATGTGTTAATTTGCAGTCCCCAGGTCTTAATGTGATTACAGAGTTCGTCATCGGGTATATGTTACCTGGTCAGCCTCTTGCTAATGTGACTTTCAAGACCTATGGCACTATGAGCATGGCACAAGCTATCGTTTTTCTAGGCGACTTCAAACTAGGACACTATATGAAAGTCCCACCCAAATCCATGTTCATTGTCCAGGTTATTAAACTACTTTTAGAGTTTATGTTAATTGTTCTTACATGTGACTAACGTTTTTCATCGTGTCAATATGTACCTTTAGTTGGCTGGAACTGTCATTGCTTCAACTGTCTCCTTTGGCACAGCGTGGTGGCTTCTGACATATGTTAAGAACATCTGTAACACAGCTTTACTGCCAGAGGGAAGTCCTTGGACCTGCCCAAATGATGATGTCTTCTACAATGCTTCTATCATCTGGGGAGTCGTTGGACCGCTCAGAATGTTCACAAACTACGGTATCTACCCAGAAATGAACTGGTTCTTCGTTATTGGCTTCCTTGCACCAGTTCCAGTATGGCTGCTTTCACGCAAATACCCTGAGAAGAAATGGATCAAGCTCATACACATGCCCATGATCTTGGGTGGTCCATTGAGCATGCCGTCAGCTAAAGCAGTGCACTATTTGAGTTGGGGAGCTGTCGGAATTTTCTTCAATTACTATGTTTTCAGAAAGTTCAAGGGATGGTGGGCTAGGTATAATTACATCTTATCAGCTGCTTTAGATGCTGGGCTTGCCTTCATGGCTATACTCCTTTATTTTACTCTTCAATCTTCTAACATTAATGGTCCAGAATGGTGGGGTCTAAGCAATTCAGACCATTGTCCACTGGCAAAATGCCCTCTAGCATCAGGTATTGAGGTCAAAGGATGCCCTGTGCTTTGACATGCATCTCCTAGTCCACATCATCCGAGGCATAGGATGTATATTCTAAGCTGGCCTTTTCAACTCATAATAAAGAAATGAAAAAAAAAAAAAAAAAAGGCTGTAAAATTATAGCAGATGATAGAAAAGACATGATGTACCATAACATGGTTTAATTTGTGATTAGCATATCAGAATATGACATAACGATGTAAAAAATAATAATAATAATAAATAAACAAATTATGGTTGTTTCAGCTGATGGAAAGAAACATCAGGTGAGTAATTGATATAATGTGTAACTACAGATGTCAGATTACAAAAAATTGTCAATCCAGTTACCAATAATCCCTGCAAGAACAATAAGCATCTTTGAAACAATGGAACCGGTTCCTATCACGGACAACTATCTCCCGATTTACAATTTGTGAGATTAGTTTAAATGCAGTATGACAGTCCTCACAAACACGAAGATTTTTAATAATCCTGATTGGTATTCCAGGAGGTGTGTTCATCAATCCAAAAACTAGAGCTAATTTCTCACTATGGCGATACAAATATTGCTCCTTCTCTTTCTCTTCCATGTCCAACAGAACAACTGATGTGTTAGGTACATATCCTTTTAGTTTCATTTCACCTAATAGTTTTTCCCACATTTTGAATATATCTTGAGCTTGTGGATGTGTCTCATCTCCGGCCACAAACTCATGAACCACTCCATCAACTGTAATTGAACTCCAACCAGATGTCTTCTTCACCCCTCGATTTCTCATCAGTCTCCTAACTCTTGCCACATCTTCCCATCGTTCTGCCTCCGCATAAATGTTTGACAAAACCACATAATATCCATCGTTAAGTGGATCCAACTGATGGAGGTGTCTAGTAGCTTCCTCGGCCAGATCAATGTTTCTGTGAACTCTGCATCCACCAAGTAAAGCCCCCCAGACAACCGCATTTGGCTTCATAGGCATGTTGTTCATAATGAACTCATAAGCCTCTTGAAGGAGTCCTCCTCGGCTTAAAAGATCAACCATACAACCATAATGCTCAATCTGAGGAATAATTCCATAATCCATACTCATGCTAGAAAAAAACTTACGGCCCTCCTCAATCAATCCCATATGGCTACAAGCATGCAAAATCCCAATAAAGGTAACCCCATTAGGCTTCATGCCCGTTTCAACCATTTTATAAAACATCCTCAGCGCTTCCTCAGCTTGCCCATGAATCGCAAGACCATGAATCATAACAGACCACGAGAAAATCGTCCGCTCTTCCATCCCATCAAACACTCTTCTAGCATCCTCCAAGCACCCACACTTCACATACATATCGATCAACGTGTTACAAACCCTCACATTTCTCCCAAACCCACTTCGATTCACATACTCATGCACCCTCCTCCCCAAATCCAACTCCCCCAAATCTGCACAACCAGCAAGAATAGCCACAACTGTCACTTCATTTGCCCTCATGCCGGCCTCCTCCATCTCCCCAAACAACTCCACCGCCTCCTTCGCCTTCCCCCACTTCACATACCCCGAAATCATCGTTGTCCATGACCTAACGCTCCTCTCAGGCATCCTCCTAAACACCTCAATAGCCTCCCCAACATCCCCCCTCCTAATCAAACCATTCACCATAATATTCCACGTCACAACGTCTCTCTTCAACATTTTCTCAAACATCAACCTAGCAATCCCTATCTCACCACAAACAGCATACAAATTCACAACCGTGTTCAACACCACCAAATTCCACTTCAACCCAAGTTTCTCCACATACCCATGTACAATCCTCCCACCACGAACATCCAACATCTCCACACAAGCCTTCAACACAAAGGAACAAGTGAAACTATCAGGCAAAACATCAAACTCCCTCAACTGACAAAACAACAAGGCAGCATTCAAAGGGTTTTCACTCTCCGCGAAAAGCCTCAAGCAAGAGTTCCAAACAACAACTGGGGACACACCAGCTTGCTGGAATATCTTGTGGGCATAGGGGAAACTTGGAGTGAAAGCAGAGATGAACGCGATTCGGGTTAGGGGGAGAGTGGAGAGAGGAGTGTTGGTTTTGATGAGGTGGGCATGGAGTTGTTTGAGCTCCAATGGAGAGGTGAAGCTGTGGAGGAGAGAGTGTTTGAGAGAGGCTGAAGTGGGTGGTGAGTGGTGGTGGTTGGTTACTGTTAGAGGCAACTGGAGGGAAGAAAGAGACCGCGCCATTGTCAACTGATTTTTTTAAACTGTTTTTTGAATTAATAAGTAGGCATCAGTTTCCTTGACAATAGTGAGATTCTAAATTTACGGAAATATTGATGATAATATTCAACATATTGAGAATATTTGAAAACATATTTTTATATCGGTCACTGGAAAGTAAAATTATATTAAGGATATATAGGTTATTATTTTGATATTTAGTTTCTTGAAAGCAATATCTTCTAAATAAATTTCTACCTTTGTTTTTTCTTTATCTAGGAAATGTGTGGTTAAAAAGCATGCATTTGAAAATATTAAAGCTCTAAATTTGGGAAAATATAGGTGAAAATATTGAGAATACTTTTAAAATATCGGAAATATTCGAAGATAATATCAGTTATTTCGAATCAAAAGTAATATCGAAGACATATCAAATATCATTTTGACTTTTAATTTTTACAAAGTAACTATTTTTTTGTTTTTATTTTCCCACAATTTTTTCTTTATTTAGGATTCAACACGAGTTCGAAAAGAAACTTCTAACATCATAGAGATAGAAACATAGATGAGATATGGTCCATCCAGAAACACATTTATTACTTTGTATAATGTACAGTCGGTGAGATTGCTCACACTACCGGGTTCAAAAGAATGCGGTTCATAATTGAGATTATTTATGTGGCTAACACATTCAGATTGGAATCATTTTCGTTCAGACTCTAGTTTATCATTCAACCAAACTTGAAACGCTCCAAATTTGTTGATATAGAAACCAATCTCGCACTGGATAGGCAAAATCAATTAACTCTTGTTCAATTTGTGATATTGGTCCCGGCAAAATCAATCAATGCAAGAGCACATAAGTTACCAGTCACAATTAAGAGAAGTAAAACTCAAAAACTAGACCAACAAGAGACCAAAAATATGTTGAAATTGGATGGATTTCCATTCCAGTTTTGGAACCATAAACTGGCCATTTAAAGCGTTTCAATGGCAGAATCATTAGTACCATTTCTTGAATCTGAATTTGAACGTCAAACAGAATGTTTGTTGATTTAAAGCTTCACTACAAAATCTTTTTTTTTTTTGGTACCATACAAAAACAAAGACACTCCACAAGCACATGATCCATTAAATGTTCCATTCATTTTCGACATGTCTTGAGCAAAGTTAATCGCATCAGGTGTCAACTATGACCATGACCAGTCTTGATGGAGTGGCAAAAGCATTGAAGTCTATGCACAGATTCTTACTTGAAGAGTTCAGGATTCAGCCAGTCCCTGCAAATATGAAAACAAATAGCAGATTACACTCTGTATGAAGATAACTGAGATCGGTTTGAAAAAAGACAAAGACATTGGTGAGAGTGATACATACTTGCTAATGTCATCAAGATGGTCATCAAAATCTACAACATCCTGCCATTTCCCGGAAGACAAATAATCCAATAAAACTACATTTGCTGCAGGCTCTTTAGTTACCAATTGGCTGCCACCGTCTGATCCCACTAGCTTCCAGTTCTTGGACACATCCCTCGTATAGAGCTGGTTCGTGAAGGGAAATACAAGAAGCTTTAATAAGGATAGAAGTGGAAGTACAATGCGGTGGGGAAACGATAGCAGTACTTTGCCAATCATTTACATTCAGTACCAGCATTAAACAAAGGCCAAGAATGAATGTAAGACATGGACAAAATGAACACGTGACTCCTCCATTATATCCCACACCCATTTAGGCAAGTCAGTTCTCGAAAACACATACAACCAGTCCTTGATAAACTCAATCAGAAGCTAAGACATTTGTTATGATTTAAACATAACAGTAAGTACAATTATCTACATGCTCCTGATAAAACTGAACTAAATCCAATAGTATAGGCTGTTGACATAACAATTAACAGTAAACGAACACGTTGCTGAGCTCTGATATTTGGAATGAAAAGTGATTATATTGTACTTAAGAAAACGGTCATATAAAGAAAATCCATAAAGTTCAACAAAAACACTAAATGATGTCATTATAGACTTCAAAACTGATTCCAAAAATAAAAGGAACACAACTTTGAAAACAATTGTAACACATGGAAAATGTGCACAACCAATACTCAAAACACCTATAATAATTTGATACATATCATATATCAAATTTTAAAACAGCTCCAAAAGGCTTTCATTAATTGATACCTTGGATTCAGGAATACCAATTTGTCCATTTTACAGCCAAAACAACACAAAAGTTTAAAACACGACAAAAGGTATAAATTTTGCTCCACCGGTCACAGCCCACTCTTATCATTTAGCACAAAATCCAAAACTCCCACTATCATAACAATTTAAGAAATTCCGCTAAACATCAAGAAAGAAGTTACAAAGAACATAGAACAATGAGTTAAACCAACATCATCTTCAACAACATAGATCCAATATCAGCAATTCAAAAATCAATGAAAGCCTTTTCATCACTTAAATATATGTTATCAAAATACTAACCTGCATAACAGGGCTCAAGCCTTTCCCCTTGGGTAATGCTTCAAGTTTCTTGTTATCTAACTACAACAGTACAAGAAACGTAGTCAAAACAACCGAAAATGGTAAAGTAATAGATGCAAAATAGCCTCAAGGTATCCTATTAACAATACATACCAAGAGAACAGCTGCTTGTGGGAAGTACCGACAAATGTGATCACCAACATTCTTAGCCACACCACTAAGCTCCACATCATCAAACCTCTCATTTGCATGAAAATACCCCACGATGCAGAGACCTTGAGCACTATAATGCTCTTCTATCTGGTACAAGCAAACGATCAATACACACCTTAGTTCCCATCAAATTGAATTCCAACACAAAGAAAATCCCACAAAATCTTCCAAACCAAAACAAGTATGTTTGAGCTTTTAATCACCACCCATATTACCATAACAGAATTATAAACAAAGTTCAAATAGAAAGCAATTACCAGTCTTCACAACAAGAATTCAAAGTGTCCACACCCACACCCACCCCCCCAAAACAAGAAAATAAATCCAAGCTATCATCTTCTCCAATTTCAAAAAAAGAAAAATGCAGAACCTAAGATCAAACAACACTCGTGAAAGAGTAAGCAACTCTATAATCATAGCTTAAAACCAACTTACTCACATGTACACAATAGATTCTTCATCGCCCCTGAGCGTATAGAGAGCCAGCCACTAAAATCACACCGTCTAGCACGGAATTCTCATATGATTATGACATGATATCACATACACACACACGTACACGGATCTAAAGAAGCAAATATCGATACAGTATCCAATATATCCCTCAATATTTAAACTGATATTTCCATAAATTAGACCCCCGATATTTACTTCCTTACACGTATCCGTGTACAGCAAAATGAAAACTTCCTCTTAAAAAAACTACTTCCAAAGCAAACGAACAAAACTCCAGATCACAATATCCAAACAACACAGTTCCACAGAATTCCCCCATCAACAACAATATACACACAAACAGCTACATACATAAACACACACACAGATATGCACACATACATGTAAAAATAAAGAATTTCTGCAAAATGAAACTCTCTCAAAAACACAACTTACCAAGCAAACAAACCAAACCCAGATCACAAAATCCAATCCCACATCCAAACAACACAAAGTTCCACAAAATTCTCCAATCAACAACATATGTAAAGAGAAAGCAAAAGGGTAGAAAGGTAAATGGATACCAAGATGAGAGAGATCTCGAGGTTGGGGAGGAGACCAAGGTGGTTGTGGAAGAGAGGGACGGAGTCAGTGATCTCGACGACATCGTTCTTCTGAGGAGAGACGCGTCCCAGCAGGACTCCGTTGACGGCCGCCGTCTTGTGCTTCCTGGCATGCATCACAAGCTTTATGTAGGCGTTCTGTGAGACCTCGTACCTCAATTCGCCACCCATTTCGCTGATTCAGTATGTGAGTGAGTGTTGCGGTTGGTCTGGATCGTTGTCCAAAGCAGAGATTGATGATAGTGACGATGCGTGTGTTGAGGTGGACTCGGCCGTCTGTGATTTGCGTGTGTAGTGGTCCGATGGAAGGCTTTCTTTTTGTTTTTTTTACGTACTTAACGGTGTCGTTTTATTCGTTTTTGGATTAATACAAATTTAAATCGAAAGAAAATCAACCTCTTTTTTTTTTTTTTTTTAAGAATTCAATTGAAAAAATAACCAATTTCGTTTGAAAGCCAAAAAGCAACCAATCTTGTTTTAAGAAATACACACATATATTTCAAGAATAAATTGAGTTTTTTGAGTCACCTTAGCACTTATCTTAACCCTTGAATTGATAACATAACGATGATTAGATGCCAAAGATATTTTTTTATGTTATTTTAATTTGACTTAAAATAACAGTTAAGAGATTTGTAACAGTAAATATCATAATTTGTAACAGTTATTTGTAAATACCATGTTATTTTTTCTCTTTTGCTTAACAGTAAGAGATTTGTAACATTAAGAGTACCCTTAGCAAATATCATGATAAATCTTGCCCATGGCAATAATTGACTTTGTGTCACAAATTTTATTTTTTTCAACTCTCGGTCAAAAGAATCAATTTTTTCTTATCAAACTTTTTCATAAACTATGTGAACGGGCATCACATTCTCATAAAAACCGAGACTTTATATCCAACCACCAATCCCCTCCTAACACAGATGGTTGGATATCTTTCACTTATGCACAAGGTAGTAGAAATTCGATTTTCAACATACTTTACAAATTTATATGGATATACGAAATAAAATTCTTTTTTAATCTTGAAGTTTTATAATAAAAGTGTAAGTTCTAATCTTGAAATACAAAGGCAAGAAAAGAAATCTTAATCCTCGCTTCTTTCCGGACAAAGATATTCGCATGGTGAAAATTAAGCACCAACACTTTAATGAATAAGGGTGTAGAAGTTCTCAAATTATAATCTAAATGTTTGATTTCAAAAATATTCACTTGTTCATATGCCAAACGATTAGAAACATTCCCATTATCATATCAGGCAAATCATATCAGGCAATGACATTATCATATCAGGCAATGACATTATCAACACATAAAATCATGATAAACGGTCTTGAAAATATCCGGAAGAATTTCTTATTCCCGTGGCATGAGACTTGTAACTGATTAATACATGCCCTTGTAACTATCAATTCTTTGTCAAAATCATATATACCCTTAAAACTATCTTTATGGATCCTTTCTTTGTTTTTATCAATTCTTTGTCAAAAGCAACAACTTTCAACTTCCTTTGATCACTTTTTCATATCAACAAATTTCATCTCAACAATCAAATCAACCACTGCAATTCAATGTCAGAAATGCATGGTTCACATTAAAATCTTCAATCGGTTAAAGCTTCACAAAAAATATGGAGCACAGCAATACAACACCATCCGATTACGAACGGATTTGCTCAACAATTCTTTTTCAAGTTCCTTATTTATAAATCAATTACAGAGTAGATTCAAATCCAAACAAGTTAAGACATACACAACTACAGAAAAATCTCATGCCCCAGCTTCTGAGTGCCACAATCACAGTATGAGGCCCTGGAGTCTCTTGTAAAACTTCATAAACAGTCATGAATTTGTGGTCAATCCATCAAAAACCCAAAAAAAAAAAAAAGACAGATGCAACTTGACTCTCAGCATGTGTTACAACAGATCAATAAACTTTTCAACCCAAACCAGAATGGTAGAGCAATGCAGCACAAAAGATCATTAGTAATAAACCATGCATGTAACAACCTAACCTAAAAAACTTTGCAGTGACGTCAAAACAAATATCTTTTGTTAGATTTGTCAAAAAGTAAAGAAAAGACTAATAAGTCAGACCAACATGCGAAGCATATGCCTCTTCTTTCATCAAATAATAACCTTAAAACATGCTCACAGAGCCAAGCCAAGGTCTACCACAATCATAAAGATCGCAATCACTGACAAATATTCTTAAGAGTTGAGGATTTGAAAGAAATTCAAACTAGAACAAAGCAAATTATCAAATTAAGCAAATTATCGTTCATATTCTATAGCCGTGTGTTCCACAAAAATTAGAATAGCTCATCTCTAGTATGGCCTACGCATATCGAACATGTTAGCCTAAACCACTAATCTTTTGTGAATAGAATATTTGTCTATCTGAATCAAACTATATGACCAACAACTAAAAGAAATATAACAAGCTAGGAACATAAAACATAAATGTGTCTATCTAGAATAACTAAAGTAAATAACAACAATCTTCAAAATGATTTCTATAGTCTACATAACAAGCTACATAGAACAATAAACTAGAAAAATCATAAAATAGAACACCAAGCACTAATTTGAAGCACTCTAAAGATTGTCTATTGGCATAATACAGCAGTAGTCTAATATTGTGACAGGTCTTCAGATCTTGAAAAGCTTCCCCACCTGCTGCTATTATATGAGACTTCTAGTACTTGTGAGGGACTGCCCTAACAGTGCATGATTAAAAACTAGAGGATCCTGAGAGAAACTTCTAAGATCTTGCATAAGGATGGTACCGACTACTGCTACTATAGCCTCCCCTTCCATACAAACCACCTGCTCCACCATAACTAGCACCTGGACCAGAGTCATAGCCACCACCATAGCCTGAACCTCCATAACTACCGTAACCTTCACCTCCTCTACCGTAACCACCTAGACCACTTCCGCCATAACCACTGCCAAACCCGCTGCCATAGGGTCCAAAGCGACCAGAATAACCGAGGGAAGATTCACCTCGGTAGCCCCCTAAACTACTGCCTCCAAAACCCCCATAACCACCACCATATTCGCTGCCACCACCACCATACCCATATCCACCACCAAGCCTACCTCCAAGACCTGCAGGATTCCTATAAGGACCAGGGCCAAACCCTCCATCAAAACCCCCATAAGAACCGCCATATCCACCAAAGCCCTCATTGAAAGAACGGGCCCTAGAATTGCTACCATATGAAGGAGGAGGTGGGGGGTTGGAGGCTTTCTTTGGTTCAGCTTTCTTGATCTCCACCTACAACAAAGCAACTTAGTTAACCTAGGTCTGCTGCAAGGAAACTATATTGATAGCCCTTTCCTGAGTATATATCTATACCTGTAACAATCTCCACCTATGGTTATTAAAAACACAAAAAATAAAGAGAGACTAAAATACTATCTGATTACATAGATATGTAGAAATTTAGCAAATAAATCATGAATCATATATATCAAAGTAAAAAGATGAAGAAATAGGGGATGCTTCATGATAAACAATAATCTGTTTACAATCTGAGTTCTTGCAGACCATCCTAATAGGCTCACCTGGGTACCACCTAAATCAATCATATTTCCCTGAGATAACATTTCATCAACAACTTCCTCGCTGTCAAAAATTACAAACCCAAAACCTCGAGAGCGATTAGTTTCATGATCACGTATAATCTGGTGTTCCAGAACTTTACCATGCTTGGAGAAGAAATTCTTAAGTTCATCTGAATGATAAAACATGCCAGTTAACAATAAGTAAACAAAAAACTATCAATTCAAACTACATTGGAAAATGAAAGCTAAAAATCATATCCTATAGCACGCAAACCTTCGGTGACTGATGATGGTATCCCACCAACAAATATCTTCTTTGTCTTAAAATCCTTTGATTGACCTGAACCTTTTGGAATGGTCCTTTTAATCTCAACCTGGTCCATGTTCACAAAGTAAGGTATTTGAAAACAGATACATTACATTCTATTGGATATCATCCAACAGATAGTTAACAATAACACAAACACAGCCAATGAAAACAGAAACATAACAAGATCAATACCTGTTTTCCATTGATGATATGGGTGTCCTCGATGACCTTGTCTACCACAGATGGATCGGCATAAGTTATAAATCCAAAACCTCTTGGTTGCCCCGTGTACCGGTCTTTCATTATAACCGAATCCGTTATCTCCCCATATTTTCCAAAGTGCTTATTAAACGTAGCTACAATCCAAGTCCAAACAACACAACACAAAACAATCAAAAACCCAATTACAAACCCTAAACATTCCAAAGTAACTATTAAAGGTAGCTACAATCCAAATTGAAACAACACAACACAAAACAATCAAAAGCCCACCTCAGAAATCCTCTAAAAATCACAAAACCTACCCCTCAAACTAGATAACCAATCTAATTACCAACACCAATTAACATAACACACAAAAAAACTCACCGTAGGTCGTGTCTTTCGCAAGCCCACCAATGAAAATCTTCCTGCAAACCAACAAAACGCCAAAATTCAACCAAAGATCGAAACTTAAAACGAAAAAACAAGTAAAAATCGAAACTTTAACCAGATCTACAAAGAGAGAGAGGAGACAGACCCGGGGCTGGCGCCGTCGCCGGAGTGGGGGTTGTTATCGGCCTTGGATTTGGAACCCATGCAGAGAGAGTGTGAATTCGTGCTTGGACGGAGAGAATTTGAGGAATTTTCTAGGGAAAAAAAGTGAGAATCGAATGAATGGGTAAAAAAGAAGGGCAGAAATCCAAATTAGGGTTTTGTAAGGAAGCGATACGTCGTGAGTGAGTGGAGGAGAGCATAAAAAGATGGTGCGAGGAACGAAATGACGCTTTTGCCCCTGATGAATGTTTGAATGGTCAATTATGTTCTGTCTTTCACCGACTTGGCTCTTGTTGTTGCGTTGGCTATTGATGTCTACGTATTTTTTGTTGAAATGCTTTTGATGTGTGCGTTCTTATGGATATTAATAATTTAATTGGAAGCATCATCAACAAATCAGAGTGGCGCAGCGGAAGCGTGGTGGGCCCATAACCCACAGGTCCCAGGATCGAAACCTGGCTCTGATATCAGAGAGGCTTCCTAAACATTTTTTCGTTTTGTGGGCCGGCTTCAAAGCCCAATGTGAGTTTTGGTTTCAGACTGGGCCCAATTGGATTTCAGCCCAGTTTAGTAATTTGCTAATTCAAATTTATTTTAAGAAAAAAGAGGTTTTATTTTTATTTTTATTTTTATTTTATGATTATAGGGTAATTTAAAATTCATCACTTGTGCTGATAATATACACATAATGGAACTACAAATCGTATCTCGAATAGTAATCTACTGATTCAATTTTATTTTAAGAAAAAGTGTGGAAAGTTACAGGTTTATTTTTCTTTCCTTTTGATATAATTAAAAGGTGATTTGCAGCTTTAAAGTTTACTCTATTACAGTAGAAGAAAACTTGTCACGTATATTAATAATATACTTGTTAATAATATATACATAATCAGACTTAAGTGATTGTTTTTGTTTTTTTGAAACCTGATAAAAGAAGAAAAGAAACAATTTATTTAAGACTGCAATAATTAGTGGATATTGTTGGTTTCAATTTGGTTCAACAATGGTCAAAAACAAAAAGAAACTTTTGTCAAGTTGGGGGAGAAACTTCAAACACAAGTAGTAGCGACCTTTAAATTAAAAATAAAATTTGGATAACAACTTAACATGTAAGTTGTCTTTTAACGTTAAAAATGTCCAAATGGACGTTAGGTTTGGTTGACTTTTCATGGTATTGGATATATAATAAATTCATCATTTGTGTTTTCTGATATATATAATTTCCTTGTAATTTACACTATAATTTGTTTAAAACGAAATTCTATAAAACTTACTAATGTCGACTTTGAAGTTTGTAAGATTGCAACCTATACAATATAAGTTCGATATTTACAATATTTGTTAGATTGGTGACTTCTTGTGCCTAAGATGGCGTGGCATCACATTTTCCAAATTCAATAATGTCCTCTTTTATCAAATTTGATTTACAAAAACCATCATTCTTATATATGAAATGATATTTGTTCTATGTTACATTAAATATCATTCGAAACTCTTCAAACTCTAATATGAGTAAGATTAAGGATTAAACTATGATAAGATTGGTAGATTATATCCAATAAATAGGAAGATTCCATAAAATAAAATTTTCATAATCATATTTATAAAAATAGATAATGTAAATAAATGGAAATTAAATTTAGTCGAAATGAAAAGATACATGGTTTTTTTATGGAAACATTTAAAATTTTGGTTGCATCTTGGTAGGATGACTTCAAATAAGTTAAACTCAAATTAATAACTTAATTTACAATTCATATATCAAGTTCGTGTAACTGTAATACCAAAATTGAATCATGAAATTAATCAGAAGTTAAACAAATTTGTCTTTTTGTTAGAAGTCTGCCTTAGTAGACATGCACCAAACCATAAATATAAATTCCATGCAATATAATAATAAAATTTTAATGTTTTAATCTAAAATTACTAAGTTCAACCTATTATTCCTTGCAGATAATTATAGAAAATTCTAGTTTTATCTTCTCATTGTTAATCTTTTAAGTACTATAATTTATACGAGATTTAAAAGAAAAAAAAATGATTATAATTCACGACTCACAATTTCAAACGTGAATATGTTAATATCATACCACTATATCAATCTTATATTAATGTTTTCATTATTAGAGGTTTTTATTTACTAATAATATTAATACGTGTTATATGAAAACAATTAATAATTTATTTCCATGTTTAATCCCAATCTATAACATTACATAAACATATAAAGTGAATCCTCACGTGGAAAAACCATGCAAAGCCTTACACCTAATAGTCCTCGTACTATATTAGTAGAATATTAACCTAAAGTTGCTAGTGCCAATCTTTTCTTCCCCACGAAGAATCATATACACCATTATTTTTATTATCTAAAATATTACTTATATCACGACGACTCAATTCTCCCATGAAAAAAAACCTCCATAACGTTATAAAAGTCGACTCTTCCATATACACACCCAAAAAAAAAAAAAAAAACAAAACAAAACCTTGCAAATAATAATCCTCTTACTATACTGTATCTATACTACAAAATACTAATAAAATTCTAATGTCTGTTAACCCAAAATTACTAGTGCCAATCTTTTCTTCCTCATTAAGAATCATAGTCACTATTTAATGTTCAAGCCTCCATGATATGAGAAATATATCAATTTTTTTTTTTTCTCTCCCTCTCTCTCTCCCTCACCTTAACCAGTTTAGTTGAGTACTGGATCATTCCATTGCCACTCTATTTAGAGCAAAATCCACCTAAGGCCAACATGCCTGAACCATCCCACCCTATGCGTGTACACATATATGTATATATATAAGTTTTTACGATCAATATATCATAACTTTTAAATTATTAGGATCAATTATCTCAATTATTTATTATATTATCTATTATAAAAAAAAATTCCCTGATTTTGTTTAATGAAAATGTAATAAATAATTAAGATGGTTAGTCATAATAATTTAAAAGTTTGAACACCCTGATCTTAAAATCTCCCTCGATTTATATATATATGTATACACACGGTGTTTCATATAGCAAAACCCATCTCAAGTCAAGTTATACTTAATCATATATGTGTATATATATTATGTATATATGGTATATAACGTGTATATATATATGGTTATATACTAATTTTTTTGAAAACACATTGTTATACATTGTTTATATATATATCTGGTTATGTTATATATAATATAATATAACCATAATTACAAAGTCGTTCCTAAGCATACAAAACACACACAAAACACAAACAAAAACACACACATTGACACATCACAAACACACAAACACAAACACACACATTCATCTCTCTCCCTCTCTCTCTCTCTCTCTCTCCGTTTTCTTCTTTTGTTTTGAAGCCAACATGAGCATAAGCACGAACAACAAGCAGAGGACTGGCGGTGGTGGTGATGATGATGATGGGATGATGGCTGGTAGGGTTTCGATCCCGGCTCACTTCCGTCCCACCATCCAGTCCATAAGGGAGACCACAGGCAAGCAGCACAGCGATGAGGAGATCTACTCTGTTCTCCTGGATTGCTCCCTGGATCCCAATGAGACTGCCCAGAAGTTGCTTTATTTGGGTATATACGCTGCCTTTCATGCATCCTTGTCTCTTTTCTTTATCTGGGTTTTTCTCTAAATGTGGTTGCTTTTTGTGGTGCTTGATGTCAAGTTGAGGCCTTTTTTGCAACTGGGTATTGTTCGATGAGTTTGTGTGTTTAGTTGTTTATGCATATATGTCATTAGGGTTTTAGATGAATGTGATTGTGTTTTGGAATGAGTTTTGTGTGTTGATGGTGGAAATTGTGGTTGTCTATACGTGTAAATGTGGTTGCTTTTTGTGTGGTTTGATGTAAAGTTGAGGTCTTTTTGCAAGTGGGTATTGTTGGAAAAGTTTTGATGTTTAGCTGTTTATATACGCGCGTGTGTGTATGTGTGTGCTTGCATTAGGGTTTTAGATGAATGTGATTGTGTTTTGGAATGAGTTTTGTGTGATGATAATGTAAATTAGGGTGATCTGTATTTGTAAAGGGAGTTCCTTTATGTGTTGTTTGATGTGAAGTTGCGGTCTTTTTGCAACCGGTTATTGTTGGAAAAGCTTCTATGTTTGGCTGTATATATGTGTTTGCAATGTGTTTTAGCGTGTGCATTAGGGTTTTAGAGTTATTTGATCATGTTTTAGATTGAATATTGTGCGTTGATGTTGTAAATTAGGTATTTTACAACCTGGTATCATAAATGGTTTCTTTTTTTGGCCACCTTATGGTTTTAGTTTTACTTTACATGAATGCGTTGGGTTTTATACTTTTATTGTAAAAGAATATATATTTTTTATTAGCTTTGTATTTATGTAAGTGCATACATGTCTATATTTAGTAATATTTTCATGCACGTATTCAGTGAGAGAGTTCTGAATGTGTCTTGTACTATCAGGATTTACAACTTTGAGATTGTCGTTTTATGCTCTGTTTCTTAATCTTTATATCATTGGACATACTGAGTTATATCTTTTTGTTGCCAGATACGTTTCATGAGGTTAAAAAGAAACGTGATAGGAAAAAGGAGGTACATTTCTTTTCCTTTTCAATGGATGACAATTCATAATTTTTTCCCGTAAATAAGTTTGTTTGTGAAAACACACCTCTAGTCTCATCAATGTGATTTGAGGTTTGAGGTTTGAATGTCAACGATACAGCTTACTATGGTGAAGTGAAATAACTGGAAATGAAGTTGGTGTATGGTGGAGAATTGTCTATGGGTGTTCTTCTGTCATTTATTTTTTCCACTATATTACTGTTACTCAGTTTTGTGCACTTATTAGTAGTATCACCGGAAGATATTGTGTTTCTGTTTGAGCATTGCATCTATCTGACTGGACCTATATATAATGAGGTGGTTGTAATATTGCAGGGACAAGGGGCTAAGGGTGGTCGAGGGAACTATATCCCTTCTGGTAAATGTCTATTTTCTATAAAATATTTTTGGATTTTGTAACTTCTTATTTCCATTAGATTGTATCTATCTTGAATATTCTGCATGTGGATCCCGATTTAGAATACATGTCTTTGTCCGCTGAAGTATAAAAATTCCAGGGCTCCATCTTGGAACATTATTTTCCTCCATCTTGGAACATTATTTTCCTCCATCTTGGAACATTATTTTATGTGGTAATTGGTAGGTATGTTTTGGTGGGGTTCATTTGTAGTTTATTTTGAAGGGTGTTGGTTTTCCTCCATATGCAAGGTGGTGGTGTGGTTTCTTGTTTGCAGCCCAAACTGTTCTTTTTCCCTTCATGTTTCCTCTTTAATTGCGACAATACATTTTTCTGATTATGTATAGATTCCATCCCAAAATTTATAAACGGCCTAAAAAATTGCCCTTTTCAGTTGCTGGTGGTGGGAGAAATGCATCTCGCAGAGAAAATGGAGTTAGTCACTTCACAGAGAGAGGTCCAGTTTCACGTAATAAAACAAAGAATAATGCAGTTCCTCATGGGACAAGGTAATTATATATCCAAATTTCATCATAGTGTGGTCTTTATGTTCTATGTATTATTTTTGTAATGCCTCCTGAAAAAAGGTGTATTCACTTTACATGATTAACTTTGTTGTCTTTTACAGAGCTTCTACTACTGTGCTGAATGGCCCTTCAAGTCTATCCAATGGATACTCTAGTCATGGGCGTGATCGTCAATTGGCTGAGGATGGTGTTAGCCCTGAACCTAAAGATAATGCTGCTGTTAATGCAACCAAGTTGGGGATGGTAGCAACTCAATCCACTCCCACCTTTGCCTCCATGGTTAGAGTTGAGCAAGAAAAGTCGGCATCAAGTTCTAATAATCTTCCTACTACTTCTAGCATAGCACTGGTATCTGGTGTCTGTGCCTCTGCTTCAGATCCAGTGCTGGCTCAGCCTGTGTCCCACCCTCCGGCTGGTGTGGACACAATCATACGTGAAGTAGGAAGTCAGCGGAAAGCTGATGAATCATACCATATTCAAGGAAATAAAGATGTTACCCATGATATTGACACAGAGTCATTTAAGAGTGAAAAGACGACCACAAACACTTCAGAATCTATCCTCGAACTGAAAGCTGAAAACAAATCAATGGAAGTTGAAATTAATCAGCCATCTGAGCCTTTACAGTGCTCTTCTTTGTCAGCCCATGACAGTTCTTTGGCTAACCATTCCCCTAAAGCTGATAGCCAGTCAACACAAGAGTCTGTAGCACCCCCTAAAGGTACAATCGCCTTTTCCCTGTAGCACCCCCTAAAGGTACAATCGTCTTTTCCCTTAAAATCATCTTTATAAATAATTTAAAAAAGAAAAAAATTAAGTCAGGTTTCCCTTCTCAATTCTTTTGGATTTAGTAATTTACCTTTCAAACAGTGGTTTGGGCCTCCACTTTTGAGCCATTTCTCTCTCAGAGAGACTAGAGATGGCTGTGAGGCAGTTTCTGTAGGGTAATTTCCTCTTTCTCATTGGTAAAGGTGCAGGAATTGATTATTTTTGTTTAGACCTAATTCTTCAACATTTTTATTTTTACATGTGGTCTATCTTGGGATAAATTGAAGGGAAGAAGAAATAGTAATTTAGAATAAGATTAGGAAAATGTTGTCAAAAATCATTTTATATATTGCACTCCTCTTCTTCCCTTTTTGCGATAAAAGTAGCCTATGGATCCA
The DNA here is from genome assembly GCA_022984855.1 of Dimocarpus longan. Classification (NCBI taxonomy): domain Eukaryota; kingdom Viridiplantae; phylum Streptophyta; class Magnoliopsida; order Sapindales; family Sapindaceae; genus Dimocarpus; species Dimocarpus longan. The sequence continues at coordinate 24,528,287 of CM041014.1, forward strand.
TTGTATTGTTTGTTATTTGCTTCTAAATTTTGCATATTCACATTTTGCTTGTGTTTCTGAAACAATAATGTCAGGAGTTGCATCTGTCACAATTAAAGTCAATTCTGATGTGCATCCTGAGTCAGTTGTTTCTGATAGCCAACATGTTACGTTTCCCAATCACTTCAAAGTCTCGGAAGCAGTGAAAAATGGGTTGACTTTTGGAAGCATTGATGCTTGTTTCGGACTAGCAACAAAGAACGTGAGTGGCACCAATGCTGAGATTAACACCGTGTGTGCCATTGAATCTTCTAATGCAAGTGATGAAACTACTGAGGAACCTTCTACTAGGTTTGTTAATGCATTATTTTGTACTTTGGCGATACTTACTGTTACACTGAGTTCAATTTATATTTTTCATGCTTTAATGCTGCTAAATGATAATAGATTTGTTGATAATCTAAATTTTCTGAAATTTTTAACCTTGGCTTTATAAGTTAATTGAAATTTATCTTTTGAATCGAGTTGAGCAACTATATCAAAGAATAGGCTAATGTCAATTTTTACATGATATGTTATGAAACTTAAGTAATATGCCTTTGACTGAAGGAAAAGAAATTTAAAAGTTGAACCTCAAATGCACATGTGAGTCATATTTGAGATGCATTAAGCCTTTATGTGGGTAAAATGGCCTGATCTATGTGGCTTTAACTTGCACAATTTGTGCTATTCATGCATTTATTTTTTGGAACATTTGTGCAGCTCTGAAACCTCAACTGCTCAAGGGGAAACTCCTGACCATCTGCAGTCTCCCCCAGTTACAGATAATGTGCCTCCCACAGTAAGCAATATCGTGAATGGCACAGACTTGAGGCGTGATGAATTGAAGCTGGAGATGCCATTGCTTCCAGAAAGCCATCAGAAACCCCCTGTTCAAAGTGTTCCAAACTATGGTTTCAATTTCATCTTACCCTCATCTGTGAACCAACATGTACAAGTGGAAGGTCCTGAGACTCAGACACATGATGTCTCTCTCATTACAAACTTAGTTGTAAGCTCCTTTTCTGTTCCTCTGCATAATGTTCATGCATGTCAAATCATTTGTTCCTGACAATCGTTATGGTTTCATTTTATTTCCTTTAAAGTGTTTGAATGCTTTGATGTGGACCACATGCATGAATGGGGCAAAGTAAGAATCATCTTGTTTGCTGTTGTTGTGTTATAGGAAACTCAAATTTGTCTTAATCCTGTGAGTTTTGAGCTGCATCCAGTTTTAGGATCAATAGAACCTTGGCATGGTCCAATGTGGATCATATGTATGCAAATAAAAGTTACTTTTGTTAGATTTCCATGAAAACGATTACTTCTTGCTTATTTTAAAGAAGGCCTCGGCTTGGTGTGACTGATCGATTCATTAACCATTGACTAAACATTTGATTTAGTTAGCTATCAGGAAATTTCTTCACTCAAACTTGTTTACAGTCTATACAAGTGTTTTTCAGGATATTATGATGTGCATTTTTTTAATGCAATTTTCTTCTGTCCAATGTTTAGTATTATTGTATGGAGCCAGATAACTCAAAGACTGGTATGATATTCTTGCTTTATGTTATTTTTGTTCTGAGAATAAAAATTCGTTGGTTATGCCTTTTCACATTTTGTTAGTAAGGATGTAGAAGAAGGTAGCTTTGCAACTTGTTTACCTTTGCCTATGCTTTGCCTTCTCTTCCCGCATTTTAATTCTATAATGTGCTTCTGATGCTTGCTATTTTGACCTTGTAGAATGGGAATTCTCTGGCTCCTAGCTCAAGTCCAGCTCCATCCGTGCAGAGCTCTGTCACTGCTGCTCCACAGCCAATTCATCTTTTCAGGCAGGCCTATCCGAGCTTCCTCTCTTATGGCCACTACCTTTCACCATATTTTTTGCCACAAATGCACCAGTTCTTGAACCCCAACGGGCTTCCCCAGCAGCCTTCAACTGGCAATGTTTACTTACCATCACCAGCTGCTGCTCCTGGAGTCAAGTTTCCTGTGCCGCAATTTAAGCCAGGCACTAATGCAGGAAACCCACCTCATATTGGAATCGCTCCTGGGTATGGCCCCTTTAGCTCCTCCCCTGTTGGTTTTAATCCTGTTACTGCAGGGACCTCCGGGAAGCCCACCAGCAATGAAGACCTCACAGCATCTCAGTTGAAAGATAATCATATATACACAACAGGACCACTGGTTCGTTTTCCTCCTTTTGCCTTCACCTTTTCATTCTTTATTCTTTTCGTCAGTTCATCTACACATTATTTACAATTTGTATATATTTTGAGCTCGAACCTCTCCTAGGTGGTGTAATGCAATAGTGCTATTGCTAGATTCATGTACTACTAACAATTTTGTCGCTCTAAGTCTTACCTGTTTAATTCAATGACTGAACTGTAATATAATTGTTATTGTTGCAGAATGAAGGTTCTGGTGTCTGGATACCTGCTCCAGGACAAGATTTATCCAACATCCAGATCAATCCTCTATACAATCTTGCTCTCCAGGGTCAGCACATCACTTTCGCACCTGCACAAACTGGTCATGGTGCCTTTCCTGGAATTTATCCACCAGCACAGACAATAACTGCCCCTTCAAATGTTAACCCATTATTGCAGCCACCTCAGACCATGGCTTCAGCTGTTGATTCTATGGGGCCCCCATCTGGTGCTTATCAGCAGCCTCCGCTCGCACAGATGAATTGGAACCCCAGTTACTAATCTAGCAATGCTTCTGATGACGATCCAATGGAGAGAACATATTTCATTTAGTTCAAGGGAAATCTTGGAGACTATGAAAACTCTGGTCTGATCTTAGTGTAAATATAATATTTGTCCTGCAAGTTTCAGGATAAATTCTTGGTGGGGATACATGATGCTGCTGACCTTTTGAAGTTAAAATTGTGATAGGTGCAGGTTTTTTTTCTTTTTGTTTTTTGGTCCATCTTGTTCTGGATTCCTTTTCCTGTGGTTTCCCCAGGCAGTAAGATTTTTGCCTTTTTGGTTTCACCTAGACTTATTTATTCCTTGAGATAATTATAGGAAATCAAGAGGTCCATAGGGAGGAGGTGGGATTTGCCAATTTTTCCTTTCTGATGTCTCACCTGTATATTAAATTTTGATAGTGAGGGAACGAATGATGCCATACACAGCTTGTAATTGATATATGAGAACCATCACCTATGTTTTGTTCTAAAATGGTGATTGTGGATCCCTCTTTTTGGTCATTATGTTGAATGAAACTAGTTGTTTTAGTTCTTGGCTACCTTTTGTGTTTTGAGATAACCACCTTTTGGGATGATACGTATTTGAAATGTTGTCAGGTTAAATTAACATTCTCTACCTTGAACCATGATAGACAGTATAGTTCTTGACTACCTTAAATAGTTTAGTTATATCTAGAAAATTGGATGGTGAAAAATTTTTCCTTCTATGTGAATTGAAGCATCTGGCATTCAGTCAATCCATGCAGGTTTCAGGTATGATTGACTTTTCCTGGAATTTATTATTGGACAGTTAATATGTAGAATATATTGGAGCTGAATATGATGGTACTAAAAATAGACAAAGTTGACAACCATGCATGTCCATTATTGCAGTAGAATTCTTATAGGTGAAGATGCACCTAGATGATTCTGTACAGAAGCAGAAGTCATGGACTGAAAAATGGACCATCTTGGTTCACCTATATGTCAGCCTGGTAGGTCTGCAAAATTTTGACAGAATAGTATTATCGATAAATGGTTACAAACTGAGGTCCTACTTCAATATATTCTTATTACTGGCAAGACAGTATTCAACCTTGCCATTCCAATAAATGCATTATTCTATCAATTATGGCTCTCTTTAAACCTGCCATTTCTGCAAAACCAAGCTCAGGTAGTATTTTAGTTTCCCATAAACGCCAAAATCTGGTTTCTGTACAATTCTATGCTAATGTAGTTTATCAAACCGCTTTTTGGAGAGGTACTAAGAGAAATTGTGCATAGCCAGCAAACAATTTTGGTTGATAAATCAAACTTTACCTCTGTACAAATCTTGAATCCCTTGTAAAAGTAAAAATTTCTAACAAAATTCCTATGAATATGAAACTCTAGGTGTAAGACATTCTCTCTAAATTTTCAAGAGCTCTCCTTGGCTTAAAGTTCAGACAATATTTGTTGTACTGGTTACATCTGAGACTGTGCCACCCTCAGTGGTGGTTGTTTTGGGCTTAGGTACAGGCTCGTTTTGCTTCGGAAGCTGCTTGCTTGCATGGTCACGTGATTCTTGCAAATTCAGCGAGGTGTAAACTGACATTCCGCATAGAGCTGTTAACGCTCCACAGATGCTCACAAACCCCGGATCTGAATTGAAAAGAACATAGCCCCCAAGTAGAATCACACAAGTCTTGAACTGGCCCAAAACAACATGAGAGGTCGCGGAAGTTGCCCTGCAGAAAGAAAGAATGATGAACTTGTTGTCGAGTACTTAATGCCAAACTATAAACGTTGAAAACAGTAAACGTTGCTGTCTGGATAACTCAAGTTGAAAGCAATATTTAAGAGTAACTGGAGGTCGAGAATAGTCTCACCCGAGTGCCAAAGCACCAGACCATTGTAGGAGGAAACCGAGGAGAGCTGATGTGAGAATAGTGGTTGAGTTGTTGATATTCCACTTGTATAACAACACTCCGGGAGGATCCAACCATGGCATCAAAGCTAGTAAGAATAAAACTGTGATGGGAGTAGTCTTCCACATCAACCTACAACGAAAATAGTTCTTTATGCATCCACGGTATTATTATTGGTTGATACAATTGTTAAATTAAATGATTACGATTGCTTACGCTAGAGCAGTCCAGTTGGCTTGCTGTTGTAGATTAGACCACAGGATTTTATTTACAGCGCTTGGAATAATCCATGCAATGGCAATACAAGCGCCGAACAAATTGAATTCTAAATCTGTTACGGTCGCAACTGCCACACCAGCTGAGACAACAACCAGACACAAAACCTGAAAATGACTTTAACATGTCAATTAAATAAAGCTTCTCGTGCCTTCAAACAATATTCGAAAAGGAGATATGAAGAAAAGCTTTGGCTGACCTTCTTGGAAGAAATGGTTTTGCTGAAGAGAACGAACTCTGTGAGAACTATAGTAGGAGTGACTGCAATTTTGGTCATCTGGTAGAACCCGACGCTGCACATGAAATGTATAGTCAGGGAACTTGACATAGTGATGACTTGCTATTATTAAAATTGAAGCCTGATTTCATACCTGTTATGCTTTAGGCTAGTGTTTGCAAGGCCGGTGGCAAAAGACATGACGACACCTAAAGTGAAGAGAGATGAGAAAGGAGTAGTTTTAGAGGGAGGTGAGACTGGAAGCAGTGACAATGCCTTGAAGAATGCAAGAAGTATCCAAGCAACAGAATAATGAATTAAGGTGAGAAAAATCGGGAAGTTGAACCCTACTTGAGCCATCACCTGTTAAAAACACAAACGTAACAAAAAATTAGATTGACCTAAACTCTCAAGAACACAATTCGACATCCATCATGAGCACATTAAGATGCATACAACCAAAACGTTTGACAGAAAAGGAAAAGGAACTGACAAATTTGTTAGTGAGAATGATTCCAACAGAAACCAAGAAATTGAAGGTCATTGCCACCGACGGTCCACAAAATCTTTGCTGTTGGCGCTTCGCCCCCTCTGACGTTCGAAGCTCATTGTATAGAGAACCTCTAAGTTCTTCCAGTGCTCTACCTGATAACTTGGAAAATGAGAATCATATAAATCCAAGACCAAAAAGTCCATTGACAATGCAATGAAAAAATTGTATGTACCAACAATGCTAACCAAAACATTTACAAACGTCAAAATTTTCGAAGCAAAATGTATCAACAGAACACTTTGATAAAATCTCACCAATGATATCAAGAAGATTGATTAATGATTTGTGATTAAAAAAACAGCTATTTTATGACAAGTACATGAAAATGAACTACCTCTGAAACCAATAAAAAGAAGTAAATGATTCAGAGAATCCTTGAAGCACATGATATAGACCCACATTGAAAAGAAAAATCAAAACTGAAGTTTCAATTTTCTTCATCCTAGAAATTCAACAACAAACAACAAAGGAAAAAAAAAAAACCAAAAAAGGCATTAAATCAAACAAAATTAATAACACCAATAAACTTATTAAATATATCATGATTGAATAACAACATTAACAAATCTGCAAACCCCAGAAAAACATATAACATCAAAATTGAACGATAAAAATATTTAATGATCATTAAGACACATTGTAACACATTTATTGTGACATGCAGCAAAATTTTAAAACAAAAAAAAAAAAACAGAGAACCTGCTTCTCCTGCATCACTGTCTTTGCGTTTGATAAACTTCCTGTTATCTCTCCACAACAAAGAATCAAACAACCCCATAACAACCAAACAACAAAAGAATTTAGAAAAATGAAAAAGTTTCAATCTTTGTTTACATGTTGATCAAAATCAGCATTGTTTGATTAATATAAATGGAAAAAAGAAAAAATTAAAAAAATAACCCCACGTTAAAAAATGAACAACATTGTTCAAGGTTTCAACTTTCTAGTTGGAAGAAACAAAAAATGTAAAAATACTAAAAACAAAGGATATTGAAGAAGATATAATAAGTGGTTTTAATTAACAATGATGATTAAAAATGAGAAAATGTAAGGGGGATTTGTTTAGATGTTCTTGAATGTTGTATCAGAGATTGTATGTGTACAAATGTGGACCAATGATTGATGGCGTATGTGACAAATGTCTTGGAGGGAAGTACTTTTGAAATAAAAAAAGTGCTTGTTTTTTTTTTTTTTTCTTTTCGGTTGTTTTTATTTATAGGTATAGATGTTGTTGAAGTTGGCGTTGCATGGACCAAGTGGTGTTGGGTTCCGGAGAAGTTAAGGAAACATCATCAAGTGTTGTGTTTTTGTAATCTAAGAAACAGTCAACTGCATGTGATACTGTCACCACCGGTAATTAAGTGCTCTCTCTCACATTAATTGATGAAGGGGAGTTGTGATGAGGTGGAGGTGGGTGCATGATAAGAGATGGTGAGGAGAAGAAATCATAGAGGATTGAAGTTAGTCTGTGGGGTTGCTTTGTTGGTTATTGTGTACCAAGCGGATGGTTCTTAATTCTACAAACGGATAAGGGTTTTCGTAAACTTCCGAAATCAAATATTATATAAATGGTTCAAATACGTAACTTTATGATATCGGATTGTTTTATATATATTGATAAATGGATTACTGTCACCGTTTAAATTCCGGGAAATTTATGAATTTTACCCAAATATAATAAGAAATTTTGTTTTTACCCCAATTCTTAATCAAATTTGTTTTTGACCTCTCAAACAAACTATTTCTATTATATACCCAAGATTACGAAATTACCCTTAAGATTAAATCACCAAACTAACCTTCATCTTCCACTCAAAATTACAAAACTAACCTTCATCTTCCTCCTAAAACCTCCATATTTCTCCTCTACCTACTTTTGCATTGATGATTTCTGAGATTTGAGTTTGAGTGTCTATATTTGCTCTTCATCTTCTTCCTCACAATATCCATTGAAGGATTTTGAACATTAGTGGCATCCATTGAAGGATTTGATTGTTGAAGAATTTGGTGATCAAAGGTAATGTATATGTTTATTTGTTAGTTTTTGGGTTATTTAGTTCATATTTGCATGGTTTAGGGCTGTAAGATTGTATTGGTTTTGATGGATATGGAAATCTGAAAATGCGACGGAAACTGCAGAAGCTGCGACGAAATCGGTTTTTCGTGAGTGATAATCGGTTTTTCAGGAGTGAAAAACCGATCGGTTTTTGAGGACTGAAAAACCGATCGGTTTTTCAGGACTGAAAAACCGATCGGTGTTCAGTTTCAGTGGCTTGAAAAACCGATCGGTTTTTCAGTCAGTGAAAACCGATCTGAAAAACCGATCAGTTTTCAGTGATAAGTTCGAAAAACCGATCGGTATTTCAGGGGCGAATAGCGTCTGAAAAACCGATCGGTTTTTCAGTCAGACATTGAAGATTTGCAGGATAAAAACCGGTTTCTGTTAAAAACCGATCACAGAAAAATCGATAAAAACCGATCGATTTTTGTGTGATCGGTTTTTCAGTGGCTAAAAACGAAGCAAAAACTGGAAAACCGTTCGGTTTTTCAGTGGAACTGGAAAACCGGTCGGTTTTTCAGTGCCACTGAAAAACCGATTCGGTTTTTCAGTGCCACTGGAAAACCGAATCGGTTTTTCAGTGCCACTGGAAAACCGAACGGTTTTCCAGTGGCACTGAAAAACCGTACTGAAAAACCGATTACAGTTAATTTAAAATAATAAATTAAGTTGATTATAAGATTGTATTTTGTAATGTTGCCCAATTGAAATGAGATTGATTTATTATTTTATTTGAACGTTACAGGAATGACTCAAGAAACAATTGTAATCAATTTTGACGGAGAGTAGAATGGATGTAATTACGTAGGAGGGGAGTCGATCATGTGTGGGGTTCACAGTAATAATAGTTTTTCATCATTAGTCGATATTGTGTACAGAGAGGCTGGTATTGATAGGAGAATGTGGGATATTCGTATACATTATTTACTACAAAGTGCGACAAGTGGTAAAATTAAAAAGATACGTATCATGTCCGATCTTGGTGTTGTTGGTTTGATGGCAATAAAAAATATTGATGTTAAAGAGATTTATGTGGATAAGATTGTGAAAGATTGTGGAGCTGAGGTTAGCAGGCGTATCGGTTTTCCGATTGCCACCAACTCAATACCAGGAAGAAGATACAACGAGGCAGAAACGTCAAGACCTATAAATCCTCAAATGGTTGAAAGTCATTTTCATCGAACTTCAGGAATTGGGAGCAATAATCCGCTGGATGCTGCTGGCACCCAATTTACATGTACAGAAAGTCCAATTTGCGATGTTAACAATGACTATATGAATTATGGTACTGATGATGAAGATTGGGACATAAATGATAATGGTGGTGAGATACGGGATAGTGATTCTGAGGAAACTGGAGATAGTGATAACGAGGGAACTCGAGGTGATGATGTGTCTGAAGAAGAAGGGTTTCCAGAAATAAGATTTTCAGGTTTACAATTTCAGAACAATCCTTTACAACCACATTGGATTGTTCCTGGTGTTGAACTGGGCGACATTGAGCCTGCTTCAAGTGCTATGTCAACCGTCTACCAACTTGGTTCATTATACAAGGGAGCATTTTTTAATAGTAAAGAAGAAATGAGTATAGCTATTGGAGAATATGCTCTGAAAGCGAAATTTGAATATCGGGTTAGACGTTCAGACACGGAGCGATTTGAGGCTAGTTGCAAGGACAAAACTTGTAGCTTTATAGTTCGTGCTAGATGCAGAAAGGGTTGCTCGATGTGGTTTGTGTTGAAGTATGAGGCGGAGCACACGTGTCGTCAGACAGCCATGGAATCACATATGAAAAGTGTGAAGGCCATTGTCATCGGAAAGTTGTATGCGGGAAAGGTGGGGAGAGATATGTATACACCTAATCGATTGATTGGAGAAATGCTAGAGCAGTATGGAGTTCAAATCTTGTATAGCAAAGCTTGGAAGGCTTTACAATATGCAAAGAAACTTGCGTATGGACAAGCGGATGAGTCATATCAACAGCTTCCGTCCTACTTTGAGATGTTAAAGTTAGCAAACCCGGGCACAATAACAGCAATTGAGAGAGATGAAAACGATCGGTTCTTGTATTCTTTCGTTGCACTTGGAGCTTCGATAGAGGGTTTCCGAGCTTATATGAGACCGGTTGTTGCTGTTGATGCAACGCATTTGAAAGGTGAATACAAAGGGGTGATTTTTTTTGCTGCATGCAAAGATGGAGAAGAGATGATTTATCCCATTGCTTATGGATTTGCTGACGGAGAGTCAGACTGTTCGTGGACGTGGTTTTTAAGAAAATTACGATTGGCGATCGGCGTGTCGGACGATTTGCTTATTGTATCCGATCGTCATAAAAGCATATCGAATGGGATGAAAGAAGCTTTTCCAGAAGTTCCACATGTGTTATGTTTTTTTCACTTATGGCAAAACCTAAAGCAGCATTGTAAAAAGCGTTCGGATGTGGAAAATGCATTTTACAATGCAGCATACTGTTATGTAACTGAGGAATGCAACTGGATATTGGAAGAAATGCGAGTGTTACATCCGAGGACACATGGAACTTTGGTTAAAGCTGGGGTGAGCAGGTGGTCACGATCACATTGTCCTAAAAGAAGATATGAAATGATGACCACCAATATTGCAGAGTCGCTCAACAAATGTATGATGCAAGCACGCCGTTTGCCAGTAACAACTGCACATGAATATATAAGAAATGTGCTGCAGAGATGGTTTAATAATAGACGTATTGCTGCTGCTCAATTGACAACTTATGTTACCACTGCTGCGTACGATCGCATCATGTTGGCAAAAAATCTAGCAACGGAAGGTTGTGTATATCCCATTACAGAACCGGTAACGTACAGTGTCATGCATCCTAGTAAAGGAGATGCGGTGGTTAATATTGAAGAGCACACATGTACATGTAAGCAGTGGAACTTAGATCAGTTGCCATGTGTTCATGCATGTGCTGTGGCCAGGTATGATATTTCAACGTTTGCTTTCAGCTTTTCATGTTATGTGTATACACTTCAACTTGTATTACCTGATAATTTGACAGGTTCAAGGGCGTCAGTTGTGATACACTTTCCAGTCAGTATTACAGCACAGAATGGTTGAAAGCTGCATATGCAAGTCCGATCAATCCAGTCCCTAAATTAGCCAGCTGGAATGTTTCTGGGGAAGTTAGAAGTATGGTTGTACTACCACCCATAGGAAAAAGACAACCAGGTAGGCCGAAAGAAGTTCGGATTCCTTCAGCCGGAGAAGATCGTCGTAGAAAAAAGTGTGGAAGATGTGGCGAGAGGGGACACAACCGGCTTCGTTGCCCTAACCCCCCTATTTCTACCAGGGGTGGGATGAGCTCAGGTTCTGCGGATGCGGAAGCTGGCCCAAGCACATCTGTTATTGACAACGGCCCACCGTCCCGCAGATGCCGCTTGTGTCATGAGACTGGACACAACCAACGTCGATGTCCTCTGCGATTTCCTGCTACCAATCAAGAAATGGATAATGATGAAAACAATGAGTAGGAATCGCGTATGAACTCTCTGAAGCATGTTTAAGTTATCTTATTTCGTTAAATTGATGTATTATAATCGCATTGGTCTTGCTTTTAGTTTTGTTTAACGGATTAATAGATTAGTATCTGTTACAGTTGCTTGACTGTGTCCGCACACCACATTCATCTGTTATAAGTGCTTTAATCAGTTACAGAAAGTTCAATATTTTAGCGGAATCGGTTTTCCATGCAAAGGAAAACCGGTTCGGTTTTTGGTAACCCTGGAAAACCGGTTCAGTTTTTCAGGAACCCTGAAAAACGGTTCGGTTTTTGGTAACCCTGGAAAACAGGTTCGGTTTTTCAGGGTTCCTGAAAAACCGGTTCGGTTTTTCAGGGTTCCTGAAAAACCGAATCGATTTTTGGGTGACCCTGAAAAACCGATCGGTTTTTCAGGGGGAATCTGAATGATGGAATCGGTTTTCCAGATCCCTGGAAAACCGAATCGGGTTTCCAGAGGAATCTGAAAACCCGATTCGGTTTTCCATACTGGAAAACCGAATCAAGCTTTGGTTTAAAAATTACACAATAATATAATATTATTTCTTTAAAAAAATATATATATCATATTATTGCTGTTGTTATTGATGTTAATACACAATAATAATATTTAAGTTACACAATAATATTTAAATTGGTTTAACTTAAATTGGTTTCAATTGATGAAATATTTAGTGCGACTGATTTCATGATTTCATTAAGTGGAATTATTCATTAAGTGGAATTATAAAAAACTAAATTATTGTTAGTTAATTATATTAATATATTTTAATAACTAAAGGCCAATGCGTTCAGTTGAATTGATTTCAATTGATGAAATCATTAGTGTTGGATGATTCAAAACCAATGATTTCATGATTTCGAAATTTTAAATTAACATATCCTAACCATAATAAAGACTCTAATATATGTCAATTAATTAACTTAAATTGGTTTCATTTGATGAAATATTTAGTGCGACTGATTTCATGATTTCTTTAAGTGGCATTATTCATTGAGTGGAATTATAAAAAACTAAATTATTGTTAGTTAATTATATTAATATATTTTAATAACTAAAGGCCAATGCGTTCAGTTGAATTGATTTCAATTGATGAAATCATTAGTGTTGGATGATTCAAAACCAATGATTTCATGATTTCGAAATTTTAAATTAACATATCCTAACCATAATAAAGACTCTAATATATGTCAATTAATTAACTTAAATTGGTTTCAATTGATGAAATATTTAGTGCGACTGATTTCATGATTTCTTTAAGTGGCATTATTCATTGAGTGGAATTATAAAAAACTAAATTATTGTTAGTTAATTATATTAATATATTTTAATAACTAAAGGCCAATGCGTTCAGTTGAATTGATTTTAATTGATGAAATCATTAGTGTTGGATGATTCAAAACCAATGATTTCATGATTTCGAAATTTTAAATTAACATATCCTAACCATAATAAAGACTCTAATATATGTCAATTAATTAACTTAAATTGGTTTCATTTGATGAAATATTTAGTGCGACTGATTTCATGATTTCTTTAAGTGGCATTATTCATTGAGTGGAATTATAAAAAACTAAATTATTGTTATTTAATTATATTAATATATTTTAATAACTAAAAAAATATTTAAACTAAATTATTGTTTTCACTGATTGACATAAATACTTTAAGTCAAAACTTGAATAGGATATGGATAATTAACTGTTTATTGATGTCACTTAAGTACAACTTCCCCGTAAGAATCAATCATCCATTTTCCAGAGTTATTTACTTTATACAAAGGACGTGAAAATGAATAAATATCTCGTGCAAGCGAAGCCCTCAGTGCGAGGGCGTCCGCAGGTGTATCACGTGGTCGTGATTCCCATGTACTTTCCCTGGATTGCAAAAGGTCCCGTACGTACATGGCGACATATGCTCCACAACTCGTCCTGTTTCAGAAATATATGTCAATTCAGAGATACTAACTATTTGGTAAATAAAAACTTCCATGATTAACTAAATATTAATTAATAACTAAATATTAAATAATAACTAAATATTAATTAATAACTAAATATTAAATAATAACTAAATATTAATTAATAACTAAATATTAACTAACAACTCACCCATCGGGTTGCTGTGGCACAGCTGACTCATCAATACGCTCAACCTCCCATCGCTCATCTACAGCTGGCATATGTAATTGAGTCCTCTCGTAAAACCCAATAAAGCGAAGCATAACGGGCATAAAACACACCAACGGCTCCAATGCTCGGAGCCGTACCTCTATGTCAATGGACGCCCGGGAATCATACACATAGATTTTCTTCTCTTTCAAGCACACTCGACAGAGGACCCAGTGTTGTTGGTCCAAGCTACACGGCAATAGTACCTACAGTTTCTCTCAATGTAAGTGTTGTAGGACTAATTCCAATTATCAAATAAAAGACTCTAATATTAAAACAACACTTACATTCTCAACACACCACCACGGGACCGATGCATCTATCTTGCCACATCCGAATGGCAGCCATTCTGGGGGTATAGTGGCTGTAGCTGGATCAAATCTTTTTCCTTGGTTGACATATTGCTTATTGTATTTCATGGTCATAATGCCCTGCACATTTTAAAAATTAATAATGTTATTTGATTTCAATGATACATTAGAAAAATTTATCAACCAATAACTTACAAATAAAGAAGTGCCATGAAGGGCGTATCTTCTATCCTCGTCCTCATTCCACCATCCGTTTCGTATGCACATCAAATACGCATCGATGTGCTCACTAGTCAACCAACTATTTTCGTCCTCCAAGGTCACCAATGTGGTCGGAATCACGCACCACGCGCAACGCTCAACCGCACGTCTAAAATAAGAAATTTTAAAAACTTGGTAAAAATTTAAAGTTACGGCAACAACTACGATTGAAGGAAATTATTATTTTTTTTTCCATACCTAAGGTCCAAATGTGCTGAAGCTTTATATTCATTATAGACGGCCTCTATGGGATCTACAGGCTGTGCAACCTCTGTCACCTGCTGTTGGACAATTTTTTTTTTCTTTTTCGCCGGCCCAGGATCCGTGTATGGAGTCCGTAGAGGTGCTGCTGGCCTGGTCTTTCGTTTGGCCCGTTCATGGCCGTCTTCTCCCTCCTGCTGCACTCAAATTCAAAGACACAAAAGAATATTTATAATTCAATCGTCAACGTTAAACACACTGTTTAAATTATGTCTACCTGGTCATCATCCGGCCCAGCCTCTGCAGCGGCTACACCGCTGATCTCCTGCTCCTGCTCCTCCTGCTGAATGGGTGACTGGTGATCCCCCTGTGCCAGAACGACATCCTGGATCTCCTGCTGGATGTCTGACTGGCCCACCTCAATAGGTGACTGCTGGACCCTCTCGTCCTCAGGGATAGATGTTTGACGAACCCCCTCGTCCTGATGTAGAGCTGATGGTGCTGGCTGATCTGTAGTCGGGACATAAATGGGCTCCTCTGGGACAAAGCTCCCACCGCGATGATCGTCGTCGTCACCGTCATCATCATCTGAATCATCGCTATCGCTGAGATACGTCCTAATCCATAAGAAATCCTTTTCCATCCGCTTTAATCTCTTATCCATGCTCTCAACGATCTTCACAGTTGCCTTCTGCCTCTTCTCCATCCTACTCAACTTCTCATTAGTTGTCTTCTGTAAATTTACAATATATTCAAACAACTGCTTCACCTGTAACAAAATTTTGACACGGTTATACGATTGTAGGAAAAATTTTGCCAGAGTCTCCCCTGTATTTTTAAGTATCCAAAAAAACATAACCTGCTTATAATAAATTACACTTCGTCTATCATGTTTAGAGACTCTGTCTCTCCGTCACACCATACTACCACACAACAATGTTCATATTTTTTACATTATATACAATGTTCATATTCCGTAGATAATCATATAAAGGGATGATTTGTACCTCAGGATGGACGTTTGGGATATCGTGGACCTTTTTTGAACGAAACTCTGAAAGGGAATCCTCTGATGATGATTGCATGCCTTGAACGTCTTCATTTGCGACAGAGTCACCCTCTACCACATCATCACCCTCCACCCTAACATCGTCAACCTCGTCATGATCATCATCACCATCACCATCATCACCATCACCATCATCATCATCATCACTATCATCGCCATCATCATCGTCATCATCCGCATCATCATCACTTTCACTGTCACCCTCACTCCCTCCCCCGCCAGATTTATGTACTTCACCCGTTACTAAATTATTAGGGTTGAAGGATTTCCAATAAGCCGTTTGTCTTTCGGCGTCGGTAGGCTCAAGGGTTTGCTCTAAGCCAACTATCTGCATTATATACATGTATACAGTTACATTATAATGTTATACTTCATATAAATAAGTGTAATTAAAACAAACAATAAATTTACTAAACTAATATAGTTGACGTTTGCCACTTACGGGAGATAAATCATCAAGACTGTTGATATATGTCGGTGTTCTTTTAAGTGACTTTCTCAAGCATCTTGGCAATTCATTTTGTAAATCTCGGACACTTTCTGATATTCTCTTTGCCAATGCCGGAAACACTTCTACCAACCACCACTATAATGCCAAAAAAAACAAATATTACATATACTTAATTTAACCACATTGCAAAGGAATAAATATTAACGGTATTGGTTATACCTGAAACGCATAGACATAGCCATAAATATTGATGTTACGCGGTGGCTTTCTGATCCGCTCTTCAGTCAATGCCATGCGCAGGTAATGGAATAGAACACTATAACATAATGTGCCCCAAGGGAATGAGTTCCACCTCTCCATATCCTCAATGATGATCCACAGAAATAGCGACATCTTCGCCTTCTCATCCTGCCCCATAAACAGATGAAAAGCAATCCCTATATTCGCTAACTTTAAAAGATCTTCATCATTTAATACATCCTCGTCTTCACGGTTCAACTGACTTCTTGCCTCAACAAATGTAGCAAACTCGGATATAGTCGGCAATACTCCATTGAACCATCGCTGTAGGAGACTGTTCGGGTCATTTTGGGTTGCCTGGAAAATTTCACGGTCTATGCCTCCAAAATGAAGTCCTGTAATCAATAAAAACTCCTGTTTCCCGAACCTATATATGCTCCCACCAAGTTCAAACCACATTTCATCTTTACGTCCACTCACCTCCACTTCTCTAGCGAGAACCCATAATAGAACGGAGCCGGCAGCCGTATGGTTGGTATTCCTCAACATATATCCGAATGGGCACTCTCTTAAAAACCGGTCATACAAGTTCCTTCCAGTCAGGATATCAACTATTTTCTTCACCACCTTCTGACCAATATGTGTAATCCCTTTCGTTTCCTTTGGAATTGTTTGCAAACTATATTTATACTTGAACTCCATCTGTAGGACACAAAAACAGTGATAAAAAGATCAGTATCAGGATTAAAAGCCATTCTGCCACTACATAAACAATCGGTTTTCCACATTGGTGTGAAAAACCGAATCGGTTTTCCACATCGGTGTGGAAAACCGATTCGCTTTTTCACATCGATGTGAAAAACCGAATCGGTTTTCCACACCGATGTGAAAAACCGAATCGGTTTTCCACGTTGGTGTGGAAAACCGATTCGCTTTTTCATACATGTGGAAAACCGATTCGGTTTTTTACTTCGGTTTTTCACCTGAAATGAGCAGATCTCAAAAACCCAACTGACAAAACCGATATGATTCATAACATTTCGAAAAACCTATGTCAAAGTGCATCACCCAATCAGAGTTTCATATGTAACATCGGTTTACCGTATCGGTTTTTCACTATTCAACCAACAAACATTTAAAATCGGTTTTCCAAACTCATCGGTTTTCCACTATCGGTTTTGCACCACACCTGTGGAAAACCGATCGGTTTTCCACCACACAGGTGTGGTGGAAAACTGATCGGTTTTCCACCCCTGTGGTGCAAAACCGATCGGTTTTGCACCACAGGTGTGGAAAACCGATCAGTTTTCCACCACACCTGTGGAAAACCGATCGGTTTTCCACCCCTGTGGTGCAAAACCGATCGGTTTTGCACCACAGGGGTGGAAAACCGATCAGTTTTCCACCACACCTGTGGAAAACCGATCGGTTTTCCACAGCTGTGGTGCAAAACCGATCAGTCTTCCACAGGTGTGGTGGAAAACCGATCGGTTTTCCACACCTGTGGTGCAAAACCGATCAGTTTTCCACAGGTGTGGTGGAAAACCGATCGGTTTTCCACAGGTCACCTGTGGAAAACCGATCGGTTTTCCACACCAGTGGAAAACCGATCGGTTTTCCACTCCTGTGGAAAACCGATGCGTTCCAGACGACGCTCATATGGTCGGAATCGGCCATATCAGCCACAAATCAGGCCAAACCCAGTCAATACCAACCTATTCTAAACCAAATAAGCAATACCCAACATCCATATTCCACAAACATGTTCAAATCGCGAATGAAAATCAAAAAACTCAACAACCCAACCGAAAACTAACCTTGCCAAAAGCACTCACGTCCCCCGAGCTCTATCCTCCTCTGGGCAAGTCGGAATCGTCGCCGTTGTGGCCGGAAAAAGTGGTTGTGCGTCGCCTCTCGCTCGGTTTTTCGCTCTGCCTCGGTTTCTCTCAAAAACCGATCGGTTTTCCGCTTGGTCGGTGATCCAAAACTGTTTTCCATCACTTTCTGCCACCTATATACTTAGGGGTATTCTGGGTATTTTGGGTATAGCATGTAATTAGTTTGTTTGAGGGGTTAAAAACAATTTTTCAAATTTCAGGGGGTAAAAACAAAATTTATGTTTTTTTATTGGGTATTTCCTGTAATTTCCACTTCCGTAAATATATGATATATTTATCTTTTTTTTTAAAAAAAAATAAGATAGCCTATATAAGGAATTTAAAAATGTAGATATGATTAGTTAAATTAAAATATATTCTTAAAAAAGTTAATGCATTAGAGGATAAAGACTTAAAAGGTGGCTTTCACTTTCACATGTTTAAATTACTATTTCCATCATTTGAAAGATGTTTTCTATACGTATACTAAAAATAAAAATCACACTGTAATTTTATTGAACAATATAGATGGACATAAAATTTTTAATAAGAATCCAAAATTAAGAAAAAAAACTTTATGTACGATATATGTCTATACTATATTTGTTCTCTGTAATAACTATACATACTGTTTCCTTTCTTTCTTTTCTTTTTTTATTTTATTTTTATTTTTTAAAAAAGAAACTATACAAATTAGATATCCTCTATACAATAAATGGACATGTAATACCTGATAAACCAAAAATTAAAAAAAAATAATTGATAGATAATAACTCTAAATATTTTATATTCATTCATAATTTAATTAGTTAGTGCACTTCTCATAAACATTTGTAATGAGTTTCAATATGCCTATCCATAAGTAGGGTAATGGTACATCTTAGTTGGTATATATCTAAAAAAATTTAAAAATTGAGAACTCTAATTTTTTGATATATCAATTATCACGTAATATTTACTTAAAAAAAAAGGCATATAAAATTAGATGAAAAAGTTAAACAAAAAATATTAGATGTCTACTATTATTTTTGTAAATATGAGTGAAAAGTTAACTCATAACATATGAGTAAATATTTTCTGAGAATAACTTTCACAAGTTCAAATAGATGCAGACCAAAATTGTATAATTATTTTTTTTCAATAAACTAGAAATATCCTCTACAGTAATCATAATCTAATTTTAAAAAAATGCCAGATCCTTAACATTCAAGCTATTTTTTTTTTAAACATCATCTACAAGTAAATTAGTTAAATCTATTAGTAGGTCCTAAAAATGGTGGCTTATGTTACACGGAATTATTGGTAACCAAATAGGGTAAAATGTCCAACTCAACAACTAGCTATGTATGTATCTAATGAAAGTGACTTGCTTCCAATCCATCCAGAAAAAGTGCTTTTTAAAAGTGCTTCCAATATCAGCAAACAACAGAACTGATACGTTGCTGTGTCCCCATTGAGTCACCATCTAACCACTAAAAGCACAATTGCAGTTTGGAGAATCAGTTAACTTTTTTATTCTGGAGGTTGTAGGCAATTTGATGTACTTGATTTGGGCAACAATGACAACATCCATTAGTTGTGTGCAATGTTTGTGACAACATGGTGGGAGATCCAGTTTGTG
The DNA here is from genome assembly GCA_022984855.1 of Dimocarpus longan. Taxonomy (NCBI): domain Eukaryota; kingdom Viridiplantae; phylum Streptophyta; class Magnoliopsida; order Sapindales; family Sapindaceae; genus Dimocarpus; species Dimocarpus longan. The sequence goes on from CM041014.1 coordinate 24,547,750, forward strand.
ATTTAATGTGTTATTAAGAGCAGTTTTAGTATTAATAGAAACTGTTTCGAAATACCAAGATACCGAAAAGGGTTGTTCCTATTTAATAGTGTTTGATTGAAATGAATGATCGTCGCTTTTAAAATAAGATAGATAAGCATATATTATATTAGAAGTAAAATACCTTATCATTGCTTTTTTCTCAAGTTATTCTATGAACAAGAAATACCACTTATATAATACGTTTGATTGATATCATTTTCAAATAACATTTTCTAAGTTATCCTGTGAATAAGAAATACCACCTTTTATAATACATTTATTTGGTATCATTTTCAAATAACGTTTTCTTGAATAGTATTGGAAAAATGAAAACGATAACATCTAGTCACTGTTTTTAATATGTAAGACCACTGAACGCATCTAATAGCATACACCAAGAAAGGTAGTTTTCGAAACCAAAAACACTCACCAAGTGCTTATGGTTTTTAGTCATAAATGCTCTTCATTGAGCTTAACCATAATTTCTTTTGAAGCTGATTGAAATACAACCTTCGTAAAAAAATAAGAACGAATACACACATCATATAAGATCTCTACAGTTCTGTTTGATTAATCAATACAATCAGAGTTTGTATGTTGTGAATTGTCTCAAATTTTCCACGCCATTACATCCAAGTAGCAATAAAATTTCAAAATCAGAACGAAAAATGGATTGTATTGCTAAGTAAAGTGATTTTTAATTATTCTTTAGGCATTGCTCAAGGTGCTCATTTTCCTTCATAATGGCATCAAGATCGGCTTGTAGTCTATCGACATTTAAGCTTCGGGAAGCCATGGCTGCTAGCTTCTTTTCGTATTCAGCTACTTCTCTTCGTACTCTATCAGTAGCAAGGATTTTCTCAGAGACTTGCTCGAAGCTCTCATGTATGCTAGTGAGTAGTCTGTAAGCTTGCCGCCCTACAGAGTCTTTCTTAGCTTCCCTGTATGTAGAGTTAATGATTGGTTTTCTAATCACAAATGACACATTCGCAAAATATTAAAATGATAATCAATACCTGAAGATCATTTCATCGACAACAGCATAGGTTCGATTAAGACGTTCTTGGATAGAATTACTCTCTAACTGAAGCGCTCTGGTGTCTTTTAATATTCGCTCTATATCAGCATCTTGTTTTCGACTGTTTTTTGTTATCTCCTTTACTCGCTCAATATAGGATCTCCTAGATGCCGCTTTGGGCTGCCTCTTGAGATCTGCAGAAAGTTTTGCAAGTTCATTGTCCCTAATAGAACAGATGAGCAAACAATTAGACAAAAGGGTCTTTCCAGCTAATCCTTCTCCACATTTGTGGGGTGATCCACGAATTCACCTATTGTTTATTCAATTAGTAAGTAAAGGTAGAAAATCTCCTCATTTCTTCATGAAAAATATATTTATTAATGCAAACTCCATGTTGTCGAAAAATTAATTGCAAAAACACAGCCCGTTACAAAGAAACAGAAAGGAAGCACAAAATTTTCAGGTATTGTAATCCAACTTCGGGGACCTACCTCTTTTGAATTTCAGATAAGACAGATTGTTTTTCCAGCTCAACTTCTTTCAACTTTTGGAGATCCGCCTGAGCCTCCGGTTCGTTTGCGTCAAGAGATTCTTCAAGAGTTCTCCTTTTCTCTTCCAGAGACTTTCTGCCAGCAGCCCTGTAAAAACATACAGTTGCGAAGTAAAGTTAACAAGTTTATGTACTTTGCAAAAGATGAGAAATAATTTGAAAGATCGACTCTGTATTGTATCTAGCTAAAAGGGAGCCCATGTAAACATATCTTTTGTGAGTACAACAATGATGAGCTTTAAAACTAGCTGGAGAAGCTCAATCATACCGTTTTGACTCCAATTCAACAATATTCTGTTTTTTCACATCCACTTGCTTGTTAAGCTGCTCAAGGTGAAATTCAGTAGGATGGGAGTTGTCAAACACTACTTCTGTTGAAGTCTTCAATGATTTAAACTCTTTGTCAAGAATCTGTGATTCGGGAGTCTTTGCTGATACAGCCACCACAATCTCTTTTTCTCCACTATGTAAATCTTCAGCATCATTTCTTATCTAGTTAAACAGCAAACATTAACTAATCAATTTGCGGATATAAAGAAGTTACAACTCTGTTTTTCTTTTAATCTTTTGTCTTTATTTTGATTAAATGTTTCGATTGTCCTTTGATGCTCCGTTTTACACTATATTACAAACAACAACGCTAGAATTACATCTTTTGGGCATGTACTTCCATCTAAGTCACGTCAAATTACATAAGTTTGGACAAAATACCTCAGAAGACTGCTCCTGAACAGATGGTTGGTCATCCCACTTAACTGCAATTTGTTCATCTCTAGCTAGTCCTACTTCACTCGAGTCTTTCCCATGTACAACGCTAGTCAGTTCATTCTTCCTTAAATCTCCTGTACTGGAGCTTGAAACATCATTGTACAGCACTTCAGTGTCGGAATTGGATGATCCTGGGAATTCATTATTCAATCTAAGTTCTTCGAATCCCACTTCAACTTTCAGATCATCTATATCTCTCCCTTCATTATCCTCTGAAGTGCTTTCAAACTTATCCCCGTTTATCTTCCTTCCAGCATTCACATCCTTCACTTTGCCAACTTTCATGCCTTCAACAGATTCAGAAAGTCTCTCCACCAAGAATCTGATCAACCTATACAAGTCCTCCTCAGATGGGTACAGGAACTGCCGTAATCAACACATATAATCTGTTCTAAGCATAATATCACAACAATAAGAATAGCCACAACCAAAATTAAAAAGAAAAATGAAGCAAACACAAACAAGACCAAACAAATTATTCTACCATAACTCACTTCTACATCTCCAACTTAACAAAACAAAACAAGACAGAAGAACACAATAAAGCGACTACAATTACAGCCATACAAGTAACACTTTAAAAAATTTAATACCCCATCAACTAAAATGGTCTACAAAAGGTAAACCTAACATCTACATCACCGAGTAAAGCATCATCCTACTATACTAATTATTAGGATAATTGAGGTTCATCAGATAACAATCCAATGATTTGGAGCAAGAAATTAAATATAGATACTATGCTCGATATTTTCCATATTTTGGGGTAACTGTATTGAAAATATCCCTAAATATTCCTGATATTTCAACTGATATTGCTATAAATTTAGACTCACAATATCTTCCACGAAACTGACATCTACTTCCTTGATTCTGAAAAAATCAATATAAGAAATGCAAAAGCAAGAACAAACTTAAACAAATTCATCAAGCACTCTCATAACCATCCAGTAACCATACAAAACCGATATAGTAGTTTCAGCAAATAAACCCAAAACACCTCGCCAGCTCAATGTCCATACATTACACATATAGGCATCCAAACATCATAGTTTGACAAACTCTTCAACTTCCCACCTCTAAAACATACAAATTTTCATACACAGAAGCTCCAAAACACAAAAACCACTGACAAAGACACACACTCTTCAAGTAAACAAACTCAAAACACCTCTCCATCTCATTGCATGCACACCATATACATAGGTTGCCAAACATATTAATTTAACAAACTCTTGAATTCCCCACCTCTAAAACATGCAAATTTTCAAACCCAGAAGCTCCACCACCTACAAAAAACACACACCCTTCAAGTAACCAGACTCAAAACACCTCTCCATCTCACTACGTACACACTACATACATAGGTATCAATCAAAACATCACAATTTGACAAACTCTTCAATTTCCCACCTCTAAAACATACAAATATTCATACCCAGAATCTCAAAAACACAAAAACCACCAACAAAAGAACACAAAAATTCAAGTCACGAAAACCAACAACTTCAATAAAAACCAAAACTTTATCCACATAAACCAATAAAGCTTGGCTTTTTTATACCTTGTAATAGCTCACATCACCAACATAACCCAACTTTTCAACCGCAGACGAGAGGTCCGTACAGATCCTGAACTTCTCAGCCATCGAGTCAGGCAGTAAGACCACAAACGACGCCGTTTTGTTGATGATGTTGAGAGACTGACCGAATATCGAGACGAGGGTGGCCGGTGTCAGGTCCTTGACAGACGAAACGTTTTCAGGGATTGAAACGCCGAAGTTGACGAGGGAACTTAGAAGAATCTTTTGTGTCTCGTCGTCCATCGAGACCGAGTTGATCTCTCCTGTTCTGTTGTCTTCCGTCTTGTTTTTGCTGTCTGGTTTTTTTCAACTGTGGAAGATCTGAACTGGATTTTCCTGTTGTGGGATCAGTTGGTATGTAAACGGCCCAATTCGGGTTCGGTTGTTCTTGGGCCTTATACACATAGCCCGTCACACTATGGGAGTCGGTTATGTCCAAAGTCGTTGCTATAATTGCAAGAGAGATGCAGAGAGGAGGGGTGGGCAAAAAACTAGGAACTGAACAAAACTGAGTCAGACCGAAAATATTGAATTTTACCTTGTTCGGTTCGACTTTTCATGTCAAAAACCGATTTTTATTTTTATTTTTTTCATTTTGGATTGGAAAAATCAATCCAATCCAACTGAACCCGATATAAGTTTGTTCGATTTGTTTTATTTATATAATTTGGTTCGGTTTGGTATTCTATTTCAAAAACCAACTTATTTTTTATTCTGTTCAGTTTTGTCCAAAACAAATTCGAACCGATCTGTGCCCATCCCTAACAAAAAGGTAGGGATAGTGACTGCACTAGAGTGTTCCTATATGTGTGGTTTGAAGATTTATTATGGTAACATTTGGAGATGTGTCTTCCTATTATATTAGGAGAAAATCCTTTTGTCATTGTATTTTTTATTTTACATTTCTTTAATAATTTTAAGTATAATTGTAATTGATGTTGTATTAGGAATGTTATTATCTATGGAGTTAAACTTATTAGTTACTTACTAATTTACTTAATTAATTAATTAATTAATTACAATTTTGAAGTTAACCGCGAAATCGAAATGAGTCTACCAGAACTCATTGCAATTAGATATTATTAACACATGATTCAAAAAACTATTTCTACCAGATATAAAAGGTTTCCTGCAATTATATTTCCCATTATAAATAAAGTTCGACTCAAATTCATTAAAATACATATTTTTAGAGCTGTTTTCTTGTAAGAGCATTTGTATTCGGGAAGTTTAACATTATTTTTTTATATATGCATTCAACCCAAAATATATGAACTCTCTGCTATACAAATACTTGCAACCTAAGATAATTTCAGACAAATTTAGCAGAAGTTTATATATTAAAAGAAAAATAATCCAAAGAGAGAGACTTAAAGAAGTCATGTTCTTGGCATGTTCAAAGTTTGCTAGTCAAGACTGGTTACAAAGTGTATGTAAAAACTGAAACCAATCAAAGACCAAAACTAATCCCAAGTTTTCATCATGCACATAAAGTATGTGTTCTACCCACCAAAACATCTTTTTTTTTTTAATATACAGGCAAGCTTTTGGTTTGTCACAGTTGATTCACCTGCATTGCAGATTTCATCAAACCCCTCGAACTCACCACCATTAAAATTAGTCCCCATAGAGCTTGTAAGTTGTTTCAAAGTAGATTTCTAGGACCATGGAAATTGGAAGAGAAGATGAGATTGCAGACATGTCTTTATCACCACCTTCAATGGGGTCTATGCACATTGCAGGAGGGAATGGCTTTGGTCACAACATTGAGTTCATGTCCCAAGCTTACTTAAGAAACAGGTATTCAGAGATTGATATCGAAGAGGATACCATGGAACGCGGCAAGGACCGCCCTCTTCCAATATTTCTCAAAGTAAGTATTTACGTTTGTATTTATCAAAAAAAAAAAAAATGCCTTTGTTAATTATGAGACACTTCTAGCTTATCATAATTGTAATTGTATTGACTATGTAGTTTGAAGATGTGGAGTTTAAGGTGAGAAATAGCCAGGCTTCGAGTGTGAATCCTGTGAAAGCAGTGGTGTCCAAAGTGGCCTCACAGCTGAACATGGACAAAGATTACAAGCAAATCCTGAAGGGGATCACAGGGAGCTTAGGCCCTGGTGAAATCCTGGCACTGATGGGTCCTTCTGGCAGTGGAAAAACAACCCTTTTGAAGATAATTGGAGGAAGATTAACAGATAATGTTAAAGGAAAGATTACTTACAATGATATTACTTATAATTCAGCCCTCAAGAGGAGGTCAGACAACCTTTTATAAAGCAGATATATCTTTTAGAATATAGTCATAAAGTTTCTTTAGGGTCGTAAATTTTATTAGAAACCTTTCTTGCATGACAAGTTATTGCCTATTTTTCAAACAAGACCAATCTGTATAAAATTAGAATGAATATTGAGACGTGTGAATTAAATTTATCCTCTATACACTAGTAAGTGATCATAATGAAACTGAAGTGTGAAATAATTTCTATGCAGGATTGGATTTGTGACACAAGATGATGTGCTGCTGCCTCAGCTAACAGTAGAAGAAACATTAGTTTTCGCAGCATTTCTGAGACTTCCATGCAACATGAATAGACAACAGAAGTATGCTAGGGTAGAAATGATTATAAAGGAGCTAGGACTTGAAAGGTAAGCCTTAAAAGGGATAGATTTCAAAATCACCACCAACATAAAATTCTAAATAATTTATTGATTAATTAAACCACAGGTGTCGTCACACAAGAATTGGAGGTGGATTTGTGAAGGGAATATCCGGAGGAGAAAGAAAAAGAACCAGTATAGGATATGAGATTCTGGTGGATCCTTCACTATTGTTGCTTGATGAACCAACCTCGGGCCTTGACTCCACCTCAGCTAACAAGCTACTTCTAATTCTTCAAAAAGTTGCAAAGGTATATATCCTACGTAGCTATAGGTCCACTTTTTGATATCATTTTGAGTCATTAATTGATATTATAGTATTCAAAAGACTACATCAATTTGATGGTCCACAGGCAGGAAGGACAGTGATCACAACAATCCATCAGCCCTCAAGCAGAATGTTTCACATGTTTGACAAACTCCTGCTGATATCAGAAGGCTATCCAGTGTACTATGGGAAAGCTAGAGAGTCAATGGAGTACTTTTCGTCCTTAAGATTCATCCCGGAAATAGCCATGAATCCTGCAGAGTTCTTGATTGATTTAGCAACCGGACAAGTGAACGACATAGGTGTCCCTCAAGGCTTATTGGCATCTCAAGGGGCTCCTGATTATGACAGGGCGGTAATCAAAGTAAGAAGCTAACTTACACTCCAATGTAGTTCCTGGCTACTCCTCTTTGTCCTTCTCTCATCATTTGTTTTTCATATATTGTATTAGTATCTTCAACTCAAGTACAAAACTCAACTGGAGCCAAAGGAGAAGGAGGAGAATCATCGAAATACGAAGACACCAGAGCATCTGCAGCTTGCTATTCAAGTTAAGAAAGATTGGACATTGTCCTGGTGGGAGCAATTCACAATAATTTGCAAGAGAACATTTAAAGAGAGGTGTAGAGACTACTTCGACAAGCTAAGACTAATACAATCACTAGGAGTTGCTGTTTTATTAGGCCTACTTTGGTGGAAATCACAGACTACAACTGAGACTCAGCTTAGAGATCAAGTAATTCCCCATCACTTCATTTTACGTATATATGTTTGATCATATACTACATAATATAGCAACAATTATGAACGAAAAACTCATACACCCCTTAATGTAGGTTGGTCTAATATTCTACATCTGCATTTTCTGGACATCCTCATCCATTTTTGGAGCTGTTTACGTCTTTCCATTCGAAAAGATCTATTTGGTGAAAGAAAGGCAAGCAGACATGTACAGACTAAGCGTATACTACGTGTGCAGCACCCTTTGTGACATGGTGGCCCATGTTCTCTATCCTACCATTTTCATGGTTATTGTATACTTCATGGCTGGTTTCCAGAGAACAGTTCTTTGTTTCTTCCTGACATTGTTTTCAATACTACTAGTGGCTGTCACTAGCCAAGTAAGTCGAATTTCATATTCGATTGTTTAGGCATTTCAGCTTGGTTTGATGATTATAAGAGATTTGTTTTCCTATTTAGGGTGCAGGAGAGCTATTTGGAGCTGCAGTTTTGAGTATTAAAAGAGCTGGAATGATTGCTTCTTTGGTATTGATGCTATTTCTTCTCACAGGAGGTTACTATGTCCAGGTATTCTTGTCTGCTAAGTTTTCCTTATTCTTCATGTATTACGAATATGAATTAAACTTTAATTCGCATTTTAGCAAATACTTAATAACATAAATTTTTGAATCTAATGGTAACTAGTTTGATATCAGAACTTGATTTGACCTCTAGAGTTCAAGTTTCATGTTTATATATTTATTTTGCAGTCTTCATAGGCATTTAGGTTTGCTCCCTGTGTCAATCCCTCTTGTATTTTATTTGCAATCTCCATTTATATTTGGGTTGGGTCCATGTGCCAATCTTGTATATATATTGCAATCTCTATTGATCTCTTTTTTGCATTTATTTTGCAATCTCCATTTGAATTCAGGCTTGATTCACATGCCAATCATACTACATCTGTTTCTATATTGATTTTGCAATCTCTATATACATTAGAGCTTGGTCCACATACCAATCCTGTTGATCTCATTTCTGAATTTATTTTGCAATCTCCATCAGCATTTGGGTTTAGTCCACTTGCTAATCCTATTCACTCGACATGATAAAGGGTGGTGTTAGGGAATTTTATATTATTGTTTTGAGGCTTACTTCAAAAATTAAAATTTTGGTTTTAGTGGTAACTCATGTAAGAATTGTTAACGTGTCATAACATCAAGACGTAAATATTATAATTGGACCATTTTCTATCAACTTAAGTTTTTGGGTTTAGTGGTCACTAATATGGTATCAGAACTTGAAGATCTCTGGTTCAAATCCTTTCTCTCCCCTTCAAATCCACGTTGCACATCTGTTATCTGTCCACTGCACGTGAGGAAGCGTGGTTAATGTGTCATAACCTCAAGACTTAATATTATAGTTAGATAATTTTTTATTAGCTTTTAATTTGGGTCTGGTGATCACTAAGAAACATGAAATTAGATCAACACATTTCTTAGACTAACCGAATTTTATGTTATGACTGCAGCACATACCAATATTTATGCAGTGGTTGAAGTACTTATCATTCATGTACTACGGGTTTAGACTTTTGTTGAAAGTTCAATACTCGGGAGACCAATTATACGAGTGTGAAAGCAGAGGAGGATGCCGGACTCTGCAGAGCTCGCCTTCGTTTGACATGGTGAACTTGAGTGGTGGCTTGCAAGAAGTGTGGATTTTACTAGCCATGGCATTTAGTTACCGCATTTGTGCTTACTTTTGCCTTCGCAGGAGAATTAACAAATGCCATCTTTAACCAGATGATACCTTCCCAATAACGATACATTACATGTCGCAAAATAATTAAGAGGAGAATTTCAGGAACTTGTGAAGTGTTTCTTGTTTAGATATATTTTGTAATTAGTCCAATGCAGGTTTTGTAATCATTTTTCATCAAGACTCCACAGTTAATTAGAGGGAAAATGAAGACATCATTAAGGAATCACAAGATTTCTAATTTTAAGAGCAAAGATTCTTTGTTAATTTAAGAGCTTAACACTCAATTTGATCTTTAATTCATTTTTTCAACAAAAATAATTTAGTTGAAGCAAAATCTCATTTCAATTAGAGCCTTGTTATCATTTTGTGAATTTCAACAAATAATTTTAACAATAAATTTCATACAAATCTATAGAATGTGAATTTCGTAACTATTAGATTGTTCATTTATTGGTACGCCCACGGGATTTGGAAAATGTATTAAGTAATTCTCCTGTCATTGTTATTTGATTAATAAACACCAAAATTTGTTATCATTTCAACATGGAAAAGGACCTCACGCGGTTTTGAAAAATTGATGAAAGAAGAAAAACACTCTGGAGTCGAATTTATAATTTCGTGTCCTTTTCAAACCATAAAATTCTTGTCAATATAAAATAAATTTTGTGATTAGTATGATATCTTAACCCAACCTCTACGAGCTGAGGGTAAAGAGTCCTCTAAAGGATAATAAATAATTCCATATTGGGAATTAGTGTAATAATTTAATAGTTGGTGGACGGAGTAGACACGGGAAGAACCAAAACTTAAGCCAAAGATCATAAAAATCTTCAACCAAAACTTAAACCAAAGATCATAAAAATCTTCTTTTTATAAATTTTCAGTTTAGTTCAGAGTAAATAAAAAATAATTTTAATATATACAAAAGCAAAATGTAAGTGTTTTATTACTTTTACTGAGCATGAAAACTTAGGCAAGAACAGTAATTGCAAAAACACTAGATCAAATAGAAATAGAAGTTTAATCTTCAACCAAATCGGTTGTTCATATTCATGACTTCTGTATAATAATTCGATAGTCAAAGAACACAAGGAAACAAATAAAGTGACTAAAAAATTATAACTACAAAAGTTGGGATTGGATTTCATATTTCTTCTACAAAGAAATTTATAAACAATTTTATTTTTTCCTGAAATTCAACATAGTGACTAAAAGTATTGTCTGTTAACTGATAACTCAACGAAAATTCCACACAGACAAAGACCAAACTTTATTGGTGAATGGGTGATGTACACACGGTTTGAAAAGTAAAGACACTGAAGTTTCAAAGAAAAGTAAAGCTGCTGAAGTTTCGAAGTTAATATGCCATATTTTTCTGCTGTTCTTTAGAATATTCTGTTTAGACATTATCTTTAATTTGAAAAGCAAAAAGTAAATATTGATGATGATAATAAAATGAAACTGAAACTTCAAAAATTTTAGAAAATTTTGGTTAGAATCAATCAAAACTACATCATCTAAACTTACATAAGTCCTTTAAGTTTAGTGCTAGATAAAAAAAAAATGTAAATTAATATTTCCTGTGCTTAATTATATGTAATTTTGCATGTCAAAAAAACTCAAGAAATAATATATGTTTTGTGTTGAGCACATATGATATTAAAATCTCATTGAATTAGTATCAGTTTTGTGATTAACTCAAATGACATACATTTTGAGCATCGGCCTCTCAAAGCATTTGAGATTGTTTATATTATTGTCCAAATCAATGTATAATCTCCATTTAGGTAGAGTGTCCTTTAAGGGTGATAATTACCTCCAAGTGCTTCGGCGACTAGTACAATGACTTTAAACACTGGTGGAGTCCACACAAGAAAAACCAATCCTTGCAAGCTGTGACCATGTAAACATTTTTATAGTCATTTTTTGTCAATTCATTTTAGAATAAATAAGAAAAATAAAATATACAAAACAAAAATAAATGTTTTAGTACTCTACTAATCATGAAAATCAAGGGCAGTATTTGAAAAAATAGAAATAGAAGTTCAATATTCAATCAAATGGGTTATTCATATTTATGAGTTATGTAAATTAGTTTAATAATTAAGTAAAACAGAAGTGATAAATGGAGTGACAGATGAATACAACTACTGAAGTTGAGACTTAAATATTTATTTTAGAAAAAATTTATAAGCAAAATTATTTCTGATAAATATGAATAAATTTGCGGTCGATATAATTACTGTAACATGGATAAATCATTCATGACTCGACCAAATCCATGAAATTATATATCGAGCTGTACAGTTATCCTTGTGTGGATAGATTACTAATGACTCAACTAAATTAACCATAACCACGTATCAAACCTTTTTAATATATAGTGTGGTCCATACAATTAAAAAATTGAACAATATAAATTATAAAATATCAAGCTTTAGGCTGTTTTCCCAAAACATGCTCTATGTTTAACTAAAAATAATTATGATGATAATAATTAGTGCTGATTCATTCTTTGTTCATAATATATAATCCACACATATTTTCACTTTACCTTTTCTAGGATAATCATCAATTTAAGAATGGAGCAAAATATTTTCTACAAATCAATAACATCATTATTGCAATGTGAACTGATGAATAATATTTGACTTCATGATTCATTGAACTTAATTTTACTTTTTGATTATCATATAATTGTTGACAATCAAATTACTTTATAACATAACATGTCTCTTCATTCATTTTTTTTTATCATTTTATTGATTACAAAGAGTAAAATCCTAAGAACAAATAAAATATAAAAGATAAAAATTAAATCATAATTGTATATCAAGAAATTTGATGTAATCAATTAAAATTTAATATTTAAAATTTTAGAATTAATTAATTAAATTTTCAATGCAGTTAGAGACATTATATTTAAAATGTCTGTGGAGATACTAATATTTCAATATAAATCATAAATAAAGTTACATTTATTTTTATGCTATATTATTATTATTATTATTATTATTATATAGGTACCAACAAATAGAAGATAAACAAAAGAATAAAGATAAAAAAGATAATACAAAATAAATATTGATAAGGACAAGCATAACAAAAATTAAAAGTGAATTAAATGATAGATCTACATTTATTTTCCATATAAATCATATGCAATGCAATAGAAGGGTGATTTAGTTTAGTTTAGTTTAGTTTAAAATTTAATTATAAATTTTTATCTATAAAAATTTTATTCGAACAATTATAGAATGGAGTCAACTTCAAGTGATATATGGAGTCTATAGTTCATATCTTTATTGTTTTTTCAGTCTTTTTAAGCGCGTGCACATTTCATAAACTTATTATTAATTTAATTAAGAAATAATAAAGATTATATATATAAAGAGTAATTAAATGAAATGAGTCAATTCTCTTAGGTTGAACTTCATTTTTCTGATGGAGTCCACATAATTTGTAAGAAATTAAAAAGATTGATTTTTCTTTATTTAAAGATAAAGCACTCATGAATTTAAAATGAAATAATGTACACTCCAATCTTTCAAGAACAATGACCCATGAGAATCTAATCATGATCCAACAAAACCTTTTGTTGTGGATAAACTAGCGATCAGAATAATCGAGCCCAGATAAGATTTATAGTGCAGGCCCAGCGGCCCAAAAGCCTAATTATCCGCCATCCGTCCAGTCCATCCTCCTGGAGGAAGGGCCCGTTAGTGGACTTTCGTCGTGACCGCTGATCGCTACCGCTCACCCTGACCGCTGATTCTGACCGCAGCTGGCCTGTTTTGAAAGCTGGGTGTGGCCGCTATCTTCTTCGCCATTAAGATCGCTAAATCGTCCGTCAGCTTCATTTACTTAGTTTGACTGCTGGTCGCTTTCGACCGATGGTTTTCATCTCTCAGACTTGCCGCTATCCGCCTTCCGCGATGACTAAGCCTACTCACCAGGTTATCCGCCACGATCTGCCCTCTACCTCTCCATCAATCCGGCCCGACCGAAATATCCGCCAATGGAAGCCACCCGTCAATAATATCCAACAGGTTCCTCTCACCCAGAATGATCTGACTGAGCTGATCATTAATCTCTGAGCATGGCCGCCTACCGACTCCTTCACTCATGATATTGTCCGCCTCATCGCCATGACCAGCTGCGGACACGTCGACTTACCATCCGCCTCATCGACTCTCCAGGTAGCCAGAAGTGTCAGAGATTCTCTTATTCTCCCAACTGACTTGGTGTTTGGTTTGCTGGAGAATCACTCCGCTTCGCCCTTGATAGTCTCGGGTCAATAGAAGTCAACAACGCCATGCAGAGTATAGTTTCGAGGCTTACTATGCACGCTACGTCTGTCAGAAGCTAAGATCGTGGCCTCGACAACCCATCATGGTATATCCGACCCAGTCATCAGAAATCTCCCTCTGACAGACCTCGGATGCGACAGATTCAGCCGCATTTAATGTATATTCGGCCGCATTTAATGCATTGACAGTCGCATTAAATAAGGTTCCGACGCATTAAATGCTGTCTATCAGTGTAACTGTAGTTGACTGTTTGCTTTTATCTTATTCTATTTTACTGTAGTATGTCCATTTCTTTTATAAAAAGGGGACGATTTTTACTGTAAAAGGGATAGAATTTCTGAGTGTCGTTACTCTGCCAAAATAGTGAGAGAGTGAACAGTTGATGTAGGCATCTTTTTGGGCCGAACCACTCTAAAAATCTTTTGTGTTTTCCTCCTCCTTGCCTCTAAACCCCTTTTCTGATTCTCTTTGCTTTGCATGCATTCCATTGACTGTTCGAAACTATAGCTTAGGCCCGAAAACAACCTCGTTGATTAAGGAAACTACTTTCCGACGTTAACACCTTTTAATGATTTTTACCACTCTAGTCTAGCAATTATTCTTAAGTAATTTAGGGAGAGAAACAAATTGATTTCAATAGAACCTGCTTTCGATAATTGTTGATTTTTGTCCAGCAACATCATTTAATATTAATTGAGAGGTTAGCTGAAATCATGTAAGCTCGAAATTTATATGGAAATTGCAACTAAAGTGTGATTTTTGTCCAGCAACATCATTTAATATTAATTGAGAGGTGAGCTTAAATCAAGTAAACTCGAAATTTATATATGGAGATTGCAACTTGATGTTGGAAAACAAGATCTCAGTGTGAATTACAGAGAAACAAATTAACAAGATACTTATCAACCGATTAATTTGTTGGCGTTCACTTTCTGTTATTATGAAACCTAAGTTGTAAAAATAAATAATATATATATTTACCAACCAATCTAATATTCAAATCTAAAGTATTTTAACTTTGAAAATTTTTATAACCTACCATAAACTATGAATTTTTTTTTTCATTTACGAATAATTATTGTTCATTATCACAAAAAATATATATATTTTTTATCGCATACTATATCATATTAACATAAATCAGTGACTAATTTCCCTTCAATGTTTCAATCTTTTGAGTTTCTTTCATATCTTATTTATAACTTGATGAATATTATAAATTTATTTTCGTTCTTTAATGCTAGTGCACAAACTTACCAGTAGTTCAGTGTTATTTTATGAGTTTACTTGTTAAAATAATAGAGGTTACCATGATCAAATTTTAAAAATAAAAATATATTTAACTAGATATGAATTGCATATTCATTTATAGTTTAAGTAGTTAGTACACTTTCCTTTCATATTCGTGATAGGAGTTTAAGTTTCATAATGTATATTTAATAATATATGTGGAGAGTTTTCTTTCTTTTTGTATAATAAATTTTATAAATAAAAAAACTCATATGAATTACAATTATTTTATTTTAATTAAATTTTATTTTATTTATTTTATTATGAAGAGTCTCATAATACAAAAGTGGGGATTGGATTTCATATTTCTTCTACAAAGAAATTTATAAACAATTTAATTTTTTCCTGAAATTCAACATAGTGACTAAAAGTATTGTCTTGTATAATTATTGCAATGTGAACACTGTTGGAAACAAAGACCAAACTTTATTAGTGAATGGGTGATATACACACGGTTTGAAAAGTAAAGACACTGAAGTTTCAAAGAAAAGTAAAGCTGCTGAAGTTTGAAAGTTAATATGCCATATTTTTCTGCTGTTCTTTAGAATATTCTTTTTAGACATTATCTTTAATTTGAAAAGTAAAAAGTAAATATTGATGATGATAATAAAATGAAACTGAAACTTTCAAAATTTTAGAAAATTTTGGTTAGAATCAATCAAAACTACATCATCTAAACTTACATAAGTCCTTTAAGTTTAGTGCTAGATAAAAAAAAAAAATGTAGATTAATATTTCCTGTGCTTAATTATATGTAATTTTGCATGTCAAAAAAAAAAACTCAAGAAATAATATATGTTTTGTGTTGAGCACATATGGTATTAAAATCTCATTGAAATAGTATCAGTTTTATGATTAACTCAAATGACATACATTTTGAGCATTGGCCTCTCAAAATATTTAAGATTGTTTATATTATTGTCCAAATCAATGTATAATGTATCCATTTAGGTAGAGTGTCCTTTTAAGGGTGATAATTACCTCCAAGTGCTTCGGCGACTAGTACAATGACTTTAAACACTGGTGGAGTCCACACAAGAAAAACCAATCCTTGCAAGCTGTGACCATATAAACATTTTTATAATCATTTTTTGTCAAATCATTTTAGAAAAATAAAATATACAAAACAAAAATAAATGTTTTAGTAGTCTACTAATCATGAAAATCAAGGACAGTGTTTGAAAAAATATTCAAATGATAAAATAGAAATAGAAGTTCAATGTTCAATCAAATGGGTTATTCATATTTATGAGTTATGTAAATTAGTTTAATAATTAAGTAAAACAGAAGTGATAAATGCAGTGATAGATGAATACAACTAATGAAGTGGAGACTTAAATATTTCTTTTAGAAAAAATTTATAAGTAAAATTATTTCTGATAAATATGAATAAATTTGTGGTCGATACAATTATTGTAACGTGGATAGATCATTCATGACTCAACCAAATCCATGAAATTATATATCGAGCTGTACAATTATCCTTGCGTGGATAGATTACTAATGACTCAACCAAATTAGCCATAACCACGTGTCAAACCTTTTTAATATATAGTGTGGTTCATACAATTCAAAAATTTAACAATATAAAATATAAAATATCAAGCTTTAGGATGTTTTCCCAAAACATGCTCTATGTTTAACTAAAAATAATTATGATGATAATAATTAGTGCTGATTTCATGCTTTGTTCATAATATATAATGCACACATATTTTCACTTTACCTTTTCTAGGATAATCATCAATTTCAGAATGGAGCAAAATATTTTCTACAAATCAATAACATCATTATTGCAATGTGAACTGATGAATAATATTGACTCCATGATTCATTGAACTTAATTTTACTTTATGATTATCATATAATTGTTGACAATCAAATTACTTTATAACATAACATGTCTCTTCAATCAATTTTTTTTTTTTTTTATCATTTTATTGATTACAAAGAGTAAAATCCTAAGAACAAATAAAAAATTAAATATAAAAATTAAATCATAATTGTATATCAAGAAATTTGATGTAATAAATTAAAATTAATATTTAAAATTTTAGAATTAATTAATTAAATTTTCAATGCAGTTAGAGACATTATATTTAAAATGTCTGTGGAGATACTAATATTTCAATATAAATCATAAATAAAGTTACATTTTATTTTTATGCTATATTATTATTATTATTATAATATAGGTACCAACAAATAGAAGATAAACAAGTGAATAAAGATAAAAAAAGATAATACAAAATAAATATTGATAAGGACAAGCATAAAAAAAATTAAAAGTGAATTAAATGATAGATCTACATTTACTTTCCATATAAATCATATGCAATGCAGTATTATATATGCAATGCAGTAGAAGGGTGATGATCGGTGATCTAGTTTAGTTTAGTTTAGTTTAAAATTTAATTATAAATTTTTATCTACAAAAATTTTATTCGAACAATTATAGAATGGAGTCAACTTCAAGTGATGGAGTCTATAGTTCATATCCGTTTTTGTTTTTTCAGTCTTTTTAAGTGAGTGCACATTTGATAAACTTTATTATTAATTTAATTAAGAAATAATAAAGATTATATATATATATATATATATATAAAGAGTAATTAAATGAAATGAGTCAATTCTCTTAGGTTGAACTTCATTTTCTGATGGAGTCCACATAATTTGTAAGAAATTAAAAAGATAGATTTTGCTTTATTTAAAGATAAAGCACTCATGAATTTAAAATGAAATAATGTACACTCCAATCTTTCAAGAACAATGACCCAAGAGAATCTAATCATGATCCAACAAAACCTTTCAATGATTTTTACCACTCTAGTCTAGCGATTATTCTTAATTAATTTAGGGAGAGAAACAAATTGATTTCAATAGAACCTGCTTTCGATAATTGTTGATTTTTGTCCAGCAGCATCATTTAATATTAATTGAGAGGTGAGCTGAAATCGTGTAAGCTCGAAATTTATATGGAAGTTGCAACTAAAGTGTTGATTTTTGTCCGGCAACGTCATTTAATATTAATTGAGAGGTGAGCTGAAATCAAGTAAACTCGAAATTTATATATGGAGATTGCAACTTGACCTTGGAAAACAAGATCTCAGTGCGAATTACAGAGAAACAAATTAACAAGATACTTATCAATCAATCTAATATTCAAATCTAAAGTATTTTGACTTTGAAAATTTTTATAATCTACAAATAAAATATGATTTTTTTTTTTTTTTATATTTATGAACAATTATAGTTAGTTATCACAAAAAATATATATATTTTTTATCGCAAATTATATCATATTAACATAAACCGGTGACTAGTTTCCTTTCAATGTTTCAATCTTTTGAGTTTCTTTCATATCTGATTTATAACTTTGTGAATGTTATAAATTTATTTTCGTTCTTTAATGTTAGTGCATAAACTCACCAATATTTCAGTGTTATTTTATGGGTTTACTTGCTAAAATAATAGAGGTTACCATGATTAAATTTTAAAAATAAAAATATATTTAACTAGATATGAATTGCATATTCATTTATAGTTTAAGTAGTTTACTTTCCTTTCACATTCGTAATAGGAGTTTAAGGGATTGTTTGTTTTTTGCACTTAACGCTTAATGGTATTGAATTTGGCTAATTAAGAGATTTTTGTTTGTTTTTTTTTAAATGGTCAAACCACTTAAAAGCACCCAAAAACCACTGAAAAAAAAAAAAAACATTTTTTTACTTATCACTTAATACAAAATCACTTAATGATTTATAAATATATTATTTCAAGTTTATCCTTCTTAAAATAATATGTTTCCAAGTTTGTTTTAGTTTTATATTATAAAAATTTCTTTTAATACTTTAATAAACAACATTGAAAAATAAAAACCCTAAACATCTTAATATCAATTTTTTTTTTTTTTATATAGCTGAATTACTATATTTCTCTAATTAAATTCTAGTAAGAATTTTTATTGATAAAATGTTTATGCAACAACTCAGAGACCAAATTACAAATCAATTTGTTTAAATATTTGATTATTTTTATTTAATTATATCAGAAAATATATATTACTTTACAATTTTAACTTTCGTTGTAATAGTAATTTAATTTAAAACCATTTCATTTATTTTTATTTGAATATATAAATTTAATTGACTCTACTATTTTAATTAATCTTATTTTAATTATGAATAAAAATACTATATATATAAGTTACAATTTCAACTTTTGTTATAATAGTAATTCAATTTAAGATTATTTTGTTTATTTTTATTTGAACATATAAACTTAATTGATTCTACTATAATAATTAATCTTATTTTAATTATGAATAAAAATATTATATATATAAGTGTTTTAATATTTGTTAAATAATTTATTACAATTGTCTGTATCATATTAAATAAAATTACACAATAATTAATAGTAAAAAGGATATAAATGTCAAATTACTAGTAATAAGATAATTTTAACTTTAAAAAAAAAAACAAAATTATTATACATTCAGATGTAAGAAAAGAAAAAACAAATATGTCAATCAGATTTCAGATTTCAGTCACTATTAAGCTTTCAGTCTTCAGATAAAAAAACAAATTTAACAATATATATAAAGAGTTTTCTTTTTCTTTGTATAATAAATTTCATAAATAAAAAAACTCATATAAATTATAATTATTTTATTTTAATTAAATTAAATTTTATTTTATTTTGTTATAAAGTGGCTCATAATATAATTTATATTAGGGGTCCACGACAAAGTGTGCAAGTGGAGCAAACATGCTACGATAACTTGACTTTAATGCACTAGATGGGTAGACTCCACACAGCTTTTAAGAACCAAAAACATGGAGTCAAAAGCTTATTTTCAGGATCAATTATCATTTCTCTGTAATTTCTATTCTATGCGATCGGAATAGGGGTGAGTGTTTTCGGCTTCGATTTGGGTTTGGTTGAAAATCTCTCAACCCAACATGAGTTGGATTGAAAATTTTTTAACCTAACCCAACCCAATAGATTCTTCAACTCAATCCAACCTAACTCAATAATAGTCAGATTGGATTGAGTTAGGTTGACCGGATTGAATTTAATCTATCACAAAAACATAAAAGGTTTAGTTGTTAACTCTTATAATTTTAACAATTTGATTACAAATAAAACAATTACAAATAAATATCCAATGATTAAAAATAAAAGATTCAATCAATTATAAAAGTTGTCATTGATTCTCATATCTAGCAAGGGTTCTTCTAGAAGGAGGAGAAAATCTTAGATTTAAAACTAGGGATAGATGTTTTTCGGGTTAGGTTGGGTTAGGTTGAAATTTTTTTAGGGTTTTATTGAAAATTAATATATTTTTGATAACCCGTTTAAGAAATAACCTTTGTTTTTTAAATCTCAACCTTAAGATAGAGAATTTCAACTTCTAGGTTTGGAATCTCGACTTCCAGGTTATGAGTCCTAACATTAATTCAAATCCTCATTTGGAATCTTAATCTTAGGGTTGAGATTTTTTCTTCATAAAAAAACAAAAGTTATTTTTGAGGTTAGCCTTTCCAAATAGGTCATTTTATCAATTTTTTCATTTTTTTAACTCAATCCAACCCAATTTATCCTAATTTGTTTAAGATTTAACCTAACCCAACTTATCTTAATTTTTTTAAGATTTAATCCAATTCAACCCGATAAAAAGTGGTTGGGTTAGATTGGATTTATCGGGTTGGGTTGGAGATGTCCACCCCTAGATGGAAGCATTAAATATTTCAACATTTATAATAATTGAAAACTAAATTACTTCTGAAAGTTCCACCAAATAATTATTGAATGATCACATCTATTTTCCAAGTGGTGGAGTCCATATAGTTTAAATCTCACCCGTTTTCGGTCTTTTCAAGGTGCATGTACACATACTATATTATCAATCTTACCAATTCTTTATGAATATATCTTCAAATTTACAGTTAATAGTATTTAAGAATTAGTTGAAATTTGGTTCATTGAGGCTGAAGATCAATCCCCCTCAATAAAATCCTGGAAGGGAATTTAATTAATTTAATTAGTATTTTTCATTAATGAGGCAGAGGGTTTGTTTTAAAGTTTAAAAAATGGGGAAAAATTTACACTGCTTATATAAAGAACACTGAATTCTAATCATTAAATCAATTCTAAGTAATCTCACATTAATCAATTCTAATAGAATTTTGATTAAACAATAAACATGGTAAGAAATTTGGTAAAACAGTATTGATCATTGAAAACTTTTTTTTTTTTTTTGAGTACTACAATATAGTGAGTGGTGGAATCCACATGATTTACTTCTTTTTTTAATTGTTGATGTGCAGTATCCTCACTGAGACAAACACAGAGCATACTCTACTAAGATAAAAAATAATGTGAATTTGTCTTTGGTTGCTGGCGCCGGTGGTTGGCACCAGCAACCCCTTGCCTCCCTTTGTAAGAGGCATGAGTTCGACACTCATTCTCAAAAATCCAAAATATATGTATAATACAATATATATAATATAATAATACTTTTAATAAATATAATAATATTAAATCTTTCATCATTATGTATGGGTTGATCGGCGCCAACAACCTCTTGCCTCCCTTTGTAAGAGGCATGAGTTCGACACTCATTCTCAAAAATCCAAAATATATGTATAATACAATATATATAATATAATAATACTTTTAATAAATATAATAATATTAAATCTTTCATCATTATGTATGGGCTGATCTCTCATCTTCGTATGAGTTTCTTCCTCTTTCATATGGGTGGATCCCTCTCAATTGAGAGTAGTCATTCGAACCGTGTCATTATTATCCTATTTCGGTTGGTTTTGGTGATTCTTTGGATTCGCTCCATTTACAGTTCATGTACTAAAAAAAAAAGAAAAAAAAAAGAAAACTTGAATTTAACAAAAAAAAAAAGCGGTGATGAACTATGCACTCTTTTTTATTTCATCTTTTCGAAAACATCATCATCCAGTTAACAGATAGCTGACACCCTTGATTAAAGTGCAAGTTACGCCATACTACAGTGGTATATTTCGACACCCATCTTCTATCAATTTTATTTTCTCCCACACCTTAAATAATAATAATAATAATAATAATAATAAATATCATCAACAAAAGTAGCAGCAGGCAGCAGCACCCATTATCCACTAACTTTATCAGCCAAAGTAAAGGATGAAATCAAAGTAAAAGATGGTGAAGGATGATGAATTAATAAAACAAAATTAATATATAAAAAATATGTTTGGGAATTACTATTCTACTGTAATTGAATGATGGAGCCTTCAATTTTGCGGAGTTATTTTATTTAGTGTCTTTTTAATATAAGTTTTGTTACGGGTATTTTGGCGATTATAAAAAGAGAGAAAAAAAGTCCAACGATGAGGTCCATTGTATTGTCTTATAGGAGAAAAGAAGCCCAAGAAGCCTGTTTAAGATGGTCAAAAGTCAAGGAAAAGTATACGCAATCGTTTGGTAGTTTGCATCCGGGCACGCCTGATTATATGGTGGATCGTTTTGATCGTTGAGTAATCAGGTGGACGTATGGTAAAACGTACGTAGGAAGATCTGTTCGTAATCAGAAGATTGCTCAAAAGATATCCTCTAAAGGTGTTAGAGCAATCGGAAGGTCCTTGCGTTTGTTCGATGGTCAGGAAAGTAGCAGAGTCTGCTCGATAAGGAGTCTGTTCGATGAGAGAGTCTGTTCGATGAGAGAATCTGCTCGATAGAGGCCACATTAGATCACTGGAAAAACCTGATCACTCGATGTGCTCGTTAGAATTGACTAGTTGACCTTCTAGAAGACGAACCAATTCAATTCAGGAAAGGAAACCACTTGCCTATTTTCATGCAAATCCAATTACGACATTATGGGCAGATGTTGCAAATATAATGGAGATAATCTCGAAAGATATTATCTTAATTAATGTAAATTATTTTTTATCTTATCTGTAAGATTCTCAAACCTATTTCAATTGTAACATCTCCACTACAAATAAGGGAGGATATTCGATGTAAAAGACAGAGTGAAAGATATACATGTGACTCCAAGGAAAAAGGGGTGACGGTCGTGGATGTAGACCATTATTTTGCCGAACCACATAAAAATCCATTGCGTTCTGTTCGTTTTGGTCTTGGTTATACGTGTTTCGTCTATTGTTTGTTGTTTCGCAGGTATTGGGCTTGAAAGAACCGGGTTGACCGAAATTAAGTGTCAACATCTTTTGGGGCTAAAAGGAGGGCCCAGATTGCGATTTTACAACTTTTTCAATGTTTTTCTCTTTTGTTTATAAGTGATTTGCTGACATGGTCAGGATCAAGAGGACAAGGGTTGTTGCGTCAAAGGCGAACCAATTGGAGGGCCATCAGGGCCAAGGACATATGGCAGAAACGTCCAGTGGTGCTTTACCTCCTCTTCCCCCACATCAAACAGCCATTGATGAAGAAGCTGCACCGGCTTGGCAGCAGCGTCAGGAAGCGTTAAAGAATACGGTAGCACAATTGGCAGAAGCCATCGGAACTCTGACGTAAGACCAGGTTCAGGAGGTCCCTAAGAATGCAAACCCTCAGCGCCAGTCGGTGGGTGTCATGCCTGCAAGAAGAGAAGATGCTAGCAGAGTGAGAGCGCAACCGACGGTTTCTGTTTGATCCTCAAACTTACACCCGAGAGGGGAAGGGCATCAGGTTCATGAAAAAGAAGTAGCACCTCAACCTCTCAGCTTAAGGATTAGGGTAAGTCAGGGTGGCAGCCGCCGTATGGAGACTGATCGGGGGAATGAAGGAGCTCATGGACGTAATGGAGAGCGTATGCATCGAAGAGAATCGCATCACATGGGGAGTTCTCATAGAAGGAACAGGTCGCGTGAAAGAATGCCCATTATCTGAGAGATATCATGAAATCAATTCTTTGGAGACAGAGAGAGTAGGAGGAGTCGTCGGTCTCCAGCGGGTAGAATTCAACGACGGGACCCGATGGTGCAAGAATTAATGCAGAGAGTTCAGTAACTGGAAGCGGGATCCAGATTCCGAGGTCTAGTAGAGGAACAAGAGGACAGAACCCCATTCACAAGGGAAGTTGAGACAGAGCCATTACCACCGAAATTTAAGCTCTCAAGCATCCCGCCTTATAATGGGGACGATGATCCGTATAACCACCTGGACGCGTTCAACGTTCAAATGGATCTACAAACGTATGACTGAGTGTGAATGACATTAGCTGTCAAGTTTTCGAGTTGCTTGGCTAATATCTCGACCTGAGTGAAAAGTCTGGTTAACACATCATTTTCTTATATTCCGAAAACTTTTTTTGGAACTACTTTTTTGGAACTGCTCTTTCTGATGGCCATTGATAAGCATTTGCAGTCATTTCTTCTAGTAAGTCCCAAGCGGCTTGATGGGGTTTCCCCAAAAGTACTCCACCAATGGCGGCATCTACCGATGTTCTTGTGGAACTCCCTAAACCATTGTAGAATGTGTGTAGCTGCAACCAGTCAGCAACTCCATGATGTGAGCACCGTCTTAGCAGATCTTTGAATCTTTCCCATGTTTCGTACAATGACTCTCCTCCATCAAGTTGTCTGAATGTTGCAATCTCAGTTCGTAGTCTTGCAGTCTTGGCTGGTGGAAAGAATTCGGCTAGAAATTTTTGTGTCAAGGTGTCCCATGGGGTAATACTCCCTGATAGCAAAGAGTTGAGCCAGCTTTTAACTTTGTTTCGAAGAGAGAACAAGAACAATCTCAATCGGATGGCGTCATCAGTAACACTATTATGTTTAAAAGTATCGCAAATCTTCAAAAAACTATCAATGTGGGCATTTACATCATCGTTCGGAGTCCCACCAAACTGGTTGTTTTGCACCATTTGGATAATTGCTGGCTTGATTTCAAAATTGTTAGCTGCAATTGTCGGTTGCCCTATTGCCGAAACATTACCCACTGTGGGTAGAGCATAATCGCGTAATGCTCGAGTATTTTCAGCAATTATTGGTACAATGTTTTGTGTGTTGTTTGGTCCTTCCGCCATATCTACAAGTGCAGTGCTTGCAGCCTTCCTTATTTTTTTCAAGTTCTTGTGGCAAGTTCTCTCGATTTTTGAATCAAATGGTATCAAAACTTCGCTCCCGGACTTTCTCATACACCAGAAAAATCACAAATAATAAAGCAAAAATAAAAAATAAAAAATAAAAAATAAAAAATAAAAAAAAAAAATAAATGACTAAATAAAATACCAAATTAAAATTTGAGTTACGTAGTATTAGTATTAATTTAAACAAACAATTCTCGATAATGGTGTCAAAAACTTGTCGTGCAAAATCACAAGTGGACGAGCCAAACAAGTAATAAAGTGATAAGAGAAGTATCGTCCCACAAAGATTGTTGTTAATTAATGCCCAAAATTAAAGTAACTCAATTTTTATTTGGCAAACGCAATTTGATTTAAAGAGTTGATAGTTATAACTAAATTTAACTACAAATATGAATGAAATTAATTCAATAAATTAAAACTCTAAGATTATGATTTCACCATAACTAATATGTTCCTCCCTTTTATTCTTTTTAATCAAAAATTAATTATCCGGTCGCTAGTCGAGATTCCCTAAATTATTCACATAGCCCCTCCTGAGGTCTAAGGAAAATACCCTATAAAGCTTAACTGCTATGTCCCTATGCAGGTTAAAACATTAATGGATTCATTAAGATTTATGGATCTCTTTTATAGACTACACAAACCATATAGGTATATTCCTATCCTGTATGTAATTTATGACATTTAATACAAAGAACTAGACACATAAATCAGCTTTCGCTATCATTATGATTAACAATTCAACTAAATAATGATAAGTTATTTAGAAGCATTAAGAATAATATTAAATGCATCAACCAAGATAGAAAATCCTTAATTAAATTGAATAAAGAGTTAGAACATCAAAGATAGGCTACATCATAACCTTAGAAAACAAAATTACTCCATGCTTAAATTAAAATTTACAAAAACTAAAAGATTAAACATAACAAAAGATAGGAAAACTTAGTGGATTAAAGCTTCACCGTAAAATTTCTTCTTCTGCTTTACTTCTCCTCTCCAAGCTCTCTCTTTTTCTTTCTCTAAACTACTTATTATTTTGGTGTTTGATGGAATGCTTGGAATGGTGATTTTAAGGCTTATTTATAGGTAAAGTTTATCTCCAATTACATCATCGTTTGCATCATCTTTTCCTAATTTTCCACCATTTTGCATCATCGCTTGCATCATCGTTCACCCACCTCATTCAAATCAACTTTCATATTACATCATTGCTTACATCATGATTCACCTAACCTATTCAAGTCAACTTTCATATTACATCATTACTTACATCATAATTTTCATTACATCATTTTTTACATCAGCATGACATAATATTTATTTTTAGAATTACTCGATCTTTAAACTGTGATAACTTCTTTATGGAATCTCTGATTCGAGTAATTCTTGAGGCGATGAATTGCTTCGAATGACATTTATTTTGTAGCGATAATCTTGTCTCGAACAATCGTACTTGATGGGGTCCACATACGCTTTTTCACCAATTTTATTCTGAAAATAAAAATAAAAAAATAAAATAATTTACTTAATAATAATAAAAACATCAAGAATTAAGTAAGAATTCAAGTTTTAAAAATATAAAATAATTCTATAAAAATAGAGTTATCAACTACAATATAGTGAGTGATGGAACCCACACGATTTATTTTTATTTCTTTTATTTAATACTATGATAAAAGATAATGTGAACTGAAAAAAAAAAAAAAGGTAACGTGAGTGATGAACTCTGCAACATTTTTCTTTTCGTGTCTTTTCAAGAACAGCATCATCCACCCAAGTAGCGGCAGCACCCATTGTTCACTAACTTTATCAGCCAAAGTAAAGGATGAAATCAAAGTCATTGATGGTGAAGGATGACGAGTAATAAAACAAAAATAAATATATAAAAAAATATGTTTGGGAATTACTATTCCACTATAACGTGAATGATGGAGCCTTTAATTTTGCGGAGTTCCTTTATTTAGTGTCTTTTTAATATAAGTTCTGAGGAGGAATTTTAATAATATATTAATTATAATGAAAAGAAAATTATTTTAAATCTTGCATCGAAGTTGTAATTTTTTTAATAAATTCGCTAATTTGTATCGTGCATAGTTTTGACAAACTAAAAAATAGTAGAGGGAGGGCATGCCATGTTCTTGTCTTTATTTTGACTAGATAGCAACTACATCACATGTAAATATTCTCTTTTATCAAGCTATTATACTATTTATTAACGATTGAAATTTAATTTAATTTAATTAAATAATACAATTTGAGAGAAAGCACTTTGCTTAAATTATGTAAACAATGGAGCGCATGCCATGTTCTTGTGTTGTTTTGACTAGTCAGTCACTGCACCACATGCAAAGATGCCTTATTATCAAGTTATTATAATTTTTTAGTAAATTTTAATTAAATTAATGCAATTTGGGAGAAAGCACTTTGCTTTGATTATCAAACTTCGGTTGGAAGTTCACACTCTTTTCACTGAAAGCCAAAAAACCAGACTCTGTCGTCTCTTGGTTTGCTCTCGTTGTTTGCTTTGCTTACTCGCACAAAACCAAAAAAAAAAAAAAATAAAAAGAAAGAAAAAGCAAGTCTCTCTGATCGATTTACACCTGTTTCCTCTCATTGTTTGCTTTGCTTGTGTTGTGTTAGACAATCCTTTACTCAATTCCTTTCTTTCGACCAACAGAACTAAAAACCATGCCTTTGGGTGAGACCTTTCTCGGTGCCTTTCTCGGTGCCTTCCTTAATGTATTGACTTCTCCTGAGTTGGTGCGATTTCTGCGTCAAGAGGGGTTTGAGACGAAGATCAACAAGTGGGGAACGACTCTGACGATGATCAATGCAGTGCTCGGGGACGCAGAGGAGAAGCAACTGATGAACAATGAAGTAGGGAAGGCTGTGAAGATATGGCTGGATGATCTGGAAGAACTGGCTTATGATGCGGAGGACATGCTCGATGAGTTTGAGTACGAGGCTACTGCAAGGAAGATGAAGATGGATCAACTACAGTCTAGCAAGTTTTGGAAGCACGTCCCTGCTGGTTTCTGCAA
Source organism: Dimocarpus longan (assembly GCA_022984855.1). NCBI lineage: Eukaryota > Viridiplantae > Streptophyta > Magnoliopsida > Sapindales > Sapindaceae > Dimocarpus > Dimocarpus longan. The sequence goes on from CM041014.1 coordinate 24,575,844, forward strand.
CTGGAGTCGGGATGCTATTAAGTTCCGCTTTCGTATGAGGTCTAAGCTTAATGATGTCACTACCCGATTCGACCGACTCTGTCAACTTAGACAAGGCCTTGGATTGCGAGTAAACACAGAAGGGGCACCATCAACATCAAGTGCTGCACCGCAGAGACCACCGACTTCGAGTCTTCCAACTGGTGCTGTTTATGGAAGAGATGCAGATAAGGTGAAAATACTCGAAATGGTGTTGAAGAATGGTCCAAATGATCCTTCCAACATCCTCGCAATACCCATTGTCGGCATGGGAGGAGTCGGTAAAACCACGCTTGCTCGAGAGGTCTACAATCATAAGGAGGTTAAATCTTTTGAGGTGAAGGCATGGGTCTGTGTATCTGATGGTGCCTTTGATGTTAACAGAGTCTCAATGTCAATTCTTAATGACATTTCTGGCTGTGCTTTAGGTCAGAAAGATTTCAACACCGTGCATAGAGAACTGAAGCAGAAAATAGATGGAAAAAGATTTTTGCTTGTGTTAGATGATGTTTGGAGCATAAGTTATGGTGATTGGGAGACTTTCCGGTCTCCGTTTATGGAAAGTGCATTGGGGAGTAGGATAATTGTGACCACCCGTAACCAATCGGCAGCATCAACAATGTCACTTGATGGATTTCACCCACTGGGTGTTCTATCAGATGAAGACTGCTGGTCGGTATTTTCGATGTGCATTATTGAGAAGAATGAAGCTGTTTTGGCACATCCTCATTTCGAATTAATACGAAAAAATGTCATTGAAAAGTGCAAAGGCTTGCCACTTGCAGCAAAAACACTTGGAGGTCTTTTACGTACAGAAGAAATAGATGAATGGTTGCGCATACTAAATAGCAAGTTGTGGTATCTATCGGAAAATGAAGCGAAAGCGAAAGAGATACCTGCAGCCTTAAAATTGAGTTATTATCATCTTCCCTCTCATCTAAGGAAATGTTTTGCCTACTGCTCAATTTTCCCCAAAGATTATGAATTTGAAATTGAGGAAGTTGTGCTCTTCTGGATAGGAGAAGGACTTGTTCAACAATCAACAGAAAATAAACAGCCAGAAGAATTTGGACGTGAATATTTTAAAGATTTATTGGGAAAGTCAATGTTTCAACAATCAAGTAGTGAGAATGGTCATAAATTTGTAATGCATGATCTCATCCACGATCTCGCTCTATGGGCTTTCGGAGAAAGATGTTTAAGATTGGATGGCGTATCAGCTGCTAATGGGCAATTGGAAGGGTGGAAAAAAGTTCGTCATGTTTCTTACATTTCCGGGAGGTACGATAGCGAGAAAAGGTTTAAAGTCTTCCAAGAAGTTGAGGATTTAAAGGCAAAAATAAGGACATTCATTCCGATTTCACAAAAGTACTGTTACCAGTTTATAGGTAAATCGTGTCTTTTTGATTTATTGCCAAAACTCAAACGATTGAGGGTGCTATCTCTACAAAAATATCGGAACGTGGTGGTATCTATTCCAATAAGAGGCTTGATTCATTTAAGGTACTTAAATCTTTCTAACACTTTGATTAGAAGCTTGCCCGAGTCAACATGCCTATTGTACAATCTGCAGATTTTGTTGTTGAGATATTGTTCTCGTCTGGAGAAGTGGCCTTCCAACTTCAAATATCTAATAAAATTGCGCCACCTTGACATTCAAGGTGCAATTGCAATCAAAGAGATGCCATTGGGAATGGAAAAATTACAAAATTTACAGAAATTGTCTAATTTTATCGTGGGTGAGGGTGTATGTTCCAACTTAAAAGATTTGATGAGTCTAAGTATGCTTCATGGAGAATTATGTATTTCAAATTTAGAAAATGTGATTAGTTGCGATCACAAAATACTAAGAAATAAGAAAGACTTAATAAAGTTGTTGCTAGTGTGGGGATATCAATCTCACAAGTTGCAAAGTGAGGATACAGAAGAAAAAGTACTTACTATGCTACAACCTCATGAAAATTTACAAGAGCTCACAATCAAAGGTTATGGTGGCACAAAATTGCCATGTTGGGTAGGAGATGCATCATATTCCAACATGAAAGTGTTAACATTGGAAGACTGTGAGAGATGTACATATTTACCCTCACTTGGGGTATTGGCCTCGCTAGAAGAGCTTACAATCAAACGGATGAAACTATTAACTTGTATAAGTTCTATGTTTGATGGGAAGGGTCAAATTTTTAAATCCTTGGAGGTACTTTGTTTTGAAGATTTGCCAGTGTGGGTAAATTGGGAACGTATTGAAGAAAATGAGTATGGTGATGCATTCCCTTGCCTTAAAAAGCTTTTCATCAAAAAATGCCCCCAGTTATTTGGAAGCTTACCTGGACGTCTTTTTGCTTTGGAAGAACTTGTCATTGAGGATTGTGAGCAGTTGGTGGTTTCATTCCCAAATATTCCAAAGCTTTGTAAAATAAAAATAGATGGATGCAGGAGGATCGCATGCGACAATCCAGTGGACTTCAAATCAATAAGGTATTTGAGTTTATCAAATATTTCAGAGTTCAGCAATCAGCTAATGCAAGAGTGCTTTGGGAAACCTGAACCTCAACAAATCAAGCACAACAGGTTTGAGGATCAGCTGGATGAAATTCGCCCTGAGAAGCCACTGATGGGCGGGTTGCAAAGCATCGAATTTCTCACAGAACTGGTTATTTCAAAATGCTCAAATATTGTTTCATTTCCTGAGGTTTGTTCCCTTCCCCATCTGAGTAAACTTTTCATTTCGAATTGTGATGCTTTAATATCATTACCCGAGGAGATGAAAATCAAGAATACTTGTCTTGAAAGTTTACAAATTTTTGGGTGTAAATCTCTAGCATTCATTGTAAGAGGCCAGTTACCAGCTACACTCAAAGACGTTTGGTTTCGTTCTTGTCCACAGCTCACAAAGTTATCACAAAGTGGTCTGTTGCCTGCTTCACTCAAACACCTTACTTTAGATGGGTGTGGACAACTGTCAACAATAACAGAGGGGTTTCATGGCTCAAACACGTCTCTTGAAGTTATACTGATAATGGAATGTGAAAACCTTCAAATAACCAATGGCCTCTACAATTTTAGGCATTTACGACGCCTAGAAATACTGCATTGTCCAAGTATTGAATGCTTCCCAGAAGGAGGGCTATCCGCCAATCTAAGACGACTCGATATTATATGTTGTAAGAAACTAAAGGCCCTACCCATTGGTTTGCGCAGCCTCAACTCTCTGGAAGATTTGGAAATACGTGGATGTCCAAGTATCACATCCTTTAATCCAGAAGAAGAGTTTCCCACCAACCTAAAATCTCTTTCTATTAGATGTGAGAATGTGTGTAGGTCACTGGTTGAGTGGGGGTTGCACAATCTCACCTCTCTAACATCCCTCCGCATTTTGGACATTCCGCAGCAAGAAATGGAAATGATGTTCCCACCTTCTCTAACTGATCTGTCAATTTCGGGTTTCCCAAAATTGACGAGCCAGGGTTTTCAAAACCTTACCTCTCTTCAATCTCTGGTATTCAGGGATTGCCCAGATCTCACATCTTTAGGAGATCAGGGTCTGCCATCCTCACTCGAATATCTACTTATCCAGAATTGCGAAAATCTCACATGCTTTCCAAAGCAAGGCCTGCCATCCTCACTTCTCTCATTAGATATTAGTGATTGTCCAAAGCTGAAAGAAGAATGCAAAAGGAATAGAGGAAGAGAGTGGTCCAAGATTTCCAACATCCCTGAGGTTTGGATAAATGGCATACCCATCTTTGAACTAGAGGAGGATGAAGAAGCTCAGTCAAGTTCATGTTATAGGTATATTACTATTCTAACATCTTTATTTTTATGATTAATCATGTCACACAGTTTAATCTTTGTTTAATCATTTATGAATTATGTAAAAATGAAAATAGTGAATGAAGAGACTCACATGTTTGACAAAATGCCCGAGCAAAAACACCAGTAATTTCTTCATTCTAGAGTAGCTACACTCTAAGTTGCACCTTTAACTAGAGAATATTGTTGATCTCTGTTTCTGGGCTCATGTGATGCACTTAATATGGTCTCTGTTATGAGTTCATTGTCCAAGTCAGCATAAATGTATGGTCTCTGTTACGATGTTACAAATTAGTCTCTTTCCTTAAATTAAAGATGATTAAGCTAGTCATCAAAGCTTGTCTTAATCTTAAATGCTGAGTTTTTAATTTATTACTATCTTTTAATTAATATTGTTATAGTAATATTCATGTATAAAATCTTAACTATCAATAACACTTCTTTTTAAATTAGATAATTGGTAATTTTATTTTGTTCTTGTTCCGCTTAATTAAACTCGAATTTATGTTCAAAATTTTGAGTTATATTTAAAATCGTTTTATATAATTTTTTGAAGTTGAAGTTAGTCTTCCAAAACTCCTTGATACTATCATTTCAATATGGACGTCTTGTTTCTACTTGAACTAAATACTTGTTTATGATACTTATTGCTCATACTTTTTGTGTTGCTTCAGGTCTTGTTTGATAAATCCCATGCATTGTTGTAAAAGCACTAAGCATGATACTTTGGATGGAAGTTCTACAATAGATGATTCAGGTATATCAACTTTAAACATTATCAAAATTTTTATGATGACGTAACATAACATTAATGATGCTAATTTATTGTGAAATGCCAACTAGGTACTCACAGTGAGTGATGCAACATTTTCAAACTAGGTATGTAATTAATACTTTTCAATTGTTTCATTTCACTTTACTTGAAGGTAAATTCATTACTATCTCTTGATTCCATTTTAATATTTTGATTAGGAGCTGATGGAGAGTTGAAGAAGCTAGATGTAAAATCTGTGTGAAGCTGGGCAATAACTGAATGCAAACTATTTCTAGAGGTCAGTAAACAAACATTTATTTCATCTTAATGTTTGATATTGAATTTTGTTCTCCAAAATGTTTTGATCACATCTTTTGAAATCAATAAATCTTGAATTTTTTTTTTTTTCAAAATGTTGTGATCACATCTTTTCAATTAATAAATCTTTTAAATGTGATTTTACAATATTAATCTTCAACATCTTGTAATTAATGGTGCTTTTGGTGCAATATTAATCTTCAACATCATGTAAAAGACTTTGATCAGACATTTCATTATTTTTAATTAATTTTCTATCTTTTGCCATACTTGTTAAATTGTTTAAGAAAAAGATGCATACCAGTTTCTTATAATTATTTTTAAGTAACAAATCAAATATCTCTTTAATGTAAGTCAATCTGCTTAGATTACTCAATTTCAAGTGTGGCCAATTTAATTTGTTTAACAATATGGTTCCATAAAGGATTTGTATGACTTAAGTCGTCTTTATTCTTTTATAAAGCAGGAAGTAAATTGTTGAAGGAAGGAATTTGGAAATCAACATTTGAATGAATCCTAATTGGGCCCATGCAAGAACGATTGATGTTCACATGATATACCTGAACTTTTTCTTAAGCCCTGTGGTGTGGAACTATAACCTTTCTCTTTAAATAGACTTCCCTTTTTACTCTTTTTAGTAGATTGTCTTCTTAATTCATCTCTCTTTTCGATATGTATGAACACCAAGGTTTTTAGAAGAAATGATTACGAGAGTTGCCAGTGTTCAATGAGAGCACCAAGTAAGGAAAACTTAGATTTATTAGAATTGTGATCGGATAGATGTCCAAGTGTCACATCCTTTCATCCAGAGGAAGAGCTCCCCACCAACCTAAAATCTCTTGACGTTTTCAAGTGCGTGAATGTGTATAGGCCACTGGTTGAGTGGAGGCTGCAGAATCTCACCTCTTTAACATCCCTCTCCTTTTGGGAATCTCCTTACATGCAGTCGTATCCACAGCAAGAAGTGGGAATCTTACCTCCTCTAATTTATCTGAGAATGTCAGATGTCATGGAGGCAGGTTTTCAAAACCTTACCTCTCTTCAATCTTTGACCATTAGTAATTGCTCACTCACATCTTTAGGAGATCAGTTTCTACCATCCTCACTTGAATCTCTAAGGATCAAGTATTGCCGAAATCTCAGATGCTTTCCAAATCAAGGACTGCCTTCCTCACTTCAGACATTAGAATAGTAACATCCCTATAGTTGAGATAGATAATAAACAAATCTTTGAACTAGTGGAAGATGAAGAATCTCAATCAAATTCATGCTATAAGTATGTTACTATTCTAACATCTTTATTGATATAACTATTCATATCACACTTTTTTTTTTTTATATATAAATGCTGAGTGTTTTATTACTATTTTTTAACTAATCTTTATATGTAAAACTTTAATTCTTTTAACATTTCTTTCCAAGTCGGCTAAGTTTTGTTTATTTCAAAAGTCAAAATTTTTAAATATTTGTAAAAATTGTTTCATGTCATTCTTGTTTAGCTGAACTTTAGTTCTTCAAACTTCTTGATACTTGTTTTTTCAATTTGAAAATTTATTCCTGCTTGAACTAAGTTATATGTTTTGGATACTGGAACATGTTATGGCTTATCTTCTCTGCCTTGCTTCAGCTCTTATTGGGCAAATTGTCATCCTGTGCATTGCTGTAAAATTTTGAGATAAGTTGGAAGCTAGAAGAATAGGAGAAAGAATTGAGGATGATTACGCTAATGTTCAAGGATGCAGAGGAAATTGACTGGCTGACGTTGTGGTGCAGTGATATTTAGGATGGACAATCCCCAATACTTGGGTTAGACTCTATCACAGGTACATCAACTTTAGACATTATCAAGATATTTATGATAATACAATAAAAAGTCATCAATGTTAATTTATTGAAATGTCAACTAGATGTTGACAGTGTTGTACAACATTTTCATTTCAGTTCAATTAAAGTTTGACTATTATTAGATCGAAAGTTTGAGAAGATGGACATATGATTGAATGCAAACAATTTTTAGAGGTCAGTAAATAAATAATTGTTTTGTCTTACTATTTGATATTGTATTCAATTCTGCAAGAAACTTTGATCATAACTTTTCATGTCAGCAAATCTTCTTGCCTTTTGAACTAAAGCATATTACTACTTTAAAATCCTTTGAGATTTAACTAATGATATCATTGTCCCATTCCTAAGTTTAACGACCATTTTGAAATGATTTTCTCATTTAGCTTTTGAAAACATACGAACTGTAATTTTACAATATATTAGCAACATCTTTTAATTATTCGTACTTCCAGTACAGAGTGCTTTGTTGTGCAAAAGAGGATGTGCCAATACTTTTTTGTAAAGCAGAAAGTAAATTGTTGAAGGAAGAAACATGGGTATCAGGATTTGACTCAATCTGAATAGAAACAGAACTGGCCAGTACTAGAATGATTGACATTCATAGGGTACACCTGAAGTATTTCTTCTGTCCTGTGGTGAGTAACTATATCCCTAGATAGACTTGCTTCTTTGCTCTTTTTCAATAAGGATGAATACCGAGATTTGTATAGTTGCCAAAATTTAATGATCACAAGATGAAGAAAGCTTTATAATTGCTTATGGACCCTGCTCTTAACTTTTTTGAGCTTGATTGTTCCTCTGGAATTCCTTAATGCCCCACTTGATAATGTTAAATTTTTGATAAAATTTCAGTTCTTTCTTTTCTATTTATGCATCTTTGTAATCCTTCTTTGGTTCTTTCACAGACCTTTATTATTCAGTGAGAAGAAAACAAAGAATCTAGAATCGTTGGACAGCCCCCATTTGGGGTTTGAAATTTATGTTTAATGGGGGGTTGCTTTTACTTGAAAACATAATTTTATCACTATTCACCTCATTGATTCCCTTAACTTTTGCGGGCAAAAGGTAAACTAGAAGAAATAAGGGAACTTAGTTTGTAGAAATTTGATAGATCTTGTTTCTGATGGCATACCTACTTAACTTCAAATTACTTTCCACATGCATGCACATTCAAGTGGACGGATGAGGGGGACTGAACGGAGGCAGTGTTGGAAACTCAGTACAGAGTGCTCTGATCATGGCCAGTGTCAAGAATCCAACAGGAAATGAGTATTTGAGTGAAGCTTCATCCATCTATCTTGTTGAGGCAGAAACACTTGGAATAGTTAATGCATGCATAAGAATGCAATAGTGCATGAGATGCCTTTAAATTTGCTCCGCCTGGTGAGCAGTCTTCTTTAAATTTGTCTCTCTTTTTGTTTAGGATGAATCCAACAATTTCTATAAGAATCGACAAGTATAGAACCATTACCTTTCCATGTTATACTTCAATCACAAGGAAAGTTCCGCCTTTTTGCAACAGCCTAGGTATGCATGAAGAGATCAAAGGTAATGAGATAGTTGGAGACCCGGCTTTTCCCTATGCTAATACGAGCAGCCCCCAAACTTGGGGGCTAGGACCACGATATGACAGTTCAAACTTGCTTGTTCGTGAATTGGTTGGAATGGTCGATGCCTGGAAAATTTGCTCCAACTTGGTGAGAACCTTTTTTCATCTTGCATCATTACCTTTCTTCTTGTGTATAATATCCAATTAACTTGTCTCTCTTTTCGTTTAGGATGAAAATGACAAGTAAAAGAACCATCACCTTTCCATGTCACGCTTCAATCGTGTTAAATGTTCTTCCATGCCTGATTGTGCATTTCCCTTCCTGCAACAACCTTGGTATACATGTCAAAGAGATGAAAGGCAAAGCGATAATGGAGCCTCCACAATGGGCTTTCGAAGCTTGAATTTTTTTTTTTTTTCCCTTCTCTCTGCTGATATACAATTCCAGGCTCCAGGACAATGACTATTATGTGCTGTAATAACATTTTCCAAATGAAATGTATGTTTATGTTTTATCTTAATGTAATTTAATGACAATCGTGTAAAGGCGACTAATTTTGTTTTGTGGTTTGAATTTGTATGTAACTAGTTTAATGCAATTGGTCATGAGAATGTTATCCATCCAAGGCCTTTCTTGTTCATTAGTCCATACTTCAAGCTTGTAATGATAGTTTCGATACAATGATGGATTTATACTAGTATTAGAAGAAGAAATAATCGAATACCTTACAACTATATTTGCTATCTCAATTTTGAGCTTGTGTCATTTCTTACACAAATTTTGGATGATTTGATCTTTTAAAGTCTATTAATTAAATACATTTATCTGAATTCAAAATTGATAAAACTTGAGTTCTGTATTTATCTCTCATAACATTCATTTCAAACAGCATGTATTTTCACGCACATTATGCCAGAAAAAAGTTGAATCCCTATATGAATTGAAAAAATACATTACTCAAAAGATTATGAATTACAGTGCGTATAATATATAAACTATCAAACAAATATAATCAATTGCTAAAATCTGAGGTTTACTAAGAAAATGAGTACTTCATTTGTAAACTATGCATATGTACAAAATATGTAAAATATGCACCGGAGCAATTCACTTCAATCATCTGCAAAATGTACTTCGACATTAATTTTATAGGCTTTTAGGCCCAACTTGGTAAATTGCACTTTGGATTAGAATATGGAACTCGTAATAGGGGCTTAGAGCTCAATATGGCTCATCTGGGTCACCCTCATAAGAAGACCAATTACATCATGCCCTGCTATTATTTTGTTTAGGATGAATCCAGTGATTTCTAAAAGAAAGGACTAGTCAACTGTTTTTGTTCTTGGTTTTTGTTTTTTTAAAAAAATATATTGAAGTGTCCATAACTCCATATCTTCATGTTTTCGTAGTTTTATAAGACATTTATGTATTTTTTTTATAATAAACAACTATCTCTTGATTATGAATCTATTAGGTGATATTATGTCGATTTATCTAAGTTTTTATAGCTCACCATAGGCAACCTATAATGAGTAAACTTCTTTATTAATTGTCTTTAGTAGAATATCTACTTAGTTTAATTATTATTTTTGTATTCAATTTTGTTAATATACGATCTTATTTTACTATGAATTAATTTTAGAAATGCCGAATTACATTCCTGACTAACAACCTACCTCTCATGGACCAACTGAATATAAATTATTCGATACTAAGATGAAACAATCAATCTGTTATCAATCTGATAGTTGGCAATGAGGTGAGAGATCAATGTTTCCTAGTCTAGTTGAAAAAATTGAATGTGAATTCTCCAAAGAAATAACAGACTTTGAATGAGCTACTCTATAAGACTATGTAAATTAATTACCAAAAGTGAATACAAATACAGTTTTTTTTTTTTTTTTACATTTTTCAATCCCGTTTTCATTTCTGTAATTAGATTCCTAATTAACAAACTCGCTGGCTTTTAGTAAAATGCTTTTTGTTTGAATTTCAAGCTACAAAACACCTTATTATTCTTAATTGAAGTTATTTTGAAAATCAAGTCACTATATATAACCAAACCTGATTGGTCACGAGTCTTAAAATACTTAACATTTTTATCAAATAAATAATATTACTCAATTTTATCGTTACTCATGTAGTAGTATTTACCTGTGACAAATAAATTGTCTCAAGATTTCACTAATACATAAACTACTGCTAACTATAGTAGCAGCATCGTTTTTTCTTCAAAAGTGTCCAAATAATTGTGTTCCACATTTGTGCATGCTGATTTCTTGCTTCTACTTTCAGAATAATATATATGCTTAATTTCTTCTGCTTTGACAAATATATATGTGCTTTACACTTTTAGTGCTTTCCATCTTTCATCAAACAACAAGAAAAGACTAAATTGGAATTACAGTTAAGGAATAATTTTTTTTTTCTTGCCAAACTGTTCAAATATTCTTTAATTTGAATGAAAATCGGTTGCAACAGGAAAATTGCATTTAAGTTATATTAAATCCGTCTTAGAATGCCCCTACTGCACAGATAAAACCAACTATTTACTCTTCATCAATAAACAATTTAGTGATTGTATCACTGCAGTAGACCGGTGGAGATCACATTATTATAAATATGTGTTTTGCTTTTTGGGGAATATCAAAATGATTTTTGACCAAAAATCGATATTTAGTTAAACATTCCACACGTTGTATTTACCCATTAATGTCTTTTGCTTTTATTTATTTTCTTTTCAGAAAAGGAAAGACATTCTTAATTAATTTTTATTTTCAATTTTCTCTTGTATACTAACTTGAGATATTCATTTAACTAACATTATTATATGTTTTACTTTATCTGCATGTACAAGTACCACTTTTCAAAAATAGTTATATCACCTCAACATCGATAAAAAATAATGACAATATATCTAACTTTATATCCAAATATTATGATATATTAATCATGAAATAATATGATAAATATGTTAGTGTAATTTATATGTCACTTTATTTTGGTATAAATTTAAACAAATAACATTGTTTAAGTTATGATTATGCATGCCAATTATAAAATGATATGGTAAATAATGTATTAAAAACTATATATACATATCACAATATTTAGACTTGTGTCAGACAAGTTGATTTTATAGATAATCTTTAATGTTTGATATTCCCAAAACATATTTGCATTTTATAAGACTATCAGTATTGTCATTAATTTGCATTTTTTCACCAAAATTGTATTTACAAGTGCAATCTAAACTCACTGGAATGCTGTTATTGGCTTGCTTAGTCAGGTTATAACTTAGGATTCATTTATAAATTATGAGATGAAACTATGATTTGTTTAGTGATTCTTGAATGAATGAATTGTTTCTTTATCCTTATTGGATAATGCCACAAGATTTAGGCTAGGTATTCTCAACTCTCTTAGCCTTAGATCCAAAGCTCTTGAATTTCATTGTTCTCTGCAAATGTACTACAATGTCAGCACACATTTTATTCTTCAATTGTCATCTGTGGTATTGTACATTTATTTGCTTATGTGTATAAAATTTTCTCAATTGCAATGCAATTTTAGTGAAATGCCTATATAGGAATATCAATCTTATTTTTTCTAATCCTGCTATTTATTACAGGACATTTGTTATGATCTATCATCCTTGTTTCCATGATATCTGAGATGCAGCCCTCATCAGCACAAAACTGACTTAGAGCTCAATGTAGTTCATCTTATCATCCCTGTAACCTCCCTGATCTTACATTGACAAATATCCTCCTGCATTGATGAACCATCTTGCCCTGCTGTTGTTTTCAATTTTAGAGCTTTCTATCATCTTATGAACCATTCCAATAAGAGGGTAGCATTTGAGTGATGCTTACTCTAGCAATACTGAGGCAGAGTAAACAGTTGGAATAGTTTGTGCGCACATATGATTGCAATAGCACGTGACATACCCGAAAATTTGCTTCACCATGGTATGCAATTATCTTTCTTCTGCCTTTATGCAGCTTTCTTTTCTTACTTTTCTAGCATTATTACCTTCTTTCTTGTATATAATATCTACTTAATTTATCTCTTGTTTAGTTTAAGATATTCCGACAGTTCCTGCCAGAAGAACAATCTTATAATGTATGTAGAGATCAAAGGCAATGAGATCATGTACCCTCTGTGGTGGGCTTTTGGAGCATATTCCCCTAGCTCTGTGGCTAGGACCACAATGTGGCAGCTCGAACTTGCTTCTAAGTAAAATGGTTGGAATGGTAGATGTGCGCAAAACAATGCAACAGCACATGAAATACTTGAATCGTATATTTAAGTTCTCTCTTGATGTAGTTTAATGACAGTCATGTGAATATGGACCAATTTAGTTCTGTGATTTGAATTTGCTATGTACTTATTTAATGCAGTTGTTCATGAGAATGTTATCCCTCAAGGCCTAATTTCTAGTTCATGAGGTCATACTACAAGTGCTTTTGCATTTCTATAAGTTTATATGCCATCTTAATTTTGAACTTGTGTCACTAGTTTTGTGCAAATTTTTATGGCTTGATCTTATAATATCGGTTTTTCGAACATATCTATGTGAATTCAACATAGATAATAGTCAACTTCATTGTTTTTATTTTTCATAATAGTCAATTTAAATATGTAGTTTCATGCACATTTAACAAAAAACAGCAAAATTGAAATCCTCACATGAATTGGGAAAATATACAAAATGGAACACTTAAAATTTATTAGTTACTTGATAATATGAACAAAATATCAGTCAAAGTTAAGCACATTTGTTTAAACGAGAGAGATTAATAGTTTAACATGATACAATTTTTATATAATTCCCACCCCAATATATATATCACATGAACCGCATCTAGTACTTGTAACCCTTAACGTACAAACTCTCTGAAGCCAATCCACCAGCACCAGAGAGCCAGTGTACTTGGCAAGGGTGGCCTCAAAATTTGCCTTGCACTTAGCCAGGAATGCCTACTGAGCTTTGGCTACATTCTCCTTCTTTCCACATTCTCCTTCTTTCCACCCCATGTCTTGAGGGTGCTTTGTTGAAGGGCTCGTCCAAATGAAAATGAGAGTGTCCATGGCTTTACGACCTCTAGCTTGTTCATGGAATTTAGGTTCACCGTTGCTTCCTCTTCGCTTTGCCCACTAGACAAGAACACAATCATCGGCACCTTGGTGGAATAGTCTGACGAAGCGCTGCCACTATATACTCAGCTATAACCTTTGGTGCCACCTTTGAAACAACACAATGATTTGAAACGATTAACTATTTGTTAGTGCTTTCAAAACAACAAATCAACAAAATTTGAGTTAATCTGACTACAATAGGTCAAAGTAATAATATTATAGTTTCAACCTACTGGATATAGCTTGATTTAAATTTTTTGAATTAAGCTGCAATTTGTGAGCTACGGCGCATCAAGATTAGTAACCTCCTGAGTTCTCACCAAGTTTTATTACCATTGATTCATACTTAGACTACCTTATTTCCCCGTTTGCGAGAAATTAAAAAAAAAAAAAAAAGAAGTGGAATAAAAACACAAGGCAACACTAAGGTAAAGCAAATAAAATCCAAATAAATGTCGTAACAAGGTGAATCAAGTCAATAATAGAAATCTCAAAATGAGGTCGAAACATCATTACAAATGACCTCGCAAAGCAAGGTATGCGTAACAAAGTCATGAAAAATTAAAAAAAAAAAGGTGGGGGCGCAGTTTCAAGCTACATGGGGGTTGGTTAGGCAAGGTTACATCTAGATGAATTGTGACCTAAGTTGTCTCATCCTGGAAGGTCGCATATGGGAGCTTTGTATCTTGAGAAGCTGCTTTTGGGATAGCTGAGGATCGATCAGCTTGCTCCTTGTAATTCTCTACCTTCATAACTGCCTCCTTACTGAAAAATGAGAAGTCCAATTGGGGATGAGTTTCCCATAAACTGTAGAGAAACATACTGAAGGTCTTTGATTTTGCCTCTTCCTTAGCTTTGGCAATCCGCACCTCGACTTCCTCTCTAGCTTTGGTGACCTCATCCCTGGTAAGGGTGACCTCCCTCTTAGCCTCCTCTAATCCCTTATCAACAGCCTCAACTAGCTGCACGGCCTCTTCCAGGTCGTTCTTCGCTTTGTTAAGTTCTTCCTCACTTTTGAGGAGCTTGATCATGAAGTCTGACCTTGCAACTGCATGAATACTTTCCTCACGAGCGGCCTGAAATGCAGCAATTTAATATTCAAACCAAGCAAGAAAGCAAGAAAGACAAAAGTATTATAGATTAATGGTAGCCCGTGGCGAGCTATGCAGATGACATCGAAGTACATTCCTTAGGCCCTCTCTTTCCAAGTTCTTGGCTGTGTTCCCCAGGATTTCAGGTAAATTGATGAAGACGACATCGACGTACATTCCTCCTAGCCCGACTTCAAGCTATGTCATAGCCAGCGGCTCTACTTTTCTCTCAGCAACCACGGGCTGCTTGCCTTTATCGACTTGTGATCGTTTGGCCAAAGAAGGCCCAGACATTGACTTTCTTTTCGCTCTATTACTTGGAGCAACTTAAACCTCGTGAGCAAAAGCTTCCACCTGCTCATTTCGAACCTCAACCACCTGTAGCTATGAGGTAGGGACCTGGTGATAGGACCCGAACCAGACCTTCTTTAGGCTTTTGTCTGAGGATCCCGCCGGACATTTCAACGGACTTCTTGAACCCAACTCATCGGATTAAAAGAATCCGAAAAGCTAACCCCTACACTGCTTAGCCAGTTTGCTCGTTTTAACTTAAAATTTTGATTTTCTTTAAAATAGTTGAGATTTGTGTAAATTTTTCACATTTTCTTAAAACAGATATTATAAAAATCTGACAACATAACAGTTGTAATTTGAACATTTCTGAAATTTACCTGTAAAGAAAAAAGCTTCAAACTATATCAATTCACCTCCCAACTTCTTATAACCACAATCATGCAATTTTCATCACTCATATATTTTTCGTATGCAAATCATATTCATCAAAACATATATATATCATGTACATCATGTGATAAAGTGTGTCTCAAGTATGAATGTTCCAATTATATATACATGTCTAAATATGAGTTTACAATTCATTGAGTATTTACATGTCAAACATACAATCATTTTGTTAAATTTTATACAACAACATCAAAATATATTTGGCATTCATATGATTCATCTAATCATACCCCACCTATAAGTAATATGTCAATTTCTCAGCCATGAAATCACCAATGACAACACCTGATGAAATAAGCAAACTACACAACAAAAATGAAAGGTTACTTCGTCACATACTAATAAAACAATTATAATTCCATGGCAATGCATAACTTAGATAGACATTGAAATTTTGATTTTTGAAAACTATTCTTTATAAAAAGACCATGTGTATCCCTAATGTACTCTAACCATCATGTGACGATTTTTGACTGATGTCAACGTAAAGCTACTATGATATTTCGACCACTACATGCGGAATTTACTATATTGTGACGTAGGGTGAAATGATCTCAACTCTGAAAAACTACAATATGAAATTTTTTACATCGCAACTGTAGTGCTAACTACTCGATAACCCATGTAACTATGTACAAAATTTTCTACATTGCAGCATATTGTAAGGAACTATAAATCTGGACGACTACGAGGGAATTTTCTATGTCGCAACGTAACACCAATAACTCTAAATCTAGACAGCTACGTGCAGAATTCTCTACGTCACAACGTAGTGCTAGATACTCTGAACTCTGAGGGATTACATATGACTTTTTAAACTCTTTTGCTTTCTAAGTGCAATAAGCACAAATCAATTAACTTGAAACGTTTTTAACTCAACTTTATCTCAAATCTTTTGACCACAACTTTAGCTTACAAAATCACATTTCTCGATTCGAGATAAGGATTTTTACTCGAATTCACACTTATATTTTGGAAAATCGTTTTGTAAAGCTTTTGAACACTAATAAGTTATAATGTAAATTAGAATCAAAATAATGTAAGCGAAATACACTTGCAATCACAAATATACTTTCCAACTTAATCATGCGGAATTAAAACTTTCTTAAGAAAAATCTCAAAACATCATTACTGAACTTATCATAAAATTCATTATCCAAAAGAATATTTATTAACATGAGATGAATCTGAAAACAAAAGTAAATGCAATACATGATAACTCTCTGAAGAACTAGTACAATAGTGACGTGTCTCTAGCTCGCCTGTAAGTCCGAAGGAGATGCTTCCGTTACTTTGCTCGAACCTGCACCTGGGGAAGATTTTAATAAAACAGAAAAACTAGTGGTGATAATAACTCAGTGAGTGGGTAAATTTAATTTAAACTACTTTTTTGCTTCAAATAATATTTCTCCTAAAATAAGTTAGAAAAACTACTACTTATTTTACTTTTCTGAAAACCATGAAACTTGTTTTAAATGCGAAAAATACTTTATTAAACTTTTCTTAAACTCACGTCTATTGACGTATATCTTTTCTTTAGCCTATTTGGTAACCCAGGAAAAACTTATCTTTTATGACAGTGCGAAGACATGCCACTAGGATTAGGGAAACTTTCACCATGTGTAGTCACAGATGTGGAAACAGCTCTGGGATCGCGATTCCTTCCAACATCAGACAGATTTACACTATCCCATACGTGTAGAGGGTGACAGACATACTCGATCCCCCCAAAGTTAGTAACTCCCTCCAATTTACCATACACGCATGGAATACTTCGATCGGGTGTAACTAGTGGTAGGGTAAACTAAAGGCATATATATATAATCTCGGCAATATGCTTTAGAACTTTGCAATATAACTTTCGCACATAATTTTCTACGCATGTATATCATTTAAACTTTCTAATTTTCTTTACTTGAAAAATGAATACCTTCATAATATATATAAATTATAACTACACAGTACACATGCATTATAAGAAAAACAATAATATTCTAAAATCTTACTTGAGTATCATAGTAAATCACATACTAAAATTGATATTGCATGTATAAACATTCACATAATAAAAATGCATGAAAACTTTATAAAAATTCACACCCACTACTTGCTTCTAAATAACTTATCACCACTCTTGATATGGTTCTCGTCCGTTCGCCGGTCCACCTACATTTGTTTACAATTCAGTTTTTTCGTTAACATCTATTTTCGCATTAACACTAAACTTAATTCACACAGGAATTTCGAATCAACATTTTTCAATCCAAAATAACTTCAAAAATCCTCATACAATATCATCAAGGAAACACTAACATTCACACGCAAGAATTATTTTGAAATCGTAACATTTCACAAAATGTAATCCAATCGAAACTTTACAATATCGCTAGCATTTTCGAATCTTTCAAAACCAACAATAACGTCATTTCATTCTTAATCAATATCATCGAAATCACACTCAAATGGCTTTAATAAGCTAAAGTTTTGAAACACAACAAATAAACAACAAACTTTCGAGATTTCGAGAAAATTATCGCAAACTATCCTTTTCTAACGTTTCTCGTGATGATTTTCGTTTCAATTCAAATTTAACATCAATACAACTTGTTATTTCACTCAAATCATGAAAAACGAAGATTTAAACACTTCGACACACCTAAATGAAAATCATGGCAGCATATTATATGATTATTCATTTTCCGTTTCAACTTCGAAAATCAATAATTAAACGTATTCGCCCGTAATGAAAACTATCCGATTAACTTTAACATATTCCAATCCATCCTAACATCAATATTTATCATTTTAATGAGCTTAATTACACACCATGGTAGCTTGTTAATCCCAATTATATTTTCACATTCGACAACAAAAATCGCAAGCAAAACATATTCGCATTTGCAAAAAACTTATTCGAATCCCTCAAAAACAATTTTTCGATGTTCGAACAACTTTTTGATACATTAAAACACACCAACATGAATCATTTTTCGCGATGACGAACTCAAAATTAAAAACACAATATAATAGCCCCTAAAACTCATCATAACAGCCCCTACAACACATTCTTCACACAATTTCAACATTGCAATTCATCCATTAACACAACAAAACATAATCGCACGAACCTCCACACTAACGAGGTTCTAAACCCTAAAACCCAATCATATCCTCATCAATTTCATCCACAACTCATTCTAAATATTTTTCATCAAACCGAAATCAATAAAAACTCAACATACTTCTCAAAAATCAATTCGAACACTTCGAAATACATGTGCAAAGGAGCTAGCCAATCTCTTTTCTTTTAATCAAGCTTCCTTCAATCCAAATGACACAATCAACCTTTAAAATCACTCAAAACATCACAACAAAATTAATAGGATAGCACTTACCTCTACACGGACTTATTTTCACTTCAAAACAACTCCCAAACGTCCGAAACAGCAAGCTACCCTTCAATGGCAGTTCACGATAGCTTGACTTCTTCTTCCTCACTTGCATGCACGAGTTGCCATCTTCCAATTGCACATAACTTTTTCCCAAGCTGAAAGCACTCTAAGACAGCACTTGAAATCCATATAAAGCTGTCGATTTCACGCACAAAACAGTTTCAACATCACTTACCTCTTGCACGAAAGAAAAACTGCATCAAAGGTCATTAACTCGCCCAAAATAGCTGTTGCATCCACGAGCTCTTCCTCCCTTTTGCTGCACGATCTGAAGCTGCTCCAAAACAACTCTTAAAATCTCCAAATGGATGCTGCAGCTGCCGCACTTAGAGATCTATTCTCAAATCTGCTTGAAGACCGAATGGGGAAGGAAGAATGATGCTGGTTCTGCTCTGGTTTGCTTGGATGAGCTCTCGGTCCAGCACCCAGATCTTGGTTCAACTTTCAACTCCAAAATCGAGCAGCTCTCTCCCTCTTTGTCTCACTCTTGGCTCACGGTTTGATGGGCTGCTCGAGCTTCACTTTTTTACAAGGTGATGGTCTCGGGTTTGGATGAGTTGCACTCTCTCACAAAGCTCATAAGTATGGCTTTACTTCTCCCAAATCTCACACTCTCTCTCGGTTGTGAAGATAGAACCAAATGACTTTTTGTTGGTTTATTCTCTCTCTCCTCATTTTAAATGAGTGGCCACAAATGAGCTCTTTCCACTTATCCTTTCAATTTAATATATATATTGCTTCTAATTGCTTGACATTTGTCACTCATTTCACCGTATCATCTCTCTTTTCGTGACAGTTGTTTTTTGTGCGCTTTCCCATTCGAATTCGTTTCCATCCATCCGGGAATCCTCTTATTACTCGATTTTACCTCCGAAATTATTCTTAAATTTTCGAATTCGTTTTCGTTTACTTGAAATTATTTTATTTCTCTAAAAATATTCCGTACAATCCGAAATGGAAAATATTTTTTTCGTCCGATGAATTTTCGAATCGCTCGGAATCTCTCCGAATGGATTCGTTTTTGATCCATTTCACTTTTATTCGACTCGAAATTAATTTTCGAAACTTTTCAATCACTAATCTCGCTTTTCGAAAAAATTTTATTTTATCGGATACTTTTCGTCCGGAAACACTGTCCACCTAAAAATAGTTAATTTTTCGACGAATGAGGTTTCAGATTTTACACCTGAGCTTAAGGAGGTCTTAACACTGGTGCCGAGATGGTCACCTCAATAGAAGCAATAACTGAAGGGGCTGACTAGACAGATTGAGTTTAGGGGGGTTTGCGGAGAGCGAGCTTCACCATCTCTTAAGGGATAGGAACTGCCTCTACTTCACCAACAGCGTCGAGGGCAGGGGCGAACTCGAGTTCATCCTGAATTCTAATGTCTCTCGTGTTATCAAGAAGCTCGTTGTTCAGAGCATGAGCTAGCTGGTGTGTCCTGAGGAGCTCGTCATCAAACGCATAATTAGTTCTTCCTTCCTGCAAGTCCGCAAGTATCCTAAGAATTTCGACTTCCTCCCCAATGAGGATTATCCTATCTCCTATTACGTCTGTGAGGTGAAACAAAAAACATTTAAAAAAAAAAAAGAAAAAAGAAAAGTTTGTTGGAGCTCGCAAAAGTCAGTCTCATCTATCTACCTGGGTTAAAGACAAAATTGAAGTTTTGGAGATGTCTAAGGGAAGAGTAAGAAATGTAAAACCAGCTTGATTTGTTGGACTTACCCTTCACATCGCCCTAAGGTAGGAGGTCTTTAAAACTCGCTCTCTTAGCTACAAGATAATAAATCTCATCTCGTATTCCTCCTTTTAAGTTACTAACACTCTTGATACTAAAGAGGTGACAGCAGATTTTTGGGATTGGAGGTGGAAAATCATTCTTCTTAAAGACTAAAGCTAGAGATGTGAGCTAGGAGTAAGAGTTAGAGATTAATTGAAAAGGGCTAAGCTTTAGTCTATTTAAAAGGTTGATAAGATAGGCAAAGACTGAAAATCTAAGCCCGTACCTAAGATGATAAGTGCTAACGGCAACAAATCCCCAGGAAAGATAAGCTATGTGGTCATTAGATGAGGACAACATAACACGGTGGGAAAATGATATTCTAAAGCAATGCCCTCGAACTCCTCATATTTTATCTTTAACACGTAACGGGTAAATGCCTTACGAGCTCTTCTCTCCTCTTTGCGAGCTCGTTATTCTTCAGCGATCTAACTGACCATTATGGGGTTAGCTCAAGCTATAAATTCTTTAGCGACCTCACCGCCTAGAGAGATCGCTTCTTAACAATGCAAATTTCCTTCATTTCGAGCTTCTCCAAGCTAGAAGAGTCACCATCTCATATTCTGTATGATCGGCGTCTGCAACCTGAAGACATCTATAAATAAAAGGGAGCAGTCAAGTTGTTACATGCAGACCATGCCTATAAATATAAGTCTCCCTAATAAGGGACTTCCTAATCTACAAGTCACAACTGCCATACAGATCACTAAGGCCATAGGGGCCTCGACCAATGACCTAACAACCTACGAGCTAATAACCTATAAATATCTCATCCTACAACTCGCTTACATGGTGTTACAAATAACAAACAATCCACAAAGGGTCAACCAATAAGATCAAATCAAAAGGAAACGAAAAATCATAACTACTAACAAGCACACAATATCAAGAACATAAAACAGTCAAGCCAATATCAAATCTAGAAAAAACGCAATGCACACGAAAAATGGAAACCAAAAAACTAAGAGTTGGCTATGGAGACTTAATGTGAACTTAGTAAACCTAAGAACGAAGGTGCTGATCTTCGATGGTTTTGAATTCAAGGAGTACTGATGTAAGGATGAGAAATAAAAGAAAGCGAGAGGCTTAGTGGTATCTTCTAGTTTGAGAATGATAAGGTAAGAAGGAAAGGAAGGGGCCTTCATATATATATATATATATATATATATATATAGGTGCAATATTCTAACCGTTAGATTTGGGGGCTATTCAACAGCCTTAGATCTAACAGTACTGCGCGAGTTGAGAGATTTGTTATTATGAGCTGACAATCGAGAAATGTGAGCATTAAATATGCATAAACCGAGATGTGCAAGTAATGTGGTTACCCGAAAAGTCGCCACACGTCAAGTGATGAGACAGAATTTGAAAGAACAACATGATAGGTCATGACACATAAGTTTTTACCAGTGAGTTTAAGCTCCCAGTCCGCAAATCATATTAAGAGCTGAGGGGTTGATGTTGTGGGTATAGTTAGGGCTGTATAAGTGGGCTGGTAAAAGTCTAATGGATCGACCTAATAGATAAAAACTCAGTTTGTAAACGTTCAGCTCACAAAATCGAGCTCTCAGCTTACTATTACAGTTCCTAAGTCGGTGGTCAATCATGGTCAAAACTACTTTATGCTGAACTCTAGGTCATCTAGAGCGAAGTCTAACCCGTAGCTTGAAATGCTCATTAAAGGAATTCTTCCAGAAAGACAATAGCCTAAGTTGAGGAAGAGTCAACAATCAGAATTGAAAGTAAAATCAAACTCCTATTCCGATGGGATGATGGACATCAATTTTGGAAACGTAATTAACATTAGATTCTTTTCTATTTTTATTATACTCAAATTGTAACACCTTACACTATAAATAAGGGTTGAAAGTTCATTGTAAAGACGTGAAGCAATAAATAATATATTGTGACTCTATTAAAATAATCAGAGAAACAGTCGTAAATATAGGTATCTTTTTGGGTCGAACCACGTAAAAACTTTCTTGCATCTGCTGTTCTTTCTCTTCTCTTTCTTTTATCTTTGCTTTTGTTCACTTTACGTACAGTATTAGGTCAAGAATTTGGGTCGACTGAATTTAGACGTCAACATTAATTATAATGTTAAAAATAATTAGAATCATAATAGTGAATAAAAAAAAAATTATTGATTAATTTCTAGTCGTCTCCAGTAGCTCGAGGATGATTAAAAGTAAAAATAAATAATTTAATAATCTCTAATTGTAAAGCATAAGGAAAAAATGATATAATGTTTTACAAATTAGTAATACATAGTGGCAGGTTCCGACAACCATCTTCTACCAATTTCATCCTCTCCCTCACCTTAAAAACAAACATCATCATCCACAAAAGTAGCAGCAGTTTCACTAACTTTATAAGCCAAAGAAAAGGAAGAAATCAAAGAAAAAGACGGTGAAGGATGATGAGTAATAAACCAAAATAAATATATAAAAAAATATGTTTACTATTCCACTATAATTTAATGATGGGGCCTTAAATTTTGCGGAGTTCTTTTATTTAGTGTCTTTTTAATATAAGTTCTGAGGGGGAATCTTAATAATATATTAATTATAATGAAAAGAAAATTATTTTAAATCTTGCTTGTAAGTTGTAATTTTTTTTAATAAATTCACTAATTTGTATCTTACGTAGTTTTGACAAACTAAAAAATAGTAGAGGGCATGCCACGTTCTTGTCTTCATTGTCACTAGATAGTCACTACATCGCCTGTAAATATTCTCTTTTTTCAAGCTATTATATTATTTATTAAATTTATTTTAATTTAGATTAAATAATACAACTTGAGAGAAAGCGCTTTGCTTAAATTATGCAATCAATGGAGCGCATGCCATGTTCTTGTGTTCGTTTGACTAGTCAGTCACTACACCACATGCAAAGATACCTTATTATCAAGTTAATTATAATTTTTTAGTAAAGCTATTATTTTAATTAAATTAATGCAATTTGGGAGAAAGCACTTTGCTTTCAAATATATTATAATTAAATGAAACACGATCAAAGTAAGCTGAAAGGTGCAACGGCATAATCTCTGCATGCAGAAAAGTCAATGGAATACCATCTTTCTATTTTTGTGGGAGTTGGTGAAATCCTTTGAAACCGTAACTTTTGTTTTCCATAACTAATAATTAATCTTTAATGAAATTATGATTTAATATTTTAAGTTAGCGTCGAAGAGGAAGAGCTAATACTTAAATTAATGGGATAATTCCAAACATCCCTTAGTTTACTTAAATCTCATTTTTACTACTCTAGTTTAATTTTTATCAAAATCCGTCCTGACGTTAAAAAGTTGATAGAAAAATTAGTTTGAGCAGGGCAGAATATATAACGATATTTTTAACCCTGATTATGAGATTTTTATTTAAATAAAATAATTATAAAATAATATTTTAAAATAATTGTAAAAGAATATTTTTAAATAAAAAATTATAAAATAATAAAAAACTAATCTCCACCGTCCATCTATGAGATGGATGGTGGAGATCAACGAACCAAATGAAAAAATAAACAATCAATAAAAATAGCCAAAAAAAAAAATGAAGATTCAAATTGAATCTTTATCATCTATCCAATTGTACATCTAAAGCCCGCTCCAATCCATCCGGTATAAGAAAGGACATCTGGGTTAACAATTTCATCAAACACCTTAATAACATCTAATTTTTTGGCACACATAACATGCATGTTCATGACCGTATTACTCAAATGATTACTCATCAAACCATTTTGACACAAAAACCATGAATCTGTTGCCCCTCGATTACATCAAACAATGCACTAAAGGTTTCCGGCAACAAGAAATCCATATTTGCGAAAAACCTAGTCTAAATTTCCAATTGCTATAAACACATAAAATATGGATTTCTGGCCACTAAAAACCAAAAATTTTGGATTTCTAATAATTGGAAACCTAGACCATCAATCAATAATCAGTAATTAGCAACCCAAAGAATCAATCAACACCTAGCCAGCTATGATTAGGTTGCTGCCGAAGGAGGAGAGAAGGGAGAAAGATAGGAAAAGAGAGAAGATGAAAGAGAGAGGGAGATGATGAATTGGTAAGAGAGAAAGGATATTTTTATTTGGTTTATTTATTTTTAAATAATTAAATATTAATTTATTTTAATTATTTGCATTAAAATATTTTTGTTATTAAAACATTTTTATAAATTTTATATTATTTATTTTTATATTTTAATTAATTTTTATCACATTTTTCTTTTTATCTCTATAGCCAAACGATCAACATTTTCAATCTAATAGAATCAATAATGGTTAAGGGAATTGTTATTCTTTCACACATCTTCAAGAAGTATTTTATATATTTATATTAACATCAAACAGGATTTTGGATAAATTTTAAATTAGAGGTGGTAAAATCAAGATTTAGACAAACTATGGACAGTTTTTTTGAAATTATCTTTAAATTGGGATCACAACTCTCTCTTTCTCTTTATATATTTATACATATATATATTATGATCTTGCTATCAATAGACAATACTAATTAATTTAAGTATAAATCGTTTTAACATATTTTCCTCAATAACAGACCCAAAAATTCATATTAGAAGGGTAATTTAAATCATGGGAAAAATTAGAAAAATCACATTTTATGCCTGATTTTAATCAGCATCGATTCTTGTCAATCAACATCATTTAATGTTAATTGAGAGGTGAGTTGAAATCGAGCAAGCTCGGTTCTTACATGGAGATTGCAACTTGACCTTGAAAACGAGATCTTAGTCCATTTTACTGAGAAATAAATCAACAAGACAATTAGAAAAATAACACTTTAAACTCGATTTTGGTAAAGTATTTTATAATCTTTGGAGCGTCTTATGATAAATTTACACAATCAATATCCAAAAAAAAAAAAAAAATCAAAAAGTACAAATTTTAAAATTAATAATGAAGAAATAAAATGAGTTTTTTTCTGGTACTATTAATATTTACAGACTATAATATACAAACTCACGGTTCCAAAAGAAACTTAATTTAGTAATTTACACCATTTTAGTGCTAAAACATTAGGAACTCAGTCACATATGCAACTTTGTTTGACGTTCCTTGGTCCTATAGACAGCATTGTAATGCAAGTGGAAGACCAAAACAGAGTGCCCTGTTCTGACATGTGTCGTTGGATCGAACAAGTTTAACTGTTTGATAATTGATATTTTTAAAATATGTAAATATTTAGTGTATCCATATAATATGAATCTAATTTATGCACTAAAAATTTTTCTTATGTTTACTCTTTGAATATGAAAGTTTACTTTTGATTTCCAACAAAAATGGAAATCCAATTGCATTTGTAAACTATAAATTGTAGGCAGCAAAAACAGAAATCCAGTCGTAAAATAGCTAGCAATTTTCGGCTGATTGGCACTGAATGGCATATAATAATATTGGAATTGCTTTTTAGTTTTGCAACGGGGACATATATTTATTAGAGCAAATTACAATTTAGCTACCCAGATGAAACGCTTTTACGGGCGGAGCAACAGTTTCGATATAATTACAATTTACCCCCCTTCCGTTAGTAATTTTCGTTACCGTGATCTAGTTCAGGGGTAAAGTCGTCATTTCCATATAAAATTAAATGTGAAATTTTTTGGGACGTTTGCCTTTCAACTGAAATCGCTAAATATAGTTCAGCGATTTCCGTTAGCAGTTAAACAATTTCTCAAAACACTATCATGTGGGAAGCCGGCAAAATTAAATGTGAAATAACCCAAAATTGAATGGTTGTGAGAGCAGCAGATCATGCTCAGGTCAACTCTTCCTCTCATTCTTCTTCTCTTCTTCTCTTTCCTCCTTCCGCTTCATTCTTCTTCTTCCCTTCTTCCCCTTTTCCTTCTTCGCGCAAATCGGAGGACACGGATCGGGGCTCCTCAAACGAGCCCAGATCTGGGTTCGTCTGAGGAACCCCGATCTGGCTGGGTTCCTCAAACGAACCCAGATCTGGGTTCGTCTGAGGAACCCCGATCTGGGTTCGTGTCAGGAACCCAGATCTGGACGAACCCAGATCTGGGTTCGTGACGAACCCAGAATTTCTGGGTTCGTGACGAACCCAGATTTCTGGGTTCGTCACGAACCCAGATCGGGTCTGATCTGGGTTCGTCACGAACCCAGAAATATTTGGTATCTCTTCGTGAGTTTAAAGTAGAGACTGTAGAGTTTGATAACTAAGCTTGGCATTTCGTCCAGCAAATGGTGGTGGTGGAGACAGAAGGTGAAAATCTTTTCTTCTATTTTGTGGTTTCATTGGCGACTACAAAAGACATGAAGCAGGAGGGCACCCAGATCGGATCTGATCTGGGTTCGTTAGAACCCAGAATTCTGGGTTCCTCTGAACCCAGAATTCTGGGTTCTACCATGGCTCTGGTAAGTTAGAAAAATGTTGCAAGTGGAGATCAGGTGGTGTAAAGAGGGAGGAAGCAGAAGAGAAAGAGTAGGCATTTGTGTGATTATTTGGACTTTGATATTTCGCAGCTGCCAATCAGTCTTCAGCTGACATTCACACCTAACTGTCCATTTAATTATTGTATATAAACGTGTTCAAGCGACGCACCTGAAACTTGTGTGAGGAAGAAGAAGAATGAAGGGGAAGAAGGAAAGAAGAAGAAGAATGAAAGGGAAGAAAAAGAAGAAGGAAAGGGAAGAAGCAGAAGAAGAGAAGAAAAATGAGAGGAAGAATGATGATTGTTTTGAGAATGATGATTGTTTTGAGAAATTTTTTTTAACTTAGACTTGAAATCAGAGAACGAACAGTATATTTATTTTTAACTTGACTTGAAATCAGTCGAACTCAATTCCTGTGAACGGCCGATTTTGATTTTTCAATGTTACGGTCAATGAGGTCAATTTAACTATCAAGGGTATTTTCGTCCTTTTATCCCTTTATACTGTTTACAGTTAAATATAACGAAAACTGCTAACGGAACGGGGGTATATTGTAATTATATTAAAACTATTGCTCCGCCTGTAAAAGCGTTTCATCTGGGTAGCTAAATTGTAATTTGCTCTATTGGAATTGCTTTTTAGTTTTGCAACGGGGACATATAAATATTTATAATTTTGTGTTATATGTGATCTGGGGTGCCAGTCCTAAAAATATATCTTGTTACAAAGCTTAATGGTGCCAGGGTATTTATTTTGGAGCAGTTTTTTTTTTTTTTCTTTTTAAAAAAAAAAAAAAAAAATCTAACATCAAAATTTATCAAATCAAGGGTGTGCAAAAATCAAAACCGATGTATGAAATTCGGACATTTACTTTCAACAAGAAGGAGATATTACACAATACCCCCTAAGGTTTTCAAGTTCATCCACACAAGGATTGGCCATGTTCTTGTCTTTATTTTGACTAGATAGCAACTACATCACATGTAAATATTCTCTTTTATCAAGCTATTATACTATTTATTAACGATTGAAATTTATTTTAATTTAATTAAATAATACAATTTGAGCGAAAGCACTTTGCTTAAATTATGTAAACAATGGAGCGCATGCCATGTTCTTGTGTTGTTTTGACTAGTCAGTCACTGCACCACATGCAAAGATACCTTATTATCAAGTTATTATAATTTTTTATTAATCATCGATAAAGCTATTATTTTAATTAAATTAATGCAATTTGAGAGAAAGCACTTTGCTTTGATGATCAAACTTCGGTTGGAAGTTCACTTTCTTTTCACTGAAAGCCAAAAAACCAGACTCTGTCGTCTCTTGGTTTGCTCTCGTTGTTTGCTTTGCTTTCTCGCACAAAACAAAAAAAAAAAAAAAACTAGCAAGTCTCTCTGATCTATTTACACCTGTTTCCTCTCATTGTTTGCTTTGCTTGTGTTGTGTCAGACAATCCTTTACTCAATTCCTTTCTTTCGACCAACAGAACTAAAAACCATGCCTTTGGGTGAGACCTTTCTCGGTGCCTTTCTCGGTGCCTTACTTAAGGTATTGACTTCTCCTGAGTTGGTACGATTTCTGCGTCAAGAGGGGTTTGAGACGAAGATCAACGCGTGGGGGAAGACTCTGAAGATTATCAATAAACTGATTGACGATGCAGAGAAGAAGCAACTGACGAAGGAGGCAGTGAAGATATGGCTGGATGATCTGGAAGAACTGGCTTATGATGCGGAGGACATGCTCGATGAGTTTGAGTACGAGGCTACTGCAAGGAAGATGAAGATGGATCAACTACAGTCTAGCAAGTTTTGGAAGCACGTCCCTGCTGGTTTCTGCAACTGGAGTCTGGATGCTATTAAGTTCCGCTTTCGTATGAGGTCTAAGCTTAATGATGTCACTACCCGATTCGACCGACTCTGTCAACTTAGACAAGACCTTGGATTGCAAGTGGACACAGAAGGGGCACCATCAACATCAAGTGCTGCACGGCAGAGACCACCGACTTCAGCTCATCCAACTGAACCTGTTGTTTATGGAAGAGATGAAGATAAGAAGATACTACTTGAAATGGTATTGAAAAATGATCCAACTGATGCCAACTTCCTCGTAATACCCATTGTGGGCATGGGAGGAGTCGGTAAAACCACGCTGGCTCGGGAGGTGTTCGTTGCCGCAAAGGTTGAATTCGAGGTCAATGCATGGGTTTGTGTATCTGATGGTGAGTTTGATGTTACCAGAATCTCGAAGTCAATTCTTGGGAACATTACTGGCTCTTCTTCCCTTCCGAATGATTTCCCCACTGTCCAGGATAAACTCAAGGAACAAGTAGTTGGAAAGAAATTCCTACTTGTGTTGGATGATGTTTGGAGTGCTGTTCACAGCGAATGGGCGACACTGCAATCTCCTTTCAGAGCAAGTGCTGTGGGAAGTAGGATAATCGTGACAACACGTGATGAAGGAGTTGCATTAAACCTACGGCCCAGCGGATTTCACCGAGTAAGTCTCCTAAAACCTGACGATTGCTGGTTGGTGTTTTCTATGTGTGCATTTGAGAATGGAGCTGTCCGGGAACATCGTCAGATCGAGCTAATACGTGAAAAAGTCATTGAAATGAGTGATGGCTTACCCCTTGCAGCAAAGACTCTAGGTGGCCTTTTACGCTCGGAGCAAATGGATGGGTGGTTGGATATACTAAAAACAGAATTGTGGGATCTGCCAGAAGAAGATGGAAATGAGATCCCTGCAGCCTTAAAATTGAGTTATCATCATCTGTCATCTCATCTAAGGAGATGTTTTGCCTATTGCTCAATTTTTCCCAAAGATCATGAATTTGAAATTGAGGATGTTGTGCTCTTGTGGATAGCCGAAGGACTTGTTCAGCAATCAACAGGAAATGAGCAGCCAGTGAAGTTAGGAAATAAATATTTTTCTGATTTATTGGGAAGGTCACTGTTTCAACAATCAAGTAGCGACGGTGGTCACAAATTTGTAATGCACGATCTCGTCCATGATCTAGCTCAGTGGGCTTTCGGAGAAAGAAGTTTAAGATTGGATATTGTATCAGCTGCTAATGGGCATTCGGAAGGGTGGAAAAAAGTTCGTCATGTTTCTTACACTTCCGAGAGGTACGATAGCGAGAAAAGATTTGAAGTCTTCCAATAAGTTAAGGATTTAATGGCAAGAATAAGGACATTCTTTCCGATTCCACAAGAACATTATTATCATAAGTTTATAACTAAATCGTGTCTTTTTGATTTATTGCCAAAACTCAAACGATTGAGGGTGCTATCTCTACAAAAATATCGGAACGTGGGGGAATCTATTCCAATAAGAGGCTTGATTCATTTAAGGTACTTAAATCTTTCTGACACTTCGATTAGAAGTTTGCCCGAGTCAACATGCCTATTGTACAATCTACGGATTTTGTTGTTGAGATATTGTTTTCGTCTAGAGAAGTGGCCTTCCAACTTCAAATGTCTAATAAAATTGTGCCACCTTGACATTCAAGGTGCAAGTGCAATGAAAGAGATGCCATTGGGAATGGAAAAATTACAAAATTTACAGAAATTGTCTGATTTTATCGTGGGCGAGGGTGTATGTTCCAACTTAAAAGATTTGATGAGTCTAAGTATGCTTCATGGAGAATTACGTATTTCAAATTTAGAAAATGTGATTAGTTGCGATCACGAAATACTGAGAAATAAGAAAGACTTAATAAAGTTGTTGCTAGTGTGGGGATATCAATCTCACAAGTCGCGAAGTGAGGATACAGAAGAAAAGGTACTTACTATACTACACCCTCATGAAAATTTACAAGAGCTCACAATCGAAGGTTATGGTGGCTCAAAATTGCCACGTTGGGTAGGAGATGCATCATATTCCAACATGAAAGTATTAAAATTGGAAGACTGTGAGAGATGTACATATTTACCCTCACTTGGGGTATTGGTCTCGTTAGAAGAGCTTACAATCATAAAAATGAAAAGATTAACACGTATAAGTTCCGAATTTTATGGGAATGGTAAGCTTTTTAAATCCTTAAAAACACTTTGTTTTGAAGATTTGCAAGCATGGGCAGATTGGGAACCCATTGAAGAAAATGAACATGGTGATGCATTCCCTTGCCTTAAAAAGCTTTCCATCCAAACATGCCCCCAATTATCTAGAAGCTTACCTAGACGTCTTTTTGCTTTGGAAGAACTTGTCATTAAGGATTGTGAGCAGTTGGTGGTTTCATTCCCAAATATTCCAAAGCTTTGTAAAATAAAAATAGATGGATGCAGGAGGATCGCATGCGACAATCCAGTGGACTTCAAGTCAATAAGGTATTTGACTTTATCAAAAATTTCGGAGTTTAGCAATCAGCTAATGCAAGAGTGCTTTGGGAAAGTTGAACTTCAACAAATCAAGCACAATAGGTCCGAGGTGCAGCTAGAGCATGAAATTTGTCCTGAGAAACCATTGGTGGGCGGGTTGCAGAGAATCAGATTTCTCACAAAGCTGGTTATTTCATATTGCTCAAATATTATTTCATTTCCTGAGGTTTGTTCCCTTCCCCATCTGAGTGAACTTTTGATTTGGAATTGCGATGCTTTAATATCATTATCCGAGGAGATGAAAATCAAGAATACTTGTCTTGAAAGTTTAAAAATTAGTGGGTGTAAATCTCTAGAATTCATTGTAAGAGGCCAGTTACCAGCTACACTCAAACACGTTGAGTTTCGTTCTTGTCCACGGCTCACAAAGTTATCACAAAGTGGTCTGTTGCCTGCTTCACTCAAACACCTTAGGTTAGATAGGTGTGGACAGCTGTCAACAATAACAGAGGGGTTTCATGACTCAAACACGTCTCTTGAAGTTATAGAGATAGCGGAATGTGAAAACCTTCAAATAACCAATGGCCTCCACAATTTTAGGCATTTACGAGACCTAGAAATAATGGATTGTCCAAGTATTGAATGCTTCCCAGAAGGAGGGCTACCCGCCAATCTAAGACAACTCAATATTATACGTTGTAAGAAACTAAAGGCCCTACCCATTGGTTTGCGCAGCCTCAACTCTCTGGAAGATTTGCTAATAAGTGGATGTCCATGTATCACATCCTTTAATCCAGAAGAAGAGTTTCCGACCAACCTAAAATCTCTTGTAATTGCAGGATGTGAGAATGTGTGTAGGCCACTGGTTGAGTTGGGGTTGCACAAGCTCAGCTCTCTAACATCCCTCCAGATTTTGGACATTCCGCAGCAAGAAATGGAAATGATGTTCCCCCCTTTTCTAACTGATCTGGAAATTTCGGGTTTCCCAAAATTGACGAGCCAGGGTTTTCAAAACCTTACCTCTCTTCAATTTCTGGCATTTAGTGATTGCCCAGATCTGACATCTTTAGGAGATCAGGGTCTGCCATCCTCACTCAAACGTCTACATATCAGCAAGTGCGAAAATCTCACATGCTTTCCAAAGCAAGGTCTGCCACCCTCCCTTGACATTCTAAAAATCAGTAATTGCGAAAATCTCACATGCTTTCCAAAGCAAGGCCTGCCATCCTCACTTTACTCATTAGAGATTCATGGTTGTCCAAAGCTGAAAGAAGAATGTAAAAGGAATAAAGGAAGAGAGTGGTCCAAGATTTCCAACATCCCTTGGGTTTTCATAGATCGCAGACAGATCTTTGAACTAGAGGAGGATGAAGAAGCTCAGTCAAGTTCATGTTATAGGTATGTTACTATTCGAACATCTTTATTTTTATGATTAATCATATCACACACTTTAATCTTTGTTCAATCATTTATTAATTATGTAAAAATGAAAATAGTGAATGAAGAGACTCACATGTTTGACAAAATGCCCGAGCAAAAACACCAGTAATTTCTTCATTCTAGAGTAGCTACACTCTAAGCTGCACCTTTAACTAGAGAATATTGTTGATCTCTGTTTCTGGGCTCATGTGATGCACTTAGTATGGTCTCTGTTATGAGTTCATTGTCCAAGTCAGCATAAATGTATGGTCTCTGTTACGATGTTACAAATTAGTCTCTTTCCTTAAATTAAAGATGATTAAGCTAGTCATCAAAGCTTGTCTTAATCTTAAATGCTGAGTTTTTAATTTATTACTATCTTTTAATTAATATTGTTATAGTAATATTCATGTATAAAATCTTAACTATCAATAACACTTCTTTTTAAATTAGATAATTGGTAATTTTATTTTGTTCTTGTTCCGCTTAATTAAACTTGAATTTATGTTCAAAATTTTGAGTTATATTTAAAAATCGTTTCACATCATTTTTTGAAGTTGAAGTTAGTCTTCCAAAACTCCTTGATACTATCATTTCAACATGGACGTCTTGTTTTTACTTAAACTAAATACTTGTTTATGATACTTATTGCTCATACTTTTGTGTTGCTTCAGGTCTTGTTTGACAAATCCTATGCATTGTTATAAAAGCACTAAGCATGATACTTAGGATGGACGTTCTACAATAAATGATTCAGGTATATCAACTTTAAACATTATCAAAATTTTTATGATAACTTAGCATCAATGATGCTAATTTATTGTGAAATGCCAACTAGGTACTCACAGTGAGTGATGCAACATTTTCAAACTAGGTATGTAATTAATACTTCTCTATTGTTTCATTTTGCTTTACTTGAAGGTAAATTCATTACTATCTCTTAATTCCATTTTAATATTTTGATTAGGAGCTGATGGAGAGTTAAAGAAGCTAGATGTAAAATCTGTGTGAAGTTTGTCATGGCTAAATGCAAACTATTTCTAAAGGTCAGTAAACAAACATTTATTTCATCTTACTATTTGATATTGAATTTTGTTCTCCAAAATGTTTTGATCACATCTTTTGAAACCAATAAATCTTGAATTTTTTTTTTTTTTTTCAAAATGTCGTGATCACATCTTTTCAATTAATAAATCTTTTAAATGTGATTTTACAATATTAATCTTCAACATCTTGTAATTAATGGTGCTTTTGGTGCAATATTAATCTTCAACATCATGTAAAAGACTTTGATCAGACATTTCATTATTTTTAATTAATTTTCTATCTTTTGCCATACTTGTTAAATTGTTTAAGAAAAAGATACATACCAGTTTCTTATAATTATTTTTAAGTAACAAATCAAATATCTCTTTAATGTAAGTCAATCTGCTTAGATTACTCAATTTCAAGTGTGGCCAATTTAATTTGTTTAACAATATGGTTCCATAAAGGTTTTGTATGACTTAAATCGTCTCTATTCTTTTGTAAAGCAGGAAGTAAATTGTTGAAGGAAGGAATTTGGAAATCAACATTTGAATGAATCCTAATTGGGCCCGTGCAAGAATGATTGATGTTCGCATGATATACCTGAACTTTTTCTTAAGCCCTATGGTGTGGAACTATAACCCTTCTCTTTAAATAGACTTCCCTTTTTACTCTTTTTAGTAGATTGTCTTCTTGATTCATCTCTCTTTTTGATATGTATGAACACCAAGGTTTTTAGAAGAAATGATTACGAGAGTTGCCAGTGTTCAATGAGAGCACCAAGTAAGGAAAACTTAGATTTATTAGAATTGTGATCGGATAGATGTCCAAGTGTCACATCCTTTCATCCAGAAGAAGAGCTCCCCACCAACCTAAAATCTCTTGACGTTTTCAAGTGCGTGAATGTGTATAGGCCACTGGTTGAGTGGAGGCTGCAGAATCTCACCTCTCTAACATCCCTCTCCTTTTGGGAATCTCCTTACATGCAGTCGTATCCACAGCAAGAAGTGGGAATCCTACCTCCTCTAATTTATCTGAGAATGTCAGATGTCATGGAGGCAGGTATTCAAAACCTTACCTCTCTTCAATCTTTGACCATTAGTAATTGCTCACTCACATCTTTAGGAGATCAGTTTCTACCATCCTCACCTGAATTTCTAAGGATCAAGTATTGCCGAAATCTCAGATGCTTTCCAAATCAAGGACTGTCTTCCTCATTTCAGACATTAGAGATTTATGGTTGTCGAAAGCTGAAAGAAGAATGCAAAAAGAATAAAGGAAGAGAGTGGTCCAAGATTTCCAACATCCCTATAGTTGAGATAGATAATAGACACATCTTTGAACTAGAGAAAGATGAAGAACCTCAGTCAAATTCATGCTATAAGTATGTTACTATTCTAACATCTTTATTGTTATAAGTATTCATATCACACACTTTATTTTTATAAATGCTTAGTATTTTATTACTATTTTTTAACTAATCTTTATATATAAAACTTTAATTCTTTTAACATTTCTTTCCAACTCGGCTAAGTTCTGTTTATTTCAAAAGTCAAAATTTTTAAATATATGTAAAAATTGTTTCATATCATTCTTGTTTAGCTGAACTTTATTTCTTCAAACTTCTTGATACTTGTTTTTTCAATTTGAAAATTATTCCTGCTTGAACTAGGTTATATGTTTTGGATATTGGAACATGTTATGGCTTATCTTCTCTGCCTTGCTTCAGCTCTTATTGGGCAAATCGTCATCCTATGCATTGCTGTAAAATTTTGAGATAAGTTGGAAGCTAGAAGAATAGGAGAAAGAATTGAGGATGATTACGCTAATGTTCAAGGATGCAAAGGAAATTGATTGGCTGACATTGTGGTGCAGTGATATTTAGGATGGACAATCCCCAATACTTGGGTTAGACTTTATCACAGGTATATCAAACTTTAGACATTATCAAGATATTTCTGATAATACAACAAAAAGTCATTAATGTTACTTTATTGAAATGTCAACTGGATGTTGACAGTGTTGTACAACATTTTCATTTCAGTTCAATTAAAGTTTGGCTATTATCTGGTAGAAAGCTTGAGAAGATGGACACATTATTGAATGCAAACCCTTTTTAGAGGTCAGTAAATAAATAAATGTTTTGTCTTACTATTTGATATTGTATTCAATTCTGCAAGAAACTTTGATCTTAACTTTTCATGTCAACAAATCTTCTTGCCTTTTGAACTAAAGCATATTACTACTTTAAAATCCTTTGTGATTTAACTAATGATATCATTGCCCCATTCCTAAGTTTAATAATCATTTTCAATTGATTTTCTCATTTAGCTTTTGAAAACATATGAACTGTAATTTTACAATAAATTAGCAAAATCTTTTAGTTATTCGTACTTCCAATACAGAGTGCTTTGTTGTGCAAAAGAGGATGTGCCAATACTTTTTGGTAAAGCAGAAAGTAAATTGTTGAAGGAAGAAACATGTGTATCAGGATTTGACTCAATCCGAATAGAAAACAGAACTGGCCAGTACTAAAATGATTGACGTTCACAGGATACACCTGAAGTATTTCTTCAGCCCTGTGGTGAGTAACTGTATCCCTGGATAGACTTCCTTCTTCACTCTTTTTCAATAAGGATGAATACTGAGATTTGTATAGTTGCCAAAATTTAATGATCACAAGATGAAGAAAGCTTTACCCTGCTCTTAACTTTTTCGAGCTTGATCGTTCCTTTGGAATTCCTTAATGCCCCACTTGATAGGAAACGGCTATGATACAAACACAAAAAGAATAAAATCCAATCGTTGGATGATCAAAATTTACATCCAACGGTTAGGATGTTTGGAAAACTAAAAAAAGTTTAAAAAATAATGAAAACTGGTCACCGGCTAAATAAAGAAGGGGAGAGAAATTGGAAATTGAAAAACCAAAATTATAAAATGTCAAACCTAATCAGTCCCATTTCTCTCCCAAAGAAACCCTAGCCGACACCCATTTTCTCTCCAAGCTCTCTGTCACATCATTGACGATCTCACTGCGTCGGCATCGCCGCTCTCTTAGCATCATCGTCGACTCGCCGATGTCACCTCTCTGTCTCAGCAATCAGCATCATCACAGCCTCACAGTGACAGGATCTTCGACTTTTTCGCTCTGTCATGACTCACAGCATCATGGTCTACTCGCCGCTCTTTCTGAGCTTCATCGTCGACTCGCCGCCGTTCACCAGACCGTCAACTAGCAAAGGTCCGTTGTCTTCTTTTCCTCCATCAAGGACCCCGATTTCTGGGTTGATGTTGGTGGCCGTCGGAATGTGTTTAATAGGTGACTGTGGTGGGTGTTTGATGTTAATCGTGGTGGTGGTGGGTGGTTCTGGTGGGTGTGGTGGATGTGTTTGATGGGTGGCTATGGGTGGGCGTGTGATGTTGGTTGTCGTCCAAGCTATGTATTCTTCTAATAAAGCTCAAAGAAATATGTCTGCTATTCATGGAATATTTTTTTGTCACTCAATATATCTTTCTCCATTAAACGCTGAGTAGTGATGATCTTAGTTTATGGCTGTGGTGTTTTTAAAATATGTTGTGTGTGTGCCATTATTATGATGGTTATTTAGAGTTAACTTAATATAGGATCAGCTCTGCTAGATGAAATGTACGTGCTAATAATTTTACCATTGCGTGCAATATATCTCTGTAGTTAACAAATATAGTTATTTGAATGACATATATTGGTGAAATGGATTAAGTTGGGGCGTCTGTTATGGCCATCATCTTCAATTAATCTGTGCTAGTGCAGTGGTTTCCCAGTTATTAGTTCATGTAGTAAAATTGATTTCTTTTCTTTTCTTTTCTCAGGCATGAACTTTTACTCTTTGAAGCTCTACGAGAAGGCTTGGAAGAAGAATGGACCAAGATCCAACTGTATGTGTGATGGGTGAAGATGCGGGTCACTATAGAGGCTCGTACAAAGTGACCAAAGGTCTGGCTAACAAGTATGGGGATCTCAAGGTTGTTGACACCCTTATTGCTGAGAACTCTCTCACTGGTATGGGCATTGGGGCTATCATGACTGGCGTGAGGCCCATTGTTGAAGGTATGAACATGGGATTTTTACTTCTAGCTTTCAGCCAGATCTCCAACAACTGTGGCATGCTCCACTGTACTTCCAGTGGGCAGTTTAAAATACCAATTGTTATTCATGGACCTGGTGGAGTTGGTCGACAACTTAGAGGTGAGCATTCTCAACGTTGTCAGCCATAGTTTCAATTAATCCTAGGAATTCAAATGGTAGCATGCTCAACTCCCTATAATGCTAAGGGCATGATGAAAGCTGCAATCCGAAGTGAGCTTTTTTTGCTTTACAACCTCAAGGAGAGGATTCTAGATGAAGAGAAGAATACATTTTGCAATCTTGAGGAAGCTGATAAGGAGCATGTCACTATTTTAACTTATTCCCGAATGAGGTATCATGTAATGCAAGCTGCCAAAACTTTGGTGAATAAGGGGTACAATCCTTAAGTTATCTGTCAATTTACTATGCTCTAATTTGTAAGAATCCATGAAAATTGTAGCTTATTTATGCCCTTTACCTGCTTGTAAATGAAAATTGCAGTACAATTTAATTATTATATGTTGTCTACTTATTGTATTTCTTTCACATTTTTTGACCTGAAGAAAATTACAATTGCTGGAAACAATAATAGAATTTCAATATTTTCCAACAATGATATGAAATTTCAATATTTTTCGGCAATGGTTTTGTTAAAGGAAACAAAATTGTGGCTTGATTTCCTTTACTTATGATTGAAAATGTTTGGTTAATTAATTTTGAAGCCACTAAATTTCTGCTTCATTTGGTCAATATTGGATGAAGTTCTAGATAGTAGGTTCTTATAAGACTATTTTAATTTATGTTAATGTGTATAGGCTATTTATTTTTTGAAAGCATATAATATGATTTAAAGGCTATTGCCACTGTGGGTGGCATGGACTGGTTTGATATCATAATCATACTTCTTTATTGTAGGTGTCCTATAACTTTGTCCCATCTCTCTTTATTGGTGTAGTAACTAGAATGGCACGTGGAAAATTTATTAATTTTGTTGTTACTCAATCAAATACAACGCTTCCTCTTTCTATTTTGAAAGTGGCATCACCTCAAGCATATGGCCTGATATTATTTTATAACATATGACAGCCTGAAAGCTTATGAATACAGGTCAAATGGTTGTAGCAACTTAACAAAAAAATGAAAATGCCATAAGATTATTGGTTGACTAGTCAAATTGAAGTTGCAAATATACTTTTTTGTCGATTATTCTAGATTGGTGTAAGTCGATTGTATTTGTTGTTGAGAACAATGAAGCATTCTTTGCTGAAATTTTCTCTTCCCAAGTATGGTTTAAAAAACACAATTGTTAAAATAACTCGTTGTTGTAGTGAAGTATGGTTGAGTTCTTTTGAATGGATTATAAACGATAAGACTGCATGTTGATGGTTAATAGTTTTACTTTTCTGTTGATATTTAGGATCTATTATGCCGTAAATCGAGTTAGGATCTATTGTTGATATCCCAAAATCAGGATGTGGATCATTGAAATCTTATGTTTGTAGGTTGGAATGGTTGCTATTCTCGCAGGAGTGTGTCAAGTGCCACTTGCTATAGTTTTACTCCTTTTTCAACCGACAGAAGACCATCGGACAGTGTTTTTAAGACATTATAGTCATGAAGTGATGTCCGATCACTATAACTACGAGGGACATTGTAGTTGTGAAGTGATGTCCGGTCACTATAACTGCGAGGTCGCACTCGTATGCTAGCGTGGCCACCTATTGAAGCTAGTGACGGTGCGTGGTGAAAATCATGAATGTTTTATCATATTTTTTAATTATTAGAAAAAAATTAATTGGATAATAATCAAAATTTTACACTCAAAATTGGATCTCAGGAAATTTACAAGTCTGTTATAAATAAATATTATAATTTATTCAACAATAAATTATAAATTACCTATCATGTTTTGTGGTTTAATTACAAATGAAATGGATAAGATTTCAGACTTATTTTTAAATATTTTAGTTAATTTTATCAAGTTTAATAGGTTATATTTGTATGTGTAAACTGGTACTAATAAGTGAAATAAGGCATATTCTAATGTTTATGCATTTTACTTCTACTTTTACTTGGTGTCATTGTGTAAAAACTAATATTCAAGTACAAAATTAAGTCTATATGATTGATTTATGTTCAAATTTAATCTTATATTTGTGTGAAATATTATAATTTGAGGATGTTTGACTAAAGTAGATTTAATTGCGGTATAATCATTAAAATCTTAAGTTAGAATATTAGATATTAAAAAGATTATTAAATTATGCATACTTGGTGTCTAATTGTATTTTATTATTTTATGTTATTTAATAATAAAAAGTAATATAATTAATGTAAGAACTAGTATTGCAAATTTTATGTTTCTTGAAAAATATATTATAATTCAATTACATTTCCAATTTACATTCAAAAGCGATTTTTAATTAATTTACAATTCAATTACAAATAAGAATTTTAATTTTGATAGAATTTAATCAAAAAGTAGCTATATTAAATTTTTAGCTTGTTTATTTATTAATGAAAACTTGTCGTATATTTTTCAACAATAAATTATGTCAAGACAATATCAGTATTAGGAACCTCATTGGCTATGGTAATATCTTTATGAGGTTGGTTTTCATAGCCTATCTTTTGTCTTCTTTGAGTTACTTTATTCCCAATATAATTGACTCGCAAACATGCAAGTTAAAGCCATATAGCTACGTGAAAATTAAGAATATACATCAAACTCATTTCATAAAACTCATTGAAGTATACTAAAGTTTCATATTTTAATTTCAAATACATTTTAAATTTGTTTAAAAACTAAATAAAGAAACAAACTCACTATATTTTTCACATGAATATAGAGTCATAACCCCACAAACATGGTTGGAGAAATGAGATCTGATTCAAGAGGAAGATATCAATTATTTTTGTAGTGTTCCATTAACTAACAGTTTTTTGTATTTATTAAACATTATAAAGGTAAAGATGTAAATGCAAAATTAAATCCTATTAAAAAAATCATTGAAATTAGATTAAAATTAGATGTAAATATTCTTATGTATTTTTAAGATATAAATTTAATAAACTTAATTTCTTCAAAATATAATTAAATAATATTTTAATTAAATTTAATTATTCTTTTAAAAATAATCCAATTTAAGTTATTATATTTTACTATATTTTAAAATTGAAAATTAAAAATCAAATTAAATTACACTGATATAGGTGCGTGGCCACGCTGAAACAGTGGTGCGGCCGCGCACCAATAATGGAGTAAGTACGCAGCCGCACTAGGATGTGAGTGCAATTGTGCACTCATGACAACTATAAGCCTTAGTCGTGATGATACGGGAGAACCTTCCATCATACTTGGCATGATGGAGATCAAGGTAAGCATGACAGGAAAGTCTCCTGTAACGTTTGAGTGTTACAAGGAGAGTCTTCCGTCACGGTTAGGCATGACGAGAGGTCGTCCTATCACACCTATGCATGACAGGATAGTCTTCCGTCACGCTTCTCCTATCATGATACTTTTGAAATTTACAATAACATTTTGTATTTTTTTAAATAATAAATTATAATTAAATTACATTTCAAATTCACATCCAAAAACAATACTTAATTAATTTACCTTTCAATTACAGGTAAGAAATTTAATAAAGGTTAAAAAATAAAATTACTATATTTTAGTCTCCTCATACACTATGTTCAAAAGGTAAATTGTTGGGGTAGCTTTTTATCATTTTATTAAGTATAAAATGTTATGTTGAGATATTAGATATTAACTTGACTAAATTGGATTTTGGGTTAAAAATTTTAAAAATACCGTGTTTTGTAAAATTTGAAACCATTACCTTGTATAACACTTGTGTATTTTTAATATATAAATTTAATAAATTGGATTACACTAGTATGAGTGCGTGGCCACACTAAAACACTGGTGCGGTTGCGCACTAACACTGGAGTAAGTACACCAACCATAATATTCGATGTTCTTTGTTTTGTTGGAGTGAAGGGTTATTACGTAGTCAGCCAAGCAAAAACTCACCTACAAAGAGTATTGGGAGATGATAATGTTTTGATGGTCACGTTTGCTTAAAAATTAAGTGAAGGAATCAACTCACTATATTTTTTACATGAATATAGTTCAATAACCCCACAAACATGATTGGATATGATTGCGATGAAGAACTCAATCCTTTTGTAGTGTTCTACGAACTAAATATTTTACGTATTTATTAAACATTATAACGGTAAAGATGTAATTGCAAAATTAAATTCTAATTAAAAAAAAAATTCCTTTAAATTATATTAAAATTACGTGTAAATATTTTTACGCATTTGTAAGATATAAATTTAATAAACTTATTTTCATCAATAATATAAATATATAAAATTTTAGTTCAATTTATTTAATGTTTTAAAAAAAAATCCCATACAATTTTCAAATATTTTACTATATTTAAAAAATTAAAATTAAGTTATTTTCTAAAAAATAATTCACTTTATGTTATTTTCTAAAAAAATTTACACTTTCATTTGTTATCTAAAAATTATTTCAATTTAAAAATAATCCAACTTATTACACTTTTAATTATTTTCTAAAACAAATTGTAAAAACAACTTGTTAAAATTGAGTCTCAACAACTTCGGACGTTGAAGCAACTTGTTGAACGAACAACTTCGACATTGCTGTGAACAAGTTCACGTTCGGTAACTTGTTTATTTGAACGTCGAACTTGTTGAACGAACAAGTTCGACGTTGGCTGAGGTCCAACGTCCGAAGTTGTTGAGGGAACAACTTCGGACGTTGCTGTGAACAAGTTCACATTCGGTAACTTGTTCACTTGAATGTCCAACTTGTTGAACGAACAAGTCGGACGTTGGCTGATG
The DNA here is from genome assembly GCA_022984855.1 of Dimocarpus longan. Taxonomy (NCBI): domain Eukaryota; kingdom Viridiplantae; phylum Streptophyta; class Magnoliopsida; order Sapindales; family Sapindaceae; genus Dimocarpus; species Dimocarpus longan. The sequence continues at coordinate 24,618,528 of CM041014.1, forward strand.
TCCAACGTCCGAAGTTGTTGAGGGAACAACTTCGGACGTTGCCTCAATGTCCAAGTTGTTCACGGAACAACTTGGACGTTGCTGTGAACAAGTTCACGTTCGGAAACTTGTTCACTTGAACGTCTAACTTGTTGAATGAACAAGTTGGACGTTGGCTCAAGTCCAACGTCCGAAGTTGTTGAGGGAACAACTTCGGACGTTGCTGTGAACAAGTTCACGTTCGAAAACTTGTTCACTTGAACATCCAACTTGTTGAACGAACAAGTCGGACATTAACTTGGCTGAGGTCCAACGTCTTAACAACTTGGACGTTGCTGTGAACAAGTTCACGTTCGAAAACACACTTGAACGTCCAACTTGTTAAACGAACAAGTTGGACGTTGGCTGATGTCCAACATCTGAAGTTGTTGAGGGAACAACTTCGGACGTTGCCTCAACGTCCAAATTGTTCACGAAACAACTTGGACGTTGTTGTGAACAAGTTCACGTTCGGAAACTTGTTCACTTGAACGTCCAGCTTATTCTAACTTGTTGAACGAACAAATTGGACGTTGGCTGAGGTCCAACGTCCGAAGTTGTTAAGGGAACAACTTCGAACGTTGCCTCAATGTCCAAGTTGTTCAAGGAACAACTTGGACGTTGTTGTGAACAAGTTCACGTTCGGAAACTTGTTCACTTGAACGTCTAACTTGTTGAATGAACAAGTTGGACGTTAGCTCAAGTCCAACGTCCGAAGTTGTTGAGGGAACAACTTCGGACGTTACCTCAACGTCCAAGTTGTTGAGAAAACAACTTGGACGTTGCTGTGAACAAGTTCACGTTCGGAAACTTGTTCACTTGAACGTCCAACTTGTTAAACGAACAAGTCGGACGTTGGCTGAGGTCCAATGTCCGAAGTTGTTAAGGGAACAACTTCGGACGTTGCCTCAATGTCCAAGTTGTTCAAGGAACAACTTGGACGTTGCTGTGAACAAGTTCGCGTTCGAAAACTTATTCACTTGAACGTCCAACTTGTTGAACGAACAAGTTGGACTTTGGTTGATGTCCAACATCCAAAGTTGTTGAGGGAACAACTTCGGACGTTGCCTCAACGTCCAAGTTGTTGAGGAACAAGTTGGACATTGCTGTGAACAAGTTCAAGTTCGAAAACTTATTCACTTGAACGTCCAACTTGTTTACCGAACAAGTTGGATGTTGGCTGAGGACCAACGTCCGAAGTTGTTGAGGGAACAACTTCGGACATTGCCTCAACATCCAAGTTGTTGAGGAACAAGTTGGACGTTGCTGTGAACAAGTTCACGTTCGGCAACTTGTTCACTTGAACGTCCAACTTGTTCACCGAACAAATTGGACGTTGGCTGAGGTCCAACGTTCGAAGTTGTTCTCTTAACAACTTCGGACCTTGCCTCAACATCCAAGTTGTTGAGGAACAAGTTGGACGTTGCTGTGAACAAGTTCACGTTCGGCAACTTGTTCACTTGAACGTCCAACTTGTTCACCGAACAAATTGGACGTTGGCTGAGGTCCAACGTTCGAAGTTGTTCTCTTAACAACTTCGGACCTTGCCTCAACATCCAAGTTGTTGAGGAACAAGTTGGACGTTGCTGTGAACAAGTTCACGTTCGGTAACTTGTTCACAGCAACGTCCAACTTGTTCATCAAACAAGTTGGACGTTGGCTGAGGTCCAACGTCCGAAGTTGTTGAGCGAACAACTTCGGACGTTGCCTCAACGTCCAAGTTGTTCATGGAACAAGTTGGACGTTGCTGTGAACAAGTTCACGTTCGACAACTTGTTCACTTGAACGTCCAACTTGTTCACCGAACAAGTTAGACGTTGGCTGAGGTCTAACGTTCGAAGTTGTTGAGGGAACAACTTTGGACGTTGTCTCAACGTCCAAGTTGTTCACGGAACAAGTTGGACATTGTTGTGAATAAGTTCACGTTCGGCAACTTGTTCACTTGAACGTCCAACTTGTTTAACAAGTTGGACATTGGCTGAGGTCCAACGTCCGAAGTTGTTGAGGGAACAACTTCGGACGTTGCCTCAACGTCCAAGTTGTTGAGGAACAAGTTGGACGTTGCTGTGAACAAGTTCACGTTCGACTACTCGTTCACTTGAACGTCCAACTTGTTAAACGAACAAGTTGGACGTTGGCTGAGGTCCAACGTCCGAAGTTGTTGAGAGAACAACTTCGGACGTTGCCTCAACGTCCAAGTTGGTTCGTGAACAACTTGGACGTTGCTGTGAACAAGTTCACGTTCGGCAACTTGTTCACAACAACGATGAAGTTGTTCAATGAACAACTTCATCGTTGATTTAATTTTTTAACAAAAAAAAATTATTAAAATAATATAATATAAAATATTATTTTATTTTTTTATGTTTTGTTTTAATTAGAGTATATTATATTTTCTGTTAATAATAAATTATTTAAAATATATATTTTATATATTTTTTATTATTAAAATAATAATTATTAATAAATTATTATTTTTCACTGCAGATTTCAACAAACACATTTGGCTGCCAGGTGGCAGCCAAATGTGTTTGTATGGTACAAACAAATAGCCAATCCCCACTTGATAATGTTAAATTTTTTATAAAATTTCAGTTCTTTCTTTTCTATTTATGCATCTTTGTAATCCTTCTTTGGTTCTTTCACAGACCTTTTATTATTCAGTGAGAAGAGAACAAAGAATCTAGAATTGTTGGACAGCCCCCATTTGGGGTTTGAAATTTATGTTTAGTGGGGGGTTGTGGTTTGGTTATACTTGAAAACATAATTTTATCACTATTCACCTCGTTGATTCCTTGAACTTTTGCGGGCAAAAGGTAAACTAGAAGAAATAAGGGAACCTAGTTTGTAGAAATTTGATAGATCTTGTTTCTGATAGCATACCTACTTAACTTCAAATTACTTTCCACATGCATGCACATTCAAGTGGACGGATGATGGGGACTGAACTTAGGCACTGTTGGAAACTCATTACAGAGTGCTCTGATCATGGCCAGTGTCAAGAATCCAACTGGAAATGAGTATTTGAGTGAAGCTTCATCTATCCATCTTATTGAGGCAGAAACACTTGGAATAGTTAATGCATGCATAAGAATGCAATAGTGCATGAGATGCCTTTAAATTTGCTCCGCCTGGTGGGCAGTCTTCTTTAAATTTGTCTCTCTTTTTGTTTAGGATGACTCCAACAATTTTTATAAGAATCGACCGGTATAGAACCATTACCTTTCCATGTTATACTTAAATCACAAGGAAAGTTCCGCCTTTTTGCAACATCCTCGGTATGCATGAAGAGATCAAAGGTAATGAGATAGTTGGAGACTCGGCTTTTCTCTGTGCTAAAACAAGCAGCCCGCAAGCATGGGGGCTAGGACCATGATATGACAGTTCAAACTTGCTTGTTCGTGAATTGGTTGGAATGGTGGATGCCTGGAAAATTTGCTCCGACTTGGTGAGAACCTTTTTTTGTCTGGCATCATTACCTTTCTTCTTGCGTATAATATCCAATTAATTTGTCTCTCTTTTCGATTAGGATGAAAATTACAAGTACAAGAACCGTCACCTTTCCATGTCACACTTCAATCGTGTTAAAGGTTCTCCCATGCCTGATTGTGTATTTCCCTTCCTGCAACAACCTTGGTATATATGTCAGAAGAGATGAAAGGCAAAGCGATAATGGAGCCTCCACAATAGGCCTTCGAAGCTTGATTTTTTTTTTTTTTTTACTCTCTGCTGATATACAATGATTATTACGTGCTGTAATAATATTTTCCAAATGAAGTGTATGTTTATGTTTTGTCTTAACGTAATTTAATGACAATCATGTAAAGGGAACTAATTTTGTTTTGTTGTTTGAATTTGTTTGTAGCTAGTTTAATGCAATTGGTCATGAGAATGTTATCCATCCTAGGCCTTTCTTGTTCATTAGGCCATGCTTCAAGCTTGTAATGATAGTTCCGATGCAATGATGGATTTATACCAGTATTAGAAGAAGAAATAATCGAATACCTTACAACCATATTTGTTATCTTAATTTTGAACTTGTGTTATTTCTTACGCAAATTTTGGATGATTTGATCTTTTAAAGTCTATTAATTAAATATATTTATCTGAATTCAAAATAGATAAAACTTAAGTTATGAATTTATCTCTCATAGCATTCACTTCAGACAGCATGTATTTTCATGCACGTTATGCCAGAAACAAGTTGAATCCTTACGTGAATTGAAAAGCATACATGACTCAAAAAATTATGAATTACAGAGTGTATATATAAACAATCAAACAAATATAATCAATTGCTAAATCTGAGGTTCATTAAGAAAATGAGTACTCCATTTGTAAAATATGCAAATGTACACAACTGCTAAACTACAAAACATGTAAAATATGCATTGGAGCAATTCACTTCAATCATCTGAAAAATCTACATTCTGCTATTTTCTCTTTTCTGGTTGATTTGAGGGTTGGTAGTGGGGTGTACTTCGAAATTAAATTTATAGGCTTTTAGGTCCAACTTGGTAAATTGCACTTTGGATTAGAATATAGAACTCGTATTTTGGCTTAAAGCTCAATAAGAAGACCAATTACAGTTGGAATTTGAGTCAACAAACACCTCCATGTATGAACGTCTTGCCCTGCTATTATTTTGTTTAGGATGAATCCGGTGATTTCTAAAAGAAAGGACTTGTCAACTGTTTTTGTTATTGGTTTTTGTTTTTTTAAAAAAGTATATTGAAGTGTCCATAACTCTATATCTTCATGTTTTCATAGTTCTATAAGACATTTATGTATTTTTTTATAGTAATCAATTATCTCTTGATTATGAATCTATTAGGTGATATTATATCGATTTATCTAAGTTTTTATAACTCACCATAGGCAACCTATAATGAGTAAACTTCTTTATTAATTGTCTTTAGTAGAATATCTACTTAGTTTAATTATTATTTTTGTATTTAATTTTGTTAATATACGATCTTATTTTACTATGAATTAATTTTGGAAATGCTGAATTACATTCCTGACTAGCAACCCACCTCTCATGGACCAACTGAATATAAATTATTCGATACTACAATGAAAAAATCGATCTGTTATTAATCTGATAGTTGGCAATGAGGTGAGAGATCAATGTTTCCTTGTCCAGTTGAAAAAATTGAACGTGAATTCGCCAAAGAAAGAATAGACTTTGAATGAGCTACTCTATAAGACTATATAAATTAATTACCAAAAGTGAATACAAATACATTTTTTTTTGACATTTTTCAATTCCGTTTCCCTTTCTGTAATTAGATTCCTAATTAATAAATTCACTAGCTTTTAGTACAAAGATTTTTGTTTGAATTTCAAGCTACGAAACACCTTATTGTTCTTAATTGAAGTTATTTTGAAAAATCAAGTGATATATAACCAAACCTAATTAGTCACCAGTCTTAAAATACTTAACATTTTTATAAGATAAATAATACTACTCAATTTTATCATTACTCATTTAGTAGTATTTACATGTGACAAATAAATTGCCTCAAGATTTCACTAATACATAAACTACTGCTAACTATAGTAGCAGCATCGTTTTTTCTTCAAAAGTATGCAAATAATTGTGTTCCACATTGGTGCATGCTTATTTCTTGCTTCTGCTCTCAGAATAATATATATGTGCTTAATTTCTTCTGCTTTGGCAAATATATTTGTGCTTTACACTGTTAGTGCTTTCCATCTTTCATCAAACAACAAGAAAAGACTAAATTGGAATTACAATTAAGGAATAATTTTTTTTTTTCTTGCCAAACTGTTCAAATATTCTTTAATTTGAATGAAAATCGGTTAAAACAGGAAAATTGCATTTAAGTTATATTAAATCGGTCTTAGAATGCCCCTATTGCGCAGATAAAACCAACTATTCATTCTTCATCAATAAACAATTTAGTGATTGTATCAGTGCAGTAGACGGGTGAAGATCACATTATTGTATAAATATATTCAAATATGTGTTTTGCTTTTTTGGGAATATCAAACTGATTTTTGACCAAAAATCGAAATGTAGTTAAACATTCCACACATAGGATTTACCTATTAATGTCCTTTGCTTTTATTTATTTTCTTTTCAGAAAAGGAAAGGCATTCTTAATTAATCTTTATTTTCAACTTTCTCTTGTATACTAACTTGAGATATTCATTTAACTAACATTATTATATGTTTTACTTTATCTGCATGTACAAGTACCACTTTTCAAAAAAAAAAAAAAATACCACTTTTCAAAAATAGTTATATCACCTCAACATCAATAAAAAATAATGACAATATATCTAAATTTATATCCAAATATTATGATATATTAATCATGAAATAATATGATAAATATGTTAGTGTAATTTATATGTCATTTTATTTGGGTATAAATTTAAACAAATAATATTGTTTAAGTTATAATTATACATTTAAATGATGTATTAAAAACTATATATATATATCACAATATTTAGACTTGTGTCAGACAAGTTGATTTTATAGATCATCTTTAATGTTTGATATTCCCAAAACATATTTTCATTTTATAAGACTATCAGTATTGTCATTAATTTATGTTTTTTCACCAAAATTGTATTTACAAGTGCAATCTAAACTCACTGGAATGCTGTTATTGGCTTGCTTAGTCAAGTTATAACCTAGGATTCATTTATAAATTATGAGATGAAACTATGATTTGTTTAGTGATTCTTGAATGAAGGAATTGTTTCTTTATCCTTATTGGACAATGCCACAAGATTTAGGCTAAGTATTCTCAACTCTCTTAGCCTTAGATCCAAAGCTCTTGAATTTCATTGTTCTCTGCAAATATACTCCAATGTCAGCACACATTTTATTCTTCGATTGTCATCTCTGGTATTGTACACTTATTTGCTTATGTGTACAAAATTTTCTCAATTGCAATGCAATTTTAGTGAAATGCCTATATAGGAATATCAATCTTATTTTTCCTGATCCTGCTATTTATTACAGGACATTTGTTATGATCTATCATCCTTGTTTCCATGATATGCAGCCTCAGCAGCACAAAACTGACTTAGAGCTCAATATGGTTCATCTTATCATCCCTGTAACCTCCATGATCTTACATTGACAAATATCCTCCTGCATTGATGAACCATCTTGCCCTGCTGTTGTTTTCAATTTTAGAGCTTTCTATCATCTTATGAACCATGCCAACATGAGGGTAGCATTTGAGTGATGCTTACTCAAGCATTACTGAGGCAGAATAAACAGTTGGAATAGGTTGTACGCGCATAAGATTGCAATAGCACGTGACATACCCGAAAATTTGCTTCACCATGGTATGCAATTATCTTTCTTCTGCCTTTATGCAGCTTTCTTTTCTTACTTTTCTAGCATTATTACCTTCTTTCTTGTATATAATATCTACTTAATTTATCTCTTATTTAGTTTAGGATATTCCGACAGTTCTTGTCATAAGAACAGTCTTATACTGTATGTAGAGATCAAAGGCAATGAGTGTTGGTTTTTAAAAGAAAAACTGAGGAGAGAAAGCAGAGAGAACAGAGAGGTTTTTTTACTACAGAAAGCACACACACAGATTTTTCATTCATATTCATATATATACTTGCAAAGTACAAGGCAGGTAATTATCCTACCTGCTCCATCAATTTGTCTCCCTAACTTTAAGGGGATTCACACATTAGAAAACATAAATACAAAATATCAGTACATCACCAAATCCTACAGCACATCTGTTACACGTTATACAACAACAAAAAAACAGAAGTTTAGTCACCTAAACTGACAACAAAAACATCACTGCTTTAACACTCCTCCTTGATGTTTTTGCTGGAAACACCAAGCTCGAGCCTCAGTGTTTCAAACTTTTGCTTTGGTAATGCTTTTGTCAAAATATCTGCAATTTGAAATTCTGACTTGCAATGGTTCAAGCTTATTTCTTTCTCCCTTTCAGCCTCTCTTATAGCATGATATTTAATTTTGATGTGTTTAGTTCTGCCATGGAATACAGGATTTTTTGCCATAGCCACTGCTGATTGATTGTCGCAAAACACCTTTGTAGCTTCCTTCTGTTGTTGCTTCAAATCATTTAATACTTTTCTCAACCAAATAGCCTGGTTGACAGCAGCTGCAGCAGCTATGTATTCAGCCTCAGCTGTTGATTGTGCAACAGATTCTTGTTTCTTTGAATTCCAACTAAATGCACCAGAATTAAAAAAGAATACATACCCGGAAGTGCTCTTCATATCCTCAATAGAACCTGCCCAATCACTATCAGTGTAGCCTATCACCTTCAAATCACTTGATTTCTTATACCAAATCCCCATATCTTCAGTTCCCTTAATGTATCTGAGCACTCTTTTTGCAGCTTTAAGATGCAGTTCACTAGGATTCTGCATGAATCTGGATAACAAGCTAGCTGCAAACATGAGATCTGGTCTTGTTGCTGTTAAGTACAACAAACAACCAATTAAGCTTCTGTAAACTCCTCCATCCACTTTGCTTGCTCCATCTTCCTTGCAAAGTCTTTCATTTTGCACCAGGGGAGTGCTAACAGGCTTGCAATTCTGCATTCTGAATTTTCTTAATATTTCACTTGCATATTTTCTTTGGCATATGAAGATCCCATGCTGAGTTTGGTGAACCTCCATACCAAGAAAAAATGTTATCTCCCCTAGATCAGTCATCTCAAACACTTTTTGCATTTCATTTTTGAAGTTCTCTATTAAAGTTGAATTGTTTCCTGTCACAAGCAAGTCATCAACGTATAAAGAAACAATCAACAGATCACCATCAACTTGCTTCACATAAAGAGTATGCTCATTTATACTCCTAATAAATCCAAGACTCCTCAAATAATCATCAATCCTACCATACCAGGCTCTAGGAGCCTGTTTCAAACCATATAATGCCTTGTGAAGCTTGTAAACTTTGTCTTCATCATTTGAAATTTGAAAACCTTCTGGTTGCTCAACATAAATATCTTCTTCAAGCAAACCATTCAAGAAGGCTGACTTTACATCAAGTTGGAAAATTTTCCAACCATTTTGAGCTGCCAAGGCTATTAACAGCCTTATTGTGTCATATCTTGCAACTGGAGCAAATGTATCTGTAAAATCAATACCATACTCTTGTGAATAACCCTTGACAACCAATCTTGCCTTGAGTTTGTTAATAGAACCATCTGAATTGTGCTTGATTCTAAAAACCCATTTTACACCAATTACTTTTTTATTTTCAGGTCTATCAACCAAACTCCAAGTCTCATTCTTTTCAATCATATTCAGCTCCTCCTGCATTGCTGCTCTCCATTCATCAGATTTTGAGGCTTCAATATAGTTTGAAGGCTCCAACATAGCTGCATTGCATCTGTCATAAATTTCAGTCAAAGATCTAGTGCCTCTCATAGAAACTTCTGTATCCAAACCTGAATTTTCTTCATCTTTGACTTGATCATAAGAAATGCCAACTCCTTGTTGACTTCTCTCAATAGATTCAGCTTGATTCTTGTCCCAATTCCACATTGCACTCTCATCAAACTTCACATTCCTACTCACCAACACTTTTCCTGTCTCAACATTAAAGATTCTATAACCTTTAGAAATGGTGCTGTACCCCACAAAAATCCCAACTTCAGCTTTCTTATCAAGCTTATCTCTTTTGACATCTGGTACATGAGCATAACATAGGCTCCCAAATATTATGAGATGCTCTACAACTGGTTTAACACCATACCAAGCCTCAAATGGAGTTTTATCTTTCACAGCTTTGGTTGGAAGTTTGTTAAGCAAGTACACTGCTGTATTAACAGCTTCTGCCCAAAATCTTTTAGGCAATCCCTTCTCATAAAGCAAACACCTTGCCATCTCCATGACTGTTCTGTTTTTCCTCTCACTTACTCCATTTTGTTGAGGAGAGAAAGTGACAGTCAGCTGATGTTCTATTCCAACTTCAGCACAAAATCTATCAAACTTGTTTGATGTATATTCAGACCCGTTATCTGATCTTATCATCTTAATGCTGCAGTTTGTTTGGTTTTCCACCAAAGCCTTGAACTTATAAAACACATCAGCTACCTCTTATTTATGCTTCAAGAAATAAACCCAACACATCCTGGTATAATCATCTATGAACAAGATAAAGTATTTGCTTCCATTCAATGAGGGTGTCTTTATTGGTCCACACACATCAGTATGGATCAATTGAAGCTTTTCAGAAGCTCTCCAGGCTCTATTTGTAGGACATGGCAATTTACTTTGCTTTCCAAATTGGCAAACTTGACATACATTCTTTTCTTCACAAATGGTAGGAAAGTTTTGAGTTAAGCCTTTGTGATGCAAGTGTTTGAGTGCAACATAATTAAAGTGCCCAAATCTCTTATGCCACAAAATGGATTCATCAATTACTGTGGTGCTTACATGCAAATTAGTCTCTTTCCACTTAATTGGAAAGCCTTTATCTCTCATTTTTATAGTCATCAATTCACAACCATTATGATCAACAATGGTGCATGACATATTATGAAAATGCAAGGAGTAATTCTTCTCAAGCATTTGACCCACACTAAGTAAACTCAAATTAATTTCAGGCACAAACAACACATCAGATATGTATTTGATACCTGTTGAAGTCTTGACAGCAACAACTCCTTTGCCTTTGACATCAACAAGTTCTCCATTTCCAATCATCACTTTTGACTTGTATGACTGATCTAGTTCCCTGAAATTGCTCAAATCATGTGTCATATGATTGGTACAACCATTGTCAACAAGCCAAGTATCAGTAGAGCCACTTAGTGCATAACATGTAGCAACAAATAACTCTTCAACCTGATGTTGTTGCTGATTTTCTACCACCTGTACCTGCTGCCTTTGCTGATAATTTTTTTTTTCTTGCATACCCTCTCCACATGGCCAAATTGCTTGCACGATCTACATTGCACACCTGATCTAAACAAGCAATATTTCTCAGAGCGACCCCTTTTTTTACAGTAAGGACATGAAAGATATTTCTTCTGGCCTTCATTCTTCTCTTTATCCTTTTTCTCATCAAGTTGCTTCTTCTCTCCACCTTAAGCTTTTCCTTTTTGTTTTACAAGGAAAGCCCTTTTAATAGTCTTTTCTTGTCTCATTGATCTCCTTTGCTCTTGAGCTTGAAAGACATGAACAAGCTCAGATAAAGAGATTTGAGTTAAATCCTTTGAGTCCTCAAGAGAAGAAATTTTGGACTCAAATCTTTCAGGCAAGCTCACAAGAACTTTTTCAACAACTCTTTGATCTGTTAGATCCTCTCCAAGAAGCCTGATTTTGTTAACAACTTCCATGAGCCTGTCTGCATATTCTTTGATGGTTTCATTGTCCTTCATCCTCAAAACTTCAAATTCCCTTTTCAAGTTCAGAATCTGCATATTCCTTGTTTTTTCACTCCCCATATACATTTCCTTTAGCTTATCCCAAGCTTCTTTTGGAGTTTCACAAGCCATAATCCTTGTGAAAATTGATTCTGAGACTGCAGCCTGGATATAAGACAAAGCTTTTGGAGATTTTGCAACTTCTTCTTCATAAGCTCTTATTTGGTTGAGAGTTGGATTGTTTCCCAAAGGCTGTGGTTGCCTTTCAGTTTCAACCCACTGCCACAAACCAAGACCTCTCAAGTAAGTTTTCATCTTAACAGCCCAAGCTTGATAGTTCTCACCATTAAAAACTGGAAGTGCAGGAGCTGTATTATTGCTGGAAGCCATGGGTTTGAAGTCTGAGATTTTTAGGACCTTTTGAGGAGAAGCTTTACTGGTTTTCTCTCTTTTGTAAGACACAAACACAGGCCCTCTAAGATTAGAGAAGCTCTGATACCATTTGTTGGTTTTTAAAAGAAAAACTAAGAAGGAGGAGAGAAAGCAGAGAGAACAGAGAGGTTTTTTTACTACAGAAAGCACACACACAGATTTTTCATTCATATTCATATATATACTTGCAAAGTACAAGGCAGGTAATTATCCTACCTGCTCCATCAATTTGTCTCCCTAACTTTAAGGGGATTCACACATTAGAAAACATAAATACAAAATATCAGTACATCACCAAATCCTACAGCACATCTGTTACACGTTATACAACAACAAAAAAACAGAAGTTTAGTCACCTAAACTGACAACAAAAACATCACTGCTTTAACAATGAGATCATGGACCCTCTGTGGTGAGCTTTTGGAGCATATTCCCCTAGCTCTGTGGCTAGGACCACAATGTGGCAGCTCGAACTTGCTTCCACGTAAAATGGTTGGAATGGTTGATGTGCGCAAAACAATGCAACAGCACATGAAATACCTGAATTGTATGTTTAAGTTCTCTCTTAATGCAGTTTAACGACAGTCATGTGAATGTAGAACAATTTAGTTTTGTAATTTGAATTTGTATGTACTTATTTAATGCAGTTGTTCATGAGAATGTTATCCCTCAAGGCCTAATTTCTTGTTCATGAGGTCATACCACAAGTACTTTCGTATTTCTTACAAGTTTATATTGAACTTGTGTTGCTAGTTCTATGCAAATTTTTATGGCTCGATCTTACAATATCGGTTTTTCGAACATATCTATGTGAATTCAACATAGATAATAGTCAACTTCATTGTTTTTATTTTTCATAATAGTCAATTCAAATATGTAGTTTCATGCACATTTAACCAAAAAACACCAAATTGAAATCCTCACATGAATTGGGAAAATATGCAAAATGGAACACTTAAAATTTATTAGTTACTTGATAATATGAACAGAATATCAGTCAAAGTTAAGCATATTTAGTTAAACGAGAGAGATTAAAAGTTTAACATGATACAATTTTCATATAATTCCCACCCCAATATATATATACATCACATGAACCACATCTAGTACTTGTAACCCTTAACGTACAAACTCTCTGAAGCCAATCCACCTGCATCAGAGCCAGTGTACTTGCCGAGGGTGGCCTCCGAATTTGCCTTGCACCTAGCCAGGAATGCCTGCTGAGCTTTGGCTACATTCTCCTTCTGTCCACCCCATGTCTTGAGGGTGCTTTGTTGAAGGGCTCGTCCAAATGAAAATGAGAGTGTCCATGGCTTTAAGACCTCTAGCTTGTTCATGGCATTTAGGTTCACCGTTGCCTCCTCTTCGCTTTGCCCGCCAGACAAGAACACAATCCCCGGCACCGCTGGTGGAACAGTCCGGCGAAGTGCTGCCACTGTGTACTTAGCTGTAACCTCTGGTGCCACCTTTGAAACAGCACAATGATTTGAAACGATGAACTATTAGTTAGTGCTTTCAAAACAACAATTCAACAAAATTTGAATTAATCTAACTGCAATAACTAGGTCAAAGTAATAATATTATAATAGTAGATGCTAGAGGTGTAAAAACAAAATACAAAAATGAATTCTATTTGATTAAATTTTTATGTATTTGATAACTTAAAAGATAAATTGTTGGTTGTATTCATTGAATTATGTTCAGGCATGTAATCATTTTAAAATATTTTTTTCAAGTTTAAGAGCCACGATGGATTCCGTTCACATGACAAACTAAAGTGTTTGATATGCTTTATAAGGTTCACGTATTACCTTTGGGCTATCAGAGCCTGGAGTGACCATGTTAGGCTTCAGCAACGTGCCTTCAAGCAGAACATGGTGATCATTCAAGGCCTTGTAAACTGCTGCAAGTACAGTTTCAGTCACAGCAGCACATTTTTTGATATCATGGTTCCCATCAGTCAACACCTCAGGTTCAACAATGGGGACCAGCCCATTTTCCTGGCAAATGATGGCATAGCGTGCCAGCCCCTGTGCATTTTGCTGGATTGACAATTCGGATGGCTCATTGGGGCCGATTTTCAGGACAGCACGCCACTTGGCAAACCTGGCTCCAGCCTTATAGTACTGCTGGCACCGGCCACCCAAAGAGTCAAAACCCTGTGTGGTGGTCTCGCCATTAGTTCCTGCCAACTCAACTGTGCCCTTATCAACTTTGATCCCTGGAATTACGTTATTTTCCTGGAGGACTTCAACGAAAGACTTCCCATCAGAAGTCTTCTGGTAGAGGGTTTCCTCGAAAAGGATAACACCTGAGAGGAAAGGAAGGGCGTTCGGAGAGGTGAAGAGGAGTTCACGGAGGGATTGGCGGTTGGATTCAATGTTTTCGACATTGATGCTAGCTAGACGCTTGCCAATGGTGCCTGTGCTCTCATCTGCAGCCAAAATGCCCTTCCCTGGTGTGGCAATGTACTTGGCATTCTTGATAAGCTCCTCTGAAGAATATCAAACCATAGCTTTTGGTCATGGAGCCTCATGGCAGAAGTTACAGGATGATATACAAAACTTCCAAGAAAACTTTAATTGGTCTCGGAATCCATTATAGTCATTTTCGTTATGAACATATTCGACAAATTTTAGAAAAAAAACAGTACTAACGAATTTTGAAACCACTGGAATCATGTTTTCGATATATGCTTAACGTCGTAAACCTTAAATATTGGAGAAAGAGAGAGAAAGTACCTGCATACTTTCCAACAAAAGCCGACATGGTTAATGCAAAGGATAGAGTGGATAGAGGAGATAAAAAGATTTCAAGTACAGGACGACAGTGCAAAAACAAACTGACACAAGCACCACTCTATATAGACTAGCTACAATGGAATATACCAACACAAGAATTCAACCATGCCGTTCATGGACACGTGTCAAAGATTTAGCCCATCAAAGGTTATCATCCTCGGATAAAGCAATGAGTGACCACTTTCCTAGCCAAGTGGTACTACTCATCCACTCATCCTCTTTCACATGAACCTGAAAAACATTGTGTGGAAAAGCTTTTCCCTCATCATCCTTTTGTTGTTTTCTAGGAACGGCAAGTACTGAAGAGGCACATAACATACAAAAAGGCAATCCCTGGATGCTACTGATTAAACAATCTAAGCCACTAGTTTATATAACCATCCAAAAGTTGGCGTATAAAAACTTGTTGATCAAGCCTCAGGTGCATGTAAAATCATATATACACCCAGATAAGCGAATACAACTGATAGTAAAATGGAATAACAATAATAAATACATTCAAGTTCGGGATAGCGAAAAATATGGTATGGAATTTTTATAACTATTTGGGTTCAAAAATACATATGTGAAGGGGAGGTTGGTCTAGCACTTTCAAGTTGTCCCCAAAGCTATGTTGGGGGGGGCGCACGGCGGCGGGGTGGGGTAGCAGTATTACAGCGCAAGAAAATGTAAACAGATGGCTCTCATCACTACCTAGTAATTTGTTATTTGAACCCTTTTGAGGGTATCATATGAAGAAACGGAACAATATGTTATCAAAGACCTCCCCCAGTGTAACTCAGAAGTTTCTAAATGTAAAAACAGATACCCAAAAATGAAAACTGTAGGTTCAATAGAATCAAAATTGTTGAAAATCTCAAATGCAAGGCCAACTTAATAAGTCAAGCAAGAAAAGCCGATTCCCCAAACTTTTTGCCGAAAATAATCTGATAAATGATTGGCTGGTTGAACGATCAGTTGGTCTAATTTGACGTTATCTGAGTGACCATCACTTGTTGATCATCATCATCTGTACCGAAATATCGGTCTCCAAATTCACCCATGCCAGGAATGACACGAAAATCTTCATTCAAACCAATATCTATCTCGGATGTCACTATCTTTATTCTTGGGAAGCTTTTACAGACCACGTGCACGCCTTGAGGTGCCTTGTAAAGGACGTATAACATGGTGTGTGAGGAGAAATTTCCTATATAAAGTTGTCAGCACGATAAAATCCATAAAAGATTTAAGAATGCACTTACAGATATGAGATTGAGAAATATGATATTTGACTCCGGTACACCCTTCCTTATGAGTAAGGAAATAGCTTGAACAGCCGAGTTTCCTGCAAGAAGGAAACATATTCACATTAGGCTAATGGCAGCTAGTTAGCTACTAAGCATTCAATTAACTTTCACTAAATGACTAATAAATCTGAGTCAGAATATCTAGAAGCCTTTAATAGCTAGTATTTTCTATGCTGTCTGGCTGACACAGAACAGCAAGGGTAATTGGTAACCCACTAAGACAAAGGTGGCAGATACCAAGGACTTCTCAAGAGTGTAAGAATGTTTTAAGCTTGAGGTCAGCATAAATCAAGGCAACACAAAATGACAAACATATGATGAGAATAATATCAAGTATTGACAGACAGCATGAGAGAGACGAACCTGTCCCTAAAATAGGATCCAATAGTAACACATGCCTTTCAGAGATGTCTTGTGGCAATTTTTCATAGATTAGCTGAAAAATTTTTGAACCGTCAGAATAAACTTAAGGATACACAGATGACCACACAAGCTAGTATAGAGAGGATATGGACTTTACGAACCTGCTGACCATTGTCACCTTCCCTATGAATAAGAATCTTCCCGATCTTGATACCTTTACAACATGCTCGCAAAGCATTCTCCATGCTCTCACCACTTGCATCAATTTAAAAGAATATTAAGAAGAGGTTCGACAGCTTGTTATGTTACAGGAAGCAATTAAAAAGGAAAATGCAGACAAAGTTACTGAGCAAGTCGGTGCAATAATATTCACAGTATAAATTAACAGCAACAACCAATAATCTGAATTTACCATGACCACCACACCACAATCACACATCACAACTTCCATTACAACAGTGCTACTGATAAGTGATAACCCCACATTGGTTGCAACATAGCAATCAAGCTAAAAAGTGATAAAAAGGAGATTTCAAAAGGAGTTAAATATGTACCTTCTAATAACAGAGACGCCACATAACCTCTTACAAAAATCTACACCAGTATATACAGATCCTGCATTGTGAAAGCAGCACATCAGCTATTAAAGTTTTGTAGCTATACGAATAAGAACATCTGACACAGTATTAACAAGCAAAAACAATAATGACAACAGCAATGACAACAAATGCCAAGGGATAAACTAATAATATTCAGATCTTAGAATTATCATTTTCAACACCTCTGAGGTGAAAACATGTTGACTTGTATTAAGAAAATTCGGCTAACGCTTATTTAACCTTTAAGGAAGCAGAAAACATTTTCATTTTGCATAAAAAACAATAACAATAATAACATGACTCTTGAAAAATCTCCGGAGGTCTATACCTCACATGCATTATTAAATAAACACAAGCAAACCAAACTAGAACCAGAATTATTGTTACATTTTCTTACCAGTTGGAGTAATCACTTGCTTCTCTGTAAATGGAAGATGTCCCAAGCCATGTTCGACAACCTGGCAAAGGTGAAACAGACTTGATGAATGGACCAAACGAACATATACGCACCAAACAGACTTGTTGCTTCCATTACATAGAAAGAAAATATACGCACCAAACGAATCAACCGATCAGAATAAAAAACAAAGTCATGTTTTGTTGTTTGAGAGTCACGTATAAGGGTATGCATACCCCGTATCTGCATGAGATCAGTCGCAATCATTAAATTATTTTAATGCAAAGAGAGACTGAAAACTGAAGCACCAACCCACACACACACTCAACACCATGTGAGCTGGTATTATTGAAGTGATACCTGGAAAGTTGAATGAATGACATAAAGATTAGGGTATATTTTACAGAGATCATGCTGGCCAAGTTTTGTGCGAATATGTTGCACAATCAAATCAATGGCAACATGATTATCTCCCCCACGGGGAATAATAATGTCCGCATACTTCTTTGTTGGAAGTATAAAGTCATCGAAAGCAGGCTTGACAAATTTTGAGTACTGCATCATATTAATTTTAAGTATTAACATCCCACATGTCATGTTAAACACGTAAACATGAGCAACAGAATCTGAATGCAAATTAAAAGCTGGGAAAAAATAAAGAGAAAAATTATTAAAATATAAAACTTAGCTTTTTTTTTTTTTGGGGAAGGAATATAAAACTTAGCTTTGATGCTATAGGTAAAGTACAAAGACATTACCTGATCAAGTACAGTACCAATATCTCTACCCTTCTCAACAGTATCACGCCTTATTCTCCTTGCCAGACGTACATCAGCATCTGCACTGAAAATTTTACAATGTGAAGTAACAGCCCAACTCAGTAACACAATGAAGTGACATAGAAATTATATTCCTAATCATTACAAGTCATTCTCTTAACAACACCAATTTGGCCTCCAAACCATCTCAAGGAACCAAAGCGACATCCAAGCGACCTAACACGTAGTTATGGATACCAGTAACTTAAATGTATCAGGTACTATATATAACAAGGTTCCAATACTGAAAGTAGGGTTGAAAATTGTCAAAAAATGATCTTGGACATAACTCTATTGCAAAAGCTAACTCATGAATGAAAATTTATCATCATCTTAAAAGTCAATACAAATTCACTTCTTCAACCGATGTGAAATTATCTACACCCTCTCTCACATGCAGCGTGTCCACTCAGAAACACCTGCACTCATGCAACTGAGTTTGGGCCATACAACTTAAATGGAGCTCAGCCAATTATGATACTATGTCAAAAAAGGGTCTTGAGTCTAACTCCACCACAAAAGTTCGCTCATAAGCAAAAGTTTACCCTCAACTTATAAACCAATACAAATTCACATTTTCAACCAATATGGAACTATTTAACAAAGATAACTTATTACTAAACTAAGTTCTATTTCGTAATCTAATATATGTAAATCACTTTTTATACCACAATATAATATATATTTCAAAACTTTTACTGAAAATAATGCCAAATACCACTTTATCATTTTAATTAGATGTAAGGCAAGAATATTATGTCTGTTAGTACTTGTTATACCCTGCAATCAATAACTAGCACTTTAATCGGAAATATTAACAACCTGTATCAACAAAAATCTTCATGTTCATCAACTCCCGAACACGAGGATCATGGAAAATAAGTATCCCTTCCAAAATTATAACATCTGAAGGATTGACCTACAGAAAACACAGTGCAAATACATCATATAAGAGATCATTATAATGCAGACTAGACTATAGATCCTGATTACATTATTCTAAAAGATGAATGAAGTAGTGTACATATACTCTTCAAAACTATAATACAACAGCTGTATGTCACTCGTTATGTTAATAACGAGAATAAGTAAGCTTCACCTGATCCACCTTCTACCTATGATTGTACAAGTACACTCATACATGTAAAGGGAAAAAAAATAATAATAAAAAGAATGATACCATCGTGCTTTTTTATGATTGAAGGAGCAATTGTCATATGCTCTTTTGTCACAAAAAGAAATTAATGGTGTATTACTTTGTCGTTTTAATTTCAGTGGATCAAGAATTCACATTCCTAATTAGTAACAAATTCAATTGGAAAAGCCCCTATATATGCTGCAGTATAAGAGTTCATATTTCTCATAGCTGAAGATAACAAAACTCCGCAGCTTTACTATCCAGACACCACAAGTCCACATGGGAGAGCAGTGACCATGTTTGTGAAAACAGCATGACAACATGGATTGCCAGAACAATATCTTATATTTAACATAATCGATCAGTAGAAACAATCTTATTAATATTAAACTTAAGAAAGGAGAAAAAGTTAACATGTATTTATGTTGTTGGAAAATTAATTGTGGAACTCTTCAGAGGAAAAGAAAATTCGCTATAGATACTAGCAGTTGACATTCGCAACTACAAGTCAAACGACAGGTGACTAGAGTCTAGACCAGAAGAAATACGTACCCTTCTTGCTGGAAAGACATTATTTTTGTAACTCCTGAAGTCATATTTTGCAATATCTACAGCTTTCCCATGCCTCAACTTCTCCATAGAAGACAATAACTGCTCGGTGTCAAATGCATCTGAAAGTAAGAGCAAGATTGTCTTTAAATGTAGCCAGCAGAAACTTGAAGGGAAAGAGTATGAACAGAAGAGGAACTCAACAAAGTAATTCATAACTTTTTCCACAAGTTTGGTTCAACCTTATTTTTGCCAATCAACAACTTCTATGTCTTTACAACACATGCATCTTAATATGAGCACAGTTCATGAAAAATATACAACTAAGTGAAAGATCACAACATGATTCAAGAGAGACAGAAGGCTTCAGCAGATATACAATCCAATTATTCAAATTCCAGATAGATAATCCAATTATTCAAATTCCAGCATTGCACAATAGAAATTCAGCACAACAATTGTTTCCTGATACTTCAAATTTACATCACATTAATGCCCTCACCAGGATGGTCAAAGTTGTATTCATGAACTCTTGCAAGTTCCTCTTCAGTCAGATTGTGATAAAAGGAATCCTGCCAAATTGTTCATATAAAAATATTTATTTGTGAAGGAAAAAATCCCATCTCATACAACAACACCATAAGATCGCAGCATACACCTTCCATAAAAAAAATAGCGCTGCCAAACAGAGACCGAAGTATTACATTAAGTTTCATAAATACCAAGACTTCTACTCCTCGGAGTAGAGAGTTGAGACAAGTCTAGAACAAGGCAACCAAGCAGCGCATATTATATATATACTACAAAATATACACGCTAAGTATATATAAAACGAACAAAGCACGAGAAAAAATTCAAAACTGAATGTCAAATCAATCGGGTCGACGTCTGGTGCATATTAAGTATAACCTGATTTGTTGATGTTCACAACCAACAATGATAATATTATTATTATTTTTTGGTTCAATATTATCATAAATATGTGTGACTTGGTTAATGGTGGTGAGGATATGATAAATTATCTCAAGTTTATAAGTATCTTAGTTCTCACATAGTAAGTGGATGACTAGAACTCCTTGTTGTAACGCTTGACAACATGCCTACTAAAGAATTTATGATTTAGTAGATAAGAATTCAATCCAAACGACACCAAAATTTATTTGGTGTCAGGGAACACATTACCTGGTTAACAAGTACAACACGTTGGTCATGAAGTTGCTGAATAATCATATCACAGACAGTAGTCTTCCCAGATGCTGCTCCCCCAGCAACTCCTGCAATGTTAAGGCAAAACCAAAATAAATGAGAAGAAGCTATTCCACATTCTCATGATACAATTACGCAAAAGCATTGCTAACCAAACACCAAGTAACTCTTCCATAGAAGATCGCATGCCAAAACTTACCAATGACAAAAGGTTGTCTAAGCATGTTTTCAGTCGCAGATGTTGTTGGCTGCCCCGTTTCTGTATTTCTAGCCTCCAAATTATTCATATGAAATCCAGAAAAATGGGGCCCTGATGAGGCCTCTATCATATCCACCACCGACTTAGAATCCATTCTATGCAAGTACCTAAAGTTTAATGAGTAAACAAAAGCACAGTGAGACCTTAAGCAAAAGGCAACCAAATCAAGGTACGTACCTCTACATTCCCCGCTAAAACAAAAAACACAAAAGCTACTCAATCACTAAGCAAAACCAAGACCTTCACCATAGTCACAACGTTGTAACAATTTCAATCAAGTGGAAATAATCATGCACTATGCAACTCCAATATAATACTTCAATTACATAATCCAGACAACACTAGATCATTCCCAACCATCCTAAGCTAACGCCCCGTAAACAAAACCTATATCTTCTGTTTTTTCTCTCCAACTATAACACAAACCCACATCACAATACAATATTTAACGCAACAAACAAGCTGCCTAGCTAAGTTACCACCAAAATCAACCCAACCCAACCACAGTACATTACACACACGCACTCACACACACATATACCAACACAAGCACACTAAAGATCAGATTTTTCCACCCCAACAATCACCAACAAAAACACCCAGATCAGTCAATGAATTCAAAACCAATAAAAATCGCAACTTTGATCAGCAAGACAACATCTTTAGATCAAACAAACCATATTTCAGATTCAAACTGCCTATCAACTACCACCCCAGATCACTAAACTACAATAACAGCATCAAATGCATATCATTGAAACATCAAATAATATACCTTTAATAGCTCCACCAATATATAGAGAGAAAGAGAGCCTTTTAAAGCTAAAAAAAAAAGAAGAAAAGGACACCCTTTTGTATAATAATTGAAGACAAGCAATCAAGCAATCCACAGGCACAAAGAAACAGAGAGGTAAAAATTAAGGATGGAACTGGGTTATATATAGTGAAGCGAGAGGCTCTAGGCTTCTAGGTTTGTAAAAATATACATTGGTTCTTCTATGTATTTACAATGGAGCCCTCTGATTTCCTGCCGTTTTTGGAAGATTATCAGTGTCATTTTATTTTTTATTTTTTATTTTTTATTTTAGTTACACGCATATGTTTTAAACTTTTAACTATAACACTGTGAGTGTTTTGTCTTGTGTTTGGAAGTGAAGGTAAGCTGGGTCGTTGTTGGAAAGTGGAATGGAAACTGCGGTGTTTTGGAGATTAGATTGAGAGGAGTTTCCACGTCGGTACCAAATCAGACGTGGGTCCCACCTTTTGGTGAAACGGTTCGGTGTACCTGATGCGTTGCGATTTATGCAACAATATTATATGTATATTTGATACAATTTATCTATAAATTAAAAGTATTTTTTCAATACTCTAAATCTTATTTAATTTTTTTTATATCGTTTGATTATTATCCCAGTAAAATTTTTAGACAATCAAAAAAATTTAAAAAAAAATCTACTCGAATAAATTCAAATTTTAAGTTTTTTTAAATAGATCTTTTAAGAATTTAAAAAAATTGAAATATCTAATATAACATTCTTAATTTCATTATTTACTTAAAATCATTTAATTTTTTTAATAAATTTATAATTTAAAAAATATTTTTTAATTAACAACCAAACAATCAACAATTTTAAAAAAAAAAAACTGCACTCATAAAAAATTTACCTTCAAAATATCAACTTGGAGAAGTTGTATCAAAAGAAACCAATATCATTTAATATGAACAATTGATAAAAACGTACTTTTTTTTTGTGTCATAATAGGATTTTAAGACATGTGATTAGCACCTGAACATGTGTTATGTTTTATGTAACGATATCATATTATATAATATGAATAACTGATGAAATATATTTTTTCTATGCCATGATCTGATTTTAAACAATGTGATTAGCATTCCACCATTGTAACTTTTGTATATTGTGACATGATTTTCCATAGATTTTCTCCCACTTTTGTGCGGAATAGGCAAGGAAGTGATAAATAATAGTTTTGATGAAGATACTAAGATCCAAATTCAGGAAAATAATGAATATAAAATCATCAAAAAGTTGGGAATTTTAAAATATATATATTTTTTTAATATCAATCATCCAAAATATGAAAATATTGAAATAAAAAATAAAGGATATATCAAGTATAACACTCGTGTTTACTTCCTTGGAATTATGTAGGAGTTTTCTTAATTCGGATTAGTCCCAGTTTGTGTATCATGTCAAATTTTCTTATGACACCTAAGCGGTTAAAAAATTATTACGTAGTCAATAATTTTCTATATAAATTTACTTGTAAAAGTGTTGTTTTTTTTCTTAATTTTGTTCGCAAGCTAACATCGAAGAGGATCAAAATTATAGTGTGATTGACTGAAATCTAATACAATTTATTTGATCCGAATATCTACTTTCATGAATAAGAGATAATCATGCTCTCAATAAGAGAAAACAACTATGATGCTCATTTGTTGAAAATTAAAATATAATATTTTAAAAAATGAAGAAGTACACAACCACCTATATTAGAAAATGGTAGTGTTGATTTTTCTTAATCATTAGATTTCGAGTTTTAATTATTAAGTATCTTCACAAATGTTGTATGGTAAAATGATGGAAAAGATAATTATAAATAATAATGTTAATTATTTTTATAATCTCAACCTTTCTTATTAACATGAAAGAGTGAAGTTTCAGGTGTGATGTATGAACAAGAACTACCATTTTATGGTCCACATTGATAAGGGTTTGGTATGAATTTACTTTGTGTATCTAAATTTACTATTATTTTGTTAAAATATGAATGCCACAACATTTACATCAGAATTTTTAAAAATTATATTAATTTATATAAATGTTAAATTTAATTTGCAAGTTGCACATTACTTTATGTTTTTAAAGGCTAATATTGAAAGAAAATTGACCATCGATTTTTTTGGTTTGTGAAATAGACCACGAATATATTGTACTTTTTATTCTTTATTCTTTGTGTTTAATTCTGTTTTTATCTTTTTCATACAAACAAATCATGGTTGATCTCATCATCTCTTGCACCAACCAAAATATTAGTCTCTAAATTATATATATATGTTTTAATTTTTAAGTTGTAGGTTACTTTATGTCATTAAATGTTAATATTAAAAATTCATTATTTTACAAAGTACACTATGAATACATTGTTGTCCTTTTTATTCTTTATGTTTAAATATGTCTTTACATCTTAACCTTTTTATGGTAAACTAACAATGGATAAGAACTGATTTGTCGAGTTGGTCAGTTCTCACCCTGCCATCTCACCAGAAATGTAGTGTTTAAGCATCCATCCACCAAAATTTGGATAAGTACTATTCAATCAGGATAAATTATGTATAAATTCCTCGAAATGAAGAACAGTTTTTTTACTTAGAATAAATTCCTCTCTCCCAATTCTCAAAAAATAGAGTATAAATAAATGTTAAGTTATAGATCGCACCATAAAGTCATATATATATGGTCTTAGTAGTTATAATATGTATTTATAATGTCAAGAGGAAAAAGAAAATAATTGATGGTTGAGCTATTGAGCTCACCAATCACTGTAATTTATATATATTAAAAATTTCAAATGATATAAACTTATTTAGCATTTATATTATTAAACAATATTATCAAAATTGATTATACTAAATTTATTTTGAATTATCAATTAATATATTAACTTGATTATACTAAATTTATTATGAATTATCAATTAATATATTAACTCCTATGATACTAATAAATCCACCATGACTTTTCAAAATTTTCTTTGAACAATAAAAAAAGCGAAATCCCAAAGGGATTTTTCTTTAAAGAAAATCAAAAAGGAAAAATAATGTCCTGAAAAATGTGCCATAGCATGTGAAGATTGAGTTGTTTAAATTTGAAATTATTTGATTGGTCATGTGTAGGCCACAGAAATCAGTGGTACTGTACAGTGACCTAGATTGATGGATTTAATTATGCTAATTCTTTGAAATTTGAATGGCTAGAAGACCTTTGATTCTCAATTAATGGTGGTGGGGTCATGGTCTCCTATCTATCAAGAATCTTCCAAGTTTATTCACGTTCTGATCTCTTATTGGGATTCAGAATTTTTGGAGAATCATGGCCCATTAGATCAAGAACGTGACTCATGTAACCATCATCATGCATGAATTATGAGTCATATATGTTTTTACATCACCTTAGATTAATTATTTTAAAGAAGGAAAAAAAAAAACAAAAAAAAGAAAGAAGAAAGTGGTGTTGTTGCAAACCGAGTTGTTGTACATCAATGTACTTCGTTAAATTTTATCTTATGAGTTGATTCATAGTTTCAAAAAGATAACTTCTTATTTAAAAGTAAGATCCATACAGTTTGATTTTTTATAAATTTTGTAAATGAAGGTATATCGAATAAGAAGTTAATATGTATTTCTCTCTCAAAAATTCCTAATTAATAAATGTATCTTAATATGGACGAATCTAGATGGATATTTGACCATTGGTGTCAAATTACCTTATAATTATGTATAAAAAATTGAAAATCTTTATTTTTTGCTTTCCATGTTTTCATTCATAAACTTGCTACCAATTAGTGTTTCTATTTGTTATTATATATTTCTTGATATTGGCAATGACAATTAAAATAAAATTTCTATTTAATTTGCTTATTTATAGTATTTGATTGAAACTTATTAAAAAAAAAATCATTATTACATTTGGGCAAACTTTAGATTTACAATAAAATTAAAAGCGAAGTAAAGATTCATTGTCAATATTGATATAGTACTAATCTTTCATGGGAGAAATTTATATTTGAGTAATGTATAAGAGATAAAAAAATCTAACAATCTTGATCATTTTTTTTTTTAAATGTTGATATGTCATTAATTTATCAAAAGATTAGGAAAAAAAAAGATAGAGAATCTTTATTCTTATAAATGAAAGAATATATAATTAAAATGGGTAAACTTAAATTCTACAAGAGGAATAAAATCGATTTAATATAATAGAAATAAACACCAATTTATTATTCAATCCGAATCTAAATAAATAATTTATTATTGCTTGAATATATTTGAATATCCCTTGATACAGTTGCTATTTAAAAAGGAGAAAAAAAAAGAAAAAAAGTTAAGATAATATATGAATTCTTTAAAAAAGCACCTTCAATTTATAATAATATATTGTAAGGCAGAGAATGAAAGATTTTTGTCGATTTTTATTTTTGAAAACGAAAGATATTTTTATTAGTTCAGTCACCTTCAATAAAAGGAATATTCCATCTAATGAAACTATTAATTTAAAAAAAAAAAAAATTCTAAAAAATGTTGTTAAGTTGCTCTCAAAAAATTGAAAAAAAAAAATGATAGCAACTATGTTGTTACAGTGACATTTATAATAAGGATTGTTTATTTATTCATTTCAAAATTTTTAATTCTATTAATTAAATGTCAAAAACACAGAAATGTTTCTTGGTAAATTCATTTCTTGTAGACAAGTCTCTTTCAAGCTTGTTTGAGTTGATTTTAATGAAGAGAGATTTTTTTTGTATGTTTTCATTGTTCTTCGATCTTATTATATTATTTTACAATTTATTTTTGTAAAGATTACTAGAGATGATTAAGAAAAAAAAAAGTAATAAAGCTTGAATCGATATATATTTATTATTTACTTAGCCAACAAGTCAAAAAAAAAAAAATACATGTACTATGATTTAAATAAATATTTTAATTAATTAAAAAATATTGATCCTAGGACATATTCTATATTTTTTAGCTTAACAAAGAAGTCAAAGGCATTTTGTATAAATTTATATAAATTGTTTGAGACAATTCAAACGATAACATCCATATTTAAAATTCAACTAAACAAGTCTCGATATATTAATAAATAATGTTTAATTGCATTCAATCAATTTTTTTTTTAAGGCTAAATATATTACTCGACAAGATATTACAATCGAATTGGGATGAGCTAAAACTAGATCTTCAATACAAGGAGGGCAATCTTTCATCCAAACCAATTCAAGACCCCTTCCCATAGTAAATTTTATTAACTCATGAGTAACTCTATTCACAAAAGAAAAAACTCTAAAAGCCAAACGAATATCCATTTATTATTTATAATAATTTTGTTTAAAGAAAGAGTTATGACAATTTAAATAAACTATATATATAAATGAAAAATGAAATATCAAATTCAAATAAAACTATATATATATATATTGTGTTTTAGGATAAAAGCGGGACTTGAATTCTTGACTTTTTAAGATCAAGAGGAATATTCAACCATTTCTACTAAATGAATGATGTTTATAAAATCTAACTAACAACGTTCATTTTAAAATTTCCAATTGAATGTAGAAAATATGTGTAGTGGAGAAATGTTAATTTTAAAGGATTGAGATATTATAATTATCAAAACTTAATTGGTTGGTTGGATTGTTGTGATGTCTAATTCTGTCTCCCTTGATTGTCATTCTCAACAACTTCTTTTGCTTTTTGTTAAGAATCCTCATTGCCATGAACAAGGCTGTTTTTTTTCAAAATTTTCAACAGCGAAATTATTTACATTGTTTCGCATGAGATTGGTAGGTGGTAGGGATAAATCAATATCAGTTTTGCCTCTTTGGGATTAGTGTTAGAGAAGTTTGAAAGTGATATATAAAATTTGATTTCTATCTAATTGTTTTGTCAAGACATGTTTAATTTATAATCCGGTATAATCTTTTTTTAAAAAAATATTAACACCAGATGGGTCAAGGGTCATCATCAATTTTCAAATTGAGCTCTTTTTTATTATGGCACTAAAATTAATGTGAATTTTAAAACTAGTATGAAACTACCGAAAAAAAAAAAATAAGTTTGTTTGTTAAAAAAGGATTTGAGGAAAAAAAAGAATTCTCATGCAAACTAACTATGCATTCGCAAACAAATGATGATGTAAAAAAGAAAAAAATATTTTCAGGTTAGTACTAATTTTAAAACTCACTATTTTGATGTTATTTAAGTTTTAGAAATAATAAAAATGCAATCTAAAAAAATAAATCCTATATTCACTTGTTAGTTTTCTAACTAATTTTGCGAGATCTAATTTCTAAAATAATAATAATTTTTTAAAAACCTCATAATTTAAAAAATATCTTCCGTGAAAAATTTTTTCTCCTATAAGAAAAGATAAAAATCCCAAATTCTAAATTTGGACTAATTGAAAAGGACAAATGGGTCCTCCGGAGTTGATGGAGGGTGACAGCAATTGAAGAAAGCCGGGGCCTCATCAAGGTCACGACAATCTGAATGGGCCTTGAGTTGGCCCATTAAACATTTTGGGCCCAACTTGATGAGGAGGTTAAGCCCGTAACATCTACCATATATGGCCAGGCCCATCAATGTTTCAAATTGTGTTCAGCAAAAAATTCCTTTGTAAAACAAGTTCATAGAGATTTTTTTTTTTTTTGGGCTACACATTGTTGTAAGATTTTGTTTCTCTTTTTGCTGTTCGATGCTGCTAAAACTTTTTGTAAAAAAAAATCGGGCTGCAATATTTATATAGAGAAAGGAAAATCACTTGATAAAATAGATATTTTATATTATTCATATATTCGTTTATTAAATGTTTTATTAGATGATGTTCAAGATCACATGATACAATTGTCCCATTGAATTTTCTCCGTAAATAAAATATGCATTTCATATCTTATTAATTGCTTTAAACAAACCAATAGGAGTTAGATTTTGTTGTAAATGTGCACCATCCCAAGTGCCAACCAATTACGGTGTGTCAAATTAATTAAATCCAAATGGGAGTGTGGGAGTTATAAATAAGTGGTTGAAAAACATAAAAATGTATCAATTAAGGGTCATTAAGATCACTTAACAAATATATTTAAGCCTTGTTTGATTCATAATTAAATTAAATTCTCTAATTATGAAAAGAATGATGTTTGATTATATTTTATAAAAATAGTCTTCTAATATGATCTAAAATAAGTTTAATATAAAAGGAAAATTCAATCATTTTCCTTTTTAATTTGTATGTAATTTCATACAAAATGTTTTCATAACTCTAAACTATAATAGTTCTATATATATGTATTGGATTTGTTATAATTATCCACCAGAATGAATGATTGATATTAAAAGTATAAGTGGATTCAAAAAATTTTAAAATTTATCATAAACTTTTTCTAAACTAATAAAGTGTGTAAATAATCAACCCTAGAAATGATCATTTTTGACAAACTATTCCTCATAATTAGAAAGAGGGCTACCCATGCTGGTGTTAATATTTATTAGAATGGATTGAACTCCTAATTTAGTATGACGAGGGGAAGTACTCAACCAACTGCACTAGCAGATGGTGTGCATATGGTTTGAAAATTTATTTTCATAATATGAGATGAAAATTCGTCACTCATGTTAATAAGTATACATTATAAGATTTGAACTTTTAACACGAGAGAAATATGCTAACAATTAAAAGAATAAATGGATGTGCATAAATTCTTTTATCCTTATTTCAATATTATAATGAAAAATCATTGTTCTCTTATTTAATACACAAAATATTAAACAGCACTTGCAAACCAAAGCCACAAACAAATATATATATAATAGTATTTACTGAAAATATGTGGTTTTAATTAGTGATCTTGAAATGAAAATTTTAATTATTGAAAATATGTATAGAATGAGACTTACCGAAAATATGTAGTTTTAATTAGTGGTTCTTAAATAAAAATTTTAAGACGTTTTTACCACAAAAGAAAAACATATATATATGTATATATACATACATACACATATATAATAGTATTTGATGAAAATATGTTGTTCTACTTATGGTATAGAAATAAAAATTTCAGTTATTGCAAATATGTATAGAATGGGATCCAATGATATATAGCATGCGATAATGATATATAGAGGGTTTTTTTTTAAATGATATATAGAGGGGACCAAGCAAAAATCAATCAAGCATGGTGTTTGTGAGAAAGAAGTGCAATCTCTTTTTGTTCTGTCTGAAAAGGAAAAAGAAGTATTGAGAGATTGAAAGTGTTGAGTCAATATATATCAGAAAATCTAGAACATAAAAAAGCACCCACATTTTGTGGCATGATTTTCTGAGTAAAAATATTTGCTTTTTGTGAGATGGGCAGATAAATTATTTATTATATAATTCACAACGAAAACTATAGTATAATAATTAATTAGCAACAGAAAATAATTCACCAACAAAACATATAACAAAATGATTTTTAAATGTCAAAGGTCATGAACCATGTTGTATGCATCAATGGTATCATTTGTGGGTCTATGTTAACTAATATATCAATTCTATTGTATGATGGTCGGCATAATTTGGTAGTAGACTAGTAGTGCAAGAGCACAAACTCTTGCACTTTTAAATAATTATTTAACATTTTATGTATAAATTTAAAAACCATGCTTTTTTAAAGTATATATCAATTGTAATCCAGATAGATTTATGATTCATTCACCTAAAATATAAATTTACTCGTAGGTTTTACTTTTATTATTTTCTTTTCTATAATTTACTTTTTAAGTATAAGACATGCACATATTAGTTCTGAAAATTATATATGTTTAAAACAAATCCCTTTTTCATTTTATTAAAAAAAGCTTTTCAACAAGATTTATTATTATTATTATTATTTTAAGATACCTATAACATCTACCAAACTATATACACTCATTGTTATAATTTGGTAGAGGTGCAAGAGTTTGTGCTCTTGCACCGACCATTTCAGTGGTGGATATGAGAACCTCAACCCATGCTTTAAAGTGGGAACCATAATTATGATTGTTTGTCTATAATCATAATTAATTATTGAAATATGAAACATCATCAATCAATGGAGATGAACTTTTACATATGGGTTAGCCTCATTCTAGCTAGTTGTTATCGGATGACAATTTTACAAGCGTGTTTTCCTTTCACCTATTATATCTAAAATAGTAAATATAACATTTATTGGAGTTTAAATTTATAAATATATAGGTGTAAAAAAAAAAATATTTTAAAAATTAAAAAAAAAAATTCTATGCCGATTATCTTAAAATATGAAAAATATTAAAAACCGTTGAAGTGTTACTTTCTCGACAATATCTAATTTTTTATATGATGATCTTCTAACGCAAGACATTTTTTTTTATCCATTTGGATTATTGTACTATTTTGGTAAAATTTAACAGTAAATTTAAAGTAAACAAGATCCAAAATGATTGACCTGTTTTTCTCGATATCTGAAGTGTTAGATCCAATGATCTCATCAAAGTATGTGAACCCAATATGTTACTACTATTCTATTTCTAGGGGTTAAAAAGTAAGGAATCTTGGTTCTCTCATAAGGGTAAATCAATTCTCAAACTAAATATTATATTAAAAAAAACTATTTAAATCAATTAATATTATAGTTTTTTTTTTAAAAAAAAGAAAAAAAAAGCATTTATAATTGTTTGGTGAAACAGAAAGAAATCTAATAATTATTAATTATATTCAATTTCAGTTGCGTTTAACGTCACTTTCACTAAGTCAAACATAGTTTTTTCCCTTCATCTTTATACTGTTTGATGAAAAGAATAAATGCATTTTTTTAAATGAAAAAAAACTTAATTAGTATTTTGTAAAGAAAAAACTATAATTAACAAGTGTTCCTTAAAAAAATTTTATATAAAAACATTTTTTGTTCACATATTCTATAACAACATTCCTTAATTAATATTTCAATTAAATTAATTCTGAATTAACCAATCTGATTTGTGTGAAATTCTATCAATTATGGAGGTCAGATTAAATTTTCTGTACAAACGAAAATCAAAATCATATAATATAAGTAGACTTGTCTGCATAGTAGAAGTAATTTTTCATCCTACTTGAACTTATCGGAATTCAACAGATCTTTTATTCGCTCATGTGTTTTTTTCTTATTATTAGTCTGACCAGATTATATATCAAAGTTAAGAAAGAGAAAAATCAAATTCAAAATCCTTTTGACCGACTGATAAAATATCTCTTTAACTGTAACAAGTTTGACTCTAGGAGCAAATAACATGCTTAAAGAGCAATCCTCCTCTCTCTCTTTCTCTAAAACACAAACTTCATCAACTAATCCAAAAAAAAAAAAGCAACCAAGTAGTTAAAGTAAAATAAATATGTGAACCTTCCCTTAAGTGGTCCATTAAATGGGCTACAATTTTTACAAAAGGCACAGGAAAAAGCCACCCTCTGCAATCATTTGAATTCAAGAATCCAACGTTCCTCCACACAATTGAATTTTTTTGCCTCTTTCTTCATTTAAAAAAGAAAACCCTAACGAATAGTTACATTTTCTTTTTATTTCTTTATGAGGTGGTTTCAAAGTGAGACTAGCAATCATTTCTAGGTCAGCCCCACATGAAAATGTAAATGTATAAAGCATGAAAGAGAGAGTATGGTGATTGGTGTACTTCTTTTTGTTTAAACTTTTGTAGGAGAAGAATCAACTGCCAATTCTCACCAACCATTGTTTATTTCTGATCACCAAACACTAGGATTTTTGGTGCAGGAAAAAAAATTATGTTATGGGAGGAGGTTTCTTGTTTGTTTATATTGTGATTAGATTTGAGATTGGTGTTTAGATTAATTAGTCAGTGATATTGTTTTTTCTAGACATATGGCATATGAACATGTTTTAAAACTTGGTGGATGTTATTTTATAAGATGAAATTAATATTTCTTTTTTTTAGGTATATAAGTTTCTTCTAGAAAATCGATAAGGTCATTTTACGTTACTCACTTTTAAATGTTATGGTCAATTTAATTAATATTTTTACATATTTATATTAATGAGTTGTTAAAAAATTCATTAAACAATTTTAGTTAGTTAATTAGACTTTGATAATAATCTTATTAATCAAACTTGTAGTTGAAAGTTTTATATTACGCGTCAGCCTTAAGTCTTAAATATTATAATTAGGTTATTTTCTATCAGTTTAAATTTTTGGATATGATGATAACTAACATGGTATCAAAACTTGAAGATCTCTAGTTCAAACCTTATGTTTACCCTTTATCTTGAATTCTTGTTATATATATTATAATGATAGATGGCGTTTAGTATGTATTCGACATTTGTAATTTGTTCACATTTTATGTTACATATGAGAAAACGTATCACGTATCAACCTTAAGTTTTAAATACTATTATATATATCCGATATTTGTTATCTATTCATGTTACACGTGAGATGACGTGTCTTGTGTCAACCTTAAGTCTTAAATATTATTGCATGTATCTGAAATTTGTTATCTATTCACGTTACACGTGAGGGAGCGAGTTATGTATCAACTTTAAGTCTTAAATATTATTACTGGATATTTTTTTATTAACTTAAATTTTTTGGTGTGATGGTAACTAACAATTTTAATGTCAATGTACATATCTAGACTATATAATTTTTAAAACTCTAATTATATATAAATTGTATGTATCCACCACCACCATTATCGGCATCATGATGTAGCCAAAAACTTACATATTAAGAGATCTAGAGAGAGAGAGAACAAGTGAACAAGTGCATGCATGAGATACATGATAATAACAGTCAACTTGGGGGGAAAAACACCAAAAAACAAAGAAATGCAAGACCCAACATTATAGTCCAAATTAACTTTTAATATATAAAGCACACCCATGTATATATTCTGCTATGATTTTGGATAGATCTTGCCGTGCAGTCCAAAGATCAAAGGGTCCCCGTAATAGTCCACACCACACTTGTCATTTCTTCATTTGTCTTCAATTGCATGCCTACTTGAAAAAACATTTTGATCAAGTCAAAAATAGTCCCCAACTCATTGGATAGGTACAATCCCCCACTCTTTCTATATATATATATACATATATAGACCTTGTCAATACTTAGAACTTTGAAAATTCTTATAATATGTAATTACTGTTAATAAGAAATTATATCAAATTTTGTTAAAAACTCAGGATATATAATATGCAACTAAAAGTTTGTATATACAAAGTTAATATAAGTTTTATTGGTGTCAATTTTAATAAATGAAAAATCGAACTGTTTAATGTGTTTTGGTCCTAAAAGGCGATTATTTAATTAACTTGATAATATACTATATTTAAATTGCAACACTGATGATATTTTAAGAATCAATAAAAAATCAAGTTATTTCTTAATTCTGGTGTAAGAAAATCTCAAACTCAAATTATAATCAATTACATAAATAAGAGAAAATTTTGAGAAATAATAATAATAATTATTATTATAGTAAACTAAAGCAGTTATGACAACTTTAATGCAAAATACACATGATGTCACTTTTTGTAGTATTTTTTTTTTTTCAGAAAAAAATTTAGGTACAAGAAAGGCCAAGACACCAACGTTTCAATTTCACAACCTCCATTTTTATATCTGTCTTGTTCAACTCTCTCTCTCTCTCTCTCTTTCTCTGTCAAGTTTCTTTCATGACATAACCAGACTAGACACACACACAAACAGACATGAAGTATTAGAGCATTAAATGCAATAAGGAGCAGCTGCTCATACGTGTCATGTTATGTTTCTGATCAATGCTAGCTAGCTCATCTCATCTCCTTCACATTGGAATAGTTTTTGATATATCTTCTGCTGTTACTGATCATATTTTGATCCAGCCACATCCCTTATTGATCACCTCTACAAGCTGATTCACTTTTCCTCTCCAGTATTTCTTGGATTCCACCACCCTTCAAAGGTATGTAATGTGTTTAAATTTTCATCAACCAACTCTGTTTTTGTGTTTTCTGTGCTTAGTTTGAGCTTATATTTCTCTAAAAAAAAAAGTGTTTTGTTTTTACTTTATTCTCTCTTTTGTTCTTCAATATCATTTAAAAAAAAGAAAAAATCCCATTTCAAGTGGTTAGTTTGATCATTATTGAACATAATCAAATCAATTTGACTGACCCTTTTTGTGCACTTTTATGTTTTGCTTAATCTTAGCAGGACTGATTAGAGTTCTGGCCTGATCAGCATACAAATTATATATATATATATATATACACACACACACTCAAAAGTAGACATATAGCATAATCAAAGATGCCACAAGAAGCAAACTATCCAAATCCAGTTTTCACCTCTCCTTGCAAGAACTTGAGAGGACTAAAGTCAATGGTCTCCAACAATGAGGCCTCTTACACTGAAGAGATCTTCAATGACTTTGAATTGGCTCAAAGAAAAGCAGAAGAAGCAGGTACTAGTCAGATTATCTGTGTAGTTGTTGCACAACTTTCCTTGCTTAAAGTGCTTTTTTCTTTTCCAATTTACTCCTATATAAATATAAAAATTATCAAGTACATGCTGTTGCTTTCTATTACGTTATAGAAGTGGGATCCAGTATCTACAAATTTTTAAAATATATTTTTTAATTTATTTTGTCAACATTATTTATATATATATATATATATAGGTTTGAGCCTCCCAAATCCCACCTTTTGTGTTAATATTTACAAAGGTGTGGGTAGACCTCTTTTATGTTTCGGAACGATTATCACGTTATTAGAGTTTCATTTGAGTTGGTGTCGATCATTTTCTGATCTTAAAAAGATGTCGGCTAATAAAAAAGATAAAAGGAAAAAGAAATGTGGGTATCATGAATCATGATGTTCCGCAATATACAGGGAGTTCTAAGGGTTTGAAAGTAGTATTTACTTTTAGTCTAAGGAATGGAACATTGGAAACAATGATGAGTAGGGGTCCAATCTCATTCTATAATATTGTAGTGGTAGATATAAAGTTAATATGGTCTTTAATTAAGAAAGAAAAAAGAATATATGTAACATTTTGTAACAGTAGATACATGAGAAATACTACAATTTCAGTTGGAGTATGCGTAGTGATGAGCAGGAATTGGAGGTTCTGTGGCCAAATCCTAATATTTGGATACTGTAAAATTGAAATGTGTTAGATTGGTAGATAAAAGAGCGGATGGAGTCATGAAAGAGCCAAATATATTTATCTAGTTGTTTTTCACCTACCAGATCCTGGACAATTATAGAAATCAGACAGCAAGGTATGCGACAATATGGTGGTGGCAAAGAAAGATTTAAAAAAATGGTCTCATAATTAAAATGCTCTGGAAGGACCATCAATGCAATTTCAATGAGTGACTGATGACTTTTAAATATACCCCATCACTGGTCAGAAATTGCTAAAAGTTTGCAGTACTTTAGGTTCATCATTCATGGGACACTTTAGACTGTACCCAAAAAGTACTCTAGGTGTCCATCTATACATCGCTTAAATAGTCAGTACACTTTTCTTTAGATTAGTAATACTGTTTGAATCTTACTATGTATATTTATCAACATATATCAGAATTTTTTTTTTTCTTATTGTGAAAATGTATATCCTTTGCTGTAATGAGAGTAGATTTTTGGACCATGCATTTTTAATCTCATTGAGTCAGATTACCTTGTAATTATTTCAAAATAAGAGTACCTTAGGTTCGAATTTCGAAGCCATATATATAATTTTAGTTGTCAAAGCATATATAAAATTAAGTATATATGTTACATTTCTATGGATTTTAATGTTATGAAGACATGGCAATGTGACAAATTTATGTACTGTGAGATAACAAGAGAAGGAGAAGATGGAATGTGTTAATAGTTATGGAAGTGGCAAATCACTAATGTATTTATGGATGTATATTGATCTTTAATGTGCACCAGCCGCAAGGAGGTACCAAGCAGCAGAATGGCTAAGGCAGATGGACCATGGTGCGTCAGAAACCCTGCCCAAAGAGCCCTCCGAAGAAGAGTTTCGCCTTGGTCTTCGAAATGGCCTCATTCTGTGCAATGTCCTTAACAAAGTCAATCCGGGTGCTGTTCTTAAGGTGCTTAACAGTATCAAATCATGCATATGTTAGTGTAATTACATGACAGGACTGGACAATAGTATAATTGTTAGTCCTCTTTTTACATATTTGAGATGATTTGTTCTAATTTGTGATGAAAATAGGTGGTGGAGAATCCTATTATAGCGGTGCAGGCAACAGAGGGAGCAGCACAGTCTGCAATCCAGTATTTTGAAAACATGAGGAATTTCCTTGTGGCTGTTAAAAACATGCAGCTCTTGACTTTTGAAGCATCTGATTTGGAAAAGGTTGACAGTCTTCTTCAAAAGTGCTTGATACATAATATACATACATGTTCAAACATGCATGATGATGCATAGAAATCATTAATATCCAAAGAAACTTAGCAACTGTACCCAGACAAATGTCGTTGCATTTCATATTGGCACTTCCTTATGAGAGCTTGTTTTGTTTCCTGAGATAACTTGATCAGATATGTTGTTATGTCATCCATGAAGTTTACTTCAATGTCAAGCAAGAAGGTTTTGTGTAAAAATTTTAAACTCGAGGAGAGACTTCTCCATTCGGAATTTAGAGCTTATGTCATCCATGAAGTTTACTTCTGTGCTCAGTTTGGATACATGAGTCGGCATATGTCAAACTACTTTGAATTCAAGTTAGAATGTACAAGTGGTTTATGAATCTGTGTTACAAAACTAAGTGCCTAAGCAATGTAATATGTAACTCAAATTAAAGTTTAGATTTTTGTTTCAACTCCTCAATGCTGATAATATGGTAATGCAGGGAGGCTCGTCAAGTAAAGTTGTGGACTGCATTCTGTGTCTGAAAGGTTTCTACGAGTGGAAGCAAGCAGGAGGAATTGGGGTATGGAGGTATGGAGGGACAGTAAAGATCACATCCTTCCCAACCAGGTCACCCTCATTGATCGGTAGTGAGAGTGCAGATGATTCATTTGATGAATCTGAATCTTCTCAATATGAACAACTTTTAGACTTCCTCCATCTTTCGAATGAAATCTCAATTGAAGAATCAAAAACTGCAAATGCCCTGGCATTCCTGTTTGATCGTTTTGGGCTCCGTCTTCTTCAAGCTTACCTTAGAGAGAGTAATGGGATCGAAGAGTTTCCCTTGAATGCAATGGTAGGTAAGACTCTTTCCGAATTGTTTTGCACATACTCTTCTTATTAAAATCATAAATACAACACTTTAACATTCAAACTACAAAATACACTACCTGTTAATCTGCACAATCGAATGGGGGAAACTATGCAGGTCATTGACACTTTGCTCAGCAAGGTAGTTAAGGATTTCTCAGCATTGCTTGTCTCTCAAGGCACTCAGGTATTATAAACTTTGCAATGTCAATTGTATTGTTTCAGGTTCAGTATAGTGTGGTGTGAGTACTAATTCTTTATGCTTATCTTTATGTATGTTGTTTTTCGTCATCTACAGCTTGGACTGTTTCTGAAGAAAATATTGAAAGGTGAAGTTGGTTCTCTATCGAAATCTGATTTTATGGAGGCCATTTCGCAATACCTTGGTCGTAAAGCCAGCTTAGTATCTGGTGATTTCTCCAAAGACTGCATCTGTGGAGGGAAACGTGAAACCATTCAGCATGCAATTAGTCCATCTCCTGCTCATGCAGAGCAAATTGATCGCCTACATAAACAACTCCAGGTTTGAATATTAGTGCGTTGGAATCCTTAAGCTATTTAGTTGCACCTCCAATCTGATTTGAGTTGTGTTGCTTTTCAGGAGTTAAAATTGCGATATCAGGAGACAAAAGGAGAAGTCAGACAGATTCAATCAAATTGGGAGGAAGAACTTGGAAGGCTTGGTGAGGATCTGAAAACAAAATGCTCCTACATTTCATTTTACTTATTGAATTTAGAAGTTATATTAAAGTATTACTTTCTTTTTCTTACCTCTCAGATCACTACATCAAGAATCTTGAGGTGGCCTCCTCTTCATATCAGAAGGTTTTAGAGGAAAATCGTGTACTTTACAATCAAGTTCAAGACCTTAAAGGTGTTTTAGATATCTTGTTTGTTTTTGAGTTGATAATTTGTATACATTACAAAATGTGGAGCTTATGTTATAGCTTCTTTACAGGAACGATAAGGGTTTATTGTAGAGTAAGACCTTTTCTACCAGGACAATCGCATGGACAGTCGACTATTGATTATATTGGTGAAAATGGAAACATCATGGTTGCTAATCCTTTCAAACAGGGCAAAGATGCAAGAAAGATGTTTTTGTTTAATAAGGTGTTTGGACCAAAAGTATCACAAGGCATGTTCTCTTTTCAAAACAAGATTTTTCAATTCAATATGCAATATATGCACTCTTGATTAGAACCTTAAAAACTTATGGTGACCATCTGTTTTGTGCAGAACAAATATACGTTGACACTCAACCATTGATTAGGTCTGTTTTGGATGGTTACAATGTGTGCATATTCGCATATGGACAAACTGGCTCAGGGAAGACATACACAATGGTAATTTCGAACTTATTATTACCTTTACATATAAAGATGGAAATCATATGTGACATTGTTTCTTTACTTCTAACAGAGTGGTCCTGATTTGACAAATGAGGGGACATGGGGTGTTAACTACCGTGCTTTAGGTGACTTATTTCAACTATCAAAGACTAGGGTGGATTTCATAAAGTATGAGGTTGGAGTTCAGATGATTGAAATATACAATGAACAAGTGAGGGACTTGTTAGTTAGTGATGGCTCAAATAGAAGATATCCTTTTTGAACTTTACTTTCCATTATACATTTAACTGCTTTAACAAGCCTGTGTATGTTCATTAATATTTGATTTACCTTAACAACCATTACATTGGATATTCGTAACACTGCACAATCGAATGGCTTAAATGTACCGGATGCAAGTCTGGTTCCAGTCACAAGTACTGAAGATGTTCTTGAACTGATGAGAATTGGCCAAAAGAATCGAGCTGTTGGTGCTACAGCTCTAAATGAACGAAGCAGTCGCTCTCATAGGTGAAGAGAACTTATATATTCTTACATTTGGATTATTATCAAGTAACCTTATAAGTTCTTTTACATTCCCATCTTGTTGCAGTGTTTTGACAGTTCATGTCTTAGGAAAAGAGATAGTAACCGGATCCATTCTCAAGGGTTGCCTTCATTTGGTGGATTTGGCTGGAAGTGAGAGAGTGGACAAGTCGGAGGCAGTAGGTGATAGATTGAAGGAAGCTCAACATATAAATAGGTCTCTTTCCGCTCTTGGAGATGTCATCTCAGCTCTTGCACAGAAGAGTACACATATTCCTTATAGAAACAGCAAGCTCACTCAAGTGTTGCAGGACTCCTTAGGTACATATTGGCTATATTTGCTTTAGCAACATTCAATGTTTGGTGTCTTAAAGTATCTGATCTTTTTCTTTGTTCTTATTACTTGCATAGGTGGACAAGCCAAAACATTGATGTTTGTGCACATAAATCCTGAACCTACTGCTATTGGAGAGACGATTAGCACGCTCAAGTTTGCTGAGAGGGTTTCATCTATTGAACTTGGGGCTGCGCGGTCTAACAAAGAAAGTGGTGAAATTCGAGAACTAAAAGAAGAGGTTTGTTTGTTTTACATCACTCTCTAGCACAATTGTTCAAATGACTGTGTTTTGATTGTATTTGAAACTTACAAATGATTAATCCTTGGTTTAGATATCAAACCTTAAACAAATATTGGAGAAAAAGGAAGCAGAATTGGAACAACTGAAAGGTGGAAGCACACGAACCGTTGTAGAATCACAAAAGCCAAGAGCTGTTTCACCTTTTCATGTACCAAGATATGGTATTGGTGCCAGCCTAAAATCGGAAGCAAATCAACGATCAAACGATGATAGTAAAAGCCTTGAGGTACAAGAAAACTATTTTCTAAAATGTGTGATACTAGGTAATAGATGGTTTGATCTCCATTTTGTGGTTATACTTGTTTTTCAGGCAAGAAGCTGCTCTTCGGGTAAACAAAGAAGGTCAAGATTTCCTTCTGCATTGGCAGACAAGGAGGCATTGCCAAAGATGCCTCTTGGGGGTGAAGATGGATTGGGAGGGTCTACGAAGCCAAGAACGTCATCCCCTTCAGTTAGGAGATCGATATCTACTGATAGAGGTGCTGTTATTCGAAGCAAGGTGAAGACTGACACAATTGAGAACCAACCGGTTTTGAAAGCACCATTTCCAGCTAGAGTACCTGTCAACAAGTCCATTGCTGCAATGCCAACAGTTGCGTCATCAACTGATATCAATAACGTCTCAAGGTTGTATATGGGATCACAAGAACCAGCAAAGCAAGATAACATAGTAGACTCATTGTCTAGCCTCCAAAAGGTCAGCACCAGGAGAGTGTATCCAGAACATGAGGATGATCAATTTAGGCAAGCCCTAAATATAAGACAAGGCGGCATCAGGAAAAGCAAGCCAGAGAGCAAGGCCAAGGCAAAGCAGCATCAACTGCCATCTAGGCTCCAGAAACCTGACATGGGGATTACACTACTATCTGAAATGGACACTGGTGAAAAGATAGAGGAGGCTGGAAAGAGTGACTTCTCTGACCCAGAAAATGAACTTCTGGTGTCACCAGTACCTAGTGCCTTTAAGGCCAAGAAAGTTCGACAGAACTTCTCCAGGAACTCACAAAATCTTGAACCAAGGTATGCACTATATTCCCATTTGAGGATCGTATGGTGGAAAAAATTTGATTACTTTCTACATGTGTTCATTGTGTTAGAGAATTTTTTATCATTTGATGTATTCTTTCCTCTTAGCTTAAAATTTTAGGTCTAATGAACTTGGAGTGTTCCAGGAGTCCTAGATTTGATTCTTTCCATTTGATTATATTTGAATTTGATGTGGTTGTATTTAAGCTTGGTCCATGTGTCAACCGATTGTGCCAAGGCAGTTGATTTGGCACATGATGTGTTTAGAGTCTTATATCTTTAGTTGGGTCTTTTTCTATTAGTTTAAACTTTCGAATTTGATGATTATCACCACATTTCCTAATTTGTTCAGGGGATTAGGTCAGCCAGTGGAGTCCTTTCTGGCTGGGAAGCTTGATAACAAGCTTTCAAATGGTATGGCTAACCAAGCAAAAGAAGGGGGCAATCCACCAATGCCTGAATTTAGGAGGAGTCGATCTACGCCACGAGGAAAGTTTTTCAATTTACCATGAGAGTCACAGTATACAGATATGATATTCATTGCCACTTATACCTTTCACATTTTTGTACATTGATTACTCATGTTGCTGTATTGAGCTGCAAGTTTTTTTTCTTTCAGCAGATTTTTTTGAGGTTGTTGTTGGAGGCGAAATTGTGAGACATCTTTGTCTTTACACAATGAACAAAAATCTATATATTTAAATATAAGGTATTTATGTATGTATTTTTCCACTGTATTTATAATGTAAATCAATTAACCTGCATTTTAGTTGCTTATATATGAACCAAACTACTGATGGCATATCATATAAGGATTTGTTTTGTGCATATTGTTTTTTGCATAGGGATTATTTTCAGTTTGTACGCTATGGAATATCATCATCATCTATAATGGTTTGATGCCTTTGGTTTATTTCTGCTTTATCATTAATTGCTCAGTTGAGCTCTTATCAGTTCCTTTTCAGTTTTTTTTTGTTTTTTTGACATAACAAGACATGAAAGAAGTGCATTTTAATTATTAGACAGCCTATCATCAGTTGGGTCCCTTTTTATTAGCTAAAGCTTTTAGGTTTGATGGTTAACGTGATATCGGAGCTAGGTTTATCCCAAAATTCCTGAACTTCAAACTACCCTTCTATCATATTACTTAAACTAATTAGACCTAAAAACTTAAAAGTGATAGGAAAAAGTCTAACTAATGATATAAGACTCTTTAACATTAATGCCAATATACTTTATATACCAATTAAACCTGCCAAAATATAAATCAAGATCTATCATCAGAATGATTTAAAAAAGCAATCAAAACACAAAACAGCATGAAACCATATCAATTGCCAAGCTTAGACTCTTGTTAATTAGTTGTTATACAACCTTCTAATCAAAAGGGTCTGGTTGTATTTACCAAAGATAGTTTTTATTTCATACAGTTGATCTAGAATTTGCCAAATTTACCTCCAACCTACGAGGCTCTGACTCATCATTGATAAACATTAAAAACCAATCTATTTATAGTAAAACAAAACAAGATAACTTTTGTTAAATTAGGACACTTCATTGCCAGCCTATCAGCTTTCGAAAAAAAAATTCCTCCCAGGATAGTTTCCCTTGCAAGTTCTCCAAAATCTCCCACCATTGCCCCCTTTTGAGGTTTTTTCTTCTGCAAATTTTCGTATCTATTTTTTCCTCTCCTAATAGACACTACATTCGACAGCCTTCAAGGCATCAATCATAATCAATCACAATAGAATTCTTTGAGGAACAACATCACAATTGAGGTAATTTGAAGGTTGTTCATTTAAAAATTTCATTGAGGGAAAGATAGGTCATCGTAGATTATTGTTTGGATTCTGCGAATTTTGGAAGAACCATGAAATGTGAAGCCTGTCTCAACCACACATAGGCTGAATTTAGACTAATTTTCCAAGTAGGAAAAAATAACAAGGCCTGGAAAATGTATAATCAACATTCGGAGCAGATGCTGAAGGC
Organism: Dimocarpus longan; assembly: GCA_022984855.1. Classification (NCBI taxonomy): domain Eukaryota; kingdom Viridiplantae; phylum Streptophyta; class Magnoliopsida; order Sapindales; family Sapindaceae; genus Dimocarpus; species Dimocarpus longan. The sequence goes on from CM041014.1 coordinate 24,662,325, forward strand.
AACATCAGGAAATAAACAAACTGATGATGGACAGACTCTCACATTGATTTACCAGGCCAAAATAGTAGATTTATTTCGAAACATAACAGTGACATGGAACAAGAGCTCCATAAATCATTTTCTCAACATCAAGGTGGAGAATCCGGCTAATGATAAAGTTCATTACAATTGCAAGATTGATTTGAAAGCTTGGCAATTATGGTGTAGAAAGGGTCTCAAGAACTTGGAAGTGGATGGGAGGAAGCTAGATGTTTACTGGGATTTTCGACAGGCTAAATTTTCAGGTAACCCTGCTCCGGATTCAGATTATTATGTTGCAATTGTGTCCAAACAAGAGGTGGTTTTGTTGCTAGGGGACTTGAAACAAGACGCCTACAAGAGAACTAGAAGAAAACCTCCCTTGGTTGAAGCTACCTTGTTGTGCAAGCAAGAGAGTGTGTATGGCAAAGATTTGTTTTGCACTACAGCCACATTAGGTGAAGGAGAGGACGAGCATGAAATTGTCATTGAGAATTCCTTATCTGGTCCTGGAGATCCTGAAATGTGGATCACAATAAATGGGGTTACCATAATTCACATTCTGAACTTGTATTGGACGTTCAGAGGAAATGAGATTGTAACAACGAAAAACAATAAATCTATACAAATCTTCTGGGACGTGCATGATTGGTTGTTTAACAACTCGAGCTCCACTTATGGATTATTCACGTTCAATACAAGTAACATAGATTGTGCGGCTATCGACAATCCTAATGGTAGAAATCTCAATAATGGAAATCATGAAGAAGATAGGTATGCTTCATCGAGGGAAAACCAATTGTTATCAGGGTATTGCCATTTGTTATATGCTTGGAAAATTCAGTAATGGAATGGTGATTTTTCAGCAGCACAAATAATTGTGGTGGTGTCGTGTAAGATGTTACATTTATACATCAAATCCAGTGTTGTGTCTCCAAAGTTTTGTTTGGTCATACAAAATAGAAACTCTATATATTACTGCAGTGTATGTACAGACTAAACAAAAATGGTCCATTTACATAATTGATCACATGCACCAAATGAACCAACATAAATACTCCAAAACATTTAGACATCAACCAAATATAAATCCGGATCTAGGTAGGAGTGACTATGCTTGTCCATATAAATAGAAAATAAATACAATAGAATATCTTTCCCATATTATGAGAACAGATATTTCTCAATGTTATAATAATAGAAATAGAGGTTTAATCTTGACAGTTTTAATTATCGATTTGTGTGAAGAGTTTTTTTTTAAAATTGTCCAAGTAAAGATTTTTTATCGTTAATAGAATTCAAATTTCAAATACTATATATAATATCTAATTTTAAAAGTTCTCATTAGACTTTTGATCAGATAATTGATTTTATAATATTATAAAATCAATTTTTTTAATAATAAAATTATTAATTCAATTTTTTTTTTCTAATAAGAGAGGTACACCCGAATAATGTTATTAAAACTTTCTATCTAAAAAACCAACGTTAGAAACTTTCATAATATTTTTGTAGCATTTAAATTTTTTAATTTCAAATTATGTAGTAGAAAATAAAAGGCCCCATAAATTCTACTTTAATTAAAAAATAATATTTTTTCAAATTAAAAATAATTTTTTAAAAGTTCGGTAACCCCGCCAAATGGCGGGGCCCCCAAACAGGTTCTTAAAATCCTAACCACGACGAGCATTATAGAACGGTGTAAGCACGCGCCATTGAAAATGTAATCTAGGGTTTATAGACCAAAAAACCCTCCCCGTCTCTCGAAACCCAAAATTGAAATCTCAAATGGCGCTTCTGGCGGCAAACACTGCCCTCAGAATAGGGGGTCGGCCTCAATTTCTCGTCTTCGTCATTCCCTGGTGAGAACTCTCTGTCTCTCTCTTTATGTCAGTTGTGGGCTCGATTTTTCCTGCATTTTCTAGGCAACCAAACAGAACATATTGAATTGTATGCAAAATAGGGGAGTTGAAAAAATGTGATCTTTTTGTAGTTGAAGTGATGAAGTTTGGATTTTTGTGTGTGTGTTGGTTTTTTGATGATGTTGTATAGTGAGGAAAAAAAAATGAGACTTTCTCTTAGTTGTGGTCTCACTTTTTATTGCACATTCTTGGCAACCAAACAGAATATAATGAATTGTTTGAAAAATAGGGTACTTGTTATTGGGAATTGAAAAAAATGTGATTTTTTTTTTTTTTAATGATGTTGAAGGGTGAGGAAGAACAATGAGATTCTGTGTTTGAAAGATAGGGAGTGTAGTTCTTCAGTTCCGGTTAGGTATAAACCTAAGAAATTTTCGAGGGTTAAGGAGTCCGAAGGTAGGTTTTTGCAAAAACGGTTGGAGAAGAATGAACTGGGAAAGGGTTTGGATGCTAGCGATGAGTCGAGAAACGAGGTTGTTAGAAATGATGGGAGAGGTGTAAAGGGGAGTGTTGTTTTAGATGAGAAGTTTCGAAATCAAATTGAAGTATCGTCCAAGAACAGTTTATATTTTGATGATGATGCTAAACAAGGTATCGAGTTTTTCATTTTCTGTCTGACTTGCTTTGTTTTTGGAACAAATATCTTACTTGGTTAATGGATGTTGAGTATGACTAGTTGAGAAGCTGCAAAATCGAAATCAAAATGATATGTCATTTAACAACAAATTAGAAGAGGATGCTAAACAAGGTACCAAGCTTTTTCTTTTATTTCAACTTGCTTTTTATCGGAACAAACTCTTACTTGCTGAATGGATGTGGACTATAACTAGTTGAGAGGTTTCAAATTCGATATCAGAACGAAATATCTTCCAAGAAACACCTATCAGTTGAAGATGATGCTAAACAAGGTATTAAGTTTTTTCTTTCTTTCAACCCACTTTTTATTGGAACATATTTCTAACTTGCCTAATGGAAAATGACTAGTTGAGAAGCTTCAAAATGGAAATCAGAACGAAATATCTTCCAAGAAAAACCTATCGTTTGAAGATGATGCTAAACAAGGTATTAAGTATTTTTCTTTTCTTTCAAATTGCTTTTTATTGGAACAAATTTCTAATTTGCCTAATGGATTGGAATATGATTTGTTGAGAAGCATCAAAATCGAAATCAAAATGAAATAATATCCAAGAACAACCTATTGTTTGATGATGATGCTAAACAAGGTATCTAGTTTTTCTTTGCTACAACATGCTTTATTATTGGAATTAATTTCAAATATGCTTATTGTATGTAGATTAAGATTATTGTTGTGATAGGCACAATAGTTATTATTCAAAATGCTTGTTGTTTGCTTTGGGTGATGTTATGATCATGGAATAAATACAAATTCCATTGGTAACGTTATTATTGTATCATGTAGGTTTAGTTTCAAAAAGAATGAAAGCCATTGCTTAGTGGGTTTAAGTTGGTAGTATTGTTTACAAATTTAAAACCACCTGCTCTTTATTTCGTTTCACATTTTCTGGTGGTGTTGTTTTCTTTCTGTTTGTGGTAAACATTATGAAGTAGAATCATTTTATGAGGTAAAAGAGGGAGTTTATAGTAACTTTTACTCTCTTTTTGCAAATGTGTACAAGAATAGTGATTCCATGCCCTCGCATATTTTAAAATTTGGATATATATCTTGATGGCTTCTTTTAATTTTAATTATGTCTTAATACTTTTCTGCATGAAAGTCGAACAATACACTTTATTTATTAAATCATATAATAATATTCTGAGGTTGCAGAAGGAATAAATTGTGATTCAGGGGTCACAGAGTTGGGACTCATGGAAGAACTTGGGGAGGTCATTGAAGAACCCGAGGAGAGTTTTGCAGAGATGGAAATCCCAAGAGAAAATGGCATACATGCACAGAAAATCTCATTAGCTGGTAAAAGTATGCAGGATGCTGAAAATTTGGCAATCAAATTACTTGCAAGAAGGTTAGAATATAGCGACTCAAACTCTTTGATGTGTTGAATAGAGATAGTATCCTGGTTTGGTTTAGATTAATGAATTAACGATGAGAAAAACGTGTGATCTCTTTTGCAAATTACAAGAATGTGCTAGAATCAAGAAAATATTAAACATTAAAGATGCTTAATTTCTTGGGGGTTTTGTATTATTTTCTTTTTCAATTTTTCTTTGTTTCACTTTATTATGTTTTTGTTTCTGTCTTCAAAGAATTAGCATAAAAATAGCACAATAACCTTTCACGGAACTAGTGACTTGGTCTAAGAGATGGAGTTATTACAGAATCAGCAGAGAATGTTAAGTGTTTTCTTTTTTAAATCCATGAAGAGAACTAAATAAAGATTTCGTTTTCAGAATATGAGGAAGAAAATTATAAACCTTTTTTTAAATATCTTATTTATCATAAATTCTTGAGCTTCACATTATTTCTACTCATTGAAACTATGGATGACATAAACCTTTTTTGCAGAGCATTTACGGTGGTTGAGCTGACAAAGAAATTGAACGGAAAGAACTTTCCACCTGATATTGTTGAGGCTGTGTTAAAAGATTTTCAAAGCAGGTATATAACCATCTATTTAAAGTATTGTTCTACTGAAGTTCACAGTGTGTTATTTCTTGGACTTGGACCACTATCCCTATTTCTGATGGTTCACTTGCCTGGTTTTTCTATTTCATTAGTTTTTTATCTGGTGGTTCTTGATGGTATGCACCCTTATTCATGATAGGCACAGGATTTATGGCTGAAAGAAAAGTGCATCTTAATTTCAACATTTAATATCTTTTGTTTTTTTTTTGTTCCCTAGAAAAAAATAGTTTATATTTTACATAGTATTGGTTTGCAACCTAATCAGCAGAGTTTTCCTTTTCAATTTGGACCTTGTCACTAGGAGGTTGAAATCTTGGTATAAATTGAAAGTGGTTAGGAGTAGATGACATTTCCACCAAGAGAGTACTTGTCCAAGCTTTCCTACATTTTATACATCTAGTTGCATTTTGAGTTGCACCAGTCTCTGACCTTTTTTGGTTATCGTAGAGGGTTGATCAATGATGGCTTGTACGCAGAGACATATTCTCGGTCTAGGTGGTCTTCCTCAAGCTGGGGACCTCGACGAATCAAGCAAGTAAGCTGTTTTTTTTCTATTCCTTTACTTACCAGTCAACAATCTTACTGCATGAACTTAGCGGTCAAAGTTGTTTCTGTTCTTAAATTAGACAGTGTTTTAGGGGGAAACAGTCTAGGTGGTTATGGATGGCTATCTTCTTGTGTTTTTACGTCTTAGTAGGAAGCTAGTCCTAGTATTAGGTAACTTACAAGATCCAAAAATTAGTGTTTTTGGTGGTATGACCCTATCTCCCCATGAGAGCAGTCATAGAGCAGAGGTCAAAAGTTTTATGACTTTCTTTCGACAATTTGCTGGTTAACTTTCTTACAAATTGTTGATGGAGACAGCTGGTGAAATATTATACATAAATATAATATCTGAGCCTAGTGACTTTGTTTATCAATATTTTTATTACCACTATGTATGCTTCTTCGTAAAGAATATGAATTTAGTCATAACAACATTACTGATTCTATTTGTTTAGTCAGTGGACACCTATCTCAGATTTATTAAATTTGGGTTGCATCAAATAGTTTGGAAACTGTTGACCACCTTTGTTGTTGGATCAGGCATTGTTCAACAAGGGAGTAAGTAACACTGATTCAGAGAAGGCAGTGAAATTGGTTTTCAATGATGCTGAATCTGATGACGGCCAAGAATCAAAACTTGGCATGTCAAAGCCTTCAATGGATCATCTATTTGTTCAAGCCTCGAAGCAATGGCTTCGAAGTCATGATGCACCCAAAGAGACACGTAAAGTCAGAATCATTCGTTGGCTTCAGTACCGTGGTTTTAACTGGGGTGTTACCAATTTTATAGTGAAGAAGTTAGAATCTCAATATCCTACCTAGAGCAGAATTGCAATCTCACTTTTTGGCCAAGCTAGGCATGGGTCATGCCCCATTAGATAATGGTCCATAGCCCCATTAATTGAGCCCCTTCACTGGAACATGCTGTTACAGCCGAAAAGTTAGTAGCTTTATCCCCTAGCTATGGCCAAATTTGTCTTGATACAGCTGACCTTCGTGCCCTCAAGTATAGGTGTATGTACGTAGTAGCCTCGGTGACAACTTAGCTTCAAGACAAATCACCAACTGGCACTGCTTTGATTTGATGCTGTTGATAAGAACATAAAAGTTTTTTTGCTGATTGTAGGGATCCCCATGTAATCATGCTACTACAAATGGCCATGTCAATGAAATCATCTTGTTTGTATTGCTACTATTGTCTCCTCGATGTGTAATGACAATGAAACACTATTTTCACTGTCGATAACGTATCTCAGCGATGTATCCAGTTCTACTTTTTTGTTAACGATTTCATAGGTGCATATTTTTATGGATTTCAAAAAAATTAGGACTTTTTTTTTTTTTTCAGGAAATGATTACAATGGAACAATTGAAGCTAGAAAATTTGATTATATTAGTTTCATTGAAATGCTGCCTTCAAGATTACAATAGAACCACCTACAGATAAGGACAAATGTAACTTATAAAACAACTGGATCCATAAGAAACCTTGAGAAAACATTAATATTATTGAAAATATAAATAAAAATCCCACAGGTTCTTTGCAAACCAAGTTAACAGCCTCTCTCAAAACTTGCAGCAGGTCTGCAGTAATAATCAAAATGGGGATGTGAACTAATTCCTTTGCATGTGAAGCAATGAAGAATGTTTATTTTATAGATGAAATGAAGCATATTGGCTCTTGATGCACATGTCCGTCAGACAAAGACATACTGTCTTCTATACCGAGGTTAGTATACTTTAACAGCCTCTTTACATTGCTGGAAAGTCCCTCTCAGACAGTGCAAGGACATGTGATCTGAGAAGCTAGGGACCATGTGAAGAGAGAGAGAGAATCTCATGACTTCGCAATAAATTCTAGTTATATAAATACAAAACTACCAATCATTGTTCCAGTTTCTTTTTCTCTTGTAAATTGAGCTTTTAATTCCTTGAAGTTCTCATTAGCTCTACTATTTTTAATTTTCTTACAACTCTTGATATTAATACTACATTAGCTTGACATTATGCTAATAAGACTAGTTATTTAGCTCTACAATACTAGACGGTAAAAATTACAATTCAAGAACATGGAAAGTGAAAACTTTTTGACATGTTTTGATGGCTTTTTATACTGACTCATCAGAGAAAGCGAAAGAGACGTTTGAGGATCCTTGAGAGACTACAATTCTAGTAGGAGGCAATGAGGGGGGTGGTGTTGTTGATACTTGATGCCCTTTTGAGAAATCAGTTTCTGGCCTTGTGGACTCAATGTAGCGTATCTCTTTGAGCATTGCCACGACATCTTTCATCATTGGACGATCATCAGGTTTAGTGCTGATGCAGAGAAAAGATACAGCAAGTGTTTGTAGCATTTCGTGCATGGTAGGGTCAGCTCTCCCTCGGAGCTTCGGATCAAGAATGTCAACCGGGTCTCTTTTGCTGGCCAAGTGGTCCCTAACCCACTGAACTAAGTGTGCACCACCAGGCAATGTTGGGTCTAATGGATGCCTTCCTGTTAATACCTCTAAAAGCACTACACCAAAACTGTACACATCACTTTTCTCCGTGATCTTCTGCATCGACGCATGCTCTATTGACACCCCAGAAGAAGAAACCGATCAATAATTCGGAAAACACGAAACATACAAAACAACTAAAAAGAAGATCGAAAAGGTAAGAAAGTATAATATACCTGGAGCCATGTATCCGTAAGAACCAGCTAAATGAGGCCTTTGATTTTGTTTCAAAAAACCATCACTTCCATGGTTATTCACAATTCTAGCTAGACCAAAGTCAGCAAGGTAGGCCTGATAACCAGGACCTAGCAACACATTCATTGCTTTGACGTCTCCATGTAAAATAGGAGGCACACAATCATGATGCAAGTATGCAAGGGCATGTGCTACGCCTAATAGAACATCATATCTAGCATCCCAATCTGCTCCTCCTTTCCCTGCACCATGGAGGAGTGAGCTCAGGCTTCCATTAGGAAGGTAATCATAGAAGAGCAGCTTCAGGTTCTTGTTAGAACCCCAACCTAGAAGCCTCACAATGTTCTTGTGTCTGATTGAACCTAGCGTCTTGATCTCAGAATTGAATGCACCATTCTCTTCCGATGACCACATCTTCTTCACTGCTAGTGTTTCCCCATTTGGAATCGTCACTCTATATACAACTCCTGAGCTTCCTGTGCCTATCACATTGGATGATGTTAGATTCTTGACAATGTCATCGATAGAAAAGTCGAGCTTCTGATACAAAGTCATCTCCCAACTCTCATCTTCCATTAGCCTATGGCTAGCTATTCTAGTACGAATCAACACGTAGAGTGTTAGTAGTACTAGTACCACACTAGCACTAATGAGTATCGACATCACCAACTTCATTGCTGGTCTGGCATGGCCAGGTCCCATGCCATTTGGACCCACAACCCCACCAGAAATGTACAGACCACGGTTTGAAGCAAGGTCGCTAAGTGGAAGTTTTCGAAAGAAGGGTGTATTAGGCAATTCTCCTGAGAAGTCATTGAAGGATACATTGAGAGAGACAAGGTTTTGCAGGCTGGCAAGAACATTCAGGTCCCCAGATAACTTGTTGTGTGACAGATCAAGTATCCCCAGCTTGTTAAGACCAGAGAACTCTGATGGAATCTCTCCTGAAAACTGGTTGCAACTCAAGTTGAGAGAGATTTCCAGGGCGGGAATTTGCCCCAACTCCTTTGGAATCTCCCCAGAGAAATCATTGCTCCCGATGTCAAACAATATTAGCTTCCTGCATGACAATATCTCCCCTGGAATCCTGCCAGAAAGCTGATTCCTTCCCAAAAGGAGCTTTGTCAATTCTGTAAGTGAGCCAATGCTATGAGTCAGAGGACCTGCAAGCCTATTATCCGAAAGGTCCACAAACTGCAGGCTTGTAGGCAGAGTATCAGGCACAGAACCTATGAACCCATTTGCGTGTAGATCAAGAAACTCAAGGCTTTGACATCCAAACAAAGATGGAGGGATTCCTCCTACAAGACGGTTCTTGCTCATATCAACAAAATTCAAGCTCTTCATGTTTCCAATCTCCGATGGAATAGTACCTGAGAGCTTGTTGCCATTCAATCTCAACCTCCTCAAGGTGGTGCAGTTTCCTATATCAGGAGGTATGAATCCTGACAAATCATTGGAAAGCAGGAGCAACTTGGTGAGATTCCTCAAAGCAAAAATCTCTTTCGGTATTGTACCAAAGAGGTTGTTGTAAGATAGATCAAGAGCCTGAAGCTCCTGACACTTTGAAAGACTCCCTGGAAGGTTGCCTGTTATCTTATTCTGCCAGGCAAAGAAGAGAGTCAAGCTCTTCAAATTGCCAATAGCCTCGGGAATCTCTCCTGAAATCTTGTTGTTGTCGATTTCAAGGTGTGTCAAAGCTGTGCAGTTTGCTATTTCAACAGGTATGGTACCTGTCAACTGATTCACACTCAGCTGCAGTTCTTCAAGCTTCACAAGGTTTCCAAAACTTCGGGGTATGCCTCCTGTCAGGAGATTCGCGGACAAATCAAGGACTGCCACCTCTCTGCAGCTTCCAAGCTCTTCAGGAATTGCACCCACCAAGCTGTTCTGCCACAGGAGTAGATTTTGAAGCTTGGTCAGCTCCCCAATTCGCTTCGGGATAGGACCTGATAGGGAGTTCTGATACAAATACAGATTCTGCAACTCACTGCAGTCTCCAATCTCTTCAGGAATTAGCCCTGACAATAAAGATGTGTAAATAGCTATGGTTTGAATCTTCTTCAGCTTCCCAATTGATGAAGGCAGACTTCCTGAAATGCCGGTCTCTGCAAGGCCTAACATGACCAAGCTGGTGCAGTTTCCAATCTCCCAAGGCAGCTCTCCCTTCAGGTTCTGATTCCCTCCGGCTCTAAAAACCTGAAGCTTGCTCAATGCTCCAATACTTTTTGGTATCTCCCCACTGAGCTGGTTATCATAGAGTGTCAAAAAAGCAAGTCCTGACAGGTTTCCAATGCAAGCAGGAATTTCACCTTCAAGAAAGTTTGTGTTCAAATACAAACTCTCAAGCTTCCTCAGGTTGCAAACCTCCATTGGGATTTCACCTGAGAGAGAATTTCCACTTAGATCAATGAACTCGAGTTTGCGGTACTCTCCAAGCTCCTTTGGGATTGTTCTTGTAAGATTGGATGATGAGATGACAAGACTCTTCAAAAACCTGAAAGCCTGGAAATTTGAAGGCAATGGACCTTGTAAGTCCATTCCTTTCAAGCTTATCTCTATCACTTCTCCATTGGAGTTGCAATGAATCCCAACCCACTTGCACACACTTTGGTCCGCAGGATTCCATGTTTTCAACGCATCTGTGGAGCTGTTGAGACTCTTCTTCCATGCCAAAAGAGCCTGGCCTTGTTCATCTATGGAGTGACAAGTATAGAGGAGAAGAGAGTTTATACACAAGAACAAAATGAAGGAGGAGAAAAATATATTAGAAGAAAGCAAGAGATGCCTTAGAGTTGCAGGCATTGCAAAAGGTTAGAGATGAGAAGAGTTTGATGTGTTTTTGGGGATTGTAGAGGGAGGAACCCCATGTTTTGTTTATAGAAGAAAAGCAGAAGATCTGGATCCAAAGACACCAGCTTCTTTATTTTATTTTATTTTTAGTTTTATTAATAAATATTTGTTGTAGAAGAAGTAGTAGTTTTTATTAATTAGAAAATAAAATAAAAAATATGGTGGTGTAGATTGGTTTCTGATATTATTTATCTAAGTGGACTTTTTTGTTTATCATGTGGTTATGCTGTCACTTAACAAGCATAATTCTAGTAGAGCTGCAGAGATTAGTTACTGTATGTGCTATTTGAAAAGTTAGTGTAAGTGGTTATATACTATTTCATTTACTAATGTGTTGATCGTTAAACTCTCATAAAATAAATTTTATTAATTTTTGATTTGACAAATCTCAGTAATGATAAATACTCATTAGTTTAAAAGAAAAAAAAAAAATTTGACAACCTCATGAGAAATTTACTTCGAAAAATGTTTTTTACACATATTGATAAGTATACATAACAAACTTAATCACTTGAGCTATAACTGAATGTATCTCCTTACGTAGATGGTGGAAAATTCTCCATTTTACTCCACCCTTTTAAACAGTTTGATCAACTTGCTTGCTTCCACTTTTTTGGTCATTTTGATTAGTGGTCATAGTCAAGAGAATTATAAGTTGTCATAGTCAAAGAGATAATAAGATTGATTTTATTTTATCTCTTAAAAAAACTGTTTTTGTGAGGCTGATATGATTAAGCAACAAAAGCATTTCCAGAGAAAGTGATTAACAAAAATCACGAGTGATCTTGGCTTAATGAATCTCCCTTATCAAGATAGGATGTTTTGTTGTTAGATTGATGGGATTATCTCTCTCTCAATAGACAGTGATAGCTTAATGATCAAACCAACCAGACACAACAACCATTTTAAAACCTCTCTTGTGTTTTGTAAGATCAAGATATGATGAAAACGTCTTCTATCATAAGCCCAATGCCAGAGGTGGTCCATGAGTTTCTGTGGCCACAATTTTGTCAGCCAAAACCATGTGTTTATTACATTATATCTAGTGTTTGTACAACATTTTCAATCATTTATATAGCCTAGTTGCACAAAATTTTCTGTCATATATTTTCTGGGGTAACTTTGTTTTTTTTTTTTTTCTTGAGTTAGATTGAAGTTCAAAAACTTAGAGTTCAAATAAAAATTTATTAAATCATAAGTTGTTGATGTGGAATAAGTGCATACGTATATATATATATATATATAACAAACACAAATATAGTCACACGATAAGACTAGAATTAAAAGATTTTGAAAAATTTGTTGTCAATCTAAAAACTTAAGTTGATGGGGATAGAGCAAAGTGGAGAGTCAACGTGAGAATACATTAAATGCTCTAATTGTGTAATGTGTACAATGAATCAAAAAACAGAAAAAATTGGGAGAGAAAATGCAAATTTGAGACCTCCTAACTCTACTTAAAGACACTCCGAGCATGTAACATACACAATGAGCAAAAATTAGAAAATGAGTGGGATACAAATCCGAAACTTTATAATTATGCTCAATTTAAAAGTTTTAGTTTATAGGTAAAAACCTGTTATGTAATTGAGACACAAATAATAAACTATGGAGAAAAAAGAATAGTATAAAGGAATTATATTAGCCTCTTTCTCCTTCTTTGCTCTGTCAATTAACCCACATATTATATATTTAAATATGAGTCATATAATTAACAAAGTCTAAATTATAATATTTCATATAGCTAGAATTAGATAAGTTAATAAAGCTTGTGATATTATTTTAAGTCAATACCAAATGGTAATATTAGCTCATGGATTTTTTTATCCAATGACAGCAAATTCTGGTGAATTTTTGGGATCTGGATTGGTTATTCTGTGGAAGCAGAGTAGGTATAATTATTGGATAAAAAAACTGTAAAAAATAAATTTATTTCCTGGGAATCTGATCAAAGTGGTGAAGTGCATGTGAAAGTGAGGAATATGAGAGTACGAAAAAAAAGGAAAATTAAAATGCACTTAAAAAACTGCAAGTCTGGTCAGGCTGTCTGGTAGTCTTTGCTGTAAAGGCTTAAAAGAAACCAGAAAAAAAATTAACATTGGACTTGAGTGGAAGGGACAACATTAAACCAAACTTTAAGTTCTTAATTATTTCCTTTTAATCAACCCCATCAAAGTTAATGACATGCACTATACAAAATTAAATTATAGATAGTTCATTTAATATGTATCAGATGATGGGTTCATTTAATATATATCAGATGATGGGTCGTCTGATGTAGTGATCCCATATTGGCATAGCAATTTTTTTGCATTATTTGATCATAAATATGTTCAAATGTTAAAGTTTTTAGAAGTTTATCCATTGTATTAGTTGTCACAAGAGTTAAAAGTTTAAGCTAATAAGAATAGGTCTAATTATAATATTTAAAATTTGATATTGATATGTGATACGTCCCTTTACATATAATGTAAACAAATATTCACGCTTAAACTAATAGGAAATAATTTAACTATAATATTTAAAATTTGAGGTTGATGTATAATTTACTGTTTGTATTTGAGAAAATACAGAGTGAAATTTATGAAAACATTGTAAGTGCCAGTATAAATAATCTAGAATAGTGGATTTAAATGTTGTTATGAGATATCATATATTATAATTGCTGCACAATACTAAAATTGCAAACTAGTGCTTTTTACCGTTGTAATTATGCATGTATACATTGGAATTGAAACTTTTTTATACGTTAAAACTTTATATATTAGAATTGTGTCTTTCATACGGATAACAAATTTTCACTTTCAATTATATAGTGATTTACATCTCAAAATGATTTATAATTTTGGTTAGAGCAGTAAAATTTAAGTGATGGGGTTTTAAACACTGAAATTGTTGAGCAGCTTTAGAATTGTATACTTGTAGTTTCAAATATATATATATATATATATATTTGTATTTTACATACTAATACTCAATTTTCACCTTTCAATAAGGTACTGATTTTTGGTGTCAGAATATTTTGTAATTTTGGTTTGTAGAGCAACAAAACAAGGTTTGGTGAATTGGTGACACAGACCATTGAAGACAGGAGAATTTAATGAAAGAGTACTCTCTTTTATTTCTCTGCTCTACTGATGACGAAACTTGTTCAGTTTGACTGCAGATTCTTACCAAGAACCAAATCTTGAAATTAATGCATATTTTGATTTGGTATCAAACATTACAGTCACATTTGTACCCAAAAAGGGAAAAAAATTATAATCAGATGCGTTACAGTAAAAAAAAATTGACGTTCCTTTCGAAAAAAGGAAAAAAATTAAACTTTTCAAAGTATTTGGTACGATCATATTTTAACAAATTTTTTCTTTTGGGGAGATTGAGAATGGCAATAATTTTCTCTTCTTTTAACTATGTTTCTATCAATGTAACCGTGTAAGGACTTTTTATGTAAATTTTGGCCAGCATGGTTGATGTTCACATAGCCTTGTAGTAGATGCAAAAAGCTAATCTTACAAGAAAAATAGAAGGAAAAATATATTTGATGATGAAAAGAGAAGATCTAAGAGACCCAAAAAAGAAGAGCTAGTAATAAAATAAAATAAGTAAATACATGAAGACAGCAACAACATCAAAGGAAGAGACAAGGACCCCAATTCAAAGTAGAAGAAGAAAATTTTATATATAAAATCAGAAATGGTCTCTCCTTTAGCCCCACTTTTTATAGTAACTCTTTTGAGTGAATTTTGCTACTTGTAAAAAGGTTTTTGAATGTTGGCTTGGAAATAAGGGATGGATTTGTAAAAGTTGTGAAAATTTTGTGTGATTCAAGAATGAGATGATGTCATTTTTTTTTTATTAAAAATAAATTACCTATCAATGATCATAAATGGGTAGTTTAATTTCCAAATTTGTGATAGAAGTCTATTTTGCATTTGTAATAATTAAATCTTTCACTGTTTTAGGGCATGGTGTTGACATTGTAACTTACTCATTAATCTTAGCAAACTTTTCTAGTTGGTTGCCTTGTTCTCAACCTTCTTTTTTAGGCATATTTTTTAACGGCACTAAACTAAAAGCATCAAAAGTTCAAATTTTGTTTAAAACACTTAACCCCACTAGTGGTTAAAAGTAAAAGATAAAAAATAAGAATACATTGGTGGGTGTTTATAGATTTTGGTGATTTTAAATGAATTCATAATGTAAGAACAAACATGGACACTATAAATTAAACATAAAAACGTTTTTTACTACTATATTCCAAAACACATTTTTATTAATATAAAAAACAGTTTTCAAATATATTATAAGTTGGTAACCATCAATATATAAGAAACTCAAAATAGATCTAAATCACTATTATAAGTTATTAAACACCAATACATAAGAAACTCAAAGTGGATCTAAATCACAATAATGATTGTAGACTGTAGATCTTATCACATGGTCAATGGGATCTCATGCATGTTCATAACATTTTCAGGCTCTTTGCATCGACAAAAATGCTGAGAGATGGGAATCTCATGTACAATTGTCAAAGGATTGATTTGGTTTAGTGCCTAAAAAATATAAGAGAGGGCACATGACATGACCTAAATTGCTAGTCTTTTTTATAACACTAGTACAAAATAAACTGAAAATGGATAAAATATTGAACATAATTGGTGTTGGAAGGATAGGAGAAACTTATGTTTTAAGGTAATTAATTGGTTTATAAAAAGGTTTTGAAGAGCACAAAACATAGTTACCACTTACTAATGTCACCACAATCCCTAGTGGAGGCACCATTTTTTTTAGTGCTTTTGTTGTCAGTTTTTAGGTTTGTGGCATGAGAGTTTGCACGTGAGACAAGAGAAAGAGAATATGGGCATGTGGGGTTTTCTTGATTGTTTATTTATAAAGCCATATTGATGAGACTAAGTGAAAAGAATGTGGTAATAACTTATTAATACATCATAAAGGGCAAATTCATTTTCTTTCACTTTGAGTAACTGTTTTTGATAATGAATAAATAAACCCTCCACTTTTATATTGATAAAATCGTGAATTTGAATCACATTTTCTTTCTCAATCTTAAATTTATAATAGTTCGAAAAAAAATTTAATAATTATTAGATACAAACATCATGACTTATTAAGTTATATAAACCTAAAGCTCTTCCTGACCTGCTATACATGAAATTTAAATCTAATATTTTTCAGATTATCGTATACACCTCCTCATTCACCTTAATGGTAAAAGTCAAGTTCCATCAAGTGACTTTTATAAGTATAAATGAAGTGTATTCTCATTTTATTATGGTGATAAATATCTTCTTCTTATAAAAGTAAATGTGTAAGTGAATAAGTAATAATTAATCTCAACAAATTCTGATAAACTTTCACTTTGTTTGATCTTAACATTAAGAAAATATACCTTATTAATACAGTTAGTTAGTACTTACAATCTTAATATGTATTTTATTTAATAAAATCGAAACATATGATATTGATATGAATAAGTACTACTAAGGTTAACCCTTACCAATGACTAGCTCCTTTGTACAAAAGACTTCTTATAAATTCAAAAAGGTTGGTTTAATACATATTAACAATCACCTTTACAAAGAAGATTTATGAGTTTCGACAGAAAAGTTATCTAACAAATTTTAGAACAATAAAGAAAAAAAAAGTATGAAAACGTGTTCACACAAGCAGAGAAATAAAGTGAGAAAATACATACTATTTAGCTATTATTAGTGGAATTGCAGAAAGGAGATGGATAGATGTGTGGTGGAGCCAAAGAATGGTCTACAAATTGTACCATCAGAAGTCACTTTTGTTTTGTTGGTACTTGACCACACGTGCTACATTATGGTGTCACTTTGGATTGACATATATGTGCATTGAATTTTACACATATTTTAATCCTCTAATCAAGCACTAAAATCTCCAATAATGCATCCCAAATATGATTTGTCACTGCCCAAATCTAAACCCACTTTCTTTATGTATAATTCCGTGTTCTCTAGGGTCCTCATGAGACCCCATGGAAATTGAATTTCCATTCAATTATTATATGAAGCGATCATATTATGTTTCATTTTTATTATATTTCTTGACTTGATCTGAATCTTGACATGACTGGAATGATAAGGAAAAAAGATTCTAATCCATCTTGATATTTTTTTCGATATAAATTTTGCTAGGTTTTATGATTTTAAAGGTTTCGAAATAGTACTAGATTTATAAGATAGTGTGTTTGAATGTATATTTTCATGATCATGAAGTCATCCATGTTTGATGCTTCTTTGATGTGGCCGGCTGACATTGGGAGATTCTTGTCAAACTTTTTTTTTTTTTTCAATTCAATCCAATCATTTTATAAAATTTGAATTCTTATTAGTAGAAATTATTGATTTAATTATGAATTTGAGTGGTGATTAGTGTTACACACTGTTCATTTTGTCATCATTGTTGACTCTTTAAATTCAAATTAATTATTTTTTTCAATTATACGTTACAAATGAGGAAGCCAAAATACATATGTTGATATATATAATTAAACGAAACATCAAATGTATACAAAAACAATTATATAAGTCTTTTAAATTTGGAGCAAACTTCTTTCAATCTTAAAATCAAAAGGAAAACAAAGAAAGAAAAAAGAAAAATATTTGATTCCCATGCATATATAATATCATATCATAACATGTTTACCGTTCAACGATATGATTCTTCATTTTTTTTTTCTCTTTTTTAAAATTGATCCAATCGGTACCAAACTAGTTCACTTTAAACATCATCAATATGATTATTGGAGCATTATTTTGGCTTTCCCTTTTGTTTTGGCTATAAACTATAGTATTTGTCTGTTTCATTAGGGCATTTGCACATTCTTGAAACTCTCACTTTGCCACTTTTGCATTTTATTAGGGAAGAAGATGACCTATTGCTCTCAATAATGTTGTATTAAAAATGAAGGGTTTGTCATGTATAGGCTCAATAAAGGTCAAATCATTGCCCCCTAATCAAATTAGTTGTCCTAATCTTTCCTTAAATTCAGGATTTGGGTTCCCAAAACACAGCCTTTTTTTAGTCTTTCTTTTATTTATATATACAATGTAACTTGTAAGAGTGACACTGGGTATTAAAAATTTATAAAGAAGTGGAAAAGCCTTTGGACTGAGCTTATTAAAATCCAAATCTTTAACTAAAGCGCAGAACATGTCACAATTTTAATTGATCTCCACAGTCAAACTTTGTGTGCTTAGGCCCATTTTTGGCCCTTTCAAATTTCTTAGTCAGGGTGACTCATTCTCCCTTTGTTTGCAGTCATTATCAAGTCAAAGTTCCCTATTTTCAACCTCACCTGGACCCCAAATATTAATCAAACTGCTATCAATTAAATTTGTTCTTTTGTAAGTGACTCTTTTATGTTAAGGGTCGGCATTACACAACCAAAGGTTATTATTAATGAGTAATCTTACTTAACCAATAAGATAATCAAACTTGTATGACAATACAACCAAGAATTGTTATTGATGAATAACCTTACTCAACTAGTAAAGTAACCAAACACGTATGCCATGTGTAGCATTCCTAATATAACTTATGTGAGCAAAATTTGATCGTTCTTGTTATAGGTTTTATCATTCAGGTTAGAGTTATGATAGGTTTTGTGACATGATCAAGAGTCATCAAAACTCTTATACAAACGAAAAAGACTTTGTGCATATAATTTATTTAAGGAATCGTATACTGAAAAAAGAACTAATGAAAAGATTAACAAAACGACAACTCAAAACAAATGAATGATATTGATCAGATAATTCCTATTGCCTTCAATAAATAAAGCCGAGATTGGGTCAAAACAATCAAAGTTTGGGCCTCAGAAGAGTCCATAAATTTTGTTGAGCCCAAAATGCTTGCGGGTCAAAATAATATCAATTGCATATTTGCACATACTTCGAAAATCAAAAGGATTTGCAATAAGTTTAGTTTGGATTGTTTGACTGGTTTAGTTATTGACACAACCATAAGATATAACTTTTAAAAAACAAATTTGTTTAGCTGACTAGACTGATCGCACAGGTAACATTTTTAGCCCAAAAAATTAAAAACACAATCTATTTGAAGAGAAAAAAAAAAAACTTTTTGCTTCTGACTCAAATAAAAAATATATATGTATGAAAAAAAAATGAACCTTCAAATATACGAAACACCACTGTCCAATATAACTTAATGATAAAAAATGTTCACTCAATCTGGTAATAGCTGAGTTTAAATTGCCCCCATTAGAGGTATCTTAAAAAACACATATCCTGAAAAAGAGTGCATCTTCACCAAGCATATGAGATTTCTTCATTTATACACCTTTACCTAGATTATATTATTTCTGCAACCATACTGATTCAGTAGATGCCAATCTTGCATACTCTAAAACTTTCAGAACCATATCATTGAGAAGAAGAAAATATAAGAGGACAAAAGACCAAAAATTGTGAGAATTTTAGCTGCAAATTGATCCGAATTTCATGATGAGTAAAATGAAACATTGTGTTAACTCGTTTACACAAAACTATAAGAGATGTACAAGGAGCAAACGAAACTATAAGAGATGTACAAGGAGCAAACGAAGTATAACGGGGAGGCTAAGGTCACCTCCCGAAGCATCTCATTACAGAAGAGGTAAGTGCGGAGGAGAGGAATTTCATCCCTGCTGATCCACCAGGGAAGTAGGAAATGGCGTAGTATGCAAGCGAGAGAACCTGAAAATTCGACAAAGTTAGTATTTCAACATCAGATATATGCATTGATGACTTCTTCCAATATATAATAAATTCCTCAGTACATTCCAAATCTATTGCTTGTTGTGTAATGAAACTTTATAGTGGTGCATAAATGAAGACAGAAGAGCAAGAGTTACCAAGCAAAAGAGTATGATGGTAGCATATGACATTTTATACCTGTATCACAGAGAAGAGCACAGAAAGAATGTAGCTGTGAAGCACCATGGAAACGTATATGGTGCCGATCATACTGCCTATGAATCCCAATGTAAATGGAAGTCTCTGGATGAATAGTGGGATGAAGAGAAAGCATTAGAAATGTAAAGTTAATTTAAGTACATGCTTATCTTTCTCACTTCAGAAAAACTTAATTGTGTAAAATGAAATGTATCTGCAAATATTATAAAGATACCTCCTTAGATGACATGTGAGCAAACTGATTCCGTGGACCTCTAAGAGCAAAAAATGACCCAATTATAAAGCCACATCCAAGGGTAAAGCAGATTGCAAATTTCTGGGGCATTAGGACCATGACTGGGAGGAACATGGTAAATGCAAGGAAAACAAAGAACACCCCGGTTGCCAGAAGTAAACCGAAATACATAAGTGCTTTTCCAGAAGGGATGGTACTAGTGGCAGATTGTAAGTTCCCGGGTAGATCTCTTACTCCTTTAGAAACCCTGATATAGAATAAAACCAACCGGAAATTGTATGACTAGGAAACAACAAATTTCTATGAGTATCTACATAATCATGTTTCATTTTAGAAGCACAATTTGATGTAATTTTTTAATTCAAAAGTTGGCCACAAATTGTCTCCCACCAGTAGCCAGATCACACGAATTTCAGGATTTTGATGCGTAAAAGTTTTCATCCATCAGCTACAACTTTAAGGACATTAAAAGTTGCTGTTTAGCAATGTTTGTTAAGCAGAAATGTAACAACACAACTCTTCCAAAATCATAAAGTACATATATTCAGCATACCGCACTTTGGAAGGAAAAAAGAATACTGCAAAACTCAAGTGGTACTGAGAATAACGAAGGGAGCAACAACAACCACACACACCCTTAACAATGAAAAAAGTACTAAAAGTTCTAGAACATTTCTATTATAGGTCTCAATTTTCGATTGATAAAAAAAATAGTAGGATTCAAGGATAGTAGAATACTATCCCTACATTTAAGAGCTGGCATATCTTTTAGAACAAAGAACAACCTTGACCAAAGTCCTCAAAACTTCATTACTTTATCCAAATTCAACACAAACTCCATCTATTTATGAACAAATAAAGATAGAAATCCCTTCAATCCTGTAAATAAACTAACACACTTTTCTTAGTTGCAGCAGATCCACATTCAGTTATACTCAGTAAATAACCAAAGAGACCTCTATGAAAATTCTATTATAAGAAACTAATACATTTATTCAATAAAACACCTCGTTAATCTATTCCATCCGATGCAATGTTCTAGTAAACAAGTTCACTAGAAGATTCACTTAACAAAATATACAACACTAACACACCAAATCAAGCAACTATCAAGTTTCGCAGTCAAATATATAAGCACAAGCTTCCATGGTTCGATCACCAACATACATCAACTCAAATATACATACAATTCTCAAATTCGAATAAGAACATAACCGAACCAAAATCACCATTCCACAAGACTCCATTATCTCCCACACAAAATCAACCCCCCACCATACAAATCGAATTCCTCAACATTTTGCATACAATGATCAATGATGATACAGCAATGTAACCACAAATACATACAGTCCAATTCAAAACCCCATCTCAAGAAAACACAGAACACAACAAAACAAACTCCACAAAAACACAAAACACTACACAACACAAATCAAACCACTCACCAAACAATACAAATACAAAAAAACATAAAAATCCAAACTTTATACCTCAATGACGCATAAAACAAAAATCCCACTTCCAAATCACCCTAAACATCACAAATTCGAATCTTTCAATAAAAAAAAATCAACCCCAACAACAACAGATAAAAAAAAAAAAACCGATACTTACACATCAAAGGTGCCAGTTACAGTGTCATTAGCAGACCTGACAGCTGCTTCCAGATCGAACCCGAAAGCCGAGCCGGACCCATCTTCAGTGTCTCTTGTAGCAGCGTACGAGTTCCAGTCTGCCACCAAAGACGACGACGACGACGTCGTTTTTTGATCTTCACTGGTTGCTCCTCCTCCACCCAGTGAAAACCACGCTTGTGCCATTCAAGTTTTGAATTTTTTCTTTTTCTTTTTACAGGATTGGGTTCAATTTCTAAGAAAAAAATACACAGTTGGAGTAATTTTGATTTGGTCGATTTGATTCGATTTCAAGGTTTCTCCTCTAGTTTGGTAGCGGATTGATTGCTTTGGTGGGTTTGGTGTGTGTTGATTGGGTGGAGAGTGAAAACGGTGTCGTTTTTAGGTGTCAACTATGGATGAAATGGTTAATTAATTTTATTTTTATTTTTTTAATTAATTCATTTTAGTGTCAAATGTTTCACACATCGGTGGAGTTTATAAGATTATTAATAATTTCACAATATTCATTTTGAAAAAGGATCCTCTACTATCATTTTTTTAACTAATCTTATAATACATCAATATTTAAAAAAATGAATGATCAAGATTGTTAAATTTTTTCATTTTCATACATCATTTAAACTTAAATTTCTCTTATAAAAAAATTAGCATCATATCAACATTGACCGATAATTCTTGTTTTGTGCATTTTTTACTGAGTAAACATTTTCTATTAATATTGATATAATGTTAATCTTTTTATGGAAAAAGTTTAAGATATAACAATCTTGATCATCCATTACTTTTTATATTGCCAATATATTATCAAAAACTTAGTTAAAAAAAATAATGGTAGAAAATTTTTGCTTTATTTGTCTACCTTACTGATTGGATATATTTTCAGTCATTAAGATATTGTTGTCTTTTATTTATTAAAATAGATATTAGATTGTGCAAGTAATATTTGACTATGGTAACTTTCAATAACTCTATGATATATTCATTATTAGCTTTAAAATAAAATAGAAAAAATTTTAATTTAGTAATTGACTTTTAACAAAATATTATTTTTTTATAAACGTTTACATTTCGAATTTTCATTATCCCTAATGTTTCGAAAATATATTAATTTAATCATTCTATTAGTCAAATATTAGTCAACCTTAATAAAAATATGATTACTTTGATCATTTTAGTCAAATGTGATGTTTTCTATTTTGAAAATCTATATTTTTTGAGTTAAACCGAACCGAATTATGACCATTCCTATTTTTGACTATGTCACCATGACTCAAGCAACCCAAGTGTGGCTGTTTAACTTATGCTGGACCACATTGGGCCATCAGATAAAAGGTGCTGTTTCGAATTAAATTGGGCCTCAGTTTATATTGGGCATCTTAGAGGAGTCCAGTCCACTTTTTGAGAACAAATGAAAGACAATCGAATTGCCGTGGAAGTAAATATCGATTTTTATGTTGAAACATCGAAAATTTTTAGGCACGTATTGATCATCTCAAAATATGAAATATATTGAAGATATATCAAATATCATATGCACTTTTACTTCCTTGCGTATACAATAGTTATGGTTACAAAAGAAAATTATAGGAAACCTCTATTCTATATTATGGTGGATTTAGTTTTTCTCTTTTTTGACATACAATACCTCCTAACATCAGGTTAAATATCTATTGAGACTTATAGATATCTCGATTGAGCGTGTAATCCCAAAAATCGACTCAATAGGGAAACATTACCCACTATTTTAGTGGGAAAATTGTCACTATACTGAGTGACAGGGGATGAGCAATTTTGAACCTGGGCACACTTAAAAGAACCGAGAAGCGTGCCAGTATGGGTGCCTTCACTGAGGCATCTATGGTGGGCGTAGTTATTTACACACACCATGCGAATATACAGTATTTACCCTTTTGAGAAAGTTGGTGATTCTATCAAACTCTTGACGTACTTTAATCCATACATTTCAATTTTAACATAAATAAATTAATCAAAAAAATCAGGCGCCAAAAGGCATCCAAAGACCAATCCATATCCAGTATAAAACCAGAACCGTCGATAGTAAAAGCTGTAGGGACACAAAGACAAGACCAATCCACTGGCAAACGTGTCCCCTCCCAGTTATGAACGCACCCCGCAATATGCTTGCCAGGTAAACCTGCAATTCATCTATGCATATAACACGAAAACCGCACTAACTCGGTTTCAGAAAAAAAAAAAAGGGAAAACCGCACTAACCCTTGTGCGCATCAACTTATCTTGCAAAATAAAAATAAAAAATAAAAAAATTCAAGATTGGTCTTATACATAAAAGAACTATAGGTATCCTTCACTTTTTGAGCCTCAAAACCAAATAATATATGCACATCATCTATTACTACGTACACCCAGTTATACAACCTTTTTAAAACTTAAATGGATTTTTTTTTGGGTTTTTTCTGAGATAGAGACCAACTCCTCAAACATTAGGAGAGAGTTACCCGTACCTTTATACATACACACAGATGATGAGATTTATTTGAGATTCAAAAACCTCCTACTTGAAGTAGCAGGTATTGATTAAATCACTAAGCCACTCCACTTGGAGTCATATGGATGATTTTTTTTTTTCATTCTTTATACAAGAAGTTCTTATCTCTTATTTATGAACCTGAAACCAAAAACAAAGAAAGCAACACCACAAAAGATGGCGGATTATCATAATGGCAGCCATGGAGAGCAGCTCACTGCCTTCACGAGGAAATCGGTGCTCTGTGCGTCGGTGGCGGTGGGGGTCCTTTGTTTGGGATGATATATGGGGTTCAGCTCCCTAGCAACTCTAAAACTCCTCCTCCTATGCTCTCCTCTCTTGTTCATATTCAGTCCTCTTTTACTCTTTGCTGCTCTTGTGTTTGTTGGGGCCTTTGCCGGGTTCGGCGTGGCAAGGGTCATGGCGGTTGGAGGTGTTTCAACGATTGCATGGAGTTTTAGGGAGGTGCTAGGAGGGCATTTAGGGTTAGGGTTTGGTTTTGGTGGTGGTGAGAGGTTTTTGAAGGAGGAAGAGAGAGATTTTGGAGGGTATTTGCATGAAAGGTGCAAGAAAACCTGCCTCAACAACATGAGGAAAGTAGGTTAATTGAAATTCAGTAGATTAAATTAATACAATTATATACAAATACAATACAAGTATGCTTGTAATAATTCATGTTTTTATATATTTTTTTCATTTCACTATTACGTACAAGTTTGATTTGAGAGGTGAGAGAGATAATCCGAATTCATGATTATGTTAATAGTAATGTGTATGAGAAATTAATCACAACTCACCAGACAATTTCACCGATTTTATTTTGTGATAGTAGAAATGTTCTTCTTTCATAGATGAGGAATAAATATTTCTTAGTCACTGCTTTTGTGTATGTATGCATTTTCAATTTTATCATTTATATATAGTTTGTCCTTGGCAAATTTACTAGAGATGCAGATACATCTGATTTACATTTGTTTATTGTTTTTAACAATGTTATGATTCATGTCAGCTAAAATTTAATAGGGGTGTCAACTGAACTGGTCGGATTGGACTTAAAGTTTTAAGGTCCAGTTGGGCTGTATGGATGGTCCGATATGAAATACTCAAAATTTGAACGTTTTAAGTAGATATGTTTCAATATATATTTTTTTTAATTACCCATAAATTCTATTAAAATGATAACCAAGCCAAAAAAATAAAAATAAAATTTATTTAGGGATTAAAAATAAAAACTCTTTTGACCTACTTTTACAATACTATGTGAAACTTGAATTTTGTTATGAACATAGAGATGCCGTAAAGCACTAAGACCTCGTTTGTTAGCCTAAATTGGACTAGGTTTGAATTAATTTTTATCCAAACTCATGTTTGGTCTAGTCAAATAAGGCTTCACAAAAATATCCTTTCGCTATTTTATCTCATCAAGCAATGAGAAGTTAAACCCGTTAAATAGACTAGTTAACTATCATATTTCTTCACTGACCTCTCATTTCTCACCTAGACCACTCTCATCTCTCATCTCCTTTCTCAACTTTAGTCTCAATTTGGATTGGCGGATGAGGGCGATGTTGTAAGGGTTGAGGCATTTGCTAAAGATGGTGTTGATGGTTTTGAGAATTTTGGGGCGTGGGTTTTGGATGGGTTTGAGGGAGACAGTGGTGGTGGCCACAGAAGTGAGGAGTGATGGAGGGATGACAAAAAGGGTTCGATGTGGAAATGAGAAGAGGTGGAGGATGAGTTTGCTAGGACGACCTCTTCTGGGGTGGCAAAGGAAAGGAAGCCGAGGGTGATGAGAGAGGGAGGAGGGTGGTGGTGGCGGAGGAGGTAAGCTTCTGTAACTTTTCTTGTATATTTAAAATAGTGGAAAGGTAAAATAATCTAGTATCTACACAATTTCTAGACAGTCTTTGAAAATATTTTTAAAAATTATATTTGTACCCATTATTTTTAATTATATCATACATTTCATCAGTCATAATATAACATTTAAATTAGTTTAATCCAATTTCATCTTGTCAAATCCTATCCAATCTTATATATATAATCCAATTCTATTCCGTCCATTTAATAGGGCCAAAATGAAGGGGAGAAATGTAGTAACTCAACTACTTGGATAAATTTTGCATACTAACTCGTTAAACGAAAAGGAGACATGTATCAACCTAACTACTTGGATTCAGTTTTGATGTATTAGCAACTTCTATGATTTTAAATCAAATCAATATGTGTTCACTGGAACCTTTATTACTTTAAAACTATGAATTTTATATTAATTCTAATTATGTCTACTTCTGTCCATAAATAGTCAAATAATTAGACAAAGATGCATGTTTTGGCCATAGAAAAATCATATAAAACTGCAAGCCAAAGAAACATATAATATCACAATACGCACCGTCCAGGAGAATCTAACAAATAAAATACTTTTATTTATTTTTTATTGTAATAGTGATTCCTAACGTTTTTTATTATTTTTATTTTTATTATTATTATTTTTTAATGAAGTGTATTTCATTTACCCATAAACCAAAGGAACGCAGCTATACACAGGTTAATTACAGACGGTAGATTATCAAAATTTGCTGCATTTCTTTAGGAAAACTGGTATCCAGATCAGATCAATTTGGAGTTACAAGATAACATAGTTCGGTAACTACTACATACTTTACAATACACGAAAAACGACTTCCCATTATTTTTATTTGTTTATTTACTTATAGAAAGAAAAATATGTTCTAAATCTATCGAACAGTAAGGATTTTCTGTCAATTTCTTATTTGCGTTAAACTTTTTATGAGAGGAGTTTAAATTTGAATGATGTATGAAAAAAAAAAAAAATGAAACAATTTTATCAATCTAATAGTTTTTATACTAATGTATCATTAAATTAATAAAAAAACTTAATAAAAATGAAAATGACACAGAATTTTGTTCAATTTGCCGAGACTTTTAAGATTAATCATTTATTTTTTTATTAAAAAAAGACTAATCACTTATTTAACTCTTTTAATATTTACTCTCAAGATCATAAACAACTACTCTTACAGCCAAAAAACTATATATATATATATATTAAGACAAAATTTATGTCTATATAATTAAAAGTATACATATTTTAATTTTGTTAAAATGGGTACATGTACATCCATATTAGAGAACAATATGTAATTAATGCTTATTCATAAATAAGATGACAGCATACAATTAAAAATAAAATACAGTAGACCTATATGACTTTTATTAAAATAAGAATCAAAACAAAATAACGTTGATCATATACATGTCCTTTGCACCCTTACCATATTAATCAAAGGAAAAACAGGACACACATTCATCGGGAATAAAAATAAAAGGGAATAAATTTTATTGAAAATGAAATTTGATCCCTTTTCTTAGTGGCATCCGAATCAACTAATTTTCCATCCAAAAAAGAAAAAGTTTAATTCCTAAGTTTTGTGCACTATTCATTTAATTTTATTCCCAACACAAATACAATTATAAATCATACATAAATTAAATTTCATAAAAAGTAATTTTTTTTTATTATGATGCTAAAATTAACGTGAACTTTAGAAAAGGACATCTAATTATTAAAATATTTTTTTATCACCATTAATTATTGCAAACTATAATTTATAAATAAATGATATAGTTCACTAACAAAGTACCACAAATGAGCACAATCCTAGTATTTTATCGATGAACTATAATTCAGAATACTTTATAGTACAAAAAAAAAAAAAAAAAACTCATTTCAATAATTCAATAATAGTTAGGGATAGTTTACTTTTATCATTTTTTACTAATCAATCTGAATTGCACTTGTTAAATGATTTTTATTTATTTTCTTAAGTGATCAGATCACTTAAAATCGCGCAAAAAGATTACTGAAAGCAAAAGGTTACAATTTCTTATTTTTAATTGAATGTCAAATCATTTAACGATTTTTTAAATATATTAATTTAAATCTATCATTTGTAAATAAATATAATTCTAAATTTATCATAATTTTATATTATATAGATTCCTTTTAATATTAATGTTATTTTTATTTAAATACATAACAATGGCAATTCAACTCATAATCATTTTTTTTATTTAAATATATAAATTTAATTTATTTAACTATAACAATTATTGATTTATATGTAATTTAAAAAATATTTTACTATAGTAATTACTTATATCTTAATAATGAATAAAAATATTATTAATATATATTTAAAAGTGTTTTTAGTATATGTTAAATAATTTGTTATAATTATCTGTATTATATTAAATGAAGTTACATAATAATTAAATAGTAAAAAAATATAAATATTAAATTATTAATTTTCGAATAATTTTAATTTTAAAAAATAAATATGATTATTATATATTTAAAAATAAGAAAAAAAAAGAAATATATAATTCAGATTTCATATTATAATCATAATTTAATCTTCAATTTTCAATAATATTATTCAGTCTTCGGATAAAAAATCAAATCACTCCTTAAAATTGTTTCAAAATTAAATAATTATTCATTATACAAATATCTTGATCCTTTTTTCGTCTTAACTATTGGATTCTCATATTTGTTTGTAGTAAAATTGGATCCCCGAGTGTACGGATCTGTTTACAATTCAAAAGCTTCACTTAAGGCATCACATTAAGACCAAAGACTTTCTTTTAGTTCAGGAAACTGCCTGGAAGATGACTTTGATAGACCAACAATAAATAAAAATAAATACAATTTGAAAAAAAAAAAAAAAAAAAAATCAAAGACTTGCGAATTATTGGATCTGACAACACACATTGTAACACAAAAGGACATGTCAGTGCATGTAAAAATCTAATCATAGTAAAGTCTTATTTGAACCTAAAAACCGACGCAGAAGACGGAGAATTCCATGTCCTACACAAGTATCTAGACCACCCTTCATTTTTGTACGGTCATTTTCAACTTTTGTATTTGTGTCTACCAACTTGGATATTTTTATCATTTTTTTTGGGTTTGTGGGAGGACCCTGTTCCTGTTTTGTCAAGGTGAGTTCTTTTTTAGATCTGATTCATGTAACTGTTGTTTATGATGTTGTTTGTTGTGCCTAGATGTGCAAGGTCGTGTCTTTTGTTTGTTTATAGTGCAAGATCTGATTTTTATGGTTGGTAGATGTGTGTTTTTGTTGACTGTTGGTGGGATATTTGTGGTTTTGGATTTGGTTTGGAGGTGGGTTTTTCATTTTTTATTTATTTATTTTTTTGTGAATTTTTTTATTTGGTTGAGGAGGTTTTTAGGAGTACCCAGATTTGGATTTGATAGGAAAAATCAGTTTTTTTTTTTTCTTTGTGATGAATGGGTGGTGTTATAGGGTTTTGATGAAGGGTTTGATTTGAAAGATTTGATTTTGAAGTGGTTTTTTGTGGCTGCTGCTGCTGCTGATGATGATGTGTTTAATAAGTTCTGGTTTTGAAATTTGTAGGGCATTGTTTTGTTGATGTTGAGGGAATTGTATGGTGAGTCTAAATTGCGTTGATGGATGCTGAAAAGTTATCTTGGTTATAGTATAAGAAAAGATGGAAGCCAAGTTACGATTGGAGGGAATTCAATCCAATCTTGAAGTAAGTTCGTTGATTACTCTTTATTTGGTTTTTCTTTTAAGGTAATAATGTTAAATGGTTGTGATTGAATAGGCTAGGTAGTGTTCTTTTGCGTAATAGATGTTTATTATTGTAGATGGGACCGATAGATGTTAGATCGATGAATGAGTTCGAGGATGAGAGTCTTTTTACTCCTGAAATGGAATCGCAGAAGACACAAAATGTTCGATCACTTGAAAATGGATCTATTTCTGGGGGCTTGCCACCATGTGGTAATAAAATGATACCGAATAGTGTGTATAGGAGCATAAAGACTGTGGTTTTTTCAAATAAACTTAACTTGCTTATGCCATTTGGGCCTCTTGCAATCATGGTTCATAATTTGACTGGGAACAAGGTGAGATCAGATGTCTAGATTCACTCTTTGATTGTTCGCACATTGCTGCTTAATTATGTTTTGATTAATTTTGTTGAGGTGGATCGCAGGGGTGGGTCTTCTTTCTGAGCTTGTTGGGAATTACGCCTTTGGCAGAGCGTTTAGGCTATGCTACAGAGTAAGGATTCATGTTTCTGTCACTTCTTTATTGTGTGATGTCATTGTTTGTTTAGCTATTAATATGGTGTACCCGTTGTTTTGATACAGGCAACTGGCTTTTTACACCGGGGATACAGGTATATTTTGATCAAAACTTAATATTTTGACCATTTTCGTTTTCAAAGTTGCTGAAGAGTATATACCATGCTTGTTAGTTATTCATCTACAGTGCTTGCCATTTGCCCCTTCGTATTTTCTGTTGGGAGAACTTAAGAGAGTTGTAACTTTGCTATCTCTTCTCTTTGCAATCCAATGCGAAGAGTGAGAGTTTTTGCTTTTAATAACGGCGGGAGGTCTTCAGATTTATCTCCTTTTCAGTCGTATTGTAAATAGAACTTTGATAATCAATATGTAGCTTAAAGTGTTATGAAGAGGATTAGTCTTTTCATTGCGTTTCTTCATTTTATAGGACTACTATATTTTCTCGCATATATTATTGGTTTGTCGCAAAGAATTGACATTCAGTAGTTTTTTATTTTTTGTACTTACTTTTCCTTGCTGTACTCCTTGAACTTATGATATTCATTGTTTAGTAATTTAATGCATCCTTCAATAACGTCTTTTTCTGATATCATATATAATATACCAGCTGGACGCCGATATTAGTATCTTTACTGGTGAAACTTCTAAGTGTTTTGCCGGTCTAATATTTGTCACTTTTTTATTTTTAATCTGTAACACCTACCATAATGAAATTTGCAGTTGGGGGCCTTTTAAATGCTACGTTTGGAAATGCAACAGAGCTAATTATATCTATTTACGCGCTGAAAAGTGGTATGATACGTGTCGTTCAGCTTTCATTATTAGGCTCAATTTTGTCAAATATGCTATTGGTGCTTGGATGTGCTTTCTTTTGTGGCGGGCTTGTCTTCCACAAAAAGGAACAGCAGTTTAACAAGGTAGATACACAAGCATCTTACTCTGATGTTTGTTTGGTCCGTTTATTTCGACTATTTGAATGCTATTGCTGAGCCAAGTAATCATGCAGGCAACTGCTGTTGTGAGCTCAGGACTGTTGTTGATGGCAGTCATGGGCCTACTCTTTCCAGCCGTTCTTCACTATACGCACACCGAAGTGCATTTTGGAAAGTCGGAATTGGCTCTTTCAAGATTTAGCAGTTGTATTATGCTAATTGCATATGCTGCATATCTTGTGTTCCAATTAAAGAGTCAAACAGATCTTTATGTCCCCTTGAGTGAGGTTGGTTGCCTTCTTTAACTAATCAAGTGTGTACTAAATTTTACTGCTTTTTTATGAAAAATATAATGGTATGATAATTGGTTTGAATTTAGGAAGAGAATCATAGTGGGGATGGAGATAATGACAACGATGATGGTGATGATGATGAAGCTCCAGAGATCTCCAAATGGGAATCCGTTATTTGGCTTTCAATAATGACGGCTTGGATCTCCTTCCTGTCAGAATATCTAGTCGGTGCCATAAAGGTACTCTTTGCTTTGCACTTTTCCTGTTTTTGAAATTGATCTTTTAAGGTCATACCTTTTGTCCTTTTCTTTCCCACCACATTATTATGTGTGTTTCCTTCATTACCATTTACGCAAGCAATTTTGGCACTGTAGTATCATAATTACGTGTTTGCAAGAGTATCCATGATAAGATTTTTTTGGACGGATGCTTGTTTTGTAGGGAGCGTCGGTTGCATGGGACATACCAATTTCATTTATTAGTGTTATCTTGCTTCCAATTGTAGGGAATGCTGCAGAACATGCAAGTTCTATTATGTTTGCGATGAAAGACAAGCTTGTGAGCGTTTTTCCCTACTCTGTTCTCTCTAATATTGTGATACTATTACCAAACCTTTGAATGATACAAATTTTTTCGTAGGACTTATCGTTGGGAGTGGCAATCGGCTCATCAACACAAATATCTATGTTTGGGGTAAGTGTGTAAATAGAATGCCCCCTTTTGGTATATTTATTGCATTATGTTCTTCCCAGGATAAGGAATTGCATACTTTCCAATTTTAATCTCATTGGCATTAAGTTTCCTAGGAAGTTTGTTGCTCGTTGAGTGATTTTTTCGATTAGTTTTTTGTTC
This sequence comes from Dimocarpus longan, assembly GCA_022984855.1. Classification (NCBI taxonomy): domain Eukaryota; kingdom Viridiplantae; phylum Streptophyta; class Magnoliopsida; order Sapindales; family Sapindaceae; genus Dimocarpus; species Dimocarpus longan. The sequence continues at coordinate 24,694,546 of CM041014.1, forward strand.
TTGATTTTGATTATTGTTTTGGTGGACCTATAGTTATCAAAGGCATGCCTAGGCGCATGGCGGCGCGAGGCACATGAACGGTGCCTCACATTACCGGAGGCGACACAGGTTCGATCAGGCGCTCGCCTCACCCGCCTAGGCGCGGAGGTGCAAGTCGGGCGCCTTGCGAAACCTTAGGAGTTTAAAAGGGTCAGTGTCAGGTCAAAGGGCCAAACCAGTGTTTTGCGCCCGATCTTTAACCTTTCTCTTCTCCTCTCATCTCTCCTCTCATCTTGTTGCCCAAACCACTTTGCCAGCAATTGGAAAAGCCCGCCAGCGGCAGGAAATTGCCTTTCAGCCACCAAAATCATACTTTTGAAGCTGTGCAGCCACCGATCTACTCACGCCGGTGTTCCAGCAGTTGAAAAACGGGCATTCCAGGTGCCGGTAATGGTTGCTTGGCTGCTGTGGGATTAGGGTTGAAAAATGGGGGGCGATGGCCGCGGCTGGTGTGTGGAGATTAGGGTTTAGTTTACAACTATTGTAAACTTAAATATATATTTAGAAAAAATTGTAAATGGGTCCCTAATTTTTGATAAAATATCTAATCAAATCCTTTGATATGAAAAATATATAAAAAAATCCCTACAATTTTATATACATATATACAAAAAAACCCTAACTTTATGATTTTATAATATTTTAAGTCTTTTTTATAAAAGTTGCGCCTTGCGTTTGAAAGGCATGCCTCGCCTCGTGCACCTTTTGCCATTTAGAAGTATGGTTGGACCTCTAGTTTATGTTTGTATCTAATTTCTTTATTGTGAAATATAGTCTTTGTTTCCTATAAAAAAAAATATATATATATAGTTTCCTAGGAGAAAGATCTAAAACAATTCAATTGCCCCCTTTTGTTTTTTCTGTGCTGTTTTTCAGATGAGTTACCAATGATTAGTTATATGTTAGTACTTTCTGTTAGGAGATCAGTGATAGGTTTGGAGTTTTGGTACTTTCTGTTAGGAGATCAGTGATAGGTTTGTAGTTTTGGTAACATTACAAGTGGCATTGTTTACGATTCATCTTTCATTTTGAAGTTATTTTTTAGTCACACAACATAAGCATTATACGAGACTTTATTTATTATGAAATAAAGTCTTTGTTTCCTATTAAAAAAAAAAAAAAGTTTCCTAGGAGAAAGATCTAAAACCATTTAATTGCCCCCCTTTGGGTTTTCTCTGTGATGTGTCTCAGATGAGTTACCAATGATTAGTTATATGTTAGTACTTTCTGTTAGGAGATCAGTGACAGGTTCGGAGTTTTGGTAACATTACATGTGGCATTGTTTACGATTCATCTTTGATTTCGAAGTTATTTTTTAGTCACACAACATAAGCATTATACTATTCTTTTGCTCCTTTTGGAATAGTTTGTTTGAAAATATATTTCATTGTCATTACCACAGATCCCCTTTTGCGTGGTTATTGGGTGGATAATGGGTCGGCCAATGGACTTAAACTTCCAACTTTTTGAGACTGCAACGCTTTTTATAACCGTTATAGTCGTTGCCTTCTTTCTGCAGGTTTGTACTATGTATTCTTTTGAGAGAGGTGCAGATATTACAGACTAAAATGTATTAAAAAAAAAAAAAAGAGATTTCAAGACAAGAATTGTCTGCCGATCGCAGTATCTGACTAGTTACTGCTGTTATGTTTGCAGGAGGGAACTTCCAATTATTTTAAAGGATTAATGCTCATTCTTTGCTATCTAATTGTCGCCGCAAGTTTCTTTGTACATGAAGATTCTACTCCGGATGGTGGTAAGTGTTCCCAATGAAAGCTAACACATACCCTTTTTAGTTGTTGGAGTCAAAAGTGACCATATATGAAATCAAACTGTGCTTTTGCAGATGATAAGCAGTTAAAACCGTAGTTAACGGGCAACCAGTACAAAGGGTTGGATTTCCTGAAGTGGTTGTTCATGGCACTGGTGTATATATTCATTCAGCTTTCGAGAAATTCCATTTTTCTGGCTTATGCTAGCAATCACTCAGTTAATCTTGAGCTGAGTGCCTTGATGTTTTTGTTCTGTGTCCCTGGATACTTGTTATTGAGTTTAAATTGTTTACGTCGCGCTAATTTGTGTATATCATAGAGAAAAACAATCCTGTTCCCTTCACAGTGTAACTCTTGATTCTTTTGAGTAGATTTTTATTAATTCCTTTCAGGGCTCTATCCAATTAATCTATTTGTTTCAAGTTGTTGTTACTTTTCTGTCTGTGCACTTGTACATGGACATTTTCATTGCTATGAGGGTGTCTCTGTGCTGATCTCAGACAATTTATCCAATGACGAAGATAATACAAACGTAAAGGAAACAAATGTTTACTATTGATTATTTTATTTGAGAGATGTCACTAGATCTATTCATATTGGTGGGGGATTATCTATTGATATGAGGATTTCAATTCTGTGTTATTGATATCTATTAATATTTATGATTGGTAAATTACCTGTTCACTTCCTCTTTGAATAACATTAGGGGTACTTAATATGGCAATGAATATCTAAACAATATCTTATCAAATCCATGAATGCATTATCATTGATGATATCAGCTACCATTATTTCTTGTAGAAGTTTATAGGTGATGTGAACTTCAAGTGACTCGACATGAGTCCTTGGACGTTGGTTGACACAGGGAAAATAGAAAATAATGAATTTGAGTTGTTAACAAACTCTAAAAGAAATTTCCTAAATAAACTTAATGGAAAAAACTGCACTAGAAACGAAAATCCTTATTAAATGTTACTAGGACCCGATAATATTTTCAGAAAACGTAAACTAAAGAAGAAAGCCAAAATAATTAGGAAAATTAGTTTTCTTTGATGTTACCTAAAGTTTCATATTAAATTAAATTTATCTGGTTGTTGCAACGGTTATTAGTTATAACGATTGACAGTCAATTATTATAACATTTGATGATGTTTTGTTGTAACAATTAAAAAGTGTTGTAAAGACAACAATATTTTTAATGTGGTTTGATTTTACCTTACATCCATAAGGTCACGCCTAGATGTTTATAAGGTTCAAATAGTACACATATAACTTGACTCAATTAAAGATTCTCTCTTTATTATTGACATAAAGTGTTATATTTTCTTCATTAATCTAGTATTGCGAACTCTCCTTAACTTAATTGATCCCTAGTTTCCTGAACCCCCTTAAAAAAAGCTTTGAGACTCTCATTCTCCTGAAAACTAACAATTATTCCTCCCAAAGAACTTATGTTAGTTATATTTGCTTAGAAAGTCATACTCTTTATAAGACTAAAAGACTATAGAGAGATTCACTTTATAACTAAACATAAAACTTCTTAGTACATATTTGGTGCTCTCATATTACATTTAGATGCTCATTGTTTGTACACTGAACTTCATGAGTTAGTATTTATAGCACAAAAATACTCTTAAATCCTTTCAATATTGTCTGCAAAATAAAGAATTTAATTAGAGATAAAAGAGTTAAAATAAATCAGATTAAAATATAAACATTTTCTTAATTTTTTGCCATGATCGAATTCGGTCATAATGTGACTAGATTTATCCAAGAGATCAATTCTAATTTTGGTCAATGAATATCTTTAATAAATAAAAAATATTTACTTTAAAATAAACAACAAAATATCATAGATAATTCCAAAATATATTTCCAATGAATTTTATCCCAAAAAAAAAAAAAAAAATGAAGCTTGCTCAAACATTATATTATGATGTCAAATCTTTGCAACTACCATATGATGCAAAACCTTTGGACTAACACAATTAAATATATATATATATATATATATATATATATATGAAACATGGGAACTTTACCCCAATGAAAGTTGTAGGGCTCTTTGAGATGAATCTAACCACATATTATAGGAAAAAATCTTCCATGAGATTATCTCATAGTTAATATAGTAAGACAGATCAATGAAATAATATCATTTTTTTTTCTCTTATCTTTCTCATTGGTATTTTCTTTTTCTTTTACATTTTTCATTGATCAATTTAATCACATTAGTTGTGGACAGTCCTATAAAAGGTTTTTATTAGATTATAGGCTCATGTTGTAGGCCTAAATCCAAAAGCACTGACCCCTCATTGACTTCCTATAAATTACTACATTTATTTATTTTTAAAGAAAATGTCCTACATTTATGGATCCACCAAGATATTGCTACAAATAAAAACCTTTCTTAATTTGTTTTATCCTGCCTCAAAGTAATTTCCACTCTCTCTCTCATCCTGATTTTATCTTTCACCAACAAAGTTTACACCATAACATTCACTAAAATATTTATTGCATGCCAATTATGGCTACTGAATCACTTTAATTATACCATTTCTTTCAAACCACATACATTCTTAACTATATCTATATTAACTTTTTTTCTTTCTCATTGAATTTGAATAAACTTTAGAGGAAATGACAGAAAATTATCCTTCTTAAGAAGGCAATAAATATCAAAACAAAATCCTATCAAATCAATAATTAAAGATTCACTTCCATGATATCAATTAGCACTACTTCTACAATCTGAGTTCCCTGAACCATATCCTCAATCACTTGTCCCTTCAGAAAGTAAGTGGCTCACAACAATAACATCTTGCTCTTTGTTCTCTTCCTCTCCTTTCACTTCTTCTTTTTCCAATTATCATTCACCACCAAGTCTGCAGCCACACCATAAACTATGACTTCTGTGTTCAGACTCTCACTTCTGATCCTGGTGCCAACAATGCTGACCTGAAAGGCCTTGAACACGTCTCCCTGAGGATTACCACCAGTACCGCCTCGGAAAATGATGCTTTCATTGGTACATCACCAGAAAAAGCAGACCCTGGTGTGAAACAAGTGCTCGAGCACTGTAGAGTGAACTATGAAATCGATGTCTGCTTTAAGACGAGTTGCCTCCTTTCTAGATGGCCGAGGTGATCATCATGAAGTTGATGCCAATACTCATATCGCCCTGGGAAGTATTGACGATTTTGATGATGTAATTAAACATGGACCGCCCCCACCAGGTTTACAGGACAAGAACAAAAAATGTTGCAGTTAACTGATATCTCTATATCTATTGCTGGTTTACTAGTTGGTTCACGAGGAGGGATCTCTTTGTTCTAATTATCGTTCTGTTCTAGTTTTTTACGTGTACAATTCCATAAAGTTCCATGTAGCGCAGAATCCTGCTTTGAAAAACATAATTAATGAGAGAATGTGTTTTGAATAAATAAGATACAACTTAAGAAGACTATTTATTATATGAAGTGTATAGTTGTAGAAAGTAAACCCAACATGATTCCATTTCCAATAAAACTCAAAAGGGTGTATCAATCAAGAATTTATTGGAGTTTTTAAATAATAGATTTAAGTAGAATTCATGGACTTTATAGATTGTATATAGATTTTATTGAAATTTTTATTTTGTGTTTGACTACCTTATTGGTTGGCTAAGGTTAGCTTTCAATAATAACTCTTGATATAGTTCAATAACTATCCTTACAACAAATTCAATGGTTGCTATTAATAGATAACCTTATCCAACTAGTAAACTAACCAAACTCTTTTATTTTTTTTATGAAATCTAATGAAATCGTTGTGAATAGGGCATGATTTGCGATGGACTTTTTGATTTATAAATTTTATTTTTGAATTAATAAAAATTATTGAATTCCACCACTTATAGAAAATCTATACAGTCTGACTTTTTGAATATACTTAAATTTGTTTGGAATTTTTTCATCCAAATTGAATACACCTAAACTTATATGGATTTTAAGATAATCCAAACAAATCTAAATTGGATACACCTAGATTTATTTAGATTTCAATAGATTTCTATACAAATTTATATTAAATACATCTAAATTTATTTGAATTTCAATAAATTTTATATAAATCTAGATTGAATATATATAAATTTTGATGAACTCTTCATAAATACATCAAATTTTAATTACATTTTAAAATACTTCAAATTTTAATGACATTTTAAAATACTTCAAATTGAACATATCTTAATTCAATACATTTGAATTTTAATGACATTTTAACATACTTCAAATTCCAATGAAATATTAAATTAAATACACTCTCATATTCTCTTTCATTTTCATTCGCAATTTGGTAAATGCGCTTTTATAAGAAATAACCTAAATTTACACTTCTTATTATGTCAATGATTCCCTAAACAAAATCTTATCAAATCCATGACAAGTTTTCATAACATCAACTAGCATTTCTTATATAATCTGAATTCTCTTAAACCAAACCCTCCATGACTTTTCCCTCGAGAAAGTAAATGGCTCCTCCCAACACATTCTTTCTCTCTGTGCTCTTCCTTTTCTTTCACTTCCCTTTTTTCATGTCATTCACCACAAATGCTGCCCCCAAACTGGTCGACGAAGTCTGCCACCACGCCAAAAACTATGACTTCTGTGTTAAGACTCTCACTTACCCCGGTGCCAACAACATTTTTACTCTTACAGGCTTGGCTCACCTCTCCCTGGTTTTAACCAGCCGTACCATCTATGAGAACTATCATTTCATTTATCAATCACTGCAAACTGTGAGAAACCCAGGCGTGAAACGAGTGCTTCAGCATTGTAAAATAAACTATGGAGCATCAGTAGATGCTATTGGACTTGCTTTCCACAGTCTGAATACGGGTAAATATTATCAACTAGATGGCAATGTTTTTACTTCCTATCAAAACTCTCTTGATTGTGATCGTGCGATTAAACAAGGACCACCACCACCAGGTTTACTGGACAGGAACAATAAACTGTTGCAGTTAACTGATATCTCCATGCTTATTGCTGATTACCTATTTAAATAGTTCATGAGGAGGGCATCTCTTGGTTGTAATAATTATGTTCTCCTTTGATTTTCTGTTCTGTAATTTTTTTCGTTTTTTTTTTTTTTTTTAAAGAACTCAAAAAAGTGCAATGAATGTCGCAGATAATCATGTTTTGAAAAACATATAAATGACTTATGGGCAAAACCTGATAGAAATCAGTAATGATGTATTTATAACTTTTATTAATGACGTTTTTAACAAAATTATTCTTTTAACAATATTGGGAAATTAACGGCCTAATCTCCGCTTCCACCCAAGAAATTTAGTTTCCTTTCATATTATTACCTGTCTAATAAAACTTAGGGCGTATTTGAAAAACCCATCAAATTTTACGCATAATAAGAAAATAGTAACTAGCAATTTTGCACTCCACCGTTAGTGTTTCCATTAAAAAGTTAACTTTAAACACTAAATAACTTTTTGGCTCTAGTTAAAACTTAATTAAAGTAAAATTAAAAAATCGAAATAAACTTAATTAAAATAAAATTAAAAAATCTGAATAAAAAAAAATTAATAAAAGAAGATTTCCACTATCTATCTCCGAAATGGACGGCGAGAGATTAAAATTAATTTAATAATCATAAAAAATAAATAAGAATTAAAATAATGAATATCTTTTTCAAAAAAATTATCTTTATTGTCCATTACACGATAGATAGTAGGATTAATTTAAAAATAAAATTTAATATTTATATTTATTTAAAAATTAATTTTTAAAATTTTCTTAAAAATAATAACAATAGATCTCCATTGTCTATCTTATGGAGATCAAAGAATTAAACAAAAATTTGATTTTTTTTTTTTGGCAAAATAGAGAAATTTAAAAAAAAAAATAAATTCCAATTGAAGATGTAGGTTATAAAGAAAGGGTTCTCTGTTATTTTATTTTTGTTAGGTTTCTGATAATTTAATGACATAAAAGTATAAAATATAGTGGATAATAAAGATTGTTCCATTTTTTCACTTTCATATAGTCAAATTTATGCTCCTCTCATATAAAAAGCTTAGTATAAATAAAAATTAATATAGAATTCTTGCTTGATAAATAATTGCTATAAAGGAATATTTTTAATAATATTAATCAAAGATAATAAAGTGGTTTGAAAAATATGTTTAAATCTGTTAATGTGGGAAACCAATCAATGAAATTCTTTGAACCTAATGCCGCAGATTTCTAAAAAATAGAACAAAAACAAAAGAATAGGGGCAAAAATGAAGAGATTAGAAACAGATTTTACGTGGTTCAGCCAACGAAAGGGCCTACGTCCACGGCGCCGGCTTCGGTGAGGGACGGCAGTCACTGCTATTACTATATTTTCTGGATACAAAGAGAGAAAGAAGAGGGAGAGCAAAAAAAACCATCCCCATTTACTAAGATTTTGCTCCTATTTATAGAGAGGGGGAGTACTACAGTAATAGGAAAACATTAAATGCATGTTACAATTTTCAAAGCTTCTATTAAAAAGTCTGAGTCGTCTGATACTACCTATACTGTAGTGGTTGAGTAAATCACGTTGCCACTGATCTGGAATGGTTGGCCGTGCACGTCACGTTATCGCGTGAGCTCACGAGATACTCTCGGCCAGCTGGAGCTTAAAACGAGCTCACGAGGTCGTTTTGGGCGAGCTGATGAATTGATGAGGTTATGTCTGCGAGTTGGGAGCTCGAGCTGAGCATCATGGGAGCTAAGAGCTGAGATCTAAAAGTCCTGGGAGCTGAGAGCTGAGAGTCCTGGGAGCTGAGAGTTGGGAACTGAGCGTCCTGGGAGCTGAGAGTCCTGGGAGCTGAGAGTTGAGAGCTGAGAGTCCTGGGAGCTGAGAGCTGATAAGCCGGTGAGCTGTTGGAGGAGTTCACACCACCTGGAGGAGCTCATCGATCTGGAGGAGCTCACGCGAACTGGAGGAGCTCACGCGTCTTGGAGGAGCTCACGCGAGGAGCTAGAGCCTGGTAAATTAGGCCTCTGTCTGCTGGGCCTTTGGATTTTTACCAGCCCATTTGGGGTATCCCAAAAATACATATAACAAAATCAATAAGAAAACTAATTTCAAGTATGATTGAATTTCTAATAGATTGAAGTAAGAAAAATTTTAAATTTCACTAAAAAGGATAAATTAGAATTTTTGAAAAATCTAAAAGGAGCTTCCTAAATGAATCAAATATTACAAAAATAAAAATCTCTTCTAGATGTCGTGAAAAATTTGAATCATGGAGACTTTAAAAGAAGCATTTTAATATTTTGTATCATCTATAATAATTTCTATTTTAAGTTTGTGAGTAACACCCATATTAATATGTTTTTAATATTTTATAACTCATTACCTAATATTATTTTTAAAAATTTTGGCACACTTTATATTAGAATTTGAAACTTGTGGAGTTATAACTTTTATTAACAAAATTTTTATTACCTAAATCATTCTCTTACCACATTGGGAAATGAACCTAAATCCACCTCCCACCCAAGAAATCTAGTTTTCTTTCATGATTCTCTTTCCAATAAAACTTAGAAGGGCACATTCCATTAAGAATTTATTGGAGTTTATAAATGATAAATTTTAATTTTTTTAATAAAATTTAATGAATTCCTCGTGAATAAGTTACGAATTGTGATAAACGTTTTTATTTACAAATTATATTTTAAAATTCACTAAAATTCATTGAATTCCACCACTTAAAGAAAATTTATAAAATCTATGACTTTTTTAATACACCTAAATTAATTTGATATTTTTCAGTCTAAATTAAATAAACTTGAATTTATATAAATTTCAATAGAATCCAAACAAATATAAATTGAATACACTTAGACTTATATGAATTTCAATATATTATATACAAATCTAGATTGTATGGAATTGAGTATATTTAGATTTTATAGAAAATCTACAAAGTCTATGACTTTTCTAATACACCTAAATTTATTTAAACTTTTTCAGTTTGAATTGAGTGCACCTTAACTTATATGGATTTAAATTGAATCTAAATAAATATGAATTGAATACATTTATATTTCAATATATTTCATACAAATTAATATTTCAATATATTTCATACAAATTTAGATTGAATACACTTAAATTTTGATAAACTCAAAAATGTCACCCCTATAAATAACAACAATTTATCCTTCTTAATATTGCAATCAATATCTAAATCCTATCAAATCCATGAATTTACTTCCATGATCTAAACCAGCACTTCTTACATAATATTTTTATTCCCTGAACCAAATCCTCATGAATGACTTCTCTCAAGAAAACAATGGCTCATCCTAATAACATCTTGCTCTTTGTGCCCTTTCTTTTCTTTCACTTCTCTTTTTTCATGTCATTCACCACAAATGCTGCCTTCAAACTGATCAACGAAGTCTGCAGCCACACCCAAAACCATGACTTCTGTGTTCAGACTCTCACTTCCGAGGGTGGCAACTACATTTCTACCCTGAAAAGCATGGAGAAGCCTGGATACTCACTCCATGCTTTTCACCTGGCGCACCGCCTACGAAGACCAAATTTTCATTTTTGATTCACTGGCAACTGTGACAGACCCAGGAGTGAAACAAGTGCTTAAGCATTGTCAAATAAACTACGCAGGATCAATGTCTGCTATTGAACAAGCTTTCAACAATCTGGCGGGTGCAGGTCAATTTCATGAACTAACTGTCAATATTCATATTTCCCTTGAAAAATCTAAAGATTGTGATCGTGTTACTGAACAAGGACCACCACCACCGGGTTTACAGGACAGGAACGAAAAAATGTTGCAGTTGACTGATATTTCTATAGCTATTGCTGGTTTATTAGATATATAGTTTATGTGAAGGGTTATCTCTTGGTTGTAATAATTATATTCTCCTTTGATTGTCTGTTCTGATTTTATTTTTAATTTTTAGAACTCAATAAAGTTCAATGAATGTAGCAGATAATCATGTTTTGAAAAACATTATTTTATTATTTTATTATTTTTATTTTATATGGTAAGGAAAGAGAGATTAAATTCATAGAAAATTACCCATATCATGTGTTTTAGAACAAGAGCATAGGGACCTATACCGTTAACCTTTTAAAATTTAGAGAAGTAGTCAACCACCCATATTAAAGGGTGGTGTGCAAGAGAATCGAAATTGCGTAGATAATTATAGAAGTTAACAAAACATAGTAAATGACATTGGGCAAATGCTAATTGAAATCATTGATAACGTTTTTATAACTTTTTTTAATGACATTTATACCGAAATCATTCCTTTAACAATATTGGGAAATAGGCGTGGGCATTTAGGTTTTCGATTCGGTTTCGTAAAAAATGATATTGTTATTATTATAATTAAATTCGAATACTCTAACTTCAAATTTGAATAAGGAACTTGGTTTGTTTTGACAAAAAGTAGTAAAAAATGGGAGCTTTTTGTTGTGTTTTTGAAGGTTTTAAATGATGGAAATGGAGGTTAAGATTTTAAGAGTTTTTGTGTGTTTGTGTTAGTTTAGGGTGTAGGTTAAATCTTAACTTAAATGAAAATAGAGACTTTTAGTTTTGTTTGATAGTTTTACATATAGAGTTTTAGTGAAATACAAGAATATGAGTGAAAATAAGAGTAAACATAAGATCGATAAGCTATAAACATAAAACAAAGTTTCAAAACAATCTTAAAAAAGGAAAAAAAAAAAAAAAGAGGATTCAAAGCAATTTCAGTTTCATAGACAAAAAAAAAAAAAAAAAAAAAAACCAAGATCAAAACTTCACAACCATTTTCATTTTTAAAAATGAAAAAACATATTTTTGAAAATGCATCCAAACAAAACTTCTCTAAAATGGTTTTTATTTTTATTTTTCTGAGTTTTAAAAATGACATACAAGAATTTTGAGTGAAAATTGATGGCAAAATTTCTTGTGTGCTTTATAAATTAATTTCAATGATGGAATTTTTGTAATTAAATCACAATACTGAATATTCACACTAAAAACTCGTGCAAGTATACACGGTCCACAAGTAATAAAGTAGCGAGTAGAGTATCATTCTCACGAGTAAGTAAAATCTTAGCTTAGATGAAAATAGAGACTTTTAGTTTTATTTGATAGTTTTACATATAGAGTTTTTATGAAATACAAGAATTTGAGTAAAAATAAGAGTAAACATAAGATCGAAAAACCATGAACATAAATCAGAGCATCAAAATAATCTTTAAAAATATATATAGAGGATTTAAAGCAATTTTAGTTTCATATACCAAAAAAAAAAAAAAAAAAAAAAAACAAGAACAAAACTTCACAACCTTTTTCATTTTTAAAAATGAAAAAGGGCTTTTGAAAATGCATCCGAACAAAACTTCTCTAAAATGGTTTTTATTCTTTTTTTTTTTTTTTGAGTTTTTAAAATGAAATACAAGAATTTTGAGTGAAAATAGATGACAAAATTTTTAGTGTGTTTTATAAATTAATTTCAATGATGAAACTTTTTTAATTAAAACACAATATTAAATATTCACACTAGAAACCCGTATAAATATACATGGTCCATAAGTAATAAAGTAGTGAATAAAGTATCATTCCAATGAGTAGGTTAAAGCTTAGCTTAGATGAAAATAGAGACTTTTAGTTTTGTTTGATAATTTTACGTATAAAGTTTTGGTGAAATACAAGATTTTGAGTGAAAATAAGAGTAAACCTAAGATCGACAAGCCATAAACATAAAACAAAGTATCAAAACAATCTTAAAAAAAAAATAGAGGATTCAAAGCAATTTCAGCTTCATAGACCAAAAAAAACACAACCTTTTTTTTCATTTTTAAAAATGAAAAAGTGTTTTTGAAAATGCATCCAAACTAAACTTCTCTAAAATAGTTTTTATTTATTATTATTATTATTTTAGTTTTAAAAATGAAATACAAGAATTTTGAGTGAAAATTGATGACAAAATTTTTAGTGTGCTTTATAGATTAATTTTAATGATGGAATTTTTTCAATTAAAACACAATATTGAATATTCATACTAGAAACCCGTGTAAGTATACACGGTCCACAAGTAAAAAAGTAGTGAGTAGATTATCGTTCTCATCAGGATTATCCAAATTATATATGTGTTAAGTACTAAATCGGTTAAGACAACTCCTTATCCAAACTATTGAAATTGGATCTGAGTAAAGAAATTATAAACTAAGAAATTAAACTAACAATTGAACTTAAGAAAAATCAGCAGTTGAAAAATATCTAAGCATATAATTTCACTTAACCAATCATTTGATTTATTGTTCTCTTCTAAAGATAGTTTTTACAATGTATTTAATCGGATAATTCTAAAGTAGTACCAGTCTCTTTTGATGATAAAATACTTACCCAAATTAATTAACTTGACTATAAATCTATATCTCTATGTAGATTAATTAACTTGAGTTCATTAAATTCAGATTATTCTCGCACGATTACACAACCATATAATTTTTATCTCATATGAATTATACTACTTTATTGGATTCCGGTTTCATAACATTTCTCTCTATAGCATTAGATTCTTATGATTTAGTCAGTTAACGGATTCAAATTAATTGACTAGCATTAAACACCAATAAAATAAAATACAAAAATAAAAATTAATTCTAAAATATTGCTGAATCATTAAATAAATTAAAATTATGGCCAAGTTATATTATATCCTAAACATAAAAATTTAGTTTATCATCATAAAAATAATTAAAACAAGAATCAACAACATGTTTCAATAGTTAAAAATATAGCACAAAGATAATCTTATTGAATAAGCCTGATCATCTCGTCTTTAAGGTCATATTCATCCCTCTAACTTGACTCATAATATATCACGACTCTCATGCCTTCAACTATTAATGATGACTTGAAAGCTCCAAAAATTACTATTGAAAAATCGGGGATGAGGGCGAAGCCTCTCACCCCTTGCAAACCTTTCTCTCTTCTTCCCTCTACTGCCGTCTCGCTCTCTTCAAATGAGGTCTTTTGAACGATGGAAAACACACCTATTTATAGGCGAGGATGGGCATTGAGAGAAATTCTAAGTCGGCAATGAGAGGCATTAATTGTAACAATTAATGCGCCAATCAGATCAGAATGGGAATCCCGAAAAAGAATAGGAATCTCAGCTTCTGGTCGCAGCTTTCATCCTGCGTCAACAACCTGCCACAACGTCGCAGCTTGTGGTCGCAGCGTATTGACGCACTTCTGTCTCCGGTTGCAACCTGCTACCTGCACTACGTGCTTTGAGTATTGCTTTTGTGATTATCATGTGAACTTTGTCTTCTTGTTGACTTTCATAGCTTGACATACGGCTTGGCTTCTCTCAAACCTCACGGCTTGGCTTTTTCTTCAATTCTTGTGCAAGTGGTATACTGCAAATGCTTGAATTTAATAATCAAAATCAAACATGCACTTTGTCCGATCCTTACATGAACATGCTCCACAAATTAACACATGCAATTTCATGGTTTAAAATGAATTAAAATGTCTGAGATTAAACTGCATGGAATTTTATTAATCAAATGCACATGTAACCAATGGTCATGATGTAATATTTTGTAATGGATTCAACCCATGATTTTTCCTTGAAATAATTTAATATTTCTCTCATTTGATCATTTTCACTCGTGTCTCACCAATTACACAAAAACAAATAAAAAAATTAAATAATTAATATAATTCACTCAAGAATTCATCACAAATATTAGATAAATGGATACAAAATAATGACATATTTTAGCATTATCAAAAATTAATGATCTATTTATTTTATGGATTAAGGAATGAGAATGAAAAATGAGAATGATTGATAATATTTACTTGCTTAAAATTTATTCAGTAATGAGAATAAAAGTATAAGCCTCACATCAATTTATGATTGTGGAATGAAAATCTTATTCCTCTCACTCTACTTGTGAATCATATTCTCATTCTCAAATTCAATATAAAAAGTCTCTAACACTATTTTTTGAATTTTTTTTTTTTTTTTGACAATTATGTCTTCACTGTTGAATTAATTTATTGTACTTGATTTTTTTTTTTTTTTTATATTTATAAATATGAATATTTACATATGCTAAAAGCTTTTCAAGAAAAAAGAAAAAAAAAAATGCTAGTGCATACTATTATATTTTATTCCAATGATATGTAGGTAGCACTCAAATTTTGTGATGAATTGAAGAATGTTATATATTGATGATAGTTGTTACTATCATTGCCATGGTTGTTAGGTTATTATATTTACGAAAGCAAAATAAATATTTTATATTAAAAAAAAAACATGATTTGATATGCAATATAAATACATAATATGTTCTTTCAAAAAAATAAAAAGTGAATACACAATATGCTTATAGTATATTATTAAAAAAGTTCATCTTTTTAGTATATTATGGCAAATTATATGATAAAATTATGACACTATATATTACATAATATTTTGTATATTATAATTAATTAAGTGTGTACTAAAATTTACTACTTTTTTAATGAAAAATATAATGGTATGATAATTGGAGTAAATTTAGGAAGAGAATCATAGTGGAGATGGAGATAATGACAACAGCGACGATGACCACTATGAAGCTCTGGAGTAGACATGATCACTGTTCGGTTCGGTTCCGGTTTTGGTTTAGAACCGACGATTTCGGTTCTAAAAAAGCTAGAACCGAAACCTTAACCGAAATAAAACGGTTCCGGTTCGGTTCTGAAACCGTCGGTTCTGTAACGGTTTCGATTTCGGTTTCGGTTTCGGTTCCGGTTCTGGAACATTTTTTTAAAATGTTAATTTGAAATTTAAAAATTAATATTAAACTATATTTTAAAATTAAAAAAATAAATCGATACACAAACGAAATAAAAAATTTAATTATTTGAAGAGCAAATTACTCACAACTAGTATTATTATTTATTACAATCGAAAACTACTTTTATATTTTATAATAAGGGAGAATTACCCATAACCTACCTGTAAATTTGATATTCACAAGCGCGTATAACATTTTGGTTTTTTTGCAGCGTCCTCCCCTGACTAACGGATTGACTAGGTTTGACCGTTAACATTAGGGAGAATTACGAATAATCTACCTGCAAATTTGATATTCACAAGCGCGTATAACATTTTGGTTTTTTTGCAGTGTCCTCCCTTGACTAATAGATTGACTGGATTTGACCATGATATGGTCACTTTGACCGTTTAAAAAATGTTGAAAGACGAAACTGTCCTTGAGTACAGTCAAATTGTTGTGTGTTGATTTTGCAGCCAAATGAAATTACCAATATGCCCTTGGCATGAAAGAGAAACATAATAAAAAAATGTGTGAATGGCGTGAAGGAGTAGTGTTGTTATAAATGTATGTGGACAATATTGCCCTTAATGTAAATGTTGGAAAAAAAAATTTGAAACTTTTTAAGAAAAAAAAAAATTAGATTGCCTAAAATGTTATTGTTGGTGAACCGTAACATTTTGGGCAAGAAGCCTATATAAAGGCTAGCTACAACACTTGAATTGCTGCAAGTAGTGTTTAATTTTTCTTTTTTTGTTTTTTGTCCCTTCAAATTTTCTTGTTGATTATTTCTTCTCATATCAATTGATTTTTCATCTTTTGGGTGAGGTAGATTTTGGTTAAGTTTTAGAGTGCAATGGAAGGATGGAGCAGTTCAAATAGTGAAATAAATGGGGGTATAATAAAGTTCAAAAAAAAAAATTAAACACCACTTGCAGCAGTTCAAGTGTTGTAGCTAGCTTTTATATAGACTTCTTGCCCAAAATGTTACGGTTCACCAACAGTAACATTTTGGGCAATCTATTTTTTTTTTCTTAAAAAGTTTCAAATTATTTTTTTCCAACATTTACATTAAGGGCAATATTGTCCACATAAATTTATAACAACACTACTCCTTCGCTCCATTCATACATTTTTTTTATTATGTTTCTCTTTCATGCCAAGGGTATATTGGTAATTTTATTTGGCTGCAAAATCAACACACAACAATCTGACTGTACTCAGGGACATTTTCGTCTTTCAACATTTTTTAAACGGTCAAAGTGACCATATCATGGTCAAATCCAGTCAATCTGTTAGTCAGGGGAGGACACTGCAAAAAAACCAAAATGTTATACGCGCTTGTGAATATCAAATTTGCAGGTAGGTTATTCGTAATTCTCCCTAATGTTAACGATCAAACTTAGTCAATCCGTTAGTCAGGGGAGGACGCTGCAAAAAAACCAAAATGTTATACGCGCTTGTGAATATCAAATTTGCAGGTAGGTTATAGGTAATTCTCCCTTTATAATAATAATACTGACCTCTCTTAGTCCTCTTGATCGCGTTGGATCGTTTACCCTTGATCGCGTTGGATCGTTTAATATAATTGAAAAATAATAAAACAAGGTAAAAAGACGGAAATACCCAAATACTCTTAATTTATAAAATCCATTACCGAATTACCCATTTACCCTCATTTAGCCTCACGGCTCACTGATTCACTCTTCTTTCTCTCTCTCTCTCTGACTCTGACTCTCTCAGTCTCTCATCTTTTCTCTGTTTTCTTCTTCTCCTTTTTCTCTTTGTTTTTTATGTTTTCTTGACCAGTCGATCTGGGTTCCAGAACCCAGATCGACGTCTGGGTTTTCCAGGTGGAAAACCCAGATTGATTTTTCAGTCGATCTAGGTTTCCATCTGGAAACCCAGATCCGGTGGAAACCCAAACGATCTGGGTTTCCATTTGGAAACCCAGATCGGCGTCTGGGTTTCCAGATGGAAACCTAGACGTCAGTTAGGATTCCAAACTGGTGTCTGGAAATCCGATCTGGGTTTCCAGATGGAAACCAGATCGGGTTTCCAAATGAAAACCTAGACGCCGGACAACGATTGATTCTTGTTTTTTTCTGTTTTTTTTTTGTATTTATTTATTTAAGAACCGGAACCGAACCGAAACCGTCGGTTCAAGGCAGTTTCGGTTCCACCAGTTCTTTGAACCGACGGTTCCGATTCCTTTAGGGTCAGAACCGAAACCGGAATCGAAGCCGTTACAGTGACGGTTCCGGTTCGATTCCGAACCGAAACCAGAACTTTATGTTCTGGTTCCTGTTCTACAGTGACGGTTTGGTTCAAACTGCACGGTTCGAACCGAACCGTGGTCATATCTACTCTGGAGATCTCCAAATGGGAATCCATTATTTGGCTTTCAATAATGACAGCTTGGACCTCCATCTTGTCAGAATATCTAGTTGGTGCCATAAATTGATCTTTTAGGTAATGTTTGATGCATATTTGAGATGGATTTAAGATTAAAAATATCTTAAACTTTTAAATTCTATATTTGAAAGGATTAATTTGGGAATTAAAGGCCAATCCCACCTCCATTGAAATCCCATTTTTATGGGATTGTTGAATCCCAACCTTCACGGTGATTGAATAACAATGACTTTTTTTTCTCTCTCATTAATTCTTTTGCCAGCTCCATTTACTGCAATGATTTTTTTTCTCACTCTCATTAATTCTTCTACCAACTCCGTTAACTTGTCATCGGTTCTTCTAACAACTAGACATGATCATGGTTCAGTTCGAACCTTGTAGTTCGAACCTTGCGGTTCGAACCGAATCGTCACTGTAGAATTGAAACCAGAACATAAGGTTTTGATTCTGGTTCGAAACCGAACCGGAACCGTCACTGTAGCGGTTTCGATTTCGATTCTAACCCTAAAGGAATCGGAACCGTCGGTTCAAAGAACCGGTGGAACCGAAACCACCTTGAACCGACGATTTCAGTTCTTAAAAAATTAAAAAAAAAACTAAAAAATAAGAAAAAAAACAAGAATCAATTGTTGGGGCCAAGGTCGGGCCGCGTGGCCCCAACGGTCAAGTTGTCAGTGGTCTGCAGTCTGTCGGTTTGGACGAACGCCAGTTTGGACATCGAACTGGTGTCTGGGTTTCCAGATGGAAACCCAGACGTCGATTTGGGTTCTAGACCAGATCGGCCCAGATCGATGTCTGGGTTTCCATCAACGTCGATCTGGGTTTCCGAAACCCAGACGCTGATCTGGGTTCCGAAACCCAGACGCTGATCTGGGTTCCAGAACCCAGATCGACGGGTGAAGAAAACAAAAAAAAAATAAAGAGAAGAAGGAGAAGAGAGAGAGAAGAAAATAGAGAAATAGAAAAGAAGAAGGAGAAGAACCGGAGAAGAAAAAGAAGAGAGAGTCAGAGAGACTGAGAGAGAGACAGAGTCACAGAGAGAGAAGACTGAAAGTGAGTTAGATAGTCAGTGAGCCGTGAGGGTAATCCGGTAATGGATTTTATAAATTAAGGGTATTTAAGTATTTTCATTTTTTTTTATCTTATTTTGTCATTTTTCAATTATATTAAACGGTCCATGACTCCAAGTCCAAGTGTCTAAGTGTCCAACCGTCCAACGCGATCAAGGGGGAGGTCATTATTATTATTATAAAATATAAAGTAGTTTTTTATTGTAATAATTCTAGTTGTGAGTAATTTGCTATTCAAATAATTAAATTTTTTATTTCGTTTGTGTATAGATTTATTTTTTTAATTTTAAAATATAATTTAATATTAATTTTTAAATTTCAAATTGTCATTTTAAATGTCACTTTAGAAACCGTTATAGAATCGGTTCGGTTTTATTTAATTTTAGAAATAAATTTCAAATTATCATTTTAAAAAAAGGTTCCAGAACCGGAACCGAAATCGTTATAGAACCGAAACCGGAACCGAAACCGAAACCGTTACAGAACCGACGGTTCCAGAATCGAATCGGAACCATTTTATTTCGGTTAAGGTTTCGATTCTAACTTTTTTAGAACCAGAACCATCTGTTCGGAACCGAACCGAACCGTGATCATGTCTATTAACAACCCCATTGTTCTTCATCTAGCACTCATTTTTCCATCTACTGTCCTACTCAACTGAGAAAAATCAAAACAATCTCTTCACTCTATTTCCATCCATCTACCCACGAATCATCTTCAAAAAATTAGAATACAGGTATGTAGATTGAAATCTCAAACAAAAAATATACTATACTGCTGTATTTTGTTAATATTTCTTTCTATATTTTCCTCTTTCAAATAAATTTTGTACTTGATTATTTGAACTCTTCATTCAGAGTATTTTATTTGGTTTTTGTATTGTGTTTTTAGATATTGTTGAAATGGTTTGTGGGTTTGTTTGATATGGAAGAGAAAGAAGGAAGTGATGGTTTGTGGTTGAAAACGAAATACCCCTGTTTTGTTCTTCGTTCATTTTTGTCTCGTTTTGCTTGCTTTGTACAGGTTGTGTGTTGGTTGATAAGTAAATTTACGATAGGGCATCATTTTTTAGCCATAATATGTGAAAGTTTTGTTATTTGGAGGAAAATGGTGATTGTTAGTTTATTTGATTGGCTTTGAGCAGTGTGGTTTTCATTGGATTTTTTATGTTTTAAGCAAAGAAATAGGATTTTTAATGTGGTCAACTTTGATGAAATCTGTAACTCTTCTATGCCTTGGCTATTATTAGTTGGAATGGAAAGCATAAAAATATGAATATGTAATATTTATCAAGTACATTGGGATATTGTGATGTACTATTTAACTAAATCATATTCACCATCATGTTGTTTTGTGCGACCATCTAGAGTAGATATCAAACTAAAGCACCAAATAACGTGCTTGATATGTTATGTTGTAGGATCATTTGAAGGATTGGATACACGACTATATGGTTCACTTCGTGTTAATGTTATTTGTTCATTTATTTGAAATGTGAAGATCAATAGATTGTCATTAGATGTGAACTAAATATTTGTCATCTTGTCTACTTATTAAATTGGAAAACTATAAAATTAAAGCAGTACTTCCAACTAAACTTTCATATGGAAGCTTTCATATAAATAAATTTTAGGATGATGAATATGTAAATATTTTTTGTTTTCTTGTCTTTAATTTATTCTTTTTGCTATTCTAATTGTTAATCTTGAATCTTTATTTTCCTGTGAACTAAATATGGATGAAAGTGACAATTTCATATTCTTAATTATGCTTGAGTTATGTAAACAAAGACTATGCTTATTTATGGTGAATGTGATTGTGCGATTTGTGGTGCCACATCGATACCAAAGGAGATTGCTCAAGAACCATACATTTGTTAATCATGCAACTTATCTTAGTTACTTAGATATTATTATAGGTCATAACGATTTAGAATGTGTGCATCAAGTAAGAATGGATAGAAGAGCTTTTGGTTTATTGTGTGAACTACTTTATACAGTTGGAAAACTGAAATCAGATGGTTTGATTACTATTAAGGAACAAGTATGCATGTTTTTGCACATACTAGCTAGATAATGTAAAAAATCGAACCATTCATCATAGGTTTTAATGATTTGAGAGACAGTTAGTAGATACTTCAATTTGGTTTTATATACAGTTTTGTAATTGCACAGCTTATTATTAAAATTACCAAATCTTGTACCAAAACATTGCACTGATGAAAGGTGAAAATGGTTTAAGGTATGTCAAATACATCTTTATACAACAATTTTCAATTGGTTTTCCATTATACACTTTAGTGACCTAGTGTGCATGTATAGAACTATTTAGGTGCATTAAACGTGACCTACATCAAAGTTTGAGTACTTGAAGTCGATAAGCCATGATTTAGAACAAGAAAGGGTGAAATAGCAACAAATGTGTTAGGAGTTTGCTTAAGAGATATGATGTTTTTATTTGTTTTATCAGGATGGGAGGGTTCGACTTCAGATTCTACAGTACTTCGAGATGTGATATCTAGATTAAATGGATTAAAAATTCCCACAGGTGAGACTAATTTAATTATTAAAGTGACAAAGTCGAATGTAAATACATATATAACATAGAATTATATAAGATATTTTTAGTTGAGATTGAATTAAGTTGTTATTATCTTGTGGATGGTGAGTATACGAATGGCGAAGCCTTTCTTGCACCATATAGGGGAACACGATATCATTTATCAGAATGGAGAGATGGATGTGCACCAACTAATTATATGGAATATTTCAACATGAAACATGCATCGACAAGAAATGTTATTGAAAGTTATTTTGGATTACTAAAGATGCATTGGGCAATATTGGGAAGTCCATAATTTTACTCATTAAGAACACGATGCAAGATAATAACTGTATGTTGTCTTCTACACAATTTTATAAGACAAGAAATGATAATGGATCCAATGGAGCGTGAGCTAGATGAAGTCAATGAGAAGGAATTGAATCACGAAATCATTGGTCAAGTTGCTTCATCACAAGAATGATCGACATGGAGAGATAACTTAGCTTCACAAATGTTTAATGAATGGAGTGGTTATCATGCAACTTAAGATTGAATGTGAAATAATTGAATTCTAATGAATTATTAAATTTGAGATTGTGTAATGATATATATTTGACATTATCTTTGTTGTACATTGTATGTTTTTAACCTTGATATTTATCATTATGATATGCAAACTTTCTTCCTCCATATATCTTGTTTAATCAATTTGTGCTTATTAAAAGTTTTATTTATTAAGGTCATATTTTATTTATATCAAATAATTGATGATGACTTTATATATATATATATGTATAAATATATTTATATGAGTTTTATATAGGTAGAATGAATGTTGAAAGTATGTCACAACACAATGAGCACGAGAAAAGAGGAAAAGTAAAATGTGTATGGACTAAAGAGGAAGAAGAGGCTTTGCTTGTGTATGGACTAAAGAGGAAGAAGAGGCTTTGCTTGCTATCTTGGAAGACATAGTAACATATGGTGGACATGCTGATTATGGTTCATTCAAAACTGGCACGTTGAAACAAATGGAATCATAACTAGCTATGTCTTACCTAATTGTGGTTTGAAAGCTAGCCCACATATTTTGTCTAAACTTAAGCTTTGGAAAAAGCAATATGGAATTGTTTATGATATGTTGTGGGTTTGGGTGGAATGATGTCCAAAAGTGTGTTGAAATTGATAGTGAGGAGGCTTGATAATGCTATGTATAGGTGTGACTTTTATTTATGAAGTTTTATTTGCAAATATTTTATAAGTTAAGAAATTCAATATTTATAAATATAAAATTATGTATTTATATTTTTCTTATAGCATCATAAGTCAGCAGAATAATGGAGAGGCAAACTTTTCCCACTTTATGAGAGACTTTCTATTATTTTTGGAAAGGATTGTGCTACAGGAAAATTAGCAGAAACACCAGATGAATTGGCAACAGAACATTTAGATGAAGTTAACTTTGATAAGGAGTTAGAGAGACATGAAAACTACTCACTAATGTCAGCTAATGAGATGTTTGATAACCAAAGTAAAATTCAAACTCAATCTAGATTATTAGGTAGGAAGAGGGGGAGATCCTTAGATCCGTTTGTTAGAACCCTTAAACAATTTAATGTTGTATTTAAGGAGGTGACGGAAAAATCAAATCAAGATGTTGCCTAATATATGGACAATTTAGCAAGAAAGAAGGTCAAACGAGATGAGGCAATAACTAATGATTTAGAGGCAATGAAACTTCCTTTCCTTGATCAAATACACCAAATGACAATGTTTGTAGACAAGCCAGTAATAGCAAAAGTTTTTAAGTCACCACACGATGACGATGATAAGATCAAGTTTTGGATTTCATGATTGATGGACATCTCATGACTTGATAAATATTAACTTTTGGAACTGCTTAACAAGGTTTGGTGGACATTGATGACATCTTTTTGTTTATAATTAATTATAGGCACTCAATGAAATTCTCTTGATCATATGTCATAATTTTTTGATTTTGCATGTTGGGTATGAAAGTCCACTTAAGTACTATCAAGTTATTGTGATATTTAACTATTAAACTAAGTTGTAGTTGAACTATCTAAAGCATAGAATCAGTTCTAGCAAGCTTCTATTTAAATTTATAATCTTAATCGTTCAATTATTGGTGTAACCTATTGTTATATATTTAATTTGCTTCTCATGAATTTAGTGAAATTAATTTTATTATATGCAAACAAAAATTTGAAAATAATGTTATTGTTTTAATTAGAGTTTTCCAAAATTAATATTTATTTACTTATACTTTAAAATAATATAATTCTAAAAAAAATCAATATAAAGTTTTAGAAAAATTAATATTTATTTACTTATACTTTAAAAGCTTGATAATATAATAATATATTTAAATTAATTTTATTCCAATCCAAACCTATCCTACATTTTACTATTTAAAATTAATCCTTGTATTTAAATTAATAAAATATTTTTCTACTTTTTTTCAGATTTTTTATAACATTAATTTTTAAATTAATTTTAAATATATAATAAAATATTTAAATTAATTTTATTCTAATCTAATCATAACCTATATCAAAGATGGCCTATGAGACATTTTTAATTTAATTCCAAATTCTACCAAATATGAGACAATGATTTTTATTTCATTCTAATCTAATTCCACATGCCAAACGGAATCTTAAGGTCATACCTATTATACTTTTCTTTCCCACCACATATTATCGTGTTTGTTTCCTTCATTACCATTTACCTTTCTCATTGGCGGTTTTTTTTTTTTTTATATTTTCTACTGGTCGATTTAACCACATCAATTGTGAGACAGTCTCATGAAAATTTTTTACCATATTATAGGCTCATGTCGTAGGCCCAAATCCAAAAGCATTGACCCCTTGTTGACTTCCTATAAATGCCTACATTTATTTATTTATTTTAAAGCAAATGTCCTACATTTATGGATGCCCCAAGATACTGCTAGAAATAAAAACCTTTCTTAATTTGTTTTATCCTGCCTCAAAGTAATTTCCACTCTCTCTCTCATCCTGATTTTGTCTTGCACCAACAAAGTTTACACCATAACATTCACTAAAATATTTATTGCATGCAAATTATGGCTACTGAATCACTTTATACCATTTCTTGCAAGCCACATACATTCATAACTATTTCTATATTAACTTTTTTTCTTTCTCATTGAATTTGAATAAACTTTAGAGGAAATGACAGAAAATTATACTTCTTAAGAAGGCAATAAATATAAAAAAAAATCCTATCACTTCTTATATGATCTGAGTTCCCTGAGCTATATCCCCAATGGCTTGTCACTCGAGAAAGCAAATGGCTCATACCAATAATATCTTGCTCTTTGTTCTCTTCCTCTCCTTTCACTTCCTTTTTTCCATGTCATTCACCACAAATGCAGCATCTGAACTGATAAACCGAGTCTGCAGCCACACCATAAACTATGACTTCTGTGTTCAGACTCTCACTTCTGATCCTGGTGCCAACAATGCTGACCTGAAAGGCCTTGAACACATCTCCCTGAGGATTTCCACCAGTACTGCCACGGAAAATGATGCTTTCATTGTTAAATCACTAGAAAAGGCAGACCCTGGTGTGAAACAAGTGCTTGAGCATTGTAGAGTAAACTATGAAAACTCAATGTCTGCTTTAAGACGAGCTGCCTCCTTTCTAGATGGCCGAGGTGATTATCATGAGGTTGATGTCAATACTCATATCGCCCTGGGAAGTATTAACGATTGTGATGATGTGATTAAACGTGGACCGGCCCCACCATATTTGCAGGACAAGAACACAAAAATGTTGCAGTCAACTGATATCTCCAAATCTATTGCTGGTTTACTAGTTAGTTCATGAGGAGGGATCTCTTAATTTGTTCTAATTATCATTTTCTCCTTTGATCATCTGTTCTAGTTTTTATGTGTACGATTCTATAAAGTTCAATATAGCGGAGAATCCTGCTTTAAAAAACATAATTAATGAGAGAATGTGTTTTGAATAAATAATATATATACAACTTAAGAAGACTATTTGTTTAAAAAAAAAAAAAAAAAAGAGAACTTAAGAAGACTATTTATTATAGGAACCATTGTCAGGTCTAGTGTATAGCTATAGAAAGTAAACCCAACATATTCCATTTCCAATAAAACTTAGAAAGTGTATTCAATCAAGAATTTATGACTCAAATTCACTTTTATTCAAAAACAGAAGAAAAAATTCGTTTTTACCTATTTATTTATGAAAATTTATTTTTAATCTCTCAAACAAATAATTTTAATTCTATATCCAAATTTATTAAATTACCCTTAAATTAAAATTTAAAAAATACAGAACTAAAACCCGATACTGGGTTTTATAGAGTCACAAAACCCAGTACCGGGTTTTATGGTTCCATAAAATTTAGTACTGGGTTTTGTGGCTCCATATAACCAAGTACATCTAATTGTTATATTGATCGATGCATCTCATCAAAAACCTCTATTTCAAGTCAAATTTAATCAAATTTAATTGTAAACATCAATGCCCAATATCCAAAACACAAAAAAACTTGAAAAATCGCAAAAAAATAAAAAAATTCTAACAAAACTCAAACAATCAGTAAAAGAAGCCAAAGATTTTATACCATGTGCAATGGAGGAGGAGAATAGAGTAGGTAGGAGCAATTTCGGTAAAATAGTAGATAGTGTAATTAATTTGTTTGAGGGGCTGAAAAAGAATATTTTTAAAAAAATGGTTAAAAACGAATTTTGATATTCTTCTATTGGTATTTTTTTTGTATTTTTCACAGAAGATTTACTGAAGTTTTTAAATAATAAATTTAATTAGAATTTATGGACTCTATAGATTGCATATACATTTTATTGAAATTTTTATTTTTTTATGAAATCTAATTAAATCTCTGTAGATAGGGCAGAATTTGTGATAGAAATAACTTAAATTTACATTTCTTATTATGGCAATGAATCCCTAAACAAAATCTTATCAAATCCATAATAAATTTTCATTATATTATCAATTAACACTTCTTATATAATCTGAATTCCCTTAGCCAAACCCTCCATGACTTTTCCCTCAAGAAAACAAATGGCTCCTCCCAATACCTTGTTGCTCTTTGTGCCCTTCCTTTTCTTTGACTTCTCTTCTTGCATGACATTCACCACAGATGCTGCCCCAAAACTGGTCAACGAAGTCTGCCACCGCACCCAAAACTATGACTTCTGTGTTAGGACTCTCACTTCCCACCCCGGTGCCAACAACATTGCTACTCTTACAGGCTTGGCTCGCCTCTCCCTGGTTTTAACCAGCCGTGCCATCTATGACAACGATGATTTCATTTATCAATCACTGAAAACTGTGACAAACCCAGGCGTGAAACAAGTGCTTCAGCATTGTAAAATAAACTATGGAGCATCAGTAGCTGCTATTGAACTTGCTTTCCACAATCTGGATGCAGGTCAATATTCTCAACTAGATGGCAATATTGGTATTTCTCGTCAAAACTCCAATGATTGTGATCGTGTGGTTAAACAAGGACCACCCCCACCAGGTTTACAGGACAGGAACAAAAACGCGTTGCAGTTAACTGATATCTCCATAGTTATTGCTAATTTACTATTAAATAGTTCATGAGGAAGGCATCTCTTGGTTGTAATAATTATGTTTTCCTTTGCTTGTCCGTTCTGCACTTTTTTTTTTCGTAGAACTCAATAAAGTGCAATGAATGTGGCAGGTAATCATGTTTTGAAAAACATATAAATGACTTATGGGCAAAATCCACAGAAATCATTAATGATGTATTTATAACTTTTATTAATGACGTTTTTAACAAAATCATTCTTTTAACAATATTGGGAAATGAACGGCCTAATCTCCACTTCCAATTAAGAAATCCAGTTTACTTTCATATTATTACCTCTCTAATAAGACTTAGGGCTATTTCTTAAAAACCAACCCACTTTTGCCTATCATAGGAAATACTTTTCGATTCCATAGTTTCGTAACTAGCAATTTTGCACGCACAGTTAGTGTTTCCATTAAAAAGTAATTCTGAATA
Source organism: Dimocarpus longan (assembly GCA_022984855.1). Taxonomy (NCBI): domain Eukaryota; kingdom Viridiplantae; phylum Streptophyta; class Magnoliopsida; order Sapindales; family Sapindaceae; genus Dimocarpus; species Dimocarpus longan. The sequence continues at coordinate 24,722,295 of CM041014.1, forward strand.
CTAAATGACTTTTTTGCCTATGGTTAAAACGTAATTAAAGTAAAATTAAAAAGTTAAAATAAACTTAATAAAATAAAACCAAAAAATCAAAATTACAAAACAAAATCAATAAAAGAAGATTTCCACCGTCCATCTCTTAAATAGACGGTGAGAGATCAAAATTAATTTAATAATCATAAAAAATAAATAATAATTAAAATAATAAATATGTTTTTTTTAAATATCCACTATTCATCACATAATGGATGATAGGGATTAATTTAAAAATAAATTTAATAATTATATTTGTTTAAAAATTAATTTTTAAAATTTTCTTAATAATAAAGACAATCCACCGTTTATCTTATGGAGATCAAAGAATTAAAAAAAAAAAAAAAAAAAATCTGAAAAAAAAAAAGTTGTTGCAAAAAAGAGAAATTTTGGAAAAAAAAAAAAAAACATTTGAAGATCTGGGTTATGAAGAAATCATTTATTTATTTTAAAGAAAATGTCTATCGACCAAGATATTGTTGGAAATAGAAACCTTTCTTTGTTTTATCCTGCCTCAGTAATTTCCACTGTCTCTCGTCCTGATTTTGTCTTTGCACCAACAAAGTTTACACCATAACATTCCCTAATATTTATTGTATGCCAATTTTGGCTACTGAATCACTTTATACCATTTCTTGCAAACCACATACATTCTTTACGATTTCTGTATTAACTTTTTTCTTTCTCATTGAATAAACTTTAGAGGAAATGACAGAAAATTATCCTTCGTAATAAGGCAATAAATAATTAAATATCAAAACATAATCCTATCAAAACAATAAAAATCTAGTTCCATAATATCAGTGAGCACTTCTTATATAATTTGAGTTCCCTGAACCATATCCTCAATGACTTGTCCCTTAAGAAAACAAATGGCTCATCTTGCTCTTTGTTCTCTTCCTCTTCTTTCACTTCTTTTTTTCCATGTCATTCACCACCAATGAAGCGTCCCAACTGATCAACAAAGTCTGCAGCCTAACGCAAAACCATGACCTCTGTGTTCAAACTCTCACTTCTGATCCTGGTGCCAACAAAGCTGACCTCAAAGGCCTTGAACACATCTCCTGAGGATTACCGCCAGTACCGCCACAGAAAATGATGCTTTCATTGGTAAATCGTTAGAAAAGGCAGACCCTGGTGTGAAACAAATGCTTGAGCACTGTAAAGCAAACCACGCAGGATCAATTGATGCTATTAGACAAGCCATCCCCAATTCGGATGAAGGCAAATATCATGAGTTTGATGTCAATACTAATATGGCCATGGAAAATACTAGAGATTGTGATCGCGTGATTAAACAAGGACCACCCCCACCAGGTTTACAGGAAAAGAACAAAAAAATGTTGCAGTTAACTGATATCTCCGTAACTATTGCTGATTTATTAACTAGTCCTTGAGGAGGGCATCTCTTGGTTGCAATGATTATGTTCTCCTTTGATTATCTGTTGTTGTAGTTTGCTTTTGTTTTTGTGTGTGTGTGTATAGAACTCAATAAAGTCCAATGAATGTAGCAGATAATCATGTTTTGTAAAACATATTTAATTGCTTCATGTATATATATATTTTTTGATAATTCACAAATTTGTCGTGTTTAGTGAGTCGATTTCGAAATTGGAACCCTACAATATTTAGAAAGTAGGGAAATATAACCTTTGGCAATGTAGATCATAACCATGAGGGCATTAAAACTACAGATCTGATGAGAACAAAAATCTAACTTGTCTTGGGGGAGATCTTAAGCAATTAAGGCTTATTGTTGGATCTTTGAATAGGTCCTCAATATAGATATACAAGAATTGCTTCAAATGAATTATTTTCTTAATGATAATCAATGAAAACAAAAATGTCCTAATCCATGCTTAAACGGAAACAAAATTCAATGAAAACAAAAAATTTACTAATCCATGCTTTAACAGACACAAAATCACTTCGATTAGCATTTGGAAATTCTCGAATGTTTATTGAAAATGAAAATATTGAGTTATTAATAGATTTTAAATAACTTTTGTAAACGAATTTAACAAACATATTACACTGAAGATGAAAATCTCTTTCAAATGTAATTAGGATTTGAAAACACTGGAAAAAAAAAAAAGGAAAATTCGAAAAACGAAGTCCATTTCAAACAATTGAATTTGGTAAAAGGATCACAAACAATTTTTTTTTTTAATTTTTTTGACATGTTACAGTAGATATTACATGTACCATTTATGACATTACCAAATAAACTTGATTTTGTCCTTACTAAATACTTTATTTTGTCTTACTAAATACTTGATACCATTTATGACTTTACCAAATAAAGTTGATTCTATATTAACTTTTCTCTTTGTCCTTGAATAAACTTTAGAGGAAATAACATCAATTTATCCTTCTTAATATTGTAATGAATATCTAAACAAATTCGAATCAAATCCATGAATTTAATTATTTCCATGATCTTAATTACTAGCACTTCTTAAATAATCTGAATTCCCTGAACCAAATCCCCATTGACTTCTCTCAACAAAACAAATGGGCCCTTCCTCTTCTTTCACTGCTATTTTCCATGTCATTCACGACAAATGATGCAGCACTGATCAACCAAGTCTGCAGCCACACCAAAAACTATGACTTCTGTGTTCAGACCCTTACTTCCAATCCCGGTGCCGGCACTGCTACCCTGAAGGGCCTGGATCACATATCCCTGACTTTTACCACTAATGGAAAATGATGATTTCATTGGTAAATCACTAGGAAGTGTCACAGACCCTGGTGTGAAACAAGTGCTTGAGCATTGTAAAGCAAACTATGAAAATTCAATGTTTGCTTTAAGACAAGCTGCCTCCTTTCTAGATAAAGGTGATTATCAAGAAGTTGATGTCAATACTCATATCGCCCTGGGAAATACTAATGATTGTGATGGTGTGATTAAACATGGACCGCCCCCATCAGGTTTGCAGGACAAGAACACAAAAATGTTGCAGTTAACGGATATCTCTATAGCTATTGCTAATTTACTAGTTAGTTCATGAGGAGGGATCTCTTTTGTTCGAATTATTATTTTCTCCTTTTTGATGATCTATTCTAGTTTTTTATTTGTACAATTCCATAAAGTTCAATGTAGTGGAGAATCCTGCTTCGAAAAACATAATTAATGAGAAAATAGATTTTGAATAAATAACATACAACTTAAAAAAGACTATTTATTCCATGAAGTATATATCGTCAGGCCTTGGGTATAGTTGTAGAAAGTAAACACAAGCAAGGGTTCTATGTCATTTATTATTATTATTATTTTTTAAGATTTTTAATAATCTAGTGATACATGAGCATGAAATATACTGGATGATCAAAATTGTTCTATTTTTTTTTTTTCTCTCATACACTCAAATTTAAATTCCTCTCATATAAGCACACACAAAAAATTAACATGGAATCCTTATTCGATAAATAATTGCTTTAAAGTTTAAAGGAATATGTAAGGATTCTTTGTCATTTTTTTTGGCTAAGTTTTGATGATCTATTGACACATTGTTATAAAAATAAATAGATAATTAAGATTGTTATATTTTTTATTTTTCTTACCTCACTCAAACTTTAACTTTCCATAATAAAGGTTAATACCATATCAATCTTGACAAAGAATCTTTGTCCTTTTTATTAATATTAATCAAAGATAATAAAGTGGTTTCAAAAATATGTTTAAATAAATAAGCAAACCAATTTCAAGTATGATTGAATTTCTAATAGATTGAAGCAAGAAAAATTGTAAATTTCACTAAAAAAGATAAATTTGTATTTTGAAAAGTCTAAAAGAAGCTTCCTAAATGAATCAAATATTACAAAAATAAAAATCTCGACGTCATGAAAAATTTTAATTGTGGAGAATTTATATTAAAGAAGCACTTTAATATTTTGTATCATCTATAATAATTTCCATTTTAAGTTTGTGAGTAACACCCATTTTACAGAGAAGCAAATAAATGCAATATAGGAATGGAAATATGCGAAGAAGCAGGGAAGAGTCTTTGCACTGTGTAGGTTATGATTAATAAATTAGCTGTTCTAATTTATTATAGTGTACTTAATACATTTTTTTACCAAGGTGTTTACTTTGTAAAATTTGAGTCTTTACATCATGTAGCTTATCATCCTGAGGATTGTTTGAATCAGAAACCTTATTCAAGATCTTGATAGCCATTCTTTCTGATGTTGTCATTTATTATGATGTCATAGTTAGAAAAGTTTCTAGCAAATCCATTTTTAGTTTGAATATACAGTGAATGTCGGAAGTAAGTTTGAGAGTTTCTCTGCTAGTAAACCTGTTGGTGTGCTTGTTATTATTGTCAGAGTGTTTGTGTCAATGAATGTTGCTATTTTAAACCTGTTAGTGTTTGATTATATAGTGAATGTCGGAAGTAAGTTTGAGAGTTTCTCTACTAATAAACCTATTGGTGTGCTTGCTATTATTGTCAGAGTGTTTGTGTCAATGAATGTTGCTCTTTTAAGCAATCTTATAAAGATGAATGTTTCAATATATCATGTTTGGTGTTCCAATTGCAAGAGAGGGATAAATAACTTAATATTAAGTAAAAGTCACATTCTTGCCAACATGATTTACCCTATTACAACACTAAACAGATCTAAATTTCACCACAAAGAAACTAATTTAAAAAATCATATGAATAGCCAAAACCTGAACAAAGACAAACACCAAGTGAAAATACTATAACAATATATTGTCAACTTTACAAACAAATTAAACGTGCCAAAACCATCGTGAAGGTTGAACCCCCACAACCTTATCAAAAGCATTCGTTGACTACCAATTTAGAGTGGATTAAGAACCATAAAAATATTACCCACTCATAACTAACGAGGCCATTTCCAAAGGTCGAGAGTTAGTGACTCCCGGAAACATGGTATGTGTCATATCCAGAGCTTGGGATTTTCAAATTAAATGTTACGATTCCTAATTTAGTTGAGAATTCTAACCTGAATGTTGAGAATCTCAATCTCTAGGTTTGGATTTCTAATCTCGAAGTAGAGAATCCCAATCTTCATAATGCATCCAGGTTGACATTTCCAACCTTTAAGTAAGGAATCTCAACCTTTAGGTTAGAATTCCTAATGTGAATTAACAATCAAGATTGGCAATCCTAACCTCTAGGTTGGAAATCCCAACTTTGACTTAACATCCACTTTCGAATCTCAACCATAAGGTTGGAAATCTCTGCTTGAAAGTTGAAAATCTCAACTTCAAAGTTGACATTCTCAACCTCCAGGTTGGGAATCTGAACCTTAAATGCACATCCAAGTTGGGATTTTCAATCTCGAGGTTGGGAATCACGATATTTAAATTGAGAATCCTAACCTGAATTTTCAATAAAGGTTGAAAATCCCGACGTCGAAATTAGGATTCCTAACTTACAGATTGAGATTGGTAGAGAATCCCAACCCAATTGGGTTACATTACAAAAAATTTGGATTCTCAACCTTCACATGAAGACTTTGCCTCTAAACTTCGATTGTCTCCAACCTTAAGGTCGAGAATCCCAACCTTGATCAACTTTGTTTGAACATCTAAGTTAGGATTCTCAACCCTGATGTTGGGACTCTCAACTTGCAAAAAAAGAATCCCAACCTGAAGGTTGAAAATCCTAAATTTGAATGTTCAATCAAAGTTGGGATTCCCAACCTACAGGTTAGGAATTCCGACCCAATTGGGTTATGTTACAAAAATTTTGGATTCTCAATCTTTACATGAAGACTTTGTCTTTAAACTCCGATTATCAGCCTTTGTTACAAATCCCACCCTCAAAATACAAATTTACTAATAACAACTACTAATAAAATATAATCTTCATATTCTAATCATACCCATAAAACCACACACAAAATATGCCAAACCGCCACAACCCACAAGGTTTTAGACCTACAAACCTTGCTTTTTCAACAACACTAAAATGGCTTTCCTTCGTTCGTCCGTTAAGCTTTCCTCCATTTACATGCCTTCCTAGAAAAGCCGTCTATTAGCATGTATTGACGAGGGCGATGGGGAAGGCGGCGACTACGACATAGAGGAGGAATAAGTGGAGCCGACGAGGGCGATGTGGACAGCGACGACTATGACATGGAGGAGGAAGAAGTGGAGGAGCTGGACAATAAGAAGGACTACGACGTGGACTATGAGGTTGTGGGTAGTGGTAGTGGTCGAGATGAAGACGAAGATATAAGCATGGTGGACAACAAGAGCTTTGTGTACACCCAAGGGCAGAAGTCGGAGATGGTGGTGGATTACAAGATTGATGTCAAGAAAAAGAGCTACAACTTTTGGGTGTTTTCATTAAGGACATTTTTGTCCATCCTAGGTCTTTTTTTGTAAAGGGAAAAAGAAAAGGTTAGTGTCCAAGTGGGCTTTCAAAAGGGCTATTTTATGCATTTTCTCCTTTTTAAATTGGAGGGCTATAAATGAATTTGATCTTTTGTAATGGTCATTTTTGGTATTTTCCACATTAAGAGTTAACCCGTTAAAATCGGGCTTCATCGAAAGAATGAAAGGGGCTGTGGACAGCGCGAACACTCGACCAAGAGTGGACTTAACACAGTAACACATTTTATTTGCATTTTAGAGATATGAAAAGTTTTCTAGACGACGGATGCTGTTGATTTGGAAGAAAAATAATGACCACCCAAGTGCATGTTATTTTCAATCTTAATTTTATTATTATTATTTTATTGTCATTATCTGATTATTGGTAACCGCCTGTAACCTCCCTTGACGTATCTCTAGTTTCTTTTCATGACCCTTTCTTTGAAAAGTGCAAGCTAAAAACTCCTTGTCAGACTCCTTGAAAGAGAGACATGGGTGATGTTGAAGAAGACCAAGAGGTACCACTTGTAGAAAGCTTGTCAGATGCATCAGAAGAGCCACTTGAGAGAACTGGTAATCTGTTCTCAACTTTAATGAATTCTTATCATAGCTTTTGTTGAATTTTCTTTGGTTTCAGACTAGCTTGATTGAACAACTCTTCTCATATTCTTATTCTTGTGTATGATTTTTGCAATTATGTTGAGACAGAAAAGTGAGTGAAGTTTTGCGCCAGTTTTTAAGTAGCTTAGAATAGGATTATGATCCTCGTGTATGAAAAATAAAACTTGTTAAAATTAATTTATAGTGATTGATTGTATCTTTTTTTATATGGATAAGAACCAGAGATACCTTTGACATGATCAAAATTAGAAGAATTTCTAGCTTTTACATGATACTTTACGTGTCTAAAAGTTGCACAAAAATCAGTGTCCATTAGAGTGGACAGAGGAGATTTTGGAAAAAGGAGAAAGTTGAAACTTTTCAGGTTGAAATTGGTATATATATATATATATGATGCCATGTGGCTTTATATAAGTGGATGAATATACTGTATCGAGATAGTTATATGGTGTACCCATCTCACCAAGCCCTTGTGACATTTGCTGAATTTTTCAAGCCTACTGTCTTCTTATCAAGATGGTTATTTGGTGTCATGCGGTATTATATGAGTGGACGGATGTAAGATGGTTATATGGTGCACCCATCTTACCAAGCCCTTTTGAGATTGGCTAAATTTTCGTGGTCTATTGATGTCTTGTTAACACATAGATTGCACTTTTCAAAATTTTTGTTAAGATGAACTTGGGCTAATTTAAGTTGAATTATTGTAGGGACCATATGGAATGGCACATATAATCACAGGAGTGATAGGAGCAGGAGTGCTATCTCTTGCATGGAGTGTGGCCCAACTAGGGTGGATTGCAGGTCCATTGTGCTTGATACTCTTTGCTGCTGTCACCATTCTCTCAGCAAACCTTTTGTGTGATCTCTACAGATGTCCTGATCCTGAATTTGGCCCAACCTTCAGGTCCTACCTTCAAGCTGTAAGATTCTATTTAGGTAAGAGTTCTATACACTTCTTTGCGCTTATGTCTAATAAGTAACAAACAAACCAATCTTGATCAAGACATGACACTATGATATGATGTCATTTTTCAATAAGCTGGTGTATACCTTTCAAAAAATTTAAAAGATGCACGTAATCTCCCAGTTTATGTAGTTATGTAACTTATCATTTGTTTTAGTAATGGGAATTCAAATTTCATGTTGCATATGTTATAAGGATATGCGGAGAGTTTTAACTTTTTTTATGAAAGTAAATATCTTCTAGATATATATGTAGATATCCAAACTGTATATATAATATTTGATCTCAACAGGTTTTGATGGATTTCTAAGTTGCATTTTCTATACATTTGAGAAGCAAACAAAACTTTTTGTGCTCTGTTGCTTGTCCTAATCTGGAAAATATCAAATTAATTCTCATTTTGATTAATTCTAAATGGGTTCATGATTACTTGCAAGTTACTTCAATTTCGACTATAATACTACTTTGTAGTACGTGGTCCAATCACAAAATATCAAACAACTATCTTATTTACAAAAATTTGACTACAAAAGTAAATGTAGCTCGATCCCAAAATTACATGTGACCGAGAAGAAACAATATTATATGTTATTGTGCCCATCCAGTCTCCAATTGAAATCTGATAATGGAGCCAAAACATGTACAATTATTGATTATTATAAGAGCAACATCTGTACAAACTTAGAGACAGCTCATAATAATCAACTTACAATAATATATTGAAAGTTTGTCAGGAAAAAAAGCCAACAAGTGTGTGCTGTATTTGCATATGAAAGCTTATATGGTTGTGGAATTGGTTACATCATCACAACAGCTATCAGCATAAGGTATGAAGATTCCTCCAGGCCCCCTTCTCTCAACTTTCTTCTTCCTCTATTTGACTTCATGCATCAGCTAGTAGAACTCATAATCTTTAATTATTTGTTGGTTGCTTGAAATGATTTTGATTTGTTGTTCCTGTAGTCTTTCAAATATGATGCATATGGAAGTGATTTTGAATGATTAAAAGTGTTAATGTACCTCCTTAAAATATATTTTTATGATTTCTAATATAGTATAAATTTAATTTGAACATATGACAAAGATGTTAAAAACCGTTAAAGTATATTCATTACTGTGTAGATACTTGAACCAGATTAGTCCTTCAAAATAGATAAATTTAGAAGAATAGATATTAGTTTTAGAAAACTAAGTTCCACGATAGTATCATGAAACTTGGTGTTTTAGGCCAAAATCAGCCATAAAATTTACTTTGTGTTTTAGGCCTTTTTTGTGGATAAGATTGGTAGCCTTGGAACCACTCAGGAACCAAGCATGATGAGTATGCAAAGAAGGATAAAAAACAAAAGAAATCAAGCCCTTCACGGCCTCACTGATTGAGTAACTTGCTGGACAAAAAGTATAACAGAAACGTCAATATAAACGGCCAGCAATGTTGGTGTGACACAAGAAGAGCAAAAATTCTTCTTTGCTCGTAGTAGTAGTCAGAGAATCCGTGTATAAGTAGGAGTGAATATTGGCAATTGAAAATTTGTCTAACCATTGCTTCATTGTCTTTCTTGTTGTGGAATATGACTCAACATTGGACCATCGTAAAGTTTCTTTTTCTTTGAAGATACTGAGTCAATAGCTATGGTGGACTTGTGATGGAACTTGTCCTTGACTAAAAGATGTATTTGATAAACAAACAACTTTTAAAAGTGGAAGGGCTTATCTTTCTTTTTGGGAAGGGGTCCAGTTATGAATTCTATGTATTTAGTATTGTACCTTATAGAAGTATATTCTTCCTCATCTTCCCTTTAAAAGGCATCTTGGCTCCAAACAATGTAGCTACACTTTTATCAAGTCGAAGTCTCAACTGAGCAGCTGCAGCAGCTAGATACTTGAGTTCGAGTATATGATAAGCTTCTCCTCTGTCATGTCCTCTTGACTCTGTTAATATATATATATATATATTTGGCTGGATACTACAATAAATAGTATTTTCAAGCTTCTACTGTGGCAAAGCTTACCGTTCAATTGCATCATAAGTTAGTATTGTTCAAATATTGTTAGTTTTCACAAGATGAGGTTGGTTCAATGATATGTCTCTCACACTTACCCCATTCAGGTTGTGAGTTTGAATCCTATCCTCTCCTCCAGATCCTGAATTCTTATAATTTGTTCAAAAACAAATATAGCTGGTCTTTGGTGCTTTGTATTGGGTATATATACAGGTTGCAAACTGTGTCCAAGCTTCAATTGCATAGAGTGAACATGGCAGTTGAACACTCTCCTGAACTAGACAATGATTCCGGTGATGCTGATGCACAGCCTCTAAGAACTGGTAACACACTTCTAGGACTAAGACTGAAATTTCTTATGTCTTCTTGTACAATAAGATGTTGAATTTACTTCATATGGGCAACTCAACCAGGCACCTTATGGAGTTGTGTCATGCATATAATTACTGCTGTTATTGGCTCTGGAGTCTTATCTTTGGCATGGAGTACTGCTCAGCTGGGATGGGTAGCAGGGCCTATTGCCTTGCTTTGTTTTGCAATCATGACCTATGTTTCTGCCTCCCTTCTTGCGGACTGTTATAGGTCTTCCATCAATGGAACCAGAAACCGCACTTATGTAGATGCTGTTAGACAGAATCTTGGTTGAGTAATCTCTTAGTCAGATTATTTTTCTTCTGGATAGGTTTCTACTATATGTTTCCTAATTTAATTTAGTGATAGTTCAGGTAAAACTCAAGCATGGTTTTGTGGTTTGCTTCAAAATCTGTCCTTTTATGGGACTGCTGTTGCATATGTTATTACAACATCAACCAGTATGAGGTACTTTCCTCTGTGAATGATATGGTTCATGTTTTATTTTTATTAGTGACCATGATTACAATATTTTGCTATAACAATTGCATAACAGTATTTTGTGCATCATCAAACTCAAGTAGTCTCCTTGTTTAGTCCATATGTTTTCCTGATTTTGGTTGATACAGAGCAATTCAAAAATCAAATTGTTACCACAAAGAAGGGCATGAGGCTCCATGTGCATACGGGGATACTGTCTATATGCTGTTCTTTGGAGCTATTCAGGTTTTTATGTCTCAGATACCAGATTTTCATAGCATGGAGTGGCTCTCAGTTATTGCTGCAATCATGTCCTTCACCTACTCTTTCATAGGATTTGGACTTGGCTTCGCGAAAGTGATAGGTAAGGCTTCGATTTTGCTTCTTCATTCTAGATGTTAGGAGTTTGTGTTTTGCCTTTATAACTTGTGTTTGTAAGTGTAGAAAACAGCGAGATTAAGGGTAGCATTGCTGGTGTCCCGGCGTCTAATACTGCGAATAAACTATGGTTATCGTTCCAAGCACTTGGGGACATTGCTTTTGCCTATCCATACACCATCATTCTTCTTGAAATACAGGTATGGCTTCAAAGTTCAAAGCGACAATAACTTAAAATGTATCAGAAGATGCTAAAGTGAATGAAGAAATTTGCTGAATGAAGGATACCTTGAAGTCACCGCCACCTGAAAATAAGACCATGAAGAAGGCTTCAATGATTTCAATCTTGGTTACTACTTTCTTCTACCTCTGCTGTGGATGCTTCGGATATGCAGCCTTTGGCAACCTCACACCCGGAAATCTCTTGACAGGATTTGGATTCTATGAGCCTTTTTGGCTAATTGACTTCGCTAATGGTTGCATTGTGCTTCATTTGGTGGGAGGATATCAGGTTTTGCCATCTACTACTCATACCTTAGTTTTTATACATGCCTAATTTGTTTTTCTTAACTAAAGGTAACTAGTGTTAGAGAGCCTTATACACTTTTTGGCCTATTGCTATCAATATAAGCTTTTAGGTTTGATGGTTATTAAAACAAAATCAATGCTTGGTTTGGCCCTGAAATCCTGAGTTTAGTTGCTTCAAGTGACTATATTTGAATTTGATACGTGTTTGTATTTGGGTTCGGTTCTCATGCCAAGCCAGTTGATATGGCACATGAAGTGTATATTAAAAAAGTCTTATATTATTTGTTGGGTCCGTTTTATTAGTTACTAACAACTAGCTCATTATGGTATTTACTTTTCATGTGATCAATCCATTAGATATACAGTCAGCCAGTATTTGCGTTTATGGAGAGATCGATCATCAGGAAATTCCCAACTAGCAGATTCGTAAACCACTTTTACACCTTCAAGCTTCCATCATTGCCTCCCTTACAGATAAATCTCATGAGGATATGCTTTCGAACAGCATACGTTGCGTCCACAACAGTTATTGCAATGTTATTCCCTTATTTCAACCAGGTCCTAGGAGTGTTAGGAGCGTTGAACTTTTGGCCTTTGGCCATACATTTCCCCGTGGAAATGTACGTTGTGCAGAAAAAAATAGGGCCTTGGACAAAAAAATGGATTGTGCTTAGAACATTTAGCTTCATTTGCTTAATTGTGTCGATAATTGGCTTAATTGGCTCCATTGAAGGACTTATAAGTGCCAAATTCGGTTGACAGAAAAGCCTTCTATACTTGTAAATGTAACAGAAAAATTGCATATTATTACTTGCTTGAACTTGAAGTAATCAAGCATATAACCCTGTTACATATATTTGTAAATGTATAAGAAGAAGGCTTGGTTTTATTCGTATATCACTGGAAAACAAGTGCTTAAGCATTGTAAAGTAAACTATGTACGATCACTATTAATGAGATTATTTTCCTCTGAATTTTTATTTTTTTATTTTTTTATTTTTTTGCAAATTTAGAAGGATGAATACTTTCAACAAGTTTTATAAACGTCAATGGTGATAATTTTTTTCCGATAGTTTTCAAGAAAATTTTGTATTAATAAATATAATTTATAAAGTATGTTATCTTAGAAATCAATAAAAGTCAATTAATATTTTTGATTTTTTCTTTTAAGATGAAAATATATAAAAATTTATCAAAGACTTTTATAATTTTATAATGTCTATAAAAATTAATAAAATTATGTAAAAGTTGTTTAAATTTAAACTCTTTAAAGGTTGATAAAAGTTCATTAATATGACAGTCTTTTAATGTGATGGAAAATTTTTTAAAATTTTGCATCATCAATTTTTAAATTGGTTTGTAATTAAGGGCATGATTGGTTGGAATTTTTAAAATTTTCCATCAATTAAATGACTTTAGTTTGCAATTAAGGGGAAAATTTGTGTAAATAAATTTGGAGAAAAAAAAATAAAAAAAGGAAATCTATATACCCTAATCACTATAATTAGGTTTGAGGTTATATATATATATATGATTGATGTTTATTGTGAAAGTGTACGAGAATCAAGTAGGTTTTCTTTCTATTGCTTCATATTTTTTTGTTATTAATAATATAAGTTTATGATATGATATCATATTGTTTATGTTTGGATTTATATCAAAGTAAGATTATAAGTTTATAGATTTTTTTAAAAAAATACAGACTGTTGGAAATTTTGTTTTTCAGTAGATATGTCAATTTTGTTTAATTGTTTGACTAGATAAATAAAGGTATAAAGTTATGAAAATTTGTATGAATGATCCTTAGGTTGTTAAATTATGTTCTGACAAATTTCGTGATTATATGATAAGTATGTAATTAATTTAGAATTTTTGTTTACCTCTAACTCAATGAAATAAAAATTTGGACAGTACTGAACTAGATTGATTCTCTTTGGACATTCATTTATGTTATTTTGGTCTCATTAAATTTTCATATGAACCATTATGAGTTTTCTTTAAGCCCTTAAAATTTCAAAGATTTTTATGAAGTGGCTTATTTTTAAAAATTTGAATGTCAAGAACTGTTCAATTTCGAAACTGATGTCAGTACAACTTTAGATTGGATTTGAAGATTTAGGTTGATAGGTTAATGAGGTATTTAAGGCTGAAAATTTTTATAGTATTTAATTTGGGTCATTAGAACATGTATATATATTTTCAGGATGATTGGTTTTATTTATAATTTATTAAAAATGGAGAAAATGAACTGCATCAATAGAAGTAGTATTGACAATAATGAATTTTAATGATATTTTGAGTTAGATTAATTTAATAAAGAGTGGTTTGTGTTAGGCCAATGTTAGTATAATATTTATAAATGATATGTTAAGATTTAATGTATCTTTGACTAGTCTAGAGCATTTAATGAAGTTATGGATTTTTATAAATTTATATGAATGAGTTTCGTTACGTGATTTTAAGTAAAAAAGTGGAATTATTTTGTAAAGTTATTTTTATTGGGATAAACAGAAGAGGAAAGTAAACCTTATACATTACCTTAATACATTATATGTTCAAACTTAAAATATATATATATTTATTTATTTGTCCTTTTAAACAATCAAAGGAAATCTTAGATTTTTCAACATTACTTTTCATTATACTCTTTTAAATGATTTTACATCCTTAAATATGTCTTTTATACATTGTTCGATTTTATTATAAGTATCGTCTTTCAATTTGAAGAGTGTGACATATGTTTACAGCCGCACCAAAAACCATGACTTCTGTGTTCACACTTTCGCTATCGGCGGTTACCACATTTCTACCCTGACGGGCCTGGAGCGCCAATCTCAGATTTTCACCAGCAATAGACGGCCCACGAAACAATAAATTCGTTGACGACTCAAGTAGTGTGACAGACCCAGGCATGAAACAAGTGCTTCAGCATTGTAAAATAAACCATGCAGGATCAATAGCCGCTATTGAACGAGCTTTCAACAATCTGGAGGCAGGTCAATATCATGAAGTAAATGTCAATTCTCATATTATCCTGGAAAACTCCAATGATAGTGATTGTGTGATTAAACAAAGACCACCCCAACCAGGTTTACAGGACAAGAACAAAAAAATGTTGCAGTTAACTGATATCTCCGTAACCATTGCACTGATTTACTAACTAGTCCATGAGCAGGGCATCTCTTGGTTGTAATGATTATGTTTTCCTTAGATTATCTGTTGTTGTTCTTTGCTTTTCTTTTTTTGTGTGTGTGTAGAACTCAATAAGTCCAATGAATGTAGCAGTTAAATCATGTCTTGAAAAACATATTTAATTGCTTTATGTAATTTTTTTTATTTTTTTGATAATTCACAAATTTGTCATGTTTAGTGAATCGATTTCGAAATCGAAACTCTACAATATTTAGAGAGCAAGAAAATATGACCTTTGGTTATGTAGATCATACCTATGAGGGGATTAAACTCCAGATCTTATGAGAGCAAACAATAGATTTTGTCATTATGCTACTCTTAGCATCATTTATGAAATTCTATTGACGAAGCGAAAACAATATGTTACTTGAATTGTTGAGAACCTGCATTCGAGGGTCAAAGAGGAGTTAACGGTGGATTAATTTAGGAAATTGTCTAATTTAGAAATTAGTTTAATTAGGATTTATTTTTATTATTTCCTATTTTATTTCTTTTATTAAATTACAATTATTTCCATTTGGGATTTGATATTCTTCCTTCTTGGATTTGATATTATTTCTTTTTAAGTTTTAATATTATTTCTTTTTAGGTTTAGATATCATTTCCTTTTTAAGATTTGTTATCATTTCCTTTTAGAAATTGATATTATTTCTTTTTAAATTTAGATTTAATTCCTTTTTTTTTTTTTTTTAGTTTTTCTTTAAGTTAGTTGATATTATTTCTTTTTAGTTAATTTTTCTTTTTAGGAAATCTTGTTTATTAAGAAAATATAAAGTTATAAATAACCATGAGACTTTAAAGTTTATGTTAAGATATTATTAGCTGAATAAAATCCTGCTGAGCATTAATAATTACCGTGTTTATTTAAGTTTTTTCCTAGAATTCGCTATAGGATTGGTTTGGGTTGGAGTTAAGTTAATTATATTATTCTATTCTAGATGATCAATTCACAAAAGGTAAATTCTATTACTTTATTCTAAAGGATCAATTCACCCAATTTCGTGAGTTGATTGATTCAAAAATCTATCTTGTCTTGGGAGAGATCTTGGGGCAATTTAGGCTTATTGTTGGATCTTTGAATGGATCCTCAACATCGATATACAATAATTGCTCCAAAAGAATTATTTTGTTAATGATAATCAATGAAAACAAAAAATTTACTAATCCATACTTAAACAGAAACAAAATATCTTTGATTAGCATTTGGAAAGTCTCGAAAGTGCTTTGAAAATGAAAATTTTGAGTTATTAACAGATTTTAAGTAACTTTTGTAAACGAATTTAACAAACATATCACACTGAAGACGAAAATCTCTTTCAAATGCAATTAGGATTTGAAAACACTGAAGAAAAAAGAAAAAGAGGAAAATGAGAAAAACAAAGTCCGTTTGAAACAATTAAATTTTTTTTTTTTTTTTTGAAAGGCGAAAAATTGAATTTGGTAAAAGGATCACAAACATTTTTTTTTTTTTTAATTTTTTGACATATTACAGTAGATATTACACGTGCGTTACTACAAACCAGACTCTCTTAATAGTAGTATATAGAGAAGCGGTCCAAAACTACGGTTTTCAAAAGTAAGAGGGGCAAGTGGCCCCCAAATGGGAGGAAGAGAAAGCTAGAAAATTACCCATAGAGAGAGGCACATGAACATCAAACCACAGATCAAATGTCTATGCGATGGGCCTTGACTTTATCGCTCAGTCAGACTGCAATTCTGGGGTTGCAAACATTTTGCCCCATTGAAAGTTATAAGGCTTGTCCCAGTGATATATTATAGGCCGAATCCAAAAACCCCCTCAACAATCCAAAGGTTAACATCATTTATTGATTCAACAAAGACATGAGTGGCGACATTTCCACTTATCAAAAGTTATATGTACACCCTAAATTATTATTATTATTTTTTTTAAATATTCAATATTAATCTTTAAGTAAACTTACTAAAAGACCTATTAGACGTTGCAATAGCTTCAACCGTGGCAATGAGCCTCTAACCTTCCATTAATTACGTTGAGTGTGTCTGCGGCTCTCTCATACCTGGTCCACCCGACGCCGTGTCTTGACCCACATTTTTGCAGATCTAATAGTATCTCAAAAAATTTACATGGACTGAGCCAAAATGATGACCAATTCTCTCACTCACCTGCATCCAATGAAACTTGTTTTCGGTACAATTTCAAAGGCGCCTCCTTGATCGTCGTCCTCATTGTCATCGCCATACTTGTCATCATCGTCCATATTTTGGTCGCTGTCTGTGTCTTCCATGGCTGAATCTTGTCTCTGTTGACGGCCAGGCTGAGGTGGCCATTGCTGCTCAGGCCTGACCATCAATAGCACGGAGTTTTCAGGCTTGAAAGAGCTATCGAACTTGTTCTTCTCTTTGTACAAAGCGTCAAGTTGGTGAAAGTAAGGACATGTTTGGAGTCCTCAGGCCTTTTCTTGTTGCTTTCTTTAACTTTCTTGAAAGTATTTTTTATGTTCTGCCATTTCTCTTTGCATCTTTTTATGTTCTCCCATTTTAGAAGCACGATGGTATAACTTGTGCCATATGCAGGGATGTCTTATCCATTGACACCGAAGTAAACCAGCCTCCTTGCCTTTACCTGTATCACCCTTCTTGTATCCTGCCATGGTTGAATACTTGAATGCACGAAACGCATGCCACCTTTGTCGGTGACCAAGAATATGAGGAACAGAAGCGGAATATTACCGCCAGAATGGAATCTAGCACCGGGATGAGAACGAAGACAGTTCCTCTTATACTTTAGACGGAACTGAAGCTGTCGAAACCCGTAAACTTAGTCCGGCTGTTGCAATGTCTAATAGGCCTTTTAGTAATTTTACTTAAGGTCAATATTGAATATTTAAGAAAATGTTAATTTGAGGTGCAGATACAATTTTTGAGGGGTCGAAAACTCCAAAGATATTACTAAAAAGAGATTCCCCGTTTTAGCTTGTTTCTTTCAAAAGCTCTAAAAATAATCCAAACTTGGGAAATTATAAGAAATACCTTTCTTCCATCGTTCCTGGCTCAGAGTAACCTTCATTCTGTCTCATCTAGATCTTGTCATGCACCAGCAATGTGTACATCATAACATTCCATAACATTCTACTGCAGTTATGGCTACCAACTCACCAATCCATTACACCATTTATATACCTTGAAACTATTTGAGCATCAAATCTACTCACAACTACACAAAAAATTATGGCTTCTCCAAGTCACTTGTTGCTGCTCCCTTTGGTCTCAAAATGGTCCTTCCTATCTCTCCTATTTCAAAAATGTTTTTCCATTCCATCATTGACCACAAACAATGCACCCTCACTAATCAACCAAATCTGCTCCAGGACCAAAAAGTTTGAGTTCTGTGTTGAGAGTTGAGACTCTCGCCTCAGCTCCAGGATCAGCCACTGCCAATCTCAAAACCTTGGCTGACTTCTCCCTCAAGTCAACCCACGACGCACTGTTGAATGATGATGTTTTTATCCGTTTACGGCTGAAAAATGTGAGTGACCCTGGTGTAATACAAGTGCTTCAACATTGTCAAATAAATTATGATGGATCGATCGTTCCTCTTCAACAAGCTGTCAGGGCATTGGAGGGAGATCATTTTGATGATGTTGATCATTACACTTATTTGGCCTGGGAAAATGTTAATGACTGTCATGGTGGAGGTTTATCTGAGAGGGTTATAATAGCAGTGCTGCTTGCTGAAATCTCCTTGGTTATTAGTGATATTAATTAAGACACGAGGGTCTAATATTATCATATTGTTCTATGATATATGAAATTTTATCTGAACAAATAAAAAAATTGTCATCATGACTTATGAGTAGGGGTGGCAATATGGGTCATGACACGACGGGTCGACACGAATTCGTGAAAAATAAATAGGTATGGGTTTGAGTTAAACGAATTCATGTCGTAATCGTGTCAACCCGCTTAACCCGTTTATTAAACGAATCGAATCGGGTTTACTTAAACGAATCGCGGGTTAACACGATTAAATCAGGGTAAAATTGTAATATTAGTATATTATAAGGGTTCATGTGTAATTATGCATGCATATATATACAAAAACATTTACCAAACCCTAAACTCATTTCATTTTCTGCAGCCACACATCATTGACTCTCTCTCACCAGCTCACGGTCAAGACTGCTCCTCCCTAACTGTTGCCGGCGCTGCCCCTTCTCCCTCACGGTGGACGACACGGCCCTTTTCCCCTTCTCTCTCACGGTCACCTCGCATCCTCCCTCACTCACGATCACGATCGTAGCCTCTCCTCCCTCACGGTCACGATCACGGTCACGGTCGCCGTCCCTTCTCACTCAAGGCCACGACCCCTCTCCATCACGGTCACCTCGCATCCTCCCTCAGTCACGGTCACGGTTGCAGCGTCTCCTCCCTCACGGTCACGGTCGCCGTCCCTTTTCTCTCAAGGTCACGGCCCCCTTCCCTCACGGTCACCAAGCATGATCCTTCCTCACGGTCGCAGCTGCTCCTCCCTTACGGTAGCAGTCTCTCATCCCTCACCGTCATGGTGGCCGTCCCTTCCCCCTCACGGTCACCGCGCCTTCTCCACGGCTCCACCACCATATCTATTAGTTTGTTTGGATCTGTTGTTTGGATATTTATTTGTTTGGATTTGGATATTTATTTGTTTGAATCTATTGTTCAGATGTTTATTTTTGGTATGATATTTATTTGTTTAGGTCTATTGTTTTGTGTTAATTTTTGGTTTGAGATTTATTTGTTTAAATCCGTTGTGTTCATGTTTGGTTTGAGATTTATTTGTTTGGATTCATTGTGTTTAGTTTTTTGTTTGAATATCATGATCTGTGTTTACATTTGTGAATAAACAAATGGATAAACGAATTCGTGTTGATAAACGAATTCAATTTTAACGAATTAAATGGGTTGGCGAATTAAACGGGTTAATCAGTAAACGAATTAAAGGAATAAATGGGTTGTAAACGAATAAATGGGTTGACGAGTTAATGGGTTTGGATCCTATTCAAATGATAAACGAATTAATCGTGTCGGGTCGTGTTATTCGTTTATAAACGAATTCGTGTCGAATCTAAAAGTACTGACCCGTTTCTTAAACGAATTCGTGTCGAATTGATCGAATCCATAAACGAATCGAATCGAATTCAGTCCAACCCGACACGTCAACCCGTTTTGCCACCCCTACTTATGAGTGATGGTTAATGAAAATGATTTAAGTCTAACAATGTATATTTTATAAGCATGTATGAGGAGTTTTCTCATCAATATTGTGGGTTAAGATATCCTTTGATTGCGGAATAGATTTTTGAATTGTTTATAGAGCGTTTGATCTTGATGGTAGGTCCCTATATAGCTCTAATTTGTTTATGTTTCTTTTATATGAAATTTGTGCTGGAAAAATGGGATAAACACCCATTTTAAGGATCACTTTTTTGTGGAGTTAGAGATCGTGATTGAAATAGATCAAGATGAATTTATATGTTTATGTGCAAAAAATGGTGCTTAAACAAATAAGAAATTGAGATTTAAAGTGCATCTATTGGGAGGTTTTGTTCCCCATTGAATGAATATGTAATTTTATTGAATTTTTAAATCGTGATTTAATTATTGGCTTTAAGGGCCATTGACTTGAGGAGTTGATTTAAAGCTATTGATTTTAAATTGAAATAAATTTTTGTATTAATCATTCAAATTATAACTTAAGTGCCATTGATTTTGAGTAATTGAAAAATTAAATTACAGATTTAATTTTTTCAAATTGTAATTGTAAGTATTAGCTATAGAATCGAATTTCAAATTTAATTGTTATCTATTAACTATTGAATTATGAAAATGTAACTGTTGATTCAATTTAAAGATTGGTTTTAATTCAATTGTAATCACTCCTAGATGAAGACTATAAATTGACTCCTATTTTTAAAGAGAAATATCATAGACAACTCTTAGAAAAACAACCTTCGTTTTTTTTTTTTTAATTGCAATTTTATTCTTGCATTATAGATTAAGAATTTTTGAGTGACAAATTTAAGTATAATTTAGTTTACTAGATGACTTCTTATTTAAATTATTGCATTTTGGGTGACTGACATTGAGCTTGACGATATGAAACGAATCTATTTTAAGAATATTATGACTCTACATGGGTCTTGATTTATTAATATTGTGTTTATTATTATTATTATTAATCCTACTTCTGTTCTTTTGTAATTTGTTTTTAACATCAAGCTGCCAACAAGTTTTGCCCGACTATTTGATTATATTTTAATGATAACAGTTATTTGTTATAAGATCATAAACACAAACAACTTTTTATTTTTTTAAAGTTTCTCGAAAGTAATTCGCATGAGAGAGTCCAATTAAAATAAAAAATTACTTTATATTATACTAATCAAAATTATTTTTTAATGTCAGAAAATTATTTTTTTTAAAATTGACAGACTAAAATATATGAGAATTTAGAAGCGGTGCTGGACACCATTAATTATCCATGGCCTTGATTGACATTAACAACAAAAAAATAAAAAATTCAAAAATCACTCAGATCATGATTGATAGATTGATGACTCGTGAAGTGGGGGCCATAAATAATGAAATTTATACCCAAAAGTCAAAATTAAACCAGTCACTTTTACTTTCATATTCATAATTGTATTTCTTTTTTCAAAAGAAAAATTATTACAGCGAGGTGTGGGGCTGCTTTCAAGAAATAAAACAGCCATACTACTTTGGTGGCTGGCTCCACTATTATTATTTTATTTTTCCTGTTATAAGGAAGAATAGGTGGCTTGTTTGGTAACATTTTTTTTTTTTTTCAAAAATACTTTTTATTTTTTTACTTTGAAAGAGGAAACTTTCAAAAAAAGATAATGGAAACGACTTAAAAATATTTGGTTATATATTTTTTATTAGTTATTAATGAAAACACAAAAAATTCCTTTTTTGACGTAACAAGATTATAACTATAGAGTTGAAAATTATTTTTATATTATTTTTAGAATAAATTATCAAAAACAAACCATTATTATTATTATTATTTTTTACTTTTTTCTCTAAATAAATATTTTACTGAATTAGTTTTTCACAAATTAAATACATTTTACATTATATGCAGTTTTAGAAAAGTAATTTTAACAAACGCTACAAAATTTGTTTATAATTATAAAAACATTATTATAATAGTTTTCCTTTTATTTACGTCTTGATAAATTTCAAAAAACAATACTAAATGGGCAAACATATTAGAAAAGGTTTGTTTTCGTAGCTTTAGGAATGCCTTGCTATACAATAAACCAATTCGGATACTCCATCAATCTTAGCATTTTCCTTGCTTTAATTTTATGATATATAAATATTATGATCAATAAATGGCTAGAATTTGATTTTTTTTATACGTATTTTTTCAACCACCGATTAAATTTTTAAAAAGATTAAGAAAAATCTCAAATTAGAAGATTATGCAAATATAATATAAAGATGTTATTTTTTTAATGAAATAAAATGAAAATTTATTAATAAAAACAAAATTTATTCTTTTAAAAACGAATTATTATGTCCTGAATTCAGGAATTTATATTGTTTAGCGATGACAATCGGTCTCATCTACTAGTCTCAGCTACCATTATTGAAAGAGACCTCTCCAAAGTTTAATAAATTTATTTATTTATTTATTTTGTCAAGACAGTTAAAAGTTTTAATTTTCAGTAGATTCCAATTCGTTGAAAGGTCATTAACATACCATCAAAAAGGTCTTTCTCTGATTATTTTTTTTTTTTAAACAAATTTTTAAGGAACCTGAATCTTAATAAAAAATGATTCAATTAATATTATGTCAAGTATAATCATCAAGGACTCTTAAGTCGAGTGGTGTGATAATAACCTCTCCCACCATGCCCACTTTACAAACAATGGTAGGTTTCGAATAGCTTTACCCATAAAAAATAAATAATTATCTTTTAGCTTACATATTTATAAGTAAATTCTTACTAAACCCCTCTAATTGATGAATAGTTTTTTTACTTAATATGAATACTTTTTTTCGATTTATTAAGCAGTCAAGTAAAATTAAAGTTGAGTTTCAAACTGATGCTATAAAGTTTATTTCTCGACAGTTATAAACATATTAGTAATGTCAACAACAAAAGTGCAGCTGGCAAAGGAGCTAGGTATAACACGTGATTTCTGGCGGTTTTGATTCTTAATATATGCATACGTTTCTTCAAAAACGAAAAAAGGAGTATTTAATATTGATGGCGACACATGATGTAAAGAAGTGTCACTTACCCAAATGTCCAAACATAAAATCAAAGTTGACGATTGACATAAGAACTCATAACGTTCTTTCTTCTTCTTCACCTAACTTTCAAGTTATTACAGATGGCTGTTGGTGTCCGTGACACCTAATCCATCAGAATTTAATGTAATTGTATTAAATATTCATGGTTCGATTTATATTCGAGACCCTTAAGTTAGAGATAATTTTTTCATGTGACGTGAATTTATTCTTCTACTTCTAAGAATTTTAGTTTTGGATCATATCTTAGAGACTTTTATCAAGAGTATATGATAAACTATATAATATATAATATAATAGTGATAAGCGAAATAAAAAGAAATAAAAAACCTTTCAAGTTATTAAAATTGCCTTAAATTGAAGGTTAAAGAGTTGTCCTTTTATTTTTTGAAGACATGGACATATTTAAAAGTATAGAGCGTTGGATGCACGATCATTTCATTAAGTGTGGATGTACATATTTTTATTCCATTTTTAACTTTTAATGGTTGAATTTTAGTTAATAAAACTAAATTTTTTAACTTATAAATTATGAACAGATTTTTTTTTTTTTTTTTTTAAAGGGGAGTGCATAATCGCTTCATCAAGATTGGATGTCCATTTTTTATTTCTTAACAACTTTTAATATTTGAGTTTCAGTCAACATAATTAAAAAATTTTTTGACTTCTAAATTGCGAATGGATTTATAATTAACCTATTGTGACCCCGTTAATATCGAGCTTCATCGAAAGAATGAAAGGGGCCGTGAAGAGCACCAACACTCAACCAAGAGTGGACATCCGTCTTTTTCAGTTTCCTTCTTTTTCTTTTTAAATTTCTAACGGTTGAACTTAGTTAAAACAGTAACACATTTTATTTGCTTTTTACAGATATGGAAAGTCTTCTAGATGACAGATGTTGTTGATTTAGAAGAAAAATAATGACCACCCAAGTGCTCGTTATTTTCAATCTTAATTTTATTATTATTATTATTTTATTGTCATTATCTGATTATAGGTAACTGCCTATTGCCTCGCTTGACATATAGCTATCTCTGGTTTCTTTCAATGACTCTTTTTCTTTGAAAAGTGCAAGCTAAAAACTCCTCATCAGACTCCTTGAAAGAGAGACATGGGTGATGTTGAAGAAGACCAAGAGGTACCGCTTATAGAAAGCTTATCAGATGCATCAGAAGAGCCACTTAAGAGAACTGGTAATCTGTCCTCAACTTTAATGAATTCTTATCATAGCTTTTGTTGAATTTTCTTTGGTTTCAGACTAGCTTGATCGAACAAGGTCTCTCTTTTCATATTCTTATTCTTGTGTATGATTTTTGTAATTATGTTGAGACAGAAAAGTGAGTGAAGTTTTCTGCCAGTTTTTAAGTAGATTAGAATAGGATTATGATCCTTGTGTATGAAAAATAAAACTCGTTAAAATTAATTTATAGTGATTGATTGTATGTTTTTTGATATTGATGAGAACCAGAGATACCTTTGACATGATCAAAATCAGAAGAATTTCTAGCTTTTACATGATTCTTTACATGCCTAAAAGTTGCACAAAAATCAGTGTCCATTGGAGTGGACAGAGGAGATTTTGGAAAATAGAGAAAGTTGAAACTTTTCAGGTTGAAATTGGTGTATATATATATATGATGCCATGTGGCTTTATATAAGTGGATGAATATACTGTGTCGAGATAGTTATATGGTGTACCCATCTCATCAAGCCCTTGTGACATTTGCTGAATTTTTCAAGCCTATTGTCTTCTTATCAAGATGGTTATCTGGTGTCATGCTGTATTATATGAGTGGACGGATGTAACGTACCAAGATGGTTATATGGTGCACCCATCTTACCAAGCCCTTTTAACATTGGCTAAATTTTCCTGGTCTATTGATGTCAACACATAGATTGCACTTTTTCAAAATTTTTGTTAAGATGAATTTGGGCTAATTTAAGTTGAATTATTGTAGGGACCATATGGACAGCAGTGGCACATATAATAACAGGAGTGATAGGAGCAGGAGTGCTATCTCTTCCATGGAGTGTGGCTCAACTAGGGTGGATCGCAGGTCCATTGTGCTTGATACTCTTTGCTGCTGTCACCATTCTCTCAGCAAACCTTTTGTGTGACCTCTACAGATTTCCTGATCCTGAATTTGGCCCCACCAGACTCAGGTCCTACCTTCAAGCTGTGAGATTCTATTTAGGTAAGAGTTCTACACACTTCTTTCAGCTTATGTCTAATAAGTAACAAACAAACCAATCTTTGATCAAGACATGACACCATTATGTCATTTTTCAATAAGCTTGTGTATACCTTTCAAAAAATTTAAAAGATGCACATAATTTCCCAGTTAATGTAGTTACGTACCTTCTCATTTATTTTAATAATGGGGATTCAAATTTCATGTTGCATATGAGAGTTTAACTTTTCTTATGAAAGTAATTATCTCCTACATGTACATGTAGATATCCAAACTATATATATAATATTTGATCTTAATAGGTTTCGATGGATTTCTAAGCTGCATTTTCTATACATTTGAAAGCCAAACAAAACTTTTTGTGCTTTGTTGCTTGTCCTAATCTTGAAAATATGAAATTAGTTCTCCTTTTGATTAATTCTAAATGGGTCCATGATTACTTGCAAGTTACTTCAATTTCTACTATAATACTATTTTGTAGTACGTGGTCCAATCACAAAATATCAAACAACGATCTTATTTACAAAAAGAAATTGACTACAAAAATAAATGTACCTCAATCTCAAAACTCAATCATGCACACTCCTACCCAACAGTTACATGTGACCGGGAAGAAACAATATTCTATGTTACTGTTCCCATCCAGTCTACAATATTG
This sequence comes from Dimocarpus longan, assembly GCA_022984855.1. Taxonomy (NCBI): domain Eukaryota; kingdom Viridiplantae; phylum Streptophyta; class Magnoliopsida; order Sapindales; family Sapindaceae; genus Dimocarpus; species Dimocarpus longan. The sequence continues at coordinate 24,748,355 of CM041014.1, forward strand.
AAATCTGATAATGGAGCCAAAACATGTACAATTATTGATTATTATTAGAGCAACATCTGGACAAACTTAGAGACAGCTTATAATAATCAACTTACAATATGTTGCATGTTTGCAGGAGAAAAGAGCCAACAAGTGTGTAGTATATTTGCATATGAAAGCTTATATGGTTGTGGAATTGCTTACATAATTACAACAGCTAGCAGCATAAGGTATGAAGATTTCTCCAAGCGCCCTTCTCTCAACTTTCTTCTTCCTCCATTTGACTTCATGCATCAACTAGTGGAACTCATAAACCTTTAATTATTTGTTGGTTGCTTGAAATGATTTTGATTTGTTGTTCCTATAGTCTTTCAATTATGATGCGTATGGAAGTGTTTTTGAATGATTAAAAGTGTTACTGTACCTCCTTAAAATAATTTTTTATGATTTCTCATATAGTATAACTTTAATTTGAACATATGACAAAGATGCTAAAGACTGTTAAAGTATATTCATTACCGTATAGATTCCTGAACTAGATTAGTCCGTCAAAATAGATAAATTTAGAAGAATAGATATTAGTTTTAGAATACTAAGTTCCACGATGGTATCATGAAATTTATTTGGCGTTTTAGGACAAAATCAACCATAAAACTTACTTGGTGTTTTAGGCCTTTTTTGTGGATAAGATTGGTAGCCTTGGAACCACTCACGAGCCAAGCATGATGAGTATGCAAAGAAGGAAAAAAACAAAAGAAATCAAGCCCTTCACGGCCTCATTGATTGAGCAACTTGTGGGACAAAATGTGTTACAGAAACGTCAATGCAAACGGCCAGCAATGTTGGTGTGACACAAGAAGAGCAAAAATTCTTCTTAGCTCTGACGTTTTTCTCCAAACAGCTTTTGAGTTCTAAAGACATATATATATATATATATACACACATGCTTTTGTCCAAGGACCAAAAGGAAGAAGCCGATTTGAATTGTTACTTGTTTAGGAGTAGTAGTAGTCAGAGAAACTGTGTATAAGTAGGAGGGAATATTGGCAATTGGAAATTTGTCTAACTATTTCTTCATTGTCTCTCTTGTTGTGGAATATGATTCAACATTGGACCATCCTAAAGTTTATTTTTCTTTAAAGCTACTGAGTCAATAGTTATGGTGGACTTGTGATGGAACTTGTCCTTCACAAAAAGATGTATTAATAATACAAACAACTTTTAAAAGTGGAAGGGCATATCTTTCTTTTTGGGGGTCATCTGGAAGGGCTCCAGTTATGAATTCTATATATTTAGTCTTGTACCTTATAGAATTATATTCTTCCTCATCTTCCCTTTAAGAGGCATCTTGGCTCCAAACAAGGTAGCTACACTTTCATCAAGTTGAAGTCTCAACTGAGCAGCTGCAGCAGCTAGATACTTGAGTTCAAGTATATGATAAGCTTCTCCTCTGTCAATTCCTCCGCCTCTGTTAATATATATATATATTTGGCTGAATACTACAATAAATGGTATTTTCAAGCTTCTGCTGTGACAAAGCTTATTGTTCCCTCACACGTACACCCTTCAGGTTGTGAGTTTGAATGCCATCCCCACCTCCAGATCCTGAATTCTTATAATTTGTTCAAAAACAAATATATAGCTGGTCTTAGGTGCTTTGTTTTGGGTATATATACAGGTTGCAAACTGTGTCCAAGCTTCATTGCATAGAGTGAACATGGCAGTTGAACACTTTCCTGAACTAGACAAAGATTCCTGTGATGCTGATGGACAGCCTCTAAGAACTGGTAACACACTTCTAGGACTAAGACTGAAATTTCTTATGTCATCTTGTACAATAAGATGTTGAATTTACTTCATATGGGCAACTCAACCAGGCACCTTATGGAGTTGTGTAGCGCATATAATTACTGCTGTTATTGGCTCTGGAGTCTTATCTTTGGCATGGAGTACTGCTCAGCTAGGATGGGTAGCAGGGCCTGTTGCCTTGCTTTGTTTTGCAATCATGACCTACATTTCTGCCTCCCTCCTCGCAGACTGTTATAGGTCTTCCGTCAATGGAACCAGAAACCGCACTTATGTAGATGCTGTTAGACAGAATCTTGGTTAAGTAATCTCTTAGTCAGATTAATTTTCCTCTGGATAGGTTTCTACTACATGTTTCCTAATTTAATTTAGTGATAGTTCAGGTAAAACTCAAATATGGTTTTGTGGTTTGCTTCAAAATCTGTCCTTTTATGGGAATGCTGTTGCATATGTTATTACAACATCAAGCAGTATGAGGTGCTTTCCTCTGCGAATGCTATGATTCATGTTTTATTTTTATTAGTGAGCACGATTACAATATTTTTGCCGTAACAATTGCACAATAGTATTTTGTGCATTATCAAACTCAAGTTGTCTCCTTGTTTAGTACTTATATTTTCCTGATTTTGGCTGATACAGAGCAATTCAAAAATCGAATTGCTACCACAAAGAAGGGCATGAGGCTCCATGTGCATATGGGGATACCATCTATATGCTGTTCTTTGGAGCTATTCAGGTTTTTATGTCTCAGATACCGGATTTTCATAACATGGAGTGGCTGTCAGTTATTGCTGCAATCATGTCCTTCACCTACTCTTTCATAGGATTTGGACTTGGCTTCGCGAAAGTGATAGGTAAGGCTTCGATTTTGCTTGTTCTTTCTTGATGTTAGGAGTTTGTGTTTTGCCTTTATAACTTGTGTTTGTAAGTGTAGAAAACGGGGAGATTAAGGGTGGCATTGCTGGTGTCCCGGCGTCTAATACTGCAAATAAACTATGGTTATCGTTCCAAGCACTGGGGGACATTGCTTTTGCCTATCCATACACCATCATTCTTTTTGAAATACAGGTATGGCTTCAAAGTTCAAAGCGACAATAATTTACAATGTATCAGAAGATGCTAAAGTGAATTGAAGAAATTTGTTGAATGAAGGATACTTTGAAGTCACCACCACCTGAAAATAAGACCATGAAGAAGGCTTCAATGATTTCAATCTTAATTACTACTTTTTTCTACCTCTTCTGTGGATGCTTCGGATATGCAGCCTTTGGCAACCTCACACCCGGAAATCTCTTGACAGGATTTGGATTCTACGAGCCTTTCTGGCTAATTGACTTTGCTAATGCTTGCATTGTGCTTCATTTGGTGGGAGGATATCAGGTTTTGCCACCTGCTACTCATACCTTAGGTTTTATACATGCTTGATTTGTTTTTCTTAACTAAAGGTAACTGGTGTTAGACAGCCTTATGCTTTTTGTGGCCCGTTCCTATCAATATAAGCTTTGGGGTTTAATAGTTACTAAAATAAAATTAGAGCTTTGTTTGGCTCTGAAATCCTTGGTTCGATTTCTCTAAGTGACTATATTTGAATATGATATTTAAATTTGTTATGTGTTTGTTTTTGGGCTTGGTTCATTTGCCAAGCCAATTGATATGGCACATGAAGTGCATGTTAAAGAGTCTTATATTATTTGTTGGGTCCGTTTCAATAGTTACTAACAGCTAGCTTATGATGATAGTTACTTTTTATGTGATCAATCCATCAGATATTCAGTCAGCCAGTATTTGCATTTGTGGAGAGATGGATCACCAGGAAATTCCCAACTAGCGGATTTGTAAACAACTTTTACACCTTCAAGCTCCCATCATTACCTCCCTTGAAGATAAATCTCATGAGGATATGCTTTCGAACAGCATATGTTGTGTCCACAACAGCTATTGCAATGTTATTCCCTTATTTCAACCAGGTCCTAGGAGCGTTAGGAGCCTTGAACTTTTGGCCTTTGGCCATACATTTCCCCGTGGAAATGTACTTCGTGCAGAAAAAAATAAGGCCTTGGACAAAAAAATGGATTGTTCTTAGGACATTTAGCTTCATTTGCTTAATTGTGTCAATAATTGGCTTAATTGGCTCTATTGAAGGACTTATAAGTGCCAAATTCGGCTGATAGATAAGCCTTCTATACTTGTAAATGTAACAGAAAAACTGCATATTATTACTTGCTTGAACTTGAAGTAATCAAGCATATAAGCCCCCTACATATATTTGTAAATGTAACAGAAGAAAGCTTGGTTTTATTGGTATATCACTAGAAAGTGTGACAGACTCTTATGTGAAACAAGTGCTTGAGCATTGTAAAGTAAACTATGTAGGATCACTATTAATGGGATAATTTTTCTCTATGACTTTTTTTTTTTTTTTTTCAAATTTAGAAAGATGAATACTTTCAACAAATTTTATAAAGGTCAATGGTGATAATTTTTTCCTAGTTTTTAAGAAAAGTTTTTATTAATAAATATAATTTATGAAGTATGTTATCTTAAATATCAACAAAAGTCAATCAATATTTCTGATTTTTTTTACTTTTAAGATGAAAATCTATAAAAATTTATGAAAGACTTTTATAATTTTATAAAGTCCATAAAAATTAATAAAATTTTATAAAAGTCGTTTAAATTTAAACTCTATAAAAATTAATAAAAGTTTATTAATATGACCGTCTTTTAATGTGACGATTTTTTTTTTTTTTTAAATTTTGCATAATCAATTTTTGAATTTGTTTGTAATTAAGGGCATGATTGGTTGGAATTTTTAAATTTTTCCATCAATCAAATGACTTAGATTTAGTTTGCAATTAAGGGGAAATTTTGTGTAAATAAATTTGGAGGAAAAAAAAAAAAATGGAAACCTCTATCTCCTAATCACTATAATTAAGTTTAAGGTCATATATATATATATATATAAGATCAATGTTTATTGTGAAAGTGTATGAGAATCAAGTAGGTTTTCTTCCCATTCTTTCATATTTTTTTGTTATTAATAATAGAAGTTTATGATATGATATCATATTGTTTATGTTTGGAGTTATATCAAACTAGATTATAAATTTACTGATTTTTTTGAAGAAATAGAGACTGTTGGAAATTTTATTTCTTAGTAAATATTTCAGTTTTGTTTAATTGTTTGACTAGACAAATGAAGGTATAAAATTATGAAATTTTGTATGAATGATCCTTAGGATGTTATGTTATATTCTGGTAAATTTTGTGGTTATATGATAAGTATGCAATTAATTTGAAATTTTTGTTTTTTTGTTTTTTTTTTTAACTTTGTAAAATAAACATTTGGATAGTATTGAACTAGGTTGAATCTCTTTGGACATCCATTTACGTTATTTTGGTCAAATTAAATCTTCATATGAACCGTCATGAGTCTTCTATAAGCCCTTAAAATTCCAAGGGTTTTTATGAAGTGGCTTATTTTCAAAAATTCGGATGTCAAGGGCTGTTCAATTTCGAAACTGTTGTGAGTGTAACTTTGGATTGGATTTGAGGGTTTAAGTTGATAGATTAATAGAGATATTTAAAGTTGAAAATTTGTATGATATTTAATCTGGATCTTTAGAATATGTATATATATTTTCGGGATGATTGACTTTATCTACAATTTATTAAAAATAGAAAAATAGGAAAAATGGACTGCATCAATAAAAGCAGTATTGACAATAATGAATTTTAATAATATTTGGAGTTAGATAAATTTAAAAAAGATTGGTTTGTGTTAGGCCAATGTTAGTATAACATTTATAAGTGACATGTAGAGATTCAATGTATCTTTGACTAGTCTAGAGCATTTGATGAAGTTATGAATTTCTATAAATTTATATGAATGAGTTTTCTTATGTGATTTTAGGATGATAAGTAGAATTATTTGGTAATGTTATTTCTATTGGGATAATAGGAAGAGGAAAGTAAACTTTATACATTACTTTAATATATTATGTGTTCAAACTTCAAAAAAATATATTGATTTGTTCTTTTAAACAATCAAAGGAAACTTCAGATTTTTCAACGTTACTTTTCATTATACTCTTTTAGATGATTTTGCATCCTTAAATATGTCTTTTATATATTGTTCGATTTTATTAGAAGTATTGTCTTTATATTTGAAGAGTGTGACATACGTTCACAGCCACACCAAAAACTATGACTTCTGTGTTGAAACTTCGCTATTGACGGTTACGACATTTCTACCCTGACAGGCCTGGAGCGCCAATCTCTGATTTTCACCAGCAATAAGCGGCCCACGAAAGTATAAATTCGTTGACGACTCAAGTACTGTGACAGACCCAGGCATGAAACAAGTGCTTCTGCGTTGTAAAATAAACTATGCAGGATCAATAGCTGCTATTGAACAAGCTTTCAACAATCTGGAGGCAGGTCAATATCATGAAAAGTAAATGTCAATACTCATTATCCTGGAAAACTCAAATGATTGTGATCGTGTGATTAAACAAAGACCACCCCAATCAGGTTTACAGGAAAAGAACAAAAAAATGTTGCAGATAACTGTAACTATTGCTGATTTACTAACTAGTCCATAGGGAGGGCATCTCTTGGTTGTAATGATTATGTTCTCCTTAGATTATCTGTTGTTGTTCTTTTTTTGTTTTTTTTTGTGTGTGTGTGTGTGTAGAACTCAATAAAGTCCAATGAATGTAGCAGTTAATCATGTTTTGAAAAACATATTTAATTGCTTCATGTAATTTTTTTTTTTTTATTTGATAATTCGCAAATTTGTCATGTTTAGTGAGTCGATTTCGAAATCGAAACTCTACAATATTTAGAAGGCAGGAAAGTATGACCTTTGGTTATATAATCATACCTATCTAGATCTTATGAGAGCAAACAATAGATTTTGTCATTATGCTACTCTTACCATCGTTTATGAAATTCTATTGACGAAGCGGAAACAATATGTTACTTAAATCTTGAGATTTAGAAATTGTCTAATTTAGGAATTAGTTTAATTAGGATTTATTTTTGATTATTTCCTATTTTATTTCTTTTATTAAATTACAATTATTTCCATTTAGGATTTGATATTCTTCCTTATTGGATTTGATATTATTTCTTTTTAGGTTTTAATATTATTTCCTTTTAGGTTTAGATATTATTTTCTTTTAAAGATTTGATATCATTTCCTTTTAGGAATTGATATTATTTCTTTTTAAATTTAGATTTTATTCCTTTTTTTTTTCTTTAGGTTTTCTTTAAATTAGTTGATATTATTTCTTTTTAGTTAATTTTTTATTTTAGGAAATCTTATTTATTAAGAAATTATAAAGTTATAAATAATCATGAAACTTTAAAGTTTATGTTAAGATGTTATTTGCTTGAGAAGAATTAATAAAATCCTGTTGAGTATTAGTAATTATCGTGTTTATTTTGGCTTTTTTCTAGAATACGGTCTAGGATTGGTTTGGACTGGAGTTGGGTAAATTCTATTATTCTATTCTAAAGGATCGATTCACCCAATTCTGTGAGTTGATTGATTCAAAAATCTAACTTTTTTTTGGGGGGATCTTGGTGCAATTTAGGCTTATTGTTGGATTTTTGAATAGGTCCTCAACATAGATATATAAGAATTGCTCCAAATGAATTATTTTGTTAATGATAATCAATGAAAACAAAAAATTTACTAATCCATACCTAAACAGAAAGAAAACACGTTCAATTAGCATTTGGAAAATCTCGAAAGTTTATTGAAAATACAAATTTTGAGTTATTAATAGATTTTAAATAACTTTTGTAAACGAATTTAACAAACATATTACACTGAAGACGAAAATCTCTTTCAAATGTAATTAGGATTTGAAAACATTGAAAAAAAGAAAATGAGGAAAATGAGAAAAACAAAGTCCGTTCGAAATAGTTGATTTTTTTTTTTTGAAAGACGAAACAATTGAATTTAGTAAAAGGATCACAATTTTTTTTTTTTTTTTTTTTAAAATTTTTTGACATATTACAATAGATATGACATGTACGTTACCACAAACCGGACTCTCTTGATAGTGTACAGAGGAGGGTCCGGAACTGAAGCCTCCAAAAGTAAGAGGGGCAAGCAGCCCTTAAATGAGAGGCAGAGAAAACTAGAAAATTGCCCATATAGATGGGCACATGAAAATCGAAACACAAACCAAATGTCTATGAGATGGGCATTGACTTTATCACTCAGTCAGAACGCAATTTTCAGGTTACAAACATTTTGCCCCATTGAAAGTTATAAGGGTTGTCCTAATGATATATTATAGGCTGAATCGAAAAACCCTTCAACAGTCCAAAGGTTTAATATCATTTATGGATTCAATAAAGATATGAGTGGCGATATTTCCACTTCTCAAAAGTTATCTGTACACCCTAATCTTTAAGTAAACTTACTAAAAGATCTATTAGACGTTGCAATAGCTTCAACCATGGCAATGAGCCCCTATCCTTCCATTAATTACGTTGAGTGTGTCTGCGGCTCTCTCATACCTGGTCCACCCACCGCCACCCGACGCCGTGTCTTGACCCACATTTTTGCAGATCCAATAGTATCTCAAAAAATTTACATGGACTAAGCCAAAATGATGACCAATTCTCTCACTCACCTGCATCCAATGAAACTTGTTTTTGGTGCAATTTCAAAGGCGCCTCCTTGAAAGTCGTCCTCATTGTCATCGCCATACTTGTCATCATCGTCCATATTTTGGTCGCTGTCTGTGTCTTCCATGGCTGAATCTTGTCTCTGTTGACGGCCAGGCTGAGGTGGCCATTGCTGCTCAGGCCTGACCATCAATAGCACGGAGTTTTCAGGCTTGAAAGAGCTATCGAACTTGTTCTTCTCTTTGTACAAAGCGTCAAGTTGGTGAAAGTAAGGACATGTTTGGAGTCCTCAGGCCTTTTCTTGTTGCTTTCTTTAACTTTCTCGAAAGTATTGTTTATGTTCTGCCATTTCTCTTTGCATCTTTTTATGTTCTCCCATTTTAGAAGCACGATGGTATAACTTGTGCAATATGCAGGGATGTCTTACCCATTGGCACCGAAGTAAACCAGCCTCCTTGCCTTTACCCGTATCACCCTTCCTGTATCCTGCCATGGTGGAATACTTGAATGCACGAAACTCATGCCGCCTCTGCCGGTATGAGCTTCCAACTGATGACCAAGAATATGAGGAACAGAAGCGGAATATTACCACCGGAATGGAATCCAGCAGCAGGATGAGAACGAAGACGGAACTGAAGCTGTTGAAACCCGTTAACTTAGTCGGTCGGCTGTTGCAATTTCTAATAGGCCTTGTAGTAATTTTACCTAAGGTCAATATTCAATATTTTAAAAAATGTTAATTTGAGGTGCACTACAATTTTTGAGGGTAGAAACATCGCCACTCCAAAGATATTACTAGAAAGAGATTCTCCGTTATAGCTTGTTTCTTTCAAAAGCCCTAAAAATAATCCAAACTTGGGAAATTATAATAAATACCTGTCTTCTATCCTACCTGGCTCAGAGTAACCTTCATTCTGTCTCATCTAGATCTTGTCATGCACCAGCAATGTGTACACCATAACATTCCATAACATTCTACTGCAGTTATGGCTACCAACTCACCAATCCATTCAGCCATTTATATACCTTGAAACTAAGAGAATTTGAGCATCAAATCTACTCACAACTACACAAAAAATATGGCTTCTCCAAGTCACTTGTTGCTGCTCTCTTTGGTCTCAAAATGTTCCTTCCTATTTCTCCTATTTCAACAATGTTTTTCAATGCCATCATTGACCACAAACAATGCACCCTCACTGATCAACCAAATCTGCTCCAAGACCAAAAAGTATGAGTTCTGTGTTGAGAGTTGAGACTCTCGCCTCAGCTCCAGGGTCAGCCACTGCCAATCTCAAAACCTTGTCTGACTTCTCCCTCAAGTCAACCCACGACGCACTGTTGAATGATGAATTTTTTATCCGTTTACTACTGAAAAAGGTGACAGACCCCGGTGTAATACAAGTGCTTCAACATTGTCAAATAAATTATGATGGATCGATCGTTCTTCTTCAACAAGCTGTTGGGGCATTGGAGGGAGATCATTTTGATGATGTTGATCATTACACTTATATGGCCTGGGAAAATATTAGTGACTGTTATGTTGGAGGTTTACCTGCTGAGAGGGTTACAATAGCAGTCCTGCTTGCTGAAGTCTCCTTGGTTATTAGTGATATGCTTATTAATTAAGACATAAGGGTCTAATATTATCATATTGTTCTATGATATATGAAATTTTACCTGAACAAACAAAAAAGTTGTCATTATGAGTGATAGTTAATGAAAATGATTAAAGTCTAACAATGTATATTTTATAAGCATATGTGTGAGGAGTTTTCTCATCAATATTGTGGGAAAAGATATCTTTTGATTGTGGAATAGATTTCTAGATTGCTTATATAGCATTCGATCTCAATGGTAGATCCCTATATAGCTCCAATTCGTTTATGTTTCTTTTATATGAAATTTGTGTTGGAAAAATCGGATAAACACCCTGATGGGATCCAAGCAAGCAAGCAAATTTGCACGATTCGAAGGAGTCACCAAGACTTCAAGACATTTTTCAAGTTTAAAAACGCCCATATTTTGATCGCCACTATTTTGTTTTCTGGTCATATCATCTTTGGTCGCATCTTCTCAATGTTTTATTTGTTCCATCATCAAGTGGCTTTCTTTAAGTTTCAATTCTTTATTTTGCCAAAAACCACCATCAGATCTGTTTTGCTTTGTTTTTATAATAATATTTTAATTGTTTTTTTTTGTTTTGTCTTTTCTTTGTGTTGCCGCCACCATCAATTTTGTCTGTTTTGCATTGACTTTGTTGTTTCCATATCAGACTTCATCATATTGCAGTGCATTGGTGTCGCACTTCATCGCCCATCATCTTTCTTGTTTGAGTTTTAATTTACTTGTTGCCACGTCCTGATTTATTTACTTGATCTGATCTTGTTTCATCATTCCTGTTTGCATTGTATAATCATCAATCTTGAATAAATTATCTCACGTTCAGAATTGATTTTGGTGTTATGGTTTGATCAAAAAAAAAAAAAAAATTGAGTGTGGACAGGGGAATGTTGAGTTAAATCAAGAGTGCCGAGTGATAAACACATGAATGACTGGAGTGAAACACAAAGGGTTTTGTGAGGTTATTTCCCTAACATTCTTTTCAGGTGTCAATCAAATCATCAAACAACAATGAAGATGAGTCACGATTTGAGGACAAATCATCTTGAGGAAAGAGGGAATGATGAGATCCAAACAAGCAAGCAAATTTGCACGATTCGGAGGAGTCACCAAGGCTTCAAGACATTTTTCAAGTTTAAAAACGCCAATCTTGAAGGCTTTAGTTGATAATAGAAGACAATTGAAGGCAAAATAGAGTTAATTGGGTTTTATTGGAGACTTATTGGAGTTATTTGGGCTTTAAATAATTTGGGCTGGGTTTATTTTAATTGTAATGGGTTTTTAAATTAAGTTAGTTCATTTAATTTCACGTTGGGTCTTAGTTTATGTTTTGGGCTGAAACATTTAATTAACTTAAGCCTATATTTAATTATGTTTAGTGGGCTCAATTGTTAGGAGGCTAGGGTTTCATGTTATGTTATATTTCCTTACCTATAAAAAGGTTTGTAACCCTAAACAAAAGAAAATAACAAGATAAATGAAGTTGCAGCCACTTATGTTTTATTGAGAGAGTGAATTTTCTCTCTTGTTCTTCATGAACATGTGATTTTATCAAGCTATACTTGTGGCGATTAAAACCATGACTTATCTCTCACCTTCTCATCTATGTCTTGAGAGTGACGTCAATATCATTCTTTTATAATTTTGGTTCTTGATTGAGTTCTAATCATTGGGTCAAAGTTCTTTATAACTTTGGTTCTTGATTGACATATAATCAATGAGTCAAAATTTCTTATTTTATAAACCTGTTTTAATTTTTCTTGGGGTTGTGTTTCAATTTGGTTGTGAGTGTCATATCGTTATATACGGGGTTCGCATCACACCCATTTTAAGAACTCATTTTTTGTTGAGTTAGAGATCTTGATTGAAATAGATCAAGATAAATTTGTATATTCATGTGCAAAAAATGATGCTTAAACAAATGAGAAATTGAGGTTTAAAGTGCATCTATTAGGAGGTTTTGTTCCCCATTGAATGAATATATAATTTTATTGAATTTTTAAATCGTGATTTAAGTATTGGCTTTAAGGGCCATAGATTTGAAGAGTTGATTTAAAGCTATTGATTTTAAATTGAAATAAATTTTTGTATTAATTTTTCAAATTATAACCTATGTACCATTGATTTTGAATCAAATTTGTAATTGAAAAATTAAATTAAAAATTTAAATTACAGATTTAATTTCTTCAAATTGTAATTGTGAGTATTAACTACAGAATTGTATTTGAAATTTGATTGTCATCTATTAATTTTTGAATTATGAAAATGTAACTATTAATTCGATTTAAAGATTGGTTTTAATTCAATTGTAATCATGCCTAGATGGAGACTATAAATTGGCTCCTATTCTTGAAGAGAAACATCGGAGACAACTCTTGGAAAAACAAATTTTGGTTTCTTTATTTATTTTTTATTGTAATTTTATTCTTGTATTGTAGATTAAGAATTTTTGAGTGATAAATTTAAATATAATTCAATTTGCTAGACAACTTCTGATTTAAATCATTGCATTTTGGGAGATTAACACTGATCTTAATGGTATGAAACGAATCTGTTTTAAGAACAATGTGATTCTACCTAAATCTTGATTTATTAACTTTTTGTTATTATTATTATTATTATTATTATTATATCCTACATCTGCTCTCTTATAATTTGTTCTTAATATCAAGTTGCCAACAAGTTTTGCCTGACAATTTGATTATATTTTGATCATAAAATATAAACAACCTTTCTTTTTTTAAAAAAAAAAAAAAAAAATTAAAGTTTGTCGGAAGTAATTCACATGAGAGAGTACAATTAAAATAAAAATTTACTTTATATTATACTAATCAAGATTATTTTTTAATGTCAGAAAATTATTTTTTTAAAAAAACAGACAGACTAAAATATATGAGAATTTAGAAGTGTTGCTAGACATCATTATCCATGGCCTTGATTGACATTGTCAACAAAAAAAGAAACATTCAAAGATCATGATTGATAAATTGATGACTCGTGAAGTGGGGGCCATAATGCTTATGTCTTGGAAGACTGACATTCACCTTAATGGTGTGAAGCCAATCTGTTAGCACAATACTATGATTCTACACGGACTTTAATTTATTAATTTTCTATTTTATTATTATTATTATTATTAATCTTGCATTTGTTCTTTTATGATTTATTCTTAAGCTGCTAACAAGTTTTGCCCGACAATTTGATTATATTTTAATGATAACAAATATTTGTCATAAGATCATAAAACAGAAACAACTTTTTATTTGTTTAAAGTTTCTTAAAGTTTATCGAAAGCAATTCACATGAGAGTTCAATTAAAATAAAAAATGACATTATCTTATACTAATCAAAATTATTTTTTAGTGTCAGAAAATTATTTTTTTAAAAAAAGACAGACTAAAATATATGAGAATTTAAAAGGGGTGTTAGAGTTAGACATCACTATCCATGGCTTTGATTGACATTATCAAAAAAAAAAAAAATCAAAATCAATCATATCATGATTGATAAGTCGATGACTCATGAAGTGTGGGCTATAAATAATGAAATTTATAAGGGGTGTTAGACATCATTATCCATGGCTTTGATTGACATTATCAAAAAGAAAAAAAAATCAAAATCAATCATATAATGATTGATAAGTCGATGACTCATGAAGTGTGGGCTATAAATAATGAAATTTATACTCAAAAGTCAAAATCAAACAAGTCACTTTCATTTTCAGATTGATAATTGTATTTTTTTTTTTTTCAAAAGAAAAATTATTATAGTTAGATGTGGGGTTGCTTTGAAGAATAAAACAGCCAGTGGGTGGTGGCTCCACTATTATTATTTTGTTTTTCCTGTTATACGGAAGAATAGGTGGCTTGTTTGGTAACATTTATTTTTCCATAAAAAACTTTTTATTTTTTACTGAAAGAAGAAACTTTCAAAAAAAGATAAAAGGAAACGACTTAAAAGTATTTGGTTATATATTTTTTACGAGTTATAAATGAAAATACAAAAAATTCCGTTTCTGGTGTAACAAGATTATAACTATAGAGTTGAAAAATTATTTTATATTTTTTTGTAAAAAATAAATTATCAAAAACAAACCATTAATTTTCTTTTTAACTTTTTTCTCTAAATAATATTTTACTGAATTATTTTTTCACAAATTAAATACATTTTACATTATTTACAGTTTTAGAAAAGTAATTTTAACAAACGCTACAAAATTTATTTATAATTATAAAAACAATATTATAAATAAATTTCAAAAAACAATACTAAATGGGCAAACATATTTGAAAAGGTTTGTTTTAATAGCTTTAGGAATGCCTTGCTATACAACAAACCAATTCGGATACTTTATCAATCTGAGCTTTTTCCTGTCTTTAATTCTATGATATATAAACATTACGATCAATGAATGGTCAGAATTTGATTGTTATTCTTTGTCAATCATCGATCATATGTTTTAAAAAAATTAAGAAAAATCTAAAATTAGAAGATTATGTAAATATAATATAAACATGTTTTTTTTTTTTTAATAAAATGAAAATTTATTAATAAAAATAAAATTTATTCTTTTAAAAACGAATTATTATGTCCTGGATTCAGAAATTTAGGTTGTTTCCCGACAACAATTGGTCTTATCTACTAGTCTCTACCATTACTGGAAGAGACCTCTCCAAAGTTATATATATGTATGTATGTATATATATGTGTATATATATATTGTCAAGACAGTTAAAAGTTTTAATTTTCAGTAGATTCCAATTTGTTGAAAGGTCATTAACACACTATCAAAAAGGTCTCTCTTTTATTATTATTTTTTTTAAATCAAATTTTTAAGCATCTAAAATGTTTTCGTAAATTTCAGAACTATCAATCCCCTTGAATCTTAATAAAAAAATCCTGACAAATCCAATTAATATTATATCAAGTATTCGAGAAAGACTCTCAAGTGGAGTGGTGTGATGGTAACCTCTCCCACCATGCTTGCTTCTTCCTAAATAATGGTAGGGTTCGAGTATCTTTATCCATAAAAGGTGGACAATTATTTTCTAACTCATAAATTTATAGGTAAATTCTTATTGATCTCTCTACTTGGTGGGTAGTTTTCTTATTTAGCATGAGTCTCTTTTCCGTTTGTTAGGGAGTAGAGTAAAATTAAAGTTGAGTTTTGAACCGTACTATAAAATCAAAATTAAGGTAGTCTTGTAGTTATAAATATATTAGTAATGTCAAAAACAAAAGTGTAGTCGGCAAAGGAGTGAGGTATAACACATGTTTTTTGGTGGTTTTGTTTCCTAATATATGCATACTTTTCTTAAAAAAAAAAAAAGAAAAAAGTTAGGTACAAAAAATTAATATTGATAGTGATACATGATAAAAAAAAGTGTCAACTACCCAAATGTCCAAACTTAAAATTAAAGTTGATGATTGCCACAAGAACTCACAATCTTCTGTCTTTTCTTCACCTAACTTTCAAGTTATTGCAGATAGCTGTTGGTGCTAGTGGTATCCATCCTGCGTACCACTAAAAACGTTCAAGATTTAATCTGCATTCAGGATCCTTAAGTTAAAGGTAATTTTTTCATGTGAGTTTTTTCTCCTACTTTTAAAAATTCTAGTTTCAGACCATACCTTAGAGATCATGATCAAGAATATCCGATAAGATATATGATATATAATATACTCGTGATATTTATAATAAGAAAAAAAATAAAGTTATTAAAAATACCTTAAATTGAAGGTTAAAGAGTTGTCCTTTCATTTTTAGAAGCCGTGGACATATTTAAAAGTATAAAGCGTTAGATACACAATCATTTCATTGAGAGTGGATGTACATATTTTAATTTTATTTTTAACTTTTAATGGTTGAATTTTAGTTAATAAAACTAAATTTTTTGACTTCTAAAGTGTGAATAGATTAAGAATTAACCTACTGTGACCCGTTAAAATCGAGCTTCATCGAAAGAAAGAAAGAGGACGTGGATGGCACGAAGACTCAACCAAGAGTGGATATCCGCCTTTGTCAGTTTTTTTCTTTTTCTTTTTAAATTTCTAACGGTTGAATTTAGTTAACACAGTAACACTTTTTATTTGCTTTTTAGAGATATGAAAAGTTTTCTAGATGACAGATGCTGTTGATAATGACCACCCAAGTACATGTTATTTTCAATCTTAATTTTATTATTATTATTTTGTTGTCATTATCTGATTATAGGTAACTGCCTACAACCTCCCTTGACATATAGCTATCTCTGGTTTCTTTAAATGACTCTCTTTGAAAAGTGCAAGCTAAAAACTCCTCATCAGACTCCTTGAAAGAGAGACATGGGTAATGTTGAAGAAGACCAAGAGGTACCACTTGTAGAAAGTTTATCAGATGCATCAGAAGGGCCACTTGAGAGAACAGATAATCTGTTCTCAACTTTAATGAATTCTTATCATGGGTTTTCTTGAATTTTCTTTGGTTTCATACTAGCTTAATGGAACAAGCTAGGTCTCTCTTCTCATATTCTTATTTTTGTGTATGATGTTTGTAATTATGTTGAGACGGAAAAATGAGTGAAGTTTTCTGCCATTTTTTAAGTAGCTTAGAATAGGATTATGATCCTTGCGCATGAAAAAAAAAAAAAAAAACTTGTTAAAATTAATTTATAGTGATTGATTGTATGTTTTTTGATATGGATAACAACCAGAGATGCCTTTGACATGGTCAAAATCAGAAGAATTTCTAGCTTTTTCATGATACTTTACATGTCTAAAAGTTGCACAAAAATCAGTGTCCATTGGAGTGGACACAGGAGATTTTGGAATATATATATATTTGCATATATAAATATGATGCCGTGTGGCTTTATGTGAGTGGATGAATATACCGTATTGAGATAGTTATATGGTGTACCCATCTCACCAAGCCCTTGTGACATTTGCTGTATTTTTCACGCCTATTGTTGTCTTATCAAGAAGGTTATTTGGTGTCACGCGGTATTACATGAGTGGACGGATGTAACGTACCAACATGGTTATATGGTGCACCCATCTCTCTGGTTGTGGAATATGATTCAACATTGGACCATCGTACAGTTTCTTTTTCTTTGAAGGTACTGAGTCAATGCTACAGTGGTCTTGTGATGGAACTTGCCGTTGACTCAACGATGTATTAATAATGAAAACAACTTTTAAAAGTGGAAGGGCATATCATTCTTTTTGGGGTCATCTAGAAGGGCCCCAGTTAGCCTCGTACCTTATAGAAATATATTCTTCCTCATCTTCCCTTTAAAAGGCATCTTGGCTCCAAACAAGGTAGCTTCGCTTTTATCAAGTAGAAGTCTCAACTGAGCAGCTGCAGCAGCTAGATACTTCAGTTCAAGTATATGATAAGCTTCTCCTCTGTCAATTTCTCTGCCTCTGTTAATATATATATATATAGTTTTTTCGCTGGATACTACAATAAAGGGTATTTTCAAGCTTCTCCTGTGGCAAAGCTTATCGTTCAATTGCATCATAAGTTAGTATTATTCAAATATCGCTAACCCTTCAGGTTGTTAGTTTGAATCCTAACCCTGCCTCCAGATCCTGAATTCTTATAATTTGTTCAAAAACAAATCTATAGCTGGTCTTAGGTACTTTGTATTGGGTATATATACAGGTTGCAAACTGTGTCCAAGCTTCACTGCCTAGAGTGAACATGGAAGTTGAACACTCTCCTGAACAAGACAATGATTCCTGTGATGCTGATGGACAGCCTCTAAGAACTGGTAACATACTTCTAGGACTAAGACTGAAATTTCTTATGTCTTCTTGTACAATAAGATGTTGAATTTACTTCATATGGGCAACTCAACCAGGCACCTTATGGAGTTGTGTCGCGCATATACTTACTGCTGTTATTGGCTCTGGAGTCTTATCTTTGGCATGGAGTACAGCTCAGCTAGGATGGGTAGCAGGGCCTGGTTCCATGCTTTGTTTTGCAATCTCGAACTATGTTTCTACCTCCCTCCTCGCGGACTGTTATAGGTCTTCCATCAATGGAACCAGAAACCGCACTTACATAGATGCTGTTAGACAGAATCTTGGTTGTGTAATCTCTTAGACAGATTATTTTTCTTCTGGATAGGTTTCTACTATATGTTTTCTAATTTAATTTAGTGATAGTTTAGGTAAAACTCAAGCATGGTTTTGTGGTTTCCTTCAAAATCTGACCTGTTATGGGGTTGCTGTTGCATATGTTATTACAACATCAACCAGTATGAGGTACTTTCCTCTGTGAATGATATGGTTCATGTTTTATTTTTATTAGTGACCATGATTACAATAATTTTGCTATAACAATTGCATAATAGTATTTTGTGCATCATCAAACTCAAGTAGTTTCCTTGTTTAGTCCTTATGTTTTCCTGATTTTGGTTGATACAGAGCAATTCAAAAATCAAATTGTTACCACAAAGAAGGGCATGAGGCTCCATGTGCATATGGGGATACTGTCTATATGCTGTTCTTTGGAGCTATACAGGTTTTTATGTCTCAGATACCAGATTTTCATAGAATGGAGTGGCTCTCAGTTATTGCTGCAATCATGTCCTTCACCTACTCTTTCATAGGATTTGGACTCGGCTTTGCGAAAGTGATACGTAAGGGTTCGATTTTGCTTGTTCTTTCTTGATGTTAGGAGTTTGTGTTTTGCCTTTGTAACTTGTGTTTGTAAGTGTAGAAAACGGGGAGATAAAGGGTAGCATTGCTGGTGTCCCTGTGTCCAATACTGTGAATAAACTATGGTTATTGTTCCAAGCACTTGGGGACATTGCTTTTGCCTATCCATACACCATCATTCTTCTTGAAATACAGGTATGGCTTCAAAGTTCAAAGTGTCAATAACTTAAAATCTATCAGAAGATGCTAAAGTGAATGAAGAAATTTGTTGAATGAAGGATACTTTGAAGTCACCACCACCTGAAAATAAGACCATGAAGAAGGCTTCAATGATTTCAATCTCAATTACTACTTTCTTCTACCTCTGCTGTGGATGCTCCGGATATGCAGCCTTTGGCAACCTCACACCCGGAAATCTCTTGACAGGATTTGGATTCTACGAGCCTTTCTGGCTAGTTAACTTTGCTAATGCTTGCATTGTGCTTCATTTGGTGGGAGGATATCAGGTTTTGCTACCTACTACTCATACTTTAGTTTTTATACATGTTTGATTTGTTTTTCTTAACTAAAGGTAACTAGTCTTAGAGAGCCTTATATATTTTTTGGCTCGTTCCTACCGGTATAAGCTTTGGAGTTTAATGGTTACTAAAATAAAATCAGAGCTTGGTTTGACCCTAAAATCCTGGGTTCGATTTCTTCAAGTCACTATATTGAAATTTGTTATTTGTTTGTATTTGGGTTTTATTCACGTGCCAAGCCAGTTGATATGACACATGAAATATATGTTAAAGAGTCTTATATTATTTGTTGGGTCCGTTTGATCAGTTACTAACAACTTGCTCATGATAATATTTACTTTTCATGTAATCAATCCATCAGATATTCAGTCAGCCAGTATTTGCACTTGTGGAGAGATGGATCACTCAGAAATTCTCAACCAGCAGATTCGTAAACAACTATTACACCTTCAAGCTCCCATCATTGCCTCCCTTGAAGATAAATCTCATGAGGATATGCTTTCGAACAGCATATGTTGCATCCACAACAGCTATTGCAATGTTATTTCCTTATTTCAACCAGGTCCTAGGAGTGTTAGGAGCCTTGAACTTTTGGCCTTCGGTCATACATTTCCCCGTGGAAATGTACTTTGTGCAGAAAAAAATAGGGCCTTGGACAAAAAAATGGATTGTTCTTAGGACATTTAGCTTAATTTGCTTAATTGTGTCAATAATTGGCTTAATTGGCTCCATTGAAGGACTTATAAGTGCCAAATTCGGCTGACAGATAAGCCTTCTATACTTGTAAATGTAATAGAAAAACTGCATATTATTACTTGCTTGAACTTGAAGTAATCAAGCATATAAGCCTTCTACATATGTTTGTAAATGTAGCAGAAGAAAGCTTGGTTTTATTGGTATGTCACTAGAAAGTGTGACAGACCTTGATGTGAAACAAGTGCTTGAGCATTGTAAAGTAAACTATGTAGGATCACTATTAATGGTTTTCTCTATGATTTTTTTTCTCCAATGATGAATACTTTCATCAAGTTTTATAAACATCAATGGTGATAATTTTTTTCCTAGTTTTTAAGAAAATTTTGTATTAATAAATATAATTTATGAAGTATGTTATCTTAGAAATCAACAACAGTCTATCAATATTTCCGAATTTTTTTTTTTAAGATGAAAATCTATAAAAATTTATCAAAGACTTTTATAATTTTATAAAATCTATAAAAATTAATAAAGATCTGTAACACCCCTTATCCCGATTTTCCGTCGACGCGAGGTTCGAGGTGAAGGGCATTACGGTTTCGAACTGGAAATTCATTTATTCATTTATTTGAAAATTTTTCTATTAAAAGAAATGGAATCACCATTAAAAGTTTTACGAGATAAAAAAAAACTTTAATATTATTTTCTCCTTTATAATTTTAGAAAATTCGACAGAGTCTCCTCTGTTTTTCTGGAAATCCAAAATTTAACCTGTAAAGAAAATATTAACACTACTATAAAATTTAATTCTCAACTTCAATTCGGACCTCCCGTCCGATTTCAAAAATCACTTCAACACGCTACCAATTAAAATCAATATTTAATCAAAATTCAAAATCCATCATTATGAGCTTTACACTACATATTTATCAAATAATATACATAACTTACAAATATTTTAAAACTTTAATACAAATAAAACTTTACAGACTTTTTAATTTATAAACTTATACACGTACATACACATACATGATGGTACCCATACTTATATACACATGATGCAAAATGAATATTACTCAAAAATTTATAACAAGATGTGACTCGTAGATCATCTGCAAGGGTTTCGTCTTCGTCTCAACAACAAGCTCAAATTCGATTACCTGCGCGTGGTAAATCCAACGTGCTAAGTATTTCTACTTAGTGAGTGTACACTTAATTTAAAAATCATAAACTTCATTTCCTCATAATACAATTTCACTAAACTTTTCAACAATATTTGAAAGTTCAGAAAAATAATAAAATAAAATTTTCACCATATTTTACTACGTATAATTTGTTTAAAACACAATTCATGAAGTACATAAAAATCTTATTTCAAGCATGACTGTATAAAATTCAGTGTTTCTATTCTCTCCAATCTCAAATAATCTTTACATAACACGTTACTAGTTATTAACTGATTTATATAAACACAACATTTCTTTTGACTGTATTTTGAAATGATTTTCACTAAATATTTTTCGTTACTAAAATTTACAATTAAATTCATTTACTAATAAATACATATACAAAATACATACAAATTATTATGAGACATTCATTATATTTGTAAAAATTTTATCACATATCACCTTACTTCTACACATCAACTACATAAACATATCCAACACATAAAATTTGTTCTTACACGTAACAACCCTATGTTATCTATATATATATAAACAAATCCCAATGATGACATTTTATTTCAAGTTTCAATTTTCTAAATTATACAAATTATTTCTTAGTAAACCTATCAATTCGATTTGTAAGAATTTTATTGTAAATCCCGATGAAAAACATATTATTACTAGTAATGCTTATAAATTACATAACAATCATTTTTCATATCTATATATATTTATATATATATATCTCTCTCTAATATACATATATATATTTTAAGTAATATAACACAATTTCATTTAATAATCTTTAATTCGCGAAATACCCGTTGCCAATTAATATTTCACAAAATTTCAAACTATTATCAGTTTTGCTAATGATCTAAGTTACAAAAAAATTTCTAAATGCAAAACATATAAATTAGTTATATCTATTGATAATTCACATATTTTATCGATTAATATTTTTAACATCCCTTTTTCACTTTCGTTTGAAAATTATTAATCAATCGTTTTATCATAATTATACGGACAAAATAAATAAGTCATTTCTTTCTAGCTTTTTATCCACTTATAATCAGATCAAAGAAATACATAAACGATTAATTTCTTAAAAAAAAAAAAAACATATCTATCCAACATGGTTCAATATAAACATAATATGTATCAATATAAACTCTAATCACATGAACTTTTCTGAAATCCGTTACGAAGCACATTTATACTATTATTCTTTCAACTCAATGTCCTATTATATTCCCAATTATATTTTTGAAACCAACACGTTATCGTCAAATGGCAATCAAAATACACTATACAAATTTTAACAATATTTTCATAATATATAAGCTAATCATTTAAAAATTATAACAAATCGGAGAGTTCATCACATAATAGCAGTTAATAACTAAAAATCTCAACATTAATTTTTTCAAATCTCATTTGTCACACAAAATTTCAATATTGCCATTTTTTTCTTTAATTAGAGCCCTTTGTAAAATTCTGTCACGATACCATGGATCGATAATGGGTTTCCTGGCATCAGCCAGATTAAACAGCAACCCCGACAACGACCGCTCGGTGTCTATGCACCGGGTCGCTTATCACAATCAATTTCCGTTTCGGGACCGGGCACTCGGTGCCTCTCAAAGTCCGTCATACAACGTCTGATATCAATCGTAACGGTGCAGTACTGCTAATAATCACCCTATTGGCTAGCCAACTATCAATCCCCACCTACCGATGACTAGTTTTACGCGGGCCCTTTATATATTTTCAAGATTTCAAAATTTTCAATTTAAAAATGAAAACTTTAATCGCGTAAAACTTTTATTGTATATTTAAATCAATTCATCGAATTTTTTCTGAGCATCGCTTATGGTCATTTCAAATCACCATTTCGCCCCAGTTTTCATATCATATATTAACACAATACTTATCACATTTCTCATATTCTAATTTAATTTCAAAAAGCGAGAATCTCAACTTTTTCATTTTCAATTCTAAATCCGTTATACGTACTGTCAATACATGATATAATTTACACAACAACAGAGGCGAAATGACGAAAATACCCCTAAGACGCTCTATATTTCAACTTTAGCCACAATGAGGTTTATTTTATGAAATCATTTTCCAAACCATTTTTCATCACATAACTCATCCAATGATGTACAATTGTCATATTTTTAATACTCAGAGCTATTAGATATCTGAAAAATCGAAACAACAATTTCTAATGGGATTTCCACATAAACATCAAACTATTAAACATAATTTTTTTCATTCCAACCAGTTAGATCCTCATAAAAACCACCCAAATATTATTCAATTAACATATAAATAAAAAGGAAATGACAAATACGCCCCCAAGTCATTTTTCACTTATTATTCGATTTAAGGGGTGTTTTGTTTTCGAAATCATTTTTCAAACAATTTTTCATTCCAATAACATTCAAATAATGCACCAAATCATACAAACTCATTTAACACATAACAAAAATAATTAAATTGAGTTTTCACGAAATCACAGTTTATTATTAAACTAATAAAACTGAAATTTTCAAAGATGTGTACACCAACCTTTTTGGGCTTCCCACTAGCATTCTATACATCCAATGGGAGGTTTTCAGGCCTCTCAATCCTTCCCTACGTCCTCTGAACTTAATCCCTCACTTAGGGTTCCAACATAAATAAAATTCAACAAATAAATCAAAATAACGAAATCGAAAGCTAAAACAAAGTCAAAATCATGCTCATGGATGTATTATAACATCCATAACTAAAACTTAACACAAAATAATCAATTAAAATCAAATTACTTCTTTGTAGATTCCCCTTAAATTTCGAAAATCAGCTTGAAGATACATTGGTGATTTTTGAAGCTTGAATGGGTAGGTGATGATTTTAAATAAAATTTGAGATGTTTAATAATCAAACAAATAAAAAAAATTGAAGAACAGAAGGAGAAGAAGACGAGCAGAACTGGGTCGGCGATGAGCAGCAGCAACTGGAAAAGAATCTGGAAAAAAACTGATATTTAAAGTCACAAACTTTTCGTATTTACAAATATGCCCCAAATGTTTCGTTATTTACAAATCGACCCCAAAAGTTTTTATTTTCTGCACTTACACCCCTACTCACTTACCAACATCCCATTTGACATTTTTGACACCTCACACTTCCACTAAATTATTCAAATTTATTCATAACCTTATTTTATCCGCAAATACATAATTTATTTTAATGAAAAATAATAATCATAATAATAATACTAATAATTATATAATAAATCATTTATTTAACTCAAAAATTATTTGCTATAATACAATCTAATTATACTATCATTTTGCTACTTATTTATTTAAATTCGAAAATACTTCTTTACGGGAAAAACATTTTCAAAAATATTAAATTTCATTTATTAACGACCAAAATATTTTACAATCGTGCGAATTTCATAAAATTCAAATTTATTTCTATTTAATAAATTACTTATTAAATCAACAAATATTAATCGGACGGAATTAATGATCGGGGCGTTACAAGGTCTATAAAAGTCATTTAAATTTAAACTCTATAAAGGTTGATAAAAGTTTAATAATATGAAAGTCTTTTAATGTGACGGAAAATTTTTTAAAATTTTACATCATCAAATTTAAATTGGGTTGTAATTAAAGGCATGATTGGTTGAAATTTTTAAATTTTTCCATCAATCAAATGACTTAAAGTTAGTTTGCAATTAAGGGGAAATTTTGTAGAAATAAATTTGGAGGAAAAAAGAAAAAAGGAAACCCTATATCTCCTAATCATTATAATTAGGTTTGAGGTCTCACACACACACACATAAGATGAATGTTTATTGTGAAAGTGTTTGGGAATGAAGTATGTTTTCTTCCCATTCTTTCATATTTTTTTGTTATTAATAATAGAAGTTTATGGTATGATATCATATTGTTTATGTTTGGAGTTATTTCAAAGTAAGATTACAAGATGTGTTAGTTTTGTTTAATTGTTTGACTAAGCAAATGAAGGTATAAAAATTATGAAATTTGGTATGAATGATCCATAGGATGTTAGTTTATGTTCTGGCAAATTTCGTGGTTATACGATAAGTATGCAATTAATTTGGAATTTTTTTTTACCTTTGATTCAAGGAAGTAAAAATTTGGAGAGTAGTAAACTAGGTTGAATCTGTAATTTTTTGGACATTCATTTATGTTATTTTGGTCTCATTAAATTTTTCTATGAACTATTATGAGTCTTCTTTAAGCCATTAAAATTTCAAGGATTTTCATGAAATGGTTTATTTTTAAAAATTTGGACGTCAAGGGTTATTCAGTTTTGAAATTTACAACTTTGGATTGGATTTAGATGTTTAAGTTGATAAGTTAACAGAGATATTTAAGACTGAAAATTTTTATAGTATTTAATTTGGGTCTTTAGAACATGTATATGGTTTTGAGACTATTGATTTTATCTACAATTTATTGAAAATGGAGAAAATGGACTGCATTAGTAGAAGCAGTATTGACAATAATGAATTTTAATGATATTTGAAGTTAGATTAATTTAATAAAGAGTGGTTTGTGTTACACCAATGTTAGTATAACATTTATAAGTGACATGTTGAGATTCAATGTATCTTTGACTAGTATAGAGTAATTGATGAATTTATGGATTTTTGTAAATTTATATGAATGAGTTTCATTATGTGATTTTAGGTCGATAAGTGGGATTATTTCGCAAAGTTATTTTTATTGGGATAAGCGGAAAAGGAAAGTAAACCTTATACGTTACCTTAATATATTATGTGTTCAAACTTCAAAAAAATATATTGATTTGTCATTTTAAACAATCAAACGAAACCTTAGATTTTTCAACTTTACTTCCCATTATACTCTTTTAAGTGATTTTGCATCCTTAAATATGTTTTTATACATTGTTCGATTTTATTAGAAGTATTGTCTCTCTATTTAAGAAGTGTGATATATGTTTTATCAAAAGTATACCTCTATATATGAAAAGTATGATATGTATTGTAATTGTGATTATAGTGAAAAAGCTTTGGCTCATTTGTCCGTAGTTCATTTAATTGCATTGGTCTAGGCACAGAGATTACAGGTGTCATAATTATATCGTATTATTTCAGTTAAAATATTTATTATTATATAACATTAATTGTATTAGCTCTACATCGGGATTGCAGGTGTTAATTGTATTGGCCCTGTACCGGAATTACAGGTGCTAATTATATTGGCCCTTCACCAGGATTACAAGTGCTACGATTGTATCGTATTGTCTGGGTTACTAGAATTGTGAATGATATTACGTGACAAGAATCACTTCCATTTTTATTTAAATTTGTATATGGAATGTTGTTCGTTACTTTTGACTTCAGTTTAAATATTGAACATTTTCTACATGATATTGTTAAATATTGAACGTTTTTCGTATCGTATTGTCAAACATTTTATTGACTTTATTATATTCATAATTATTTTAGATAACATGAAATTATAACTTTATTTTTACTATAAAGTTGCATTATAAAGTTACGATATTTCCTTCTTATTTTATGCTGCATTATAATGTATAATGTTTACCTATTGAGTTCATGACTTAACCCTCATCACTATGTTTACAGATTAGTAAGCTTTATTTATTATTGAGAGATGACTTTGAGATATTTGTGTCACTTGGAGGAGGATTTCAGTTCTATTATTATAATTATTTCTCTTTCTATTATCAAGGAATCATTTAAGTTCGTTCATTTATTAGGACTTAAATGTAAGGATTGATTTTGAATGATCGTGGAGATGAATTGTTTAAGACTTTTATTGAGATATTAAGAGAAATTTATATTATAGAATTAAACACTTTATGGAATTGTTCTTTAATTATGTTTTGGTTTTGAAGATTTAAGTGATTAATTGATCATTTCATTATATTGATATTTACGTCAAATTGGAGTGTTATATTTAAAATGTGGAAGTCTATACAAATAATTCATAATTTAATAAAGTTTATAAAAATCCATGAATTCTATAAAAGTCATTCGCTTAAAAAAAGTCTATTAATGTCTATAAGAGTCTTTTAAAATGAATTTTATAAAAATCAATACAAATAATTTACAATTTTGTAAAGTCTATAAAAGTCAATAAAAATTCATCAATTTTATAAAAGTCATTTGTTTAAAAATTGTATATTAATGCATGTCTATAAAGTCAATTAAAATGACTTCTATAAAAAGTTAAATATATTTTCCCCCTTGTAGTTTGATATAAGTGGTAATTTTCCTCCTCTACTTTCCCATAAATTTAAAATACCTTTTACCGTTACTTTTTAATAGAAAATGTTAGCATAATGCAAAAAGTCTCATTTAGCTTCAAGATATTTATTATAATAATATTAAAAATTATTAAAATACAATAAAATAAAAAAATAAAAAGAAGAAATAAATTAAAAATAAAAATGTTCTTTATGGCTAAAGAACAGGTTCTTCAGCGATGAAGAACAAAGCATGAACATGAAGAATAGAATTTGCTCTTCAAGCTTTGCTCTCTCTCTCTCTCCTCAAGTGTGGGTCTCAATTCTTTAAGTTTCCAACACCTTCTGGGTTTTCAGCGCTAGAAACCCAAAGATTAATCATAAACAATGTTGGTTTGTTTGGTGGTAATAATGATGAAGTATTGATGATGACGATAATGGTGTGTTGATGATGATAGTGGTGGGTTGATAATACGGATGGTGGATTGATGATGGTGATGATAGGATAATGTTAATGATGGTTGGCTGATGATGGCAGATTGGGGATGATGATCGATCATCTTGATAATGTTGGGTGGATGAATTTGTGTTGATGATGATCAATTATAGGTGGCAATCCAAATCTCCACGGTCTATTGTTTTTTACAGACGACGGATTGAATCTTCATCCCTAAAAGAAATAATTTTTGTTTAATTTTTTTTTCAATTTTCTTTTTGATTTTTTTTAAATGATGTCTATTATTCATCAACATGATGGATGGTAAAAATCTCACAATAATTTTTTGAAAAATTATTAATATTTTTAATTTTTTAATTTTTTTTTAACAATTGTTTTCCTTTACTATAATTATTTTGATCTTTACCATCCATATTAAAGATGAATGGTGGAGATTTATTTTCCTTTTTTTTTTTTCTAAAAATATTAATGTCTTTTATATATATATATTAACTTGCTTTTACGGATTTATCCTTCCAAACTAATGGTCAAAACATTATTTTTAACATCAACTTGGATGACAAGGGGTTTTATACACATTTCCTTAAACTAAATGGGAGATTTTGTCTACTTAATAAGCAGGATTTTAGAGATTTTTCATACTATAGTGGGGGGATTTTGGCTATTATATCAAACTACAAGAGAGAAATAATATTAATCCTTATATTAAGAGTCTATGCAAATCATTCATAATTTTGTAAAGTCTATAAAAGTAAAAAAAGTTTATGAATTTTATAAAAGTCATTAGCTTGCAAAATGTCTATAAAAGTTTCGTTAGGTTTAAGATCAGGTTGACCCAATGATACTTTGCATTGGGCATATATAAAAGTCTAGGTGCATGTATAAGACTAGTCTTCACAAGACGAAGTTGGTTCAATGATATATCTCTTATACTTGTATTTTTTAAGTTGTGAGTTCGAATTCTATCCCCTTCCCCAGATTCCAAATCCTTATAATTTGTTCATAAACAAATATAGAGCTGGTCTTAGGTACTTTGAATTGGGTATATATAGAGGTTGCAAACTGTGTTCAAGCTTCATTGCCTAGATTGAACATGGCAGTTGAACACTCTCCTGAACTAGACAATGATTCCTGCGATGCTGATGGACAGCCTCTGAGAACTGGTAACAAATTTTTAGGACTAATTCGTAGACTGAAATTTCTTATGTGTTCTTGTATAACAAGCTGTTGAAATTACTTCATGTGGGCAACTCAACCAGGCACCTTATGGAGTTGCGTCGCGCATATAATTACTGCTATTATTGGCTCCGGAGTCTTATCTTTGGCATGGAGTACAGCTCAGCTAGGATGGATCGCAGGGCCTGTTGCCATGCTTTGTTTTGCAATCATGTCTTTATTTTTATTAGTGACCATAGTGACAATAAATGTTTTGATGATACGTGAAACACACATTTCTTGCTTGATATTCATCAACATGTTATCTGTTTCCATTATTGAATAATTAGTTTTATTTGGATTTTGGTGAATTTCAATCGCCTCTAAGACTTTTGATTCACCTATAGGTCAACAAAATAGTTTATTTCAAAAAAAAAAAATGGTACAAGATTCTGTACAAACAAATTTATATTAAACTGTATAAAAGTTTAATAAGTCTTTTCAACGCTTATAGAAGAAAATCTTAATATACAAACAAACTAAAATCACATGATATTATTTAACTGAACATGACAAATATGATGTATTAAACTTTTTTTTTTCTTATTCTATGAATATTTTATGTGAATTTTATAATATTAAATTTACAATTTATCTGTAGTCACTACAACAAAATAGGTCCGGTATGATTGACTATCTATACCGGGTAACCCGCCCAGTGTGGTTATTGTTGGTATGGATACGACACTTCAGTATCCATACTGGGCGTATAACCTGTTCGGCATAGATAACAAACTTATTTAATTAATTTTTTTTACTTAGATTATCCATATCGAACAGGTTATACGCCTAGTATGGATAATTCGATTATCCATACCGGGCGGGTTATACGCTTGATATGGATAAGCTAATTTTTTTTTTAATATTAATTATTCATACCGGGCTCTGACTCGCCCGGTATGGATAATGGATTATCCATACCGAGCGGTTCGAGCGCCCGATATGGATAATAAAAAATTTATTATTTTTTTTTAAATTTTAATATCCATACCGGGCCTTCACTCTCCTAGTATGGATAACAATTATCCATACCGGACACTGTGCGGACCGGTATGGATATTCAAAAAAATAAAAAATAATAACTATCCATACTAGGTCGTTGATGCCCAATATGGATAATTGTTCTCCATGCCAGGCCTTTAGTGCGCGGTATGAATAATTATCTATGCCAGGCCTTTAGTGCTCAGTATGAATATTGCGGTATCGATGTTTAGTTTTCTTGTAGTGAGTGCAATCAAATAAAAAATAGAAGGTAGGGCGTGGAGCTTAATGTTATTATTATTTTTTTTAATATGAGTTGTAAAGTAAAAGTAAGAGAAGTTGGAAATATAGATGGAAGTAGCAAAGCTTTGAACAATAAATAGGAATTGAAAAGTTTTACGCTTCACAAGGTGGATGGAAGAGAATGGTAGGGTATGTGTAGAAAGTTAGATTCATCCCCTTTCATTTTTTCAACAGTTTGATTTTGATTGATTAGGTGGCACAATGTAATATTGATTTACCATATATAATAGGAATTCCTCAAAATGCAAAGACTTGTTTGGATGTCTATGCATTTTTTATTTCATAGGACTGCATGTGTCCAAGTCAACTATGCACAAATCATCCAACATGATGATGAGATAGATTTCAAAACACCGTAGAAGCACTTGAAAAATCTTATGTTATGTCTTCTAGTTATCCTCAATCTCAACATAATTATATATTTGTTAGATTTCAAGAACATAAATGGAGTAGTGTCTTTTTTATTTAAAAATGGAAGAATTTTTAA
This sequence comes from Dimocarpus longan, assembly GCA_022984855.1. NCBI lineage: Eukaryota > Viridiplantae > Streptophyta > Magnoliopsida > Sapindales > Sapindaceae > Dimocarpus > Dimocarpus longan. Next base: position 24,779,144 of record CM041014.1, read on the forward strand.
TTATTAAAATAAAAGAGTTAAAGAGCGGTTGAAACTGTAAGAAGTTTATTAATTGATCACTAAACTTTTATCATAAAAAAATAATAATACTAAGTTTTTAAACTGATACAATAATGATTTATAGACATGATTACGTTAGGAAATTTGATTTACTAATTCATTTTTTTTTTTAGCAATATAAGTGTGAAGTATGTACTAGATCACTTAAATAACACACCTAGATAAGTTGTGAATTCTGAATTTCATGCTATATTTAATTTTTAAAAAAATTAATTTGATTAGGATATATATATCTTCTATCTTCCATTTTCTCCGTAACATCAATGTCGGCAATCTGGCCCATGCATTGTCTCCCCCCAAAAGCAGAAAGAATATGGACCATGCATTTTAGTATCATATATCCGTAAAATAAATTATGTCTACAAATTTGTCTCACCAAATGAATGTGAAGCAGAGGGTAAAGTAAATTTCAGGGATGATCAGGTCAATTACACATGACAGCTATGCAACATTATTGATAAATGCAAATATATATAAAAGATCAGTTAATTACTCAATTCTTTTTTCTTTTTATTTCTTTTTTTTTGTGAATTCAATTTCAATATATTTCAACTAAAAACGATGGATTTTCAGGAAAAAAAAGAGCATGGAATAGGATTTGTTTATACAGTAACATCTGCTATCAGCATGAGGTATGTCAATAAAAATTATTTGGTACTGACGGTCCATAAAGTATAAAATTTCAGGACCTGAAATTTTTTCATTTAGACATCTGCATTTGACTACTCAGATACTTATTATATGCTCATTTTTGGAGCTGCACAAAGTGTTCTATCTCAAGCACCAGACTTCCATAACATTCGATGGCTATCAATTGTTGCTGCCATCATGTCCTTTACCTATTCTTCCATTGGATTCGGTCTTGGTATAGCCCAAGTAATCGGTAAAACAATGATCGGATACCATTGGCTTTGATTTGAGGGTGATTTTAGTTGAGTACTTATTCATTCTTTCCTTGCTTGGAATTACAGAAAATGGATATGTTCAGGGTAGCATTACAGGAATCAAAACCTCTTCTACAGTCAAGAAAATGTGGTTGGTATCCCAAGCAAAAGGAGATATCGCGTTTGCATATCCGTATTCACTTGTACTCATGGAGATACAGGTAATATGTTAGTATAAAAGTCCGTAAAGTACATATGTTCACATACATTAAAATTTGGACTGAGGCCATTCAAAATCGATTTGTCTACTAATGTCAATATACAACTTTGAACTATCTTAGTTTAGATTTTAAAATATCTAAACAATCACAACGAAGGATAATTTTGTATATATGTTTTGAGGATCCTTTCTCCCATCGGTGGGAATCCTGAATTAACTTGTTTTGAAAATTTCAGAACCAGTCCTGACTAAAGAATTATTATAAATTTGAATAGTGAAATTCTATGAATATTGATGGAGATCCTGAATCAACTGGTTGAAAATTTCAGTATCAGTCCTGACTATTTATTTATATAATTTGAATGCTGAAATTCTGACGTATATTTAAACATGAAGGCCACATTGAAGTCACTTCCACCAGAAAACCAAACCATGAAGAAGGCCTCAACAATATCGATCACTATTACATTTTTGTTCTATCTCTTGTGTGGAGGCTTTGGCTATGCAGCTTTTGGGGAGAATACACCAGGGAACCTGCTAACAGGATTCGGATTCTACGAGCCTGCATTGTGCTTCATCTTGTTGGAGGCTATCAGGTTTGCTTCATGTTTCTTCATTTGGTCAATTTGTGGTTTTCAATCTTTTCTCACTTATTCCTGGTACATTTTTCCCGTCAGGTTTACAGTCCACCACTATTTGGCAATGTTGAAAGATGGTTTTCCGAGAACTATTCACACGTTGGATGCATAACCAATGAGTACTCCCTAAAACTCACATTGGTTCCAGCGTTTAGATTGAATCTTCTCCGGCTATGCTTTCGAACACTTTACATTGTTTGTACAACGGGAATTGCTATGATCTTCCCTTACTTCAACCAGGTTATAGGAGTGATAGGAGCCATCAAATTCTGGCCCCTAACAATATATTTTCCTGTAGAAATGTACTGCAAGCAGAGGAATATTGAAGCCTGGACAACAAACTGGGTGTTGCTTCAGATTTTCACCTATAGCTGCTTCGTCGTGACAATGTTTGCGTTGGTTGGATCCATAGAAGGATTATTACCGCAAAGCTAAGCTGAATTGGGAAGAAAGAACATAATGGACTGCAGAAAATCTTGCGATGATCAATTAGAGTTGTATAGAATAGCTTGGTATTGATTTGAAAAGCAAAAATAATGTACATTAATCGGTCCTGTTCAAGGCATCTCTAAATTTTGATGGAGAAGTCTTGTGATACATTTTAGAGTCACATTATTGTTTGTTCACAATTTTTTTTTTTTTTGTCATTGTAAATTTCTTGTATTATTTACATAAAGATGTTACTCAAAAGTCAAATTTGAAGATTGTATATGCACTGCTGGACAGCAAATATATTCATAGCAGTAAACACCAAAACAGCGTTTAATATTGATGTTCCACAAATGGATTTGATGATATTATAAATCAATGAAGTGAGCAGATAAGTTGTAAGTACCTAATATCCTAATTTGGTTTACATAGTGTCATGCTCATCTTCTCAACCAGCTTCTCAAACACTGTGTATGCCTGATTGAACAGTAAAGTGAAATAAGAAAATGATAGACAAGTTTCATTTAACCAAAATGAAGGAAACAACGCAATTGTAATATTTACCTGACTTCAAAATTTTGTACAATGACAATAATCATCTTCTTGGCAATTTCATAACTAGCACTGATGAGTCAGTTCGTCTTTAACAACCTGATAAGTTCACATGGAAACAATTAGTATTATGTTAGCTATAGTTTTATAACGAAAATAGCAGAACTAGACTGTCTGGTATGACTAATATAATATCATCATAAAAATGTAAATTTGTTTAGGTGTTAGAAATTGACGTGCCTAAGACGAGATGTGGTCATATATTTTTTTTTTTTTAATTAAAGACAGCTCATGTTCCATCATTTGGATCATAGATGAATTTTTGGTCTACCTTAACACGAGGGATGTCGGATATCTTGTGCCACTAGTTTCCTTTATCTCTTTTACATTTTTGTTTCAGGCATGGACGGACAGCTAATAGAATATAATTCAAACAATAGGTATTGCACGAAAGCTAGTACCATTTGGTTATCGCTTAAGACCATTGGTATACTATTGGCTTTGTCTTCACCACTCCCATATACGTGGTCTTTGTAGCAAACTACTAATATCTACCACCAGCAATAACTTGTAATCCGAGATTAATTCTTTGTTGACATAGTTCTTCCAGTAGAGCAGTGATGTCTTCTATCTTTGACTGCATGCTTGAATCTACCAAAAGATAAAATACGGTTGTAGCCCACTTTTTATAGAAATGTTTTTCTAACCTTTCAGATAAACTAATTGCTACCAATACCCATATTACCTAAATTGCCCCTAAGTATTTTTCGCTTTAAAATTCCCTTTTAACCTTACCTAAAATTATCAAACTACCCTTCTTCTTCTTCCCTTATCTCTTCCATAAGATTTTCACCTTTTCCATTCTCTACAATTTTTTGTCATCCATTTAAGATTGTTTATACAGCCATTAAACTTTCTTTGACTCCAAAAAACACATATTCAAGCTTCTTTATCTCCAACAAGACCAACATTCAAGTTTTTCTTCAAGTTAAAAGTTATGTGTTTTTGTTGTTGATTAATTTTCAATTTTTTTTTGTTCATATTGTTTAACTAAAAGTCGTAAGAGCGATTTTTGGTTATGATTTAGCTTTACGTAAGTAAGATGTGCAGAAAAAAAAAAAAAAAAAAAGGGACAGAGGTTTTCCACTATTTATCAGGTTGTATGAGTAAACATAAACCGAATCAGGTTATGTGTAATAACAAAAACTGATTCGGTTTGTGTTGATACACCACACCTAATTCGGTTTATGTTGATATATCAAATCCGATTTGGTTTGTGTTGATACACCGAACCTGATTTGATTGGTGTTGGGTTTTCTTAGGTTTTTTTTTTTTTTTTTTTTTTTTTCTTTTTCTCTATTATGTTTATTTGGTATTGATCATATATGATTATATTAATTTAGTTAGATTTTTATGAATTTGGCAATATAAAATTGCATATTAAATATGACGCGAGTATGGGTGAGGCTAATTTATTTTATACCTTTAAATTTTATAATAATAGGTGAAGTGACGATAATAATCAAATGCAATGAAAAGTGGAATGAGAATAATTATATTAAGGGTGAGACATTCATGATGAGAGCCCTCAAGAGTGTCAATTTTTCTTTATTGGTGGACTTCATTTACACAATAACTGGCATTAATAGAAGAATGTGGGATATTCATTTACATTATTTACTCCGAGCTAGGGGAATGCTCGTAATAAAGATACCTATCTCTACCGATCTTAGTGTTTGGAGTGTGATTTCGAACGAAAAAGTTGATTACAGAGAGATTTATATTGACAAGAATGTGAGAGATCTAAAAGCATTAGCCCTATCGTCTCTCTATTTGTCACCAACTTAATATTAGACCCTAGGCATGTAAAGACACCTATGGATAAATTGTAAATCTATTATGATTGAAAGTCAAAATTGTTTTATTTCTTATTGTGGTAGTAATCAAGTTTCAGCTTCTATCATTGTATTTACATCTATAGAAAGTCCAATGTGCAACATTGATTTTGATGGAAATGATTATGATGATGGAGATCGGAAGACAGCTAGTGATGATAATAAGACATCGAACACTAGAGATGATGATGAGAAAACTATAGGTATAAGATTGAAACTGAAGCTGATGCGGAGAATGTGGAGTATCCAAAGTTAGATTTTCAAGTTCATAATTTGAAACCAACCATTCACAACCATACTAGATTGTTTTTTATGTAAATCAGTATAAAATTGAGGCTATGTCAACCGCCATACTGCCTTCATCCGATGTAATGCATTGTATAGAGGTGCATTTTTTTATAGTAAATATGAACTAAATATGGCCGTTGAAAATTATGTTCTTAATTTCAGGTATCAACAAAAGGTTAGATATTTGTGCACGATTCGATATGAGGCTAGTTGCAAGAATCTGATCTACAGCTTTAAGGTTTGTGCAAAATGTAGAAAAAGTGGTTCGATGTGGAATGTGTACAAGTATGTATCGCAATACACATATTGTCAAGACGTCTTTGAGTCATATAGGTAGAATGTGAAGTCTGTTGTCAAAACAACATGTATCAGAAAAATGTGGGGCTTGATAATATTACACCTTAGCTTTTGATTACAGAAATGTTATAGTATGACATACAGATCATATACACTAAAGGTTGGAGGTCTTTGTAATATGCAGAAAGAAACTAGCATATGGGAAAGAAAATGAGTCATTTCAAAGCTGCCTCAGTACTTGCACATATTAAAAGAAACAAATTCTGGTACAGTGACGACCATTGAGACGGATGAAAATAATCGGTTCTAATATTTATTTGTTGCACTTAGAACCTCAATTGAGGGCTTTCAATCTTACATCAGATCGGTTATTATTATTGACATCACTCATTTGAAATATGCATATAAAAGGGATGATTTTTGTTGTTACATGTAAAGATGAGGAAAAAATGATTTATCCCATCACTTTTGGATTTGGTGATGGAGAGTTGAACAATTCATGTACTTAGTTTTTAAATAAAATGCGAGAGATTATCGGTAGGACACAACATTGCCGTCAAATTTGATTATCATATCCGATCGTCATAAATGTATTGCGAATGTCATGACAAACATTTTTCCTGAAGTCTCATACTTGTTCTATTTCTTCCACTCAAAGCAAAACCTTAAGCAACACTATATAAAACAACAAGATGTGATGGATATGTTCTATCTTGCAACATATTGTTATATCATGGTTGATTGTGATAGATATTTAGAACAAATTTGAAGGGTATATCCGAAAATGCATGAAAAGTTGGTTAATATTGGAGAGATAGAGTGGTTACATACATATTCTCTAAAAAGAGGATATAGTATAATGACCACTAACATTGTAGAGTCACTTAACAAATGCATGATGAAAGCATGTTGATTTCCAATAACAACTGCATACGAATATCTTATATATATATTGTAGAAATGGTACAACGATAGACATATTCATGCTAAGAAATTCAGACCTTCGGTTACCAAAACCGCAAAGGATCATGTGAACTCAATAGCTAATGTATCAACAAGTGGCACAATATCTGTCATTCAACAACTAATCAAGTTTAGAGTCTTATATGAACTAGGCTATGGGTTCGTTAAGCCTTTTGCACGATCATACATTTGTTATCATTAGAACCTATATCAGCTACCATATTATCATGTAATTACTGTTGTTAGGTATTGTAATTGTACTTTATTATTTTTTATTTTTTAATGTATTATACTAACATTCTGTCTTTGTCATATATATCAAGTTTAATGGTGTTCACTATTATACAATTTTTCATGAATATTATAGCAAAAAATGGCTCAACGTTGCATATGTTTGTCTGATCAATCCTGTCCTTAGCCCAAAAGATTGGCATATTCCTCCGAAAGTAAAAAGTATGATTGTACTACTATTCAAAGGAAAACAACAAGTAGGTAGATAGAGAGAGACATAGATTACTTCAATTGGGAAAAGTCATCATAAGAAAAAGGGTGGAAATTATGGTAAAAGAGGACACAATCGTCTTCGTTGCCCTAACCCTCCTATATCCACCATCGGAGAGATGAGCGTAGATCTTGCTGGAGGTGTTAGGACAAGTACGAAAGTTGTTGGAAAGGCTAGGATGAGCACTACCACCAATGTTCGAGATATTGGAATCAATGCAGAAGCTATTAAAAAGGCTAGGACTAGCTCTACTGCCACTGTTGGAGATGTTGTGACCATGGCAATAACTACTAAAGAGACAGGGATGAGTGCCGCCCTTATTAGATGTGTTAATACCTTTCGAAAATACCGTATTTATGGTGAGCTTAGATATATGCAATATAGATGTAATCAATGGTTTTCTACTCCTCACTCAAAAGATGATGAAAATAGTGGTAATTATAAAAATTTTGAATGAATAGACATGGTGTTTGTTTAATATAACTTTACTTTATGGTTTATCCTCATTATAATTGATAAGCATCTATTATTAAAATAATTTATATGAACACATTGAATGCAGTACTTTATCATCATATTTGTGAGATTGATTTGGCTTAGAGACGAAGGCTTTTGTTTGTTTTTATGTTAGTTATAGTGATATATTAATATTCATTAATATATAACACAACATAGGTTATATTGTAATAGTAAAAAAAAAGGGAAGATTCTATCCAAATTTATAATTATATATATTTAACATGAACATTGTAGTTTTTGGTTAATTTTGGTTATTAGAAACAAAAATTAAATAAATAAAATATTGGAAGCCGACGTCGGGTTTTGCATAAAACTAAAAACCGACGTCAAGTTAAGTTAGAAAGAAAAGACTAACGTCAAGTTTCTTTGTGCTGCAAGAATGATGAAGTGTGTGAGCCCAATGTCGGCTTTAGTAACCTATCACACACCGACATCAGGTTTACAAGCGCAATAAAAACCGACATCAGGTTTTCAACTGAGAAAATAGTTCATCGGATTTTTTTTTCTTTGTTTTACTCATTGCATTGTTTTTTCCCTTTGACTTATCACAAACGGATGTCTTTCGTTTAATTAATTTAATTAACTGAAGAAAAAAAATTGCAATATCTAATATATTGATCACATTAGATTGTGAGATGACATAAGGTGATTATGCATATTCTCACTCGAGTACATTGAATTATGTTTGTATATAACATGAAATTTAAGATTTTGGATCTTTTAGGCCATTGGGAAAAAAAATAAAAAAGGTGGATAAAATTTATAAATTATGGGCAATAAATCAAAGTGTAGGGTTGTGTGATTATATATGACCCAACGTTGATTTTGGTTAATATTTGAAAATCGACATCGGTTTGTATAAGCTCACCAACACTGACTATTTGCGAATTTTAAATCGACTATTTGTGTGATTATAAAAGAAAACTGACATCGGTTTTTGTTAGTGTGGGCAACCCAATGTCGACTTGTGAGGGATAATTAAACCCGACTTGTCCTTTTTTTTTTTGTTTAAAACTAGTTACCTTTTCTATTTTTTTAATTACTAAGCTAATAGTGTGTGTTTGTGATTATAAATTTAAGGCAAGTAAACTGTTATTTACTTATTCTTTTATGTACATAATACACTTAATTTATGGTTGAATCTGTCTTGAAAATTCCAATTATAGATAACACACTTGTTAATTGTGTCAATTTGTCTCCAAAAATTCAAGTGTCATTTGGTGTGTTATTTACATGGTATAGTTGACTTAATTTAAAAATTCATTTTCCTTTGTTTAATTTTGTGATAAATTTGATAGAGTTTCCTCTATTTTTTCACGAACCAAGTATTTCAACCTACATAAAAAACAACACTTTGTCTATTTAATCTAGAGACTAAGTCTCTCTATCTATCTTCGTACTACCACACAATATTTTCAAACGTTTAAAATGAATGAATGAATAAATAAGTAAAATATCAATGAATATTAACATTAATTATATACAACTTTGTCGTCTTCATCTAATATCCATCGTCTTTATTCATCTACCCTGTATCGTGGGGTGGAATACATATATATATTGTATGCTATCTATGCCCGAATTCGACGTGCCTTTTCCTTATCTTGTTTAGACTTCCATTCACTCTCTAAGGAGTATAAAAGGTCATGAATATACATTACACAATATGCTTTGCAACTAGTCCTGTATTAGAAACAAATCTAATTTATTAAAAACATTAATTTAATTAAATTTGATGTAAATATATGACAAAGAAATGGCATTTACTTGTCAAGTTGTTGAGACACATCTCGCATATGGATAAGCTCCACATCTCATATTTTTTCTACGAGTGGAATTTTCGTGTTAGTCTTCTCACAGTAACCAATTGACCGCAATATTACTAGTATGAAGCAGACCAAATGATCAATGTCATTTCTCCTACATTCTATCTTTGCCTTTGGATCATAGATCACTATTTTCTGCTCTCTCAGGCATACCTCATAGACTATCCAATGGGTCTGATATAGACTACACTGGAGCAACAACTGTATTTTGAAGATGTTAGTCATGTAGTTCTAATTTAAATGATCCTTTAACAACTATTAATCATGGAATGACACTGACATTATCAACAGACCACCAAGGGATTTAATGTCTTCCTTACTACTAACGGTCCTTACCTAATATGGGGGGATCTCTATCATAGTAGGATTAAATGTCTTTTCATTACTGATGTATTCCCTATTTATAACTACGGTCATGTTCACCTACAGGAAAAAAATAAAATGTTAAATTATTTACTACTTAAAAAGGATGCACAAAAAAAAAAAAGAGTAATTAAAATGTAGACACCTATAAACAAGGTCAATCCATACATTGCGTATCTCTCATCATGAGCTTCATCCCATCACCCACTTTCTTTGATTCGCAGACACTACAAATAACCGTTGATATGCTTTAGAGTCAACCAATAGTCATCATTCTTGATGGTAAGAAACATATTGAGGGTGAATAGCACCAGATAACCATCAATTTGGGGCCTAAAATATAAATAGGAAGTAAAATGTATCAATATTAGATTAGTAATCATATATTTAAAAAGCATAATCAAGATTTTTATCCATACCTAAGGTCTGAAGAATAAGCTTTATACGTCGTATACATTCTCCACCACATCTTCCAACACTGGCACAGTCTCTGCCACTTACTCCTTTAGTATTTTTTTTTTCTTTTTCGTGTATTCAGGATCTATGTATGATAACAATAAAGGTGCTGATAGTTTGATCTTTCATATATGATATTCTGGTTTGACTTTCCCCTGTAATATTAAGGAAATCAAAATTTGTAATTATACATTTATAGTGATATTATAAAAAAACTAACTTAAAACACACAAAAAAAAAATGTAAAATTTACCTAATCAATGGCATGTTGGGATGGTGGGTCATGATGGAATGGTGGTTCCTTATGGGGTAGTAGAACCTTAACCTTCCTTAGCAGCTGCGATACTAAACCTTGGACCTCTACAATCTGTAAAAAATCAAAATTTATAATTACACATTTATAATGATATAAACAACTAAACTAAAACACAAAATAAATACAAAATTTACCTAGTCAATATCATGCTGAGATGGTGGGTCATAATGGAGTAGTGGGTTCTCATGAGGTAATAGGACCTCAATCTCCTTTAACAGCTATAATACTAAGTCTTTGGCCTCCACAATCTTTAGAAAATCAAAATTTGTAAGTACACATTTATAATGATATGAAAAACTAAATTAAAACACAAAACAAACATAAAATTGATCTAATCAGTATCATATTATGGTGGGTCATGATAGGGGTGATGAAGCATTTACTTATCATTGTCTATTTGGTGATGGTGGTATTTTTGGTGGTAATGATCCATTTAGTGATGAAAAGCGATGGATGTGTTCATCTTGGATAAAGCTCTCAGTATCATCATCGTCATCTTCATCGTCATCACTATCCGGGTCATCCCCATCGTTCGAAGGCTCACGAATTTTTAGTATCCACTCAATCCTACCCAATCTCTCGTTTTGCTCCTATTGTGTTTTCAAAATAGACTCTAACAATGTCATAATATTGCCTACTTTCATCTGAGGCTCTTGCAATAATAATTAAATCACAATATAAATTAAATGGATAGTCATGTAAGAATGGAATACAGTAATATAATCATACAAAATTTGCATCTGATGCTTAGGGGGTCTAAGGGTCATACTGTGACACCATGGGACTACGATGTTATCATGCTGATCCTCGGCTCACCTAAAGTCATTCACTCATTCTGTCCATGCCTTTGAATATATAGCCTTTGAGTCAACTCGTGGGATTAGGATGTCATAATACTGCTGCTCCTCATTCTTCTCCTTAGTCAACTCCTTCTCACCCTTCTCTTCCCTAGTTGACTCACCCTCACCTTCCTCCTTCTCTGAATAATCGTCTTCATCTTCATCAGCACCCCTTTCGCCACCCATTTTGTAAGCATTTTCGCTAATCAAATGCATAGGATTGAAGGACTTCTAATAATTCTTTTCTTTCTCCACGGCAGTGGGCTCAAGGGCAGTACTCCCTCCTATTAACTACATAATATATATATACACACTTCATATTATCATTACAAACAATAATAGTCAACAAATGGAATTAATTATAGGTTAGTTTAGACACTTACACAAGAAAGCTCATTAAATAAACTTATTTGCTTTCTATTATTACAGACCTAATTCACACACCTTAGCAGTAATGTATCACCTCCTCTGGCTTTCTTCCTTACCCTTTTTTTCCAACCATGGAAACATTTTGATCAGCCGCCATTGTAATTTTTATAGGATTAAATAAAAATTTAATAAGCATTTAGTTAGTATATATATAAACACCAAATAATTTTATTACTTATAAAAAAAAATATACTAAGTGTCATACCTGAAATGCCTAAATAAAGTCATACAAATTAATTTTACGTGCAGACATAAGTCAATCCTTAGTAAGCGCCCGATGGAGGTACTCTAGAAACCTAATGTAGCCAACTGTAGCTTAGGGGAACAAATTTCACACATTAGCATCCTCTATCAACACCCATAAACTGATCATCATAGCTGTAGAATAAATTGAAAGCAATGAGTATATTAACTAACTTCAAGATGTTCTCATCGCTTATATCTTACCCTCTACCCTTAACATGTGCATAATTTCAGCCAATCTCGATGAATTTCCTTCGAAACATTATCACAAAAGAGTATTCTCACTTTGTTGCTTCGCCTTAAGGAAATATAGGTCGACATGCCCGAACTAGAGTTTTATCACTAATAAGAACTCTTTCTTTTCAAACCTGTATGCCCTTCACCCAATTTCGAACCACATCTCATTAGAGTGTAAATCAAGATATACCAATTCTCTAGCAAGAATGACTAACATCAAGGGGGTAACAAGCACCTGTTGACTAGGCACATTTAAAAAATGTATGATCGAGCTCTCCCTCTCAAACCTTTGTAAGAGTTGTCTTTGCAAAAAAAATACATTTAGATAACCAATATGTTTCAAACTATTGTGTGTACTCCCCAACATTTCATCCAAAACATTCTACATAGTGTGCCTCTAATTGAATTGCATCTAGAGGAAAGAAAAACAACGAATAGTTCATTAACCCTTTATAATTTAAATGTTAATAACTAAATCAAATTAAACTAATTAAATTAATTAGAATAAAAATAATAACATTAATTAATTAAATGATACATTCAATAATTATTTTTTTTCATTATCATTAATTTATAAGTTAATTACTTTCAATACAATTATGCTAAATTTATTTCTAATTTAACTTTTATTAATTAAATAATTTATTTTTTCATTAATTACATTTATTTTACATTTTATTTAAACTAATTAAAATTTTAATTAACTACTTAATAAGCAAGATTTTAGAGATTTTCTTACTATAGTGGGGGATTTTGGCTATTATATCAAACTACAGGAGGGAAATAATATTAATCCTTATACAAAAGTCTATACAAATTATTCATAATTTTGTAAAGTCTATAAAAGTCAATAAAAATTTATGAATTTTATAAAAGTCATTAGCTTGCAAAATGTCTATAAAAGTTTAGTTAGTTTTAAGATTAGGTTGAACCAATGATACTTTGTGTTGGGTATATATAAATGTCTAGGTGCATGTATAAAACTAATCTTCACAAAACGAAGTTAACTCAATGATATGTCTTTCACACTTACACTTTTCAAGTTGTGAGTTCGAATCCTATCCCACCCTTAGATTCCGAATCCTTATAATTTGTTCGTAAACAAATATATAAAGCTGGTTTTAGGTACTGTGAATTGGGTATATATACAGGTTGCAAACTGTGTTCAAGCTTCATTGCCTAGATTGAACATGGCAGTTGAACACTCTCCTGAACTAGACAATGATTCCTGCGATGCTGATGGACAGCCTCTGAGAACTGGTAACAAATTTTTAGGACTAATTCGTAGACTGAAATTTCTTATGTGTTCTTGTACAATAAGCTGCTGAATTTACTTCATGTGGGCAACTCAACCAGGCACCTTATGGAGTTGCATCGCGCATATAATTACCGCTGTTATTGGCTCCGGAGTCTTATCTTTGGCATGGAGTACTGCTCAGCTAGGATGGATAGGAGGGCCTGTTGCCATGCTTTGTTTTGCAATCACGACCTATGTTTCTGCCTCTCTCCTTGCGGACTGTTATAGGTCTCCTGATCCCATCAATGCAACAAGAAACCGCACTTATGTAGATGCTGTTAGACAGAATCTCGGTTGAGTAATCTTTTAGTCAGATTATTTTTCTTCTAGATAGGTTCTACTATATGTTTCCTAATCTAATTTAGGGATAGTTCAGGTAAAACTCAAACATGGTTTTGTGGTTTGCTTCAAAATCTGTTCTTTTATGGGACTGCTGTTGCTTATGTTATTACAACTTCAACCGTTATGAGGTACTTTCCTCTGTGAATGCTACGATTCATGTCTTTATTTTTATTAGTGACCATGGTGACAATAATTTTTCTATAACAATTGCATAATAGTATTTTGTGCATTATCAAACTCAAGTCCTCTCCTTGTTTAGTACTTATGTTTTTCCTGATATTGGTTGATACAGAGCAATTCAAAGATCAAATTGTTACCAAAAAGAAGGGCATGAGGCTCCATGTGCATATGGGGATACTATCTATATGCTGTTTTTTGGAGCTATTCAGGTTTTCATGTCTCAGATACCGGATTTTCATAACATGAAATGGCTCTCAGTTATTGCTGCAATCATGTCCTTTACCTACTCTTTCATAGGATTAGGACTTGGCGTCGCAAAAGTGATAGGCAAGGCTTCTGAGTTTGCTTGTTCTTTCTTGATGTTAGGAGTTCGTGTTTTGCCTTTATAACTTGTGTTTGTGTTTGTAAATGTAGAAAATCGGGAGATTAAGGGGAACATTGGTGGAGTCCCAGCGTCTAATACCGCGAATAAACTATGGTTATCATTCCAAGCACTTGTGAACATTGCTTTTGCCTATCCATTCACCTTCATCCTTCTTGAAATACAGGTATGACTTCAAAGTTCAGGCGATAATAACTTAAAATGTATCAGAAGATGCTATAGTAAATGAAGAAATTTGTTGAATGCAGGATACTTTGAAGTCATCACCACCTGAAAATAAGACCATGAAGAAGGCTTCAATGATTTCAATCTTTATTACAACTTTCTTCTACCTCTGCTGTGGATGCTTCGGATATGCAGCCTTTGGCAACCTCACACCTGGAAATCTCATGATTGGATTCTACGAGCCTTTCTGGCTAATTGACTTTGCCAATGCTTGCATTGTGATTCATTTGGTGGGAGGATATCAGGTTTTGCCAGCTACTACTCATATCATACGTTGGTTTTTATATACATGCTTCATTTGTTTTTCTTAACAAAAGATAGTGTTAGGGAGCCTTATACATTTTCTGGCCCATTCCTATGAGCTGGTTATTAAAATGGAATCAGAGCTTGGTTTGGTCCTAGAATCATGCATTCGATTTCTCCATGTGACTATATTTGAATTTGAAATTCAAATTTGTTATATGTTTGTATTTAGGCTTGATTCATGTGCTAAGCCAGTTGATTTGGCATGCAAAGAGTGTGTTAGAGAGTCTTCTATTATTTGTTGGGTCCATTTTATCAGTTTAAACTTTTGAATTTAATAATTACTAATAGCTAGATCATGATGATATCTACTTTTTATGTGATCAATCCATCAGATATTCAGTCAGCCAGTGTTTGCATTAGTGGAGAGATGGATCACTAGGAAATTCTCAACCAGCGGATTCGTAAACAACTTTTACACCTTCAAGCTCCCTTCATTACCACCCTTAAAGGTAAATCTCATGAGAATATGTTTTCGAACAGCATATGTTGCGACCACAACCGCTATTGCAATGTTATTCCCTTATTTCAACCAGGTCTTGGGAGTGTTAGGAGCCTTGAACTTTTGGCCTTTGGCCATATATTTCCCTATGGAAATGTACTTTGTGCAGAAGAAAATAGGGCCTTGGACAAAAAAATGGATAGTTCTTAGGACATTTAGCTTCATTTGCTTACTTGTGTCAATAATTGGCTTAATTAGCTCTATTGAAGGACTTATAAGTGCCAAATTCGGCTGATAGATAAGTCTCCTATACTTGAAAATGTAACAGAAATACTGCATATTATTTCTTGCTTGAACTTGAATTAATCAAGCATAGCCTTCTACATATATTTGAAAATGTAACAGAAAAAAGCTTGGTTTTCTTTTACTTCTTTTCCTTTACGTTTTTCTGATAACGAAAACCTGATGAGTGGCCGGAAATTCCCGTGAATGAAGGGATCCTCGCATATTGTTGTGTTATTGAATGCTTCAATATATGCCATTTCAATTTCAACGAAGAAAAATAAACGAAAGAGTAAATGAAAAAATAAATTATTCCTTCATTCCACAAATTAACTTCACATACAAGTTATATATGGTGCTTGAACTTGGAATTTGTTACGTACACACAATAGAAAAGACACCTATGAAATTCGAAAAAAATGATAGCGTATGCATAGGCAAAAGCAATGTGCCAAGTGCTTGAAATTCTAACCAAAATTTATCAGCATATAATAGCAGCTGTGAATCCTGTAATGCTCCCCTTAATCGTCTCTTTTTTATCTATTACATTAATGTTGGTCCACTGGAAATGAGTTGCAATGGGACCCGCTGAAAGCATGTGATTGTGAGTAATGGCCATGAAATAAATATTTCAAAACGATCTTATTGGATTATATATATATATATATGGGTCCCCTTACGTATACTTGAAGTATCGATACATTTAATTAAAAAAAAATGATTACATTTTAAAATTACTGATTGTAATTAATTATATCTTTATAATATTATATTATAATATTATATGGACAGAATATAATATTATAATATTATAAACACAACTAAATGAATCAGATGTGTTTACAATAATCGACGGACAGAATTACATATATTTATTGTAATCAGATGTAATAAAGATATAATAAATTACAATCAATAATTTTAAATGAAATCTCTTTTTTTTTTTTTGTTAAATATATCGATACTCAGGTGTATTGTAGAATATGTGTGTACATGTATATATATATATAACTTTTAAAATGAGAACTCTTTAATTTTATTTTAAAAAATAAAATCAATAATTCAAATTCATTTATTGCATTTTAATTAAATAAGAGAGAAAATTTGTTTTATGAGAAATAATTTGTTTTAAGAAAAGAATATAATAGATGAATTTGATTGGTCTTTACTTTTTAAAGTAAAAGAGTTCTCATTTTAAAAGTAATATATATATATATATATATGTATATAGAGAAGTTGGTAACCAAACAAGAAAAGGGCCTTCTATAGATGTCTAACCACCTTCTCATGTCAAAAGCAAGAAAATTCTCCAACACATGATTGAAAATCATCATCATTTACACTTTTTCTCCTATAAGTACCTTGAAGATTCTACTCAAGCTAAAGCAAAAATAAATCATAAAACAAAACAAAATAATAAAGCATTGCTAAGAGGAGGCCATGGGAGCGACTTCTACGGATGCTGAGACCCCATTTTTGTTACATGAAGAAGAATTACCAGACGAGTCTTCTGTCAACAGAGCTGGTTATGATCTTCTCTGATTCATGTTTTTTGTTTTCTTGATCATGATTTGAATACATAAAGTGTTTGGTGTTGTGTGCATGGACTGACTTGGAATGGTTGAATTTTTGTTAAGGGAATGTGTGGACTGCTGTGGCACATATCATCACAGGAGTTATAGGCTCAGGAGTGCTGTCTCTTGCATGGAGTGTAGCTCAGCTTGGATGGATTGCAGGGCCTCTTGGTATGCTTCTTTTTGCTTCAGTCACTCTCACCTCCACATTTCTTCTCTGCAACTGCTACAGAACTCCTGATCCTGAACATGGTCCTGGCCGGAACCGGTCCTACCTTGAAGCTGTGGACATGAGTCTAGGTATGAAGATTGCATCTACTTGTTCATCAATCTTCATTTTCAAATTTTTGATGATACGTGAATTGCACGTTTCTTGCTTGATATTCATCAACGTGTCATCTGTTTCCATTATTGAATAATTAGTTTTATTTGGATTTTGGTGAATTTCAATTATCACCTTTATGACTTTTGATTCACCTATAGGTCAACAAAGTAGTTTATTATGAAAAAGACGAAACAAAATTCCGTATAAGAAAGATTTATGTTAAATTGTATAAAAATTTAAGAAGTCGAAATTATAGAAGAAAGTCTTAATATACAAACAAACTAAAATCACATGATATTATTTAATTGAACATGACAAACATGACATATTAAATTTTTTTTTCTTATTCTATGAAAATTTTATGTGAATTTTATAATATTAAATTTACAATAATACAATTTATCTGTAGTGCAATCAAATAAAAAATAGAAGGCGTGGAGCTCAATTTTTTTTTTTCTTTTTTTAATATGAGCTGTAAAGCAAAAGTAAGAGATACATAAAAGTTGGAAATATAGATGTAAGTAGCAAAGCTTTGAGCCATAAATAGAAATTGAAAAGTTTTACGCATTACAAGGTAGATGGAAGAGAATGGTAGGTTTGTGTAGAAAATTAGATACACAAGCCCTTTCATTTTCTCAACAGAGAAAAGTTTGATTACGATTGATTAGGTTGCATATTGTAATATTGATTTACCATATATAATAGGAATTCCTTAAAATGCAAAGACGTGTTTGGATGTCTAAGCATTTTTTATTTCATAGGAATGTATGTGTCCAAGTCAACTATGCACAAATCATCCAACATGATGATGAGATAGATTTCAAAACAGTGTAGAAGCACTTGAAAAATCTTATATTATGTCTACTGGTTATCCTCTATATCAACATAATTATATATTTGTTAGATTTCAAGAACACAAATGGAGTAGTGTCTTTTTTATTTAAAAATGGAAGAATTTTTAATTATTAAAATAAAAGAGTTAAAGAGAGGTTGAAAGTGTAAGAAGTTTATTAATTGATCACTAAACTTTTATTATAATAATAATAATAGGAAGTTTTTTAACTGATACAATAATGATTTATAAACATGATTACGTTAGGAAATTTGATTTAATAATTCATTTTTTTATCAATATAAGTGTGAAGTATCTACTAGACCAATTAAATAACACCTCTAGATAAGTCGTGAATTCTGAATTTCACACTATATTTAATTTTTAAAAAATTAATTCGATTTCTCTCTTTTCTGTCTTCCATTTTCTCTGTAACATCAACGTCGGCAATATGGCCCGTGCATTGTGTCCCACCAAAAGCAGAAAGAATATGGACCGTGCATTTTAGTATCATATATCCATAAAATAAATTATGTCTACGAAATTGTCTCACCAAATGAATATGAAGCAGATGGTAAAGTGAATTTCAGGGATGATCAGGTCAATTACACATGATAGCTATGCAACATTATTGATAAATGCATATATATATATATATATAAAAGATCAGTTAATTACTCAATTTTTTTTTTTTAATGAATTCAATTTCAATATATTTTAACTAAAAACCATGGATTTTCAGGAAAAAAGAGAGCATGGCTTTGTGGTCTTGTTATACAAATAAGCTTGTTTGGAATAGGAATTGCTTATACAGTAACATCTGCTACCAGCATGAGGTATGTCAATAAAAATTATTTGGTATTGACGGTCTATAAAGTATAAAATTTCAGGACCTGAAATTTTTTCATGTAGACATCTGCATTAATATAATGAGAATGTTTTTTTATTAACATTCTCAAGTGCATTTTTTCTAAATTTTGTCATGGTAATCATGCTATTTTTATTAGGGCAATTCAGAAATCAAACTGTTACCATGATAAAGGGCATGAAGCTGCATGTGACTACTCAGATACTTATTATATGCTCATTTTTGGAGCTGCACAAATTGTTCTATCTCAAGCACCAGACTTCCATAACATTCAATGGCTATCAATTGTTGCTGCCATCATGTCCTTCACCTATTCTTTCATTGGATTCGGTCTCGGTGTAGCCCAAGTAATCGGTAAAACAATGATCGGATACCATTGGCTTTGATTTGAGAATGATTTTAGTTGGGTACTTATTCATTCTTTCCTTGCTTGGAATCACAGAAAATGGATATGTTCAGGGTAGCATTACAGGAATCAAAACCTCTTCTACAGTTGAGAAAATGTGGTTGGTATCCCAAGCAATAGGAGATATCTTGTTTGCATATCCGTATTCACTTGTACTCATCGAGATACAGGTAAGATGTTACTATAAAAATCTTTAAAGTACATATGTTCACATACATTAAAATTTGGACCGAGGTTATTCAAAATCGATTTGTCTACTAATGTCAATATGCAACTTTGAACTATCTTAGTGTAGATTTTAAAATATCTAAACAATCACAATGAAGAATAGTTGTATATATATGTTTTGAGGGTGCTTTCTCCCATTGGTAGGAATCCTGAATCCATTTGTTTCGAAAATTTCAGAACCAGTCCTGACTAGAAAATTATTATAAATTTAAATATTGAAATTCTATGAATATTGATGGAAATCCTAAATCAACTAGTTGAAAATTTCAGTATCAGTCCTGACTATTTATTTATATAATTTGAATGCCGAAATTCTGAAGTATATTTAAACATGAAGGACACATTGAAGTCACCTCCACCAGAAAACCAAACCATGAAGAAGGCCTCAACAATATCAATCACTATTACAACTTTGTTCTATCTCTTGTGTGGAGGCTTTGGCTATGCAGCTTTTGGGGAGAATACACCAGGGAACCTGCTAACAGGATTCGGATTCTATGAGCCTTACTGGCTCATTGACTTTGCTAATGCCTGCGTTGTGCTTCATCTTGTTGGAGGCTATCAGGTTGGCTTCATGTTTCTTCTTTTAGCCAATTTATGGTTTTCAATCTTTTCTCATTTATTCCTGGTACATTTTCCTGTCAGGTTTACAGTCAACCACTATTTGGCAATGTTGAAAGATGGTTTTCTGAGAACTATTCGCACGTTGGATGCATAACCAATGAGTAC
Organism: Dimocarpus longan; assembly: GCA_022984855.1. Taxonomy (NCBI): domain Eukaryota; kingdom Viridiplantae; phylum Streptophyta; class Magnoliopsida; order Sapindales; family Sapindaceae; genus Dimocarpus; species Dimocarpus longan. The sequence goes on from CM041014.1 coordinate 24,799,515, forward strand.
TCCCTAAAATTCACATCGGTTCCAGCTTTTAGATTGAATCTTCTCCGGCTATGCTTTCGAACAATTTACGTTGTTTGTACAATAGGAATTGCTATGATCTTCCCTTACTTCAACCAGGTTATAGGAGTGATAGGAGCCATCAATTTCTGGCCCCTAACAATATATTTTCCCGTGGAAATGTACTGCAAGCAGAGGAATATTGAAGCCTGGACAACAAAGTGGGTGTTGCTTCAGATTTTCACCTATAGCTGCTTCGTTGTGACAATGTTTGCATTGGTTGGATCCATAGAAGGACTTATTACCGCAAAGCTAAGCTGAATTGGGAAGAAAGAACATAATGGACTGCAGAAAATCTTGCGATGATCAATTATAGTTGTATAGAATAGCTTGGTATTGATTTGAAAAGCAAAAATAGTGCACATTAATTGGTCCTGTTCAAGGCATCTCTAAATTTTGATGGAGAAGTCTTGTGATACATTTTAGAGTCACATTATTGTTTGCTCACAATTTTTTTTTTTTTTCATTGTAAATTTCTTGTATTATTTACATAAAGATGTTACTCAAAAGTCAAATTTGAAGATTGTATATGCACCGCTGGACAGCAAATATATTCATAGCAGTAAACACCAAAACAGCGTTTAATGTTGATGTTCCACAAATGGATTGATGATATTATAAATCAAGTGAGCAGATAAGTTGTATGTACCTAATATCCTAATTTGGTTTACATGGTGTCATGCTCATCTTCTCAACCAGCTTCTCAAACTCTGTGTATGCCTGATTGAACAGTAAAGCTAAATAAGAAAATGATAGACAACTTTCATTTAACCAAAATGAAGGAAACAACGCAATTGTAATACTTACCTGACTTCAAAATTTTGGACAATGACAATAATCATCTTCTTGGCAATTTCATAACTGGCACTGATGAGTCAGTTCATCTTTAACAACCTGATAAGTTCACATGGAAACAATTAGTATTATGTTAGCTATAGTTTTATAACGAAAGTAGAAGAACTAGACTGTCTGGTATGATTAATATAATATCATCACAAAAATGTAAAAATTGTTTAGGTGTTAGAGATTGACGTACCTAAGACGAGATGTGGTCATTTTTCTTTTTCTTAAAATAAAGACAGCTCATGTCCCATCATCTGAATCATAGATGAATTTTGGGTCTATCTTAACACCAGGGATGTCGGATATCTTGTGCCACTCTTTTCCTTTATCTCCTTTACATTTTTCTTTCAGTGATGGATGGACAGCTAATAGAATATAATTCGAACACGAAAGCTAGTACCATTTGGTTCATCGCTTAACACCATTGGTATAATATTGGCCCTGTCTTCATCACTCCCATACACAGCCCGTCAGTTGGTAAACATGTCGTAGGTGGTCTTTGCAGCAAACTACTAATATCTACCACCAGCAATAATTTGCAATCATCAATTCTTTGTTGACATAGTTCTTCCAACCGGGTAGTGATGTCTTCTACCTTTGACCGCATACTTTCATCAAACTTAACAGCACTTAAGGTCAAATTACCAAAACAAGCGGGGATCATTTTTTTTTTTTTTAATTACTGGCATCAAACCAAAACACTATCAGAATCAACTGAGATCTGATTCTGAAATACGGCTCGAATTTCTGTTCCTAGAAGTGGAAGAAGGCTATTCATATTGAGTGGGAAACTATTCACATATTAGTGGAAAGATACGAATTGAACCCATGACCTTGGTGCATGGATGGGGTGACTATACCACAGCATCTACCTCACTTGCTGCAGCATGGATCATTTTTTGAACCTTGCCATTGCTAATGCCTGATATTCTTTCTTCATCAACTTCCTTGCTAACGCTTCGGTTGCAAACTCATCAAGTATGTCCTCCAAATCATAAGTGAAGTCTCGAAGATCATCCAGCCATATTTTCACAGCACTATCCGTCAGTTGCTTCTCCTCTGCATCGTTGAGCAGAGCTTGAATCATCAACAGACGTTTCTCCCACTTTTTCAGGTTCGAATGCACCCCCACTCCACGAGCAAAGTTCAACAGCTCATGCGACGCCAATCTCTCAAACAACACCGAAAGGAATGCTGAAACAGAAGCTTGACAGAATTCGTGAATTCAAAAGGCAGCTGTGTGATTTTATGCAAACTCTACCATACAATATATAATTACATCTATAGGATATATTCCATTACACGTATCCTAGGATACCGAAAAACTTAAACATGTACAAATAAATCAATTTAATATGAATTTCAACAATATTATAAACAATGTTGATAAAATATTTGCTGCTTTGGTTTGTAATGCGTGTACATTGCACCATAATGACCATTAAATGTCTGATGCTCTGAATCCTAAGCAAATGGAAAAACCAAGGCAGAACCATGACGAAAAAACCGAAGAAATCCCACCAACCCCCTTCTTACAATTGATTAATCTGTTACGTTTGACCAAAATTTAAGCATTTTAATAAGATCCTTCAAAATTGAAGAATAAAAAACTTTTTAGAAACTTCTAACAAGGCGAATCGAAGTATTTGCTGCTTTGATTTGTAGTGCTTGTCATTACACTATAGTGACAAAAGAAATGAACAAAAGGATGATCGTTCCAAAGGAATACATGAACATTTTAGTGTTGGTTGCTTGTCAAGATATGAGGGCTATAATGTTGAATAAAATGTAGTTTTTACATTTTAACCGAAAAAAATATTGCCACTTACTACATTTTCTACTATAACTCTCCATGTTGTTAATACATTGACATTTCCTTTAGAAGTTCAATTAAAAGCAAAACGAGAGACAATTATAAATGCAAGTCCAGCTAGGGAGAGAGAAAGGTTACTCACAACATGCTTGACTTGAGCCAAAATGTACAAGTAGCTAGCCTATGTGGTTGCATGAGATTGAGTATGCTTAGATTTTGTGATTCTACCTCAACCAGAATCTGCAGCCAGAGCTTCTCATTTGGATTCACATACATAGTAGTGAACATTGTTATGTTATTTCATTTATTGATCAAACCCAATCAGCATACTAGTACTACCTCTATAGTAATATATGAACAAAAAAGAGAAGTGATCAAACAAACCTTGATACGGATGGCATTGAGGTTGCCTCTGTAGACAACACAGCCCAAGGAACTTCAAACTACACAGGGTTTTAGTTCGGTTGCCAACTGACTAAACCAATTTAACCGAAACCGGTTTTGGTCATGTTGTTGTGCAACAAATAGTACATTTGGTAGTTGCTGCATGACATGAAACCCTCACCATTTGTTTGTTCTCTTGCTCATTTATTTTTGTTCACATTTATGAGAAGGCCAAATATTAGTTGGGGGCCTAATTTAGCGAACCAATCCATTACTTTCTTTCGATAAACTGTATCATTTTAGTTAATTATAACTTAAATTAAATTTGTAACCTTTTATATTCAATTTTATTGATGCTTTTTGTAGTTTTGACGAAATCGGTTAGGTGATGAGTTAAGTTGGTGAAATGGATTAAGTCAGTAAAAATTGGTTTGTATTTGAAAATTAGAAAAATTGTGGTCAATGACATAACTTGATTGAATTTATAGCTTTCAGTCCACTTAAATTGGATTTTTTTTAACAAAAATTCAAATGTTGGAAGAGTCAAATTATTTGATTGAATTGGTTTATAATTAAAGATTAGGAGAACTGTAACCATTTTAGTATCAGTTTGGTTGAGGTAAGAAGCAATTTTGACAAGCTTTATTTTTATTAAAAGAAGAGAAAAAAAGGTGAAATTTGATAATTTGTCAAAAGAAAATCATGGCTTGCTCTTTAATCAAGTATATTCTTCTCTCTTTACTAAAAGTTGATGTCTCTTTCTCACAGGTCACTTTCTTAGTATAAACAGTTATGCACTTTCTTAACGACTTCAACGATGGGTTCAAATATCACAAAACGTATTTTACAAGTTTTAAAAGTTATTACTTTTCCCAAAAAGAAAACAAAAAAGGATGTATCTCTCATCCATGAGAGCTTATTGTGCCAATCATTTCACAGTATAATATCAAGCAAACCAATCCACTTCTTATTACACATATCTACTTGGATAATTGATCTTCTCTTTTTTTCTTTTCTTTTTTTTTTTTCCCACCTGCTTTTGTTCTCTCTCTTGAATGGTTGAATTCTACAAGGACCACTATCCACTTGTGCCCTCCGATTGCCTTTAAAAATCAAGTAAGCAATAGAGATAACATAGAATCAAAGGCGAGAAGAAAAAGATGTCCAAAAATTTTGTGGAGGGTACTGGCGGTCTTTGTGTGGCACTAATACTTGTGACACTACTCTTCAATGCAAATTGTTCTAAGGCTACTTCAGTGGAGATCAACAGCAGCAGCTTCTTTCAGTGCAGCCACGGCTCCTCCATCAATGACTGCCTCGATGAGGATCTCGACTTCGTGATGGGCTCGGAAGCTAACGGCCCCGGCCTTGACGTACGCAAAGCTTTGGGTTCTAATGCGGTAGTGGATTGTGCGAGACGTCGCAGCTATAAATCCTGCCTCCCAAATCCAAATGATCCGAAAGTAGCTGAACATTGTTATGATAAAGGGGTTTATACTCAAAATCGTGGGTGCCCGAAATAGTGAATTCTGAAGACTATTGTCAAGTTTGACTAAAATCGAAAAATAATTCTATTAATTTAAAAATCCAATTGGTCCGACAAATGGATTTCTATCTATTTTCGATTTAGATCAAATCTTAATTACTACGTATTTTTCTGGATTCTCCTATTCATTAAGTGTTGTATCTTAAACTTTATCATGTTCATTATAGTTTAGTATTTTGTGATCTGCAACTGTTGTTCTTGTTTAAGCTAATGTAAAGGAAAAGGTTAGAGAATCTGTGTGAGTGAGATTAGGAATAAATCATTGTTGATGCTCATAGACATGGGTATTCATTTTCATCGTACTGTAAAATTGCATTAATCTATGATGTTTTAATTATTTGTGTCATATGTGTCTGAATAATTTTTAAGCCATATAGTTTGTATATGATGCCAGTCAATTATTTAGCTACGCTATAAAAGTCTACTATCGTCCACTTGTCTTTTTTTCTTGAAATTGCAAAGGTACTTTCCTTTCTTTCTTTCTTTTTTTTTTTTGTTTTTCCCTCCATATGATATGCTATTCTTCATCTTGAGAAATTGAATTTCATCTTACGTAACTTCCTCCAGTGGTGTTTAATTAATTAGTTATCAAAGAAAAGTTAAATTTCACCTTTTTTTTTTTTTTCTCTATCTTGGGAATTTGAATTTTATCTTGACTTTGAGTACCTTGAGTGGAGTTTTTTTGTTAATTAATTATCACATAAAAATTTCCGATCACAGCATTCCATCAACTCCTGAATCCAATAATTTTGTACTGGTACTGATTTTACAACATTTGACAACTCTTAAGTGCAAAAAAAATAAAGTAAAATAACATTTGACAAGTTCAAAACGTTCGGTTGATGTCGACTTCTGCGTATTAAAAAAAAAGTTGATGTTGAACAGACTGATTGTACTATTATACATATTATTATTTTTTTTGTTTTTGGAAATGCTGTTGCTTTATTCGATCATGCGTTTTTTATCTATATGCAGCTTTGCATCATTTTTTTACCATAAAAGTTATAGCATTTCAATCCCATTTTTCCCCTTAGCTTGATATAATTGCAAAATCTCCTAATATTTTTTAAAATCATTAATATCTTCTTATCGATTGATAAAATAGATCAAAAATCTTTTGTAATATATAAAATATCCAAAAAAGAAAAATCTTTTATCATTAAAATTGACATTAAAAATTTAAATTTGATAATGTGAAAAGGTAAAACTACAGAAATATTTTGATCATTTTATCATTTCAATAATAGTCGAAAGTAAAATAAGACTTTTGAAACCATAAAAAAGTAATTAACTATTACATCAAACTATAAAAGGGAAAGTGTGATTATCCCTTTCAATTAAAGAGGTGACAGAAACATTTTTCATTTCAATCTATATGAATGAACAAATAAAAATAACCAAAAAAAAAAAAAAAGAATAATTATCATACAAAATGATATCGGTCCAATAATATAAAGAGGTATTAACAGAGTCGAGCCATCTACGTCTCAGTCTAAGCCCAATCCTCAAATTGAATGTCAAACCTACGTACAAACCATTAAGTTATGAATATTGGGACTGCTATATATTTTTACTAATTTTAATTTTAATAATATAATTATATATTTATTACATATTTCTACTAATTTTAGGAGACCTATTTTATCTAGACTTTAATTCATATATGATTCACATATCATTGTTGATTATTAAGTCATAAATTTATATTTAAGTTTATATATATTGCTTTGAGTTTTCATTTTATGAGAAATACAAATAGGGTGATTATATGGCCACCTAAAATAGTTCTCCTTACACACTTTTTTATTAATATTTAGTTACTAAAATATCTGTGCATCGAATTACTTAAAAAGACATAATTAAACAATTACAAAACACCCTTACAAATATTAATTCTCTTGCAAGACATATTAATTATATTTTGGTTTCTCTTTCTTGTTTAGTTGTCATGAAACTTTATTGATCTCTTAGTTCATCTTGTTTAAGTAAATCTAAGGGAACAGATCTGTTATGGGTATTTTTCGGATTACCCAAATAAACTGATAAAAGCCCAAAAGCCTAATGAAGGTTGGCCCAATAGACAAAAACAATGGCTCAGCATGACCAAGTAGTAGCTCGCGGAAAGCAACCCAGCAAAGCACTATGCGAGCAGCTCGTGTGCACAAACACATCCACTTCAACAAACTTGCATATGGCGACTAGCTCACAAGAACAAGCTTTCTCTACATCAAAGGCTCACCCGTCTTGACTCCCACTCATGAGCTCCAGCTCGTGCTGCCCAGCAAGCTCCAGCTCGCCCAGGACAATCATAGCTCACGGATAACGTGACATGCACACCAAATACTTCCAGAATGTCGGCAGCGTAGATTATGGAACACACTAAATCAAAGATCATGTCAAATCCCAGAAATTATAGGTGTTAGTAGTGGAAAGTCATTCATTAATTAATGCTTTCCCTTTTACTGTTTGACTTACTATAGTTACCCCCTCTCTCTCTATATATATATATAAATAGGGGTGAGATTCATTGTAAAATGAGGGATTTTAGTAGCTTTTCTCTCTCTCTCTCTCTCTCTCTCTCTCTCTCTCTCTCTCTCTCTATAACACAAAAAAAAACAGTAAATAACAATGACTGTCTCCCCATAACCGTGAGAGACGTCGTGGACATAGGCCTTTTCTTTGGCCGAATCACGTAAAATCGTGTTCTTCTTCTTCCTTTGCCTCTCTTTACATTATTTTTGCTTGATTTCACACAGATTTGCAGTCTAGGCTCAAAGAACTTAGGTTGACTAATTTGTTACGTCAACATTTTGACGCTAAAAGAAGGGCCCAATTGCAAGCATTTCCAGATCTCCAAACGCCATGGCAAGAGGAAGAAGAATCAGAAGCTCTGACACCCAAGTGCAATAGCAAGGTATAGACAACACTGCTAGAAACGAACTCCCTCCAACCCCTTGCCAGCCAGCTCCGGTAGTCCTTATGTCGGAGGGGCTCCAAGAATTCCATCAGTGGCAAGAAGCGCTGCTAAACTCAATGCAGCAGTTTGCAGACGCGGTCAGGATACTGACCCAAGCCTAGGTGTAAAACGTGCCCAAGCCAAAAGCTTTTGCCCCTTAACAGGAATGAGAACAAATATCAGTTTGTCCCCACAATTCTTGTTCAAAAGCTGATAGTCGCCAAACTCGAGAAGGGAAAACAGAGTATCAACGACCAACAGAATCGCACCGGACAGTCAGCTTGTGAAACAGGAAAAGTGTCCCAAGTCATAGCTCCTCAGATCGCGAACTTGGCAGAGAGTATGGGCTTCAAGACCCAAGGGTCGAAGAACTCTTCCAAAGGGTTCGCCAGCTTGAAGAATAATCTGAAGCTCAGGGGGCAAAACAATCAATATGGGGAAAAGACCCCTCTCACCAGATAAATTAAGACGCGACCTCTCCCGTAGAGACTCAAAATCTCTCAGTACAACGGGGACAACAACCCATATGATCACCTGAACTCCTTCAACGTCCAGATGGACCTTCAGACTATCAATCCACTGGTTAAGTGTCGTGTCTTCCCAGAAACTTTGGGAGATATTCTGTAAGCTTGGTTCAAGAGCCTACCAGCTCGTAGCATAGGTAGCTGGGAAGAACTCCAAAGAAAGTTCATCAGCCAGTAAAAGGTCATGAAAAAATAGCTCGCACCGCCATGCCATCTCGCTATAATCTTCCAACGAAAAGACGAATTGCTAAAGTACTACCTTACCAGATTCAGACACGAGGTCATCAGAGTAGAGAATCTCTCTAATAAAATCATCCTAACCGCAATCTCAGTTGGACTCCGTAAAGATGGAAAACTGTATGAAAGCCTTTATAAGTCTCAAATGAAGAACTTAGGAGAATTCTACGAGCGAGCTTGTAAGAAGATCAGGTGGGAAGAAGCTTTTAAGCTCACACAATATGACCGGGAAAATGAAGCGAGCAACTCCAATGATGAGAGTAATCAGGTCGCTAAGAAAGTCAAGAAAGAGTCTAAAGCTAAGCGACTTCAGCCTCATGATCGTTACAGTACCTTGTCAGACACCCAAGACAGAATTTATGAGGCAGAAAAGGATAGGGAAGATTTTGAGATACCTAACCCTCTCAAGACCCTTGTTCATCGCAGAGATCAGAACAAATTCTATGCTTATCACAATGAGGTCGGATACAATACCTCAGAGTATAAAGATTTAAGGAATGCAATTGAAGAGCTCATAAAGCGAGGTCGCCTGAGAGACTATGTGGTGACACTAACAAGCTCACTATCTCAATAAGCTCAACAATCAGCACAGTAGCGAGCTCCCCAAACGAGAGCATGAATCAACTATAAATGCCCTCCTCACCATTCATGATGACTTTCACTTTACGAGTATGTCCTTATATTTGACAAATTAAATGAGTATGTATTTACTTCACTTTTATGATGCCAATAAAAATTATGAATTTATTTGTTGCGCTATAGCATATCTATTAATTTATCTGCTAAGGTTAAAACCACCTCATCAACTACAAAGGAAATACGTTGTAAAAGGCACGGGTTACGACCCTGTAAGCGCAACTCGAGCTATGTCACGAGTGACGACTCCTTAGGCATAGCTCGCCAGAGTACTACCGTTATCGGGTGATGACCCCCAGGACAGTGCGCTAGAAATTACACTGTACAGCTCGGGTTACGACCCTTAGAGCATAACAGAGGTTACCACCTCCTCAACTCTCACTATAGAGCTCGGGTTTACGACCATTTGAGCATAGCTTAAGAGATTTCATATGCTAAAGGGCTCAGGTTTCAACTTTTTTAGCGTAGCTCACTGTAAATGCTCCGATATGCCCTGTGAGCACAGCTTGCTATACAGCTCAGGTTTCCACCTTTGAACTCAACCGAGGTTACGACCTTCTCAACTCTCACTATATAGCTCGGGTTACAACCCTTTGAGTATAGTTTGAGAGGTTTAGAACAGCTCGAGAAGGAACAATGTGTTGTATTGCTCGGCTTGCAACTCTTTAAGCGCAGCTCGTTGTAAATATTCGGGTATGCCCTGTGAGCGTAATTTACTGTACAGCTCGAGTTACAGTCCTATGAGCGCAACCAGAGCTCTAGTCTCCTTAACTCTTACTATGTCAGCTGAGGTTATGATCCAACTATAATTCGAGAGGTCATTAAGCTGTAGAGCTCAGGTTACGACCTTTTGAGTGTAGTCGAGGTTCATACCTCTTCAACTCTCGCTATGTCATCGGGTTCCTACACCCCCTAGGCATAGCTCGAAAGGCATTCTATTACTAATGGCCATACTTCGAAGTCTACAGGAAACTCAAGTGCTCGAGACAAAGAGCATGAGGTGAACGTTAAAGTGTAGTAAGCAAACACCGAACAGACCTCACTAGGTGAATCAGGTAACAAGCTCAAAACACTTCACTCCGTCAAGCCAACAAGAGCGATCTCCTCAGTTCCTCCTTGCTCTTAAGGGACTTGAGCCTAGAACCGGACAAGGCAGAATGATTTTGATAGAAGAACAACTAGCTCACATGTACCTGCTTTTACCAACAAAGATCAAACTCCCAACCCGTAAACGAACTAGGAGCTAGGGGGCTTGTGTTATGGATATTTTTCGGATTACCCAAATAAGTTGATAAAAGCCCAAAAGCCCAATGAAGATTGGCCCAATAGACAAAAACAAAGGCTCAGAATGACCAAGTAGTAGCTCGCGAAAAATAGCCCAACAGAGCACTACGCGAGCAGCTCATGTTCACAGACACGTCCGCTTTAACAAACTCGCATATGGCGACCAACTCACAAGAACAAGCCTTCTCAACATCAAAGGCTCACCCATCTTGACTCCCACTCATGAGCTCCAGTACTACTCAACGAGCTCCAACTCTCCCAAGATAGTCCCAACTAGCGAACAACGTGACGTGCACGCCAATACTTCCAGAATGTCGGCAGCATAGATTATGGAACACGCCAAATCAAAGATCATATCAAATCCTAAAAATTACGATTGTTAGTTGTGGAAAGTCATTCATTAATTAATGTTTTCCCCTTTACTGTTTGACTTACTGTAGCTACCCATCCCCCTCCTAGTCCCATCCCTCCCCACCTTTATAAATAGGGATAAGATTCATTGTAAATGGGGGGATTTTGGCTTTTCTCTGTCTCTCTCTCTCTCACCTGTAACACAAAAAAGAAACAGTAAATAACAGTGACTGTCTCCCTACAACGGTGAAAGACGCTGTGGACGTAGGCCTTTCCCTTAGCCGAACCACGTAAAATCGTGCTCTTCTTCTTCCTCTACCTCTCTTTACATTATTTTTGCTTGATTTCACACAGATCTGCAGTTTGGGCTCAAAGAACTTGGATTGACTGATTTTTTCGTCAACAAGATCAAATAATCTGAGTGAGTGAAATTGTGAATAAATTATATGCTACCATTTTTTATGATGGCAGCTATGGGTATTGATCATGATCACGATCATTTTCGGCAATGCATAAATATATGATGTTTTAATTTGTATTACATGTTTCTGGACAATTGTTGAAGCCATATAGTGGATATATGATGTTAGTCAATCGTTTAGCCACACAAAAGTCCATTATGGTCTATGGTCCATTAATTTTTTTTCTTGGAAATTGCAATGAAGATACTTTTCATGTTTCTTTTTTCTTTTTCTCTTTTGTGAGAATTTGAATTTTGTCTTGAGTACCTTGAGTGGAGTTTTTTTTATTATTATTATTAATTAATTATCACATAAAAATTTCCAATCACTTCATTCCATCAATTCCTCAATCCATATGTGTGTGTATATATATATATATAGGACTTATTGACACTAGGCCAACTTACTTTCGAAATCAATTAAGATAGAACTCTAATATATAGCTCGGATCTTTGCTCCAAAAACTAGGAGAGAACTACTTACACAAAAATGAAAAAATTACTCATACATTGATAAGAATTTACTACTCAAAACTATCCCTTAGCTTGTAGAGAAGCAAAGGCAAGAAGTGATGCAGTGTCCAATAATTTTATACTGATACTGATTTGACAACATTTGACAATTCTAAGTTTCAAAAAATAAAATAAAATAAAATATCATTTGACAAGTCCAAAATGTTAGGTCGATGTCAACTTCTATACATTATAAAAAAAATAAAAATAAAAAATAAATAAATAAAAGTTGATGTTGAACAGACTGATTGTAATGTTGTACACTCTTAATCACATATTTTTGGATCTATTTGCAACTTTGCATCATTTTCGACCGTAAGAGTTACAACATTTCAATTAAAGAGGCGAGAGAAACATTTTCATTTGTATCTATACGAATAAACAAATTAAGATAACAAATAAAAAAAAGAATAATTACTATACAAAATAAGATTGATCAATAATATATGAAGATATTAACTTAGTTGAGCTGTGTGCATCTCAATCTAAGTTCAATTCGCAAATTGATGGTTAAACCTATATCCAAACCATTGAGTTATGAAAATTGGGATTGATGTTTAAGGCCATTAAATTCGTAGCATCGAGTTGGATGGTAGATAAGACTTATAACGATGAAAAAATTAGATTACAAAGAAAATAGGGCAAATTGCACTCAACCCTTGACTTTATCCATAATTGCAACAACTTTGCCCTATTTTCTTAATTGCACTAACATCCCTTTGGCTTATTGAACTGACAATAATTACTCAACTAAGTGAAAGAGACAATTTGGTCTTTTTATTTATTGTCATCAATTAAATAATAAAAATAAAATTATGGTCCAATAGTGTTGCATTGCATCAGCCCTAAAATAATGATTTAAAAAAAATAAAAAAATAAAAAATAAAAATAAAAATAAAAACCTAAAATACTTACAAACTATAAAAAAAAAGAAAACAAAAAACTTTCTATCTTCATCATCTTTATCTTCACATTCGTCGCCGCCAATCGCCAACCGCCATCGACATCCACCACCACCCCTTTTTCGACACATCTTTTGCTCTGTCCAACTTCCCTTCCTTAACAGCTTTATCTCAAATTTGGGATGCGAGCATCGACTAATTTGATTTACAATTGACTAGGTTTTAGTAGTCAAAGTGTTTAACTCGAAGCTAATTAGTGAAAGTTTGGATTTTTATGCTAAAGTTTGGGTTTTTATAAGATTTGTTTTGCTTAAATGATAGAATCTATGTTGTTGTTGTTTGTATTGGATAAGGTTGTTCAGATAATCAAGAATGATGAACAAGTTTATCATGTTATATATTTGTAAGGGAGATGGAGTTGCTTCTTCCCTAGAGATGGAGCGCTTCCATCTTCATTCAATCTTGAATTTTTGCATATAATAATTTGAAAAAATAATAAAATTATTTTTTTGTCAATTTTATTAATTTAAAATTTAGATAATTAATGTTTAAGAAATTTAAATAATAAAGAGATTATTTTACTCTTTGGACTTAACTAGCTAACGGTGATCAGCCATTAGTCAACTGGTTAAGGGGATGTTAGTACAATTAAGGTAATAGATCGAAGTTCATAGTAGTTATAGATAAAATCAGAGAAAGTTTGTACAATTTGCCCTAGAAAATAAGTCAATTTATTACCATTCGATTGAAGAAAGCATGCAACAATTAGTGGTGCTTGTAATTACCGTAAGAGAGAGGGTACTCACAAGCACAACATGCTTGACGTGAGCCAAAATGTACAAGCAGCTAAGTTTATGTGGTTGCATGAAGATGAGTATGGTTAGATTTTGTACCTCAACAAAAATCTGCGGACTATACAATGTAGTTAATAATTGCAATATGACTTCATTTGCTGATCAAACCCAATTAGCATACTAGTCCTACTCCAACAGTAAATAAATCAGAAAAGAAAATCAAGTGATCAAACAAACCTTGAGGTTGCCTCTGTAGGCAACACAGCCCCGTTGGACTGCAAACTAAACTAGTTTCGGTTGAGTCAGTTGCCAGCCAAGTTAACCGATTAGTACAAGTGATTGGACCATTTGGTAGTTGCTGCATGAGACCCTCACCACTTCCAATATCAACTGGCGACCCAATAACTTAGTTTTACCTAGCTAACCCCATTATTATTATTATTTCTATTGCATGGATCGTGTTGTGTTTTATTAATGATAATTTAATTAAATTTGTAATCTTTTATCTGTTTATATTCAATTTTTTTTTTTTTTTAACAAAAGTAATAAAACCCAGGTTTTTGCTAAATGACAAAAACGGTTAAGTCAAGGAAGTTGGTTTGTATTTGAAAATTGGAAAAGTTATGACCATTATTTCATGATGGATTTGACTATTTTATTGATTGGGTAATGTTACCCATCAATAATAACTTTTAGATTAGTTAAAAAGATAATAACTAAAGAATATCCAGAGATTGTTATTGATGGGTAACGTAAGGGTGATTATTAAATAATATCTAAGAGTTGTTATTGATGAAAAACCTTACTTAACCAGTAAGGTTATTTATTAATAACAACCCTTGAATTGGTTATAATGGTAATTATTGAATAATATCTAAATATTGTTATTGATGAGTAACAAAAGGGTGGTTATTGAAAAATATTTAAGGATTGTTGTTGATAAATAATTTTATCCAACCAATAAGATAGTCAAACCTAAGGTAGATTGGTTTATTGTTATTGTTAGTTATAACTTGATTGAATTTGTAGTTTTTTATCCAATTAAATTCAGCTAGCTTTTTTATAACAAAATTCAAATTATAATAATACGATAAAATTGGTTAAATCGACAAATTTAGTTTGCATTTGAAAATTAGAAAAGCTATAATCATTTTTGTGATTAATTTTTGTCACAGAAGAATTGTAACCATTTTGTCCTTTTGATTGATTATTAATTATAATTTGAATGAATTTTATAATTTTTCCCCCAACCTCAACATCCAAATTAAAAATCCACTAGTTTTTCAATTGTATACTACATATTAAGACAGAATGGCAAAAAAGTAAATATCATTAACTACATTTTCAGTCAGGGAATAAATCAAACCTTGAATTAGGTTAGTGAAAGACTCTGGTAGATAACTTAAAACATTTTAAAATCTGACTTTTTTCCTAGAGCTTTGAAAATGTCAAACACTTATAAAAATATAAACCATCAAATTTTTCGTGTCTAAATCAAATTACGCTTGAATTTCACTCAAAAAGTTAAATTTTTGTGAGAAAAATGTGATGAAAGATTAGTAGATGAGTAAAATTACTATATATACTATGTGGACCATGTGGTTAAAATTACAATTTTGACAAAGTTATAAAGTGGAACCTGACAATTTTAAAGGGGGATGTTTCTTCTCAATGAGACAAAAGTATGGATTGTAACGGATTGAATCGGATTTAGTTTTGCCTTTTTTGAACTCGACCCGAAATTTATTTTAAGGATGCTCCTAGGGGTGGCAATTCGGGTTGGCGGATCGGGTTGAACACGACACGATAATTTTTGACACGACCCGAACACGACACGATTCATAACGAATTGACACGAAAACGACCCGATAACCCATTTATTTACGGATTGTTTATCAATCCGTTAATGACCCGTTAAACCGACACGTTATCAACCCGTTTAACCGACACGAATAATGACCCGTTAGTCGACACGTTTAATGACACATTAAGCTGATACGATTAATGACTTGTTTATGACCCGTTTGACAATAGTTAATAGATTTAAATTTTAATATAGATATAATAAAAAAACAAAATAAAAATAAAAATACATAAAACCTAAAAAATACAATCATCCACAAATACAATCTAAACCATAAAAATACAAATGATTATAAAAACATATTTATAAATATAATCCTTCATATTTAAAAAAAAAAAAAAAAAAAAAAAAAAAACACAACAACATAAAAAATATATTACAGTCCTTCATAATATAATAACAACAGCAGGTGTTGTTGATTGCATCCACCGAACTACACCTACCAAAAAATAATAATTAAAAGTTAACTAATTAGTAAATTATTCATTTATACATCAAGAATTGATTGTTCTTGATTGTTAACCATCAACTATCAAGAATCGAAAAAAAAAATTAACTATATAGTTTAATGTTAGTGTTAAACTGTTAATCATGTTCAAAGTATTGCATTGCATCATAGTATTGCATTTCAAAAATCAACACAATCATAGTTTTCACACATCTCCACTAAACAGTTTCAATATCACAATCAAAAATCAAAAATCGAAAATCAAAACTAAAACGGGTGACGAAGCTGATGAATCGAGATGAAGAAATAGTGTGGGGTGCGGCGTGGCTGGGTCACGAAGCAGATCGGCGTGGCTGGGTGACGAAGGAGACGATGGGTAACGACGGAGATACGGCGCTACGACCAAAGGAGATGGGTGGCCGCGACTGAAGGAGATCGAGGTTCGGATGAGTAGCGGCGTAACGACTGACTGAGATAGACGTGGCGGCGACCCGAAGGAGACGATCTACGGAAGGAGATGCGACGACGACAGAAGGAGACGATGGGTGACGAAGGTGATGCGGCGTGGTGACCAAAGGAGACTCGTGGCGGCGACCGAAGGTGATCGGCGTGGCGATGACCGAACAAGACGCTAGACGGAAGCAGTTGCGGCGGCTGTGGAGGTGGACAGTGGACTGGTGCCTGGTGAAGTGAAGCAGTGGGGGCGACTGTAACAAATGTGTAGCAGTGTAGGGACACGATTAGTTAATGGGTTAAACGGGTTGACCCGTTAATTTACCCAACTCATTTACGTTCAACCCTAACCCGTAATTATTGTGTCAGTTTCATGTCGACCCGTCGTGTCGGGTTCCAAATTGTCACCCCTAATGCTCCAAACCCGACCTTTACCCCAAACAGATCTCTAATTTCAACCTCAAACCCAAACCCAATTGAAATGACTTACCCCGAACTCGACCTGTTGACTCGATTTAGTTTTCAAAAAAAAAAAAAAAAAACTTACTACATTTAAGATGAAATGTCATTACACAATACCAAATATTAACACTACATATTCATAAATACCAAAATAATAGCAACAATATAACCAAGTTTCATTACAAACACTAAATAAATAAATAAACCAAAACCATTACAAAAATCCATGCATGCTAAAAATACATCCCAATGCTTTCAAACACAAACCTATAACCCAAAAAGAAAAAACTAAGCTATTAAGTTTTAATGTTACACATAAATAATATCATAAGTGTAATATATAAGTCATAATTTATCCCATCACCATCTTCTTCATAAGAATCATAACAATCATCTTGTTGAGTTTTTTTATCTAACCCTGCACATATGAACTAATAAAATATGTTAATAAATATTAAATAATACAATAAACTAACACTAATTTAAAATTTATAACTTCCATACCTTACTTTTCAACCAACAACCAGTTTTATACACACATTAATGTTTTTAATGTGTTTGGGTGCAATTTACTACGATGTGGTCTAACAACTCTATCACTAGTGTTAGACAGTTGATTCTGAAGCTACCGTTGATATGGGAATGACATTGAACTCTACAAGGACCACTATGCACATGTGCCCTCTGATTGCCTTTACAAGTCAAGCAAGCAATAGAGATAATTAAACGTAGAATCAAAAGTGTGAAGAAAACGATGTCTAAAAATTTTGTGAAGGGCGGTAGTCTTTGTGCAGCACTAATATTAATACTTGTCACACTACTCTTTCATGCAAAATGTTCTAAGGCTACTTCAGTGGAGATCAGCAGCAGCAGCTTCTTCCAGTGCAGCCACGGCTCCTCCATGAATGACTGCCTTGACGAGGGTCTTGACTTTGTGATGGGTTCGGAAGCTGTCTCTGGCGGCCTTGACATAAGCAAAGCTAACGATCCTAGTAAACCGGCAGGAAGCAAAACTTTGGATCTTGGTCAAGTAGTGGATTGTGGGAGACTCAAGAGCTATAGTAGCTGCCTTCCAAAACCAAACAGGGACACAAAAAGTACCTCCTCATTGTTTTGATGTCACCTATCGCAATACGAATCGCGATTGCCAGTAAAATCTAATGGAAGAATTCAGAAAACTGTAATCAAGTTTGACTAAAATAAAAAAACAACTCTATCATTTTAAAATTAAGACAAATCCTATTGATTAGACGTATGGTATTTTGTTTGATTATAAAACTATAAGACTATTTTCAATTGTATTCAAAGCTTAATTATATGACTCTTGTTTAGGTAAATGTAAGGGAACAGATCAATGAATCTGAGCGAGTGAAATTATGAATAAATTATGTGCAATCATTGTTTTGATGTCACCTATCGCAATACGAATCGCGATTGCCAGTAAAATCTAATGG
Source organism: Dimocarpus longan (assembly GCA_022984855.1). Classification (NCBI taxonomy): domain Eukaryota; kingdom Viridiplantae; phylum Streptophyta; class Magnoliopsida; order Sapindales; family Sapindaceae; genus Dimocarpus; species Dimocarpus longan. The sequence continues at coordinate 24,817,496 of CM041014.1, forward strand.
AAGAATTCAGAAAACTGTAATCAAGTTTGACTAAAATAAAAAAACAACTCTATCATTTTAAAATTAAGACAAATCCTATTGATTAGACGTATGGTATTTTGTTTGATTATAAAACTATAAGACTATTTTCAATTGTATTCAAAGCTTAATTATATGACTCTTTGTTTAGGTAAATGTAAGGGAACAGATCAATGAATCTGAGCGGGTGAAATTATGAATAAATTATGTGCAATCATTGTTGATGATGTTAGATATGGGTATTGATCATGATTATCATCATTTTCCGAATGCATAAATCTATGATGTTTTAATTTGTATTACATGTTTCTGAATAATTTTTGAAGCCATACAGTGCATATGTGAATTCCATTGTTTAGCTACACAAAGGTCTACCATGGCCTATGGTCCATTTCTCTTTTTTCTTCGTAATTGCACATTGTTTAGCTACACAAAAGTCTACCATGGCCTATGGTCCATTTCTCTTTTTTCTTCGTAATTGCAATGAAGTTGCTTTTCATGTTTTTTCTTTTTGTTTTTATCTTAGTCTAATAATCTATTGTCGGAATTAGAATTTTGTCTTGACTCTTGAGTACCTCTTTTTTTTTTTTCTTTTCTTTTTTTTTTTTTTGAGAGAGACTCTTGAGTAGCTTGAGTGAAGTTTTTTCATTAATTATTATAACATAAAAATTTACATCAACTCCTCAATCCAATAGCCAAAAACTTTATGATATAATGTCACCGACAGCAGCTCACTCACTCAAAGGATAGGGTTCAACGCACAATACTTATAAAAATTATGGATAATTTTTCTACTAAAATACAGATATATAACTCCCATTTTTTAGAATAATATTCTGAACTGTATAATAAAATCTTATTTCGGTTAAGTGTTACAGTTGTCTAATTTAGTATTAAAAAAAAAAAAAAAAGACAACTTAGTGTTAGAAAAAGAAAATTCCCGAATCCATTAATTTTGTACTGGTACTGATTTTATGACATTTGACAATTCTAAGTTCAAAAAAGGAAAATAAATTAATATTTGACAAATCCAAAATGTTGGTTGATGTCGACTTCTGTATATTAAAAAAAGTTGATATTGTACTGTTGTACACGTTCAATCACGTGTTCCTGGATCTATATGCAACTTTGCATCATTTTTTTACCATAAAAATTATAACATTTCATCAAAAATGCACCGATACAATATATAAAGCATCAAGTTGTACATCCACCTCTCTCATAAGAGGTGGGTTCAATATCTAATGGCAATATCTACTGTTTTCTCTCTCCTATATGAAGGTAGTTTTTCCATCTATATGTGAGTTACTTCCTCTTGTATGGAAGTCATTTTCTATATCGTGTCATCAATGTTCAATCTCATTTGGTCTCGATTGTTTTTGGATCAATCCTAATAATATAATGTAATTAAAAAAAAAAAAAAAGTTATAACATTTCAATTAGGGATAACCTATATTCCTACTATATATAGTTTGATGTAATGTCAAAATCTCCTAATATTTTTTAAAATCGCTAATATTTCCCTTATCGATTTATAATATAGATAAAATACCCCTGTAATATATGAAATTTTCCAAAAAGACCTTTGATATTAAAAATTAAAGTTTGACCTTTAATGTGGAATGGTAGAACTATAAGGACACTTTGATCATTTTAATCATTTTAGTAATGGTGGTAATAATAGGGGATAAATTGAGATTTTTAAAACTTTAAGAGAGTATTAGTGATTATGTCAAATTATAAGGAGGAAAATGGTATTGTCCCTTTCAATTAAAGAGGTGACAAAAACATTTTTCATTTGAATCTATACGAATGAACAAATAAAAATAATAACAAAGAAAGAATAATTATCATACAAAATGATATTGGTCCAATAATATATTGATGTATTAATTGAGTCGAGTAGTCTGCCTCTTAGTCTAAGCCCAGTCCTTAAATTGAACGTCAAACCTACATCCAAACCATTAAATTATGAAGATTGGGATTGACGTACAATTTTACTAATTTTTATTTTAATAATCTAATTATATACTTATGACATATATTTCTACTAATTTTAGGAGACCCATTTTATCTAGATTTTAATTCATATATGTTAATATATGATTTACATATCATTATTGATTACTGAGTTATAAATTCATATATATGTTTATATATATTGCTTTGACTTTATTTTATGAAAATTACAAATAGGGTGATTCTATGGCCACTTAAAATAGTTCTCCCTACACACTTTTATGTTAATATTTAGTTACTAAAATATTAGTACATCGAATTACTTAAAAGGACATAATTAAGCAATTATAAAATACACTTACAAATATTAATTCTCTTGTAAGATATTTTTAATTTGCATTTTTATCATTGTCTCCATAATTCTTTTACACTTTTGTTATAAAGAGACTATTGAATTTTATTTCTTTAGGTCGAATTGTTTTGGTCAATATAGAATCAAATTTTCTTTAAACTGATAACTTAATAAATACCTTACATAAAAAAATTTTATGAAAAAGAATAGATGTTGTAGATATTTATTATTTTATTTGTTTCACAAAACTGGTGTATATTTACATTAATTTTTAAGATCATTATAGCAGATATTTAAGTTTGATTTTAATAACTTAGTTTTTAAATATTAGTATATTTGATGCATTAACTAAAAATTACATTTTCCTTTCAGGCGTGAAAAATCAATACCCTGGTTCCGCCCTTGATTGGTTGTTTTTGATGGCAGAAATTATATGTTAATTTTATTGGTATATTTAATTGAATTTCACCAACTTTGAATGTCAGTTTGTACTGATTGCAAACATTATAAATATCTATATAATGCAATTGATTTCAGAAGAAAATCAACTGTACATCTCTCTAATCTTGTGTTTCATGTTCCCTCATTTTTGTAATTCTTGGTTTACCTCCCTTTTTTTTCCCTCCATTTATATCATATTTTCTTTTTATATTTTACAATAATTTCAAGTATTAGAGGGGGAATGGATAAAAAAGAACAAGAAGAAAAAAATAAGGTGCTCATTCAGGACGAGTTTGGTTCATTGAGATACAACATGCATGCTTGACTTGAGCCAAAATATTACAAGTAGCTAGCTCATGTGGTTGCATGAAGATGAGTATGCCTAGATTTTGAAGATCTACCTCAACCACAATCTTCAGATATAGCTTCTCATTTGGATTCACATACAAAGCAGTTAACATTTCCATATGATTTCATTTGCTGATCGAGCCCTATTAACACACTATTACTACCTCGACGACTAACAGATCAAAAAAAGAAAATCAAGTGATCAGACAAACCTTGATACGGGTAACATTAAGGCTGCCTCTGTGGACAACACATCCCGATATGTAACTTGAAACTAAACTAGTTTCGGTGGAGTCAGTTGCCAACCAGCTTAACCGATTGGTACAAGAGATTGGATTAGACCCACTTGGTAGTTGCTGCGTGAGCCCCTCACCATTTGTTTGTTTTTATCTAATTGAGAGGGCCCAAGATCAACTGGCGGCCCAATAACTTAATTATCCCAACTAGCCCCGTAATTTATTTTGGATAAATTGTATGGTTTTATTCATCATAATTTTATTAAATTTGTAATCTTTTATCTAGTTTTATTCAATTTTTTTTTTTTTACTAAAGTAATAAACTCAGGTTACAGCTAAGTCACGCAGTTAGTTAATTCTGCAAAGTTGGTTTGTATTTGAAAATTGGAAAAGTTGTAAGCATTGTTTTTGGATTGGTTTATTGTTAATATTGTTAGTTATAACTTGATTGAATTTGTAGGTTTTTTAACCCAATTAAACTCAACTTTTTTATAGCAAAATTCAGGTTATAGCTGTGACCATTTTTGTGATTGATTTTATTTGTAACCAGTTTATCTTTTTGATTGATTTCATCACTAATAAATTTGTAATTTTTTTGCCAACCTCATCATCCAAGTAAAATCCACTAGTTCTTGAATTGTATACTACGTATTAACACTAGATGGCAAAAAAATAAATTTTATTAACTACAATTTCAATCAGATAAGGAAACAAACTTTGAATAAGCTTGGTGAAGGAGTTAAGACACAAAGACAACAATGTCAGTCATCAAACCGATGATGCCTCTGTGGTATATAACACTGAGCATTTTAAATTTGGCTTTTCTCCTTGTTAGAGTTAATTTATAGTTGGTATTGACAGTAGCCAATCACATTATTCCAGCTAGTTTCAGTCTTCCGGTAAGCTCATTACAGGTGTATTACTAATTCAGTTATTAGCCTATAACAAGCTGCCACATTAGCTTAAGTTAGTTACACTGTTAAGGAACTATAAATACATGCTTCAGCTGTACTTCCAGCTATCAAGAAATGAAATCACAGAATTCATGTGCTTCTCCTTTGTTTTCTCTCGTTTTTGTTATTTTATTGTTTTCTTGGTGAACTTCAACACTCCTACAGCTTTGAAAATCTCAAACTCATAGAAAAGTATCATACATCAAATTTGTTGCGTCTAAATCAAATTAGGCTTGAATTTCATTCAAAAAGGTTACAAAAAATATGAAAAACTCAAAAAATATATATATATGATAATAAATTAATGAATGAGTAAAAGTACTATGTACGATGTGATTAAAATTAAATTTGGATAAATGTATAGAGTGGAACGCGAGAAATTTCTCAAATTTCTCTAGCTCTTTGATAAAGGTGGATGTTTCTTCTTAATGAGACATGAGAGCATTTATGCCACTCATTTCACTATAAAAATATGTATCAGAACCAATCCACTAGTTACAGATTTCTGCTTAGAAAATTTTCTTTTGTTTTTTCCACCTACTTTTGTTCGCTCTTAAATGATCATTGAATTCTACAACGCCACCATCACATGTGCCCTCTGATTGCCTTTAAAAATCGAGCAAGCAATAGAGATAAACATAGAATTCAAGGTGAGAAGAAAATGATGTCCAAAAATTGTGTGAAGGGTGGTGGTTTTTGTGTAGCTATAATGCTTGTGATACTAATCTTCAACGCAAAATGTTCTAAGGCTACTTCAGTGAAGATCAACATCAGCAGCAGCAGCTTCTTCCAGTGCAGCCCTGGCTCCTCCATCAATGACTGCCTCGACGAGGGTCTCGACTTTGTGATGGGCTCGAAAGCTGTCGCTCGCCACTTTGTTGTACCCAAATCTTTCGGTCCTAATCATCCTGTAGTGAATTGTGGGAGAGGCAAGAGCGCTAAATCCTGCCTCCCAAATCCAAATGATCCGAGAGTAGCTGAACATTGTTACTCTAAAGGGACTTATAATCAAAATCGTGCGTGCTAGAAATGGAGAATTCCGAAGGCTGTTATCAGGTTTGACTAAAATCGAAAAATAATTCTATTAATTTAAAAATCCAGTTGGTCCGACAAATGGATTTGTATCTATTTTCGATTTTGGATTTTCCTATTCATTAAGTGTTGTATCTTAAACTTTATCATGTTAATTATAGTTTAGTATTTTGTGATCTGCAACTGTTGTTCTTGTTTAAGCTAATGTAAAGGAAAAGGTTAGAGAATCTGTGTGAGTGAGATTAGGAATAAATCATTGTTGATGCTCATAGACATGGGTATTCATTTTCATCGTATTGTAAAATTGCATAAATCTATGATGTTTTAATTATTTGTGTCATATGTGTCTGAATAATTTTTAAGCCATATAGTTTGTATATGATGCCAGTCAATTATTTAGCTACACTATAAAAGTCTACTATCGTCCACTTGTCTTTTTTTCTTGAAATTGCAAAGGTACTTTCCTTTCTTTCTTTTTTTTTTTTCCCTCCATATGATATGCTATTCTCCATCTTGAGAAATTGAATTTCATCTTAAATAACTTCCTCCAGTGGTGTTTAATTAATTAATTATCAAAGAAAAGTTTCGGGTGACTTTATTAGATGAATTTCTCATTCCAGTGGAATTCTCTTTACATAAATATCAATTCAATTACTTTGTCAAAGTGCTAATCACATATTTTCTCCTAACTTATGTAGCTGTACACTTTTCTATCTACCCAGTACATTCTCATGATCCCATCCCCTCTAGTACTGGGTGAGACATACGATGAATTTTCTTTTTGTATGAGTACATTTCTCTTGATTAAGAGAGTAATTATCTGAAGCGTTTAACAAGTAATTAGCCCCGACAGGTGCCAATATTAATTTTTATGGATGTAAATGTCTCTATGTTATGGGAATGGATATTTATACTATGCAGTAAGATTAACCTTCGCAAGTCTTAACAAACTTCCAACCCATTTAGAGTCAGCAAGGAAAAAAAAAAAAATCAATATGGAACTCTTGTTTGTATTACAAAAGTTTAACGAATTAATGTCTTGAGGACTCCTCAATTATAAATTGATGGCAAAGGCAAAGAATTTTTATTTTTATTTTCTAGATAATTTTTGCTTTTCTATATGCGAAATGGACATCATTATTGATCTTATACTCATTAAACAAAAGGGAGATCTTAGTTTCTTTGGGTAAAAAAAAAAAAAAAAAGACATTTTAGTGTAGTTTTATGGGAATGGATATTTACATTGCGTAATAAAATCGAAAAACTATTTTGAATTGTAATCAAATTTTAATTATATTTGTTTGGTTTCTCTTGTTGTTTAGCTGTCATGAAACTTTATTGATCCCTTAGGTCCTCTTGTTTAAGTAAATGTTAGGGAACAGATCAGAGAATCTGAGTGAGTGAAGTTGTGAATAAATTATATGCAATCACTGTTGATGATGATAAATATGGGTATCGGTCATGATCATGATCATTTTCTGCAATGCATAAATCTATGATGTTTTGATTTGTATTACATGTTTCTGGATAATTTTTGAGGCCATATAGTGGATATGTGATGTTAGTCAATTCTTTAGCTACACAAAATTCTACTATGGTCTATGATCCATTTCTCTTTTTTCTTCGAAGTTGCCAGGAAGGTACTTCTCATGTTTTTTTTTTTTTTTCTTTTTTCTCTATTGTGAGAATTTAAATTTTATCTTGAGCACCTTGAATTTTCTTTAACTACATAAACATGTATATGAAGTTTTCTTTTTTTCATAAAAGTGGATGTTTTTTAATTATAGAAGTAAATATTTGAGCTATCTACTTTCAGTTATAGAAATAAATAGTTGCATTATACTTTTGAGAGTAGATACTCATGTTAATACTTCAAAATAAATATTTGGATGGTACAATTGGTAATTAATCTTGGTAGGTCTCGATAAGAGTTTTGATCCGCTCACCAATAATTTAAAAAATTAATAAATAAAACTGAAATTGGTTTGAGCCAAATTTATCCATAAACTCTTGTTTCTCTCACAATTCTAACAATTAATTTGCTTAGGGACTCCCCTTTGTGAGAGTAGATGCCAGGATTTTTAATTTTTAAGTATTAGATATTTTTTTCTTTTCTATGTACAAATGGGCATCATCATTTGCATACTCATTAAATGAGAGGAAGGAATTAGTGAAAAAATATATATATTTTTTAGTTTAAAATTTTCTACAATAATAAATTTTAAATATCTTGACAACAGTTTAAACGCTACAAATTGAATTGCTTACATAATAATACAATTATTTATATATATATATATATATTATGAATTACTGTAATCACATTAAGATTTGAGAAAGTATACTTACATTGAAAGCCCATTTTGCATACAATTTCAAATTTGGTTTCTTCACTTAAAATGATATAATCCAACTCGTTTACATACAAAACTTCTGAAAAATTAATTTTCAGAGCAGAATAACAGAAATTGTAAAACAACCTGTACTCCAATTTGTGGCACTATTAAATGGAGGAATATTTTATATTGGTTCTAATTTGACAGCATTGGACAAATCTAAACTGTGTTAGGTCAGTGCCGACTCCAGTTTATCAAAATAAAAACCTTATTTTTATTTATTTATTTTTTTTTTATTGAGAGGAATAAAAAACTGATGTTGAACAGATTGTTTTGTACACATTCAATCACATGTTTTTGGATTTGCATGCAACTAGGCATCATTCACCTACCCTGTAAGTTCCAACATCTGAATTATTAGAGGCAAGAGAAGCTATTTTCTTTTGTATCTATATGAATGGACAAATAAGAATAATTAAATAAATAATTATCACAAACAATAAAATTAGTCTAATAATATGTCCCGCCGTACTTACAAGGATTTAATGGTTGAGTTTGAATCATCTACCTTTCTTCTAATATCCGAAGTTATTATAATAGTTGAAAAAATTAGTTAAAAAAATAATTATCTCATACTTTGTTGTTTAAAAGAAAATTATAATATATCATATTTTATCAAATATGGATATCACAGATCCTTCCGTTAAAGTTCATAAAATTTGCATTGAATAGTGCTAATTTCAAATTCGATTTACTAGATTTATTTTTATTTACAAAGTTGAATAATAGGGGTTTATTTGGAATAGTATTTAACTTAAAACTTTTACGAGTAAACTTTTTAAGATACAAGCCTCCCTAATATGGTGTTTTTTTTTTAATACCTAATATGGAGTTTTTAACAAAAAGTTAGACGCATTTTGTTTGGAAATGAAAATAAATAAATTAAAGGGAAAAATCTAAAACACCCTTAAAATAAAAAATATTATCAATTTACTCCAACTTTTAAAAATATTAGCCAAAACACCCTCTACCGTTATTCCAAAGGTAGTTTCATCCAATCTTTTAGTGGTTTTGTTACAAAACCACTAAAAGACCAAAATACCCTAGCTGGGCTGGAATAGTCTTTTAGTGGTTTTATTAAATTTTTATCCCTTGAAAAATTAAATAAAAATTAAAAAATTAATTAATGATTTTAATTATTAATTAATTATAAAATACTTTTATAAACATTAAACTCAATTGTCCAATTGTGGACATCAATCTTTAAAATATTAAGATTAATCCTCGAATAAATAAAATAAGTTAAAAATAATTTAAAAATAATTATTCAGATCTGGGTTCAAACCTTGAATCTTTAACATTGTGTTGAAAAACTCAAATCCAAATCCACCAACAAATAAATGAAAAAAAAAATACAAACAAAAAGCACAATAAAAATATATAATATCCAGATCTTCATTCATAGATTCTCAGCAAAAAATACAAAAAAAAATCAAACATTTCATTCGGATCACATGAATTGACCAATAATCACAAAAATTTCCCATCACTTTGTCTCGAACCAAAACAAAAAATTTCAAAAAAAAAAAAAAATCTCATCAATACACTGTTTTACTCTCATCGGCCAACTTCTTTTTCCCTTTCCCACTCTTTATTGCATCTCCACCGTCCGATCCAGCTTTCCCGCTCATAAACTGCTTCCTTCCCCTAGTCTTCTTGCTCTCCATCTGTGATGCGTCCTCCTCGATTGCCAGGATCTCAGCAACAATTCAGGAATCGAAGGCGTTCTCTCAGATGGAAGAGGGGTAAAAGTCACCGGTACAATCTGAACAGTTCCATTTGGAGAATGGAGGTGAAGGAATTAGGAGGAAAGGAACTTCAGTGTTTTATATTGTTGATGAAGGAGGTAAAAGAGAGGAAGACGAGCTGGTGGTAATCGTCGGATCGACGAACGTAGTTGAGAGACTATGGTGAGAGATTGTGAGAGAGAGAAACACAATGAACAATGAGATGAGAGAGAGAGAGAGAGAGAGAGAGAGAGGGCGGGTTAGGTAATCAATTAAGATTGAAAGAGAGAGTGATTGATGGGATAAAAAAATAAATCATTTTTATTTTATTTAATAATTAAAAAATTTATCATTTCATGCACCTGTCCCTTTTTAAATGAATTTACCTTTATACCTTTACAGTTTAATAGAACCGTCGATTTCCTGATAGAAATCACCAATCTTTTAACAGTTTGACCATTTTAAATAATATTTTCAACACCAAGGATGGTTTGACATTATTTTAAAATCTAGGGGATAAAATATAATATCCCTAAATTAAAAGATGATATGAGGAAATAGAAGGAAATATTAGAAACTGGCATTTGAGTGATGATACAATTTTGTGGACTGGACTCATCTAAGAGGCCCAATATCAACTAGGGGCCCAATAGAAATTCAATTCGAATACATTTTATTTTAGGCCCAAAAAGTGTCAAATGCCACGTTTGGATTACCTGAGACATGGAGACACTACATGAACTACATCGTCTAGGCTGTCAGTTTTATTATTTTTATTTTTTTATTTTTATCTGACACTATATCAAATTACTACTGAGACCAGCTGAGATATAATTCTAAATCATGACTTAGATCTCTACTCTTTGGAAACAAGGGGGAGAGCTACCCACACAAATTATAGGAGTTTTGTCTACATGAGTGATGGGAGTTGTGAATTGAACCTATTACTTGACGTGTGACAAGTGGAAATAACTTTTACCACCAAATCATTCCACTTTTTTTCAAACCCTCAGTTTCATATGAGAAGAATTGTGAACTTTTTTTTTTATTTTTTTATTTTATCATTTGTGTTCGTTGTAATTGGATTAAATTTGTGTTTTCTTTGTAACCAAATTCAAATTTTCACCAATTCAAGTAATAAAACTCTAGTTTTGATATTAATTTTAAGATTTGTGACCACTTATTTTTCTTTCTATTGATTTTAGCATTTGTATTAGTTATAATTTGATTTGATTTGTATTTTTTCTCTAGTCAAATTCATTTTTTTAATAAAAGTAACAAAACTTTGTATCTGTAAATTTAAAGAATTACAACTTTTGTTTTCTTTTGATTGATTTTATCATTCGTGGTAGTTATAACTTGATTAAATTTACTTTTTTTTTTTTTCCGATTAAATTCAACATTTTGTAACACAATTACAATCTCATGTTTTAATACAGCCAAACCAATAATCTAAATATCAAAACAATATTCCATATTCCATTGTTTTGAGGGACCTATATTCAAAATATCATCAAATATTTTCAACATTTTAAGAATTTTTCATATTTCTGATATTTTCACTAATATTTTCACTAATATAGAATCAAATTTTCTTTAAACTGATAACTTAATAAATACCTTACATAAAAATTTTTTATGAAAAAGAATAGATGTTGTAGATATTTATTATTTTATTAGTTTCACAAAACTGGTGTATATTTACATTAATTTTTAAGATCATTATAGCAGATATTTAAGTTTGATTTTAATAACTTAGTTTTTAAATATTAGTATATTTGATGCATTAACTAAAAATTACATTTTCCTTTCAGGCGAGAAAAATCGATACCCTGGTTCCGCCCTTGATTGGTTGTTTTTTATGGCAGAAATTATATGTTAATTTTATTGGTATATTTAATTGAATTTCACCAACTTTGAATGTCAGTTTGTACTGATTGCAAACATTATAAAAATCTATATAATGCAATTGATTTCAGAAGAAATCGACTGTACATTTCTATTTAATCTTGTGTTTCATGTTCCCTCGTTTTTGTAATTCTTGGTTTACCTCCCTTTTTTTCCCTCCATTTATATCATATTTTCTTTTTATATTTTACAATAATTTCAATTATTAGAGGGGGAATGGATAAATAAGAACAAGAAGAAAAAAAGAAGGTGATCATTCAGGACGAGTTTGGTTCATTGAGATACAACATGCATGCTTGACTTGAGCCAAAATATTACAAGTAGCTAGCTTATGTGGTTGCATGAAGATGAGTATGCCTACATTTTGAAGATCTACCTCAACCACAATCTTCAGATATAGCTTCTCATTTGGATTCACATACAAAGCAGTTAACATTTCCATATGATTTCATTTGCTGATCGAGCCCTATTAACACACTATTACTACCTCGACGACTAACAGATCAAAAAAAGAAAATCAAGTGATCAAACAAACCTTGATATGGGTAACATCAAGGCTGCCTCTGCGGACAACGCATCCCAATATGTAACTTGAAACTAAACTAGTTTCGGTTGAGCCAGTTGCCAACCAACTTAACCGATTGGTACAAGAGATTGGATTAAACCAACTTGGTAGTTGCTGCGTGAGACCCTCATCATTTGTTTGTTTTTATCTAATTGAGAGGGCCCAAGATCAACTGGCGGCCCAATAACTTAATTATCCCAACTAGCCCCGTAATTTATTTTGGATAAATTGTATGGTTTTATTCATCATAATTTTATTAAATTTGTAATCTTTTATCTAGTTTTATTCAATTTTTTTTTTTTACTAAAGTAATAAACTCAGGTTACAGCTAAGTCACGCAGTTAGTTAATTCTGCAAAGTTGGTTTGTATTTGAAAATTGGAAAAGTTGTAAGCATTGTTTTTGGATTGGTTTATTGTTAATATTGTTAGTTATAACTTGATTGAATTTGTAGGGTTTTTTACCCAATTAAACTCAACTTTTTTATAGCAAAATTCAGGTTATAGCTGTGACCATTTTTGTGATTGATTTTATTTGTAACCAGTTTATCTTTTTGATTGATTTCATCACTAATAAATTTGTAATTTTTTGCCAACCTCATCATCCAAGTAAAATCCACTAGTTCTTGAATTGTATACTACGTATTAACACTAGATGGCAAAAAAATAAATTTTATTAACTACAATTTCAATCAGATAAGGAAACAAACTTTGAATAAGCTTGTTGAAGGAGTTAAGACACAAAGACAACGATGTCAGTCATCAAACCGATGATGCCTCTGTGGTATATAACACTGAGCATTTTAAATTTGGCTTTTCTCCTTGTTAGAGTTAATTTATAGTTGATATTAACAGTAGCCAATCACATTATTCCAGCTAGTTTCAGTCTTCCGGTAAGCTCATGACAGGTGTATTACTAATTCAGTTATTAGCCCATAACAAGCTGCCACATTAGCTTAAGTTAGTTACACTGTTAAGGAACTATAAATACATGCTTCAGCTGTACTTCCAGCTATCAAGAAATGAAATCACAGAATTCATGTGCTTCTCCTTTATTTTCTCTCGTTTTTGTTATTTCCTTGTTTTCTTGGTGAACTTCAACACTCCTACAGCTTTGAAAATCTCAAACTCATAGAAAAGTATCATGCATCAAATTTGTTGCGTCTAAATCAAATTAGGCTTGAATTTCATTCAAAAAGGTTACAAAAAATATGAAAAACTCAACAATATATATATATATATATATATATGATAATAAATTAATGAATGAGTAAAAGTACTATATACGATGTGATTAAAATTAAATTTGGATAAATGTATAGAGTGGAACTCGAGAAATTTCTCAAATTTCTCTAGCTCTTTGATAAAGGCGGATGTTTCTTCTGAATGAGACATGAGAGCATTTATGCCACTCATTTCACTATAAAAATATGTATCAGAACCAATCCACTAGTTGCAAATTTCTACTAAGAAAATTTTCTTTTGTTTTTTCCACCTACTTTTGTTCGCTCTTAAATGATCATTGAATTCTACAACGCCACATGTGCCCTCTGATTGCCTTTAAAAATCGAGCAAGCAATAGAGATAAACACAGAATTAAAGGTGAGAAGAAAATGATGTCCAAAAATTTTGTGAAGGGTGGTGGTTTTTGTGTAGCTATAATGCTTGTGATACTAATCTTCAACGCAAAATGTTCTAAGGCTACTTCAGTGAAGATCAACATCAGCAGCAGCAGCTTCTTCCAGTGCAGCCCTGGCTCCTCCATCAATGACTGCCTCGACGAGGGTCTCGACTTTGTGATGGGCTCGAAAGCTGTCGCTGGCGGCCTTGATGTACGCAAAGCTACCGGTCGTAGTAAACCAGTAGTGGATTGTGGGAGAGGTCGCAGCTATAAATCCTGCCTCCCAAATCCAAATGATCCGAAAGTAGCTGAACATTGTTATGATAAAGGGGTTTATACTCAAAATCGTGCGTGCTAGAAATAGTGAATTCTGAAGACTATTGTCAAGTTTGACTAAAATCGAAAAATAATTCTATTAATTTAAAAATCCAATTGGTCCGACAAATGGATTTGCATCTATTTTCGATTTAGATCAAATCTTAATTACTACGTATTTTTCTGGATTCTCCTTTTCAGTAAGTGTTGTACGTTAAACTTTATCATGTTCATTATAGTTTAGTATTTTGTGATCTGCAACTATTGTTCTTGTTTAAGCTAATGTAAAGGAAAAGGTTAGAGAATCTGTGTAAGTGAGATTAGGAATAAATCATAAGCAATTATAGTTGATGCTCATAGACATGGGTATTTAATTTCATCGTATTGTAAAATGCATAAACCTATGATGTTTAATTTGTATATGTTCCTGATTAATTTTTAAACCATATAGTTTGCATATAATGCTAGTCAATTATTTAGCTACACTATAAAAGTCTACTATGGTCCATTTGTCTTTTTTTCTTGAAATTGCGAAGGTACTTTTTTTTCCTCCATATGTTATGCTATTCTTCATCTTGAGAATTTGAATTTCATCTAATTAACTTAGTTCAGTGGAGTTTTATTTACCCAATATGTTCTCATGATCTCATCCCCTCTACCATTGGGGTGCGACATATGATGAATTTTCTCTTTGTCAGAGTATATTTCTCTTGATTAAGGAGCAACTATTTGAAACGTGTAATAAGTGATAGTCTCGATAGGTGCCAAAATTTTTATGGATGTAAATGTCTCCATATTATGGGAATGGATATCTACACTGTACAACAAGGTTAATTTCCGCAAGTCTCAAAAAACTTCTAACGTATTTAGAGTTAGTTTAAAAACAATATTCATGGAACTCTTGCTCGTATTACAAAAGTCTAACAAATTAAAGTCTTGAGGACTCCTCAATTATAAATTGATGTCAAGGATTTTTAATTTGTTTTTTAGATATTTTTTGCTTTTCTATATGTAATATGGACATCATTATTCTTGTACTCATTTAACAAAAGGGAAATCCTAGTTTCTTTAAAAAATAATAATAAATAAATATTTTAGTGTAGTTTGATGTGAATGTATATCTACACTGCGTAAAAAATCGAAAAACTATTCTGAATTATAGTCAAATTTTAATTATATTTGTTTGGTTCTCTTGTTGTTTAGTTGTCATGAAACTTTATTGATCTCTTAGTTTATCTTGTTTAAGTAAACGTAATGGAACAGATCAAAGAATCTAAACGAGTGAAATTATGAATAAATTACATGCCATCGTTTTTTATGATGATAGATATACGAGCATTGGTCATGGTCATGATCATGCATTTTCCGCAATGCATAAATCTATGATGTTTTGATTTGTATTAAATGTTTCTGGATAATTTTTGAAGCCATATGGTGGATATGTGATGTTAATCAATGTTAAAATAGATTGTAATATTTAAAGAGAAAATTGGAAAGACATGATGTTTCAATGAAGAAACACATTGGTTAGGAAAGACAATTTAAAGAGTTGTATCTTTAATAGAAAATTATGTCTTTCGTAAAGATTATGTCTTTTGGATAAGTAAATTCAAAGAGTTATGTCTTTAGGAATTTTCATATATATTGAAAATTAAAAAAAAAAAATACAATGGAAGGTTGTCTTATATAAAAGAGTACTTGGTGCATTATAAATATAACATTAGAGTTCTAAATCATTTACACCAACAACATTAATCCTTTAATGTTGTTACTCTAATTACCTTCTCCTAAAAAATATATATATATTCTCTTACATTATAGTGTTTCCAAAAGAGCGTTTATAGGAATACTTCACTATTGCTAAGTGCAATATTCGGTTTTGTTGTATCCTGGAGGTAATTTGCATGCAAACCCATTAGCAAACTGTTTAAGTGGGTGCAAATAAAACCTTAAGGAAAGTTACTATACGCCTTAAAACCACAAATCTGAATTATTCTTTATTACTATTTTAACCATCTTAAAGTTTTATTATGGAGAATATATCAGATTCAATGGCTTTCAAAGTGATGAATCAAGATTTTATGAAGTTGGACAAGTTCGATGGGACAAATTTCACTAGTTGGAAGGAAAAGGTTACGTTTCTGCTAACAGTTCTAAATATTTCATATGTACTGGATCCAACTCTAGAATCTCTATCTGCACCAAACAAAGATGACACAGAAGAAATCATCAAAGTCAGAAAGAAACATGAAGAAGATGAACTTATTTGTACAGGCCACATTCTCAACACATTGTTTGATCGTTTATTTGATCTCTACAGCTCTATCAAGTCTCCAAGAGAGATATGAAATGCATTGGAACACAAGTACACAGCAGAAAAAATAGATATGGATAAATTCTTAATATTCAAATATTTGAATTCATTATGATTGATACAAAGTCTGTAATGGATCAAGTTCATGAGTTGCAAGTGTTAGTTGCAAAACTTAAAGAACTTAAACTTATTCTTCCTGAGTCTTTCCAAGTAAGGGCTATAATTGTAAAATTGCCTCAAAGATGGAATGATTATAGAAAGAAACTTCTACATAAAATAGAAGATTTCAGTTTGGAAAGTATCCAAAACCATTTGAGAATTGAAGAAGAAACAAGAGTCCGTGATACGAAAAGTTCTTCTCAAGATTCATCTAAAGTGTACAATGTTGAAAATAATAAATTTCAAAAGCATCTAAAGATGAATAAATGGAAGTTCAAGAAAAATTCTGTTAACAAACAGAAAAATGAGTCTTGTTATCACTGTGGAAAGAAAGGTCATTATATAAAAGATTATCGATACAGGAAAGGTTTCAAAGTCATTGATGACAAGCCAAGTAACACTAATTTAATTGAAGACAGTATTAATACTAATCTAGTTGCTATGGTATCTGAGATGCAATTAGCATGGTTGTGGAACTAAATATGGTTGCAACGCTTAAATCCTTTTATTGGTGGCTTGATTATAGGGCTACTATACATGTCTGCAACCATAAATCTCTATTCAAGATATATGAAGATGTATCAAATCAAGAGGTATTGATGGGGAATCAAAATTCTGCCAAAGTTCATGGAAAAGAAAGTGTTGATCTTCAATTTATTTTTGGAAAGAAACTGACTTTGCTTAATGTTCTTCATGTTCCAGAAATTAGGAAGAATTTTGTATCGGCATATCTTTTATGTAAAAGTAGTATTAAACTCGTGCTTGAGTCCGACAAATTAATACTGATTAAGAATGGAATGTTTATTGGAAAAGGATATTCATGTGATGGAATGTTTAAACTTAGTATCAATAAAGTGAATTCTTTTGTTTATATTGTTGGTTATTCTTCTTCTTTATGGCATTGTCGTTTAACACATTTAAATTTTAGATCTTTAAAGATATATGTCAACACATGTTTTGATTTCATGCAATGATAAAATTGAAAATTATAAATGTGAAACTTGCATTCAAGCAAAATTAATAAAGAAATCATTTTCTAATGTTAAAAGAAATACATAACTATTAGAATTAGTTCATTCAGATATTTGTGAATTTAACGGTGTTTTAACTAGAGGAGGAAAAAGATATTTCATAACCTTTATCGATGATTTTTCAAAATATATTTATGTATATTTGATGTCTAGTAAAGATGAAGCCTTTGATTTCTTTAAACATTACAAAAATGAGGTTGAAAATCAAAAAGAAAAGAAAATCAAAATGTTTCATAGTGATAGAGGTGATGAATATTTTTCAAATGAATTTTCTTATTTTTGTTAAGAGCATGGCATCATACATCAAAGAACTGCACCTTACACTCCACAACAAAATGGTTTAGCAAAAAGAAAAAATAGAACTTTCATTAATATAATTAATTCTATGATTTTAAATGTCAAACTACCTTTTAATTTGTGGGATAAAGCAATTTTTACTGTTTATCACATACATAATAGAATTCTTTCTAGGAAAACACATGTTTCACCATATGAATTATGAAAAGGAAGAAAACCAAATTTAGAATATTTGAAAGTGTGGGGTGGTATAGCCTTTTATAGGTCTTATGACCTAAAGAGGTTAAAGCTAAGTCCTAGGGGTATCAAAAGCATCTTTGTTGGTTATGCAGAAAATTCCAAAGCATATAGACTTCTTGATTTAGATTCTAATGTTATTGTTGAATCTAGAGATGTTGAATTTATTGAATGACTCTAGTACTGATATAGAATCTAATCTAGTACCTTTAACTAATTCTGATCATAGTTCTTCTCTTAGTGAGAAAAGGAAAGAACATGAAACAGTTAATGAACCTAGAAAAGTCAAAGAATTAGAAAGGAGAAGTCTTTAGGCCCTGATTTTATTTCTTCTCAATCTATTATATTTTTGGTAGAAGGAGATAGAAATAAAATTTTTAATCAAATGCTTTTTTTTTTTTAATTTAGAAGAAGATCCTAAAACTTTAAATAAAGCATTGGCTTCAATAAATGTAGCTTTCTAGAAAGAGGCTATAAATGATGAGATAGATTCACTATTATCTAATCATACATAGATTTTAGTGGACTTACCTCAGGGATCTAAACCAATACAATGTAAATGGGTATTCAGAAAGAAGTTAAATACTGATGGGTATATTCAAACCTTTAAGGCAAGGTTAGTTGCCAAAGGGTTTACATGAAGAAAATGAATTGATTATTTCGATACCTATTCTCCTATTGCTAGAATTGCATCTATTAGAGTTCTAATGGCTCTAGCTTCTATTTATAATTTGCATATACATCAGATAGATGTGAAAACTGTATTTTTAAATGGTGATCTTGATGAGGAAATTTATATGGAATAACCTGAAGGATTTGTCTTACCTGAAAATGAAAACAAAGTTTATAAATTAGTCAAGTCACTTTATGGTTTGACACAAGCTCTAAAACAATGACATGAAAATTTTGATTCTATAATTGTTTCAAATGGTTTTAAACATAACAATGCAGATACATGCATATATTCAAAATTCACAAATGAATATGGTGTGATTATCTGTCTTTATGTTGATGATATGCTAATTTTTCTAACAAATTTGAAAGGTATTTACGAGACTAAAAGGTATCTTACTTCAAACTTCAAAATGAAAGATTTGAATAAAGTAGATACTATTTTTGAGAATTAAAGTAAAAAAACATTGTGAGAGTTATGTATTGTGTCAATCTCATTATATTGAGAAAATGCTGCTTAAATTTGATAATTTGCAAATTAAAGAAGCAAGTACTCATTTGATTCAAGTATTAAGTTACTTGAAAATTCTGATAGATCCATTGCACAACTTGAGTATGCAAGTGCAATAGGTAGTATGATGTATGCTATGCATTATACCATCCCAGATATAGCATTTGTAGTATACAAACTTTCAAGATATACAAGAAATCCTAATACAGATCATTGGAAAGCAATTGGTAGAGTTTTTGGTTATTTAAAAAGAACAATTAATCTTGGTTTATTTTATAATGTCTTTCCAACAGTATTAGAAGGACACTCAGATGCTAGTTGGATTACTAGTGCTAGTGATAATAAATCCACAAGTGGTTGGATTTTTACTATTAGGGGTGGTGTTGTTTCATGGGCTTCTAAGAAATAAACATGTATTACTCATTCTACAATGGAGTCTGAGTTTATAGCACTAGCAGCAGCAAGCAAAGAAGCTGAATGGCTGAGAAATTTGTTATTTGATATAGAGTTGTGGCCACAATCAATGCCATCTATTTCTTTGTACTGTGATAATGAAGCTATTTTGTCTAAAGCTTATAGTAAAATTTATAATGGAAAATCTAGACATATTAGCTTGAGACATGAATATTTCAAACAATTAATTAAGGATGGTATTATTAACATCATATATGTGAAGTCAAGTAATAACTTGGCTGACCCTTTAACAAAAAGACTCTCAAGAGATTTGGTTAATAGTATATCTCGTGGAATGGGTTTGAAACCTTTTTCATAAATCACCAGTAATGGAAACCCAACTTTAAATTAGAACATCACTAATCCAAAAGTTTAATAGGTAATAATAAGTTACTAGTATGTGATTATTGAGCACTATATTAATTAACCAACCCATTTCAGGATGTTTAGTGCTAACTGCTACGTTTGTGAGAATGAGTTATTAAAATCTTAATGAAGTTTAAATTAATTTATATGTCTAAAAGTAATAGGGACATAAAAGTGGAACTTCACCTATATGACATAGAAGTGGTGTCGCTTCTAACAAGAGTTTAAAAGGTTTAATCTTGTAAATGTTATGAAACCAGGATCGAGCACAAGGCCATAATAGTGCTAAAAGCAATATTAAACATCTCAAGGAAATAAGGCATAATCATGTGTGAAATTTTTCTGGTTTTAGCATAAGAAGACTATGTTTAATGCTTTGCACACATTAGTCTTCGTTAGAACTTTGAAATACTTTCACTAAGTGAAGGTTTAATTCGAAAGACACATTTATTTATGCATGAGAGTATCAATATAATCATATTAAAATCTAGCAAGGGATTGTTATAATAGATTGTAATATTTAAAGAGAAAATTAGAAAGACATAATGTTTCAATGAAGAAACACATTGGTTAGTAAGATAATTTAAAGAGTTGTATCTTTAATAGAAAATTATGTCTTTTGTAAAGATTGTGTCTTTGGAGAAGTAAATTCAAAGAGTTATGTCTCTAGAAATTTTCACATATGTTGAAAATTAAAAAAAAAAAAAAAAATTACAATGGAAGGTTGTAACTTATATGTAAAAGTACTTTGTGCATTATAAATAGAACATTAGAGTTCTAAATCATTTACACCAACAACATTAATCCTTTAACGTTGTTACTCTTACCTTCTCCTAAAAAAAAAAAAAAAATTCTCTTACGTTATAGTGTTTCCAAAAGAGTGTTTATAGGAATATTTCACTATTGCTAAGTACAGTATTCGGTTTTGTTGTATCCTAGAGGTAATTTACATGCAAACCCGTTAGCAAACTGTTTAAGTGGGTTCAAATAAAACCTTAAGAAAAGTGACTACACCCCTCAAAACCACAAATCTGAATTATTCTTTATTACTGTTTTAACAGTCAATTGTTTAGCTACACAAATGCGCCCTATGATCTATGGTTCATTTATCTTTTTTCTTTGAAATTGTAATGAAGGTACTTTTCATTTTGTTTTTCTTTTTCTCAATTGTGAGAATTTGAATTTTGTCTTGAGCACCTAAAGTGGATTTTTTTTATTAATTAATTATCATATAAAAATTTTCAATCACTTCATTCCATCAATTCCTCAATCCAATTTTTTTTTTTTTTTATTTACCAACATCAAGTTAAATTACTTTCATAATCAATTAAAATAAAACCCTAAAATAGGGTCTAGATCTCTACTCCTAAAAGACGGAAGAGGGTTATCTATACAAAGAAGAAAAAATTACCCATATATTAATGAGACTTTACTACTCGAACTTATCTCTTAGCCAATAAAGAAACGAAGAGTAATGGGAGTGGTTCAGTGTCCAATAATTTCATACTAGTATTGATTTGACAACATTTGACGACTCTTAAGTTTCAAAAAAATAAAACAATATAACATTTAATAAGTCCAAAACGATTGGTCAATGTCGACTTCTGTGCATTAAAAAAAAATTGATGTTGAACTGACTAATTGTACTGTTGTACACACTTAATCACATGTTTTTGGATCTATATGCAACTTTGCATCATTTTTCCACCATAAGAGTCACAACATTTCAATTAAAGAGGCGAGAGAAACATTTTTCATTTATATCTACACGAATGGATAAATAAAAATAACAAAAAAGAAAGAATAATTATTATACAAAATGAGATTGATCATCATTGGAGGTATTAACTGAGTTGAGACCATTGAATTCGGAGCACTAAGTTGGAAGATAGATAAGACTTACAAAGGCAAAAAAATTAGATTACAAAGAAGATAGGGCAAATTGAACTAAGCCCTTGACTTTATCCATAGTTGCAACAAAGTTTGTACTATTTTCTTAATTGTACTAACATCCCCTTGGCTTATTGAACTGACCATAGTTAGTCAACAAAGTGAAAGAGACAATTTGGTCTTTTTATTTATTATCATCAATTGAATAATAAAAATAAAATTATGGTCCAATAGTATTGTGCTGCATCAGCCCTAAAAATAATGATAAGAAAAAATCTAAACAAAAAGAAAACGAAAAATCTTCTTTCTTCATCATCTTTGTCATAACCTTTCACATTCGCCATAGCCACTTGCCATCCGCCATTGCCATCCACTACCACCCCTTGCTCCACACATCTTTTGTTGTCTCCATCTTCCCCTTCTTAACTGTTTTATCTCAGATTTGCGATGTGAGCATCGATTCATCCGATTTATGATGGACTAGGCTTAGTAGTCAAAGTGTTTAAGTCAAAGCTGATTAGTGAAAGTTTGGATTTTTATGCTAAAGTTTAGGTTTTTATAAGATTTGTTCGCTTTAATGATAAAATCTACCTTGTTGTTGTTTGCATTGGATAAGGTTGTCGAGATAACGAAGAATGATGAACAAGTTTGTCATGTTATTTGTAAGGGAGATGGAGTTGCTTCTTCCCTAAAGAAGGAGCGCTTCCATCTTCATTCAATCTCAAATTTTTGCATATACTAATTTAAAAAAAAAATAATAATAAAATTATTTTTTGTCAATTTTATTAATTTAAAATTTAGATAATTAATGTTTAAGAAATTTAAATGATAAAGAAATTTTTTTACCCTTCAAACTTAACTGGCTAACAATGATCTCAAACTCATAGAAAAGTATCAGACATCAAATTTGTTGCGTCTAAATCAAATTAGGCTTGAATTTCATTCAAAAAGGTTACAAAAAATATGAAAAACTCAAAAAAAAATATATATGATAATAAATTAATGAATGAGTAAAAGTACTATATACGATGTGATTAAAATTAAATTTGGATAAATGTATAGAGTTGAACTCGAGAAATTTCTCAAATTTCTCTAGCTCTTTGATAAAGGTGGATGTTAATTTCTTCTTAATGAGACATGAGAGCATTTATGCCACTCATTTCACTATAAAAATATGTATCAGAACCAATCCACTAGTTACAGATTTCTACTTAGAAAATTTTCTTTTGTTTTTTCCACCTACTTTTGTTCGCTCTTAAATGATCATTGAATTCTACAACGCCACCATCAAATGTGCCCTCTGATTGCCTTTAAAAATCGAGCAAGCAATAGAGATAAACATAGAATTAAAGGTGAGAAGAAAATGATGTCCAAAAATTTCGTGAAGGGTGGTGGGCTTTGCGTAGCTATAATGCTTGTGATACTACTCTTCAACGCAAAATGTTCTAAGGCTACTTCAGTGAAGATCAACAACAGCAGCAGCAGCTTCTTCCAGTGCAGCCATGGCTCCTCCATCAATGACTGCCTCGACGAGGGTCTCGGCTTTGTGATGGGCTCGAAAGCTGTCGCTGGCGGCCTTGATGTACGCAAAGCTACCGATCGTAGTAAACCAGTAGTGGATTGTGGGAGAGGTCGGAGCTATAAATCCTGCCTCCCAAATCCAAATGATCCGAAAGTAGCCGAACATTGTTATGATAAAGGGGTTTATACTCAAAATCGTGCGTGCTAGAAATAGTGAATTCCGAAGACTATTGTCAAGTTTGACTAAAATCGAAAAATAATTCTATTAATTTAAAAATCCAATTGGTCCAACAAATGGATTTGTATCTATTTTCGATTTAGATCAAATCTTAATTACTACGCATTTTTCTGGATTCTCCTTTTCAGTAAGTGTTGTACGTTAAACTTTATCATGTTCATTATAGTTTAGTATTTTGTGATCTGCATCTACTGTTCTTGTTTAAGCTAATGTAAAGGAAAAGGTTAGAGAATCTGTGTAAGTGAGATTAGGAATAAATCATAAGCAATCATAGTTGATGCTCATAGACATGGGTATTTAATTTCATCGTATTGTAAAATGCATAAACCTATGATGTTTAATTTGTATATGTTCCTGATTAATTTTTAAACCATATAGTTTGCATATGATGCTAGTCAATTATTTAGCTACACTATAAAAGTCTACTATGGTCCATTTGTCTTTTTTCTTGAAATTGCGAAGGTACTTTTTCTTCCTCCATATGTTATGCTATTCTTCATCTTGAGAATTTGAATTTCATCTAACTAACTTAGTTCAGTGGAGTTTTATTTACCCAATATGTTCCCATGATCTCATCCCCTCTACTATTGGGGTGCAACATATGATGAATTTTCTCTTTGTCAGAGTATATTTCTCTTGATTAAAGGAGCAACTATTTGAAACGCGTAATAAGTGATAGTCTCGATAGGAGCCAAAATTTCCATGGATGTAAATGTCTCCATATTACGGGAATGGATATCTACACTGTAAAACAAGGTTAATTTCCACAAGTCTCAACAAACTTCTAACGTATTTAGAGTTAGTTTAAAAACAATATTCATGGAACTCTTGTTCGTATTACAAAAGTCTAACAAATTAAAGTCTTGAGGACTCCTCAATTATAAATTGATGTCAAGGATTTTTAATTTGTTTTTTAGATATTTTTTGCTTTTCTGTATGTAATATGGACATCATTATTCTTGTACTCATTTAACAAAAGGGAAATCCTAGTTTCTTTAAAAAATAATAATAAATAAATATTTTAGTGTAGTTTGATGTGAATGTATATCTACACTGCGTAAAAAATCGAAAAACTATTCTGAATTGTAGTCAAATTTTAATTATATTTGTTTGGTTTCTCTTGTTGTTTAGTTGTCATGAAACTTTATTGATCTCTTAGTTTATCTTGTTTAAGTAAACGTAATGGAACAGATCAAAGAATCTAAATGAGTGAAATTATGAATAAATTACATGCCATCGGTTTTTATGATGATAGATATACGAGCATTGGTCATGGTCATGATCATTTTCCGCAATGCATAAATCTATGATGTTTTAATTTGTATTACATGTTTCTGGATAATTTTTGAATCCATATGGTGGATATGTGATGTTAATCAATGTTAAAATAGATTGTAATATTTAAAGAGAAAATTGGAAAGACATGATGTTTCAATGAAGAAACACATGATGGTTCAATTTAAAGAGTTGTATCTTTAATAGAAAATTATGTCTTGCGTAAAGATTGTGTCTATTGGATAACTAAATTCAAAGAGTTATGTCTCTAGGAATTTTCACATATATTGAAAATTAAAAAAATAAAAAATAAAAAATACAATGAAAGGTTGTAACTTATATAAAAGAGTACTTGGTGCGTTATAAATATAACATTAGAGTTCTAAATCATTTACACCAACAACATTAATCCTTTAACGTTGTTACTCTAATTACCTTCTCCTAAAAAAAAAAAAAAAATTCTCTTACATTATAGTGTTTTCAAAAGAGCGTTTATAGGAATACTTCACTATTGCTAATTGCAGTATTCGGTTTTGTTGTATCCTGGAGGAAATTTGCATGCAAACCCGTTAGCAAACTATTTAAGTGGTTGCAAATAAAACCTTAAGGAAAGTTACTATACGCCTTAAAACCACAAATCTGAATTATTCTTTATTACTATTTTAACCATCTTAAAGTTTTATTATGGAGAATATATCAGATTCAGTGGCTTTCAAAGTTATGAATCAAGATTTTATGAAGTTTGACAAGTTCAATGGGACAAATTTCACTAGTTGGAAGGAAAAGGTTATGTTTCTGCTAACAGTTCTAAATATTTCATATGTACTGGATCCAACTCTAAAATCTTTGTCTGCACCAAGCAAAGATGACACAGAAGAAATCATCAAAGTCAGAAAGAAACATAAAGAAGATGAACTTATTTGTAGAGGCCACATTCTCAACACATTGTTTGATCGTTTATTTGATCTTTACAGCTCTATCAAGTCTCCAAGAGAGATATGGAATGCATTGGAACACAAGTACACAGCAGAAAAAATAGGTATGGATAAATTCTTAATATTCAAATATTTTGAATTCATTATGATTGATACGAAGTCTGTAATGGATCAAGTTTATAAGTTGCAAGTGTTAGTTGCAAAACTTAAAGAACTTAAACTTATTCTTCCTGAGTCTTTCCAAGTAAGGGCTATAATTGCAAAATTGCCTCAAAGATGGAATGATTATAGAAAGAAACTTCTGCGTAAAATAGAAGATTTCAATTTGGAAAGTATCCAAAACCATTTGAGAATTGAAGAAGAAACAAGAGTCCATGATACGAAGAGTTCTTCTCAAGATTCATCTAAAGTGTACAATGTTGAAAATAATAAATTTCAAAAGCATCTAAAGATGAATAAATTGAAGTTCAAGAAAAATTTTGTTAACAAACAGAAAAATGGGCCTTGTTATCACTGTGGAAAGAAAGGTCATTATATAAAAGATTATCGATACAGGAAAGGTTTCAAAGTCATTGATGACAAGTCAAGTAACACTAATTTAATTGAAGAGAGTATTAATACTAATCTAGTTGCTATGTTATCTGAGATGCAATTAGCATGGTTGTGGAACTAAATATGGCTGCAACGCTTAAATCCTCTGATTGGTGGCTTGATTATGGGGCTACTATACATGTCTGCAACCATAAATCTCTATTCAAGATATATGAAGATGTATCAAATCAAGAGGTATTGATGGGGAATCAAAATTCTACCAAAGTATATGGAAAAGGAAGTGTTGATCTTCAATTTATTTCTGGAAAGAAACTGACTTTGCTTAATGTTCTTCATGTTCTAGAAATTAGGAAGAATTTTGTATCGACATATCTTTTATGAAAAAGTAGTATTAAACTCGTGCTTGAGTCCGACAAATTAATACTGATTAAGAATGGAATGTTTATTGGAAAAGGATATTCATGTGATAGAATGTTTAAATTTAGTATCAATATTGTTGGTTATTCTTCTTCTCTATGGCATTGTCGTTTAGTACATTTAAATTTTAGATCTTTAAAGATATATGTCAACACATGGTTTGATTTCATGCAATGATAAAATTGAAAATTATAAATGTGAAACTTGCATTCAAGCAAAAGTAACAAAGAAGTCATTTTCTAATGTTAAAAGAAATACACAAGTATTAGAATTAGTTCATTCAGATATTTGTGAATTTAACGGTGTTTTAACTAGAGGAGGAAAAAGATATTTCATAACCTTTATCGAAGATTTTTCAAAATATATTTATGTATATTTGATGTCTAGTAAAGATGAAGCCTTTGATTTCTTTAAACATTACAAAAATGAGGTTGAAAATCAAAAAGAAAAGAAAATCAAAATGTTTCATAGTGATAGAGGTGGTGAATATTTTTCAAATGAATTTTTGTATTTTTGTTAAGAGCATGACATCATACATCAAAGAACTGCACTTTACACTCCACAACAAAATAGTTTAGCAGAAAGGAAAAATAGAACTTTCATTAATATAATTAATTCTATGATTTTAAATGTCAAACTACCTTTTAATTTGAGGGATCAAGCAATTTTTACTATTTATCACATACATAATAGAATTCTTTCTAGGAAAACATATGTTTCACCATATGAATTATGAAAAGGAAGAAAACCAAATTTAGAATATTTGAAAGTGTGGGGTGGTATAGCCTTTTATAGGTCTGATGACCTAAAAAGGTTAAAGCTAAGTCCTAGGGGTATCAAAAGCAGTTTTGTTGGTTATGCAGAAAATTCCAAAGCATATAAACTTCTTGATTTAGATTCTAATATTATTGTTGAATCTAGAGATGTTGAATTTATTGAAAATAAATTTTTAAATGACTCTAATACTGAGATAGAATCGAATCTAGTACATTTGACTAATTCTGATCATAGTTCTTCTCTTAGTGAGAAAAGGAAAGAACATGAAACAGTTAATGAACCTAGAAAAAGTCAAAGAATTAGAAAGGAGAAGTCTTTAGGCTCTGATTTTATTTCTTCTCAATCTATTATATTTTTGGTAGAAGGGAATAGAAAAAAAATTTTAATCAAATGCCTATTTTGTTTAATTTAGAAGAAAATCCTAAAACTTTAAATAAAGCATTGACTTCAATAAATGTAGCTTCCTAGAAAGAGGCTATATATGATGAGATGGATTCACTATTATCTAATCATACATAGATTTTAGTGGACTTACCTTAAAGATCTAAACCAATACAATGTAAATGGGTATTCAGAAAGAAGTTACATACTGATGGGTATATTCAAACCTTTAAAGCAAGGATAGTTGCCCAAGGGTTTACACGAAGAAAAGGAATTGATTATTTCGATACTTATTCTCCTGTTGCTAGAATTGCATCTATTAGAGTTCTAATTGCTCTAGCTTCTATTTATAATTTGCATATACATCAGATGGATGTGAAAACTGTATTTTTAAATAGTGATCTTGATGAGGAAATTTATATGGAATAACCTGAAGGATTTGTCTTACCTGAAAATGAAGACAGTTTATAAATTAGTCAAGTCACTTTATGGTTTGAAACAAGCTCCAAAACAATGACATGAAAAATTTGATTCTATAATTGTTTCAAATGGTTTTAAACAGAACAATGCAGATACATGCATATATTCAAAATTCACAAATGAATATGGTGTGATTATCTGTATTTATGTTGATGATATGCTAATTTTTATAATAAATTTGAAAAGTATTTATGAGACTAAAAGGTATCTTACTTTAAATTTCAAAATGAAAGATTGGAATAAAGTAGATACTATTTTTGGGAATTAAAGTAATAAAACATTATGAGAGTTATGTATTGTGTCAATCTCATTATATTGAGAAAATGCTTCTTAAATTTGATAATTTGCAAATTAAAGAAGCAAGTACCCATTTGATTCAAGTATTAAGTTACTTGGAAATTCTGGTAGATCCATTGCACAACTTGAGTATGCAAGTGCAATAGGTAGTATGATGTATGCTATGCATTATACCATCCCAGATATAGCATTTGCAGTATACAAACTTTCAAGATATACAAGTAATCCTAATACAGATCATTGGAAAGCAATTGGTAGAGTTTTTGGTTATTTAAAAAGAACAATTAATCTTGGTTTATTTTATAATGTCTTTCCAGCAGTATTAAAAGGATACTCAGATCTTAGTTGGATTACTAGCGCTAGTGATAATAAATCCACAAGTGGTTGGATTTTTACTATTAGGGGTGGTGTTGTTTCATGGGCTTCTAAGAAATAAACATGTATTACTCATTCTACAATGGAGTCTGAGTTTATAGCACTAGCAGCAGCAAACAAAGAACCTGAATGGCTGAGAAATTTGTTATTTGATATAGAGTTGTGGCCACAATCAATGCCATCTATTTCTTTGTACTGCAATAGTGAAGCTATTTTGTTTAAAGCTTATAGTAAAATTTATAATGGAAAATCTAGACATATTAGCTTGAGACATGAATATTTCAAACAGTTAATTAAGGATGATGTTATTAACATCATATATGTGAAGTCAAGTAATAACTTGGCTGATCCTTTAACAAAAAGACTCTCAAAAGATTTGGTTAATAGTATATCTCGTGGAATGGGTTTGAAACCTTTTTCATAAATCACCAGTAATGGAAACCCAACTTTAAATTAGAACATCACTAATCCAAAAGTTTAATGGGTAATAATAAGTTACTATTATGTGATCATTGAGCACTATATTAATTAACCAACCCATTTCAGGATGTTTAGTGCTAACTGCTACGTTTGTGAGAATGAGTTATTAAAATCTTAATGAAGTTTAAATTAATTTATATGTCTAAAAGTAACAGGGACATAAAAGTGGAACTTCACCTATATGACATAGAAGTGGTGTCGCTTCTAACAAGAGTTTAAAAGGTTTAATCTTGTAAATGTTATGAAACCAGGATCGAGCACAAGGCCATAATAGTGCTAAAAGCAATATTAAACATCTCAAGGAAATAAGGCATAATTATGTGTGAAATTTTTCTGGTTTTAGCGTAAGAAGACTATGTTTAATGCTTTGCACACATTAGTCTTCATTAGAACTTTGAAATACTTTCACTAAGTGAAGGTTTAATTCGAAAGACACCTTTATTTATGCATGAAAGTATCAGTATAATCATATTACAATCTAGTGAGGGATTGTTATAATAGATTGTAATAGTTAAAGAGAAAATTAGAAAGACATGATGTTTCAATGAAGAAACACATTGGTTAGTAAGATAATTTAAAGAGTTGTATCTTTAATAGAAAATTATGTCTTTTGTAAAGATTGTGTCTTTTGGAGAAGTAAATTCAAAGAGTTATGTCTCTAGAAATTTTCACATATGTTGAAAATTTAAAAAAAAAAAAAAAAATACAATGGAAGGTTGTAACTTATGTGAAAAAGTACTTAGTGCATTATAAATAGAACATTAGAGTTCTAAATCATTTACACCAACAACATTAATCCTTTAACGTTGTTACTCTTACCTTCTCCTAAAAATAAAATAAAATAAAAAATTCTCTTACGTTATAGTGTTTCCAAAAGAGTATTTATAGGAATATTTCACTATTGCTAAGTACAGTATTCGGTTTTGTTGTATCCTAGAGGTAATTTACATGCAAACCCGTTAGCAAACTGTTTAAGTGGGTTCAAATAAAACCTTAAGAAAAGTGACTACACACCTCAAAACCACAAATCTGAATTATTCTTTATTACTGTTTTAACAGTCAATTGTTTAGCTACACAAATGCGCCCTATGATCTATGGTTCATTTATCTTTTTTCTTTGAAATTGTAATGAAGGTACTTTTCATTTTGTTTTTCTTTTTCTCGATTGTGAGAATTTGAATTTTGTCTTGAGCACCTGAAGTGGATTTTTTTTATTAATTAATTATCATATAAAAATTTTCAATCACTTCATTCCATCAATTCCTCAACCCAATTTTCCATTTTTTTTTTTATTTACCAACATCAAGTTAAATTACTTTCATAATCAATTAAGATAAAACCCTAAAATAGGGTCTAGATCTCTACTCCTAAAAGACGGGAGAGGGTTATCTATACAAAGAAGAAAAAATTACCCATATATTAGTGAGACTTTACTACTCGAACTTATCTCTTAGCCAATAGAGAAACGAAGAGTAATGGGAGTGGTTCAGTGTCCAATAATTTCATACTAGTATTGATTTGACAACATTTGATGACTCTTAAGTTTCAAAAAAATAAAACAATATAACATTTAATAAGTCCAAAACGATTGGTCGATGTCGACTTCTGTGCATTAAAAAAAAGTTGATGTTGAACTGACTGATTGTACTGTTGTACAACTTAATCACATGTTTTTGGATCTATATGCAACTTTGCATCATTTTTCCACCATAAGAGTCACATCATTTCAATTAAAGAGGCGAGAGAAACATTTTTCATTTATATCTACACGAATGGACAAATAAAAATAACAAAAAAGAAAGAATAATTATTATACAAAATGAGATTGATCATCATTGGAGGTATTAACTGAGTTGAGACCATTGAATTCGGAGCACTGAGTTGGAAGATAGATAAGACTTACAAAGGCAAAAAAATTAGATTACAAAGAAGATAGGGCAAATTGAACTAAGCCCTTGACTTTATCCATAGTTGCAACAAAGTTTGTACTATTTTCTTAATTGTACTAACATCCCCTTGGCTTATTGAACTGACCATAGTTAGTCAACAAAGTGAAAGAGACAATTTGGTCCTTTTATTTATTATCATCAATTGAATAATAAAAATAAAATTATGGTCCAATAGTATTGTGCTGCATCAGCCCTAAAAATAATTATAAGAAAAAATCTAAACAAAAAGAAAACGAAAAACCTTCTTTCTTCATCATCTTTGTCATAACCTTTCACATTCGCCATAGCCACTTGCCATCCGCCATTGCCATCCACTACCACCCCTTGCTCCACACGTCTTTTGTTGTCTCCATCTTCCCCTTCTTAACTGTTTTATCTCAGATTTGCGATGTGAGCGTTGATTCATCCGATTTATGATGGACTAGGCTTAGTAGTCAAAGTGTTTAAGTCAAAGTTGATTAGTGAAAGTTTGGAATTTTATGCTAAAGTTTAGGTTTTTATCAGATTTGTTCGCTTTAATGATAGAATCCATCTTGTTGTTGTTTGTATTGGATAAGGTTGTCGAGATAACAAAGAATGATGAACAAGTTTGTCATGTTATTTGTAAGGGAGATGGAGTTGCTTCTTCCCTAGAGATGGAGCGCTTCCATCTTCATTCAATCTCAAATTTTTGCATATACTAATTTAAAAAAATAATAACAATAAAATTATTTTTTGTCAATTTTATTAATTTAAAATTTAGATAATTAATGTTTAAGAAATTTAAATGATAAAGAAATTTTTTTACCCTTCAAACTTAACTGGCTAGCAATGATCAGCCGTTAATCAACTGGTCAAGGGGATGCTAGTGCAATTATGGTAATAGATCGAAGTTCATTGTAGTTATAGATAAAATCAGTAGAAGTAAGTGCAATTAGCCCTAGAAAATAAGTCAACTTATTGCCATTCTTTTGAAGAAAGCATGCGACAATTGCCTGTAATTACCATAAGAGAGAGGGTACTCACAAGCACAACATGCTTGACATGAGCCAAAATGTACGTGTAGCTAAGGGGGGTGTATTCAATCATGACTATAAAAAACTTTTATAGACTTCTTTTAGTGAATGACTTTTATAGAATTTTATAAACTTTTAATGACTTTACAAATTTATGAAAAACTTTTAGAGACTTTTATAAATTCTCTTAAAAAACTTTCATTAACTTGTATAGATTGTTATAGACTTCTAAAAAAAATAATATCAAAAATTTTTATAGACTTCCAATAGACTTTCATAAATATTAATAAACTTTCACTAATTAATATAATATTTACTTTATAATTTAGTAAAATTATATTCATCATGTCGATAATTGATTAAAAAATATGATACATAAAATATAAGTATAGTCTATTACAAAATAATAATAATAAGAAAAATATGGTCACCTCAACTACATAAACAGATAATCAAAATATCAAATATTTCAAGTATTTTATAATTCAATTTATATCTTTTATGAAAAATAAAATCTTTAATGTCCGTTATTGTTAATAATTTCAACATTGTTTCACATATTAGCAGTTACAATTGTCTTTCATTCATTAGCATGATCTCTTTTTTGTTCTTAAGTCTCAAAAAATGAGATGAAATTATCGTTTACATTAACTAGTAATGATGCTTAAGATGAAAAAGATTCATAGATATTAATAAACTTTTATAGATTTTTATTTACTTCTAAAATAAAAATATATTTCTTTAACAAACTTGTGCAAATTATACACTTTATAAGTAATATTTTTCATCTCAATGAAAATATTTTTCTTTTGACATAATGTAAATAAACAGATGGAAAACAACTATCAAAACTAATGTTTTACAAAATTTAAACTGATTAATTTTATAATATTTTACAAATATTAAAATTGATTATCCTACCTCAAATATTAAATAATCAAAAATAATATGCATAAAAATTGAAAAAAAAAATCACAAGTATAAATATAATTAAATTTAAAATTTTAATTTTCTTAATTAATTACTAGCTAAAAAATCATCAAATATTAATTTATTTTTCTCTTTTAATTGAAATAAAAGTTTTTCTTTTTATTTTGTAATATAAAAAATAAAAATTCCATTGATTAATTTCATCAATGAAGTAATAAGATTTTTTATTTATACATTATAAATTCTATTTTCATCATTTATACATAAGAAATACTAAACTGTTAGCTTACAATATAATTATTAATAATAGTTGTATTGTTTATTATAAGAATAATAAGATGATTTATATCAATATTCATCTAAATATATATTTTTTTGTATTGTTTTTATATAAATATAAATTATAATATTTTTTTAATTTATTTTGCCAAGATCTAACGCCTCAATTTTGATCCAAATTTTAATTTTTTTACAAAATAATAAATTAGTGTCATTTGGAAAAGAATGAGTTTAATAAGATTTAAAAAGCTAACAATTTGAACATAGAAAGAAAATATTGATTATTATAATTCACAATAAAATAGGAGTAAAATATATATGTATGTGTGTGTTTGTATTTTTAAAATAAGTGAAATAGTTTTATTTATGGGATATTCAAATATAAAAGTAATGGTGAGGTTTACTTCTATAGTCAAAAACAAAAGTCTACAAAAGTTTTGAAGAGAAGTGGAGGAGAATTTATGGAGTTTGATTATTATAAATTTAACATAAAAGTCTACAAAAATCATTAAAATTTTAAATTCTATAAAAGTCATTGACAT
This sequence comes from Dimocarpus longan, assembly GCA_022984855.1. NCBI lineage: Eukaryota > Viridiplantae > Streptophyta > Magnoliopsida > Sapindales > Sapindaceae > Dimocarpus > Dimocarpus longan. The sequence continues at coordinate 24,851,718 of CM041014.1, forward strand.
TTTAAATACTTCATAACTTTTATAAACTCTTAAAAAGTTTTGATTGAATACACCTTAACTTTTATAGACTTTATAAAAATCTTTAAAAATCTATATTGAATACCAGATAACTTTTGTAGAGTCTTTAAAAGTCAGTATTGAATACACACAAATTTTTAAATTCTATAAAAGTCATTAAAAGTTTAGATTGGATACACCTCCTTAAGTTTATGTGGTTGCATGAAAATGAGTATGGTTGGATTTTGTACCTCAACCAAAATCTGCAGAGTATACAATGTAGTTAATAATTGCGATATGATTTCATTTGCTGATCAAACCCAATTAGCATACTAGTACTACCTCAACAATAAATAAATCAAAAAAAGAAAATCAAGTGATCAACCAAACCTTGATATGGGTAGCACTGAGGTTGCCTCTGTAGACAACACAGCCCCATTGGACTGCAAATTAAACTAGTTTCGGTTGACTCAATTGCCAACCAAGTTAACCGATAAGTACAAGAGATTGGATTTGGACCATTTGGTACTTGCTGTACGCTCACGATCTCTTTGTTTGTTGACATCTAATTGAGGAGGCCCAATATGCACTGGCGGCCCAATAACTTAATTTTACCCAGCTAACCCCATTATGCTTGTTATTAATTTTGGATGGATTGTGTTGTTTTATTAATGATAATTTAATTAAATTTGTACTCTTTTATCTGGTTATATTCATTTTTTTTTTTTACAATAGTAATAAAACCCAGGTTTAGCTAAATGACAAAAAGGGTTAAGTCGGGGGAGTTGGTTTGTATTTGAAAATTGGATAAGTTATGACCATTATTTTATGATGGGTTTGACTATCTTATTGATTGGGTAAGACTACCCATCAATAACAATCTTTATATTAGTTATAACAATGATTAGTAAAAAATATCTAATAATTATTATTGATGAATAACGTAAGAATAGTTATTGAAGAATATCTCAGATTTGTTATTGATGGATAACTACTCAACTAGTAAAGTTACTCATCAATAATAACATTTGAATTGGTTGTTATGATGATTATTGAAGGATATCTAAATATTGTTATTAATAAGTAATGTAAGGATGATTATTGAAAAATATTCAAATATTGTTATTAATGGATAACCAACAAGTAAAATAGTCAAACTTAAGGTAGATTAGTTTATTGTTATTTTTAGTTATAACTTGATTGAATTTGTAGTTTTTTATCCAATTAAATTCAACTTTTTTATAACAAAATTCAAATTATAACAAAACGATCAAATTGGTTAAATAAACAAATTTAGTTTGTATTTGAAAATTAGAAAAGTTGTAACTATTTTTTGTGATCAATTTTTGTCACAGAAGACTTGTAACCATTTTGTCCTTTTGATTGATTATTAGTTATAATTTGAACGAATTTTATAATTTTTCCCCCAACCTCATCATCCAAATTAAAAATCCACTAGTTTTTCAATTGTATACTACATATTAAGACGGGATGGCAAAAAAATAAATATCATTAACTACATTTTCAATCAAGGAATGAATCAAACTTTGAATTAGGTTAATGAAGGACTCTGGTAGATAACTTAGAGTATTTTAAATCTGACTTTTTTCCTAGAGCTTTGAAAATCTCAAACACTTATAAAAATATTAACCATCAAATTTGTCGTTTCTAAATCAAATAACCTTGAATTTCACTCAAAAAGTAAAATTTTTGTGAGAAAAATGTGATAAAAGATTAGTAAATGAGTAAAATTAATATATATATGATGTGGACCATGTGGTTAAAATTAAAATTTTGATAAAGTTATAAAGTGGAACCTGACAATTTTAAAGATGGATGTTTCTTCTCAGTGAGACAAGAGAGCTTTCATGCCACTCATTTCAATGTATAACATGTATCAAAACCAATCCACTTGTTACAGATTTCTACCCCTTTTTTTTCCCTTTTTTTTTTTTTTTTTTTGGAGAAAGTGACAGATTTCTACTACTCTTTTGTTTTTTCCACCAACTTCTGTTCTCTCTCTCTCTCTTAAATGATTGAACTCTACAAGGGCCACTATCCACATGTGCCCTCTGATTGCCTTCAAAAATCAAGCAAGCAATAGAGATAAACATAGAGTCAAAGGTGTGAAGAAAAAGATGTCCAAAAAGTTTGTGAAGGGTGGTGGTCTTTGTGTCGCACTAATGCTTGTGACGCTACTCTTCAATGCAAAACGTTCCAAGGCTTCTTCAGTGGAGATCAACAGCAGCAGCAGCTTCTTCCAGTGCAGCCACGGCCCCTCCATCAATGACTGCCTCGACGAGGGTCTCGACTTTGTGATGGGCCCGGAAGCTGTCTCCGCCCGCCTTGACATTAGCAAAGCTATCGATGCTAGTAAACCGGTAGTGCATTGTGCGAGACGCCCCTATAAACCCTGCGTCCCAAAACCAAACAGTCCGAAAGTACCTCCTCATTGTTATGATGGCATATATCGCAATCCGAATCGTGATTGCCTGTAAAAGCTTCTATTATCAGGTTTAACTAAAATCGAAAAACAACTCTATCATAATGAAATTAAGACAAATCCTATTGACTAGATGTATGGCATTTTATTTTATTATAAAACTGTAAGACTATTTTCAGTTGTATTCAAAGCATAATTATATGACTCTTGTTTAAGTAAATGTAAGGGAACAGATCAGAGAATCTGAGCAAGTGCAATTGTGAAGAAATTATGTGCAATCATAGTTGATGATGATAGATATGGGTATTGATCATGATCATGATCATTTTGTGCAATGCAGAAATCTTTGATGTTTTAATTTGTATTACATGTTTCTGGATAATTTTTGAAGCCATATAGTGCATATGTGTAGTCAATTGTTCAGCTACACAAAAGTCTACTACGGTCTATGGTCCATTTCTCTTTTTTTTCTTCGAAATTGCAATGAAGGTACTTTTCATTTTTCTTTTTTTCTTTTTTTTTCTCTCGTTTTCTGAGAATTTGAATTTTGCCTTGATTACCTTGGGTGGAGAGCTTTTTTTTTTTTTTTTAATCTATTACTTTATGGATTCATATGTTAGTATCTATCAAGATGGATCACTGATAGCATGATTCAGAAAACTACTCTCATAATGTAAGAAATGAGACAACTCATATCAAGAGAGTATTCATACCATACTTTGTATTTTAAAGGACAAGAGTAAGACTGAACATTTCGATCTCTTAGAGTCATTGAGTAAAGTTTTTTTAATTAATTAATTATGACATAAAAATTTTCGATCACTTCATACCGTCAATTCCTCAATCCAATAATTTTATTCTGGTACTAATTTGACAACATTTGAGAACTCAAGTGAATATTTTTCGTTAATCACTGTTATAATCAATTTAAAAGTTGATTATAATCAATTTAAAAGTTGTAATTGATGCATAATCTTATTTTTCATTAACTATTGTAATCAATTTAAAAGTCGTAATTGATGCATAATCTTATTGTTTAAGTAAGATAGTCAAACTCACAAAACAGAAAATAAGGTTTGACAAGTCCAAAATGTTACACCAATGTCCACTTCTGTATGTTAATAAAAGTTGACGTTGAACACACTGATTTTACTGTTGTACACATTCAATCACATGTTTTTGGATCTATATGCAACTTTGCTTATTTTTTTGACCATAAAAGTTACAGCATTTCAGTTAAAGAGGCGAGAGAAACAACTTTCATTTTTATCTATGTGAATGGACAAATAAAATTAACAAAAAATAGAAATATGAATTGAGTCGAACGTCTCAGTCTAAGCCCAATTCTCAATGCCCAATCCTCAAATTGAAGGTCAAACCTGTATCCAAAAACCATTAAGTTATGAAAATTAGGATTGATACTTTAGAACATTGAATTCGGAACACTGAGCTGGAAGCTACATGGGACTTGAAAAGGTGAAAAAAAATTAGAGTACACAGAAAATAGGGTAAATTGCATTAACTCCTTGACTTTATCTATAATTGCAACAGACCTTGAACTATTTCCTTAATTGCACTAACATCCCCTTGACTTATTGACTAACTGCTAACCATGGTTAGTCAACAAAGTGAAAGCGATAATTTGGTCTTTTTATTTATTATCATTAATTAAATAACAAAAATAAAATTATGGCACAATAGTATTGTGTCACATTAGTCCTAAAAATAATAATAAAAAACCTAAAATACTTTATTAATTAAATATGAACGAAAATAAAAGGAAAAATCTTCTTTCTTCATCATCTTTATCTTAACCCTTCACATTCACCGCCACTACTCTCCATTCTGCCTTGCCATCCACCACCACCTCTTCTCCTGCACACATCTTTTCCTCTCTCCATCTTCCCCTCAACTGCTCTATCTCAAATTTGCGATGGGAGCAGCAATTCATCTAATTTACGATGGACTAGGTTTGATAGTCAAGGTGTTTAGGTTGAAGCTAATTAGTGAAGTTCAGATTTTATGCTAAAGTTTGGGTTTTTATAAGATTTATTTGCTTAAATGATAGAATATGTGTTGTTGTTACTTGCATTAGGTAGGGTTGTTGACATAATGAAGAGTGATGAATAAATTTATCATATTATTTGTATCGGAGATGAAGTCGCTTCTTCCCAAGAGATGGAGCGCTTCCATCTTCATTCAGTCTCAAATTTTTGCATATCCTAATTTTAAAAGATAATAATAATTTTTTTAATTCTATTAATTTAAAATTTAGATAATTAATGTTTAAGAAATATAAATGATAAAAAAGAATTTTTTATCTTTCAGACTTAACTAGCTTACAATGATTAGCCGTTAGTCGACTGGTCAAGGGGATGTTAGTGCAATTAAGGTAATAGATCAAAACTCATTACAGCTACGGATAAAATCAGTGGAAGTTAGTGCAGTATGCCCTAGAAAATAATTTAATTTGTTACCATTCTATTGAAGAAAGCATGAAACAATTAGTGGTGCTTGTAATTAACATAAGAGAGAGGGTACTCACAAGCACAACATGCTTGACTTGAGCCAAAATGTGCTAGTAGCTAAGTTTATGTGGTTGCATGAAGATGAGTATGGTTAGATTTTGTGACTTTACCTCAATCAAAATCTGCAGACTATACAATGTAGTTAATAATTGCAATATGACTTCATCTGCTGATCAAACCTAATTAGCATACTAGTACTACCTCAACAACAAATAAATCAAAAAAGAAAATCAAGTGATCAAACAAACCTTGATATGGGTAGCATTGAGGTTGCCCCCGTAGACCACACAGCCTATTGGACTGTAAACCAAACTAGTTTCGATTGACTCAGTTGCTAGCCAAGTTAACCGATTAGTACAAGAGATTGGATTTGTACCATTTGGTAGTGGTTGCATGAGACCCTCACCATTTGTTTGTTATATATAATTGAGGAGGCCCAATATCAACTGGCGGCCCAATAACTTAATTTTACCCACCCCATTATTATTATTATTTGGATTGTGTGGCTTTATTAATGATAATTTAATTAAATTTGTAATCTTTTATCTGGTTATATTCATTTTTTTTTTATAAAAGTAATAAAACTCAGGTTTCAGCTAAATGATTAAGTCGGGGAAGTTGGTTTGTATTTGAAAATTGGAAAAGATGTGACCATTATTTCATGATGGGTTGACTATCTTATTGATTAGCTAGGTAAGGTTATCCATCAATATCAACCCTTGGATTGGTTGTAAGGATGATTATTAAAAAATTATCAATAATTGTTATTGATGAGTAACGTAAGAGTGGTTATCGAAGAATATTCAAATATTATTATTGATGGATAACCTTACTCAACCAGTAAAATTACTTATCAATAACAATATTTAGATTAGTTGTACTGGTGATTATTGAAAAATATTCAAATATTATTATTGATGAGTAACGTAAGGATAGTTATTAAAGAATATCTAATAATTGTTATTGATGGATAATTTTATCCAACCAGTAAGGTAGTCAAACCCGAGTTTGATTGGTTTATTGTTATTGTTAGTTATAACTTGATTGAATTTGTAGTTTTTTATTCAATTAAATTCAACTGTTTTATAACAAAATTCAAATTATAACAAGAAGATGAAATTGGTTAAATCGACAAATTTAGTTTGCATTTGAAAATTAGAAAAGTTGTGACCATTTTTTGTGATTTTTTTTTTTTTTTTTTTTTTGTCATAGAAGAATCGTAAACATTTTGTCCTTTTGATCGATTTCATCACTTTATTAGTTATAATTTGAATGAATTGTGTAAATTTTCCCCAACCTCATCATCCAAAGTAAATCCACTAGTTCTTGAATTGTATACTACATATTAACACTAGATGGCAAAAAAATAAATATCGTTAACTACATTTTCAATCGGGCAAAGAAACAAACTTTGAATTAGATTGGTGAAGGACTGTGGTAGATAACACAGAGTATTTTAATTGACTTTTTTTCTGGAGTTTTGAAAATCTGGAACACGTATAAAAATATTACACACCAAATTTGTTGTGTCTAAATCAAATTATGCTTGAATTTCATTCAAAAACATTAAAAAATGTAAAATTTTTGTGAGAAAAATGTGATAAAAAATTAGTTGATAAGTAAAATTACTATATATGATGCGGTTAAAATTAAATTTTTGATAAAGTTATAAAGTGGAACCTGATAATTTTCTCGAAGAGTTAATCGAATATATTATTCTCTCTTTAATAAAGGTGGATGGTTCTTTTCAGTGGGACAATAGAGCTTATCATGCCACTCATTTCACTATATAAACTTACAAAAATTAATCCTCTCTTTTGTTTTTTCCACCTACTTTCGTTCTCTCTCTCTTACATGATTGAATTCTACAAGGACCGCTGTCCACATGTGCCCTCTGATTGCCTTTAAAAATCAAGCAAGCAGTAGAGATAAACATAGAATTAGAGGTGAGAAGAAAAAGATGTCCAAAAATTTTGTGAAGGGTGGTGGCTTTTGCGTAGCACTAATACTTGTGACACTTCTCTTCAATGCAAAATGTTCTAAGGCTACTTCAGTGGAGATCAACAGCAGCAACTTCTTTCAGTGCAGCCACGGCTCCTCCATCAATGACTGCCTCGATGAGGATCTCGACTTCGTGATGGGCTCGGAAGCCAACGGCCTCGGCCTTGACGTACGCAAAGCTTTGGGTTCTAATCCGGTAGTGGATTGTGGGAGACGTGGCAGCTATAAATCCTGCCTCCCAAATCCAAATGATCCAAAAGTAGCTGAACATTGTTACGATAAAGGGACTTATACTCAAAATCGTGCGTGCTAGAAATGGAGAATTCCGAAGGCTGTTATCAGGTTTGACTAAAATCAAAAAATAATTCTATTAATTTGAGAATCCAGTTGGTCCGACAAATGGATTTGTATCTATTTTCGATTTTGGATTTTCCTATTCATTAAGTGTTGTATCTTAAACTTTATCATGTTAATTATAGTTTAGTATTTTGTGATCTGCAACTGTTGTTCTTGTTTAAGCAAATGTAAAGGAAAAGGTCAGAGAATCTGTGTGAGTGAGATTAGGAATAAATCATTGTTGATGCTCATAGACATGGGTATTCATTTTCATCTTATTGTAAAATTGCATAAATCTATGATGTTTTAATTATTTGTGTCATACGTGTCTGAATAATTTTTAAGCCATATAGTTTGTATATGATTCCAGTCAATTATTTAGCTACACTATAAAAGTCTACTATCGTCCACTTGTCTTTTTTTCTTGAAATTGCAAAGGTACTTTCCTTTCTTTCTTTTTTTTTTTTTCCCCTCCATATGATATGCTATTCTCCATCTTGAGAAATTGAATTTCATCTTAAATAACTTCCTCCAGTGGTGTTTAATTAATTAATTATCAAAGAAAAGTTTCGGGTGACTTTATTAGATGAATTCCTCATTCCAGTGGAATTCTCTTTACATAAATATCAATTCAATTACTTTGTCAAAGTGCTAATCACATATTTTCTCCTGACTTATGTAGCTGTACACTTTTCTATCTACCCAGTACATTCTCATGATCCCATCCCCTCTAGTACTGGGTGAGACATATGATGAATTTTCTTTTTGTCTGAGTACATTTCTCTTGATTAAGGGAGTAATTATCTGAAGCGTCTAACAAGTAATTAGCCCCGACAGGTGCCAATATTAATTTTTATGGATGTAAATGTCTCTATGTTATGGGAATGGATATTTATACTATGCAGTAAGATTAACCTTCGCAAGTCTTAACAAACTTCCAACCCATTTAGAGTCAGCAAGGAAAAAAAAAAAAATCAATATGGAACTCTTGTTTGTATTACAAAAGTTTAACGAATTAATGTCTTGAGGACTCCTCAATTATAAATTGATGGCAAAGGCAAAGAATTTTTATTTTTATTTTCTAGATAATTTTTGCTTTTCTATATGCGAAATGGACATCATTATTGATCTTATACTCATTAAACAAAAGGGAGATCTTAGTTTCTTTGGGTAAAAAAAAAAAAAGACATTTTAGTGTAGTTTTATGGGAATGGATATTTACATTGCGTAATAAAATCGAAAAACTATTTTGAATTGTAATCAAATTTTAATTATATTTGTTTGGTTTCTCTTGTTGTTTAGCTGTCATGAAACTTTATTGATCCCTTAGGTCCTCTTGTTTAAGTAAATGTTAGGGAACAGATCAGAGAATCTGAGTGAGTGAAGTTGTGAATAAATTATATGTAATCACTGTTGATGATGATAAATATGGGTATCGGTCATGATCATGATCATTTTCTGCAATGCATAAATCTATGATGTTTTGATTTGTATTACATGTTTCTGGATAATTTTTGAGGCCATATAGTGGATATGTGATGTTAGTCAATTCTTTAGCTACACAAAATTCTACTATGGTCTATGATCCATTTCTCTTTTTCCTTCGAAGTTGCAAGGAAGGTACTTTTCATGTTTTTTTTTTTTTTCTTTTTTCTCTATTGTGAGAATTTAAATTTTATCTTGAGCACCTTGAATTTTCTTTAACTACATAAACATGTATATGAAGTTTTCTTTTTTTCATAAAAGTGGATGTTTTTCAATTATAGAAGTAAATATTTGAGCTATCTACTTTCAGTTATAGAAATAAATAGTTGCATTGTGCTTTTGAGAGTAGATACTCATGTTAATACTTCAAAATAAATATTTGGATGGTACAATTGGTAATTAATCTTGGTAGATCTCGATGAGAGTTTTGATTCACTCACCAATAAAACTGAAATTGGTGTGAGCCAAATTTATCCATAAACTCTTGTTTCTCTCACAATTCTAACAATCAATTTGCTTAGAGACTCCCTTTGTGAGAGTAGATGCCAGGATTTTTAATTTTTAAGTATTAGATATTTTTTTCTTTTCTATGTACAAATGGGCATCATCATTTGCATACTCATTAAATGAGAGGAAGGAATTAGTGAAAATATATATATATTTTAGTTTAAAATTTTCTACAATAATAAATTTTAAATATCTTGACAACAGTTTAAACGCTACAAATTGAATTGGTTACATAATAATACAATTATATATATATATTTTATGAATTACTGTAATCACATTAAGATTTGAGAAAGTATACTTACATTGAAAGCCCATTTTGCATACAATTTCAAATTTGGTTTCTTCACTTAAAATGATATAATCCAACTCGTTTACATACAAAACTTCTGAAAAATTAATTTTCAGAGTGTAAAACAACCTGTACTCCAATTTGTGGCACTATTAAATGAAGGAATATTTTATATTGGTTCTAATTTGACAGCATTGGACAAATCTAAACTGTGTTAGGGTCAGTGCCGACACCAGTTTATCAAAATAAAAAACTGAATTTTTTTTTTTTTTTATTGAGAGGAATAAAAACCTGATGTTGAGCAGATTGTTTTGTACACATTCAATCACATGTTTTTGGATTTGCATGCAACTAGGCATCATTCACCAACCCTGTAAGTTCCAACATCTGAATTATTAGAGGCAAGAGAAGCTATTTTCTTTTGTATATATATGAATGGACAAATAAGAATAATTAAATAAATAATTATCACAAACAATAAAATTAGTCTAATAATATGTCCCGCCTTACAAGGATTTAATGGTTGAGTTTGAATCATCTACCTTTCTTCTAATATCCGAAGTTATTATAATAGTTGAAAAAATTAGTTAAAAAAATAATTATAAAAGAAAATTATAATATATCATATTTTATCAAGTATGGATATCACAGATCCTTCCGTTAAAGTTCATAAGATTTGCATTGAATAGTGCTAATTTCAAATTCGATTTACTAGATTTATTTTTATTTACAAAGTTGAATAATAGGGGTTTATTTGGAATAGTATTTAACTTAAAACTTTTACGAGTAAACTTTTTAAGAAACAAGCCTCTCTAATATGGAGGTTTTTTTTTTTTTTTTTAATACCTAATATTAGGGGTGGGCGTTTTCGGGTTCGGGTTGGGGTTGGGTTGGGTTGAAAATCTCTCAACCCAACATGGGTTGAGTTAAAAATTTTTCAACCCAACCCAACTCAATAAATTCTTCAACCCAACCCAACCCAATTATAATCAGGTTGATTTATGTTAAGTTGATCGGGTTGGATTTAATCCACTACGAAAACATAAAAAGTTTAGTTAATAACTTTTATAGTCTTAATAATTTGTTTACAAATAAAATGAATACAAATAAATATTCAATGATTAAAAATAAAATATTTAATCCACCATACAGACTATTCTTGATCTTCATCTTTAACAAATGTGCTTTAAAAAAAAAAAAAAAAAAAAACTTGGATTTAGAGTTAGGGATAGGCATTGTCGGGTTAGATTGGGTTGGGTTAAAAATTTTTCAACCCAACCCATCTCAATTTTTTTAAAGATGTAACCCAACCCAACCTGACAAAAAGTGATCAGGTTGGGTTAGAGATGCCCACCCCTACCTAATATGGAGTTTTTAACAAAAAGTTAGACGTATTTTGTTTGGAAATGAAAATACATAAATTAAAGGGAAAAAAACACCCCTAAAATAAAAAATATTATCAATTTATCCTAACTTTTAAATATATTAGTCAAAACACTCTCTACCATTAATCCAAAGGTAGTTTCATCCAATCTTTTAGTGGTTTTGTTAGACCAAAATACCCTAGCTGAGTTGGAATAGTCTTTTAGTGGTTTTATTAAATTTTTATCCCTTGAAAAATTAATTAATGATTTTAATTATTAATTAATTATAAAATATTTTATAAACATTAAACTCAATTGTCCAATTGTGGACATCAATCTTTAAAATATTAAGATTAATCCTCGAATAAATAAAATAAGTTAAAAAAAATTAAAAATAATAATTCAAATTTGGGTTCAAACCTTGAATCTTTAACATTGTGTTGAAAAACCCAAATCCAGATCCACCAACAAATAAATGAAAAAAAATACAAACAAAAAGCACAATAAAAATATATAATATCCAGATCTTCATTCACAGTTTCTCAGCAAAAAATACAAAAAAAATCAAACATTCCATCCAGATCACATGAATTGACCAATAATCACAAAAATTTCCCATCACTTTCTCTCGAACCGAAACAAAAAATTTCGAACAAAAAAAAAAAAATCTCATCAATACACTGTTTTACTCCCATCGACCAACTTCTTTTTCCCTTTCCCACTCTTTATTGCATCTCTACCGTCCAATCCAACTTTCCCGCTCATAAACTACTTCCTTCCCCTGGTCTTCTTGCTCTCTATCTGTGATGCGTCCTCCTTGATTGTCAGGATCTCAACAACAATTCAGGAATCAAAGGCATTCTGTCAGATGAAGGAGGGGTAAAAGTCACCTATACAGTCTGAACAGTTCCATTTGGATAACGGAGGTGAAGGAATCGAGAGGAAAGGAACTTCAGTGTTTTATATTGTCGATGGAGGAGGTAAAAGAGAGGAAGATGAGCTAGTGGTAGTCGTCGGATCAGCGAACGTAGTTGAAAGACTATGGTGAGAGATTGTGAGAGAGAAAAACACAGTAAACGATGAGATGAGAGAGAGAAAGAGAAAGAGAGAGAACGAGTTAGGTGATCAGTTAAGATTGAGACAGAGAGTGACTAATGGGATAAAAAAATAAATCATTTTTATTTTATTTAATAATTAAAAAATTTATCATTTCATGCACCTGTCCCTTTTTAAATGAATTTACCTTTATATCCTTGTAGTTTAATAGAATCGTCGATTTCCTGATAGAAATCACCAGTCTTTTAACAATTTGACCATTTTAGATAATATTTTCACACCAAGGATGGTTTGATATTATTTTAAAATCTAGGGAATAAAATAATAATATCCCTAAATTAAAAGATGATATGAGGAAATAGAAGGAAATATTAGAAACTGGCATTTGAGTGATGATACAATTTAGTGGACTGGACTCATCTAAGAGGCCCAATATCAACTAGGGGCCCAATAGAAATTCAAATCGAATACATTTTATTTTAGGCCCAAAAAGTGTCAAATGCCACGTTTGGACTACCCGAGACATGGAGACACTATATGAACTACATCGGCTAGGCTGTCAGTTTTATTTTTTTTATTTTTTTATTTTTATCTGACACTATATCAAATTACTACTGAGATCAGTTGAGATATAATTCTAAATCACGGCTTAGATCTCTACTCTTTGAAAACAGGGGGGAGAGCTACCCACACAAATGATAGGAGTTTTGTCTACATGAGTGATGGGAGTTGTGAATTGAACCTATCACTTGAGGTGTGACAAGTGGAAATAACTTTTACCACCAAATCATTCCACTTTTTTTCAAACCATCAGTTTCATATGAGAAGAATTGTGAACTTTTTTTTATTTTATCATTTGTGTTCGTTGTAATTGGATTAAATTTGTGTTTTCTTTGTAACCAAATTCAAATTTTCACTGATTCAAGTAATAAAACTCTAGTTTTGATATTAATTTTAAGATTTGTGACCACTTATTTTTCTTTCTATTGATTTTAGCATTTGTATTAGTTATAATTTGATTTGATTTGTATTTTTTCTCTAGTCAAATTCATTTTTTTAATAAAAGTAACAAAACTTTGTATCTGTAAATTTAAAGAATTACAACTTTTTTTTTCCTTTTGATTGATTTTATCATTCGTGGTAGTTATAACTTGATTAAATTTATATTTTTTTTCCGATTAAATTCAACATTTTGTAACACAATTACAATCTCATGTTTTAATACAGCCAAACCAATAATCTAAATATCAAAACAATATTCGATATTCCATTGTTTTGAGGGACCTATATTCAAAATATCATCAAATATTTTCAACATTTTAAGAATTTTTCATATTTCTGATATTTTCACTAATATTTTCATAAATTTAGAACCCAGATATTGTTACTAAAAGCGATATTTAATCCTTGTCAAACAATATATTAACAAACCTTTATAAATCAATCAATGTGCAAATGAATTATAACACATACTGCAATTTATTTACATTGAAAAATTGTAACCATGATTTTTATAGTGCAGATATCTCATGTCTATAGACTGTAGTAAATACTGTAAATTATCATAATAAATACGCTTGGCTGTTATTGTTAAATTATTAATGCATCTTGTGAACTTGACCAATATGTGAAATAATCAAGTATTTAATGTAGCTATAAACTTACTTTTGATATTTGTAAAATAAGAGAAGAAGATTATATATGAAACTTCGAGTTGACATGTGAGTATATAAGTTAATTAGTAACGTTTTCAATTTCAGAAAGCAGAGGATATATAATCAAAGATTGAAGAAGGAAAAAAATTTTGCAGAATCAAAATGCAAAGCAATTTCATTGAAAGCAATTATACATGATAAAACTCTATTTATCTACAAATGAAAATCATCTATCTTGAAAGTAATGAATGGTAAGAGTACAAGGTACAAATGAGTGATTCTCTTATTCTACCTTCTTTATTTTTGGATTGAATAAAGCTCATTGTTCCCTTACATGTGTCAGGCTATCTACCCAAATGCAAGGAATGTTGTGATCAATCAATCACTTAAATGTAATAAGACTTGTAGATGATCTTAAGTTGGTCAAAAATTTTCTTCTGGAAAGGATTTTGTACCTGGACATGACCAAAATCCTTGAAGACCTGAGGCTATATGTGGTTGGGCAGGTCTTTTTAAGTTCCTTACATCTTGGACCAGATCATTAACAAGGCATTGCTTCCAAAGTTTATACCTGTGACTTCCTGATCATTGAAAAATTGACTTTGATAATCGATTGTCATAACATTTCAACCTAAAGCTTCTAGTTTCCATTGTCTTCACGTTATTGAATAAGACTTTTTGTCATCCATAAAAATATACTTCTTTCTCTTTAAATTCGTAGCCTTTCGGGAAAATTGCACAAGTAGTAAAACATCTTTTCACATGTAAAACCTTCTGTCATCCATAAATGTATAAGTTCTTCCTCTTCAAATTCATAATCTTTGGGAGAAATTACACATTAAGTAAAGCACCTTTTTAGATATTATATAAGACTTTCTGCTATCCACAAGAGTACAAGTTCCTCTTTTGAAATTCTAATCATTCGAGAAAACTGCACACTTCTTACATGTTGAATAAAACCTTCTATCATCCATAAAAGTACAAGTTCCCTCTTTCAAACGTATAATCCTTCGGAAATATTGCACAATAAGCAAAACATCTCTTTAGATGAGAAAAAAGATCGCGATAGCTCGATTTAAACAATACGCGAAGCTCATTTTCATCTTTAAGATGTTGTTCAATACACCCCAATCATCTCCCTTTAAGCACAATAAGTTATCAAGATTCGTTGCTGCTAAAGGCAAGCCTTTGCACTTTCAACAACTTTCTTGCAGATTAAATCCAAATTTGGATGTGCACCATTATCCCTACTTTCAAATGCATGTTTTATAAACACGATCAGTTACAGTTATTACATAAAACTTTATATCAGAATATTCAATAGGTATCATTGTTAATGGAACCATATAACTGTACCGATGCGTGTTGTCACAATGATCTTACTTCCTAATGCTCCATCCATAAAGGGAGACTTTAGGATTTCTCCGAAGGTACAAACCTTGCTCCATACATCATCTAAGACAAGCACGAACTCTTCTCCTGCCAATTCCCCTTTCAATCAATCCCACACTTAATTTAAATCCATTAAATCACAAAATATGGAAGTGACTGACCTAGAATATAACAGGACAACTCTCATCACATCAAAGTAACGAGACACATAAACCCATGCTCATCATCGTGCACCTCTTGAGCAAGTCTCATCTTTCCAACTCCTCCTATACCACAGTACGGACACCGAACCAAATCTATCCTCTCTAACACCATCGCTCAACACCATCTCATCTATTTCAACATCAACCTCCATCTCTAGTTCATGTCCTACCAACAATTATTTCCAATCCAAGATCAAACCTCTTATCTACCCAGATCTCCAAACCAGCTAAAAACCCTAAAACCGAACCCAAAACAACCTTGCACCCATCTCTACTTCATATCCTACCCCAACAATAACTATATCCAACCCAAGATCAAATCTTTATCTACTCAGATCTTCAAACCAACTAAAGACACTAAAACTGAATTCAAAATTCAAAACCACTTGCACTTGAACTCAAAACTAGAGAAACGACAAATAAGGGTCAGATTTAAAACCTTTACTTATCTGATGCTCAGTCTTCAAGATCAGCCACCCCCAGATCTTCAAGCCCTCAGATTGTAAGTTGCTTCTACTCTGATTCTGCTTCTGCACCACAAACAACTGGTTGATCCAGCAACAAAGTTTCAATCTTTACGTAGAAAAAAAACCACTGAACAATTTTTTCTTGCTCTGCAGCATCGATTCTATAGAGAGTGGTTTTTCAGAGACAATAATATACTCTGCTTTGAGATGCTATATGCTCTCTTCTGGCCTAGTATAAATATACATATGCAAAGTTGGAGAAAAGATTGAATACCTAGAAAATGTTGCACTATTTTATCCAAACCGCGTGCAGTCCACTATCAATAGGTGGTGTTAAATATTGACAACCACTACTGCACTGCACGGCGTCGAAAATTTGTATACCATATTATTTTAATTTAAATTTAGATAAAAAAAATGAAAATTTTAACGTTACTTTTAAATTATGGATAAAAATATTATGTTAAAGTACAATTCATGAAAATTGCCATATGTGTAAAGCTTCGTCCTGAACTTTGATAGAGATTAGTAAAGTTTTAATCGCGTTACAGTCTTAGTATTATCGTGTATTTAGAATTTTTGAGGTACAATCAATCATAATTCAAATTGTTGTATATATATATTTTTTCATATCTATAATAAGAGTTCGAGATTTGTTATACACACTTTCAGTATTTATGGAGGGATTTCTTTTCGTATTATGATATTAGATTACTTAAACTATTATAAGATTAAATTTTTAGATTGTATATGTAATCTTTAATTTATACATTTTTGGAACATGTATGTTGTGTTTAAACTTAATAACTCTTTCTATACTGTGATCATTATCGGATTTTTACGAACAACTTATGAAAATGATGCAAAACAAATATTTGCAATTGAAATTTAAAATCTATTTAAAAAACTCAAGTGGTTATGTATTTCTCTTTCACATCTATATTAAGAGTTCAAATCCTATTACATGGAATATAAGTATTAATGGAAAAAAAAAAAATCCTGTCTATTGAGATTAGATGTCTGAAGCTATCGTAGGAGTAAACTTAAACATATATTATTTAATTTGTAGAAATTTGAACATATATGTAGTGTTAAAATTATGCATATAATTTTTAATTTATAGAGATTTGAAGGAATATAGTATTTAAATTTAATTTCTCGTATGTAATGTTTAAATTCAGTCGCACCAGGTATACCATTATTATTGGGGTGCCTTTGTTGCCACTAAAAAAACTTGACTCCACACCTATTTTTAAATAAAATGTATCATTATCAAAAAGTTAGTGAGTAAATTACTTTTAAGGATATAGTAATGTAAGTTAACAAAAAAATATTGCACTCATAATCAGTGTTCCAAAACTCGTTACTCGTGACTCGACCGGCGACCTAGCGAGCAGCGAGTAATCGGTAACTCGACGAGTAATCGGCGAGTACTCAAAAAGTACTGTTTAGGGGTGAAATTATAATTTTTTAAGTTTCAAAATATAAACTGAGATTTTTATGAATATTAGAGACCATGGTGAAATTATCCACACCCTATATAAATGCAGTTTACATATTCTCAAATAGTCAAACCCTCATTCCATCTCTCTCTCTCTCGCCCTTTTGCTCCCTCTCACTTGTCCTCTGTCATCCCTCCTCTCTCTAACAGGCCATCACCGTCGTCGTTTTGGTTTAAGTGTGCCATCGTCATTGCCTTCCAAATATGTCGTAGCTGTTGCTGTTTCAAGATAAAGGACAGCCGTCGTTGTCGAAGCCGAAGCCGAAGCCGATCCCTCTTCATCGTTGTCGGCAAATCGCCTTCTTTCTCCGTGTTCGCCGATAAATCTCCTCTTTCTCCATGTTCGCTGGCAAATCTCCTTCTTTCTCCGTGTTCGCCGGCAAACTCTTTTTTGTTGTTTGTTTTTGTGGAAGTTTTGAGGATGTTGGGTGATGTTTGGGTTGGTTTTTGACCGGTTAAAATGGTGATTGAACTTGCCGAGTAGGTTGAGTTGGGCCCAAGTTGGGCTGAGTTTGGTCGAGTTGGGCCGAGTGTCCACCTCCGACAAGCAAAACCTCCGATCTGGGGGTTCTCGGATCGGCAGAGTGTCGATCTGTGAGAAATCGACGAGAACTCGATGAAACTCGCCGAGTTTTTAAACAATGCCCATAATAGATAATAAACCATTCGTTCATTTAGAACTTCTGTCAACCAATTTATATTATCATTAAAAAAAATAAAGGAAAATGGGTTTGTTTGAACAAAAACAAAATGTTTTGTTTCACATGTTTCAGATAAAGTTCTATTTTTTTAATTTAAGTATCGTTTGAAACGTAAAACAACAAAATTATTACTTCCAAACATCTAAATGTAGTAGAGCATGAGCAGTTTAAATTGCTCTATCACTTTAATGAATTATTATTATTATTATTTGTCCAAGTAAAATCTTGGCAGTACTATTTCAAATTAAGGATAAAAAATCTTCACAATGCTTTGTTTCAAAAATAATCATTATAGTATTTAGCAATAATCTTTAAGACATTTCATTGAATACAAATCCAACAGATGAAATATTAAAAAAAAAAAAAACCACAAGGAAGGAAGAAAAAAAAAACTTGAATAAGAAATGAGAAAGAAAAGAACACAATAAAAGAAATAGAAACAAAAACTTCGATAAAAGTCATATGGAATCGTATTATAAACATCCAAATCCAAATCAAACTAAGAAAAATTAGAATTTAGTTATAAATGGGTGTGGTAAAAAATATATATATATTATTAATATTGAAGGATAGTTTTGATATTTCAAAGACTCGTAGAAAGCCAAAATTTAATTCTAATTTTTTTATATTAATATATAAAATAAATAAGTGTTAACGAGAATATTCTATTGCCACCGTTATTATGGGGTTAGGTTGAAAAACTTTGGAAAAGATGGAAAACGAATATATATATATATATATAATTTAATTATAATGTATTCACCAAAACTTATGATTCCATCGTTGGTTTTTTGGGACAGCATTGGGCAATGCACATTGATTCGCTGCATAAATCTGTCCTAAAAGTATGTATGCACTAGTAGGAAAAAGTTGCATGGAAAATGTTGGGATATGTTTTCCATTCAAACCGTGTGGACTCCACGTTAAATTAATTTTATTAGCCGTTAGAAAAAACAAAATATTAAAAATAAATAGATAAAACAAAATACTTCTTTAGAAATTCTGGATGGTATAATAAACAATTAATATACAGTTCAAAATTTCAACTCAAAATTGGGAGCAATATTTTATTTTTCTTACTTAAATTCAGTTTTTTAATAATTATGTATAAATGAAAATCATATAAGATAGCACTAAAAAATGAATGAGTTTTAAAAATGTCATTATAAACTTTAAATGAGTGTTTTTAATATATTCGGTTATCAAAAACTATAGTTCGTGAATAAGGGAGATAATTTACAATAATTTAGAACTTTTCATTCATGAACTATTTTATTATTTGTGAACAATAATTTATAATAATTGAAGATGTTAAAAAGATTTGTTTCAATTTTATTGGGATATTTTCAAAGTCCACCTTTTTTTGCAGTGGGAGAAAAAAATATCTCTTGTGTGTAATATATTGTTAGTTTTTTATTTAATTTGGTCTGTCCATAACTTGTTATGCACTCCAAGAAAGAAAAAATACAGCCCTTGGAACACTCCATTCATTAAATTTGTGATGTGATGTAACTGTAACCATAATTTGAAAATATCATAATAAAAAATTAAAATAAATCTTCTTAGAATCCTCCGGTATTGCAAATTATTGTTCACAAATTAAACAAAAAAAAATGGTGAGAATGGGTTTGTAGCGTGATGATAAAGCCACGACTCCACCCATGAATTATTGAAGTCATAAGTTCTAATTTCATCGGTCCACTTATATTGGCATTTTTTTCTTAATATGTGGATTTTTTTTTTTTTTTTTTTTTTTGAGAACCGATTCTCGGAACGTATCGTAAAGTTGGATCACAGTTAATTTTGACTGTAGACAAGGTTAGTCCTAGACAATAAATGGGAAAAAAAAAAAAGGGAAAAGCAACCTTTCTTAAAAGTACTCATAGTTCGAAAAAATGAAAGTGGAAAAGCAAATTTAGTCCTGATTGATCTTGTCGTTTTCAAAATACTAACATTTCATATAAAAACCACTCTTAAAATATCTTCAGATAAAACTCAAATTAAGACTTGATTCAAATCCGATGAATAGTCAATGATGTCTTATTATTGTTTTACGAGTTGCATGACTAGTAGGTGATGACTAGTTACACAACAAAACGATTTGACCTACATTACAAACTCATTTGATGTGTGGTTGGCATTCAGGATTGTGGTTAGATTTCTTTCCAGTTGATAGGCAACGCTTGTGCCCCCTCATGCTTTTTTTCCTAAATGAGAAGACAAAGACTTTAAGAGAGAGAGAGAGAGAGAGAGAGAGAGAGAGAGAGAGAGTTCTTGTAAATTGTAATGGAAGATTTCAACACCATTTAGGGAATCCCATGTAACCAAGAATTATAATCTTCTACCCACAGTTACATCATAATAAAACACTTGTCACATTGTAAGTAATCAAGCTATTTTTTTCTTTTTCTTTTTCTTTTTTTTGATAAATTAATCATGCTGATTTGATTTTTATTAATATTTTGAAGATTTATTGATATATAGTAAGCTTTACAAATAAATGGATAAGATTAATTTACTGTTTCTTTTTCTTTCTTCCACTTTTACATACAATTTCTTTTAATTTTTATCTTCTCTTACAGTAAAATATTAGCAAACTTCAGATCAACACTAGATTTCAAAATATATTTCGCCATTACGATAAATTTGAAATCTATAGGCATCAAAACATACTATACTTTTTTACTGTTATTTCGATTGGTAAAATATTAATATATCACTTGTCACGTTCACTCTACGAAATGGCATGTGCTTTTAACTTCTTAGGTGGGATATTGTTGGTCCTTGAAGCATCCATAGTAGAAAAAAAATGTATAGGTTTACATGATTAGATTTAGGGTTCAACAATTAAACACAACCACACGTGGGCATGTTCTATACGGAGACAAGTTAAATCGTACTTTTAGTTAGCTTAACATACCCACACGTGCAACAAACATAAACTCTTTGTGAACTCCATAAGTTTTGGTTCCTTTGGAGAAAAATTTTAAACTACTATCATGTATACACACGTAGCATGAGCACGTCCTTGGTAAACCAGTTGCTTTTCATACTTACGTGGTTCGAGTTTTATCATACACTATTATTAACATTCGTGTAATATAATAATCTAGTCATGAGCATTAGGATAAATTGATTCTCATCAATATAAACTGATTGGTCTTGTGAAGAAAAAAAAGTCACTTTATAAGAATAGATAATTTATATCAGTTCACTTACATAATTTTTAATCTCGAATATAGATTCAAGAAATTTGACCTCATTTTGCGTCATATTTCAAACATGGCAAGACGTTATTGGATAAAGTTAGTGTAAAAGATCAAATTATTAGCATGTGTAGGGATAATGATTCTTTGATCATACCAGTTAAATCGATATCCATCAATAAAAATTGATTCATGAAGAAAAATATACTTTTAAAAAAGTAGATAATAGATATTCGGACCACTTACATAATATTTAATCTCAATTCAACATATTTAACCCATTTAATGTCAAACTTCAAATATGGCATGATGTTATTGGACAAAGTTTCACATGAAAGATCAGAAGTCACCAAAATTTTCATGCTTGAAAGCAGTCAACTAGTGAGGCAGAGGGAGAGAGTTGACCGGGTGTCTTGTGGGTGAGCTACCGGCCCATCTCTCACACGCTCTACAGCGTTGAATTCTTTAATAAAATCACACACCTTTGATGCGCAGTTCTCTCTGCCTTTCTTTTTACCATTTCAATCCTCTCCCATGCAAATATGCATGCAAACCCATTCTCACCATATATATAAACATAACAATAAGCCCACTCACCATTTCTTAAATATAAAGCAAACTACACAAAATCCCCACACCCACCACCAAGAAATATTACTCTCTTTTTAACTTTGTTTTGTTTTGTTTTCTTTTTATATTTCTTCCAAGTGTTTTTGTGAGCTAAACATTAGCAATTCTTTAAGGGAGAAGTTTTTAAAAGTTAGTGGTAGTAGTAGTAGAGATGGGGCGCATTCCGTGTTGTGAGAGGGACAATGTCAAAAGAGGGCAGTGGACTCCTGAGGAGGACAACAAGCTCTCTTCCTACATTGCCCAACATGGTACCCGGAACTGGCGGCTCATCCCCAAGAACGCTGGTTTGTGTGTTTGTTTGTTCATTTGTTTGTTTTTGATGATGAGCAACGGTGGAAAAATGATTCGGAAAGTGAAACTTACGAGTTTATTTGTTCTGATGAAATTAGGTCTCCAGAGATGCGGGAAAAGTTGTAGGCTGCGGTGGACAAATTACCTCCGTCCGGACCTGAAGCATGGGCAGTTTTCAGACGCAGAAGAACAGACTATAGTGAAACTACACTCTGTTGTTGGCAACCGGTTCGTATTCTCAACTTAACTGTCAAAAAGCTAACAGAAATTGTAAGAGATAACTGACAATTAATATGTGAAATACAGATGGTCACTGATTGCAGCTCAGCTACCTGGACGAACCGACAATGATGTCAAGAATCATTGGAACACTAAGCTGAAGAAAAGGCTTTCAGGCATGGGGATTGATCCGGTCACCCACAAGCCCTTCTCGCACCTCATGGCAGAAATCGCCACCACACTTGCTCCACCTCAGGTGGCTCACCTGGCAGAAGCAGCTCTCGGCTGCTTTAAGGATGAGATGCTCCATCTACTCACTAAGAAACGCATAGATTTCCAGCTCCAACAGTCAGGTCCAGGGCTAGGGAATACTACAAACACTTATATCAAAACTGATGGAAAAGACGACACAATCGAAAAAATCAAGTTCAATCTATCAAAAGCTATACAAGAACCTGAAATGATACCCACAAGCAAGCCATGGGACCCTGCAGGCACAATGTCTGCAAATTTTGCAGGGGGCTGCAGTGCTTTCCCTGCATCTTTTTCCGGATTCCAGTATGGCCCCTCATCGTTTGGCAATGATGGGGCAGCATCTCCGTGGAGCCAGAGTATGTGCACTGGAAGCACGTGCACAGCCGGGGAACAACAAGGCCGGTTGCATGACAGAGTCGAGGATGACCATGGGGAGGAATCCGAAAGAGGAAAAGGAATTAGAAATGGTTCCACCCTATTCAATGCCGACTGTGTCTTGTGGGACTTACCGTCGGATGATCTAATGAATCCCATAGCTTAGAGAGCGAGTTTTAACAAGCAAATGCATGAAAGCAAGAATTTTATACTTTATTCAGAATAATAAATTTCCATATGGTAATAATAGAAGATGCAAATGTAAATAAGACTCATTTATGAACTATGATGAAATTTAACAAGCTAAGTATAATTTCTCACTATTGCTCTCAATCATTATTTTCTTCCTATTACATCTTTCTCTTACAAGTAACGTTGATCAAGCAAAGTATGAGGAGGAGGAGGATGTATCGGCCAACACCTGCAAGCGTTAATAAGAACATAAATAAAAGGACAGTTATTATATTCTCGAACATTAAGAGCTAAAAGTAACTAGAAGCAGATTGTTTTAGTGAGGCTACCTCAAGTTGTTCTTCTGTGAATTGATCTTTCTGAAGATTCCATGTATCAGCATGAGTCCGTCGGAATTCTGCAACAGCTTTTGTCACTGTCGATTTCACAGGTGAAGGCTCACCAGCAAAACGAGCTAGCAAGGTAACATGTTCTGGCAACCAGCTGAAGGGGAGAAATGATGTATCGTAAGAATTGAAACACTTGAATTAGAAACATATCATTTATAAAGAAAAAGAAATAAAAAGAAATTAGCAATTATACGTCTCTTCAAACTTTATCCCCTAAACCTTTTCAACGTCTTAATGCAAACGCAGTCAGGACACATAGGTTCTGCTTAACTAAGTTGTACGCTCATGGCTGGCTATACAAATTGTTAAGCAACCCAACATGTTAGCCAAACTAGCCACATGTGATTCAATACTACCTTTTCTGTCTTGGAAAGAACCATAATGGGAGTGTTTAGCTGAAGATACATTTCCACAGCCTCATTTTTTTTGCCAAAATTAAATTTCGTAAACCTTTTTCCACATCTTTTGATGTAGCCATAGGGTTATGCATAAATCACAAAGCTTCATTCAGCAAGCTAAAGAATCCCAATATTAACATGCTTCTTTTATAAAATAGAAAGGAGTTATTTAACCAACTGCATACTTAAGCAATATGTACATTTGTAAGACTGCAAGGATGGTACTCAATGTTGCAGAATAACCAAACAATTTGCAACACAACACATCCCAGAAATCAAATTACTGCCCATAGTTTTCAATTGAATACAGTTTCATTGCCACAAGAAAGAAAACACTACATTAAATTGTGATTCTTTAGATCATTTCAAAATACCAATCAAAGTTCTATTAATCCCAGGGTTCTCGGACTACAAAATCAATCTTAAGAAACCAATACGAAACAACAGTTCCTCATACTTTGAGGTAAACCCACCTGGGCATATCATAAGGGACTGATAACACGGATGCCACCAAAGCAAGTACAGCACCATGTCTAGAAGCTACCGACCGTATGGAACTTGAACTCCTACATTCATAAATTACCATTATCTAGATCAGAATAAAGCACATGCAAACAAATTTGGTATCAGAAGAATTTATAGCACGTAGAACTCAGAGATATGATATACAGCAGCACTTATAATGACGGCAAGCAATAGGTATTCAAGTGTGCACCATAAGCATGCATGACATGCAGATGCTAAGAGCAAGCCCATGAACTTGCAGATCCATAAAAGACACAAATATATAGACGATTTCTCTTTACTAAAAAGTAACTTAACATATAACATTTAACGACATCAGCAACAAAGAAAACACCTTTGCTTATTCTTCCTTAGAATACTATTTGCTTCCTTGTAAGCCCTCTCCCGGAAATCCTTAGCTAAATCTTCATCACCACCCTTCATTAGGCCTGCTAAAACTGCTGCAGCATGCTCCCTCACCTGAATAATATATAAATATTTCAGTTAAAGATGAATTCCTTCTCATTGCTGAGGACTATAGTTCAAGAAAACAAAAACCGCTAATTCCCATAACATTTGGAAATCATCAATAAACTATTCTCATAAATGTAAACTTTCAGGCTTTTGTGCATCTTCCATTTAAATTCAAGGGTTTACATTTTCCAGTCATGAATTTGTTTCAATAAATTTGACATTGCCACCAAATAGTGTCATGCACATTCTTAATAAGTACAAGAATTATTGTACCCATTATTCTAGACTACCATCTAACACAAGCTTCAGCCTAAAACTTGCCTCAACTTGATTGTCTGTAAGTAGTTTCTCCACAGTTTTCCAGATTTTTTGCTTCTCCAAGTTCGAAAGAATGAAAGTGTGCCTGTTATAAACAAATATATTAAGCATGCACATCATAAGAAATATTTTCTCAGCCTACATGCTGCTATTGACTTAATAATACAAACATAGTAAAAATATGACTATACTGTGAAATGAAAAGAAGAAAACATAAAAGGGAGAAATGGAGGAAACAAAAGCATGATAGAATCAAGAGAGAGATTCTTTATCAATGACAATTATGAAGTACAGATCCACATGTGAGTAATTATCAACACTCTGCAAGTAAACTAAAGTAGATGTATCGCAGAAGAGTTATGAGTCATGCATTGCAGTCAAAATCACAATCCAAAAGATTCCAATGCATAAGAGAACCACCTAGAGTAGTAGTTTACCTATACATAAATGTCCGCAGATATGTAAGAGTAGCAGATCTTGTCCTCCAGTTGGAATCATCTGCAGAAGATAGTATTACAGAAACAGCTTTCTGGAGATGAGGTTCCCAGAAAATCCTCCATTTAAGCAATTCAAAAGCTGCCTTGGCCAGTGTTGATAAATCTTTATTTGATGTTTCCTTCAAAAGGGAAATAACATTTTTTAGGTAGAAAGATGATGTCCAGCATGTTCAGGATTACAGAAATTGTTAGTTGAGTACTTGTACATCAATTTGCACCAACTCATGTACTTTTTCTAAGACATATACAACCAGAAGAACTCAACTGCTCCCCAACAAAAATGTTCCCAGGCAAGAAAAAATGGCAAAACAGGCCTTTTAACACTCATACAAAATTGGTTTACTACAGATTAGGTAGGAATTGGCTCCTTTCATAATCTGTACCACCACTTGATCAAGGCTCCACTCAAACAAGGTTATTTACTCAAAGAGGTAAACTGCCACTTCAGGATTTAAAAGCAGAAGAAACCCTGGACAGACCATTTAAGCTAATTGACCAGAATCAAAATTGCACTTGACATACCTGCAAGGATATTACAGGATAGAGAAGTTCTGCAATGACATCCAGCAAACATGAAGATCTTCCAGACTTCAAAATTGATATGATAAAATGGAATAGCTGCACATATCAGGAAACTAAATTTGTTAGTAAAAGATTATAAAATCAGATGTTTCAATGAGAACCAATTACAAGTTAGTACCGTTTCCATCCATTTGACATCAGCTTGTGAATCACCATTCAAATACCCGTTCTGTGTGCTAGTTTCTGTTGAATTCTCCATACCATCCGAATGACTGCTATTTTGAATGTTCAGAACCGCTTCAGATGATCTTTCTGCTAGAAAATGAACCCATCTTTGCTCTTTAAGATGATTATCAATATCACTGTTATTCCCTTCAAGTGAATGATCATGAGAAAATGACAAATGGAGCCGAATGTTGGAACACAACACAGAGAGGGTAACACCTATAGCTTCTCTTACCTGGACACATTCATATTGCCATAAAACATAAGCAATTTTGTAAAGGTTTAAGTTTTAGCCTAATAGTTTATATTATTCAAGTAGTGTTCTGTATTTTCTTTGCAGGAATGTGCTAAACATGATTCATTCAACCTCTAATTTAGTTTCATTCAAGTCCAATTATCTGTCTTCTATAGTCAACTTTCTACTCTAGGCCGCATCACCTTGCACCCTTATAAAAGTAGGACGTGAAAACACACCCGAACACAAAAGACAAAAATGACCAGGAAACTGGAAAAGGCTATGATTAAGCGCATACTTGAGCTGATGAATGGCACATATTATGCAGCAACTCATCCAGAAGTCTAACATGTAACTGTATTTCCGGCACTGGCATTTTTTGCGGGGATATTTCTATGAGTGCAGCTGAAAGGAAAGCATAGCGCTTCGCGACCACTGTCGTAGTTACAGTTGGAGGTAAAGGTGTCACCAAACAGTCCAAAATTTGTTGCCTCAGAAGAGGAACTTTCATTCCATGCCTCCCTTTTCCTGTAACAGCATAGCGTATACAAGCTGCCCACTCAGGTATGGATTCCACTGATGGAGCAAGAATGATATTCTGCAACAGAATCATCATCCAGCTGTCCCATTCCTCTAAAAGACCGTTGACATCAGCATGCAACACTCCAGCCAATGCTTCAGCCGCAACACATTGCTTGGCCCGCTCCTTGGCATTTGTAAATTCTTCCAGTGTACTTTTCAGCGCCAGTATCACAGACACGCCACATTCTTGTACTAGTCTTTTAAAAATCCGGGCAAAGTTCGAGTAAAAAGTATCACTTCCTAATAACGAGATCCAACTAGGAGTACGTGGCCATGAAGATGAAAAATCAAAATAGAAACGGGTGATTGATTTGTCTGCTAGGCTCTGAAAGGAAGAATTTCCCTGATTTCCTCTGGAAGATGAGCTCTCAGAATCAGTGATTATATGAACATGTGAAAGACTACTAAGAGTCTCATCAAAAAATCCCTCCTCCTTAAAAATTTCACTCAGTGCTCCTTCCAGGGACGATTTGGCATTTCCTTGTGAATTCTCAGATAATACTGGCAGATCCTCTCCTGACATTTTATAAGGTGATTCTTTCAGCAGTGTGTTTAGAGCTGAGATTGCAAGTATTCTGGTTTGAGGAAGTTGACTCTTTAAATTTTTTAGAAAGTGACCTGCAATGGCACCAACATCACAACACTCAGAAGTTGAGTTGAAAAGTGTCATTTAATTCACTGACAAGAACAACAAAATTAATTAATAGAAAATAAGAATACTGACCAGCAGTTTCACTCAGGATCTTTGAAGAGAAGTTTGAATCATTTCTAGATGCCATAGCTAACAAGAGCAGAACTCTATTAGCCATCAGATTGTACCTAATAAGGAATGTAAACGATAATAATAAGAAAGGGAAAATACCATAGACGTGACAAAATCAATAAAATCCAGTGTCCACTGTCCACTATGTCTATGGAGAGGCCAAACAGTAAAATATTACCTCCAATGCAAGCGGGTAGAATCAAAACTCAAAGAACCAATCTGAGAAACCAAATCTGCAAAATTTGATCCGTCTTTATGATTGTCCATCGACCTCAGAATGCTTTTAGACACTCCCCCAAAGTGAATGTTGTACTTGACAAAAACCTGTAAGCACACAGAAAACTTTCAATAACGGGAAATTGGGATATATGGTTCTAGTTTATACGGTGGGAAATTTTACCTCATTGATTGCTTTTTGTGATTTCAGTGTTTCATGATGGGAACTACATGTAGAAAAGAAGAAACATAAGACCAAGTGTATACAATGATTTTCAGCAAATAATGAGAATTACACTACTTATATTTCATTTTGGTCACCTTGAAAGAATCCCAAGAAGAAATGAAGAGAATGCTTTTTGATCCTGGAACAAGAGAACAAAACGATAAATTAGCAAATCACTTTGTAGATTTGATTACAGACCTTAAGAGTTAAAAAACCTACTGTTGTCAAATGCTTGAGAACTGTCTGTGTAGAAAGGACTGCACAAGAACCTAAGACTTCACATTCTGGTGTGTTTGGATTCTTTAAATTCTCAGTAAGAGACAGCACACATTTCGATATTAAAGATGGCCACCTCTTGAGCATCTTCAATAGAGATTTTCCAGCAAGTCTAGAAACCAAACCAACATTTCACACATGTATCAGACATTATAAACACTTTTATGTTGATGCAGGATAATCGGAATCAGATCATTGAACACTATAGTGAATACTTAAAAAGAAAAGAAAAGAAAAGAAAGAAATAAAATAAATATTGGAGCCCATAAAGTCCCCCGAACAACTCTCTCTCCCTACAAAGGATGGCAAGGGTAGAATAGACGATTTCATTATAAAAGTAATTAAATTCATAAGGCCAGATAATTGGCTGAAACCATCTTAGAAAAATGTCTTTTATGAACTTCTAAAAGAAAATTTGTACCCCACAGTTTTGAGAAAATACTGTGATAGACTCACAATACTAAATTCAAGATGAGTTCCTTAATTTTCAGTGTAAGTACATCCCTACACCTCCAATCTACCTAGATAGTATTCTTTTATAATAATTACTTGCATGTTATGATTTAAAGGTAACTGCTAAATATTTGATTATATAACTCACAAACAGCAGGTCAGGGTACTCACACACGAACAGTTTCATAGCTATGCAACGAGAGGTTTAGAAGATCATCCATCAAAAGAATCACATGGTCTGGTGGAGAGAAATCCCCACTCATTCGGAACAGATGATAAGATGACTGTGATGATCTCCAAGTACCATGCATGTATGCCTTGTCAATAAGTGCCCATCTAGGTCTGCAACCAAGAATTGATTGAGAGTTTAACTGCCAGATTAATTGATGCATAATTCTAGCAGTAATCAAAAGAAATATCGTAACATTCCTTACCTTCTCTTTCCTTTAGAATGAGAAGAAACAATAAAATTTATTGGAGGTTCTATAATGGCAGCAGATTCCAACTTCCAAGCCTGTCTGTGATTTGACCATTCATCAAATTCCAAACTTCCTGTATTACGAACATGAAAGTAATGTCAGGCAGGACCCACATAAATTGGATAGAGAAAAACCAAAAATAATAATAATAATAATAATAATAAATAAGCTACTAAACCAAAAAACAAATAATGGAATTTATTTCATCTCAACACATATGCATTACCGTAGTTTCCTAAAGCATCCATAATACGAATAATGAGTATCAATAGGATGCTGTCATCTGATTTTTCCTCTAATAAGTATCTGCCCATATTGCAAACATAAAATGTCCAGTAAGTATACGACCTAAATAGAAAGAATAACATCCAGATGAACAACAAGAGTTAAACATTACTTGCACGCTGCATGGATAATATCAGCAGCTTTTTCCCGCAATTCAATGCTGCCAACACTTGACCCTGTTGCTCCAGCTATTAGAAAAGGAGGACCAGGATCCTCTAGCATCTCATTTCGAGAGGATGGACTAAAATTGGGCAAGCAAGACAAAACACCTTGCAGAGAAGACTCAATACGCAAAAGAGTCACTTTCAAGTGTTCTTTCTCATTCCCTGCACCACAAATTTTATGTAATGTCAGATATTTTAGATTCATAAACATGAACATGGCACATTTTTATTAACAGGGAATTGAGTTTTGTAGAAAGGAGAACATTTTCTCACACGTTTTCAAGCAAAGAACAAATTGAAACAATAATGGTTGACGTAGGTGTAGATAAACTTTCGACTAAATTTTTTTTTTTTTCCCCTTATTTACCACTATTTTTATAACCAAATAAAAGTCGAAGCTCTTCAAACTAATACACATCGAAACAACCATCTATCAAGCTTAAGAAAACTCGTGACAGGATGAATATGTATATTACCTGGATCAGAATGAAGTTTAGTTTGGAATATTCTTAATAGATCATCTAGAGCAGACTGAAAATGAAGGTTCAAAAGTTCGTTAGCAAACTGAACTTCATTATCACTGGGAATGTGCCACTTGGGACCGATTAATTGTTCATCATCATTATAATCTTTTGTGCTGACCCATTCCTCTAATGCAGGAGCAGCAGGGTGTCGCAAAACGCACCTAGAAAAACCAGAATGTACATTTTTTTATTTCCAACAATTGAGGGAAAAAACAAAACAAATTTAATGAGTAACCACTTATGGTGATAAAAGATTATACTTGTACTGGTCAACAGGATAATAAAGAATCAAGCTTCCAAGAAGGGATCGAAGAAGATGATCACCGGCTACATTAACCTGTCATATGATTACACCCAGAAACAATTTCAACAATTTAACATTAAGAAATTCATGTAAACACAATGCACATTATAAAGTGAGTACTCGATCATGCATGGACCAATAATCAAACGAAAGCAGAATCAAGACCTTCCAAGATGGTGAGTCAAAGGCAGACACAATTGCTTCTTTGAGTTGATCCTTGTAACGCAGGAGGGCTGGACCTCCATAACTGATAGTAACTGATAATATTTTCAATTGATAATCAATTGCTGTCTCAAGAGCTGGAGAAATAGTTGGTTTTGCCTGAAAAGGGGTGAAAAAGAACACTCAACTTCAAACTTTCACTACAAGAATCTAGGTAACTCATAAATAATAAAAATTAACCAGTCAAAAGTGAAAGACCTTAGTTGAAACTGAGGCATCAGTAGCTCCTCTTCCTCCAAATCCAGTAACAGGTGTTCCTTTCAAAGAGGATATAGCAGACAATAAAACTGGTTCAACAAGGTGAGTAACTGCCTCCTCTGGGTTTGAATGAACACAAGCACAACAAAGCAATCCAACCTCAGCAATTGCCCCAGGAAGAATATTTGTTCTTACAAACTTGGAAATTTTCTTCAAAGCCTGCGAGTGATACAAGCAGAAGTTTACAACATCATTCCCAGAAGATGAACGATAAAAAAACTGAACTAAGCATTTTATTTCCAGATCTCACACCTGATTATATAGTGATTTTGAAAGTCTCCCGAGCAAGATTTCAAGCATGCAATAGTAGTACGGACCATCCTCAACCAGAAAAGTTCCTGAACTTGATGATGAATTTAGGCCTTCGTTCCTGTAGCACCAGTAATCAATCATCTCTAGGGAAAAAAGACAATTGTAACTGTTCTTACTAAAAAACATGAGGACAGCCAAACTACAACTCACAGGACACTGCTGGGCTCCAAATGTTGAAGTAACGAGAATAAGCGACAAAAGAATTCATCTAGCCATTCAGAAAAGCGGATCATTGGCATAAATGATAACTCATCGCTACTGTCATCCAGAGTAGCAATCTGCAACTTTAATTGGATTAGCAAATGCAGGGACTGACAAATCATGCATATCAATTATACTGGGATGGATGTTGGGAGCATCAAGCTTACATTGGAAAATATGGAACCAATTAATTGCATAGTTGCCAAGGTTTTAGGAGGATCATTTGCATCCATACCAGCTAATGCATTTGATAATGATATCATCAAAAGTTCAATGAATGCATAATCCCCACCACCAAGATCAACTGGTTTTACTGAAGTATTCGATAGGGAAGTGAGGAACAGTGAACGCCCGGCAAATGCTACTGACATCACAGCAGTTTTCAACTGGTGGGTGGCAGTCATCTGACTAGACACAAAAGTTGGTAAAAGAGCAGTTAATGCGATGAAAGAATCCCCTTTTAAAAGGAATGAAGATTTCCAACTCTCCAATGAACTGGAAAAGCCTTCCAAGCAGACTACTCATCTTACACAAGGGGAAAAAAAAGCATGAGAATAATATGAAATTTCAATAATTTGTTAATGCAACAATACTAACCGTCTCCAAGGCTATATGAAATCGCGATGCTAGGAAGGGAAGAACTGAAGAGGGATCCACATAAGATAATATAGAAGTTGCAGCAGCAACTGTCTCAGAAAGATGTTCATTTTTACTATATTGACCACGATCAATCAACTTCAGCACCACATTAACAAAAGAAGTCCTCTCAGATTCTCCTAAATATAACTCGGCCTGTCTACTATTATCTGGGTTCCTGCAATGGTAAAATTTAGTACCATGAGCATGAAATATGCTCTAATCAAATGCAGAACAAATATGATCAAGTTGGTGAACTCATACTTCTGCTCATGCTGTAACCGTTTCTGGAATGTCATAACCAAATAGAGCAAAAACCTTTCCAATGAATAAGTCCAGCGACCCCCATTAGAGGGATGGTAATATCTACAACAATAAACATCAAAACATAACTAACAATTACAAACAATGAACAACTTATTGCAATCTAACAACAAAATTATAGCATTTAAATGTCAGTAAACAAACTGTTCTAAGAGGTTGACCAATTTCTCAAAGTGCACTTGCACCAAGCTACCCGGCTTTAGTAGATACACCTGCAATTTCAATTAATAAGTATAACATAACTGCATCTTAGGAACTGAGCTGTTTATTTTGGTACTGGAAAATCATGAGAGATTCATCTATCATCTTACAACTGATTTTGCAATGGCCTTTGCGGGGGTGAGTGTCTTATTGGAGAACAAGAACCTTGTATTTCTGGGAACATCCACAGAAAAAGGATATGACCCAATTCCATTTGCCACAGGAACCTAGGATTTCCATATAAAATTATGAACTTGACAAAGAGGAAAATCCAAATGGCAATAAAACAGATAAATCACCAGCCCCCACAGAGAAAAGAGCCCAAGTCATGTTACAAAACAAAAGGCATCAAAAAAGGCATAATATATATATAGTAACATGTTCAGCAATTTCTTATTGTAATAATCATACACTCACCTCAAACATGTTCAAATATCTTGTGAAAAGTGCAGGTATGAAAAATTCCCAATCAATAAAGTTGTAGTTCTTTATAACACGAGCTATAACAGCCGTCCATTGACTGTTCCAGAATTGGCAATTTGGAATAGTGTCCCACAAGCCTATACACTCTTTAATCCAATCACTGCCAGGCCAACAAAAGAAAATATCTATTAAGTCAAGTGGGAAAAGATATACCAATAGTACCAAAAAAATATGTGTTCCTTACTCTGTAAAGAAGTCTTGGTTAGCCAAGTTTGTAGGCAGAAACAGCCTCACAAACCCAGAACCTTCGAAGGATGAATTATGCCAAGGATTTTCCAAAAGAGATCTGCAAATTGGTTAAAAATATTTAGAAAAAACAAATATGGGAAAGGTCAAAAATTTCAGCAATAGCTCAATAATTCAATCAAATCAAGGTATATGAGTGTCCTCATCCTATCATTCCTAGGAAATATAAGCAGCAGTGAGGAGAAGCAGGTTGAAAAAATTAAATATCTGGGAATAGCATGTTGACTTTCTTTAATACTTCTCAGTTGAACTATCATTTGGTAGGATGCCAGGCTATTAATGTTAAGTATCAGGCTTAAAATTATTAATCAACACAACAACTTTAATTATCTTTTAAATTTGAAATGAAAAATCAATGATTTTGATCTTCTGATACTTGTATTTAAATAAAGATTATCGATTTTTTTTAAACTAGCAGGAAAAGTTCATGTGTTAATACAAAAAGAAATCACATTAAATGCTGTGAATTTCTTGCACGTAAACGGTGACAAGTCCAGCCAAAAGGAAATGAGAAACAATACCTAAACTCAGACCATATCTCAAAAGCAGAACCCGGCGGAAAGAACCTACGGCAGGAGCGAACGAGGGAAGTGACAGTTTCAAAATGTCGTTGTCTCAATCTCCACCCCTCTGGACCTGTATTCCTGTAAAGATGTAATTCAAGATCATTAGCATAAAAAGTTATCAAGACAACAATAACAAGAACCAGAATGTTGAGCGTGCAAGAGCTTAGCTGGAGAAAAGACAATGAAAAGTTATCAACGATAAACAGAACCAGAATGTTTTGCATGCAAGAGCTTAAATGGAGAAAAGGTATACCGAGAAGACAGACTTTTCAAGATAAATGAGACACACAAAAAAATAAATAATAATAATAATAATTTATTACAACATCAAAAGAATCTAATCAAACACCACATATCATAAAAATTTAAGGTCCGCCATGAATTTGTTGTTTAACACTAGATACCCCATGAATTTGTTGTTTAACACTAGATACCAGAATCAAAGGAAACAGTTTAAAAAGAGCATTAACACTTTATTTATTATGAAATAAAGTCTTTGTTTCCTATCCAAAAAAAAAAAAAGCATTAATATTATACCGCGTATGCAGTCTTTCAATTGTTTATGTATGTACAACAAATACATCTGGAAAACCCTTTAAGACAAACTTACCTAGTGAAATGCGTATAGATAAGAGTATCATACAAAGGCCGCCACGGAACTTTCAAGGACAACTTCTTTCGATACTTATTAAGCAATCTGATTAAGATATTTCCCCATCTAACCTGATCCACAGATCAGAACATGACATAGAAAAAGTTTAAGAAAAGAAAAAGAAAAGGACTAATGAAATCAAACACAAATGAGAAAAAATTTCTTCCTGGGATATGATGTAACACCTGGGCGTAAAGTTTGTTCTGAGATGTATTGAACAATTCCAGCCCAAGTTCCACAAGTGCACCAACATCTTGCAAGGACAGTTCACTTTTTGCCTTTATGAAACTGTACAGCAATACATAATAAATCATCAGCAACACCCAAGCAGCAGGAACACAACCATGATCAACAATCATCCACTTTACAAAAAATAAATCCTAAAATTTAGTCAGAATTTCCGATGAAAGTCAACTGCAAGTATAACGAGGAGCAGGCACAATTATGAACTGAACAGAAACAAATTTATTCAAATTATTCCAAGAACTAAGACTTCATCACTGCAAACATAACATGCCCACATTTGAGTATGTCAATCACATGGGACCCTTTCAAAAGATACAGCTGCACAAGTTTTTTCATTATGCCTCTAGACACTAAAATTCATGCCAGAGTAAGTAAAGCCCTTATATTCTCCAGCACTTATGTATCAATAAGTGCACACATATACATTCTTAGACATATAGAGGTGTAATTTATTATTATTATTATTTTTGTAGGAGTAATTTATTATTTACACACCCCCAAAGCCAACAATTAAGAATAATAATATGCATTTAAACTCAATGGTACTTTAACAACAATTTTCATTAAAACAAGCCGACATGGCGAACCAAACAGCAAAGAATTATATGTTCAAAGACAAATCAACCTAGTAAAAGACAATAATCCATCATCTCTACAACAAGCAAGCAACCATTTTTTGGCTCCACTCTCAATCAACATTCTAATACACATATGAAAACAACACTACTTCAAGAAACATAACAATTCTCATCAAAACAAGCTAACCTACCGAACCAAGTAGCAAAAATGTACATTCAAAGACAATAATCAACTTAGCAAAAGATGATAACCCCATCATCTCTACAACAAGCAAGCATTTTTACACTCCACTCTTAATCAATCACCCAATCACACTCTCTCTAATACAAAAACACCAACTCTAACCACATTTTCTATCCCACCGCCACAATGCATCCACCTCCTACAACCGTATTTGAGCGCATTTTTCTCCTAAACTTAACTCTAATTCAATCATCGGCCATATTGAAAATTCAATATATAAACAGTCAGTCTCCATCTCTCTAAACTGATATACACAGTCTCTCACAGAATGCACTTATTTGAATTCGATTTCTGCTGTTTCAAGCAACAAAAACAGAGCTTTTTCGACTAATCAATCACTAGAACAACAATTATCTGATAGAAAAACCAAAACCAGAGACGAACTCGACCGATCAAGCAATGTTGCCACGTGGCAACATCGGGTGCAGCAAAAAAAAAACTGAAAATGAAAAATTCGAGACTCGAATTCAATCACTAGAACAACGATTATCTGATAGTGAAACCAAAACCAGAGACGAATTCGACCAATCAAGTAATGGTTGCCACGTGGCAACACCAGGTGCAGCATCAAAAACACATGAAAATGAAAAATTCGCGTACCGTATTCATCTGTCATCTGTTTCACTAAAAAGTCGACAGTGTCAAAATTTTTTAAAAAATGAAAAAAAAGGAGATTGAGAGATAAGAAATCGAGTATGGAAAGGAAGCGAGAAAGAGAAAGGGAGAGAGAGAGAGGAGCTGACAGGTCAAGGACGGAGATCCATTTGAGAGTGGAGTAGACGGATTCAGGATCGTCATGGCGGAAGGCGAGCTTGACGGAGGAGACGACGGAGGCGAAGGAGTCCTTCTCTCGCTTGGTGTCCTCCACTACCGGCGGCGGCAGCCATGCATTGTAGAGATGCATTTAGTGAGCTAGGGAGTCTTAGAACTTTAGAGAAAACGGAGAAATGAAAGTGAGTCGTCGTCCTCGTCGTCCAGTATTTATAGAGATGTGTTGTTGTTTCTTTTTTGACAAGAAATTGGCTGAATTTTTTTTGTTTTTTGGTTTTTTGGTTTTTATATATATCAGGTTTTTCGATTTTCGTCATGAATTATTATTTTGTTTCCAATAGTTCGTATAAAAATTTATCGGCAGATGTCGAATTTAAATAATATTTAGCTTGACGTAGGAAGATTTTTTTTATGTAATACTTTTTTTCAGGGATCAGATAAGATTTATTTAGATACATCCATATAAATAAGTTTTACACAAGGACGTACACATGATTATAAATCAAAGTGAGGTAAAAGAAATTTTTTAAATGAATTTTAAAGCATACAAACATTTCATAGATTGAATTAGAAAAGATATATAAGTTTTATTCTTCAAAATTTATATTATAAAATAAATATGTTTAAAAATAAAAAGAGTTGAATGATTAAAGAAATATGTAATACAAGCAATCAAATAGATTTTAAAAATATTTTAATGATTATATTTATCAATTATAAATTATAAAATAATAACATTATAGAATCAATAATTTTCTTTAAATAAAGATAATCTACATTTTGATAATTATAATTACTACAACATTTCAAATTATAACATATTAGGAAAAACTCTAAAAGATATTAAATTATAATAATATATTATGTGGTTAATATTACGACAAAAAAAAGTAAAATGTGAACAACTTAATTAAATTTCACATGAAACAAATTTATCATATATGCAATATTTGAATAAAAATATAAATATAAATAAATAAAAA
Source organism: Dimocarpus longan (assembly GCA_022984855.1). Classification (NCBI taxonomy): domain Eukaryota; kingdom Viridiplantae; phylum Streptophyta; class Magnoliopsida; order Sapindales; family Sapindaceae; genus Dimocarpus; species Dimocarpus longan. The sequence continues at coordinate 24,889,571 of CM041014.1, forward strand.
ATACATGCAATAGGTTTGGAATAAGTATGTATTTATTTTGGTATTAAAAGAATTAGTAAATGAAAACAAAAATATAGTAATAAATTTTAAGATAAGTATAGTTATATGATTATAAAAAATAAAATAAAAATTCTAGGTGGGGCAAGGGAGGCTTAGCTGCCCTAGCCACCATGGCATCACCCAACAATGTCCCTGGTTTTACAAACATAGGAGAAAGAAGGCTATTTTAGTCAATTTAGTGAGACTTAGCGGAATTTTGTTTTTCTTTTTCAAAAAAAAAAAAATAACATCGAATAAATAAGTAATATACTAAGATTTGAAATATTAAATATTAAATGTACGATTTGATTATCTATTACTATGAACAAGATTTTCAGAATAAATGGACAAGGTTATTTAAATAAGTTGTAATGCACATGATAGGGTTTGATATTAAATATTATATAGAGTATGAAAATATTTCTCATGACAATGGAGATATTTATGACATAAAACATAAAATGAAAACTCATGAGCTCATAAATGCATACGGTAAGATTCGAACTTTTATTACATTTGTTAAATTTGAGAAGAAAATTTATAATATATATCGATAACTATGCATTATAAGATTCATGAACTACACATGTATATGATATGATAGGGAGTTGATGATGAATATGAAAGTGGTTTCGACAAGTGTGTTACCTCTTTTAATAGTCATCGTTATTTTTAAAAGCTATTTATTCTTTTTTTTTTCTTTTTGATAATAATGTAGTCTGTTTTGAACAATAAAAAGTATCAAAAATTATATTTGTAAAACCAATGTTTTGTTGATTTAATCCGATTTTTTTAACACATTTTATGATGATTAGAAGTTAAAAGTTGAAGTTTCATTTTTATTCTAAAACACGATGTGAAAATAGTTTTATCTGAATTTAATCATTTTTTTCCGTCATTAAAAAAAAATTAAAAATAATAATAACAGAAAAACAACTACTCAAGTTGTGACAAACATGTAAATAAATGAAAAAGAAAAAGAAAAAGAAAGGTGAGGTTTTCACTAAGAAAAAAGCAAACTTTGCTTTTATATGAATCCAAAAGATATAACTTTAATAAACTTTGCAAAATCAAAAATTTAAAGTTGGACCACGTTGTTGTAATCGCTGTTATTATGGACAACTTAATATTTTATTAATAAAAATTATAACACAAACCTTTATACTACATCATTCAACTACATATATATATAAACATTGTATTACATACGTTTTTGTTAAATTTGGATATTGAAAAATAAATAATCTAACTCCTCATGAGTATTATACACATATTATCATTTTTGTTAAAATCGAATTTTTTTATATTTGTGACTAAATTTGGTAATGAAGATGACTTCAACAAGAGGAGAAAAAAAAAAAAAAAACTATAAAATCGTAATACATCATCTGTTATATACATTAACGGCTGAGATTGAATGTTCTACACCGAATCGAATCCGAAAATAGAGTAGAATGCTCTCCCTAGGAAAAGTAGAGATGATGGAAGGTGAGGAACTTGCTGAAAAAGTTATGAATGAGTAGGAAAGTGAGGGTGTGTCAGACGTGGCATGCAAGATGGCCATTGAAGCTTTATGATTTTAAAAAGATATTTGGAATCTGACGTCAGCGCTTACACCAGATACCCCTGATATCCCAACTCCATCGTTAAATTTTGGTCAGCGGCTCCGGACAGTGACTCCCCCAAGCCGCCGTTGGGCCATTAAGTGTTTGACTTTTGTTTGGGCCGTTCATTCGTTTTCCAGTTCGAAATAAGATATTCTCTCGAAAGTACTTATTTGATCTATTCAAATTGTAAATTATATCATATGATATAAATAACTAATTATGTTATAAACTCATATTAAATTATATGATATCAATAGCTTACGCATTTATTATTGACTTGAATGATTAACATACTTTTCATTCACGTTCGTGATAAGAATTCAAGTCTGGAATAGATTCTTGAAGAGTGATTTCAAAAGTCTTAATAAGTCTTCTCTCATAAGTGTCGTTAAATTTATTATCATCTTATAATTATATATACTTCGAAGAGTGAATGCTTTTCGGATATACTTATTTGGTCAATTCAAATTGTATATATGATATAAATATCTAATTATATTATAAACTCATATTACATTATCCAATATTAATAGTTTACACATTTATTATTAACTCAAGTGATTCACGTACTTTTCATTCACGTTCGTGATAAGAATTCAAATCTGGAATAGATTCTTGAAGAGTGATTTCAAAAAATTTTAATTTTAAAAATTTTTAATAAACCTTCTCTCATAAGTGTCATTAAATTTATTATTATCTTATAATTATATATTTTTTGAAGAGTGAATGCTTAGGTTGGTGGGCGACGTATTTGAACCATTGGGCTTATGCTGAAGCGAATATAATTCAAGGTCTGAGAATTGAGATGTTTTAGTATGTAAAGTGTTTTATATTTGATCTGCTCAAATCATATTATGTAACATCGATAACTAATTAATTATACAAGAGATTTGTCTCTCCTGAGTCCTGACTATGCATGAGTGATCGGAACATAAATGGGAAACGGGAAGCTTTTCATTTGAAAGAATGGTTTTAGTGGTGAAATTAATAAAGTTCAAGAATCAATATCAAGTGTTTCTTTCATTTTGGACCATTGATAATGGCTCTCATGGTAAGATTCTGTTTTGTACAACTGTTTTAAATCCAATATCATAAACTTTCAATACAGAATTTTTGATAGATCTATCTAGTTCTATCGACGGTCTATTATCAATAATAAAACATATTATTCAAATATGTTTTTCAAAACACATAAAATAATTAGCAGCCGATTTTAGAAATTATGCTACAAACGACTTTTTATCTTGGATTTTGGTAGCAGCATCAAACTTAACATGCCCTTTAAAGTTTCACGATTTGGCATACAATCTAGCCACTTTAATTTAGTTATCATTTTTTTATCATCATTTTTTTATCGTACATAATAAAATTATAATTTCACACTGAGTTTGATTATAAATTTATCGAAACTTATTAAGATCGAATACTATATAAATATTTCAAAAATCTATTTCTACACCCATAATTTAGCATAACTTATTAAGATCAAATATTACATGCATAATCTAAGTATCTATTCACATATTTAGAAGATATGCACTCTTGTCACGTTTAAAATAGAATTTTTTACACATGCTCGTGTAATGTATATAACCAGACTCTGACTCTCACAACAAACATTAGTTTGGTAGATGGGAAACTGCACATAACTCGAGCAAGTGACACACCCAATAATCAATATATATATATATATATATATATATATATTGTAGGAATAAGAAATCACTTTCAACTGTTACAAAAGCAACAAGTACTGGTAAAGGATAAGTGACAAGTAGTGTAATACACCCATATGCAATCACTGCATAGTGAAGTGCGATGCAAAATTTTGATACTGATTTTGATTGAGAATCAAATCTCTAAAGTTATAAATGCAATACAATTAATAACAACAAATAGAAATATTCCGTATATCCCACTTTGTTAATTATAGAATATTAGAATTTGCAATTTATTTCTTTCTTAGGGAAATTTTTATATTCACTCTTTTTTGTTGGGTGTGTGGATGGAATTTTATTTGTGCTCATTAAATATTCTCATAGTTGGTAACATCTGTTTTTCAACTAGCATTTCCCTCATTTTCAACTAGCATTTCCCTCATTATTCGATGTTATCATTGTTGATTCTTCTTTTTAATTTTATTTTTTCACTTTTTTTATTTATGGATACAATATGTTTCCATCATACAAAGGTCACATTTTAGTCATTGAATGTACTCCAAAGAATAAGATTCTCTTATGTACTTATATTTTTTCAAATCTAAATAGATTATATTAGTCAATGACTGGTATTTGATTCTTCATTTCGTTTTTCGTTTTTCCACTTTCGGTATTTCCAATGCTGTATGTTAACTTTAGCTATTATAGATTGGTAAAAATATTTGCATAGAAGAGAATCACAATCCATACTTACCAATTTTTTTTTTCCCGATTGTGATCATATCGTAAAAATAAAATAATTAGAGAGACAAAAGCCCATAATAATGAAATTGCTGATTTCAAATTATATCTCCCTTTCACATCTCCAAAATTTGTTTTAATTAAAAACATAATAATTTTGAGAACAAATATATAACAACATTCTATGAAATATTTAGAATTTTCGTGGGAATGTCCTCATCGCCTACAAAATTTCATTCTAAAAACTAACAGGTAGATGAATGATTCCATTTCTTTACCCAATGAGTAAGGTGGTTAAACACATAGATGAATATTAAAACCCGAACATCCGTGTACACATGCCTTCAAGGGGTTTAGGCAAACAGTCAACAGAATTGGGTCATCATACATATTGGGCCTGTTCAACTATTCGGCCAGCCCAATTGACGCAAACAGTACCCAAGCATAATGTAGACGTTGAAATTAAACACAAAATAAAAATAAACGTGAATATCTGACCGTTGAAGTAGAAATTAAAAAAAAAAAAAAAAGTAACCGTTAGAGGATTCAGCGTTTTAACAACAATTTAAATACCCAAGTATCCCTCTCTCTCAAACCACCAAAAGAAAGAACTCTCATCAATCTGCAATCACTCTTCAACACGCTCTCTCTATAACTTATATTCGATCTTGTTTTCGCGAAAAACATAACCCCATCTTCATTTTATTTATTGTTGTTGCATATATCTTGCTAAATTTGTTTAGTTGCTTGATTTTTCTATCTAGTCTTGTTCGTTTGTTTGTTTATTTGTTTGGTTATTAATGGCTGAAATGAAAGATACCCACATTGTGGAAATCGCGGTAGACGAAGAGCATCAACAGAAAACGTTGTGTTGTTTGAACACAATAAGTACAATGACAGCCATCCAACACCACCCATTGATGGAGATCTCTCAAAGTCCTGGTCACCTCTTGCTCCTCAAGCTATGGCAAAGAGAGGAGGATCGTTTCGGGCAAAGAATTGGGCGTAAAGAGTCCAGAATGGACTCTTTAAGAAGAGAGATCTTCCAGCTTTGTTGCTTCTTCTTGGTGTTTCATGGCATCTTTTCGACTCTATTGTTCACTTCGTCCGAGGAACAAAGCAATAGTGACAATAGTACTTGTAAGAAGTGGTGGGTACCATCTGTGTTGTCTTTGACAACTTCACTTGTGTTTGTGTTTCTGGTCCAGGTTAAGCTTTACAGGTACTGGAAAGTGTGGAGGCAGTTGCAGAGGGAGAGGAGCGATAACCGGGCTCTAACTAGGTGCATTCAGGAGCTGAGAATGAAAGGGGCTAGCTTCGACTTGTCAAAGGAGCCACAGAGTGGGAAGAGGATGAAAAGCTCTAGTGTTGAGATCAAGTGGAAGCCAATCACTTGGTGTTCTCAGTACTTGGTCACCATTGTTCTTGTTTGTTTGAGTGGTTTGCTGTTTCCTGTTAGCAAGTTCATGCTTTGTGGATTCTGATCAAGGTATCATATTATCATTCATTTGTTACAACAATTACAGGTCTGGTAGTTTGGTTTGATACTGATTTGGTTCTTTATTTTTGGATGTGTCATAGATCTTGGGTGTTTATAGGAGAATTATAGTTGGCACAATTTTGTGAAATCGATATACTTTGAGCCCTTCTAAGGGGATGAAGCATCTTGGTCCGATGGTTGCTACACATCTCCAGCGTTCTGCTTCGATTGCTGCTGATGAAGCCACGAAAGGGAGTCAGAAGGCAATGAGAAAGTTATGAATCTGCAAAATGATGTCGAAAGGCAACGAGAAAGACACAAAAGAGTTGCAACTTCGATTCATTGAGTGTTAAGATTATCGTGAGCCAGATTATGTGGAACATGTTTCCCAGCAAAGCATTGAGAAAATAATTGGAGGATTATCATCACAGTTCTGCTTCAGATGCAGAGTTACAATTATGTGAAGCAATTTTGAATAAGCAACACACCTCTTGTGTGCTCAAGTTGTGCTGTACATAAACTTTGTTCATTCAATGAAAGATCTACTCTCTTTTTTTTCACAACTATATAAGATTTGTGACCACAGGTCAAGTAGGAAAGTTTCAAAAAATAAAAAATAAACGATTCAAAGTAGGAAAATGTAAGAATAAAACTGCAGCTAGAAAGGTTGACAATTCAAATATCATTTCAACTATTTTGTTAACAAAGATTCCGAATCGTGGAAATTTTCTAATTTTTACAGCCCCAACAACTAGAGAGCAAATTCAAAATTCTTCTGATCAAAATTTTTCTAGCCTTTCCCATTTGTAAACTTCTCCAGCCTTCGCAGCTCCCTTTATGCGCTCTCAAAGCCAAATATTCGGAAAACACCTGAAATAGGAAACCAAATAAGGACAATCTGAAATATAAGGAATTTTATAACCAACTTAGGATCATCCATTTTGTGTACCTTCATCAGCCTGATATTTGTTCTTATCATCCCCAGCATACGCAAGTAAATTGTATTTGGGATTCCATTCCACACTATTCATGGCAGCCCGACAAGGGATTTGATGTACCGTTCGACCCGTTTGTACATTTGACTAATTCACACAGCAGAAATTTACACAATTACACAAAATAGATCTAGAGAAAAAAAAAAAAAAAAAAAAAACATTAAACTTCTTTACTGGATGCATAGTTAAAATGAATAATCATTGACCTTTTTTTACTTTACATATCAAGGAATTGTTTTACAAGGGAAGTACAATTTAAAGAAAGGAGGGTTTTGAGAGAATACATACTATATCTATAAATAAGTCTTCACTGGCAGAAGCAATATAATCCCCAGTGTAATTAAAGCTTATTGTCCTGACAGGCCATCTGAGAGTACACACCTCATAATAGATAAGCACACAACATATTGGCAGCATTACAACAAACATTACAAGCGCATTAAATAATGGGGACCACTGTGTCAAACTCACTCAAGTTTCGTAAATGTTCGCACACAAAGCCTCTCTGAGATATCCCAAAGGCTTACTAAGGAATCAGCACTTCCAACAGCAAAATATCTGTAGTAAGCCATAGAGGTAAATGCATGAGTTAGCAGGAAGACTTCTCTGTGATGACTCCCCACCCCCCTCTCCAAAAGGGGAAAAAGGAAAGGAAAAATAACCACACATAAATGTACTTTACTAAAAGGATGACAATAAGTGGTTCGATTTGATTTATAAAGGGATAGATTTTAGTAAGTTGATCCGTGATTGGCATGTGGGTAGCATACAAACAATTATGACTGGTTTGAAGCACACCTTCCCATTGGATCAATTGCAATGCAGTAGCAACCAGCTGTATGAGCCGAGACAGTGTCAAGTGGTCGAAGTGATGGGTATGCTAGAACTTCAACAGTACCTAAGCAGATTGATATACAGTCAACATAAATATATTAAATCATACAGCAGAAGGGAAATGCTTGATTTTAGTAATAAAATAAAAAGTTGTTCTCACCATTTCCAGTTGTCAAAAAGAACATTTCTCCAGTCATGTTCCATGCGATCTCATTAACCTAGAAAAGAAAGTGGAAACAAATAAGAACAAAGAGAGCTATTCAATAAGAGCAACAGACACATGTGAATAGATCAATATGAATAAGTAGAGCTACATCATTATTTCCATTGAAACCAAACTTCAACATTATAAGAATCATAATATTTGTTAACCCTGGGACAAGGTAACACCATGATAATATAAACTAGGATTCATTGAAACTTATTGATGGAGCACTAAAAAGGAAGAAAAATAAAAGTAAAATAGCATTAATTGAGTAGATAAGCCTTCCTCTGGTTTTTTATGAATTCAAAGGTGCATGTCTTCTTAAACATGGGTTTACAGGGCTTTACTTATTTAATCAAATTCCAAAGAATGTGTTTCCAATGTGTGCTTCAATTGGTTTAAAGGAATTGAAACAGCATAAACAGAGCAATATGTAAAACCGAAAATTATCACTAATAGTCTAAAGTCAAGGTAACCTCATAATTAAACTTCCGTCTATGAATTGGCTTAAATTTCCGAACATCCAATATTGTTAGTTCATCATCCTGCAATTAATCAAACCACATAAGGAGTTAGGTACATATTCTATCAGCAGCAAAAAGAACTACCGGCAGCCAAATGATTCAACAGGAACTAATGAATAATACTACTTGAAAATCTATGACTGTGAATTTAGAGATTTTAGACATGACAATCCCACATACAAGGAACCTATGCTAAGAGAGAGGGGAGTATAGGACACACCCTATTACCGACAGCTACGTGTGTACCATCAGGTTTGTAAGTGATGTTGATGTTCTCACCACTAAGTTCTGCCTGCTGTGAGCACTTTCCACCTACAAAACTCAAGGCAGACATAATTATGCATCTTTCTAGTTGCAAGAAAACAACATGAAACTATCCCTTGTTCCAGTTAATCAGTCTAAGTTTAAAATGCTATTCTCCATTCCAATGTCCAAAACATGCTTTTCTACTCCAAGAACACACAGCCATTAACAAAAACACTAAGCTCAAATTTCTAACATGACTAGACACTTAAACATCATCTACGAGACCTTATTTTATCTAATGAAAGATGCCAATACAACATATAAGCATTCACTTACTACGAACATCCCACAAGCGCACCGTCTTGTCACCCGAAGCAGTAGCAATCAAATCAGCATGCTTTGGGTCCCAACAAAGCTGATCCACACTATCCGCATGCCCCTTCAATTCAATATCCTTAACCTTTCCCTGCAACAACAAAACACCTCCAAAATCACCATCACCACCGCCAAACACACCCAACCCTCACCCCACAACAACAATCAAACTCTTACAAAAACCAAAACTCAACGCATCAAAAACGTCCAAATTCAAGCAGTTTCCAATAATCAACACACACAAAAGCAAAAACAAAAAAATCAAACCCCTACAAAAACAAAACCAAACACAACACAACACATTACAAACATATCCAAATTCAACATATACACACAACAACAATCAAAACTCTTCCAAACCCAAAACCAAACCAAACACACACATCACAAACAAGTCCAAATTCAAGCAGTTCCCACCAATCCACACCCATAAAAATCAAAACTTTACATGACCGTGTGGTTCAATGAGCCAAACCCGAGCCGTCTGATCAACCGAACCCGAAGCCAGCTTCGTCCCCGTGCAGTTCCAAGCAACAGAGTGGACCTTTCACCACATACCCACATCAGAAAACCAAACAAAAACAGCTAAAAAAAACCAAAACAGCACGTCAATTGGGAACCCAACTAGGGTTTTTTTTTTGTTCATGTATTAAAAAAGTTGATGAATTTGCAGCCAACCTTCTTCTTGTGGCCAGTGTACTCTCTGCTGTGGAGGCTCTTGAAGGGAATGGTCTCACCCATGTCTGCAATTCGTTGAATTTTGGCGGAGAATTGAGGGGGACAACAAGTGAAGAAGACAGTGAAGTGATTGATGGAGCGAGAGTCCGTGACTGGCCATGTGGTCGCTGGACGCAGTTTTATAAAGTGTACTCGGCTACGCTTGATCTAAACCTTTCTATTTATATTTTTTTTAAATTTCGGAAAATAAAATTATATTTACCTTAATAAATTCAAAATTATTTATACAATGTGTTTAGTATTTAAAGTTGATTCGGCGATTGAGGGAGAAGAATATGACAAGACTTTTAAAACTTAATAGAGTAACTATGAGATATATGAGTATGGTTTAAGTAGTTTTAAATTATTTTTAAAAGTAAAAGATTTTTCGATTTTTATTTTTTTATTGAGTTTTGAAATGTTATAAATATTGTAACGACACAAATTTAGGATACTATCTAATTGAAATAATGTTTTTTTTAGATATTAAAATGATTTATTTATATTAATTTTTTGACAGGTTTTGTCATGTACAAATAAATATATTGATTATTGACTTGTAATTTATTTCTTGTCTAAATTGTGATATATTTATTTAAAATAATGTATTTCAACTTAGAGTTCGTGATTTAAGAATTTTTTTAAAAAAATATTATAAAAACTGTAAAAATCATGTGAGATAGGCGAGTTTTGAAAATTTCACCAAACTAAAATAAGTATTTTTAATACATTCAATTCTCATTTTTAGTATTTGTAGTTATCATAAAATAAAATTCATAATAAAAGAATAAATTGAAAAATTAAAGTCCAATAGATTGCGTTTTGAGTGTTTTCTAAAAAATATAATGTCTGACTCATGAATAATAATGTATGATATTGTATGATTCGTGAACAAAATTCTAAAACTAAATAATAGAGTGTAAAAGGAAAAAAAAAAAAAGAAGATCAAAATTATTCTTCAAACTTTTATTTTTGGAAAAAAAATTATAAATATATTTTTTATAGACAATTCATATCAATTATATATATATATAATTAAGTTATTTATGAATCATAAAATGATTTTTTTTTATAAAAAAATTAAATTGGTAAAATTATGGTAGGAAATTATAAATGGATTTTCTTCCAGTTAAAGGGTTATTTTTTTTTTTTTTAAATCATTCCACATCTTAATTAAAACATTTTTAAATCTGAGTAATCATTTCAATTTCGAAGAAATATACTTGATTATTTTAAGATTAATTTTACTTCCTAAAAAATTAAAAATCATATAAAAGCACAACCCTTCTACATAAATGGGAACGGGTACATACATTTATTTTTAATGTTGATTACAAATATTAAATATATGATTAAAAAAATGGTAGACTTAATATTCTATTTGTTATGCCAATCCATATTTGTATGCCTGAGTTATGTATCAAGATCAATCAAAGTCACCTTCTATAATTATCAAATAAACTCTGAATTTTATATACGTTTTTGAACTTTCAAGGAAACCTTGAATTCTAAAATCAATATATGATTACAACCTATTTATTTTAATATTACAAGTTTCCTAAGTCTGTGCAAATTAATATCCCAATATTAAAAAATAAAAATATTTATTTTTCAAGTCTAATGGTATTTATGGAGACTAACCTCGTTATAACATCATGCCCAAACATGATTTATTAAATGTCATAAATTTATATATCCATTAAGAGTTTAAGTGCTTATCTCTCGATAATTTTTTAAAATATAAAGTGGTTATTTTTCGATGTTATGGACGTGATTTTTAGACTATCTATTTATTTTTTAATTTCTATAAATTTTAACAAACCTTTAAGCATAGTTGTCAAATTGCCTTGTAATTTTATAAAAAAATTATGATTTTGTTTTTGAAAATTTAAAATTAATTTGAAATTTATGGGAGAAGGACAATATGCAAACCTATAACTTTATCAACTAAGTGTAAGGATCAAAGAAGTAGACCATCCTCTTTTGAAGGAAAAATTTTGAATTTGAAAATTTTAATTCTATTAAGAAATTAAAACATTTGATATGCATATGCCAAACTTTGCACTAATCAATTAGATGTAAAATAATTGAAAACAATAATATTTTATCATCATACCTCTTATACCTCGGTTGCATCTCAATCAATCATGTAAAAATTGATTAATATAAATAATTAGTAAATATAATTGTTAATTACCACCAACCTAGAAGTTTAAACTGATAAAAAATAACCTAACTATAATATTTAAAACTTGAAATTATGATACATTAATACGTCATTTCATGTGCAACGTAAACACATAACAGATGGATAGCATATGTTAAATACTCCTTACTGTATAACATTATAACATGTGCAACAAAAAAATTTTTAGATATAAGAGAGAGAGGAGGTTTGAACCAGAGGCCGTTTGAATCAATAACCTCCAAACTTTGATATCATGTTAGTTATTACTAGACTAAAAAACTTAAACGGATAGAAAAAAACTCAATTATAGCATTTAAGATATAAAATTATGATACGTTAACAATAATAAATAATTATTAATCTAATTCATCAATTGACACATTGCAAGTAACTATGATAGTGAAATTCAAGAACTGAAATATCTAGCATTACTTAAAAAAATTAATAGTTAAAAGTAAATTTATCTTTATATGGAAATAAAAAAATTAATATGAGTCGATGTGGACACACCAAACTTTGCACCAGCAAAATTAAATGTCAAATATACAAGGAAAAAATAAAAATCCAAATTTAACTATTTTACAGCTTTCACCTAGTCACCTACCAAACTTTCTTTTCACCTTAAATATTTTTTTCTACTTGTTTGGTAGCTTTAACTCATCACAATCTATTTTTATTAAAAATTCAAATTTAGTCACTTAATAGAATACCAAAAATAGAAAATTCATAATCATATTACCATTTAATAAACTTTTTACTATAAAGTAGCAATTTTTTCAAATCTATATACATATAATGTAACATATAAACTATAATTACCATATTGATTATAAACTATAATTACTAAAATCGTGTAATGTGATATATAAACTGTAATTACCATATTGATCATAAAATGATGTAAGAGATGGTGCATGAGTTATACTTCATATAAAGTAACATATGAACTCTAATTACCATATTGACATAAAATGATATAAGGGATAACGTATGGGTTATATTTCATATAAGGTAACATATGAACTGTAATTATCATATTGATCATTAAATGATGTAAAGGAAGTTATATTTCATATACCATGTAATTTGGCAACTCATTCAAATTTATTGACAAATTAGCTGTATTAACCATATTACTTCCAAAATGATTTAAAATGGGATGTATTAGTTTCATATATTACATTATAATTTGAAAAAGTTAACAATTTATGTTGTTACCTTATATTACATTATAATTTCATATAAGGTAACATACGAACTATAATTACCATATTGATCATCAAATGATGTAAGGGATGACATATTAGTCATATTTCATATACTACGTAGTTTGGTAACTCATTCAAATTTATTGATAAATTAGCTGTATTAACCATATTAGTGCCAAAATGATTTAAGACAGGATGTATTAACTTCATATATTACATTATAATATGAAAAATTTAACAATTTCCATGGTTAATTAATAGCATGAAATCAAACTTTAACTTAATTTAACGAATTTAACTTGTGTTTTTGAATTTATAGCTAATGCCTAATAGTAGTAATAATGGTAAAGCTACCATGCTAGTACAGTTGACCCCATCCATGATTAATCTTCACCAGTAAGTTTATTAAATGAAGGTGGCAAATTGTATTTCTCTCCCTACCGTTAAGTCCAATTGCAAATAAGTGAAATTTTGTTAAAACTTGTACAAATCTCTCCCGACTAAATTATGTGTGAATAAAACCTAATGTTTTAAGATTAAAATATCTTGATGATTATTTAAATAAAAAATTTTAATCTTACATTGAAATTAATAATGTACCGTTTAAAAAAGGAACAAACTTTACCAATGGTAAAGTTATTTTTATTATAATTTTAAAATATTTTATCATTTTTTAATATATTATTATATAGATCAAATATTTTTTATTATTATACCAAAATTTCAAAGCCGTAATAGTACTTTTCTTTCTTACACCCATTGTAATGTAAACTCACATATCTATACATATAATAATTGAGCCTAAAACTGATGCTCACATAGCACACATGCGACATCGATAAAATGATCTATTCAAGTTACAAACATTTAATTAACTTCCAAACACTTATGTAACATCCCTAAACTCATTACTAACCCTCTCATGACTAGCATATATTGTTTTTATAATTTAAAAAACACTTCAATCGTCGATCCAACCCACACTAACCTCTTCTATCATTACTGAAACCACATCAAAATTAATTTCAAATCAGTTTATCTATAAAACAGATTGACCCTTATCCAAAATATCTTACTTCACAACCTAACAACCACTTTATCAACTATCACCCACAATAAACCATCAGTTAACATAACTAATAATCTCAAACTTTAATATAACCATTAATATCCGTGATTCTAACAAGTTCGATAATGGAACTCCATATAACCTAATCAAACCCAACCACCTCTACCATAATTCCACCAAAACCAAGGGCTACCAATACAATTTCCAAAAACCAAATGTAAAGATAAAAATTTTTCTCTCCACCTGTAAACCCCCAATAATCATAATTATTTTCCACCGACGCATGGATAGATAGATGGATAGATAACAGATACACCACAACACAACTCAACAGCAACAAAGAGAGTGTCTGGTCGGGATCATCCCACCAGCCACACACAAAACCACACCAAACCCAGCCAAACCCACCTCCATCGCCACCCTCTTCACCTCCTCAACGCCTCTTCTCACCTTCGGAGATCCGCTAGAGTCACAAAGTCACAGCGTTTTTTGACAGACAGACAGAAATGGGATCATCAGGTGGTGTTGGTGGAAGGTTCATGGCTTACTCTCCTTCCCCTTCTGCTCCTCACTCTCCTCATATCCCTGCTCTCCGCTCTGCCAACTCTGCTTTACTTGACCAGGAGAAGTATATACTTGTTATCCATAGAGTCTGTATATGTTTGTTTGTGTGTGTGTGTGATGATTTGTTGTGTGTTTTGAAGTTGATATGTGGGTTTATGTTTTGATGCTGGTTGGATCTTGCGTTTTTTTGTTTGGGGTTTTTTTGTTTATGTTGATACTGTTTTAGTTATTGTTGTTTATATGTATCTGGTTAGTAGTAGTTGATAAAGTAGTGTTCTTTTATTTTTATTTTTAAGTTGTGTATGGAGTTACTGAATTATGTTTGGTTTTTGTGAGATCTAATGCTTTTATATTGTCGGTGAGTAGTGGATCGATTTGTGTCAGTGTTGATGTTGAGAGGTAGTTGTTAGGATGGTTATGGTGGTTGTGATCTTGTTGTTTGGTGGAGGAACTTAGTGAACAAGGTGTGTTTGAAGTTGCTTTTGAGTAGTTGATTGAGATCTGAGATTGTTTGTTGTTGAACTTGATGAATATAGATTGTTGTTGTAGTTGGTGGTGGATTGTTGTTTGGAGAATGAGTCGGTGGCGTTTGTAGTTTATATTGTGTTCTATTTGTGATGATTGAGTTTGTGGAACATGCTGGATATTGAGGGAGTGATCTGGTTTTGATTATGTTGTTTATTGTTGGATTTAATGAACAAAGATTGTTCCCCTGGTTGACAAATAGTAATTGCATCTAGAGTTGTGTTGGTGACCTTCCTAGTTTGTATTGTGTTCTAATTATGGTGCTTCAATTTGTTCAACATGCTGGATTTTGATAATGTCATTTATTGTCGAATTCAATGAACAGCCATTGTTGCTGTGGTTGGCAGTGGATGGTTATTTTTAGAGGTGTGTCGGTGACCTTCCTAGTTGATAGTGTGTTCTAATTATGATGAATAAATTTGTGCAACGTGCCGGAAATTAAGGAAGTGGTTTGGTTTTAAATTGTGTTTGACGTTGCTAGCTGTATGCCATCATGTTATTGAAGTTGGTATCGCATGTCTTATCAAAAGAATAAGTTAGTATCACGTGGGTGTTTTGTCGTCAAGCCTGCTTTCTGTAACTGACATTACTTGCTTTACTTTTGTGTGTCAGTAGATATTTGTCCGAGTTACTAGGCGAGCGTCACAAGCTGAGTCCGTTTATGCCTGTGCTTCCAATTACTTACCGATTGTTGAATCAAGGTCAGTTTCTATGTCTCTATCTTATTACTTAAAATAATTATGAAGGTTCAAAACTGTTGTCTATTGATTGTTACTCATTTCAGTTATAGTTATGAAAACAAGAAATCAAAGGATAAAGTTAGACAAACTATACCAACATGGCACATATCATCCAGTAAGGAATCAACATAGAGCTGTCATTGTTGATGAACCGCATCACTAATGGTTAAAACAAGACGACCTTTTTGTGCCAAAATTTTGATGTAACCTAAATATGGTAAACTAGGTTGATCATATAGTTACTAGCACTATTACTATTAACTGAAATTTGATTGAATGCTTACGATACACTTGATGTCTATGTGACTCATATACACATGTAATTTTACTGGCTAATGTTCTTTCAATTGTTGTTGCATTCCAATTTGGCATTAGTATACTAAATCTTTTAGTAATTGTTAGACTGCAGTCTGCATCATGTACGTCTTTTTTTTTTTTTTTTTTAATTATTATTATTCTTCTTTTATTTATCACTTCTTTTTTCACCTATTATTTCATGGTCCACTCTCACCATGCATTCAAGAACCTATAATTGAATCTTAAGGGATCACAATGATTCTCATACTATATGATGCCTTTAAGATGTCTGTAGATATATTAGTGCACTCTTGTTGCTTCAGTTAGTAGGCATGAGCTGTCATTAGGAGGTTGCTAATTCTCTTGGTATCCTTGAGTCTTATGAACATTTATATGTTTTGTATTAGAATTTTTATCATTTATGCTTGAGTTCTTGGAAAACATTAGTAAGAATTACTACCGCACTTGAATCGTTGCCTTGCCAGCTCAACTTTCGATAACCTGAACTGAAGTAATATGACTGACTTTTTGCTAGGATGGATTATAAATTTCTAGTTTCTAAATTGGCACATCTAAGACCAAAAATTTCTAGGCAAAAGGATGCGACCTTAGTAGTCCATCTCTTATATTGTTTAAAATTTCATGTGTAGGCATCAACATTTTGGTGGTGAGGTGCTTACTGCTACTTTTTTTTTTTTGGGGGTTTCTCCACTTACCTTCATTATTAAAGAAAATGTTGTGGGTTACTTACTGTTCTCTCGACTGGTGATTTATTAATTTTTGTGTTGCATGTCTAACATTGTCTAAATTTTAGTCTATGCACATAACATAATAGAACTAAACTATGTCTTCCTCTTTCCTGTTATCTTGGAGTATGTTGTGGAATTAAATTTATTTTTTGGGATGATTTTATTTTTCACTGACTCGATTAACATTCCGTGTTGTCTCTCCATTTTGTGGTGACTGCGAACCAATTTATTAACAAATGCTAACTGGTACATCTTATTCTTGAAAATTGACATTTTTGGAGCAGAAATTATGCGTGTAACCACACTGTTGGGGAATGCATCAGTTATAGGTCAAAGTGGGCTTGAACATGCAAGCCCTCTCGCTTCCGGAGGGATATTTTCAAATGGAGGAGCCGATATGAACGGATTGGCATCACGATTTCAATCAGAAGTACGGATACTAATTATTAACATAACTGTTTTTCTATCTAATTTTTTACTGCCTTTTAAAAGTATTGCTGACTCAATATTTTACATTTCATTCTGACATAAATTTTTTTAAGTGCCTGTTGTACAAATTGCTACTTTTTCTTTGACAGGTAGTCTGAGGTTAACATCAAGCAGCTGTACATGTAGTTTAACATGTTATGGAATCTGACCTCTAATTAGATGATCTTCTTCACATGCTCCAGTTTTTGGAACCCTAAGTAGCTGACATACTAGGATGATAATGTCACATGCTAGGTTGTGAGTGAGATTCGTTATGAGTGCTGAGAGAGCAGGCATTCTGTATTGTGTGCTGACCTTTTTAAGTACTTTTTATTTTTTGATAGGAAACAAACATATATTATTGACAGAAGGAAGAAGAACAAGTGAGCTAAAAGTCCACAAGGCCATTAAAAAAAGGGTCATCTACATATATACTAGAGATTATACAAAACCTAATCAAACAAGCTATTACAACTTAAACAAAATCCCTACCCCCAAAACAAACAAAATAAAGAACAAAGACGTATCCTTAAATTATCCTTAAATTCTAGCGTAATAGAAGCATGCAAAGAAGCCTAGGGTTTAGTACGATTATGAATCCATAAATCATCAATATTTTCTGTTAGTAAGTAACCAATAGATATAAGGCTCTCTGACATTGTCCTCGACTTTTCACTTCAACAATTCTCTTATTCCTCTCTTGCCGAATGCCCCACAGTAGAGATAGGACTGCACATTGCCAAAAAGCCTTAGCTCCATCCCAGTTAGCAAATGCAAAGACATTCCGAAAACAACTGAGTGCAAGTAGCTGGAGTTGACCTTTAAAAGAACTAAATTCAATTAGACAGTTTTGGTTTTTGTGGAAATACATATCTAGAGGGCTATGTGAATCTGCATTTGGAAATGGTCTTCAACCTAGGATATTAGCTCGTTAGTGCTGTTAGTTTCCAGATCAACTAATCAACTGTGCACTTTATTCCTTGCTTTGGATTCGGAGCCCTTGAATTTCATGGTCTTGCATGGATAATGCCTACCTTGTCGTAGGCATTTATGGCTTCTGATTGGTTATATCTGTTAAGGTGTACTTGTTTGCTAATGTGCATACGTTCTACATTTTTGTGGTTTGAGCTGCTGCATGTCAGTATTATATAATGACTATGGGATTCACTGGAGGTCATCTAATTATTCTACGTTTATTATTCTTATTGAATGTGAAAAATTGCATTTGTCTGCCTTTATCGGTTCTCATGATGTTCAAAATGATGGTGTGCAGATTTCCGGGTTGATGCAGCCTTCATCAAACCAGAACTGGCTTAGCTCTCAAAGTAGTTCATCTGGTCTTATTGTTAAGAGGACAATCAGAGTGGATATTCCAATTGACAAGTATCCTAATGTATGAAAAGACATCTTGCTTTACTTTGCTTTAGGATCTTTGTTTTGCCAATGTCTTATAATAATTAGATTTTGCAGTACAACTTTGTTGGGCGCCTCCTTGGTCCTAGAGGTAACTCTCTGAAAAGAGTGGAAGCTAGTACGGAATGCCGTGTTCTGATCAGGGGGCGAGGAAGCATTAAGGATCCCGGCAGGGTAATGGTGATTAATTCTTCTCTTAAATTCTTTTATAATTGTTCATACCTGCATTTCTTTGAATTTGATCAGATCAGAATGATTTTTCATATAGTACTTATTTGCACTTTTACTTTTTTAAAGGAGGATGTGATGAGAGGAAAACCTGGATATGAACATCTGAATGAACCTCTCCATATCCTTGTTGAGGCAGAGCTGCCGGTTGAAATAGTTGATGCTCGCCTTATGCAGGCTCGTGAGATACTCGAAGATCTGCTGAAGCCTGTGGTGAGCAACGTTATTTGTTCTCCTCTACGTGTGATGGTTCTTTTTCTTTCTTGAATAGACCGTCTGACTTGTTTTTGTCTCTTCTGTTCAGGATGAAACCCATGATTTCTACAAGAAACAACAACTAAGGGAGCTAGCAATGCTCAATGGCACACTGCGTGAGGAAGGTTCTCCCATGTCTGGTTCTGTGTCCCCTTTCCATAACAGCCTCAGCATGAAGAGAGCAAAGACGAGGGGGTAATTGATCCTGATCAGAGGGCTTTTGGAGCTTGCATGTTAAGTGTCAGCTTGTAAACAGCTGTGTTCCTACTGCAGATGTTGCTGTATCACACATTGCCTCCAACTGCTATCGGGGCACTGGCATTGTACCATGCCAGTTCTAACTTGTTTTTATATCAAGCGTCATATTATCTTGTGTTCAGGGGAGTTTTAAATGATAGTACCGATTAGTAAGCAATCCTGTTGAGTTTATTGGGGTTTGCATTTATAAAATGTTGATTTAGGAAGTTGAGTCAGACATTATCTCTCCAATGCTGTTCTTGTATTATTGTTATTATTATCGATAGGCCATATTATTATACAGCTTATAATGACAGTTTTGGTAAACTATTGATGGTGGGGATATATTTTTATGGAGTTTTTAGATATGGTTTCTATACAAAAAATGAAGCTATCGTGGTCTACCTTGACGTTGGTGGTTTGTGTTGGAGTGATATCTGTACTAGTTTAGATGATTATTAGATTTTAATTAAAATGCAGTTTTTGCCATCCCCTGTAACAAATTTATTTGCTTCCATCGTATGGTTTGATGATTTGTTTGGAAACATGTTGTACACTTCTGTGGATGAATTATTTCTACATATCTATATCTTTACCATTCAAAGTCTCATGAATTGCATAAGCAAATTCATGAATGACGTCAAGTAAATATGAATCCGCTGGTGTAGGTCATTAGAATTCAAACGTCTGCGTTAGCGAAGGACTCATCAACAAGAGAGTCACTGACACCCTGCAATGAAAAAAATTCCAAATTGACTTGTGCAATCGTTCTTAGCTTTTCTTGGCAGCGAAAACCAACAGCAAAGTATACTTTTAATATTCCCCAATGCCACCAATAGAAATCTACGGCATGGTGGCTTGGCTGGTAGCAATTAACATGTATCGATGCTTCTGGGAAGTTTACTGCATCTCTATCAGAAATTCTACCTGAGTTGGTGGCTATCGACCCATCATAAGTTCCAAGTGGTTCAAATTCAATGGACCATAAATTATTGTACTAGAGGTGGAGTCCACGTACCATTATTGTTGGCTTTACTTTTCTTTACACAAAAGAACCAACTTCCTTTCTAAAAAGAAAGTCATCACGCAAACCAAGTCTTCTGGTTATCCTAGCTCATGCACAAAATGAAGCTATTGTGGTTTGCCTTCACATTGGTGGTTCGTGTTGGAGTGACATTTGTACTAGTTTAGACGGTTATTAGATCTTGATTAAAAGGCAGTTTTTGCCATCCCCTCCTATAAATTTATTTGCCTTCGTCTTGTAGTTTGATAATTTGTTTGGAAACGTATTTGTTGACGCAAGAAATTTACCTTGACGTCAAGGAGTAATGATCTGCCAGGTGACAAGGTTGCGTTGACCTCCGTCACCTGAAAACAAAGACAAAAAAAAAAAGAAGAGGTCAAGGGTAGTCGATAGTTTATTGACGAACACCCTTCGACACTCAAGTTAATGATGATTTGAAGGTGAACCTAACGAGAAAAAATTAAGATGAAGTGTGTTCTTTTGGACCTCCGAATAACTCTTAATGTTCCAAAGGGATCCTGTTGAAAGAGTTCACGTTGCACATTCAGGTATTCCAGGGTCACCCAAAGAATCACTTCCCTTGCCTGGAGAGAATAACACGTATATGTACCATCTTTGCTCTAGGTTCACCTAGCTTATCGCCATACTCCATGTGTAATCTCCTGTGGCTTACGAGGATTTTCGCTGGAATGTACCTACGTGGCTTCCTCATGTCTGTTCTTTTTTTCCTCGTACCTCCCATTCTGCACAACGTTCAGGTTGCCTTCTGTTCTTTTGATGTAGGAGACACTTGCTCTGAATGTGGGTCCTACTCCTTTGGGTTGAGCTTTGAAATTCGGTCATGTCCATGTGATCCTAACAGATTCTGCCTTGCTTCGTGTTTGAAAAGGTTTACTTCATCGTTTGTGACAAAGTGATCACCTAGGTAGTGCTTCTAAGAATCTAAGTTACCACCTAGGTCATATTGTCAGGGACCTAGGTGGCGGTCTTCGCGTGGAGGTTGACTTTTGTTAGTGCATGTTTGGTACGTTGCTTGTACGGAGGTTATACTACGTTATGTTTGGCTACATGGACTAAATCTTCTTTTATTATTTGTTATCAGTTTATTATTGTTATTAGTTTGTTAGAAAATAATGTAGGAAAATGACAGAATATTAGGCTCTTTTATTAATATCATAATGTTAGTGGGCCATTTCCAAATTCATAGAAGATGTGCTCTTATATTATTGTTTTACTTGTTAACAACTGAACTATATATATATATATATATATATGATCAGTACATATAATTTTAGTTTATTCACAAAGTAAGAAGATTCATTTCTCCCTAAAAATTTCTCTTTTGCTTCTCAGTTTTCTTTTCTTGCACTTAAACTCAAATTATACATACCAACTTTTAACCTAGGATCCTCCTAGATGAACTTTTCCCAAGATTCGGTTGACCTAGGTGTCCGCATCATCGACATAGCTCTTCGTGAGCTAGGGTGGGCTCCAGCCTACCCTAGCCCATTTAGAAAAACAATATATATATATATATATATATAATATGTTATAAAGTAAAATTCATTTATATAGTTTTTAGTTATTAATTCTTTTTGTACCAAATATATGCTTTTTTTTTTTCAGTCAATTACATATTTCTAATTTATATTTATTTTTTTATTCAAATATGATATTTATAAAACTTTAATTTGATACATTAAACATAAACTTTCACATAATTTATCCACGACACGATTTTAGTTGCATAAGATATTACTTAAATTTAATATCTTCTGCTTTTAGTGTGTTTCCTAGTACACTCTTTAATATAAAGTATGATAATAATTTATAATTATCAAAACATAAATTGTCTATATTATTGATACTATAATTGATAAATTTGATCATTTAAATATCTTTATGTTCGACTTTATTGATGTTTGATTATATTTGTATTTCATACTTCTTTCATACTTAATTGGATTTTTTTAACTTTTATTTTTTAGTTAATATATACTTTCTAAGTATACATATATGTTTCAATTTATAAATTTTTTTGGTATAATTAAAGTTCATTTAAAAAATTTATTCTAACCTACCCTAACAGATTATTCTTGCTACGTCTCTGGTCCACAGCCGCGGATTGATCAATTGTAGGTTTTTCATTTTCTTGGACTAGGTTTATTTTATCCCAAACAATGTTGTACACATTTGTAGATGAACTATTCTTATGTATGTAGATTTTTATCATCTCAAAGTCTCATGAATTGTATAAACAAATTCACGAATGATGTCAAATAAATATGAATCAAAGGTGCAGATCATTAGAGTTCAGATGTCTGCGTTAGAGAATGATTCACCAACAAAGAGCAGAGAGGAAGGATGCATGGGTGAGTGACTGATACCCTGCAATTAAAAAAATTCCAAATTGACTAGTGTAATTGTTCTAAGCTTTTCTTGGCAACTAAAACTGACAGCAAAATATACTTTCAAATTTCAATACACCCCAATGTCACCAATACAAATAGTCTATGATAAGGTTGATAGTATGGTAGCAATTAACATACCTTCGTGCTTCCGGGAAATATCTTGCATCTTTATCAGAAATTTCTACCTCGGTTGGTGGCTATGGACCCGTCATAAGTTCCAGTGGTTCAAATTCAACGAACAATAAATCATTGTACGAGAGGTGGAGTCCCTACAATTATCGTTGGCTTTACTTTTCTTTACACAAAGAACCCAACTCCGTCCTTTCCAAAAATTAAGTAATCACACAGAGTATTCTTCTGGTTATCCCAGCTCATACATCTATCGCTTTGCCTTCTACAAACAAAACCTTCTTTTGCTTTCTGCAACAAAATCATCATGCCTGTGGGAGAGCTTTTCCTCTCTGCTTTCCTTCAAGTGTTGTTTGACAGAATGGCTTCTCGTGAGCTGCTGGACTTCCTGCTTCAAGAGGGACTGCATGACAAGCTCAAAAAGTGGGAGCACAATCTGAAGATGGTGCAGGCTGTGCTTGCTGATGCAGAGGAGAAACAACTGACAGACAGGGCAGTGAAGATGTGGCTGGATGATCTCCAAGACTTGGCTTATGATGTGGAGGACATACTGGATGAGTTTGCAACTGAAGCTTTATCAAGGAAGTTAAAGATGCAACAATATCATCAGACCAGCTCTAGCAAGGTACGAAAACTCATCCCAGCTCGTTTGAGTAACTGGAGTCCAATTGCTGTCAAGTTTAGTTCTCGTGTGAAGTCTGAGATGGAAGATATCACTAGCCGGTTGGAAGGACTCTATGAGCAAAGACTTGGTCTTGGATTACAAACGAATGTTGGCTCAAGCAAGGACTCTATGATATCAAGTTCTAGACAGCAAAGACCACCCAGCTCAAGTGTGCCACCAGAACCTGCCATCTACGGAAGAGATGAAGATAAAGCCAGACTACTCGAAATGGTGCTGAAGGATGAGCCTGATGCTGATATTGATGCCAACTTTCGAGTAATATCCATCGTAGCCATGGGAGGAGCTGGTAAAACAACACTGGCCAGAGAGGTGTTTAATGATAAGGCCGTGGAAGATTTTAACCTTAGAGTGTGGGTTTGTGTTTCTGATGAGTTTGATGTTTTGGGAATCTCAAAAGCAATTCTTGAGTCAATCACTTGCTCTCCTTGCAACCTCAAAACTTTGAATGAAGTTCAGGTTCAATTGAAGAATCAAGTAGCAGGGAAGAAATTCTTGCTAGTCTTAGATGATGTTTGGAATGAAGATTATGGCTCATGGCAAATCTTAAAATCTCCCTTTTTAGGTGGAGCAAGAGGAAGTATAATGATCGTGACAACACGTCTTGAACATGTTGCGTTAAAGATGGGGCGTGACATTGATTGTTATAAATTAAATCTTTTGTCAAGGGATGATTGTTGGTCCTTGTTCAAGAAACATGCGTGTGAGAGCGACCTTATTGGTGCACATCAAGGTCTGGAATCAATTCGTACGAAAGTTGTTGACAAGTGCCAAGGTTTGCCACTGGCAGCACAGACTCTTGGTGGGCTTCTACGGTGTAAGCCAAGATCAGATTGGGAAGATATCTTGAATAGCAAAATATGGAATTTATCATATGAAAATGATATTCTTCCGGTCTTAAGATTAAGTTATTATCATCTTCCTTGGCATCTAAAGAGATGTTTTAGTTATTGTGCAATTTTTCCGAAGGATTATGAATTCGAAGAAAATGAACTTGTCCTTTTATGGATGGCACAAGATCTAATTCAACCGTCAGAAAACAACAAACACCTCGAAGATATAGGCTTTGAGTACTTTCATGATCTATTGTCAAGGTCAATTTTTCGACGATCAATTACTAATGATACTAAATTTATAATGCATGACCTTGTCAACGATTTAGCTCAGTCGGTTGCAGGAGATACATATTTCAAATGGGAGAGTTCCTTGAAGATCAATAGGCAATCAAAGAGATTAGAAAGGTCTCGCCATGCATCTTATGTTTGTGATATTGAAGATGGTAAAGAGAAATTTGAGGTTTTTCATGAAGTTAAGTTTACGAGAACATTTTTGCCAATTTTCCTTCAGCGTATGTATGAATGGTATAGGCATAATAATATCTACATAGAGCAAATTACAATTTAGCTACCCAGTTAAAACGCTTTCACAGGCGGAGTAATTGTTTTAATGTTATTGCAATTTACCCCCCTACCGTTAGTAAGATTCGTTACATTTAACAGCAAATAGTATCAAAACAGTCAAAAGACGAAATTGCCCTTTGACTCAAGCTGACCAGTTGACCAAATATAAGCTTGGTCAACTCATCAATCTCTCTCTCTCATTCTGCCAGTCTGCCTTTCCTCTCATTCTTCTTCTCTTCTTCCGCTTTTTCCCTTTCCTTCTTCCGCTTCATTCTTCTTCTTCCCTTCTTCCCCTTCTTCTTCTTGGCCCTTCTTCTTCTTGGCGCAGATCGGGGCTCCTCTGAGGAACCCTGATCTGGGTTCAGTCACCCAGATCTGGGTGACGAACCCAGATCTGGGTTCCTCAGACGAACCCAGATCTGGGTTCGTGAACCCAGATCGGGGTTCGTCTGAGGAACCCCGATCTGGGTTCCTCAGAGGAACCCAGATCTGGGTGACGAGGAACCCAGATCGGGGTTCACGAACCCAGATCTGGGTTCCTGAGACGAACCCCGATCTGGGTTCACAAACCCAGATCTGGGTGACGAGGAACCCAGATCGGGGTTCCTCAGACGAACCCAGACCTGGGTTCGTCTGAGGAACCCCGATCTGGGTTCGTGTCAGGAACCTAGATCTGGGTTCCTGACGAACCCAGAAATCTGGGTTCCTCTGAACCCAGAATTCTGGGTTCTGAATTAGATTTTTTTTTCCAATTTTGTGATATTGGTAATTGTTTGGGTTGATGAGTATGTTTAACCAGTGACTTTGGGTGATTTGGTGATTTTTTGATGCTGTAAATTGGGTTGATGGATTGAAGTTGAATTTGTGAAGTTGATGACTTTGGGATGATGGATTGAAGTTGAGCTGATGAGTTTGAGGATGTTTTTGGTTAATATTTAATTTCGATTTTATTTAATTTTTAAAATTTATTTTTAAAAATTAAAAGTAAAGTTAAAAGACTATTTTGTCCCTCATACAGTTAATTTTAACGGGAGATGTTAACGGTGGGGGGGTAAATTGTAATAACATTGAAACAATTGCTCCGCCTGTGAAAGCGTTTTAACTGGGTAGCTAAATTGTAATTTGCTCATCTACATAACTAGTTATGTTTTGAATTTGCTGCCCAAGTTTAAAAGATTGAGAGTATTATCTTTGAAAAAATATTATATCACTGAGCTACCTGATTCAATAGGAGATTTAAGGCATCTAAGATATCTCAATCTTGCTGGCACTATGATTGTAAGTCTACCTAAGTCCACAAGCTTGCTATTTAACCTGCAAACTTTGATATTAAGAGATTGTAGACGGCTCAAAACATTGCCTTCCAAGATGAGAAATTTGATTAATCTACGTCATCTTGATATTAGAGGCGTAAATTTGAAGGAGATGCCGATGGGGATGAAAGATTTGAAAAATCTTCGCACATTGTCTAATTTTATTGTAGGCAATAGGAGTGGATGTTGTTTGAATGATTTGAAGTATTTAATGTTTCTTAGTGAAGAACTTCATATTTCAAGATTAGAAAATGCCTATTATTTGTTGAACATAAAAGAGATAATGTTAGGTGATAAGGATGGTTTAAAAGTATTGCATCTAGAATGGGGTTCTCAAATTGATGCTTCGCGAAACGAGGAAGTAGAGGAAACTGTACTTCGCATTCTTCGACCTCATAAAAATCTAAAAGAGCTCTCTCTCAAACTCTTTGGTGGTAGGAGATTTCCATCTTGGGTTGGGGATGCATCATTCTCCAATTTGACGGTAATAAGATTGGAAAACTGTTGGAATTGCACTGTATTGCCGTCACTTGGGTTATTGAGCTCTCTGAAGGTCCTCACCATCAAAGGAATGCTGAATTTAAAAAGTATTAGCTTTGAAATCTACGGAGGGCATTTCTCTTTCCAAGCTTTGGAGATTCTTTGTCTTGAGGATTTACAAGAATTGGAGTACTGGAATCACATGGAAGAAAACGAGCAGCATGTTACAAGATTTCCTTGCCTGCGAGACCTTTCCATTGTAAAATGCTCAAAGCTGTTTGGAAAACTGCCTAACCATCTTCCTTTGCTGGAGAAACTTGTGATTCGTGAATGTCAGCAGTTGACAATTTCATTCACAGTTCTTCCGATGCTTTGCGAGTTAGAAATTGAGGGATGCAAATGTATGACGTGCAGCAGTATGATGGACTACGAGGCATTGAAGCGTATGAGTCTTTCACATTGTTCAGAATTCGGAAATTGGGTAAGCCAAGGGTTTCAGAAAGTAGAACATTTGAAGATTGTGGGTTGTACAGAACTGATATTGTTATGGCAGAATGTGATTAGTCTTGAGCAGCCACCAAAAGGGTTTCAGAGCTTCACATCCCTTAGAGAGCTTTACATTGAAAGTTGCAATGCTTTGACATCCTTACCTGAGGGATTAAAGCACAACATTGGCCATCTTCAACGTTTGCAGATTCAAGGTTGTGATTCTATTACATCCATTGTAATAGACCGTTTACCTTCTTCTTTGAAACAGCTCATGATAAAAAATTGCGAGAAGTTGCAGTATGTGGGGGATCACAGAGGATACTTGTACTTCTCTCTCAATATAGAAAATTGCGAGGAGTTGCGGTATTGGGAGGATCACAAAGTGAATACTTGGAGTTCTTGGTTTTCTTCTTCAACAAACCACATGGATCGTATTGATAACAGCAGCATATCTCTTCTTGAGCAGTTGTCTATTTCCGATTGCTCATCTCTCGCATGCCTATTTTTGGAAGGACAGTTTCCTGTATCACTCAAAAGTCTGAAGATTGCGAATTGCTCGGAGCTCACAATCTTGTCTCCAACGGGCCAGTTGCCTGAGGCACTTGAGGTGCTCGAAGTTGACAGTTGTCAGAAGCTGGAATCTATAGTAGAGAGGTTTCTTAACAACACATCTTTTAAACGTATAGAATTCAGGTGTTGTGAAAATCTTAAATCTATACCCCAGGGCCTACAAAATCTTAGCCATCTAACTGCTTTCCAGATAGTTGGTTGCCCAAGTCTTGTTTCCTTTCCGGAGGGAGAGCTTCCCAAAACCAATTTAGATTTTCTTGTTATTGAATCTTGTGAGAAACTTAGTGCCCTGCCCAATCACCTGCACAACATCAATTCACTTCAAAGTTTATGTATTGAACGATGTCCAAGTATCACATCCTTGCTGCAAGAAGGTTTCCCCACCAACCTATTAAGTCTTTACGTTGAAGGTCTCAATATCTATAAGCCACTGGTTGAGTGGGGGTTGCATAACCTCACCTCTCTTGTAATCCTCTCAATTGATGGATGTACAGAAGTAGAGTCTTTCCCACAGGAGGAGATCGGAATGATGTTGCCCCCTTCTCTTAAACGTCTGTGGATTCTAAGATTCCCAAAATTAAAATACCTATTTGCAAATCGTTTTCAAAACCTCACCACCCTTGAATTTTTGTGGATCCAAGATTGCCCAAAGCTCACATCCTTCCCTGAAGTAGGCTTGCCATCCTCACTTTTGGAATTGAATATCATTGGCTGTCCGTTGCTGAAAAAGCATTGCAAAAGGAACAAAGGAAGAGAGTGGTCCAAGATAGCTCACATCCCTTGTGTTGTGATAGACGCCAAATTCGTCTATGATCCGGAGGATGAAGAATGAACTGAATCTCATATGAGAAATGAAGAAAGATTGAA
This sequence comes from Dimocarpus longan, assembly GCA_022984855.1. Classification (NCBI taxonomy): domain Eukaryota; kingdom Viridiplantae; phylum Streptophyta; class Magnoliopsida; order Sapindales; family Sapindaceae; genus Dimocarpus; species Dimocarpus longan. Next base: position 24,918,298 of record CM041014.1, read on the forward strand.
GAATTAGCGAAATGTTTCATTCCATCTTAAATTTTATCTTAGGTCAGTCAAATTTTTAACATGCCAATCATTGTTTAGATTTTGATGTTATATATGTTTACTCAGTTCTAGTTCCCTTCCGCTAAGCTGACATAGTTTATTTTGCAGCATCTTACAACAATTTGATATTGTACTACAACTTTGATTGATTCCTCCTTGTCCTAGATGTAACCCTCTAAAGGTTGGACAGAGTGCTCTGCTATAAGTGATAAAGGGTCCAGAAAGGGTAATAATAATCTCCCTTTGATATTTATTTATTTTTCTATTATTATTATCATAATGTTTTCCTGTGATTATTTTTAGGATGAAATATTTTCAATACATGAATCATCAGATATTTCTGAATTAGCTAAGATTCGTCAGGTTGAACTGTTGGAAAATATTGTGTATTCATAGTTTATTGTTTTGTTTGTTTCTGAGAGGAAGAAATGATGGAGAAGAATAAAAAACACTTACAATTTTCATGTAATAGGCAGTGCCAGCTGTTGGTCGAGCCAACTGGGGCAGTTGCCTTAGGCCACCTCTAAATCTTAGGCCTTATATTTTTACTTTCATAAATATTGACTATTGAAGTTTTACATTATAATATTAATTTTTTTATTTGAAAATTATTGTTAAAATTTTAATTCTAACTCTTTCATATTTTTTTCCTATTGATAGCTTACTTTTCAATTGAATAACCTCCCAAACAGACACCACAAATGCTTATGTTCGTTTTATCACGTATATTCATTTATTTCCCAGTTGAATAACTTTTTTAATTCTTAGAAGATGTAACTAAACAAAATAAGTTATTAACCCTCAAAACTCTACTCTATTTTCTACTTCTTATCAAACTCTCTAAAAAACTTTCATTCTCTTTTATCAAATACTATCCAATTCACTAAGAGTGATTACACAAGCTGTATCTCCAAACTTTATATTAATTCTTTATTCGCTAATAATTTTTATAGTATAGTTGTTTTGTCAAAGTATGAATAGTAATGTAAATTTTAACTGTACTATATATTAGAGAAAAAAAAAAAAACTTGTCAGAAAAATTAAAATTTAAAATTTGAGTATTATTTTTAATAATATGAAAAAAAAGTAAAGAAAATTGCTTTTCCTATTAAGTATACATGCCTAATTTTATTTATTTATTTGCCTAAGGACTTAAATAGCCTTGAGCCGGCTTTGGTAATAGGTTGTTGGACAAATGCATTTATCTGTTGTGGCGGGTTTTAGTAACATCAGGGATGATGATAATGTGCAGGTTTTGCATATGTGTGGAAGTTGGGTTTGTTGCAGCTCTTGATGTAGCTCATCTGGTCTAGACAATCAAAGCGGAGATTTTAGTCAACAAATATCCTGACGTATGAATGAATTTCTTCCCTAGACAACTGACAATTATAGAATCACCAGTGTTTTACAATAATTTAATGTTGTAGGACAAATTTGTAAAACTCCTTGTTTGTCCTGGACATGACTCATTAAAGTTTGAATCCAAGGCAAAGTGGTTTGCTCTGAAAAAATATAAAGACAGTTTCAAGGACCAACAAAGGGTAAACTAATTAGCTCATTTTCTTTTATATGTTTGTATCCTTCTTTTCATGATTTTTATTTATTTTTTATTTTTTAAGAAAATGATAGTTGCTGTCACTAGGATGATTTATGTCTTATACAAGTGTCCTCCAATAGCTAAAATTTTCTATATTACACTGGTTTGAAACATTGTATATTCATAACTTGTAGTCTTCTTCATTTCCAAGAGGAATCAATGTTGCCAGGAATCATACTTTTTGTGAGGCGGGGACTACAAGTTGAATTAGTTAGTTAACGCAAGCCTGGGAGCGAGATACTTGAGGAGTTACTGAAGCCAAAGGTGTGCAAGTGTAAGTGCTTATGCCCCTTATTTAGTGTGGGACCCCCCTCATGGGCTCGCCCACCTCGGGGGTACGGGCCTCGCCTCGCAGCCTCGGCGGCCCACTCACTAGGTACTGTCCCTGGCCAAGGGTTTTGCTTCGCCTCCCCAGCTGCTCGAACCCACCACCTGGCCCTTGGTTAAATGGATTCTTAGAGCAAAGCTGGTACCAATTGAGCCAGCTCAATTGGTACCAGCTTTGCTCTAAGAATCCATTTAACCAAGGGCCAGGTGGTGGGTTCGAGCAGCTGGGGAGGCGAAGCAAAACCCTTGGCCAGGGACAGTACCTAGTGAGTGGGCCGCCGAGGCTGCGAGGCGAGGCCCGTACCCCCGAGGTGGGCGAGCCCATGAGGGGGGGTCCCACAATAAAAAGGCTCAATTGGTACCAGCTTTGCTCTAAGAATCCATTTAACCAAGGGCCAGGTGGTGGGTTCGAGCAGCTGGGGAGGCGAAGCAAAACCCTTGGCCAGGGACAGTACCTAGTGAGTGGGCCGCCGAGGCTGCGAGGCGAGGCCCGTACCCCCGAGGTGGGCGAGCCCATGAGGGGGGGTCCCACAATAAAAAAGCTCAATTGGTACCAGCTTTGCTCTAAGAATCCATTTAACCAAGGGCCAGGTGGTGGGTTCGAGCAGCTGGGGAGGCGAAGCAAATCCCTTGGCCAGGGACAGTACCTAGTGAGTGGGCCGCCGAGGCTGCGAGGCGAGGCCCGTACCCCCGAGGTGGCCGAGGCCATGAGGGGGGGTCCCACATTTAGACTTCTATTAAATGTGTTACCATCATCATTGCCTTTCCCTTTTGGGTAGTACTTAAAATTTATCCTTCTTTTTTTTTTTTTTCTTTTTTGGGTTTAGGTTTAGGTTGAATCTGAGGATTTCTTCGATAATAAGTAAATTTCATGGCAAATAAAGCTCAATGATGTGCTTTATGAGGAAGTTTCTTAAGTATCTGTCTCTGTTCTTACTCCGAACACCTGTCTTCATTTGAAGAAATCGAGCAGTAGGAGGAACTGTCTCACCTAGTGTCGTTTGGCTGCTTGTTTAGTGTCTGGAATTGTCATCCTTGTTCAGCAGAACTACTAGTAAAACTTGAAAACAGTCGCTGCCTAATTCAAGACCGCAGTGAGTAACCTTCTTCCCTTATCTGAGCATTAATATGTTGGCCCAGCATCATTCTCGTCTTTTTCGGGTACAATGGCTAGCTACTTAATATGATTCTATTTCAACTTGTTTAGGATGAAACACTTGAAACATCAACTAATTGAGCCAGCCTCCCAAAATGGCCTTGTTATAAAGAGAGAATATGACTGCAGAATGATGTACTCTCCTCTACAGGAATTCGTAGCTCGAGTGAAAATTCCTGCCTGTCAACATCAATTTCCATATAGCAGGTGCTGGACAATGCTTTCCTACTGCCATTTGCGGCTTGGCGCTGTACTGTCACAATTCCAAGTTCATATATATGTCAATATCATCTTTTAAGACAATTCTATAATTTCGTAACCCGAATTTTGTTTGGCCTCACGCGAAGAGCTTGTTGTACGACAATTGTGATGAAATGACAAACATAAAATTTTTTAAGATTTGTGGTGGCAGCAGAGGGATCAAACCGATAGGCTTAGTGTTACTTGTACTCGTGTGTGTGTGTATTCTATTAGGGCTAATTATGATTTTTTGTAGCCACCCTAAACACTCCCTTTTATACTTATTTTCGATCTAGTGAATTCCTCCTTCTCCGTCCGCAGTTTTTTTTCCCGATTTGGGGTTTTTCCATGTTATGTTATTGTTTTATTTTCTATTGCCTATCACATTGATTTCTTTTCAAGTAAGAATGAAAAAGTTAATTTCTATGCAGAAATTGATGTGAATTATCATTCATTACAATGCTGGTCATTTTGTTGAAGTGTTTGTGTATTTAGCAAATTCTAGATTATTGACATTCTGCCAATGGCAATAGAAAATTGAACTGTGAACTTGTCAAAAGTTCATGGAAGCTCTCTGTTTATCAATTTTTTTGATGCTCTCTACACTTCATTATATTTAAGAACACGTTTATTGACACAAACTAAAAATTATTATGAAAGCGCGAATTAAGTCTTCTTTGCTTGAAAATTAAGGGCTATAACATCAGTAATGTATGGTATATAATTTTCTTGGTGTCATCCCTTGGGAGGAACTGTCACTTCTCAGTCCTTAAGAAGTCTTTTGGGCGAGCACGCGAAGAGTCTTCTATACACAGCACTTATACGGCAAGTTTTTTTCTGTGTCAGACAATGCAATCAACTTCCATCAAGGCACTGGCACGTATATAAATGCCAAGAATTTGTGATTGAAAAATGAAATTTAGCATCGTCCTTATTAGACAAGTATCATAGTACATAAATGAAGCCTTCAAACAAGTGCGACAAATGTTGACAACAATTACAATTTGTCACCACTGCTATTGTGCTCATGGTTTAATTAAGAAAGCATTATTAAGTAAATATAATCTAATGAGTAACCATATTTATAGAACTACTAATGTGGAAAAGTTCTTAGTAGAGTCAGGCTAAACTTTTAATAAAGGCTAGTCTTTGAAAATTCAAAATGTGCCTCATTGTGGACAACATTTGGGAAATGGCAACTCCTACGCCAGCTTAAAATCCTTCAATAGTTGCACGGCAGGGCTTGCAGAATGGGAACTGATGTTTACTAGCAGACAACAAGAAGCAGGCTCCAAAGCCGTTGGAAGGAATTGAACATGGAAGGACCTTCCTCACGTTACAGTGTTACTTGAGCATTGCTAGCTCTAATAGTTGTTTCTTGAAGATATCCTAGCTTTTGTCCCAAACAAAATGAGAAACAAATTAAGTAGATATTCTATCCAACAGAGAGAGCAATGGTTTGGAATATATATATTTATATTAAAAGAAAGTTTCTACACCAAAGGAGAAGGGGAAGATTATTTACCACAGGCTTGAAAGTGTTGCTTCAACATCATTATGTCACAAACACACACACACGCATTAAAGGGTGTATCAACTTTTCAGTAAATCGCGTGCTGAAACAAGATTATGGAGTGATTTATTTAAGTGATCATACAAAGGTTTCCTCTCATCATTTCTTCCTGAAAATGTAAATATGATTGTATATTATTCTGATGATCAAATGACAAAAAAAAAAAAAAAATGGAAATGAAAAATATTTTATTCAGGGAAGTCTTCTTGGTCTGACCAAATCCATAAACATGCATGATAGGAGAAATCATTAAAATAGATAAAGAAGGTTCATTTTTACCTTTTTACATCCTTAATGCTGCCATGCCCTCTTCAGAACACAACACTTCGCACTAGCTTCCACTCACTCTTCAGATCAGAGAGTTAACTTTAGGACCAGGTACAATGTTAAACTATTAAAAAATGCCGGTAGATCTAACATAAAAAGTCATAGCAACTCAAGAAGCCTATCATCAAATTTGATTATATTATAATACAAATTTATTGACACATTTTAGATATTTAAATTTGACAATGGTGACATAGCCCCACCCCTCCAAATTTGTACATCTAACTTTAGGAAAATGGCACGCCTGACCATGTGGTATTACAATGTTATCTTATTATAAAAAGCTGGTAGATCTTGATTATATTAGAATAGAAAACTATTGACACACTTTAAAATAGTTAAATACAACAATAGTGACATAGTTAGACCCCTCCAAATTGTTGTCTATGGAATATCCACTTTGTTTGTCCTTTAAACAATAAAACCTTATGTGCTACCTAGTTTTGTGCAGGAAAGTGACAAGGATTGCGTTAACTGAAAACCTGCACAATGTAATTCAAGATATCATTAAAATATCAATGTGATGTGCATAGGACACAAAAATTAAAGACTGATTCAAAAGATGAACTATGGTGATTTCCAAAGTCATTATTATACTGCAAAATATCAGATTTTTGACAAAGTAGACAAATTTCTTTTAAATAGGTTTCACCTACAACAGTTCAAGGAGTCACATAATTCAGAAGTGAAAAAGAAGAGATGAAGACAGGATGCTTACTCTAAAGCTAGATGCTTTTGCATTCTCAAGGTCTTATTGACACCATACTCCACTTCTGAATTCAACTACTTCACTAGCCTTCTATTCCAGTCTCATTCAATGCTAGCGGCTGCATATTTCTGACAATCCACGCAAGGGGGAGATTAAATCAGTAGCAGCAATTATACATATATGATACCAGTAGATAAGGTAAGTACAAGATTTTTATATTATTTTTTCAGGATTAAATTATGTTTAACCTCCTACTCACAGACAAAACTTGGCATCTCAAGAAGTTATTACAAAAGAAAATTGAAAAAATTACTAAACCAATGCACAATAAACTCAGGCCCACACTCTCGAAGATCATAAACTCAGCTCCTCTAGCTGTCTTGGATGTAAACAATGTAATGAAAATAAATTACATTTAGATGTCAAATACAAGGAACTCAACTAAACTTTATGAAACTGATCCCAAACAACTCATAAAGGCTTATCACATGACTTCAAAATTTGTACAACACTGAGGGCATGTTCTGAATATTTTTGTGAATCAGCGTTGACCTTGAAAAACTATGAGTCAAAATGAAAATAAATTGGTGGCCATTTCAATTTAAGCCGGAGACATTACACCAGAAGATTAAAAATTACAGAAATAGCACGGGAAGCGCTTTATCAAGCCGGAGACATTCAGTTAATTTAGCCACTGACTACCAAGTTTGATTTTGCTAGATACATAGCTTACCACAGCGATCTCAGCATTGATAGATTGCATTCGAAAGTTCAGTTGCTTCCTGCATATGACATAGTTGATACTCCGTTATCATATGATTCTAAATTGTTTCCTGTGTAAGAATGAAAAATAGAAATTGACAGACCTGTGATAGAAATAGAAAGATCAGATGAGGTAATCTCAGATTCTTCCTTCTTCTCTATCTTTAAGATCAAATGAAGATCCTTCTTCCAACTTTGTATCGTAAATGAAACTGCCATCAATTCTCACACGGGGGATGTGAGCTATCTTGAACCACTCTTCTCCTTCATCCCTTTTGCAACGTATTTTCAACAGAGGACAATCATATATGAATAATTGGAGAAGCGAGGATGGCAGGCCTGGATCTGGAAGGGATGTGAGTTTTGGGCAACCATTGATGGACAAATATTCAAGAGAGGTGAGGTTTTGAAAACCCTTCGAAGATAGGCATTTTAATCTCGGGAATTCTGTAATGGTTAACCTGGTTAAAGAGGAGGGCAACATCATTTCTCTTTCCTCCATAGGAAAAGACAAAGCAAATCGACATCCCCGAACATCAAGATTTCGTAGAAAGGTAAGCTTGTGGAATCCCCACTCAATCAACGGCTTATTGATATTCAGATCTGCGATTGCCAGTGACGTCAAGTTGGTGGGGAAACCTTGCTCTTGAATGGACATAATATTTGGACATTGTCGTAATTCTAATGTTTGAAGAGAGTGGAAGCTGTGCATACGGTCGGGTAGAGCTTTGAGTTTCATGCATCTCTCTATTGAAAGAACTCTCAGATTTCGGTTAGGAAGCCCTGCTTCTGGAAAAGAAACGAGACGAGGACAATCCCATATATAAATAGAACCAAGGTTGCTAAGATTGTGAAGGCCATCAGGTATGGACTTAAGATTTCTACAGCCCCAAATTCTAATATATTCGAGAGACATGTTATGATCAAACTTTTCAGCTATTGATTCTAATTCAGAACAATCAGCAATTCCAAGCCAATGTAGTTTCTTAGGTAATCGGCCATTTGATGATAAGAACATCAGCTTTGAGCAACCCCAAATCTCAAGATGTTTGAGTACTGGAGGTAACCAGCCCCTGAATGATACAGAAGTGAGTGATGGGCATTGAGACATATGCAAGTACTCGAGAAGAGATGTGTTTGTGTCGTTTATACTCTCCTGCTGCATAGCAGAAGAAGGATAACCAGCCTCTCTATCATCCAACAAAAACAGCAATTTCTCACAACTTTTTACCTTGAGTCTTTTTAAAGATGAAGGGAATTGGCCTTTTGCAATGAATTTTAGGGAATGACAATCTCTAATTCGCAAGCTCTCAAGACGTGCATTTAGGTGATTTAATCCCTCAGGTAAGGATATCAGATTATTGCAATTTTCAATCTCCAGTGCACTCAGAGATGTAAGAAAATGTGCCTCCGGAAACAATTCAAGATTTGGGCAATTTCTTATACATAACTTTCTCAGTGAGATGAGGCTATGCAGTCCCTGCAATGGCTTCTCAACATGAATTTCTTTCTGCCAGAAATACAGAAGCTCTTCACAATCATCAATCTGCAGACATTCTACATTCTGAAACTTATGCGCGAACCAACTTTTAAACTCTGAAATATTTGAAACATTTATAAAGTTCAGTGATCTGAAGTCAGTTAGACTACTGCAGACCATTGCTTTACAACCATCTATCTCTAATTTGCAAAGCATCGGAAGGCTTGAGAATGGAACTACCAAATTGACACATTCATGGATCACAAGTTCCTCTAATAATGGAAGAAAATTAGGCAATTTTTTGACCAGTTTGGGGCATCTTGCAACTGATAGCTTCTGGAGCCGAGGAAACCTTTCAACTCGCTCATTTTCTTCGACAGGGTCCCAATGCTCCCATTCTTCCAAATCTGCAAAACAAAGAATCTCCAAGGACTGAAAAGGCTTCAAGCAACCCTCTCCATATATCTCGGAACCTATGCTTTTAAGTCTTGTCATCCCCTCAATGCTGAGGTATTTCAGCGAACTCAACAGCCCAAGTGAAGGCAATGACGTGCATCTTTCACAGTTTTGCAATCTTAGAACTGTCATATTAGAGAATGATGGATCTCCCAACCAAGAAGGAAACCTGATGCCACCATAGCCTTTAATTACAAGCTCTTTCAGATTTTTATGAGGTTGTAGCACGTCGAGTGTCTCTGCTTCTACTGCCTCATTTCGCAAATCATCAAATGTAGACCCCCACTCTAGAATAAGCACTTCCAAGCCCTTCTTATCACTCAACACAGCCTCTGTCAGAGGATAAGCAACATGCTCTAATCTGCAAATGGATAGTTTCCCACGTAGAAACTTCAAATTCTTCAAATGTTCTATACCGGATCCGACACTTTTGCCTAAAATATAATTAGACAGAGTTTGTAGATATTCCCACTTTTCGATTCCCAAAGGCATCTGATTTATCAAATTTGCACCCATAATATCAAGGTGGCGTAGATTGATTAATTTGCCCAAGTCGGAAGGCAACTTGAGGAGCAGAGAACAGTTTTTTAAATTCAAAACTTGCAACTTGTACAGTAAACCTGTAGACTCTGGCAAACTTCTGATCTTGGTACCGGAGAAGTTGAGGTACCTCAGATTTGTCAAACTTCCGATAAAATCAGGAAGCTCGGTTATATAATACTTTTTCAATGATAGCACCCTCAGTTTCTTGAATTTTGGCAATAAATCAGAAAGAAACATATTAGTTATATAGCGAGTAGGACCATCAGCACACAAAGGCAAGAACGTCCTGAGGTGCTTAAGGTGGGGGAAAACTGCAAATTTTTCTTTACCATCACAACAATCAGAAGCGTAAGAAGAATAACGAACTCGTTCGATTCTTTTAGACCGGCTGTTGTTGGTGTTGAGTTCATCTTCTAATCGAAGACTAGTATCTCCAGAGGCCCATTGGGCTAAATCATTTAGAAGGTCATGCATTTTAAATCTAGTAGCATCAGTAGCTGATATTTGGAGCAAAGACCTCGACAACAAATCGCGCAAATACTCAGCTCCTAAATCTTCCAAACACTTATTGCTGTGGTTGGACGGTTGGATAAGCCCTTCAGCCATCCACAACATCACAAGCTCCTTGGCTTCGAACTCGTAATCTTTAGGTAAAATAGCACAGTAACAAAAACATCTTTTGAGATGGGAGGGAAGATGATGATAACTCAACCTTAGGGCAGGAAGAATGCCAGTTTCCTCCGGCAAATCCCAGAGGGTGCTGCTCAAAATATCTTCCCAGTCCTCATGGGTGCGCTTGTAGCGTAGAAGACCGCCAAGGGTCTTGGCCGCAAGAGGCAAGCCGTTACATTTCTCAACCACCGTCTTTCGAAAGAACTCCATATTAAAATCACTAGTTTGAAAAGCATGATTCACAAACAATGACCAACAATCATCGTCAGATAAAAAGTTCAACTGATAAGAACGAGCCACGGGCTTGAATGCTAATGAAACATCCAGCAGGCGAGTTGTTACCATCATCTTACTTCCCCTAGCCACACCCAAAAAGGGAGACATGAGTGTCTCCCACAACTTATAATCTTCATTCCATACATCATCCAAAACCAACAAAAATCTCTTGCCGGACACAGCCCTTTTGAGTTGAATTTGTAGTTGATTCAAATCATTGAAAACATAGTTTGATAGAGCAATGGAATCGAGAATTACCTTGGAAATCCTGAACAGATCAAAGTCATCAGAGACTCCAACCCAAGCTCTGACATCAAAATACCTCTCAATCTGAGCATCATTGAAGACATGACGAGCCAGAGTAGTTTTACCTATTCCTCCCATCCCCACAACAGAAATCACATCCAGATTGGAATCGGAATCATCAAAGCCGCTCAGCAACGTTTCCACAAGATTCAATTTATCATCTTGTCTACCATAAATGGAAGACTCAGCTGGGAGACTTGTAGTTGGTAGTCTCTTAGACAAAAGGTGTGATTTTGAAGCAACCCTTTGCAAACTCAGATCAAAGGTTTGCTCAAGGAGCTCAGTCAGCCTCTGAGTCACCTCCTTAGTCTTCTTCAACATCTTCAACCTATACGATTCCATCTTGTGCTGCTGCTCTTCTTCAAGCTTGAGCTTGAGAGACACTGTGTTGAAGTCATCAAGTATGTCCTCCACATCATAAGCCAGGTCGCGGACCTCCTCCACCCAATTCTTGACCAGCCTCTCACTCAGCTGCTTCTCCTCCGCATCTGCAAGGAAAGACTTCACCTGCACCAGCTTTTTCCCCAGCCCTTTCACTCCTGCACACATCTCTGTTAACATCGACCACTCGTCAAACAGCTTTTCCATGATCACAGACACAACACCATCGATGATCACGCTGATCATGCTCATATTCTTTGCTCGTTAGTCTTTTGAAATACTATGGATTTTCTCCGAAAGATTGTTTTGATGTCAGTAAAGCAAATTACTGAAACACGGATGGTTATATATCGTTTAGGTTGCAGACACTAATGTTAATGATGTATTAATTTACTATTAATGATTTTAAATTTTTTCAACCGTACATTTTAACCCACTAAACTACGCATATTTTCCGTCTACAGTGCCTACTGAAATATCTGGTACTTCCAATAAGTTATATTGATACATTTCCTAACAATAAAGATTATATTTTAATTAACCTTTAGTTGAAATAGTTTATATTTGTTTGCTTTTAAGAGAACCAATAAATATGCGGCCTTCGAGGCACCTTCACATGCCACCAACACGTACAAAACACAAGAAGCCTGATTTCCCAAAAAACAGAAAAAAAAAAAAAAAAAAAAAAAAAAGGAACAACAACAAGGAGAGTCTTGTTAATTATACATTTATTTTCTAACTTAATATTCACTGCATTGTCAACATCACCTTTCATTAGTTGGGTGTCAATTTTTTTTTTTTTTTTTTAAAATCACAATCCATTACACCTGTCTTTAAATTTATATATATTTAAGTTAAATTGCATAAAAGGTTAAAAGAGAAAATAGAAATCTATTTGTACCCTTTAAATTTCAAAATGTAAAGTAAATGTAGTTGAGATTTGAATTATAAGAAATACTGATTTTATTACTAGTGCATAATTACCGTTTTTACTGTTTAAATTTAAACATAATTAGGCTTAATTCGTAATTACATTAGCAAAGGTAAAGTCAATCATAGGGACTTGACTTATTCTAACCAAAACATTAATTTAAGGTTTGTGGTGGAGTCCACATGCTTTGATTACGGAAACTCGATGATGAGCTTCTTCCTTATCTTTTCTTTTGTTTTCTTCTTTCTTGCGTTGTAAAATATTTTTTTTCATATATATATATTTTTGAGATATGATATTGATTCAAGGACTACATAGACTAATCAGAATAAAAATATTATAGCATGATTTATGAAATAACTTTCAACTAACAGAGATTCATTCATGTCAAAATAAAAATATTATGACACGATTTAGAAAACAACTCCTAATTAAAAGGGATTCACTTATACGAAAATAGGAGAAAAATATATACGAATGTGAAAGATTAATCTATACTAAATGATGAGAAATAATTATTATATTTATATTATTATTATTATTATTATTATATACATATAAATTTGGATGTGTCAGGGTTGTCCATCCCATGCCACTCACCATGGGAGTTGCTGGTGGCCATTGGCCAACCAAAGGCGCCGGCGACCTAGTGACATATTCTTTTTCATATTCTTCACAATAACTTGATTTTTTCGATATAAATTGGCTCTTAAATTCTTCATCGTCGTCATATTTTTTCTTTTCTTTTCTTTTCTTTTTTAAATATATATATATTCCTTTTGATAAGTTGGTTGTGAATAAATTTTCTAGGACTAAAAATGATTAAAAATTTTCTCGCGGTATTGATGGAACTTTTTTTTAGGTGCACGATTATAGTCGGTAATATTTGAAGATCCTATATGAAAAATTGTGTAAAATCCTATACCTCGAAAATGCTATTGGGACCGTAGTTATAGATCGTAGCATCCTTTCTAGTTATTTAGACTAATTATGAAATAAAAAATTTAGACTGATTATAAGTTCTTTTTTTTTTCAATAGTAATTTAATTTTTTATTAATATATAAACTCGGCATAATTTAATTTTTAAATTTATTTAATAGACACCAAAATTTATCAGAATTCTCTCTTTTCGCTGTTAAAATATCATTTCTTTCTTCCAAACATCAAACATATTTAAAATAACATTAACAGTAATAAGTCTATTTATAAGCACATAAGTTTATAATATTAAAAAAACAAAATCTAAACCAAACAAAATAATTAAAATCTTAAAAACATTAAAAAAAAAGTAAATCCATAAACTTGATTTAATCAGTCTGAACTACTATCACTCAATTCATTCCCAAGCTTAGACCAACGTCTACAGTAACGGCCTCAAATTTGACCATTTCACTTTATATTACTTCATCAAGACCATAAATAAGAGTAATGTCATCGCCTACTGGAATTACGGTTCCAATATTTATAATCTTGACTTCTCTATTTTATCGTTCATATATTCACAAATAATATTACCTATTTAATCGGCTCTTATTATTATCATAAGTATTTCTTAAGATTGGAATAGTTCTGTTGTAGCTTTAACAAACAAAATAATAATAATAATAATAATTTTGGGAGTCACAGAAGCAAGCTCTAGAGGTTAAATGGTGCTTGTTTGCCCTATTCAGCTACTTCGTCCTCAAGCTTGATTGGAATATCCCTCAAACTAACTTGGATCATCTCGAACTGCATCATCCACTATCTCACATGTATCTCCTTAATTAACATGGTAACTAAAGTCTCAACATGCATTGCAAGAATAGATTTTGCAGTTCAATAAACATTCAAAAATCCTATACAGGTGTAATTACAGGTTCTATATATACAAGCATAACCAACACAATATCATGCAACTGGTATAATCTGTGTTAATGAGAGAAGAAGAAGGGTTCAGTTAATGTACAGTATAAAATTATAACCAAAACGCACAACACGAGAGAGGAAATTAAGGAGAGGAGGCCTGCAAAAATAAAAATATACACTTGCAGAGAAACGAAAACAATGCTTTTGTTCTATCACCAAGAGGGACAAAATGCATTTTGGGTGGCCACATCTTCCCACACCAGGCGCTCCCACCATTGTTGTTCACCTTCAATGACAGTCCCTACTTCTTGTGCACTGTTATTGGAATCTCCTGGCAGTGTCTTCAGCTCTGGACATCCAATCACTTTGAGACTCTTCAGATGTCGAAAGGACAATTCTACACTAGAATTGAAGTTAGTAGACCTGAAATGTCAATTACAGGTTCTACGGTGTGTGACCCCAAGAATCCTATACCCAGGTTCTACAGCACTGCGATCTATCTGTAATTGAAGAAAAAGACACGGCAAGAAACCAAAAATCTCTTTTGTTTTATCACCTAAGAGTTGATGAAACAAGGAGAAAAGGCATTTTGAGTGGCCTCATCTTCCCAGATCAGGCGCTCCCACCATTGTTGTTCACCTTCAATGATAATTCTACCTCCTTGTGCACTGTTGGAATCTAGTGGCAGTGTCTTCAGCTCTGAACATCCAAACACTTTGATCTTCTTCAAATACCGAAATGGCAATGTGGTTGTGTGGATGCCGTTCAAGTTCTCCAGACGTTGCAGTTCAAGTGATTCAAGCTTCAAAAATGGGATTGTGCTCCTCATCCTCACCGGGATGTCACAGAGTTTGTCCACATCGATGATCTTCCTCATGTTCAAGCAAGATGATACCCCAAGGATCTTGAGCTCCGGAGCAAGAATCAACCATGTCAAGTCCCTCAACTTGAGGCAACAGCTTATGATCACAGTTTGAAGACTTCGAAAACTACACACTTCTCGTATACTCAGTGACTCCAACGGGCTATCTATCTTAAACTCTTCCAAGTATTTACAATCCGAAATTTGGAGAGTATGGAGATCCTTGAGATCTGCTGATAGAGCTTTGAGACACTTCTGATGGGGCAAAACCTGAAGCCTGAGAGAGTGAGTACACCTTTGTAGCTTTTTTGAGCTGAAAAAAACTTCAAAAGCATCAGAACTTTTCAGGCTGATTGTTAACATAACTAAACATTTCGAGGAAAGCAATTCCTTCTCCAAAAATTTAGCATCACTGTATAGAACATTATCTACAACTGGCCGAGTAGTCGAAGAACCGCACTCCAACATCCTCAGCACTTGCAAATTTGGAAAACCAGATATCAATTGCTGTGGAATTGTTTGAAGTTGACAAGTATGCTCCAAGTTCAAACACTTGATTTGTGACAAGAACTTCAACTCTATTGGCAACTCTTTTATGCTAGTTTTGGACACATCAAGATGTTGCAGTGAAACCAAACAGATAATTTCTGATGGTAATTCAATCAGATAAGGATTGTTTGATAGGTTTAAAAATTGCAAATTACCCATGGCCTGAAAGAAACCACCACCAATCTCCTTCAACCGGTTACCATTAAGAAACAGACTTACGAGATGAGGGCATGATGGAATCTGTGTCACATTCTCAATTTGGTTTTCCATCACTGACAATTTTTCCACCTTTTGCCATTCTTCAATGTCTGGCATTTCAGTTAATTCACAGCCTGCTTGAACATAAAAGTTTCCTGTCTCCTTCTCCGTCCCCACGGCTTTTGTTGTTATCCACAAAGCCAGATCACGGATTACATTATGCATTTTTACACAATCATTTTCTACTTCTTCCAATAAACAGGCATTGACAAGAACACCTATTTTTTGATACCCATCAACCTGTGATCCAATTTTATCATCTAACAGTCCTTCGCTAATCCAATAATCTATCAATTCCCTTCTAGAGAATCTATAGCCCTCTGGAAACAAACTACAATACTCAAAACAAGATCGAATTGTATCGCTACTCAAACGGTCGTAACTCAACTTTAATACACTAAATACTTTCTCCTCCATACCTGGAAATTCATACGTGGATCTCCTCAAGACACCAATCGCATGCTCCCACTCGTGAGGCGTTCTTTTTCGAGCCATGCCCCGTGCAATGGTGACAAGGGCAAGAAGCAATCCACCACACTTTTTGGCCACGGTTCTGGCAAGCCCAGGAATCTCATGATGACTGCCAAGAGTGCCATCTCCAACTATGCTCTTGAACAATTCCCATGCTTCCGCCTCAGTCAAACACTCAACTTTAAACTGCTCGTCAGCTTCCATGTAACCACAAACTTCAACAAGACGAGTAGTGAAAATTACCTTGGATTTGTTTGCCAGGTTCGGATGAGGAACACCTGCTTTGATCAAATCAACTCTCTCCCAAATGTCATCCAACAACAAGACAAATTTCCTTCTGCTTAAAACCTTGTGGATGCAAGTAGCTTTCTCTTCAAAACTTTTACTCATCCATGACTCGTTGAGCAAGTTAATCCGCTTCGCGATCTGGTCTTGAATTTCCTTAAGTTCCAACCGTCCATCCACAGAAATCCATATCACAACAAAATCACCTTGTGCTTTTCCAAGCTTATTGTTGATTTTTTTCAAAAGGGTAGTTTTTCCGACCCCTGCCATGCCATATAGTCCAAGCAAGCCCACTTGTTCTTCTTCAACAAATTTCCATACTTGATCAAATGTTGATTCTGATCCCATTTTAGCTGTCTCACAGGGCCTTTCACACACAAGATCATCCTGTATTGTCTCTGCAGCCACCGATCCAAACTGCCCTTCGTCCTTCAAAGTTGCCACCGTTGCCAACATTTTGGTCACTTTTTCTCTGAACTTGTAGCTGCACTTGAACAAGTTCTTAGCACAAAGTCCTCCAAGACACAAGTTGGCTAGCTCTCGTGCACCCGTTGTCTTCAGTTTGTCCACATCAGTTTCTGCAGCTTCCACCCTCTTCAACCATCCATCCACTGCATCGAGCCTCCTCATGGAGGGTTGTTTCTCAGCAAAAACAACTTTTCTCTCCACATCTCTCTTCCTTTCCAATAGTTTTTCTGTTTCAGTATTCAATCTGTGAAGATCATCTTTGAGTTTGGCCTTGTATCTCAGTTGTTCAACCATTGAATCTTTGCACTGTGTGACAAGTTTGTCAACTGGGACCGAGACTGATGCACAGTTTCCCATTTTTTTGTACAATGATTTTCAGGTAGAGAAGAAGATGGAGAAAGCTCCAATGAGAAAAATTTACTTCTTCGGTTCTGGAGAAAATAAAACAAAGTTTTTGTGTTCGCAGGCAGACATTAATGTTTGTTCATTTACACAATACTAGTTTTGCCGCACGTGCAAAACACTTGTTTAAATTCATATTCATTTTTATTGCCGAATAAGTTTTAAGATTAAAATAATTAAATATTAATATTTATAATTTATATATGTGGATATTTAGATTTAATTATTAAATTAATAATATCTTTGTACTGAAATTATTATCGCATATATAATATCTTTAAGTTTATTTAAAAAATTAAAAAAAAAATTGCCTAATGAAATCTTAGTTACAAATACCAAATTATTAGTAAGCAATTGTTTATACTGGTCATGATATTTTACCATTGCTTTCCAATGGTAATATGAAACCAATAATTCAATTATTACAACACTAGAGTGGAGATTTTAAATTGCTAATGATTTGAAAAAAAAATTATCAAACTGTTTTTTATTATTATATATATATTTTTTAATTCTTTCATTTTGAAATATGAACCAACTCATCATGTTAATTTACAATATTTTTTAAAAAAAATGCATTATGAGTTGTCTTATCGAGTCAGATCATATCATATCCCATAAGGCCATTACGATCAATTCTCCATAATTGTTATGTTATAGATACTTTTGCGATTTAGATAAATGGGTCACTAAAAGCTAAATGGCCAGAAGCCTTGAAGCTCAGTGATCTGATCGCTATATGAGAGTCCGATAATCTAATTGTTGTATCGGAGCTTGTTGATCTGATCGCTGTAACGATCTTGTTGTAAAAGCGTGTTGTTTCTTATCATCATCTCATGCATCAGTTTGTGCTTTGAGATTCTCCATTTGCTCGATGAATGCTACATCAACTCGTCAGAATATCAACTCGTTACGACTGATACAATTGATATTCTTGAAGTCTGAAGTAGCCTAATTCGGGAAGAAATCAACTTTTCTATTTGCAACAAATTAAATATCGAGATTTTCGAAATTAGTTGCTGATTCGATGGAGATAATCTTGGCGTCATAATTATCAGAATTAATGTAGATTATTTTTTACCTTATCTGAATGTAATTCAAATCAATTCAAATTGTATCATCTCTCACTATAAATAGGGGATCAAATTCATTGTAAAAGTGATAAGGGAAAAATACTATATCGTTACTCTATCAAAATAAAGAGTGACAATCGTGAACATAGGCTTGGTTTTAGCTGAATCACATAAAACTGGTGTGTGTTGTTCTTATTCTTTGCCTTTTTCTTTGTTTTTGTTGTATTTGCTGTTGATTCGCATGTATTGAACTTGAAAAACCGGATCGACTAAAAAATAATGTCGACATGTTAGAAAGTATATAATCAAAAAGGTGGTCAACACATCTAAGGGATGTTTGTGTTATAATATCATTTGTAGCCTATTCTGTGCAATTATACATAAACTCAAGTGAAAGTTTATGCAATTATCCTTTTTTTAGGGATAATCTTAATTTCCTTCTGTTATTTGATATAATAGTCAATTATCCCTCTATAGTTTATAAAATTATCATTTTATCCCTTTTGTGAACTCTGTTAGTGAAAAAAAGATTCTAGTCATGACAATACACGAAAAGACCAAACTGTTCTCAATAAAAAAATAATATTTTTTTATGAAATAAAATTTAAAAAAAATAAAAAAATAGAGATCAAATCTGGATCTCTATTTTATCATGTCTTGTTCTTCTTCAAGAAAAAAAATCCAAATATTAAAAAAAAAAAATCAATATAACACGCACACATAAATCCATCTTCAAAACTTTGGCTTCCCTTTTCATACACACAATGCATGAATTTTTTTTTTTTTTTTAAATCCATAAAAACACTGTCATCACCAAACCTAAACATTAAAAAAAAAAAAAAAATCTAACACAATATCAAACATCCAAGAACAACATACACTAATATACAATAGACACCAATATCAATAAAAATCACATTAATGAACAATCTTCTTCTTTATTTTTAATCAACAAACACCAAATCAATAACGACAAATAATCATATTGTATTTGGCAAAAAGAAAAAAAAAAAAAACCAAATTCATCATCGTCATCCTCAAAAAATTGAGAACAAAAAAAAGAAGGAAAAAATTGAAAACAAATGTAAACAATCGGTCTCATTTGCTAGAGACTAGACGATATTCGATGAAAGAGACTCAACGATCTCCATTACGTGGAGACCAGAATTGGTCTCCAAGCAATGAAGACCAGAACTGGTCTCCTTCGCCGAAGACACTCTAGTCTCCAGTGAAGGAGACTCAATGTTTTCCATGCCGACGTCGCTCTTGAAAAGGGAAGAAAGAGAAGATGTCTTCCATGTCAACCCTAGGTTTCCAACAAAAAAGAAGATGGAAGAAGAAGAAGAAGAGGAAGAAAAAGGATGGAAGAAGCAAATGAAAATAGTCAAATGGAAGAAAAAAAAAATAAAAATAAAAAAGACAAAGACAGATTTTATTTATTTAAATAAATGTTATTAATTTATTTATTTTTTAAAAAAATCTATTTTAATTTAATTCAATCAATTAATTAATATTATTATAATTTTTATTTTACTTTGACAGTTTTGTCTTTTCATATTAACGGTCAAACATTGATTTCTAACGTCTAAGTTGACGACAAATGGTTTTTTTGGACTTTTCAATAAACTATAGATGTTTGTTGGACATATATACAAACTACAGGAAAATATTAGTCATTTCTCAAAATAAGGAGGGATTTTGGTTATTTCATCAAATTAAAGGAAAAAATTGGGATTATCTATTTTTTAACACATTAGAGCATTAAATGCTCTCTACCAACCGACTACCACTCTCTCTTATTTTTTCTTTTTCCTCTTTTCAATATTCACCATCGTTAATACTCTCTATCCAACGGGCTAACCCTCTCTCTCTCTGTCCTTATTTTTTATTTTATTTTATTCTCTTTTATTTTTTTTTTTTATATCTCTCTCTCTCATCTTCTTCTTCTCTTTTCTTCCTTTTGGTTTACCTAGTGTACGCCGACAACCCTCTTTTTTTTTTTTTTTCTTTTCTTTTTATTTTTTTTGGTTTTTCTGGTATTTATTTATAAGTTATTTTTAATTTTTCTAGCATTCATGTTCTAGAGTTTTTTTTTTTTTTTTTTTTTATTTAAACTTTTGAGTCATTTTTGGTTTTCCTAGTGTTTGGGTGAAGTTGGTAGGAAAGATTGTTGTTTTTTAATTTTTTTTTTGTTAGCGTTTATATTTATAATTGTTGAGTGAGTTAGTGAGAAGAGTACAAATGTAACTTCTTTTTCAACCAAATGTTGGGTGTGGAATTCGATACTATTCATAACTCTCTTCACACTTTTTATATATAGTATATGATAGTATAATGTTTCTAAGTATAATTCAAAAAAAAAAAATGTTTCTAAGTAATTTTTAAATATATATGTATTATATTCGTGTCACCTTTTCAAGATCAGAGCAATACCAAAACCAATCCAAATGAGACCATAATAGCGCGGCTCATATGAGTGTTTTCAAATATTGAGAGAGAACTACTCACACTTTTAGATGAATATTACACAAATGATGAAATATTAGTTTTGCTTGAATTCGTGACTTTGGAGGGTAGAGGAAGGTAGGTGTGATTGTCACTATGTCATCTTATTTGAGCTTAAAAAATACTTTATAATTAGAGAATTGCAAATAACTCTCTTGTGGGGATTTTTTTTTTAATGTATATTGTTTTTTTAAGGCAATTTATTTATATAATATGATTAGAGGCCACTAGAGTCACTTTCTTTTGTCTCATTTCTTCTTTGTTTTCATTTTTCAAAAAAAATAATAATAATAATAATACCAAACGATTTAGAGGTACTAACATTCATCACTACATGTGCAATCCAAATATCTATTTCCATGATCGAGAGGCAAACTACTTATACAATAAAGGAAGGTTACTACCCACACAAGCTTAAAAAATATGTTTAGTGGGAAACAAACTCTCATTCTCCCACCACTTTAGTGAGTAAAAAGATGTATAACCACTTATATATTAAGACGTGATTAAGCCATACCGTTTAACATTTAACTTGATAATCATTTAATGGTTACTTGGTGCAAGATCTTCTTTTAGTTTGTTTTCTATGTATGGGTTCAGTTTGACATTTCATGGATAATCTACTAGAATTATTTGTGATTATAGAAAAAGAGGCATCTAAAGCTATTATTTCAATATAATTAAATTTATTTTTTGATTTTCTTTTTTTAGTAAAAATCCTGTCTCCATCCTTGATTCATCCGTAATATAGATAAAAAAGTAAAAGTGATAATTGAAAAAGAAGCATCTAAAGCTATTATTTCAGTATAATTAACTATAGTGTTAGAGCTCGTGTGTAAATCCTAAAATGCACAAGAAATTCAACATTGAGTTCGCTTATCAATTTCTAATTTGATAGCTTTTGTGAGAATAATGTCAAATCCAGTTTTTTCCATGCAAATTGTCCTTCAAATCCTCAAATTTATCCAGAGCTGTAGTTTGATCTGAAGTAAAACTTTTTGAAAAAAAGTACCTTCGAGAACATTACTTGGCAATTTATTGAGAAGTACAAGTTTATGGTCCCTTTCAGTTAAAAATGATGGGAGAAAAACAAACACAAACAAATTGTACAGCGAAACTTTTTCTTCCCCTAAATGAATCTTATGGAAAACCACTAAATAATGCACAAATCCACCACAATATAAATACCACCAACGATCAAATAATGAGCAAATAAAATCACCACCACATGCACCAACAACACAAGTAAATTTTTACGTGGAAAACCTCCCCAATGCGAGGAATAAAAACCACGGGACCGTAGTCCACCCAAAAATCTCCACTAATAATCAAATGTGAGAGTAACAAACTGTTTTAACATAAATTAGGAACCAAAACCGAGCAACAATTATCTAGGTTCCCTAATAACACAAATTTAAGTTTAAATAACAAGTGAAGAGAAAAACCACAAACTCAGCAGAACGTTCTGGACTGTGTCGCTCTTTACTAGGATCTCGAAATCCGATCTGCACCGTCCAGAATTTAGAATCACGAGTGTTGAGTATACAAATTTAAGCTTGATCCAACAGTGAACGAAAGAGATATCAGTCTTACAAAACTGCTGCGCTGACAGTGACCGCGAAAACCTAACAGCTCTGTTACGGGCTGTATATCTCACAAACGACAACTCCGTTTCCGATCTCCACCGTTCAGAATCAAGATACAGAAGAGATGAATGCTATCTAAATTTCAGCACGATCCAACGGTTAAAGAAAAAGATATTGCAGTAACTCTGAAACTGCATAGGATAAATTTCTATGCAGAAAATTCACTCTTTTCTTTCCTCCTCTTTTCCACACGATTTTCTCTCTTCACACTTGATTTTGTGTTGTTTTCTGCCTCCAAAAACCCTAAACTCTTACCAGCCACCAAACTCTCTTTTCTCTTATTTATATTGATCAAGGAAATAATAATTAAATAGGATTATGATTCCTAAATTCATTAGGAATTTCATATGGGCTCAATTTAACCTGATGAGACTTGTTAGGCCTCTACATAAGAGGAAACCCAACCCAACAAAAAAAAAAAAGTTTATGGTCAGTTCATATGTGTTTCTCAAATTTAGCACACATTTCGTATTCCAATTAAGATGTGAATTGTACTTTATTAATAGTATTATAATTATTGTTATATATTTGGACCATATTAATTGAATATAATTTTTTTATCCGATGTCGTCTATAACTGGGGTCTTTGAACCTAAGTTATTGTTAGATTAAATGATCGAATACTTTCAATGTCAATTGAAAATTGACACTTCATTTATCATATAGAAATTAACATATCAAATTATCAACTATTAAATAAGTAAACAGACAATGAAAGAGGAAAGCACAAGGAAACAGCACCCAAGACCCTATATTATACTTTTGAAATTCTTGGTTTGGCTCAAGTGGGGTGGCCAAGTTGGTAGCTTCAAGGCCATAGGTTTGAGCGTCAAAACTCCCACTTTATGTGGGTAATTTTCTCACCACTATATAGATAGATTTTTCTCATCTTGAAAGTAGATTTTCAAGTTGTGCTTCGGAGAAGTCTCGATAGATTTAATGTTAAAAAAAAAAAAATTGTGTTTTGATTATTTATGAGAGTAAGAAGCCTCCATCAGTCTTCACTATCACTTTAATGGCTAGAATTTCTAATCATTCTACTTGTCGTCTTATAAATAAATAAATAAATAAAAAGAGAAAATAAGAAGAAGCTTCCAATATAAATTCCCTCAAACTGCACTTGGTTGGGGTCGCTAAGGGTAAGCCACCCCACTCCCCTTGCCTTGGCTTGGATTCAAACTACTGTACTCTCTCACTAAATAATTTATAGATAATTTTCAGCTATTTCCTCTCACTTGGGAGTCTCTGTCTTAGGTTTCTTCCTCCCTCTAGGAGCCTCTGCATCCTCCTTCTGGAAGCTCTTCTTTCGAATCATACCTCAGTGCTTCTATTAAGAGAGTTCGACAGATGAATATTGGTTATATAATATATATTTGTAATATGTCAAAAAAATAATAATAATAAATTCCCTCAAACTTCTCATGCAAAGGACTCTAGCTATGACATTTTCTGTATTGGCATTTGATATTTGGATCATAACTTAACATTTATCACAGTATACAAATTATGATAATATTTTCTCCCCAGCTCATGAATGTAACAATTGTCATCATCATCTATTAGATATTGAGTTAAAAAAGATGACATAATAATACAGTACAAGTTGTATTAAATCAGTTGTGGTTTTAGTTGGATAGCATTTTTGAAATGGTAAGTACAAAATACAGTAATATAGGTATATAGTTAATTAATATTTAATAACACAGTTACTACGAAAACATAAAAATGTCATATGAGAAACCCAAAATTTTGAATACAAAAATCATTCTAACTTTTTTTAATGTTTCATGATCCAATACTCTTAGTTTAATTCTATCGTCATTCCTATGGAGACAACAGGAGCAGCTTTTCTCTGTTTCTTTTTCTTTATGAACCATGTCCATGTGGATCACAAACTATTGGTAGGGATACATTTGTTTGTATGTGATAGTCAGTCAACTTTTGTCTTTTAGCAGAGATGAAGAAGTTACCAAGAACTTGCTGGTCGTTCTGTAACACTTTTAATTATGGTACTGCTGGCTCCACTACACCTCACCTTTTGTAGTTTTGTTGTCGACTTGTAGCAGCGAAGAAAAATCAATGTAAACTCTTCGATAAAAATAATTGAACACTATCATAGACTAAAAACAGCAATTGAAAAACCTTCAATTTGAGAAAGGTTTTGAGTTTGTGTAAAATGAAAAATCCCAAAGAGCCCAATGTCTTCCACATTGACCATAACTTTTTAAAGGTTTTGCTTTTATTAAAAGCCGTTTTGACTCTTTATTTAAAAAAAAAAAACATTTTCTCCATATAAGCATATTCAATGCAATATTTGATCTGAACATAATTGTATGACATTCCTAAGTGTTTCAATTTCACAAGTTCTGCTTCTAAAATTTAATTCAGAAAGTGAACTAAATGTAAATAAATCTGCATAAACAACCAAATAAATTGCATGTGTATTGCGTTGCTTAAGGAGGAATTATTTTTAATTTTTTGTCTTCCAACATGAGAAGCTAAATTGAGGCTCATCAGATTTGAAAAGGTGTTATCACCAAGTCTTGAGCTCATCTGAGATGGGCCTTGGTTGATTAGATGAGTCCACCTCATTTAGCTTAGCAATACAGGCCTAAGTAAACCACCCAAAAAGCCAACCACGCACACTAAAAGCAAAGCCCAACTCTGATGGCAGAATGTATGGTTCCCATTCATTGTAGAGGTTGAAAGAAAGGAAATTCTAGTGTTATAACTTAGGATCTTCCCAAACGTGGAACAACCGAACAAGCTTTACATTAATTGGACTATTTTGTGAAACTGAATGGATATACATACTGATTGACTTAACTGACATGGTACCTTATGATTGAAGAAACTCTTGCAATTGGGCATGCCTCCATGAATTTAATAACATTTTCTCGTTATTTTTGAGTAAATGCCAATAAGTTGGTCAATTTTTGCGGCCGAACAGTGGACATGACATGACATTTAGATAGAAAATATCTAATTAGAAAGTGAATGAAGCGCACTCCAGGCGGAATTTCTTGTGTATTTCAGGATTTACACACAAGCTCTAACACTATCGCATCATATTGAAACAATGGCTTGGCATGATTCTTTTTCTATATTCATTTTTTTCTGATATATTACACGTATATATTATAAATATATATAACACTGTTTGACACTTTGAATCAACTACGAGAAACAGATCAAAAATAGAGTAACTGAAAACGGAAGCAAAGCTCCCAGAAGAGAGAGGAAACATCCCCATAGAAGGGGGTACAACTGTCACAGTTTTGTGGCTTTTATGAGTCGAATCCTGAACTTAACAAGGAAAGACAAGATGTTGCCACCACTATGTTGACACGTGAGACACCACTTTTTTCATTTGTTGTATATCTACACTACCAGTGAAACTCAAGTGAGACAGATTTATACTTTGGGTCCACTTTTACTATTATTATATAACATGAAACTATATACAACTAATTTCCTTTGAAAAAAAAAAAGTTCTAATTGGTTGTCTATACCAACCACCAACAAAAATTCCTTTAAATATCAAAGCTCTCGACAATCCAAAAAACAACAAAATTCCTTTAAATTTAAAAGCTTCTCATTAAATATGCGCTCAATAGAACATGATTACATACTCGTAAATTTATTTATTAGAAATTTATAAGATAACAAAAAATTGCAAAAGCATACTTCAAATCTTCAATACAAAACATCAAAGAAAATTTCCACATTAATTTAAACCCGTCCTCATCCTAACTGTTGTTCAATAAAATAAATAGATCTCACATGAGTTTAGAATGTATATGTGCGCAAACTTCTCCCTCATTTTTTTTTTTAACTATTTTAGGTTTGTATCTCACTCAAATCAATTTTTCACTCTTTTCCCATTTCCCCCTTTTTTCGTATATATATGTTTTCCTTTTAATGATTGAAACTAATTCAGGATATAATTGGAACCAGTAACAATAGACATTGTGATGCGATTCAGAAATTAACTCTCAGAAATAGGAGGGATCAACCCAAAGAGAGGTGAGGGAGTGGGAGAATTGTCACAAATATGACCCTAATCATTTGAACTTTGCACTTTGATATTAGAAGCAAAGCAAGAGACCATGCTCCATTTTTCCATATAATTATTCATGATTTTTTCGCGGAAGGCGAAGGAATCAATATTCATAGAAACAACTTGATAGTTGATAGTAACGAAAAGGTCATACATTATGTACTAGTTTCTAGTTGTTTCAAATATCTGTAATAAACACATTGAAAACCAAGCATTGACAAGCTCAAAATTTAAAGTCACGTTCATAAATCTAAAGCAACCAAAAAGATTTAACAAAATTTACGCTTTCTATCCATCATCAAGTTTTGGCAATTTAACAATGCTTACAATTTCTTTGACAATAATAACTTCATTCTTTAAACCATCCTAAAAAATAACACAACCACTATTATTCATCTCAAGCTTTTCAAAGAAATCATTTTTTCCTATTACATATATAGAATTACAACTATCGAAACAATGATAGTTAGTAATATGAGTTTTCAAAGAATGATGAGCCACTTTGCAACAAAGATAAACATTTTTAATCCAAACTTATCACTCTTTTTATTTTTTATTTTTTTATTTTTTACTTAGTTATCTTTCAACATATTTGAATTAGAAAATTCCTTCAATTTTCATTCCTTGATAGCAAATTCTTATGTATTTAAATTATTTAGGTTTGACGTGACATTTGATTTCATAAAAGTAATAAATAGAAACGAATTTAGAGAATATATAAGATACTTATAATTGCTACAAATACACTTCTGTTATAAGAATTGTCTTTTTCAATGGTGAAGTTATGTTTGTCATTCATAAAACCTAAACAGGGCGGCGAAGCCGCGGGGCCCACAAGGGCCATGGCCCCCATGGCCCCCTGCAAATAAGATTTTTTCAAGAGTTGAAAATATAATTTATATTATAGGATGTGATAATGTAATAATTTTCTTTAAATCCCTTCAAACTTTATTATTATTATTATTTTTAAATTTAAGAACATATTCCATTGTGGGTTGACTCCGTTGCAAATGACTTTGGCTAGTCCGAAAGAAAATATCAGCATTAAAAGGTACTAGTAAAACTTGGACAACAATATTTGAGGCAAAATTGTGGATGACAACTTACAGAGTGCACTCGAAGTGAATTTATTGTGCACTTTAGAATCTATAAATTCACCCACAAGCTAAAAAGGTATGGGCATAAATTTGAATGAATCTATATTTATATGCCAGTTCAGGATTACATCCAACCTAATAGTCATATGTATATAGGATCATTATGTGATAGAACAGAGCTGATCCCACTATTATTATTATTATTATTGAAAATCTAACACTGAATGGGGTTAAAGTATGTGTATCATTTTTTTCACACATAAGCTAAGAAATTATGTGTATAAATCTGAATAAATCTAGATTTATGTACCAGCTCAGGATCACGACCAACCTGACAGTCAAACTTGTAAAGGATCATTATGTTGTAAAACATTCGTCATCCTATAATTAAAAAAGAAAAATTCACACTGAATGGGTTTAAAAATTGTCAAAACATATTACAAACAAATATTTATTACTTGGTTTGGATATCTACATCTATAACGGGGAGACATCATCTCTCATGAAAAGAAGAATACTCCCTACACGTGTTTGTAATAGAATGCAATGGAATTTGAACCCTATAAATTAGGATGAGAAGATGAAAAATATACTTATTATAATATATTTAAAGTCTGTTTTTAACAGTTTGTGAGTTTTTTTCTCTATTTTTTTTTAACTAACAGTTTGTGAGTTGTGACCGTGCATTTTCTGATGCACAACACACAACAATGCTAAGTCGTTATCTGTTGACTGTTGTTGGGTAGTTTCCTGTTAATTGCGAGGAAGCAAACACAAGCACGCCTTCTAATTTAGCTGTCTTCCATGTCACCTGGTTTTAGTGGAGAACTAATTAAGATTATAGAAATTGAACCAAAAAGAGATAATCACTAGCTCCCTCGCTTACTACTGGATTATCTAAAATTTTAAATTGATAGGTGACTGTACACTAAAATATTTACGATATGGTTTTGATGTGATTTATGATACTTTAATATGGTCCTTTATATATAACATGGAGATAAATAATAAACATCCAATACACATTAATTAGAAATTTAGAATTCCTTTAACGAAGATTAAATTTAAATTAATGAAATTTATGATGCATTAAGATATTTCATGAAGAATTAACAGAAGGAAAATAGTCAATAAGACATAATTTTTTTTTTGAGAAGACAATAAGACATAAGGTTAGAATCATTGTCACCCATAAAAATGATTTTAACACCCATTTATGATAAAATTATCCTTAAATAATATTACAAATAAGGACAAACACATATTAGTAAAACACATTGTTTACTTTTAGAACTTGAAATAATTTTCCTTTTTCAATTTTTAGTTAATAAAACAAACAAAAATCTATAGACACTTCCGATAGAAAATCTTAAAAAAGGTTTATGAATCTTATTTTTTAAATACAAAACACTATTTTTAAATTTTTTTTTTATTCACCTAATAGTAAAAATTGATTAAAACATAAAATAAAGTCTCATTTTTCTTAAAAAATTTTGGTGGCTCAACCTTCGAGTATGGCTTATTCTTTTTCTTGATAAAGTGTAAAATTAAGGCTAAGGTTAAGAATTTATGTTTAAAAGAAATAAGAAAAAAAATAAAGATAGAAATTCTGTTTTAAATGAATATAATTAATGTTGTTTAAATAGGGTTAATGTTAGTATATTTATGGGTGCTTATATTAATATGTAAATTTTTAAATTTAATTAATGGGTGTATTACTAATTTGGGTATGAAAATCATATTTATGAGTAACAATATCTGCACCCTAAGACACAAATATTAAGCTTGATTTGTGCTGAACATAAAATTGCATAAGTTTCATATTTAAGGAAGTACTACTACTTTTATTTTCATCTAAATTTTTGCCTATACAAATCATAACAGAGATACATGTTGTAAAAGTTTAATAAAGATAATTACAACAAATAAAATATAGCTATTAACTATATAGAATAAAATAACAAAATATGTTTGTATATTCCTTACAATTACATATACCATTAAGATTGTGAGTTTCATTCATGTATCCCTTGTCAAATTCCGATTAAACTATAATAGTAAAAAGATAAAATAAAATTATACCAAGTTGGATTAAACTATAATAGTAAAAAGATAAAATAAAATTATACCAAGTTGGTATAGGGAATTTCAATTATTATCAATAATATTTTCTTGCTAATTGATGTAAAAATAGAGTTAATATTGGGACATGCATCTTAACTCAACTCATAATGCATAATTGACATGACTAAAACTACATCCAAGTTGGGATGAGATTATGAAATAAAAAGTCAATAAAACCTTATTATCAAGGACAGATATGCATATTCGCAATATGAGGTGGCCCAATGGTAAGCCACCCACACCCATGCATTGTCATGGGTTCGAATGCGCATCCTCCCACTAAATAATTTGTAGGTAATTTTCGGGTTCTTCCTCCCATCTGGGAGCCTTTGTCCCTTTGTCTCCTCTTATTTCTAGGAGCTCTAGTTCCAGCTTGTGTTTCAGTGCTCTTACAGTCTGACAGATAAGTACTGTTTATGTAATATGTACTTGTAATATATCAAAAAAACAAAAAAGAAAAAAGAAGAAAGGACATGTATGCATATGTAATATGTGATCCGCAGAGAATATCCAACAAACACATTGAAAATTTTATCTTTTGTTTCTTAAGGTGACTTATGAAAACATAAAATGACAGCTACTGGATTATATCAAACGATTAAAATTTGACATCTTACAAGTATAAAATGAGATAACCTCACCTTTAGAACTGATAAATGACAATTTAGTTAAAGAGTAGGAGTGCATGACATGGTCTTTTTGGCTCCTTCTCGGTACTTTCGTTTCAAACTTGGTTTCATTGATATTACATTATTCTCTAAATGCGAGTGGCTCGTGTTACAAATATACTTGAAAGAGGAGAGCTGCAAATAATTTTCGATTATCAATGAAATGTCAAATTGACCCCCTACATAGAAAACAAACTAAAAGAACACCTTCCACCAAGGGACCATTGAATGAATATTAAATGTGAAACAATATAACACATCAAATCTTAATATATAAGTGTGTATACATATCCCCAATCATCAAGGTGGTCGGAATTTATCTTTCACAGACAAATTTATAAGTTCGTGTAGATAATAATCTTCTTTTATAGTACGAATAATTTGCTTTTGGACAATAGAAACAGATATTCGGATTGTGCACATAGTAATTAATATAAGTAGACTTTTATGTTGTTTAGTGTAAACTTTGAAAAAAAGTAAAAAACATATAGATACATGAGATAGAAGAAATTAAATAACACTTGCGTCCTCCAATCATATCGCATAAATAAATAAATTGCTTTAGAAAAACAATATACATAAAAAATTAATTTGAATCCCCATAAGGGAGTTATTTGGAATTCTCTCTCATTACAAAGTAATTTTACAAAATTATTTAGAAACGTTATACAAATATGTTCAAGATTATACACATTAATGTATGCCTGCAAACATCAAACTTTGTTTTATTTTTTCTACAACCAAAGAAGAAAAATTTTCATCATTGATACTTTCTCCATCTTCTCCTCTGCCTGAGAATCGTTGCACAGAAAAATGGGAAACTGTGTATCGGTCTCAGTCCCAGCTGACAAACTTGTCACGCAGTGCAAAGATTCAATTGTTGAACAACTGAGATACAAGGCCAAACTCGAAGATGATCTTCACAGATTGATTACTGAAACAGAAAAACTATCGGAAAGGAAGAGAGATGTGGAGAGAGAAGTTGTCCTTGCTGAGAAACAACTCTCCATGAGGAGGCTCGATGCAGTGGATGGCTGGTTGAAGAGGGCGGAAGATGCAGAAATTAAAGTGGACGAACTGAAGGCAGGTGGTCCACGAGAGCTAGCCAACTTGTGTCTTGGAGGACTTTGCTACAAGAACTTGTTCAAGTGCAGCTTCAAGTTCAGAGAAAAAGTGAACGAAATGTTGGCAACGGTGGCTACTTTGAAGGAAGAAGGGAAGTTCGGATCGGTGGCTGCAGAGACAATCCAGGATGATCTAGTGTGTGAAAGGCCTTGTGAGACAACTAAAATGGGATCGGAATCAACATTTGATCAAGTGTGGAAATTTGTTGAAGAAGAACAAGTGGGGGTGTTTGGACTATATGGCATGGCAGGGGTCGGAAAAACTACCCTTCTGAAAAAAATCAATAACAAGCTTGGAAAAGCACCTGGTGATTATGTTGTGATATGGATTTCAGTGGATGGACAGTTGGAACTTGGGAAAATTCAAGACCAGATCGCCAAGCAGATTAACTTGTTCGATGAGTCATCATGGACGAGTAAAAGTTTTGAAGAGAAAGCCTCCTGCATCCACAAGGTTTTAAGCAGAAGGAAATTTGTCTTGTTGTTGGATGACATTTGGGAGAGAGTCGATTTTATCAAAGCAGGTGTTCCTCATCCAAACCTGGAAAACAAATCCAAGGTAGTTTTCACTACTCGTCTAGTTGAAGTTTGTGGCCACATGGAAGCTGATGAGCAGTTTAAAGTTGAGTGCTGGACAGAAGAAGAAGGATTGGAATTGTTGAGGAGCACAGTTGGAGATAGAACTCTTGAAAGTCATCATGAGATTCCTGAGCTTGCCAGAACCTTGGCCAAAGAGTGTGGTGGATTGCCTCTTGCGCTTGTCCACATTGCGAGGGGGATGGCTCGAAAAAGAACCCCTTACGAGTGGGAGCACGCGATTGGCATCTTGAGGAGTTCTGCTTATGAATTTCAAGGTATGGAGGAGAAAGTATTTAGTGTCTTAAAGTTGAGTTATGATCGTTTGAGTAGTGATACAATTAGATCTTGTTTTGAGTATTGTAGTTTGTTTCCAAAGGGCCATAGAATCTCTAGAAGGGAGTTGATAGATTGTTGGATTAGCGAAGGACTTTTAGATGATAAAATTGGATTACAGAGTGATGGGTACCACAAAATAGGTGTTCTTGTTAATGCTTGTTTGTTGGAAGAAGTAGACAATGATTGTGTAATAATGCATAATGTAATCCGTAATATGGCTTTATGGATAACAACAAAACCCAAGGAGATGGAGGACAAGAAGGAGACAGGAAACTTTTATGTTCAAGCAGGCAATGAATTAACTGAAATGCCTGACATTGGAGAATGGCAAAAGGTGAAAAAGATGTCAGTGATGGACAACCAAATTGAGAATGTGATAGAGATTCCGACATGCCCTGATCTCAGAACTTTGTTTCTTAATGGCAATCGGTTAAACGCAATTGGTGGTGGTTTCTTTCAGGCCATGCATAATTTGCAAGTTTTAAACCTATCAAACAATCCTTTTCTGATTGAATTACCATCAGAAATTGTTTGTTTGGTTTCACTGCAACATCTTGATGTGTCCATAACTAGCATAAAAGAGTTGCCAATAGAGTTGAAGTCCTTGTTACAAATCAAGTGTTTGAACTTGGAGCATACCAGTCAACTTCAAACAATTCCACAGCAATTTATATCTGGTTTTCCGAATTTACAGGTGCTGAGGATGTTGGAGTGTGGTTCTTCGAGCATGCAGGCAGTCGAAGATAATGTGCTATATAGTGAAAATGCTAAAGTTTTCAAAGAGGAATTGCCTTCTTTGAAACGTTTGACTATGTTAACAATCACCTTGAAAAGTTCTCATGCTTTCATGTCATTTTTCAACTCCAAGAAGCTACTGAACTGCACTCAGTCTCTCAAGCTTCAATCTTTGCCCGATCAGAAGTATCTCAAAGCTCGATCGGCAGATTTCCAGGCTCTCGATACTCTCCACGTCTTGGATTGCAAAGACTTGGAAGATTTTAAGATAGATTGCCCATTGGAGTTACTGAGTAAACGAGAACCTTGTGGTTTTCGAAGCCTTCGAACAGTGATCATAAGCTCTTGCTTCAAGTTGAGGGACTTGACATGGTTGATTCTTGCTCCGGAGCTCAAGATCCTTGTGGTATCATCTTGTTTGAACATGAGAAAGATCATCGATGAGGGCAAACTCTTTGACATCCCGGCGAGGATGAGGAGCAGCACAATCCCATTTTCGAAGCTTGAATCACTTGAACTGCAACATCTGGAGAACTTGCACAGCATCCACACAACCACTTTGCTAGTTCGGCAACTGAAGAGTATCAAAGTGATTGGATGTCCAGAGCTGAAGACACTGCCACTAGATTCCAACAGTGCACAAGGAGGTAGAATTGTCATTGAAGGTGAACAACAATGGTGGGGACGCCTGGTGTGGGAAGATGAGACCACTCAAAATGCCTTTTCTCCTTGTTTCATCAACTCTTAGGTGATAAAACAATAGCAATTTTCGGTTTCTTGCCAAGTCTTTAACTGCAATTACAGATAGATCGCAGTGCTGTAGAACCTAGGGATAGGATTCTTGGGTCACACACCGTAGAACCTGTAATTGTCTATTCAAATCTACTAACTTCAATTGTAGTGTAGAATTGCCCTTTCGACATCTGAAGATTATCAAAGTGATTGGATGTCCAGAGCTGAAGACACTGCCAGTAGATTCCAATAACAGTGCGCAAGAAGTAAGGACTATCATTGAAGGTGAACAACAATGGTGGGAGCGCCTGGTGTGGGAAGATGTAGCCACCCAAAATGCATTTTGCCCCTCTTGGTGATAAAACAAAAGCATATTTTCGTTGCTCTTCAAGTGTATATTTTCATTTTTAAAGGTCTCCTCTCCTTAATTTCCTCTCTTGTGTATAGTTTGCACTGTACATTAATTGAATCCTTCTCCTTGTCTCATTAATACAGATTGCACCAGTTACATGATACTATGCTAATTATGCTTGTATATATAGAACCTGCAATTATATCTTATAGGAGTTTTGAATGTTTATTGAACTGCAGAATCTATTCTTGCAATGCATGTTGAGACTTTAGTTACCATGTTAATTAAGGAGATACACAGTGAGATGGAGGATGAGGTAGTTTGAGATGATCCAACCAAGTTTGAGGGATATTCCAAGCGAGCTTCTTCTGTGATTCCTAAAATTATTATTTATTACCCCCTTGTTCATAAATATTATTATTTTGGTTTGTTAAGGGCTACACCAAGACTATTCCAACCCTAAGAAATAATCTGGACTGTAAATATCGGTGCCGTATTTCAAATAGATGATAGCATTGTTGTTATTTATGCTTGTTTTAATGTTTTGTAAGATTTTAATTATTTCTTTTGGTTTAGATTTTGTTTTGTTTATGAATTTATAAGTAGACTTATTATTTTAAAAGCTATTTTAAATGCATTTGATTTTTGAAAGAAATAAGTGATATTTTATCCTGGGAAAGAGAATTTTATTAAATTTTAATAAATTAATTAAATAAGTTTGAAAATAAATTATGTAGAGTTTGCAAATTAATAAAAAGTAAAATTACTGTTAGAAAAGAAAATGTACTTATAATTAATCCGAACTTTTAGAACCTCACTATACATCATTTTAATGGTGTTTCTCCTGTATAGGATCTTACATGATTTTTCATGTGGGAGTTCCAAATACCACCGATGGTAATCCTGTGCCTAAAAATATTCCATCAATTTACAATTTGTACAATTGACATTAACAATAATAATAGTTTATCTTTGTTCTTCTATATGATTGTTTCTTTTACAGTCTGAAGTTAATTTGGTTACAAAATATAAAGTCATTTACAGCATGTATAGTTAACATTAACAATTATAATGATTCCTCTTTATTCTTCTATATGATTATTTCTTTTACAGTCTAAAATTAATATAGTTACCAAACAAAAAGTCATATGCAATACGTTTAATTAACATATGCAGTTATAACAATTCCCTTCGTTCTTCTATATGATTGTTCCTTTTACAATATAAAGTTAATCTAATTACAATACCAAAAAATCATATTAAGTTACAGGTCTCATGGCCTAAACGAGCATGAATGCATGCCAACAAAAAATCAAACAAGAACTTGAAGCAAACAAGTTACAACAATCACTATTGCCCTGAAAACCACGCATAGGGACCAAAATGTGTTGTTGATTAGAGATATGAACACATTTGAGGTTTTGTTAATTTGAGAGAAAGACATATTTAGGGTTTTAATACTGGTTGTAATTTAAAGTGGATAGGGACCAAAACGTGTTGTTGTTTTCTTAAATTAACAACTACTATAATAACCCCAAATGTGTTGTCTGCTTTAATTAACAACAATTTTTGTACTGTAAACATATTGTTATCTCAAATTTACAACTATTATTGAAACCCTGAATATATCGTTTCGCAAGATAAACACTATCTATTATCGAAACCTTAAATGTGTCATTCTCTTATATTTAACGACTAATGAAAACTATAACTATATTAGTTTCTTAAATTAAAGGTTATTATTGGAACCTAAATGAGTCATTTTTTCAAATTATCCTAAATTGATTTCAATCATAGTTTTTACCTTTCAAAAACAATACATATAGTATTTCATTAATAGTTATTAATTTGAGAAAACAATACATCAGTAATAGAGTTTAATTTGAAAGAATTACCCCATTTATGGTTTAAGTAATAATTGGTAATTTTAAAGAATAACTCATTTAAGGTTTCAATAATAGTCATTAATTTAATAAAACAACACATTTAATATAATAAAAATCAATTAAATAATATATTTTAATTTGAAAGAATGACCAGATTTAAGGTTTTAATGATAGATTTTAATTTGAGAGAATGACATTATTTAAGGTTTCAACAATAAATTTTAATTAGATTAACGTTAGCCTGTAAAAGGAACAATTATATAAAAGAGCTAAAAAAATCATCTTCAATAAAAATTAAATTTTAACATCTCAGATAATGAAAATGTCTTAAACCGCGTGAGCTAAAAAATGAAATGTAATTAAATAGTTTTTTTGCATCAATCATCTTTAATTGATCTATTCTATCTATAAAAAAAATGTAAGGGCCATATCATGAATTTAAAAAACATGATTTTGTACCAATCATCTTGAATTAATCAAGTTTATCCATGAATAAAATCTGAGGCCATATCAATAATTTCTTAAAAATTATCATTTTTGTATATTCACCCTTACGACATTTGTAAGGATAGAAATGTCGTTATAAAATGCATTTGAACATAAAATTTTAGAAAATTTTTTGCATAAACCATTTTAATTGATATATATTTCTATCTATGAAAAATACAAGGGCCATATCATAATTTTTTTTAAAAAAAATGATCATTTTTTAAGCACTAACTACTATGACATTTGTGAGGATGAAAATATCATGGTAAAATGTGTTTTAATATGTAATTTAAGATATATTTTTTGTACAAATCATCTTGAGCTGATCCATTTTATCTATGAGTGCAGTTTTTAGCATGTCAAAAATTTTTCAAAAATGACCATTTTTCATATACTAAACCCTGCGACAATTGTACACATGTAAATGTCATCAGAAAATGCATTTTAATATGAATTTTGAGACAGAGTTTTGCACTAATCATCCTAAATTGATCTATTGTATCTATGAATAAAATTTGAGGCTACATCAAGAATTTTCAAAAAATAATCATTTTGTGTTCCCACGATATTTTTTAGGATATTTTTATTATCATAACATGTGTTTTGACATGAAATTTGAGATAGTTATTTGGACCATCATCTTGAATTGATCTGCTCTTTCTATGGATGAAATTTTAGGCCATATAATTTTCTATATACTAACCCTTACGATATTCTTACATAAGAAAATGTTATTATAAAATCCATTTGTACATGAAATCTACGATATTTATTTACACTAGTCATCTTGAATTGATCTATTATATCTATGAATAAAATTTTAGATCATATTCAGAATTTTAAAAAATGATTATTTTTTGAGTATTAACCCTACGATGTTTGTACACACAAAAATGTCATTATAAAATGCATTTTGACATGAAATTTATGACCCTTTTTGCCACCAATCATCTTGAATTAATTTATTCTATTTATTAACAAAATTTGGGGCCACGTTGTAAATTTTTTAAAATTGATCAATTTCTTTGTTCTGCCCTAATGACATTTATGAGTACGAAAATATCACCATAGAATGCCTTTTAACATGAAATTTGAAACAATTTTTGCATTTATCATCTTGAATTGATCTATTCCATCTTTAAATAAAATGTATCATTTTCTATGTGATAACCCATATTTCTTTTTTTTTAAAAAAAATAATTTTTAGTATTTTTTTTTTTCTCAATTTTAGGTTATGTACAAGCAAAATGGTCGTTTTTGACAAATTAATGTGTTGCTCTATTAAATTAATAGTTATTATTGAAACCCTAAATGAATCATTCTAAAAAATTATCAATTATTATTAAAATTCTAAATGGAGTCATTCTCTTAAATTAATATATATTATTGAAACCCTAAATGAGGTCATTTTTTCAAATTAAAATATATTATCAAAATCTTAAATTGGTTATTCTCTCAAATTAAGATTCATCATTTAATGATTTTTAGAATTTATATGTGTTTGCTGTAATAAATTAACGGTTATTATTGAAACCCTAAATGGGTTATTCTAAAAAATTATCAATTATTATTGAAACCCTAAATGGGTTCATTCTCTCACATTAAAATCTATTATTACAACTTTAAATAGGGCCATTCTTTCAACTTAAAATCTATTATTTAAACGATGATCGGTATTTAAATGTTTAGCTCTATAAATTAATGGCTATTATTGAGCCCTAAATGGATCATTCTAAAAAATTATCAATTATTATTGAAACCTTAAATAAGGCAATTCTCTCAAATTAAAATCTATAATTTAAATGATTTTTAGTATATTAAATGCATTACTCTAATAAATTAATGATTACTACTGAAACCCTAAATCAAAATGGATCGTTCTAAAAAATTATCAATTATTTTTGAAACCTTAAATGTGGTTATTCTCTTAAATTAAAATATATTATTTAAATGATTTCTAGTATATTAAATGTGTTACTCTCTTTTAAATTAATGACTATTATTGAAAGTTTGAAACCCTAATGGTCGCTCTAAAAAATTACCAATTATTGAAACCATGGCCATTCCCTTAAGTTAAAATCAATTATTTAAGAGATTTTTAATATTTAAATGTGTTGCTCTATTAAATTATTGGTTATTATTAAACCCTAAATGAGTCATTCTAAAGAATTACCGATTATTATTGAAATCCTAAATGAGGTCATTCTCTCAAATTAAAATATAATATTGAAACCCTAAATGAAACATTCTTTCAAATTAAAATCTTAAATAATAGATTTTAACTTGAGGGATTGACCCCATTTATGGTTTCAGTAATTGGAAAATTTTTAAAGCAAACCATTTAGAGTTTCAATAATAACCATTAATTTAATAGAGCAACATATTTAATATACTAAAAATCATTTAAATAATAAATTTTAATTTGAGAGAATGACCTCATTTAGGATTTTAATAATAATTGGTAATTTTTTAGAACAACTCATTTAGGAGTTTTCATATATGATTTCCAAATACCATTGGGTAGTAATCCTGCACCTAAAAATAATTCCATCAATTACTAGCCGTGATAATTGAAGATGTTGTATGAAGCAAGGAGTGGGATCTCGCACTTGAGAAAATTTAACCATTATTAATGTCTTACAAAGTTTATTCATTATAAACTTTTAAAAATAAAAAGAATTTGAGAATCCATTTATGTTGAAAGAATCAAATTATCTTATAAAATATGAGACATAGGGTAGTAGAGTAGTGATAACAACTACTGTTTATGGGTCTTATCTCCACCTATAACCTTGAAAAGGTTACGAGTTTTACTCCCTACCCCCACCGTATGTGGGTCTTATCTCTACATGTGTGGATTGTCCTCCATTCAATAGGGGTTGTTCCCTTATAATTTGAAAGTTGTTTTTTAAGTCATGCAACTATAGTTTTATCTTATTTAGTTTTAATTGATTCCTGAGCAAGTATCGATAAAATAAATAAATAAATAAAATAATTACCTTTTCGAAAAGAGCAAAATGCACAAAACCCCTTAAGGTAAGACATTAAACACTCAAAGATGAAGTTTGATTTTAATAACAAGATAGTCTCAATTTAACCGTCAAACGACGTCAAATATGATAGTTGACTGTGTTTTGTCATAAATAAGGACAAAAAATTTATATTAAAACCATTTTCATTTCTCTCCGTCGCTCTCCACCATCCTCCACCGCCTTATTTTTTTTTCTTATTATTCTCATCTTTTTCTTCTTTTCTCGTTCGTCTGGGTCTGGGTTCAACTGGATTTGGGTTCGTCAAACCAAAACCAGATCGCTTGGGTTCGATCGAACCCAGATTTTGTTGAGGTAGAGATGGATTGAACGTTGTTGAGTAGCGATGACAACCCAAATGTTGCTGTGGTTTGAAGATGATGTTCATTTTGATGTTGTGATGATAGGTTGATGTTAGGTTGCAGAATGAAGAACAAGATTTGTGATGATGGTCGGTTCGTCTATTATGATGTTAGGTTGGTTGATGTTCATTGAAGATATTGTTATTTGTTTTGAGAGATTAATGATGGTTTTTATGGGAGATTGATGTCGGTGCAAGGTGAGTGGGTGCAAGGCCACTGGAAATCAAGGTTTTCAATAGAAACCCAAAAATCTGGGTTTCCATTCGAATGGAAACTCGGATTTTTAAGTTTTCAGTTGAATGAAAATCTAAAATTTGGGCGGGGAGAGAGAAAGAGCGAAAGAAGAGGGAGAAGAGAAAGAAAGAGGAGGAAGATGGAGAATAGAAACTCGGAGGTGATGATGAAGAATGAAGAACACACTGAAAGAATAGATGACGAACAGTTTCCTTAAATTTAATATTTTCAAAGATTTTTAACAAATATTATTTTTTTATTTTTAATTATTTTTATTAATTTTATAAGTCAATTCAAATAAAATAATATAAATATCCTTTATCAAATTAATAGCCATTAACGATCCAGGGTTAACTTGTTATAAAATCCAAATTTTAACAGTCTATTTAAAAAATTACCTCAGGGGTTTGATGTATTTTACTCTTTTCGAAAATATGTAACAGAAAAATTGACAGGCACAAGAA
Source organism: Dimocarpus longan (assembly GCA_022984855.1). Taxonomy (NCBI): domain Eukaryota; kingdom Viridiplantae; phylum Streptophyta; class Magnoliopsida; order Sapindales; family Sapindaceae; genus Dimocarpus; species Dimocarpus longan. Next base: position 24,958,709 of record CM041014.1, read on the forward strand.
AAAGAGGAAAAACAAAATGAAAAGAAGGGAAAAGGAAGAAGCGCATCAAATTTCCATAATCAAAGCGTGTGGACTCCACATAAACCTTACGTCAACGTTTTGGGTAGAAAAAGTCCAGTCCTTTATTGAACAAAATGAAAGGTAATGTGGACCTGAATATTAAATTATACGAAGAGGCGTGCAACGCAATGTGATTTGTCTTTTTAAAAAAAAACAAAAATTTGACACCCAACAGACGAAAGGTGATGTGGAGTTGTGGACAATGTCCTGAATATTAAATTAGAAAATAAAAGTTTTATTAACAAGCTTGTTGTTGTGTTTTGTTTGTATTAATGGCATGTGAAGATGCCTCGAAGGCCGCAATGAACTATTTAATATTTATTGATTCTCTTAAAGGAGAACAAATATCGACTCTGTCTAGGGGTTAATTACGATACAATCTTTATTTACTTTTAACGTTTTTGAAAAAATACAACTTTCTTTTAACATCATAATATATTTAGGAATAGAACAAAATCAAAAGAAGAGATTTGATTTTATAATACGATCTAAACAACGATTCTCATACAAAAAAAAAGTAATTTATACATAGATAGGAAGGAAAACTCATATACGATAAGGAAACAACAGATACAATTTTTTATGGTGAAAGAGAGATCGTTTTGATTGAGAGTCGAACCTCGACGCTACGAGGTATAAGGTTAGTGACTTTACCAATTTTATCATGCCTAACTCTCAAAAATACAATCTTTATTGTTAGAGAATGTATCAATTTAACTTGTAAAGTTGGAAGAACGAGGTAATAGGGATGTCGAAACTTTTCGCAAGGATGGGACCTAGTGGGATCAATAATGCTTGGGGCAAGAATGAGAGATCATTGACACTCATGCAAGGATTGTGGATTAAATACTCCAATTTGAAACTTGGTTGAGAAGCTCTCTCCATTGGAAAACGTGGCTCCCTAAACCTTCTTCAGAGACTTGTCTTATGTTCTCCAAAATAGAAGAAAATCTATATCCCTTAAAAACAAATCCACTACCTAGAAGACCTTATACTCCTCATATAGACTTGATAATCCCTTCACCCCAATTTCATTTTTGACGTAGGATTAGGATCTCTTTTTATTTTATCAATTTCTTAACAACCTTACCATACGAGGTTCAAAATTCAATTTTTTCAAAAAAATATTAACATTAGCGTGGTTAATTTTCTCCGGTATTGATTTGATAGGTCTTGAAAGTAGCAATCTGAACAATTTTAATAATCCGTAATTGCAAGGTATCAGCTTAAAAAAAAACAAAAATGAAAAGAAAAAGGGTTCACTAGACTCTAGAGAATAAGGTGGAAAGCCATGAAAAGTTATTCAAGCCACGGAAACTAGATGTGAAATCAAATAAGCGTGGTTCTTTTAAAACAAAGGGTAAAATCATTAATAGCTAATTAATATATTAATGTTATATTATTATTATTTCTGCAACCTAAATGATGTATAATATAACCATCGGCGTTTAGTAACTATCTGCGTCTTTGGACTAAATTTCATTTTACCAGAGAAAATCTTTAAGATATCAGGAGCAAAGAATATGAGCATGATCAGCATGATGATCGATAGCCTTGTGTGTATAATCACGGAAAAGCTGTTTGACGAGTGGGTGATGTTAACAGACATTCGTGGAGGAGTGAAAGAGCTGGAGAAAAAGCTGGTGCAGGTGAAGTCTTTCCTTGCGGATGCGGAGGAGAAGCAGCTGAGTGAGAGGCTCGTCAAGAATTGGGTGGAGGAGGTCCGTGACCTGGCTTATGATGTGGAGGACATACTCGATGACTTCAACACACTGTCTCTGAAGCTCAAGCTTGAAGAAGAGCAGGGACAGAGGTCGATCGAGTTGTATAAGTTGAACATGTTGAAGAACACAAAGGAGGTGACTGAGAGGCTCACTGAGCTTCTTGAGCAAACCTTTGATCTCGGTTTGCAAAGGGTTGCTTCAAAATCACACCTTTTCTCTAAGCGACTACCCACTTCAAGTCTCCCACCTGAGTCTTCCATTTATGGTAGAGAAGGTGATAAATTGAATATTGTGCAACTGTTGCTGAGCGACTTTGATAATTCTGATTCCAATCTGGGTGTGATTCCTGTTGTGGGGATGGGAGGAATAGGTAAAACTACTCTGGCTCGTCATGTCTTCAATGATGCTCAGATTGAGAGGTGTTTTGATGTCAGAGCTTGGGTTGGAGTCTCCGATGACTTTGATCTGCTCAGGATTTCCAAGGTAATTCTCGATTCCATTGCTCTATCAAACTATGTTTTCAATGATTTAAATCAACTACAGATTCAACTCAAAAGGGCTGTGTCCGGCAAGAGATTGTTGTTGGTTTTAGATGATGTTTGGAAAAAGGATTATATGTCGTGGGAGACACTCATGTCTCCCTTTTTGGGTGTGGCTAGGGGAAGTAAGGTCATGGTCACCACCCGGTTATTGGATGTTTCATTAGCATTCAAGCCGGTGTCTTGTTCTTATCAGTTGGACTTTTTATCTGATGATGATTGTTGGTCATTGTTTCTGAATCATGCTTTTCAAACTTGTGATTTTAATGTGGAATTCTTTCGGAAGAGGGTCGTTGAGAAATGTAACGGCTTGCCTCTTGCGGCCAAGACCCTTGGCGGTCTTCTACGCTACAAGCGCATCCATGAGGACTGGGAAGATATTTTGAGCAGCACCCTTTGGGATTTGCCTGAGGAAACTGACATTCTTCCCGTCCTAAGATTGAGTTACTACCATCTCCCCCCTCATCTCAAACGATGCTTTTGTTATTGTGCTATTCTACCTAAAGATTATGAGTTCGAAGCCAAGGAGCTTGTGATGTTGTGGATGGCCGAAGGGCTTATCCAACTGTCCAACCACAGCAATAAGTGTTTGGAAGATTTAGGAGCTGAGTATTTGCACGATTTGTTGTCGAGGTCTTTGCTCCAAATATCAGCTACTGATGCTACTAGATTTAAAATGCATGACCTTGTAAATGATTTGGCGCGGTGGGCTTCTGGAGATACTAGTCTTCGATTGGAAGATGAACTCGACACCAACAACAACCAGTTTAAAAGAATGGAACGAGTTCGTTATTCTTCTTACACTTCTGCTTATTGTGATGGTAAAAAAAAATTTGCAGTTTTCCCCCACCTTAAGCACCTCAGGACCTTCTTGCCTTTGTGTGCTGATGGTCCTACTCGCTATATAACTAATATGTTTCTTTCTGATTTATTGCCAATATTCAAGAAACTGAGGGTGCTATCATTGAAAAAGTATTATATAACTGAGCTACCTGATTTTATCGGAAGTTTGACAAATCTGAGGTACCTCAACTTCTCGGGTACCAAGATCAGAAGTTTGCCAGAGTCTACTGGTTTACTTTACAACTTGCAAGTTTTGAATTTGAAAAACTGTTCTCTTCTCCTCAAGTTGCCTTCCGACGTGGGGAAACTAATCAGTCTACGCCACCTTGATATTACGGGTGCAAATATGATAAATCAGATGCCTTTGGGAATCGAAAAGTGGGAATATCTCCAAACTCTGTCTAATTTTATTTTAGGCAAAAGTTTCGGATCTAGTATAGAACATTTGAAGAATTTGAAGTTTCTACGTGGGAAACTTTCCATTTCCAGATTGGAGCGTGTTGCTTATTCTCCGATAGAGGCTGTGCTGAGTGATAAGAAGGGCTTGGAAGTGCTTATTCTAGAGTGGGGGTCTGCATTTGATGATTCACGAAATGAGGCAGTAGAAACAGAGATACTCAACATGCTACAACCTCATAGAAATCTGAAAGAGCTTGTAATTAAAGGCTACGGTGGCTTCAGGTATCCTTCTTGGTTGGGAGATCCTTCATTCTCTAATATGGTGGTTCTAAGATTGCAAAACTGTGAAAGATGTACATCATTACCTTCTCTTGGGCTGTTGAGTTCGCTGAAAGACCTTACCATTGAGGGGATGACAGGACTAAAAAGCATAGGTTCCGAGATATATGGAGAGGGTTGCTCGAAGCCTTTTCAATCCTTGGAGACTCTTTGTTTTGCGGATTTGGAAGAATGGGAGCATTGGGACCCCGTCGAAGAAAATGAGCAGGTTAAAAATTTTCCTCACCTCCGTAAGCTTTCAATTGCAAGATGTCCCAAACTAGTCGGAAAATTGCCTAATTTTCTTCCATCATTAGAGGAACTTTTGATCCATGAATGCGCCAAGTTGGTAGTTCCATTCTCAAGTCTTCCCATGCTTTGCAAATTGGAGATAGATGGTTGTAAAGCAATGATCTGCAATAGTCTAACTAACTTCAGGTCACTGAACTTTATTAATGTTTCAAATATTTCAGAGGTTAGCAGTTGGTTTGGGCATAAGTTTCAGAATGTAGAATGTCTGCGGATTGATGATTGTGAAGAGCTTCTGTATTTCTGGCTGAAAGAAATTCGTGTTGAGAAGCCGTTGCAGGGACTGCATAGCCTCATCTCGCTGAGAAAGTTATGTATTAGAAATTGCCCAAATCTTGAATTGTTTCCGGAGGCACATTTTCTTACGTCTCTGAGTGCACTGGAGATTGAAAATTGCAATAATCTGATATCCTTACCTGAGGGATTAAATCACCTAAATGCACATCTTGAGAGCTTGCGGATTAGAGGTTGTCATTCTCTAAAATTCCTTGCAAAAAGCCAATTCCCTTCATCTTTAAAAAGACTCGAGGTAAAAAGTTGTGAGAAATTGCTGTTTTTGTTGGATGATAGAGAGGCTGGTTATCCTAGTTCTGCAATGCAGAAGGAGAGTATAAACAACACAAACACATCTCTTCTTGAGTACTTGCATATGTCTCAGTGCCCATCGCTCACTTCTGTATCATTCAGGGGCTGGTTACCTTCAGTACTCAAACACCTTGAGATTTGGAATTGTTCAAAGCTGACGTTCTTATCATCAAATGGCCGATTGCCTGAGGCACTACATTGGCTTGGCATTGCCGATTGTCCTGAATTAGAGTCAATAGCTGAAAGGTTTGATTATAACATGTCTCTCGAATATATTAAGATCTGGGGCTGTAGAAATCTTAAATCCTTACCTGATGGCCTCCACAATCTTAGCTGTCTTGGTTCTTTTTATATATGGGATTGTCCTAGTGTCGTCTCTTTTCCGGAAGCAGGGCTTCCTAACCGAAATCTGAGAGTTGTTTCAATAGAGAGATGCATGAAACTCAAAGCTCTACCAGACCGTATGCACAGCCTCCACTCTCTTCAAACATTAGAATTACGACAATGTCCAAACATTATGTCCATTCAAGAGCAAGGTTTCCCCCCCAACTTGACGTCACTGGCAATCGCAGATCTGAACATCAATAAGCCGTTGATTGAGTGGGGGTTCCACAAGCTTACCTTTCTAAGAAATCTCGATGTTCGGGGATGTCGATACGCTTTGTCTTTCCCTATGGATGAGAGAGAAATGATGTTGCCCTCCTCTCTAACCAGGTTGACCATTGCAGGATTCCCGAGGTTAAAATGCCTATCTTCGAAGGGTTTTCGAAACCTCACCTCTCTTGAATATTTGTCCATCAATGATTGTCCTAAACTCACATCCCTTCCAGAGCCAGGCCTGCCATCCTCACTTCTCCAGTTATTCATATATAATTGTCCTCTGTTGAAAATACGTTGCAAAAGGGATGAAGGAGAAGAGTGGTTCAAGATAGCCCACATTCCCCTCGTGAGAGTTGATGGCAGTTTCATTTTTGATACAAAGTTGGAGGAAGTAGCTTCATTTGATCTTAAAGACAAAGAAGAAGGAAGAATCAGAGATCACCTCATCTGATCCTTATATTTCTATCTCAGGTCTGTCAATTTCTAGTTCTCATTGTTGTTCCATAAACAATTCAAGAGTTATATGATGACAGAGTGTCAACTATGCCATACACAGGAAGCAACCAAACTCTCGAATGCGATCTATCAGCTTTGAGAGCATTGTGGTAAGCTTTGTATATTGCCGAATCAAATCAGTATTCTGATAATTTATGGTTACGAGAATGAAGATAATTTATCCCTAGAAAAAAGATAATGAAAATTAGTACTTCCCTCATCTACCTGATAATTAAGTCTTAAATTCAAGTCCCTTCTTATGTAATATGTTAACGTATTTATTCTGTAGAAGTAAAATCATGCCACCATGAATTTTTCCTTTCTACAACCACGATCAATCTTTCAAAAACGTGACAATGATCTCCTCTATTGTCAGTTAGTCAACCTTTAAGTTTAACGGTTAAAGATGGTCAACAATAGTCAAAGTGTAGTTTAGTCATTTGGCTTATTAAAATAATAAAATTAAATAAAAATAAACTAATATATTTTGAAATTATATATAATTATTTTTTTTAAGTTAAATTTTCATTATCCATCTCAAAGATAAAAGATGGATATGTTTAATTACAGTTTAAACATTGAATTAGAAAAAAAAAAACTAAAATTTAAAAAATATATATAGAGAGTGCCGTTGATCCATGTTAAGCCTCCATTCTATATCTTCATCCATGGAGATCCAGTGGCGGGGAACTCTTCCCCTACTGCAAATTGCCGTTAACACACCACCATTGTGAACATACACTTTCCTTACTAACATCTCCATCTCAAATGGAGACGTCGAACATCTCCGTCTTAGAGGGAAACATTACCTTCCTTGCCACCGAATCTCCATGGATGGAGATCCGCCATTGAGAAGAAATTGGATCTATGAAGATCCAATTTGGATCTCTACCATCCAGATGTATTTTTTAAAAGAAATAATATTGTTTTATGTTTAAATGGATTTGTATCCAATAATAAAGAAAAAATCAGCCTAGGGGTCAGCCAGGTGCTAGGTAATTGTTGGCTGTAGTGGAAAAACCCTTGACCCCGCCGTTAGATGGCTTGCCCTAGGTGGTGTCTACGGGAAGTCTTTGTGGCATGGTCACTGCGGTGGTTTGGTTTATTTTATTTCTTTATTTCAACACCCAAAACAGTGTTTTGGTTGTTCAAAGGTTTTTTATTAAAAACACTCAAAATGGCACTGTTTTGGGTGTTTTTAATGGACACCCAAAATGTGTTGTTTTGGGTGTCCATTTTTTAACTAACACCTAAAACAATAAGTAAAATTGTTTGGAATTGATTTTAAAATGATATTTTTAAAAATTATTTTTTTAAAAAAATTAAAATATTTTAAAAATGTTACGTATTTGGTAAAATTACTTAAATTTTTATTTTTTTTAAATAAAAAATGATGTAAATATATTTGATATTGTTTTTTAAAATAAGTGAAATGGTTGTTTGAAGGGAAAAGTAATTATTTGTTTTGAAAATAGTGAAAAACATAAAAGAAAAAAAATGTTTTTTATTTTTTAGTTATCATTTTTAAGATGGTGTTTTTCATTTTCAAAAATATATTTCACAAAATAGCTAATCAAACACTTTTAACCCATTTTTCGTTTCTGTATGAAAAGTCATTTTCAAAAAGGGATCCAAACAACACCTAAAACTCTCCTCATCCTTGGGTGGCAATAACCCAAATTCCTAGAATCCTAAGCTTGAACTCCTACCAATCACCAATTCCGGCAGCTGTTGTTGAACTCCAACGGCCATCCTTACAATGGCCGTCCTTGAACTCCCACCAAATATAGTATCATTTTTTTTTTTATTGTTTTTCTTTTGGGTTGACCTAATTTCCTTGGCAGTGAACGTGACCATCGAGGAAAGTCCTCAATGGTGCCTAGGCGCCCTAGGAGTTAGGCGTCGGGCCACCACCTGACTAGCGCCTAGCACCTTTTAGAATATTGTTTGTATCATTTATCTTTAAATGGACGGTGGAGGATTAAAATTTTTTTATTTTGCATATTTAATATTTTTTAAAATTTTACTTTTCTTAAATCTCCATCGTAGCATGAGAGAAGGTCATTGTCTCATTCTTGAATGGTTGATTCCGCTTGTCGAAATGCAAAGTTCAAGGGGGTTGGCTGTATCTTACTCATTTCGTAATGTGCATCTGATTTTCGGGTTAGTCCATATGCCAATTCGACGGAGTTGGCATCTGATGGATGTTTTAGAGAACTGTATATCATTGATTGGGTTTTAACATAACATCTTAAGCTTTTGAATTTAGTGGTCATTTACACATAGATATACAATTTATTCTATTTGCTGCTAATGATTGTATCTCCCCCATGTTCGTATCACCAGAATTTTTAGCGTGGATTAAGAGTGCAATAAAAGGCAAGTGAAATATTTGAATTCAGACGTGGAGTATGGTGTTCAATAGGACTTTAAGAATGAAACGTTTATGGCATTGGTGTAAGCATCCTGTCTTATATGTGTGAAATTCACAATTGCTTTGATATTTTAATGTTGTTTTAATTGTATCTGGAATTACAATATGCAGGTTTTGGGTTAATGCAGTCCTTATCGCTCTTCGGCACAAAACTAAGTAATACACAAGGTTTTATTGCTTAAAGGACAAACAAAGTGGATATATCATAGATGAATTTGGAGGGGTGTGACTATGTCATTATAGTCTGATCTAAATATCTTAAAAGTGTGTCAATAGTTTTCTATTCTGGTAGAATCAAGATATACCAGCTATTTATAACAAATTAAACATTGTAGTACATTGTTGGACTTGGATGTGCCATGATCCTAAAGTGGGATTTACAAATTTGGAATGTGTCACTAAATGCCTGTAGTAGTGAAATCAAATTTGTGATAAGCTTCTTGATTTGCTGTAATTTACATTATCAATCTACTGGCGTTTTGTAATACTGTAACATTGATGTGCAACATTGTGGGTCTGACAGGAGTATGTCATTATTCCTTGAGAAGCAAATTTTTCTATTGCTGATTAGAACTGAATTTGTGTGTGAAAGTGGACAAGAAGGTAGCTTAAAATTTTCATGCAACAGAATGCAGGACAATTATCTGTTGCTGAGGGTTTCAATGAAATCTGGGATGAATATAAGTGCAGATATCATGTCGTTGAGAGGATGATCACAGCGGACATTTTCATCGACAAATATCTTATTGTGTGAATGAAATTCTCCCCCTGCATTGAGGTAATTTTAATGTTGTACGTGCAGCACAACTTTGAGGGACGACTCGTTATCCTAAACGTAACATAACACACTGAAGCCAGTACAAAGTGCTCTGCTCTGAGAAAAGGGAGAAGCAGTGTTAAGGATCCAACAGACGATAATAATGAGCTTATTATTATTATTATTATTATATTGCTTGTATTTTTCTTTTCATACCCTAGTGTTTTTCCAAAAAAAAAAAAAAATGTTTGTTACCATCACTAGGATTTAATTATGTCAAATACACGTCTCTTCCAACAATTGTGAATTAGCTATAACTCTCTACACTATACTGTTTTGAAGCCATTGTATGTTGATAGCTTGTTGTCTTGTTTGTTTTTGAGAGGAAGAAATGATGAGAAAAATTTTTGGATGAACTTCTTTCTATTTTTGTTGAGGCTGGAAACACTAGTTAGAACCTAACGAAAGCATGGGATCGAAATACTTGAAGATTTGCTCAAGGCTGAGGTGTGTAACGTTATAGCTTTCATTATTATTCATTTCTAATGTATTACCATCATCATTGCTTTCTTTCTTAAGTAAAATGTCTAAATTCATGTCTCACCTTGTTTAGGTTGAATATGAGGATAACCACAAAAAAAAAAAAAAAAGCAATTTCCACAGCTAGCAACGCTCAGTGATATGCCTTGTAAGGAAGGTTGTTCAGTGTCTGGTTGTTTTCCTTCTTCTAACACCAGGCTTATTTAGAGGAGATCCAACAGTACGAGGAAATGTCCCTCTGTTTTCAGAGGTCTTATGGACGAGTATGTGTAGAGTCTGCCAGTAACAGCCGCCATACCGCAAGTTCTCTTGCCTGCCAACGTTCATCAGGGCACTGGGGCATCATGGCCTTGCTTGTATGTATGATATCTGTTCAGTTGTCTTCTGTTTGTACAAGGTTTATTGAAGATATCTTGTAGAATGCAATCAATTTACTTCTGGGGGGATCATACAATCACCTCTCCAAGGCTGTTCTTGCATCATTATGTCATACTTTCATATTGGTTCGACACAGAAAAATGTATCGAGTAAGGGATTTGAGGTTTGGTTTGTGCATAGAATGTCAAACAAACAATGATTTGCAACTTTGCATCTGTTTGGTCAGATATTCTTTATGGAGTTCGCTCCACTCCATGCTAGTGCTGCTTTACCCTTGCATTTGTTTGCATTCTTATTAGTTATTTCAACCTTGTATCAATTCTACTAAAAAAATATTGAATGGTTGATATTTTAACAATGGATGTTTGTTTTACAAGCTCAAATCTAGAGGGGAAAAAAAAAAAAAGAAAAAAAAATCATTTAAGCACATTCAACACAATCCTTGATTTAAACACTATTGTTTGATCTAAACATTATTGGATGATAAGAGAACTAGATATCAATAATTCTCCATAGGCGACTAATATAGAATCAATGAACTAAATATTGCAGTGATACCCAACATGTCCATCGATATTTTTTTATTTTAAGATGATTGATACACCATTTAAGCAGGAAAAAAAAAATCATTTAAGCACATTCAGTACAAATTATACAATCCTTGATCTAAACACTATTGTTTGATCTAAACATTATTGAATGATAAGAGAACTAGATATCGATAATTCTCCATAGGCGACCAATATAGAATCAATGAACTAAATATTGCAGTGATGCCCAATATGTCCATCGATAATTTTTTTTTTTTTTATTTTAAGATGATTGATACACCATTTAAGCAGGAAAAAAATAAAAGAAGGAAAAAAAAAAATCATTTAAGCACATTCAATACAAATTATACAATCCTTGATCTAAACACTATTGTTTGATCTAAACATTATTGAATGATAAGAGAACTAGATATCGATAATTCTCCATAGGCGACCAATATAGAATCAATTAACTAAATATTGCAGTGATGCCCAATATGTCCATCGATATTTTTTTTTTATTTTAAGATGATTTTATTCCCTTTTTTTATTCACACATCAACTCCTTTTGCTGGAGGTGTTTCGGATCTCCTTTGTGCGTACCAGATCAGTTGCTTACCAGGAGGCATTTCAGCCACCTTCTTTATTCACATGTATACAATCATCTCTCCAAGGCTATTCTTGCATCATTACGCCATACTTTCATAGTGGAATAATATTTTCTATGCAGAAATAATTTTTCGAGTAAGGGAGTTGAGGTTTGGTTTGCACATAGAATGTCAAACAAACAATGGTTTGCTACTTTGCATCTGTTTGCTCAAATATTCTTTATGGAGTTCATTCCACTCCTTACTAGTACTGCTTTACCCTTGTATTTATATTTGTTTGCATTCTTATTTTTACCCTTGTATTTGTATTTGTTTGCATTCTTATTAGTTATGTCAACCTTGTAGTATCAATTCTATTGAATGGTTGATATTCTAACAATGGATGTTTGTTTTACAAGCTCAAATCTAGAGGGGAAAAAACAAGAAGGAAAAAAAAAATCATTTAAGCACATTCAATGCTATAAACTCTTGATTATTAAGCAAGAGATCAAGAAACAATGATTTTTGGAAGAGAAAAGTTTCTAAACTCTCATTGATTTTAAGTTGAATTGTACAAAATGAATTCAGTTAATTACAATTCTGTTTTCATCAGAAATATATATCACTAAACCTCTCTGTAACAACTTAGTAATAGGAGGTATACATTCATTGGACACACTAATATCATCCTAACTGAAATTCCCTCCAAAACCAGCATTAATCATGATCATAATCTGTCATCCTATGATGATAATGACTTTTGAACACTTGAGTATCCTGAGTATCCAGTAGATGATTTCTATCGACTTTAGTCTGCTCAAGTTGAGAAACATTAGTTGCAACTAGCAGAGCTTGTTGATGACCATCAGCTTCAGCTTCTTGCTTAACAAATGCAATCTTTGATCTAAACATTATTGAATTATAAGAGAACTAGATGTCAATAATTCTCCATAGTCGACTAATATAGAACCAATGAACTAAATATCACAATGATACCCAATATGCCCATAAATATTTCTTTATTTTGAGGTGATTGATATTAAAAATATTTTCGACATTTTCTATATTTTTACCAATATTTTCGTAAATTTAGAATACCAATACTTTTGTTGAAATAGACAGTAATTCCTTCTATAGAATAATGATTAGAATTTCTCCAACTATTGAGTTCATTTATTATGGACTTGAAAGACATGCCTAATCAAACCATATGAAAAGTTCAACAAGTGACAAGACAAGCAAAGCCCAACTTAGACGACAAAGAATATGGTGCGTTACTATTTAGGGGTTGAAAGACTAGAAATCTAGTGATACATAATTCGTAATCTTCCCAAAGAGTAAGATTTGGATTTGATTGGACTATTTTATCAAATTAGATTGAAATTAAATTTAACTAGACTAATATGAGTACTAACTAATTTAGTTGGTAAAATCTTACTCACACTAGGTAGATAGAATTTTGATTTATATAATAGTGCAAATAAGCTCCAAATGACTTGCTTGGATGACAAAGCCTACCACACCCTTTCTATATAATGAAAGCAGCGCATGGTTCAAGCACCCGCGACCTTCAAGTTGGCCACTTTCTCCTTGGCCCATTATATAGGCTAATTTTTCGTTTGGTCCCTCCAATTGGAGGGTAGTCTTCTCACTCATTAGGTAGTTTTGGTAGATAGGTCTGGACTTGTATTGTATTAAAAAAAAATAGTGCAGATGAATTATAATGGACTAAACTAACATTAAGATATATTTAACAATGAAAATCATCCACGAGAATCAATAAGTAATTGTCAAAGGAAGAAAGAAAAATGACAAGGAGAAGAAATTACCTGGGTGAAGTAGCAGCACCTGGGAAGTAGAGGTCCAAAGTAAAATTTCATCTCTTGGAAAAAGCTTACCAATAACTAGGAGAAGAAAATCTTACAAGAAAACAAGGAGAAAGGCTCCACTCATCTTCTATTTGGGCCCAGCAAGGTTTAATGAACCCAGAAGCCCATAAAAGAGGAAACTTTGTGGGGAAGAAAGACAATAAGAAAAAGGGAAAAGGGCAGTCCTTCAAGGGATAATTGCACAAACTATTAAAAATGAGAAAAACAGAGGCCGCCCTTTTTGACTGCCTTTGTCAAATTTTAACAGAGGAGGGGAAAACCCTTTTTAGCAAGATGTTGTTGACAAAATCAAGGTGGACCAACCCGGGAGAGACACATCAGCACGTGAAGAAATTAGCGGACACAAGGCATGTGCTTGGGCTGAATGAGAGGCTCAGATTCATCATGAGCGAATGTGACAGGTCACTATGAGGCGGGATAAAAGACATTCAACAAGAATTCGCCAAAAACAAAAGAGAAAGTGACCAAACAATGAAGCTCTATTAAAAAACGAAATAAGTGAGCATTGCATCAGCAAATTAGAAGATCAAATTGACACCCATATTGATGGAAGGCTAGGATTAATTGTAGGAGTGTGTGAGGAACACTCCGGGCAACAACGTAGCAGGGAACACCAGGAGTGACCTGGGATAGAGGAGAGCGAACGAGAGATCGACACTTGTCCATAAGGGTAGTCAAGTGTTCCTATCCAACACGCATCTTTATTTTGCTTGAAGATCTTCTACTTTTTCTCATTTATCTCCGTTCACTTATGCTAGCATATTTTAGAAGTGACCCCTCTCGATCACCGTCTGATTTGAGCGTCGAAGTGTGATTGCCAGCACCCTGTTGGCATCACCCTAATCGTTCTTTCTCTTCTAGATGATTTTGAACTCCTTTGCATTCACAGACCAATTCCTTTACCGAGAGGTCGTTGGACCACATCTAGCCTTGCACTTATTCACCAAACCAGCCTCTATACACCATTTTATTCCCATTTTATTCATAGATTAACACCTTTTGTCAAAGGTGTTTCGAAGCTGCTCTGTGTCTACTAGACCAATTTCTTACCAGGAGGCATTTCAATCACTATCCGGCTTTAATTCACCCATTAGACCATTCCCCAGACACTGCTTTATTGACTCCTTTTATTCTCCAGCATTTTTTAGTTCCATATATTCCAAGAGAGTTTCCCATATCAGATGAAAATCTAGTATTAACAGATACAATGATGTTACTAAGCCTATGCACTTTATTTAGGGGATATAATTTATGATATAGTAAGCCGAATCTGAAATATTGTGAAACTAAATCGATCGTTCTTTAACACCAAACTAAATCAACACTAATAACCAAGTCTATTCTTTTAACATGGGGAAACAAATTTTTGAAGACATGAGATGCTTTGGAATTTCATATTCACACTAACAGCATAAAATCAAAATCCTTCATATTGATTTTTTTTTTTTTTTCATAATCATTTTCCTTAGGATGACAATAGGCGGTTCAGGCGGAGTGACCCTCCATTGCAAATTTTCTTTTTATACTCGATCTCACCCCAGAGGTATGGGTGTGTGGGCTTCCATAGACCTTATTCCCATTCCCCATCAGTTATTTTGACATCCCTGTGATTTTTCTTCATCACTAAAGTCTACAACGGAACAACATAAAGTGAGTGTAGTGGGTGACGGCAGCACCGCCCTGATCCTCATCAACAACAAAAATAAAATATATTAAATGCTAAATATTGAATTTAAATGTTAAAATGACCCAAATTTTCCATTAAGCAATTGCTTGGCAGCTTCGTTCTCTTCTAAGATCACTTGTGACCTGTCAATAGCCTGGGATCCACACAATGGTTAAGAAGACCATGAAACAAAAATACATAAAATAAAGTAGAAGCCAACTACTTCATAAAAAATAATTTGATTGAGACGATATTACTGTGTCTTATTTAAACATATCATGAGATAATAATTTCATTTTAATTTGCTTTTATTTAATTATGTACCATCGAAACCGCTTTATAGTGTTGAAGATTTAAGTCCTATTGCATTTTACAGATTTTATCGGACAAAGATTTTGCAACCTAAACCATTTATATTTATACATTTAATAATATTTTTAGTATTTTTTTTTTTTTGAGGGGAAAATATTTTTAGTTATTGATAATTTGTTGTTTCATCATTTGTATTTGACTGATGATGCGATCATCGTATCGATAAACTAGCATCACGTATCGTGTCACCACTCTTAACTCAGCATAGCAGCCAATGGTGGTGACCAGGAGGAAAAGTTAGGATTCGAACTTTGGGGATCAAGATAAAAGTCAAAAATATTCAACTTGACATAAAACAAATATACAAACATTTAAAAACTAAGTTATTATAAAACTAAATGTTGAAGAAACAATATTAGTGTCACCAATATCATTTATTAGATTCCGTGGATTTATTTTCCGAGATCAAATATTAATATTAAATGTTGACAAAAAATAATCTACCTTATGAGGTTTTAATTCTTGTAAAATTCATCAATAGTCAACGAAAGATCAATTAAAAAAACTAAAAATGTCTATATTGTTTTAACAATAAACAAATTTCATATGAGAGCAATATCCTGGATTGCATCATTAGTGTTCCTATCTCGGTTGATTCTAATAGTGTCCTGAGTTAGTCTTAGTCTTCAAAAAAAAAAAAAATTCATAATAATTTAATAATTTATTTTAATTATCTTTCTAATTTATTTTAACATTAAATTAAATTCTTAAAAAAAAGGTATTTATTTAAATTTAAATTAAAAATAGAAACAAACAAATATAATTCACCATGAAATATTTAATATACTACTTGCCATTACATATAAATCACAACGAATTATATATACTTTTCTAATAATTTAATTTTCTTATATTCATGTCAAACTAAATTATCTTATAATAATTCAAACAAAATTAAATAGATTAACATTTAATAACAAACTAGTAAAATAAGAGAAAAGCTTTATTTTAGTCTTTGAGGTTTTAAAAAATATCAAACTTTTAAAGCTCTTTTGAAAACAACTATTTTCATCTTTAACTTTTCTAAAACTCTTTAAAAAAAGTCTAAATCGTCAGTCAATTGATAGTCAAATCAAACAAAAAAATAAAAAAGACTCAATTGCTTCCATCACCCAAATGACCATTTTACCCTAATAAAATCAAAATATTACATATCATTTAATCAATAAAAAGTTGACATATGCACAATAATATAATCATTTTTTAAATGATTATTGTTTTTTTTAAGTAAACAATAATTTTTTTCCCAAAAAAAAAAAACAAATTTCAACCTAGATATTTTTTTAAATTTAAAACAAAAAATTGAAGAACATCAATAAAACACAACTTGCATCATTTCAAAATAAAAAATCTTAACTTGTATGACTGTCATTCTCTCTCTCATTCCTCAATCTCTCATTCTCTCGCTGTCTCCTTTTGATGCCAACTCTATCACTATCGAGAACCTATCAACAGCAGTAACCTCCATTTCTCTCTTTCTCTCTCATCTCTTTCATTTTTTTTTATATATATATATATTGATGTTGTGGTCTGGATTTGATAGAACCCAGAACATGAGGTTTTGGGTTCTATTAAACCCGAAACCAAAGAGGTTTTGGATTCGATCGAACCTATTTTTCATTTGGGTTTGTCAAACCTAGAGAAGATCAACTGTGTTTGTTGAACCCAATAGCTCCCCTGTTTTTATTTATTATTATTTTTTGAAATAGTTTTGACTTTTTTTTGGATAAACTGTTAGCGTTTAATGTTGTTGATGATGTCATTATTGAGGGAGATGATGATATTGATGATGTTGTGATGTTGTTGATGATGTTGAAAACTGTAGGAGATGATGTTGATGAACTAGGTTGGAACTGGCTTGATGCATTGAAGATGGTGAAGATTCATCAGATTGACAATCTCCATTTTTTTTTCCAGTTTTTTTATAAAATTAATTTTAAATATATAATAAATTATTTAATTTTTTTTTTTTTTATATTTAAAATTCTAGTCATCCATGTATCATGATCTTGACCGCTTATATGAAAATACCATCTTACTCTTCCAGCCTAAACAATTTGTCACCATTAACCATCAATTGATTGATGGTTTGAACTTTTTTGATGAATTTTGAAAAAGTTAAGAATGAAAAAAATTGTTTCCAAAAGCAATTTAAAAACCTGATATTTTTCAAAATCTTAAAGATCAAAATGAAGTTTTTCCTAAAATAAGTTAGAGAGAATAAAATACATAATATCTTCAATAATGATTCGACTATTTTACCTAACCATTAACATTATCTATCAATAATAATTCTTAGATTGATTTTAGTAATAATTCTTATAAACAATCCAAAAGTTATTATTGATGAGTAATGTTACTGATTGAGTAAAATAGTCAAAACCCTTTAAGTAATAGGAAACTAAACCTAAAAGGGGTTATCTCTTGTATTTTAAATAAGAAATATGAAATTATTTAAATTGTTTGTTTTATCAAATAAATGGGAAGTGTATATATCTACATTTCTAGTAAATAATTATGGGAATTTAGCAAAAATAGTATCCGTTGTTTTAGAACTTTAGTTACATAATTACCCTTTCACTCTAAAAAATTGTATAACTACCCTGTGTTAACCAAAATACCCCAAATAAATTAAAATCATCTCATTAATTATTTACCAACAAAAAAATTAAAGTCTAACAAAATTAATAAAACACATGATCAAATAATATCATCAACCCATATTACTTTATCTTCTATCACAATTTTACTCAAACAAAATAAAAGTTTTCTATCATATTTACTTTTGAGTGGAAGAAAACTTGAAGAAATTTGACTGTTGATAAAGGTTAGTGTTTCGACAAAAATTGTAATTTTAATTTGAGAAATCAATTGGTAAGTTGTAAGAAGAAAATGAGTAAAAATGGAAAATTGAACTAGATAAACACATGATCCGGTATTAGGTTAACATGATGTCGGGTCAAATTTTAACTTGAAGCTTTAAATATTGACTCGGATTGGGTCAAGAATTATGGAATGACCTGATTCAAGTCAATGTTAAATGGTAGGGTTAGACTTTGACCTAATATTGGGTCAGAAGTTGGTCTGATAAATAATTTAAATTTCATATTAGTTTCTAACTTGATTTGAGAGCTTTTTACTTGATTTGGGTCAATTGTTGACCTGAAGTAAAATTGTAACTTCGAGTCAACAATTGACCCGAATCGAGTCAAAAGCTTACCTAAAGTGAAATTAACACTTTGGGTTAGATTTCGACTTGAATTGAGTAAGCTTCTGACTTGAAGTGTTAATTTCAATTAGTAAATTAGGGATAAACATTCTGACCTGAATCCAAATCGGGTATTTTAGTAAATTAGAGGTAGTTTTGCAATTAATTTTCTCTAATGGGCACATATATAATTGATGGGTAATGTTATTGGTTGAGTAAGATATATATATATATATATATATGGTACATATATGAGGACAATACATTTGGATATTGATACATTTGAATTGATTACATTATAAAATTATCGATTATATTTTATTATAATTTAATATATCTGTTTACAATTAAACATGATTTATTATTGTAAATGTGATATTACGCATTTAGTTATAATTAGATATATTAATTTATAATCAGATATAATAAAATCTAATCAATAATTTTTTAATGCAATCACTTATTTATAATTATCAAGTATATCGATATACAAATGTACTATAGAATCATTAGAATGTGTCATATATATGTGTGCGTGGAGTTTGATAAATGTGACTCTACTAAAATTTTAACCTACATATTGCACCGTATAAAGGAAACCATAAACCACCATTCGTTGAAATATTATTGGCTGGGAGGCCATGGCCCTTCTGGACCCCATGGTGGTGACAGTTGTTTAGTTGGGAAGAAATGTCATGAGGATGTATATGCTATGGCTAAAACGTTTTGATCCTAAAACCAGTAGCCATAACAAAATTAAAATTGTCAAAGATTCCTTTATTTGAGAAATTGAGGTGAATTTTCATTGGAAGCTATTTTTGACTGTGACTGCAAATAGAATTATTAGAAGATTAAAGCGATATTGTGCATGTATTGATTAGGTTCTCATGACCTCATGCATAGATTGATTAAAACAAAAATTTAAAAGAATGATAAGTTCAGTTTGCTCTCTCTCTGCTTTCCTTCTCCAACTAGTGTTTAATTTAATATGGGTGATGCTTGGAATTTCGATTGTATTCCAAATCTTTGTATCTCAAAAGAGGTGTCGATTGTTCAATTGATATAGTTTGGATTGTCACGGTTTAGTTGAATGGAATAGTAGACGGCTCATTTGATGGAGAACTAAAACATCAACTTCTCAAGAAATTACCAAGTTAGGTTGGTAAAGGCATTTTTTTCCTAAAACTTGTACAAGTCAAACTCCAGCTAGCTCATGGAAAAACTTAAAAGAATGAGGGACATTTTGGTGGGGCTAGGCATGAACAGAAAAATAGAATCCAACCGACTAGAACCGATCTGATTTTTGGTCGGTCATGTCTCCTCTCACTGATTAATCTCGTCGTCCTTATACAACTATCCATATCGTCGTCAAACACCACCCACAGATCCATCTCCTCGTCTTTCTATAGTTCACATGTTAACAATAAACAGTAGGTGAAAATTGGTTTTGTGTTAATGTGGTTCGAGTTCTGAGTCTTATACATGACTTTATATATATATAGCGAGATTTTTCGATAAGGACTTCTAATAATGCATTCTTTAAACATGCTTGCTGAAATCTAATGGATTAACTGAATTTGATGATTTAATAATGTGATTTCAACATTCACTAGTCTAGTTTCGCTCAATAAAGGTGAAAAAAGAATGAATAAATTCAAAAACAACCTTTGGATTGAGTGAATAGATGGATGAATGTTAAAATCACATATTTAAGTTAGATAATAAGAGGTCGTTTGTTTTTATCACTTTTCACTTAATAAGTTTGAATTACATTTATTAAATAGTTTTTGCTTATTTTCTTAAGTGGTTAAACCACTTAAAATTACCTAAAAATCACTGAAAGTAAAAAGTTACAATTTCTAATTTTTAATTGAATGTCAAATCACTTAATGATTTTTTAAATATATTATTCTAAATCTATGCTTTCCAAAATATTATATTTTCAAAATTGTCCTAATTTTACATTATACAGATTTCTTTTAATGATATTCATTTTAATGTTGTTTTTATTTAAATACATAACAATAATAATACAATTTAATTTACTTTGTTTAGTTTTGTTAATTTTTACTTAAATATATAAATTTAATTTACTTTACTATAATAATTTTTTGATTATATATAATTTTTTTTTAAAAAAACTTTATTATAATAATAATTAATCATATTTTAATTATAAATAAAAATATTGTTAATATATAAAGGCGTTTCAATATTTACTAAATAATTTATTGTAATTGTTTATATTATATTAAATAAAATTACATAACAACTAATAGTAAAATGATATGAATGTTAAATTACTAGTTTTTAGATAATTTTAACTTTAAAAAATAAATAAAATTACTATACATTCAAAGGTAAGGGTAAAAAAAAATAAACATATCATTCAGATTTCAAATTTTAGTCACTATTTAATCTTCAGTTTTCAACGGTATTGTTCAATCTTCAAATAAAAACAAAAAACAACCCCTAAGTTATTCTAGCCGAACAAACATAAATAAATATGACACAATAAAAAAACGAAAAGGTCATACCCATTTATACCTCTCCATTGCTATAAATTCAATGCAAAATAATAATAATAATAATATATATTTTTTATTCTAGATATAAGACAAATTGAGAACTAAATATATATATATATATATATATATATATAAGAAAAACAGTTTACAAACAGAGTTATTAGTTATCATTATATCCAAAAGTTTAAATTGATAAAAAATGATACATCTATAATATTTAAGACTTGATGTTGACACGTGATAAAAATAATACTATAATTTTCACTTTTTAATTATTATCAACAATTTTTTGTCCAATTGATGAAATAGTGTTTGGTTGAACTGCAAGCTAGAGATGCCATCTTCGAAGAAAAACACATGGAAGTTATTCTCTCTTAACCGAATTTCTATATTTTTGGTTTAACCATCTTATTTTAACAACAAAATAAAAATGATAATACTAGGTTTTTCAAATATTTTATTCAAATGATATTGCAGTTATCAAGATCTTATAAATTATAAAATGATGTGATAATTAATATGATATTAACATTTCATATGCCACATTATTTGAACATGAATTTGAATAAAATATTTAGAAAGTCTAGTGTTACTCAAATAAAAATTTTAGCTGTGTTTTTATATCTCTACCTTCCAATTCCTCCATCCACTGACCCCATCCAAATTTTAAATGAGTTCTAACCATCGACTGCCCAAATTCACCAAAAGAGAACTAAAAGATTTTAGAAAAAATCAATCAAACCGACATCAACAAGTAAGAGAGGAAGAGAGACCCAGGGAGTCGAAAGGAAAAAGAAAGGAGAGAAAAACAGGTTAGGGGAAGAGATCATACATAGCATTGGGTCAAAATCTACCACTAGCATAATGTATTTCGTGTCGTACCGTAAGACAGAGAACTACATGTTCACATCGAGGGCATTCATGTCTGTTTGATAGGACTAGAAGTGGTTGGAAAACGAAAGGATTAAATCAAACTCTTTGGTCCCACCAAACTTAGAAAGAGGAAGGTTAGGGTAGGGACGGGTAAGGCATTTTGTATTTCATCCCAACATGGATGGTAGGGATTGCTAATTTTCTTTCTTTTTGTTTAATTTTGTTTATTTAAAATTGGTTTTTAGTGTCCATTAAGAATGATAGATGATGGAGATTTATATATTTATTTTTTAATTTTTTTTTAATCTCTAGTATCATTCTCTAAGATCATTGATAGGTATCATTATTTTTTTAATTTTTTTTTTTTTTTAAAAAAGTCATCTACTTTTTATAATTGTTGACACTAAATGACTGTTAGACTAACCTCATGAAAATATTGTATAATAAATATGTAAAGTTGAATCAGCTTGTAGAAAGACAAAACCTAAAGGGGATTTTGAGCAATTCTTTCTGAAAATAAAATAATAGGCATAATACAAATATCAACGGTAATTCCAATCCACAAATGAATTTGTATAGCTATTAGTCATATTGAGAAGTGAAAAACTGTTTATTATAGAGAAATATTACAACTTTTAATTATTATCCGTTATTTGGTAATAGAGAACAGTTTTTGGTTGTATTGCATGTAGTTAAAAAAAAATCATAGTCAAAGGACTGAAGCTTGATAACCTTACAGATAATAAAATGAGATCAACCTCTTCTAGAAAGGATAGTACAGTATAGTTGAAAGTTATGATGGTTCATTTTGGGTGTTTTCTTTGACATTATCATCACTATCTAAATGTGAAATGTGAATGGTCTCTTACAAATAAAATTTTAGAGGAAAAATTGCAAATAGATCTCCAACTTTTGATTAGATAACGAATCCAGTGGTGGACCCACATGGGGCGCTGGGACCCTACTTCACCTCAAATATTAAAAGTTAAATTGTTTTTTTCTGGTACATATAATGTATTTATCTTTTTATCGGTATAAATTAGTGAATTATTAATTTTTAATAATATATATATTTTTTTATGATGAGAAAAGGAAATTAAATTAATAAAAAACTACCTACACCTTATATTTTAGGATAAATATAAGACTTGAACCTTTAACCTCTTAAAATTATGAGAAGTACTCAATCACTTCTATTAAGGGATTACACATTTTAATTAAATTATTATACTATTGTTACATTTTTTTTTGAATTTTTTATTTTTGTAAATTATAATATATATTTTAAATTTAATCAACTTCTGATTTATGAACTTTCCTCTTCTAAATATAAAGCATCCAAATTGCTAGATTCGGAATTTTCAATTATTTTTATCTTTTATTTCTTTTTTTACACGATTGTGTTGATTTTGTTACTTTATTGATTATTTTTTTAAAATATTTTAATTACAATATAAGTGCAATATTATTTAAGTTCATTGATCAAGTGTGTTATTCCGATTTGATATAAACTTTCTTATTTAATAAATTTTTTTAATATAATCATATATATTATGCTGTGATAATAGTCTTTTAACATTAAAATTGTTATTTTTAGTAAATAGTATTACTATAGAATTCAGTAGTGAGATAATAGATTCATTTATTATAAATTCATATGTATTCATAACTCAAGTGATTAATACAATTTTCATTTATGCATATTTACAAGTATGTATGAGAAATTTTTCCTTTATTGTGGGAGTCTCATAATGCTATAGGAGTTAATTTTCGAGTCATATATATAGTGTTTAAGTTTAATATGTTTTATATATAATATTGACAAGTTCTTACAGACCCTAACTATTAATGTGTTTAATTTGTAATTATATATATAAGTTTAATATGTATTGGTATGTCGATTAATGGTAGTTACATCATAGTTGAATCTTAGTATTATTGTATTATGTTTTATTATAGCGTTCTTTCTCATATAAATCTCTGAGTTTTATCACTAATCGAATTGACCCTTGGTTTGGCAAATAAACTATAAACTACCCTCCGCCAAATGACCATATAATAATTATGATGTATATATTAAAATAAAATAAAAGGACTCCTATGTATTAACATAAAACAGTTCTGAAAAAAATTTATAAACATAAAACATTTGATTTGCCGAACAAGCTAAGGTCTAGGAGGTTGCTATTTGGAATTCTCTCTAATTTCATTTGGAAGAAAGATTCAAGTCTTTACAAAATAATTAAGAAATATTGTAGAATCAGTGACATTACTTTGTCCCATTGATGGTCAAATTTGGTGTCAAAATGTTATGGTATTCTTGATAATAGGAAAATTAACCAATCAAATTTTGATTCATGAATTTCAATTGATTAGTCATCCTACTTTTAAGGATGTCACATCATTCGTGCACTAGTTTGAATAATGTAGCATTATTCTTATACGATTTTATGTAGCATACGGGTGTCCACATTGGCAATCACCAAAAATGGATTTTTGAATCCAATTAATAAGTACATAAAAACAGATTTTTGTATCCAATTGATAAGTATACTTATTATTAAAGTTAAAAAGGAAAAAATACAAATTATTAAGGACACCGTGGAAATACCAAACTTAGCCTTGCAAAAACAAAACTAAACCCAACAAAAAAGTTAGGTTATCATACAAAACGATGTCAATTATGAGATTTTTCCAAACACTTAAGGAATTTTTTTTTTTTTTCAAATAACACTTAAGGAAATATAGTGAATAACTAAAGTGATTAGGATTGCAACATGTTTATAGAAAAAGTAAGATGCGGAAATAGAGGAGACAAAACTCTTACATTACATTTATAGTTATGATAAGGGTGCATCATTGACTAATTTGTTTTATTTAACTTAATTTGTGCTTTATCCTTTATTATAATCTTATTCAAGAGTATTTCTGTCAAATAAAATGTTGATCATCTTATTTTTTCACTTAATGTTGAACGACACTGAATGTGTCCTGTTTAGTTAGTTTGTTTAATTTTTAAAGTGACAAAATTATTTAAAAATTTCTTAAAATCACTAAATTATAAGTATAAAAAATTACTAAATTAAATATGAATTAATTCCCAAACTATCCAAACTATCTTCAAATATTATATATATATATATATATATATATTGAAATACCAAGTTTATGCCACAACTTGTAAAACAAACCTTTTCTCCAAAAAAAAAAAAAAAAACAAATTGTATAACAAACTTAATAATAAGAATGTATAGGAGTTCAAAAAAGAAAAAAAAAAAGAATGTACAGGGAAATAGTGAAAATATAAAATTTAATTTTTCTTAACATTAGTTAGTAAAATAATGTATAAAATTATATCTTGAAAATAGTAAGTTTAGTCTCATACTCTAAAAGGAAAGGGGTAAATTATTTAAAATACCTTATATTATTAAAATAATGAATTTGTGATATTAAATTTAATACAAAAATGAAGGAATCCAAAAAAATATATTATATTTATTACATAATATGATGCAATAACACATTCAATCCTTGAAAAATTCTTATTTATTGGGCGGCCAGGACCCCTGCAAGTCCTTCCACTCCTCTACCCTATGTATTTACTATTTAATCTTTTTTTTTTTTTTTAATAATCCTAAACTAACCATTTTAAAAATCTTCATTTAAATTTATAGATGTTTATTTCCTTCGACTTTATTTTGATTTTCAATATTTAAAAAAGAAAAATAAAACATCATTGTGTTTCCATTTTTCGATCACAGTTTTAAATAGATAAATGCAGGGGTCGTAAAAGTCTAAAGTTGCGTGGAAATAAGTTTGGTGGGTATCATATGGATACACCATATATGACATTATAAAGATTTATGCTCCGTTTGGGACATCAAGTGGAAGCGCCTTTTTTTGGCTTCTTGAAGCCAGAAGCCGTTTAAAAGCTGTTTGGGTGAAAATTAAAAAAGGGCTTAGCTTTTGATATTTAAAAGCTCTTTCGCTGGAAGCTGGTTTTGGTAAACACAAAATATTGTTTTTTTTTTTCAAAGCTCCATGGATTTTCTCAAGAACCAGAAAAAACAATCTTGTTCCTTGTTCGTTTCTCCATCTTCTTCTCTTCCTTGAAATTCTTACACAAAAAAATGGGAAACTGTGTATCAGTCTCAGTCCCTGCTGATACACTTGTCACAGACGTCAAAAATTCTGTAGTTGAACAAGTGACATACAAGGCCAAACTTAAAGATGATCTTCGGAGACTGAAGACTGAAACAGAAAAACTATTGGAAAGGAAGAAGGATGTGGATAGAGAAGTTGCTGTTGCTGAAAAGCAACCCTCCATGAAGAGGCTCCATACAGTGGGGGGTTGGTTGAAGAGGGTGGATGATGCAGAAACTGAAGTGGAGCAGCTGAAGACAAGTGGTGCGCAGCAGGTAGCCAATTTGTGTCTTGGAGGACTTTGTTCGAAGAACTTGTTCAAGTCAAGCTACAGGTTTGGAGAAAAAGTGAAAAAGATGTTGGAAAGAGTGGCTGCTTTGAAGGAAGAAGGAGATCAGTTTGGGTCGGTGGCTGCAGAGACAATCCAGGATGATCTGGTGTGTGAAAGGCCTTGTGAGACTGCTAAAACAGGATCAGAATCAATGTTTGAGCAAGTATGGAAATTCGTTGAAGAAGAACAAGTTGGGGTGTTTGGACTATATGGCCTAGCTGGGGTAGGAAAAACTACGCTTTTGAATAAAATCTACAACAAGCTTGGAAAAGCACACTGTGATTTTGTTGTGATATGGATTTCGATGGTTGGACGGTCGCAACTTGACAGAATTCAAGAGATGATCGCCAAGCAGATTAACTTGTTCGACGAGTCATCATGGATGAGTAAAAGTATTGAAGAAAAAGCTTCCTCCATCTTCAAGGTCCTAAGCAGAAAGAAATTTGTCTTGTTGTTGGATGGCATCTGGGAGAGAGTTGATTTGGTCAAAGCAGGTGTTCCCCGTCCAACCCTGGAAAACAAATCCAAGGTGGTTTTCACTACTCGTCTTGTTGAAGTTTGTGGCCACATGGAAGTTGATGAGCAGTTTAAAGTTGAGTGCTGGACAGAAGAAGAAGGATTGGAATTGTTGAGCAGCATAGTTGGAGATAGCACTTTTGAAAGTCATCATGAGATTCCTGAGCTTGCCAGAACCTTGGCCAGAGAGTGTGGTGGATTGCCTCTTGCGCTTGTCCACATTGCGAGGGGCATGGCTCGAAAAAGAACCCCTCACGAGTGGGAGCACGCGATTGCTGTCTTGAGGAGGTCTGCTTACGAATTTCCAGGTATGGAGGAGAAAGTATTTAGTGTCTTAAAGTTGAGTTATGATCGTTTGAGTAGTAATACAATTAGATCTTGTTTTGAGTATTGTAGTTTGTTTCCAAAGGGCCATAGAATCTCTAAAAGGGAGTTGATAGATTGTTGGATTAGCGAAGGACTTTTAGATGATAAAATTGGATTACAGAATGATGGGTACCAAAAAATAGGTGTTCTTGTTAATGCTTGTTTGTTGGAAGAAGTAGACAATGATTGTGTAATAATGCATAACGTAATCCGTAATATGGCTTTATGGATAACAACAAAACCCAAGGAGATGGAGGAGGAGGAGGAGACTGGAAACTTTTATGTTCAAGCAGGCAATGAATTAACTGAAATGCCAGATATTGGGGAATGGCAAAAGGTGAAAAAGATGTCAGTGATGGACAACCAAATTGAGAACGTGATAGAGATTCCAACATGCCATGATCTCATAACTCTGTTTCTTAATGGTAATCGGTTAAAGGAGATTTGTGGTGGTTTCTTTCAGGACATGCATAATTTGCAAGTTTTAAACCTATCAAACAATCCTTATCTGATTGAATTACCATCAGGAATTGTTTGTTTGGTTTCACTGCAACATCTTGATGTGTCCAAAACTGGCATAAAAGAGTTGCCAATAGAGTTGAAGGCTTTGTTACAAATCAAGTGTTTGAACTTGGAGCATACTAGTCAACTTCAAACAATTCCACAGGAATTGATATCTGGTTATCCGAATTTACAGGTGCTGAGGATGTTGGACTGTGGTTCTTCGAGCATGCAGGCAGTCAAAGATAATGTGCTATATAGTGAAAATGCTAAAGTTTTCAAAGAGGAATTGCCTTCTTTGAAACGTTTGACTATGTTAACAATCACCTTGAAAAGTTCTCATGCTTTCAAGTTATTTTTCAGCTCCAAGAAGCTACTGAGCTGTACTCAGTCTCTTAAGCTTCAATCTTTGCCCCATCAGAAGTATCTCAAAGCCCAATCAGCAGATTTCAAGGTTCTCGATACTCTCCACGTATTGGATTGCAAATACTTGGAAGATTTTAGGATAGATTGCTCCTTGGAGATACTGAGTACACGAGAGCCTTGTGGTTTTCGAAGCCTTCGAACTGTGATCATATCCTCTTGCTTTAAGTTGAGGAACTTGACATGGTTGATTCTTGCTCCGGAGCTCAGGATCCTTGTGGTATCATCTTGCTTGAACATGAGGAAGATCATCGATGTGGACAAACTCTGTGATATACCAGAGAGGATGAGGAGCACAATCCCATTTTCAAAGCTTGAATCACTTGAACTGCAGCATCTAGAGAACTTGGACAGCATCTGCACAACCACATTGCCATTCCGACATCTGAAGAAGATCAAAGTAATCGGATGTCCAGAGCTGAAGACACTGCCACTAGATTCCAACAGTGCACAAGGAGGTAGAATTGTCATTGAAGGTGAACAACAATGGTGGGGGCGCCTGGTGTGGGAAGATGAGGCCACTCAAATTGCCTTTTCTCCCTGTTTCATCAATTCTTGGTGATAAAATCTAAGTCTTCTAACTTCATTCAATTACAGATAGATCGCAGTGTTGTAGAACCTGGGTACATGATATTTGGGGTCACACACCGTAGAACCTGTAATTGTCTTTTCAAGCCCAATAACTGCAATTACAGATAGATCGCGGTGCTGTAGAACCTAGGTATGTGATACTTGGGGTGACACACTGTAGAACCTGTAATTGTCTTTTCAAGTCCACTAACTACAATTACAGATAGATCGCAGTGCTGTAAAACCGAGGTAATGATACTTGGGGTTACACACCGTAGAACCTGTGATTGTCTCTTTTAGTCTACTAGTTCAATTACAGATAGATCGCAGTGCTGTTGAACCTAAGTGTATGATACTCTTGGGTTTACACACCGTAGAACCTGTAATTGTGTTTGATAGTAAATAAAATTGTCAGCTCCAAAAGTCCATGGAGCTGCACTCAGTCGCTCAGGCAGATTTCAAGGATTGCAATACTTTCCAGCTTGTGGCGAAACAGTGTGACATCCCAGAGAAGATGAGAAGCATAATCCCATTTGGCGAAGCTTGAATCACTTGAACTGCAACATCTAGAGAACTTGCATTGCATCTACTTGAACGCATTGCCCTCTCGACAACTGAAGAATTCTGAAGTGATTGGATGTCCGGAGCTGAACACTCTGCCACTTGATTCCCGCAGTGCACAAGAAGGTAGAATTTTCTTCAAGAAAAATTTCAAGTGTTTTTACTTCATTCGAAAGCCTCCTGTTCTCGGGATGGCTTCACTTGTGTTTGTAATTTCTGTACATTGAAACTTTCTCTCATCAATACAGAGATTACAATGTGGTTGTTTTTCATAGTTGTATTATACTCACACTGTCACACATGCTACTATTGAACCTGTAATTGTACAGGATTTTAAATTATTCTTGTTTTCCGGGAGGCAACTGGTTGTCAGTGGAGATGATCCAATCAAGCTTGAGGATGAAGGGATTAAAAGGGTTGTAGAAGCAGACAGACGCCATCCAACCTTTAGAGGGTTCTTTCATGTCCAAATCCCACATTTGGTTTTTGCTAGGGCTATACAGGACTATTCCAATCCACCTTGAGCATCGACATTTGTTTTTTTGTTTATTTATTTATTTTTTAAATAAATAAATAGACTTTCATTGAAGGCGAGGAGAACCTGGAAAAATACAGTTGACTTGTACAAATTGCTATGTGAGGTCCTCCATTGAGGACAAGACGAGGGCGGCCAGAGTGTGTGTCAGGCGATTCGCCATTCTGGGGATGACCTGGTAACATGTAACACTTACTTTCCTACACAAGGCCTAAATATCATCTACTAAAGTGTCAGCTTCACTCACACGTAAAAGAGCTAGCAACCTTGAGCCTTGGAGCCACACTAACAGCATCCACCTCCACATCCCAAATCGGTAGGTTTGGTCTTTTTGGCCAGAAGAGACCTTCTCTAAGAGCAATAAGCTCTCCAATCTCAAACGAAAATCCCCCTCTCACCGGCCCAGAAATGGCAGCCCAAATTCCCTCATAGTCCCTAGTCACAGCACCTGCATTAACTTCTATTTTGAGAATGACCGTATTGCTATTCAAAATTATTATTTATGTATTTATATTTTTTATATCAAAAATAAAATTACAAAAATATCTTTTAATGAAATGATCAATGACTATAAATTAATGTAATGAAAAAGCATATAAAATATATTGAATAAATTATAATTCCCAAAATCTTACCTAAAACATTTGTTTAAATGATATCACAAGATGTTTTATTATAATCACACTAATTATGAGATGATATATTGATGATACGACATTCACAAGTAAATTTATCTCATCATTTAAACAATTGATTTGGATAAAATTTTGAGAAAATACCTAAACTAACCCCTTTTTGAGAGTCTATTTGAAAACTAACCTTTTTTTTTTAGGTTGAAAAAATCTCAACCATGAAGTTGAGATTGAATTAAATTAACACTATGACTCACAACCTGGAAGTTGAGATTCTGAACCTAGTGGTTGAGATTCTCTACCTTGAGGTTGAGATTTAAAAAAAAAAGGTTATTTTTTAAATGAGTTATCAAAAAGGGGTTAGATTTCAATTAAACCCTAAAATTTTATAGCTTTACTCTAAAATATTATACTCGGGTTCTACACCCACAAACCCCATTATCCATTGTACATCCAACCATAATTTATTCACTGGTAGCAAATTTTACACCATAATTGTTGAAGCAAAGAAGGAAACGGACGGAAATTTAACTTACAAATCCATTCAAGCACATTTGACATCATTTTTCAATAACCTGTCATAAGCACAAACATGACAAATACTGGTTATGAAAAATACAAGAAAGTTTAACACTTTCCCTTTTCATGCCATGGAGCAATCTGACAGTCCATCAAATTCGTCTTCTTTGTTGTAGTCATGACAAAACAATTATTTCTTCCTCTCAAAAGCTCAATCTGCTCTATAAACCGTCACACTTTATAAACATTTTCGATAAAGTAGTTTAGTGCGAATCCTTACTGGAACAAATTTTTATTTTGAAAGAGAGAACCACACTATTTAATTTCAAAACATCGAAATTCCCAACTTATATATATATATATATATATTTATATAGTGTTGGTGGAGAAGAGGAAACATGTTGAAATTGAGGAATCATATCTTACCTGAAATTGGGGAATAATTTTCCATCATTGAAAGGAATGATTTTATTATCAAATACAGAAAATTACCTTCTTTGTATATGCATTATTAATTTTCCATTGTAATTGTTTTTCTTCTCACAATGAATAAAAGAAACATATTGTCCTCTTCTTCCGTGCATGTAGGTAGCTTCATTGGCAGCCGAAAGCATGTAAATTCTCTCTTGTACTATTCTTATTATTCAAGATTCATTATTTTTTTGCTTTGTTATATAATATATGTATGTATATAATTTTTGTTAAAATAGTCTCTTTGAATGTAATCGGTAAAATTTGAT
This sequence comes from Dimocarpus longan, assembly GCA_022984855.1. NCBI lineage: Eukaryota > Viridiplantae > Streptophyta > Magnoliopsida > Sapindales > Sapindaceae > Dimocarpus > Dimocarpus longan. The sequence continues at coordinate 24,990,180 of CM041014.1, forward strand.
GCAAAATATGATCAAAGGTGGTATAAAAACGTCGGATAAATTAATTAATTAATTAATTTGGAAAAAAAAAAAATCATCAAATATTTTTCTTCCGGTAGATAAATCTCCATCTTCAATTAATTTCTAGACAAAGACAACCAATATAAAGACAAATTTGCATCTTCTTCCACATACAAACCCACAACAACAAACATAAAAAACAAAAACCTAAAAAAAAAAAAAAAAAGACAAAGAGAGAGGAGAGAACAGGGCGTAAGGGCTACTCTATTAGAGCATATTGACGGAGCAAACCTCAAACTAATTGACACTTTATCAGATCTAATAAAGCTTAAGGAAACTTTACCCAATTTAATTTTACAAACATCACCATCACAATTTCTCCATTTGACGCAAGCGTGCAAGGACCAAGGAGAGCACACAACACAACCTCCACAACTTACAACTCAACCAAGCCCATGGGCTTTTCATCTCTGGTCACACCTACAACGCCAGGCCATGACCCAAAATACCAAGCAAACATCCCACTTTGACTATACCTAAGCCAAGCCCACGTGCCAGCTTAACACCAATTGCTTTGTTTTAAATAGCTGCTCCAAACCAAATCACAAGCACTAAAGATCTAAGACACATTAGACAACGTGCTGTTATCTTGTGGCAAGATCACATTGTTGCCCCGTCTTCAATGGGTAACGGATTCTACGCTTAAATTCCACAAAATTGTGGACATTTTCCCCGTACCTATGAGTTGTCTGACTTGTCTCTCCACTCTCCTGTTTCTATGGAGATATTTTTCGGACTGCATCATGGAATCATGTCTCAGTAAGTTACGGCTGTCATCTCGGTAAGCAACATTTGAAAAAAAAAAATCTAAGACACATTCAAAACCTCCACTTTGCTTCTTTTTGGTTACTGTTGGCAGCCTTACAAACATAAAGCACTGATTTTAAGTGATATTTTTATCCAAAACGAAATCAACCACTTGGGAAACCAACTCCTGAAGCTGGACAGGGGCGGTGGTATCCACCACCAGCTTTGGCACATCACCCACGTCATACTCCGTACAACCACCGTATCCCTCCACCAACCTCTGAAGATCAGCCCACGTCAATGGTTTCTCCCACCTGGACCCTTCACGAGCCTCCAGCCTTCTCCTCCACTCCTCCTCATCAGACGGCTTGCACTCCACAATCAAGAGGCGGGCACCCCCACCAGCTGCTATTCGGAGCAGCTCGTCCAGGCGGATCCGGCGAGAGAGGGGAGAGTCTACGATGACACTGAGGCCAAGTCTGACCTGAGTAGAGGTCACTTGGAAGATGGCGTCGTAGGAGAGGTTGCTAAGGAGAGGAGCCGTGGCGGGGTGGGAGTTCCGGAGAGGGAAAGTGCAGTCCCGGACGTCGTCTTTGTCGATGACTGGGATTCTGAGAGTGGAGGCTAGAGCCCGAGCTAGAGTGCTCTTGCCTGTGCCTGGATGGCCTTTCATTGCTATTATTACAGGTTTTTCTGTTCTTTTCTCTTCTCTTTTTGCCATATTTGCTTCAGAGGACAACAAGAAGAGGAGGATAATGATGATGATAATGATAATTCTCTAGTCAGGACTGTCCTGAAATCCTTTTCAAACTTCAACATTGGTCCTGAAAAAAATTAAATTCAGGAGTCGGTGCACTTCGACAAGTTAATAAAAAAAAAAAAAAATAATCCTAACCTAATCCATAGCGACTGGTCTTAAAAAAATTTTCGGAATCAATTAGTCTTTAAAAAATTTCCTAATCCAAATTTAGGGGAGACAAAGATTAGACGACCAGCTATGCATGACAACGACTTTGATAATGGAGTTAATTAATGAATGCTTTATAATAAAAATGTGGTGTATGGCTGAGAAAAAAGAAAAGAAAAGGAGACTTTAAAAAAGAAATGAAAAGGAGACTATTTTTTTTTTCCTGTCATGACTCATGTGGGGACCTTATATATGGCTCTTTAAAAAAGCTTTATATGCTTGAAAGAACAACCTAGAGTTGTGGTAATGAAAACATAACACAAAAAGATAAAATGGGTAAGTGAAACAACTTTCCTGTTATGTATGTATAAGTGATGGCTTATTCCTAAGCACGTATCGTGTTCACAAAACATACAAATTTGTATAAGTATACGTAGTTGACAAGTAATGTAACGATGAATAGATACCGTTCCCACGAAGATTGCTAACCAAAATTATGCTAAATACAAAAATTGATCAAAATCAACTCTATTCAAACTAATGAAAGTTATAACCTGACAAATTGGAAGTTCTAGAGCTACAATTTCATCTAATCAATTCACTCAATCTATTTTCATACCATTAAACACATTCTCACTAGTCACTATGTAATTAATCAAGTAATTCATAATTATTCGCAGGCCTCTTCCAATAGCTTACTGAACATACCCAACATTAATTAATCTACTATATTCCTATGAAAATTAACTACTTGAATTCATTAAGAATTGATTAGTCATAAACAATTACATGAATCACACAAGTATAATCCTATCTCATATAATTCATGTTATTCTACTGAAGTCTAAACACACAAATCTCTTTTCCAAGTTCATCATGGTTACAAATTCATTCAGTCAACGGTACCAATTAATTGAGAGCATTAAGATCAAATAGAATGGATTGCACAGTTGAAAATCAAAACATCTAATTCATTAACTGAGTTTCATGGTTAGGTTGCATTGTAACCCTAGAAAATAAAATTAGTTCATCATCATGATACAAGGCAATCCAATAAAGCAATAACGTCATTAACTACACAAGTCTAGAGAGAGAAAAAGTTTCTTATAAATTTACAAAGTCTTCCTCTTTCCCCGAAGGGCTGACTTCTCTTCTTCTAATTAATGGTCTCCCTCCTTTAATCTCTTCTTAATTGGATAGTCCAAGATTTAATGATGTAGGTGAATATCCTTGAACCCTAAAGAGAAACCATGACGATGCCAAACTCTTCTAATTGGTGCTGGTCTGCCAACAACTCTTCTTTTCGTTCTTAAGCAAACTATTTATAGCCTCTCTCAATTAGAGTTCCGAATTCCTCACGGTGACAAAATTGCCCCTCACCACTAGATATAGTCGTGAGTTGCAACTCGCGACCTACTCTCGCAAGACACTCGGACTTCTCCTGGCAAGTTGCGGTTGCTGGCAACTAGCGACCTAAACTGACGACGCACTCGGTCCGTATGTGGCTACTTCCTATCGCGAGATAGCTTCTAGCTAGAAAAACATTAAATGCACCCGTAATTTAATCAAGAATTCATCAGAAAAACTATGATTAGCAGCATGAAATCATGCCAGATTTTAGCATGATCAATAAGCTTTTTCCTGGAGAAATAAATGCTGCAGGCTTTTGTGTGAGAAGACAAAGAACAAAAGATAGAGGTTTTGGGTGTATGTGGGGGTCCTGGTGGTGTGCAGAAAACAGTGGCTGCTGTAATTTTTCATGTTCATAATGGAAACATTATTGCTGCTCTCTAACCGTGGATGTAGGTCTACGGTTATTGCTGCTCTCTAACCGTGGATGTAGGTCTATGGCCGAACCACATTAAAATCTCTTTGTCTTTATTTGCTTGTTTTCCTGGGCATTTTATTTCTTTGTATCTGTTCTTCTACCCCACAAAAGGAAAAACATTTTTATTGGTTATTTTTTTTCCGAAGAATATTTGAGTTTTTATAAACTTTTGGATTAATTTTCAATGGTTTATGTCAGTATTGTCTCCATGGTCTACATGCAAGTTTAAGATGTATGTTTTCAGGATGATGCATGCATGTTCTGAAATATCTTTGTCATTGTCACTTGGAACAAATTTAATTTAGTGTCAGCAACATCATCGGTGGAAAAAAGAAATTAAAAAAGGTTGTTATTGAAATCAATTAAACAGTACATTGATGTAAAGACAACTACTTTTGTCTCTGTTGAAAAATTGATTCCTTCCTTCTGCTCTCTAAATCCTGTTAAACATTAAAAATCAAGTCCCTTGTTCCTACTGAAGTTAATGTTTCAATTCTTATTTTTATTAAATTTAATCAGAAACTTTGGTATATAATCAAGCAGAAGCTTATAATGAACAGATTTTTTAAAATATTTAGATAGTGCATAGGAAATTTATGGACAAAACACTAAGGAGAGGTAGTAGTCCCGTAATAAATTAGCAATAATGTATAATTATGATGGGTTCAACCATTAAAGTGATGAAGCCGGCCACACCATTTTAAGTGTTTATAATTTTTTTTTTTCAATTTTATTCTCAATAGATAGTCAAAAATACCAATAATTCATTAGCACGATAAGTTCCAGTGATGGAGTCACACAATTTTATATGTTAAACATTTAATTTCTATCTTAATAAAGATACTTTTTATTAGTATAAAAAATATTAATAATTCATAATTATGGTTGGTTGAATTGTGAAGTCACATAATTTTACTTTACCTATTTATCTTTTTATATATTTACTTAAAAAAAGAAAAACTCTTGATAGGAATGATAAAAATATGAAAAATATTAATTACTCATGACTATGAGAGCTTTTAGCGTTAGAGTCCACATGGTTCAATGTATTCAACTCCACATGGTCCATACTCCATAGTAGTCAAGCAAACCATTTATGAATGGTAAAGCCTTATTGCATAATTGAAGAGTGGAGTTAGCAAAGCAGTATTATTTCACTATTGAATTATTAAAAAGTTGAGTCCACTATCTCAAAATAGGAAAAAAAAAAAAAAAGGTTTAAGTCCACACTTGTCAAATTAAGCAACACTTCTTTGTAGGTTAAAAGTAATCCCAGCTATTTATAAATAACAAGTGGCATATTTAAAAATGTGCTTTGAAGTTAGATTACTGCTTTTTCATTTGCAATGTGCTTCGACTATGTTACTGAAATTACTCCGCGAAGAAATTGGCATTATTGTCGACTAGAGTGTAATTCATTGACCCATACTGCTTTGATAAATAACGTACCTACATAATCTCAATTATATAAATTTATTCTTCCTTCACATATTGATGCATTTTTAGTTAGGGCTGGTTCTGATTTGAAAATCACCCCCCCTTTCTAAGTGTGTAGGAAAGATAATTTCATTGCTCGTACGCGTATAGGTTTGCAGTATCAGAAATTTCACGTGTGGAATTTTCCACACAATAAAATTTAAAGTCATAATAGGAAAATGAATATATAAGAAAGATGAGAAAATGAACTATGCGATAAAGACCAACAGACAAATCATGAAGGATCTTAGGCATATGCCAAAAACGTCTTTCCCTATACCATATCTTATTTTCAATGGATCTTATTATTGTGATGGAATCCACTTGAAATAAGTATGTATGTATATGTGTATATATATATATAAATATAAAATTCAACAAACACGATATTGTCACACATTAATATATATATGTAATTCAACAAATATGATATTGTCACACATTCAATTTTACTATAAGTGGTTGTACACATTCTTATTTACAATAGAGGTTTAATTCTCAAACCCTTAAGGCTCATTTGGTGCATGAGATAGAATTGAACTATTAAATAATAGATGAGATTAGATTAGATTTAACTATATCAATTATAGTGCTATCCCATATTCGAAGCAACATAGAACATAACTAAAAAAAATCACGATTTTCTAGAAACTAATCGTCGAAAAATCGATAGTGGTCGGCCCCACACCAAAATGGACCAAATCGACGGTTCTAGTCGAGGAGTGTGGTGATCGGGCTTGGTGGGGAATGACAGTGAAAAATGGTGACGAGGAGTGATGGCGACGAATGGATAAAGTCGGTCAAGGTTTGGTTACTGGGTTTGGTTTGGTGTTTGTGAAGATGATGAAGACGAAGTGGTAGGTCTAGCAACTCGTTTTTATTTTTTATTTTTATTTTTTTAGGTAATAAAAGGCAAAATGGTGTCATTTTGTTTTTACCAAAATGACACCATTTTGGTTTTATAAGTTTTTAAAATTTTTTTGCCAAAACGACGTTGTTTTGGCTCTCATTACTTGAAGAAAAATAATAAAAAATAGAAGTTGAACTGTCTCTTCTTCTTCAACATCGAAAATCACCAAACCTGCAACCTTAACAGCCTTCTTCAACCTTCGATGAGGGGATGCCTAGTAGTTGGCTAGCTGGCCAAATCGTTAGACGTTAGGCTGCCGACTGCTTGGTGCCTAGCAGTTTCTTAAATACTGGTGTTTGATGTGTTTTGAGATTAGATAAAAACTAAGTAATATATTTTTGTTACAACTATGAACTGGATTACAATTAAGTTATTTTTCGAAAAAATAAATCTTGAATTAATTATCTTATAAATAAAATTATAAAATTTAATTGATTATAATAAAATCGATTTAAACAATGTTTTTTTAAAAAAATAATGATTTCGTCTTCTTTTTTTTATAATTTGTTTTTTATTTTCTTTGTATCTGTTGAAACACTTCTTTTGTTAAAAGCACCAAAGCCTTCCATATTTAAATACATTTACAAGTTTGAATAGAAAAAAGTTAGAATATGACAGACCTAAGGTTGGAATGAACTAATTCTCTATTCTTTGTCCCCCAGATCGTAAATGAATTTGTCGTCTCTCCAAACAGAAGGGATGTTGGCTATCTCCAACCACTCTTGTTCTGTATCTCGTTTGCATTGTTTTTGCAGAATTGAACAATCATCAATACGTAATTTCAATATATAGTGAGGATGGCAGGCCCGCATCTCCTCAAGAATAGATTGAGAGATGGACAGATGGAGACATCCATCCATGATATCAAGAATAGATGTGTTAGTACTACCTTCATCAGTCTCCCCTCTATTATCAAACAAATGCTGCAATTTTCGACAGTTTTGTACAGAAAGCTTCTTCAGAGATGAAGGTAGCTGATTTTTAAACATGAATGCTATAGAATTGCATCTTTCAATTCGCAATATTTCAAGACATGCAATGTTCTTTATCATAACCTCCGGTAAGGATGTCAAGGCAGCACTATTTATAGTTCGGAGTTCAGTCAGAAGGGGAAGAGAACACATCTCTGCAAATAAAACAACATTTGGGCAATTATGAATATACTGCTTTCTCTGAGAGGTGAAATTATGCAGCTCTGTTGTTGTCACAGAATTGAGTAAGCTGGACTTGGCGGGACTTCTCCACTCTATGCCTTTGCATTCCCCATATTTCTAATTGATGGAGCATTGGAAGGCTTGAGAGCTCAACAATAAGCTGTGCACATTCATGAATCGTAAGTGTTTCCAGTGAAGGGAGATCTTCAGGTAACCTTCCTGAAAGTCTGGGGCAATCTGAAATGAAGAGTTCACGAAGACGATGAAATATTTCAACATGCATGCTCATGTATTTGTTTAGTTTCCCAATACTTCCATTCCCGCAAATGGCTGAACCAAAGAGTCTCCAATGATGGAAAAGCCTTTGAACAACCCTCCCAAAAAATATCAGAACCAGTAATTTCTAAACTCATAAACCTTGTGATGAAGAGTTATTTAAGTGAGCCTAACAACCCCAGCGGAGGCAGAGATATGCAATTATTACACCCTTCCAATCTTAACACTACCATATTAGAGAATGACGTATCTCCTAGCCAAGATGGGAATCTTGTGCCTGCACAACCTTCAAACGTGAGCTTCCTTACATTTTTATGGGGTTGTAGCATCTCCGGTACATTTTCTTCTCTCACTCCATTACAATCCCTACTGTAATGCTAATACTTTTAAGTCCTTTTTATCTCTTAGTATATGTTGGCTTGTCTCTTGAGCCTCAACAATATTCTCTAATCTTGAAATATGGAGTTCTCCGCAAAGAAGTTTCAAGTTTTTTAATGCTTTAAAATCACATCCGGTACCTTTACCTGGAATAAAAATGGACAATGTCTGGAGGGATTTCAATTCTTCTATTCCTAATGGCATCTCTCTTATTAGTGTTGCACCCGTAATATCTATTGAGTTTCAATAAGAAAACCTAGGTAATCAAAGAATGAAACAACATGAAACTATGCAAAGAGTCTCAGAGAGAGTTCTAACTTTTTCTTTTATAAAAACTCAACACACGAATACAATGTTATTGATCTCTTTTATATACTAGCTCTGTTGCTTACATCACAAATCACTCACACATTTCTCACTTTCTATTATCTAATTATAATTGTGATGAGCTGGAACCTTCATAACTAATTTCCCTCCAAGAATAGAGAGACAATCAAGTACTGCTGATGCAGGGAAAGGTTCCAGGTGTATCCTTCTGAGATTGATGTGGCAACCTGCTATGTGAACTCATTTGTTCACCTTTGACAGGCTGAATATTCTTGCTAACACTCCTCCTCAAACTCATTGTAAGATCTTGCACATTGAGTTTGCCTTTTAATGTCTGAAATCTTGGTGTGGCTAGTGACTTAGTAAAAATATCAGCAACTTGATCTATTGATGGCACATAGTTGATTAGCAGCTGCTTTTGCACAACTTTCTCTCTAACAAAATAAAGATCAAGCTCTATGTGCTTGGTTCTAGCATGTAGGATAGGATTCTTAGACATAGCAATTGTACTTTGATTGTCTACCCACACGACAGGTACTCTAACCTGTGGAACTCTCAGTTCATGTAAGAGTGATTGAATCCAACTGAGTTCTGCCACTGCAGAGGCCAAACTCCTGTACTCAGCTTCTGTTGAAGAACGTGACACTGTGTGTTGCTTTTTTGCACTCCATGAAATAAGATTTGGACCAAAAAACACACAATACCCTGAAGTTGATTTTCTATCATCTGGATTTGATGCCCAATCCGCATCAGAATATCCAACAAGATCATATGATGTGTTCAAGTTCTTTGGTCTGTTTATTACTAAACCATGTGTAGAGGAACCCTTTAGATACCTTAGTATTCTCTTCACTGCTTTCCAATGTTCATCAAGAGGAGTTTGCATAAACTGACATACCTTGTTTACTGCAAAGGAAATCTCAGGTCTGGTGACTGTCACATATTGCAGTGCTCCCACAACTGATCTATACTCACTTTCATTCTCAATTGGATTCCCTTTATAGGTAGATAATTGTCCACCTATGCTAGCCATCATAGGAGAGGAAAATGGCTTTGCATTCTCCATCTTAGTCTTCTTTAGCAACTCATTTATATACCTATGCTGAGATAAATGAAGTCCTGTATCAGTTCTCTGAACTTCTATTCCCAAAAAATAATGCAATGGTCCCAAGTCCTTTAATGCAAATGAGTTGTTTAGATGTTTAACTAAAGAATCAATCTCTTGATCACATGATCCTGTAACAATAATATCATCTACATATACAAGTATGTAGATGCAAGAGCTTGTTGTGAATCGACAAAATAAGGACTGATCAGCTTTACTTGATGTGAAGCCAAGTTGAATAAGTGTTTCCTTAAACCTGTCAAACCAGGCTCTTGGCGCCTGCTTCAACCCATAAATTGCCTTGTGTAACTTGCACACTTGTACACCATTCCCCTCCTCAAAACCAGGTGGTTGTTGCATGTACACTTCCTCATTGAGAATGCCATTTAGAAAGGCATTATTAACATCTAATTGTCTCAGATTCCAGCTCTTTGTCACAGCTAATGAGAGTAGGATTCTCACTGTCACAGGTTTAACAACTGGGCTGAAGGTCTCTTGAAAATCAAACCCTTCAAGTTGATGAAAGCCCTTAGCCACAAGTCTGGCCTTATGTCGAAGAAGAGAGCCATCAGGATGTCGTTTAACTTTAAATACCCATTTACAGCCTATGATCTTTCTTCCAGGTGGAGGATTTACAAGAGACCATGTCTGATTTTGTTGTAAGGCTTGAAGTTCACTTTGCATTGCTGCATACCAGTGAGGCTGAGACAAGGCTTGTTGAATAGAATCTGGTTCTCTATCTTCAAGTTGAGCAACCCACACTTTAGGCTTGGTAATACCTGCTTTTGCTCTAGTTAGCATAGGATGGTAATTTGTGGTAGGAATGTTAGTGTGAGTTGGTGCAGCATTAGATGTTGAACGATGATCAGATATTGCAGAATTATTTGGAGAAGCAACTGGTGGATGTAGGTTTCCTGTAGAATCTGCAGATGAAGAAAGTGAAGCTCTTGTAGATGTTATTCTATCAGTTTGAGCAGCTGAAGATCTTACAGGTTCAGTTCCTACAATTTCAACTCTATTTGGCAACTGTGAAGCATCATGAAATGATTGAGTTGAGGAAGATGTCACAGGAGGGAACAAAGAAACACCAGCTTGATTTGTTTGTGATGTCATAGGAAACAATGTTGTTGTGTTACTTTTGGCAAAAGGAAAAATATCTTCATTGAAAACTGCATTTCTTGCAATGTATAATTTGCCCGTTGGACTCAAACATTTGAACCCTTTGTATTGACTGCAGTAACCAAGGAAAGTGCATGGCTCACTTCGGTATTCCAACTTGTGTTTAGTATAAGGTCTAAGATGTGGATAGACCAAGCAACCAAACACTTTTAAACTAGAGTAATCTGGTTCTTTCTTATATAAGAGAGTAAATGGAGCCTTTCCTTGAAGTAATGGAGTTGGCATTCTGTTGATTAGATACACAGCAGTAGTGAATGCCTCAGACCAGAATTTGCTAGGTAAGGAGGCTTGAGAAAGGAGGCTTAGACCAGTCTCAACAATATGTCTATGCTTCCTTTCAATTATGCCATTCTGCTCATGTGTATAGGGGCAAGTTCTTCTGAAAAAGATACCACATTCTGCAAGAAATGGTGCCAAAACAAGAAATTCCTTTGCATTATCTGTTTGTAAGGTTTTTATCTTTGAGTCAAATTGCAACTCAACCTGTTTTTTAAACACCTGAAATACTTTGGCAACTTCACTTTTTGCTTTCAACAGAAACAGCCAGGTATATCTTGAATAGACATCTAAGAAACTCACATAATATTTTGATCCATTAGAAGATGTAATAGGTGAAGGACCCCAAATATCAGCTACAATAAGCTCTAGAGGACATGTGTAAACTGTCTTAGATAATTGGAAAGGTTGAGTATGTGACTTACTAATATGACAATCATGACAGAAAATTGACTGAGAGTTTGAAAAATGAACATTATATTGCTTCATTATGTTTTTTACAATTGAGGTGGCAGGATGGCCTAACCTCCTATGCCAAAGAAATAATTTCTCATCATTGGCATTACATGTCTTATTCTCCTTAGCAACTGTATGTACACAAGAAAGGGTATCACTACTATTAACAACAGAGGGTATGTATTCTTTTGTGGCAGAAAGAGTAATGGATTTCGGTAGTGAAGCTGTTGTAGATGTGGAGGACAATGAATGAATATTGACTCTTGATGACTTCTCGGAATTACTTGAAGACTTCAAAGGAAGATCAAAGACATAGAGTCCATTTTTAAGGACCCCTTGAAGAAGCACCCTCTTCGTAGCTTGGTCCTTCACAAGACAGAAGAGAGGGTGAAACTCAATGAAAACCTTGTTATCTTTGACAAATTTAGAGACACTAAGAAGATTCTTAGTTATACTAGGGATATGTAATATGTTTCGAAGAAAAAAGGCATGTTTCTGAAATTTAAATGAATTAGAACCATAAGCTGAAATATCCAAACCTGCACCATTGCCTACAAAAATCCTTTCACTCCCTTGGTACTCTGTTTTGTTCAAAAGATTGTTGGCATCTGGAGTACAATGATCAGTAGCACCACTGTCAGGATACCATTGTGAGCTTCCAAGATTTGATTCAGGCCCAGCAAACATAGCTGCCATGTGTCCAGACATCACATTGTTGTTGCCAATCCTATTTCCAGAAATTGTATTAGGTTGTTGTGGCTGGTATGATTGATCATACCTATAATAGCACCTCAAAGCATCATGCCCAAGCCTGTGACAGATTTGACATGGTAGTCTATTATTGTAGGATCTTCCTCTGCCACGGCCTCTTCTACCTCCAGTGTTATAGCCACTTCTTCCACCTTGTCTTCCACCATAACCACCAGCAGCATTAGTATTCTCCCTATGAAAACCTCCTGAATTACCACTTGTTCCTTTCTTGTTTACTGCCATATTGACGCTTAAACTTTCAACTTGTGTGTGTCTCTCTAGCCTTGCTTCATGTGTAAGAAGTAAAGATGTAATTTCTGCCATTGAGTAGTTAATTGGAACAGATGTGATAGATACGACAAATGAATCATAATCTGAACTTAGACCACCCAAGATAGCCATTATTTTATCATCTTCACTCAACACATGACCAGAGAATGATAGTGCATCAATAATCCCCTTCTTTTTTGTTAAATACGCAGTCATTGTACACCCTTCTTTCTTCAAACTTTGCAATTGTAACTTTAATTGCATAACATTTGCTTTAGATTGAGATTTGAACAAGCGTTCAATGCACAACCAAGCTTCACAAGCAGTCGAACACCCAACTAGATGTGGTAACACTTCTTGACTAATCGAGGACAGCATCCAACATAGCAAGATCTGATCTTGCTGTTCCCAATCTAGAAATTTTTCATTGATAGTATCATCCTCATTCAATCTACTAGGTGGCTCAACACTAGGATCAATAAAGTTTCCGAGTCGATTACCTTTAATAGCTGCAAGAATCTGTTGTCGCCAGAGAAGATGATTGTTGTGATCAAGCTTGACAGCCAATTCGAGCTTCATGGGCGAAAGAAACCGTGAACCTCCATTTGAAGTATTGACAGTGCTGGAAATCGAAGCAGCAGCCATGGCACAACCTTGCTCTGATACCATATTGAGTTTCAATAAGAAAACCTAGGTAATCAAAGAATGAAACAACATGAAACTATGCAAAGAGTCTCAGAGAGAGTTCTAACTTTTTCTTTTATAAAAACTCAACACACGAATACAATGTTATTGATCTCTTTTATATACTAGCTCTGTTGCTTACATCACAAATCACTCACACATTTCTCATTTTCTATTATCTAATTATAATTGTGATGAGCTGGAACCTTCATAACTAATTTCCCTCCAAGAATAGAGAGATAATCAAGTACTGCTGATGCAGGGAAAGGTTCCAGGTGTATCCTTCTGAGATTGATGTGGCAACCTGCTATGTGAACTCATTTGTTCACCTTTGACAGGCTGATCATTATGTCAGAAAAGTTGAAGTACCTTAAATGTAACAAACCTCCAATTGAATTAGGTAGTTCGGTTATGAAATAATTGTGTAAAGAAAGGACTCTCAAATCTTTTAAATTTCGGCAGTAGATCAGAGACTACAATATTAGATATGTCTGACTTAAAAAAGAGATCACGTGTGAATACTGATAAGAATGTCCTCAGGTGCTCAACTTCGCATAAGAGTTCAAACTTATCGTTGCCTTCATAATACCCAGAAGCATAAGAAAAATGTCAAGCCCTTTTGAATCTTTCCGATTGCGTAGTGCATCCACATTATCCTCCATTCTGAAACTTGTTTTTCCAGAAACGCACTGAGCTAGTTCATTAATGACAAGATCATACATGCCAAATTTAGATTTCATACTCCTTGACTGTTGAAATAGTGCCCTTGACACTAGATCGTTAGAGTACTCACTTCCTACCTCTGCCAATGACTTACTGTCTTCTTGTTGTCGAATAAGACCCTCTACCATCCATAAGAGCACAAGCTTTTTCTTATAGAACTTATAACCCTTTGACAAAATTGAATAATAAGTGAAACATCTCTTTAAATGTGAAGGGGTCTGATAATAGTTTACTTTAACACGGGAAGAATCTTGCTATCATCTGGCAAATCCCATATTTTATTGTTCAATATATCATCTCACTCACCATTCCTTTGCTTAGAGCGTAAAAGACCATCAAGTGTCTTTGCTACTAGGGGCAAACCTTTGCAATTTTCAACAACTTTCTCACGAATTAACTCCAAATTATGAACTATTTCAATATCTCTACTTTGATAGTCATGCTTTGAAAATACAGACAAACAATCATTATTTGATAAAACTTTTAAATTATGAAATTGAAGGGTCCCTTAGCTAATGCAACTTCTATGCTATGTGTCGTCAAAATAATCTTACGTTCAGGTGCTCCGTGTAAAAAGGGTGACCTCAACGTTTCCCACAAGCTATAACTATTTTGCCAAACATCACCTAAGACAAGCAAAAATTTTTAATCGGTTTATACATCTTTCAACTAAATTTGCACTTGATTTAAATTTTGTAACTAAAAGGGCTTAGAATAGACAATGTGTTTGGTTATATTTCTTAAAAGTTACTTTTAAAAATTGAAAATTATATAAAATATTTAGTATTATTTTTGAAAATGTATAAAATAATTTTTGGAGAGAATAATAGTTTGTTCTGAAAATCTATTTTGGAAATTATGAAAAATATAAGCAAAGCTGTTATAATTGGAGGAAAAAAAGATTTTTTTTTTATTTTCAAGAACATATTTTATAAATATACATCGAAACACATTTCCCTTAATTTTTGTTTTGAAAAAAGTTATTATCATTTTGTCCTTTAAAGATTAATGAATCGTTATTTTTTCCTATATTGGTTCATGAAACATTATTTTACCATTCTTTTGACTAGAATTAATACTATTTGAGGTTTTTTTAATAGGAGAGAAAATCATAATAACTCTTTTGAAAATAGAAACCATTTTTTATAAATGATTCCAAAGATCACAAATTTTCAGTTAAATTTTGGGTTCCCACTTACCTTATATTTATTTACCAGAAAAGTGAATTTTATTTAATTTGAAGTCCATTGTCATCAACTGTCTACAAACCTCTGAACCCGTCCATCTGTTCAAGCTTTTCAAAAGTGAAAATCTGTCTTTCTTGCTTGCACATTCATCTTGTGTGATATTTTCGGTCTCTTCTTTCCTTGCGGTGTTGTTGGAGAAATTGACGTCCCCTCCACGGTTTGCACTACTAAAGAGAGGATGGCTTTGTCTCGGTAATGACTCTAATGTTTTTAGAATCTCAAAGACGATTCTCAAGTCAATTACTCCAAGGTCATTTAATCTTAAGCATTTTTATCAGGATACATCTATTGAAAGAGTCACTAGCTGGAAGAAAATTCTCGTTTGCCTTAGATAATATTTGGTGCGGAAGCTATAGCTGGTGGGAAATCTTGTGCTCTGCTTTTATAGAGGGAGCACCTGGAAGTAAGATTGTTATAACCACTCGTCTCCAATATGTTACATTAACAGTTGGTGGCTTTAATGTGTATCAATTAAATCGTCTATCAGATGAAGATTACTGGCTCACTTTCGCAGGACAAGCAAATGCAAGTGAATATCAACATTTGGAGGTAATTCGTAAAAAAGTTGTTAAAAAGTGCAGAGGATGCCCTTTGGCTGCTACGATTCTTGGTGGACTTCTACGTTTTAAAGAGAGTGATGAGTGGGAAGATATATTAAACAGTAAGCTATGGAATTTATATTATGCAAGTGAGATTCCCTCGGGGTTGAGATTATGCTACTATCATCTCCCTTCGTATCTCAAGAGATGTTTTGCTTATTGTGCTATTCTACCGACAGACTACAAATTTAAAGAGAAAGAGCTCGTATTGTTGTGGATGGCTGAAGGTCTAATTCAACAATCAGATGATACTAGGCAATTGGAAGAATTAGAAGGAAAATATTTTCATGATCTTGTGTCAAGATCAATTTCCCAAAAATCAAGTGGTGATGATTCAAAATTTGTAATGCACGACAGTATTCGTGATTTGGCTCAGTTTGCATCTGGAGAAACTAGCCGTAGGTTGGAAGATGCATATCATACAGTACTAGCGTGCACTTATCAAAATGTCTACGTCATTGCTCTTATTCTCGTGGTTTTTATGATGGTACTAACGAATTTGAAGTCAGCAGTGAGCTTGAGAACGTTCTTGTTAGTACACGTGGATGGTCATACTCTTTTTGAAGTTGATTATCGCCTTTCTCGCCTATTGTTAAGATTCAAAAAAGTGAGAGTGCTATCATTAAGAAATTATGATGT
Source organism: Dimocarpus longan (assembly GCA_022984855.1). Lineage (NCBI taxonomy): Eukaryota > Viridiplantae > Streptophyta > Magnoliopsida > Sapindales > Sapindaceae > Dimocarpus > Dimocarpus longan. The sequence goes on from CM041014.1 coordinate 25,006,171, forward strand.
CACTATGGTGCCTGATTCAAAAAGAAATGTAAGAAGTCTAAGGTGCCTTAACTTTTCTGGTACAAAAATCAGAACTTTGCCGGAGTCAACAAATATGTTATTCAACTTGCAAGTTTTGTTACTAAGAGACTGCTTCTGTCTCGTGAGATTGCCTCGCAACATGGGAAATTTGATCAACCTACGTCATCTTGATATTAGAGGTACAAATTTAATTAAAGAGATGCCATTTGGAATGAGAAATGGGGAAGATCTTCAGACATTATCTAATTTTGTTGTAGGTAAAAGTGTCAGCTCTAGTATAGTAGCTTTGAAGAATTTGAAGTTTCTGAATGGAAAACTTTGCATTTCAAGTTTGGAGAATGTCATTTATTCTCAGAAAGAGATTCTGTTGATTGGTAAGAAGGGATTGGAAGTGTTAATTCTAGAATGGGGGTCTCTGTTTGATGACTTGCAAAATGAGGCAGCAGAAAATGATGTACTTGACATGCTTCAACCTCATCAAAATCTGAAAGAGCTCACGATTAGATGGTATGGTGGCATTCATTTTCCATCTTGGTTAGGAGATCCATCATTCTCTAATATTTGGTTCTAAAATTAGAAAACTCTGAAAAATGCACGTCTTTGCCTTCTCTGGTGCTGTTGGGTTCACTTAAAGAGCTCATCATCGGGGGAATGAAGGGACTGAAAAGCATAGGTACCGAGATCTCTGGAGAAGGTTGTTCAAAGCCTTTTCAATCACTGGAGAATCTTTCGTTTGAGGATTTGGATGAATGTGAGCATTGGGATCCTATTGACAAAGCTGCGGAAGTTGAAGTATTCACTACTCTCTGTAAGCTTTCCATTACAAGGTGTCCCAAACTCATAGTGAATTTACCTAAACATCTTCCTTCATTAGAGGAACTTGTGATCCATGACACTGCACAGTTGATGGTTTCATTCTCAAGCCTTCCGATGCCTTACAAAGTAGAAGTTTGATAGATGCAGGGTAGTGCCACGGTCCAGCTGACTCTGAGTCTCCTTCAAACATGTCAGAGATTGAAAATTGCAATGCTTTGATGTCCTTACCAGAGGGATTGCAGCACAATAATGCATGTCTTCAACACTTGCGAATTGGAGGTTGTCATTCTCTAACATTCATTTTCAGTAGCCAACTACATTCATGTTTAAGGAGGCTGGAAGTAAAAAATTGTTAAAAGTTACAGTGTTTGTTCGATGATGGAGAGATTGCTTCTGCTTCTTCTCATTCATCTTCTCCAACTATGAGCGGTGGGATTCAATTTTTCCTAGAGCATTTGTTAATGCCCACTTCTCACATGCCTGTCGTCCAGACTGCAATCACTTCCAGTACTCAAGCACCTTGAGACTTCAAGGTGTGCAAAGCACGTGAACTTGTCATCAAGCGGCCAATTACCTGAGACGCTTCAACATCTCAACATTGTTGATTGTCCAAAGCTAGAGTCGATTGCAGAATCATTTCAGAGTAACATGTCTCTTGAAGTTAACAAAATTTGGAGATGTAAAATGCTGAAATTGATAACTGGCCGGGAACCTCAACAGTCTCAGCTGTCTTCATGATATCTATATATGGGAATATCCAAGTCTTGTCTCCTTTCCCGAAGGAGGGCTTCCTCATTCCAATTTAAGACTTTTCTCAATCGACAAATGCAGGAAACTTAGAGCTCTCGCCGGTCACATGCACAGGCTCAGCTCTCTTCAAGAACTAGAATTGATGCAGTGTCCGAGTATAACGTCTGAAGAAGGTTTACCCACCAGCCTGACCTCACTTTCTATTGCAGATGTCAGAATCGACAGGCCATTGCTTGAGTGTGGTTTCAATAAGCTCACCTCTCTTAAAAACCTGGAGATTAGGAAACGCGTGTACGTGGAGTCTTTTCCGCAGGAGGAAACAGGAATGATATTGCCCGCCTCTCTAACTGTGTTGACAATTGCAAGATTCCCAAAATTGAAATATCTATCTTCCGAGGGTCTTCAAAAACTGCCCGCTTTTGAACACTGATCAATCAGCGATTGTCCTGCTCTTCACATCCCTTCCAGAGCCACGCCTGCCTTCCTCTCTTCAGCAGTTATATATATATATATAAAATTTTCCTTTGTTGGAAACATGATGCAAAAGGGACACAGGAGAAGATTGGTTGAAGATTTCCCACATCCCTCGCATTCAGATTGATGATATCTTCATCTAAGATTCAAACTAAGACGAATCTGACATTAGCCAGGTGTCACTTTCTAATATTAATTACTTTAGCCACAGACAATCAACAATCCAGAATTATGTGAAAACAGTGACAATTCTGTCTTTTTCAGGAAGCAACTGATCAACTCGCAAGTGCAATCTATCAACAATGAAATCATAGTGGTAAGCTTTGAGTACAGAAAATTTTCACCCAATAGTCAGTTGCTCGAGTAGTTAAACTGGAAGTAAATGCAGCTCATTTTTTGGATAATATTTTTTATTCAATTAGTCTCTGCCTTAAATTGAATGTGTTTAGTAACTTATTTTCATTTTTAACTAATGATATAGTTGGTTACGGTCAATGACAATTTACTGAACCCTCAAGAAGATGCGCTCAGTTGCATACAAAATTTGAACCCAGGCACTTTGGTATTGTTGCAGTTGAGTTCATTGACGTTGAATTTAGTACTTGTTTTTGAAATTCAACAGCTTAATGTTTTCTTCTTACATTGTTTAGACCACAGATAGACAGCAGAACCGGGAATTATGATCTTTAAGAAGATATTCATGATAGCATGTGAACACTAAGTGGAGATCGGGTACTTGTTCAATCTTGTTTCATCCAACTTGTACATATAATTCTCCACAACTCCTCGATCAAGTCTTTTTCATTTCAGGGGATCGTCTTGCTCTTTGAACTTGGCATTTGTTTCATTTGTTGGATATTGGAAAAATTTTGGGTGCATATTAGATGTGTAAAATATGCAGATTCTGTTTATTTTTTTAATAATTTTGTCCAACTCATGATACTTTTCTATGTATATATACTTCAAACGCTAGATATCCTTCACAGTATAGTTACAACTTGTTTTTTATTTTTTTTGTTTGTTTTAAAAAATATTCTGTTCATGTTGTTGCTATGATTGCAGATGCATAAATTGTTTTAGTAAAAGTTTTGCATCTGCTAGTACTTATTTGTCAAAAAAAAAAAAATTTAGGTCTAACTCTATCATAAAAGTTATAACTCATGAATGAAAGTTTACCCTTACCTTATAAATCAATATAAATTCACTTTTTTAATCAATGTAAGACTTATCTAACAACATTTGCCAATTTCATATAAGTACACTCGCTCCCACTTTTTATATTCAAAGTTTAAATCTATTATATTTCCAAAGCATTTCTATTTCACAAGTCTAATTGCTATTGCTACAATGGCAACCAAATTTTCAGCTGTGATCGATACTAAGGATGGCCTCTGACTTCCAATAATTCTATAACATGACGAATCAAGTCATCGCTTGAATTTTCACTGATGGCATGAAAGTAGAGCTTGTTCAGATTTTTTAATAAGAAATTTAGCATTCAGGAATAAAATGGTGGCCGGGAGGTGTATGGTTTTCATGATATGCTTTTTAACTATTTTATCTATTCATAAGCACTTGTTTGTTTATACATATAATTATCATCTGCCGAATCCCGTATCTAAAACCTATTCTCTCTATATGTGTATATGAGCACCATAGTGCATGGCGCCGTCCTGTTACTTAGTGAAAATTACTATTATTCATGTAACGATTCAGTTCTTATTTTATCTCATTCATGCAATATCGAACGAACGTATGCTTTGAGTTTTAATGATATCAGGTATGACAATCTGCAGAGTTTGATTTACTGCAGTCTTATTCTGCGCAAAACTAGTTTAGATCATCTGCTTTCATTATCAAGAAGACGATTAAAGGATAGATATCTATCATTTTCATTCTTCAATTCATTGAATGTGATAATTAATTGATTTAGACGGGAACTACAATGATTCTTTGTTTGTAAAACCAAAAAAGTTAAAAAAAAAAAAAAAAAATCCTCAAGTTTCATGTTTGCTTGTTTATAAGGTCTGTTGATTTATTATTCAATAAACAACAACAAAAAATTAATCTAATCCGTCATTTCACCAAGCATGAAATTTAACAAATGAGTTCAAACTTAGATATTAAGGGATATATTTAATCTAGATTTTTATATATATATTTTTTCTTTTAAGTTGATAGCTTTTACAGAATTTATGGATTTTTATAAATTTTTATAGAATTTGTAAAATTGTGAATGATTTTTATAGACTTTTATAGAATTTATTTCAAAAAATTTCATGGTTATCAATAGACTTTTATCGGCTTTTATAGAGTTTCAATTTAAACAATATGGAATTATATTTATTTTTCTAGACTTTAAAAAAAAAATTAAAAACTTTCATAGAAGTAATATTATTTCATTAATTATTGAATTATTAAAAAGTTGAGTCCACACTTCTGTCAAAGCAACACTAATTTGTAGGGTAAAGTAATCCCAGCTATTTATAAACTAACAAGTGGCATATTTATGCTTTGAGGTTAGATTATTGCTTTTTCATTTACAGTTTGCTACAACCATGTATTACGTTAGGATTGGCTCTGATTAGAAAATCACCCTCCTTTCTACGTTTATAAAAAAGATAATTTTATTGCTGATAGTATGGCCTATACAGGTTTGGAGTATCAGAAATTTCATGTGGTGGAATTTTCCACACTGTGAAATTTAAAGTCAAAATTTCAATTGATTTGTGGGGTTACCTAATTTATTACATCTTGATTTGTGTTCTTGTTTCTTAATAGGATAGAAACCCATACTTCACAACAGAAAATTCTATCTACATTATTGCAAATTATCTACTAATATAGTTGGTTGAGTTCCTCCCCTAAGTTCAATCCCCCTTAATGAATTTTTGGAAGTAGCTATTTGGGTCTGGATCGTTCTAATTGTATGTAATTCAATGGATCCCGATTTCAAAAGAAAAAAATAAGATCATTATTCTTTTTTTTTTTTTTTTAATTTAAAGAGAAATTTATTGATAAAATAAGGAAAATGAAAATATTTTAATTCAAAAGAGAAATTTATTAATAGACAGGGAAAATGAATTATATGAGAAAGAAGAGAAAATGAACTACGAGATAAAGAAACACAGACAAATAATGAAGGATCTTAGGCTTTGTTTTTTCCTTTAATGATGGGGGAGAGGGGATGAAATTTTATTAAGAAATGTAGGTGCACAGATTTGAACCCATGACTAGTCATGGGAGGGGTATATCCTTTACCACTCAACTATCCTGCCAAAAACGTCTTTTTCAACTGATCCTATTATTATGATGGAACCCACTTGAAATAAGTGTTTGAAATAAGTGTTTATAACTAATTATTCGTCCTTTTATATATATATATATATATAATCCAATAAATATGACCTTGTCACGTTCCTATATAGCGTAGAGATTTGATTGTCAAACCCTTAGGGCTCGTTTGATGAGCAGGATAGAATTGAATTATTTTTAAGAGATGAAATTGAATTAGATAGAATTTGATTGCATTAGTTATTGTGTTATCACATGTTTGAAGCGACATAGAATATAACTAAAATTGGTGTTGTCTTGTATTTGGTAATGTTTCAAAATTTGCGATTTTCTGGCGACTAATCTCCAAAAAAGGTAGTTGGTCGACCCTACAAAAAAGGTAGTTATAATCGACAGATTGGAAGCTCTAGAGCTACAATTTCATCTAATCAATTCGCTCAACCTATTTTCATACCATTAAGCACATTCACACTAGTCACTATGGAATTAATCAAGTAATTCATAATTATTAGTAGGCCTCTTCCGATAGCTTAATGAACATACCCAACATTAATTAATCTACACATTCCTATGAAAATTAACTAACTTGAATTCATTAAGAATTGATTACTCATGAACAATAACATGAACCACACAAGTATAATCCTATCTCATATAATTCATGTCATTCTATTGAAATCTAAACACACAAATCTCTTTTCCAAGTTCATTATGGTTACAAATTCACCCAATCAACGGTACCAATTAATTGAGAGCATTAAGATCAAATAGAATGGATTGTACAGTTGAAAATCAAAACATCTGTTGACGTTCAGATTCAGTCAACTAGGTTCTTGAAGCCTATAACTGCAATGGAAGTAAAATAAAGCAAGAACAAGAGAAAAGAGCACAGAGGAAGAACAAACACAAGGATTTCACGTGGTTCGGTCAAGAATTACCTACGTCCGCGGTTACTGTCTCTGAAAGTTTTTAGGCAGAGAAGCAGTGTTTCACCAGTCTGTGTTGAGTGGGAGAGCCCATTTATAATGAGTTTCAACCTCTATTTATAGAGGGGAGAATTATAGTTTCAGTAACATTTAAATTAGGCAACTAATATTTTACAATAATTATACTACCAAAATAATTTCCACTGAATCAGCAATTGATTCCTAAAATCTCGAGATTTGATTTGCTTCAAAATAAGCAAATTGACTTCTTCTCAAATTAGACTGCTTCAAGCTTTTAGAAGATGCTTTGAATAAGGTCAACGAGCTAATACTGCTTCAGGTTACTGACTGAAGTGATGGGCAAGCTGGTGCTAGGTGCTGAGTAGCTCTGACCATGATTGAGCAGCGACCTGAGAGAGCTCTTTTCGTCGAGTTAAGCCTAGCGAAATCGAATCTTCCCTGTGCGAGCTGAGCATCCTGGGTGCTGAAGACTCATATATGCAAGCTTGGTGTCTTATAATCTAAGGCGAGCTTCTAAGAGCTAGATGTTGGTAAGTTAGGCCTTTATTCCTTGAGTCGGCCTATTGGATCAATCTTGAGTTTTCACCAGCCCATTTATATAATCCTAATTTTTATCCACAACATTAGCCTCCCAGCTCCTTGTACACTTTACGGGCTGGGAGTTTGAGCTTGAGTTCGCTAGTAAAAGCTGATATATCTGAATTTGTCAAGCTGCCATTTCAAACTCTTTACATCACTTTGCTTTGTGAGGAAAGCATTTATGCAGCTGTTAGGTTAGGCTTCAAGATCAAGCTCCTTAAGGGTGAGAAGGAGTTGAATCTGAGTAAGGAGTGAGTTGGAGAAGATCGTGTAGCGAGCTTCGACCGGAGATCGCTTTTGGGAGGACTCTGGGGTAGAGAAGCATTGGGAGCAAGTTGTTTGATTCACCTCATTTGTGAGGCTTATTTGACATCTGCTTGCTTATGTCAGTGTTGTTTAGTGCTTTTGTTCCATTAAGTCTCCGAGTTTCTTGTGGGCTAAAAAATAAAGTCATATGTTTCATACTTGGCGCAAGCTTGTGAGCTCGATGAGGCTTTTAGAGGTCGGAACCTTCATTTATATTACGTAAGCTCAATTGGGCTGTCCATACAAGTCGCACAGATGGCACTTAAGCCAACTTAGATAGACCTCAGCTAATAGCGAGATAAACTTCTAGAGCTATGCTTAGAGGGTTGGAACCTGAAGTGTATAACGAGAGTTATGGAGGTCGGAACCTTAGCTGTACTCAAAGAATTGGAAGCCGAGCTACTACAGTATAGTTAACCTTTCGAGCTATGTCTAAAAGGTCAGAACCAGGATTACATAGAGAGAGTTGTTGCTAAGCTGTCTAGTAGATCGTAACCTCAGCTAACAACATTATCATTGGCGAGCTGTCCAGAGAACGTAACCTTAACTAACAGCATTAGTCTTGCGAGCTGTCTAGAGGACGTAACCTTAGCTAATAGCATTATTCTGGCGAGCTGTCCAGAGGATGTAACCTTAGCTAACAGCATTAGTCTGGCGAGCTGTCCAGAGGACATAACCTCAATTAACAGCGTATCATTAGCTTGCTGTCTAGATGACGTAACCTCAGCTAACAGCATTAGTCTAACGAGCTGTCCAGATGACGTAACCTTAGCTAACAACATTAATCTTAGCAGGCTGTCCAGATGATGTAACCTCAACTAACAGCGTATCATTAGCTTGCTGTCCAAATGACGTAACTTCAACTAACAACATTAGTTATTTTATTTGATAGAAAGGTCGCTTGACTCTTAGCATTTAATAGAGATAAATAAGCAAATTCTTCATAGCATAACAATATGATTTATTTCTGTAATTTTTATTGACATTCGATAATTGAGCTTAATATATGCTTATGAAATTGTCAAGTATGGAGACGTACCCGTGAGGTGAGTTCCATTATATATGGTAAGGATGGTTCTTATAGTGGGTTCACATTTTTGTTTATGAGCTCATTGAGGCTGCTGCTATGTTGACTATTGAGGTAGTTGAGGTCGTTAGTTGGCTGTTCGTATAACATGGTCATTCAAGTGACCTCGTTTGATGAGGTTTTCGATGGTGTTTCTCAAATCCCTGCAATCTAAAGTATTGTGCTTGATCTCATTGTGGTAAGCGCAGAACTTATTCTTACTCCTATACTGAATGAGAGTCTTTATAGGGTTGGGCTTCCCAAAATCTTTCCTGTTATTTTCGAACTATTATTCATTCGCTTCAATCGGTTGGAATCATTTGTTTCCTCTCGGTCAGATTGCTTTAAGCCGAATGCCTCCCCTTATTTAATTTCTTTGACAGCTCATTCATAGAACTCGTCCAGGTCCTTCATTAGAGATTTGTAAATACTCTCATAGAGCTTCCCGTCCTTATACAGCCCAGCTGAGATTGCAGTTAAGACATTTTTGTCTGAGGAATTCTCCACATTATTCACCTCATGCTTGAACATGGTAATGTAGTCATTCAATGATTCATTAGGACGTTGAAAAATAGTAACGAGATGACAGAGGGGCACGAGCTGCCTTTTCAAGGCCTTGTACTACTGGCAAGTGAATTTCTGTTGGAATTCTTCCCAACTACCTATGGTGCGAGCTGGGAGATTCTTGAACCAGACCCAAGAAATGTTTTCAACTATTGTTAGGAAGACGCGATATTTGACCAGCAAGCCGGTGGTCTACAAATCCATCTAAATATTGAATGCATCTAGGTGGCCATAAAGATCAGTATCCCTATTATATTATAGGATGTTGGGGACCTTAAACCTGAGGGAAAATGGCTCGAGCTCGATCTCGATCTCCAAGGTGAATAAAGTCCTTTCATTATATTGATACTTCTGCTCCTAAGCACCAGGTCATGCTTTGAGCTGGCGAAGCCTTTGGAGGAGCTCTTCTATCCTTGGATCTTGAGGCATGTACTCTCTCATGTGCTCGTGTCATGGAGCGGCGATCCAACATATAGCCCTGACTAACCCTTTGCAAGTTGTAAGCTTGGTACGAATCCGTATGTTGTTGGTGATCTACCTGATCGTCTTCAAGAGTTCAGCGACCTTCAGCTCTTGAATGCGAATTAGAGGGACGAACTGAGTCAGCAGATTGCGAGACCTTTTTGATGGGTCTCTCGCTAGCTGGCTATTGGATCAGTCTTGAGCTTTTACCAGCCCATTTATGCAATCTTAATTTTTATCCACAACAATATCTAATTCATTAACTAAGTGAATTTCATGGTTAGGTTACATTGTAATCTTAGAAAATAAAATTAGTTCATCATCATGATACAAGGCAATCCAACAAAGCAATAACGTCATTAACTACACAGGTCTAGAAAGAGAAAAAGTTTCTTATAAATTTATAAAGTCTTCCTCTTTCCCCGAAGGGTTGACTTCTCTTCTTCTAATTAATGGTCTCCCTGCTTTAATCTCTTCTTAATTGGATAGTCCAAGATTTAATGATGTAGGTGAATATCCTTGAACCCTAAAGAGAAACCTTGACGATGTCAAACTCTTCTAATTTGTGCTGGTCTACCAAAAACTCTTCTCTTCATGCTTAAGCAAACTATTTATAGCCTCTCTCAATTAGAGTTCCGAATTCCTCACGATGACAAAATTGCCCCTCATCACTAGATATAATTGCGAGTTGCAACTCGCAACCTACTCTCGCGAGACACTCGGACTTCCCTGGCGAGTTGCGGTTGTTGGCAACTAGCGACCTAAACTGACGATGTACTCCGTCCGTATGTGGCTACTTCCTATTGCGAGAAGCTACTGGCGACAGCCTCTAACTAGACCCTCAGCCTGGTCTTGGCAACTTGTGGTCCCTAGAAAAAACCTAGCGACCTACAATAGCAAGAATCTTGGTCCTTTAAGCCCAAAACTTGCCTTGAATACTGTAGTTTTCTCACCTACACCTATTTTCTGACTCACCTGTAAAAGTCACTAGAAAAACATTAAATGCACCCGTAATTTATTCAAGAATTCATCACATGTCATATTTTAATCACCTAATGACTAATATAGTCAATTTAATTATTTTTTAAAAAAATTAAGGGGGAGCACGTGTCCCCCTAATCCAATGGTGGATCCGTCTCTCTCCCTCTGCATATATATATATATATATATATATAACACTGTAATACAGTGTTATTGGCTAATGATGGTCTTAAATTTATATTTCCACGAAAGCTTCAATAAGAACATTTCAATTAGGTTCACATTAGAAAGGGCTATACCAGAGAATAACTCATTCAAATATTTAATCGAGTTTATAGTAGTCTAAAATACAGACAATAGTTAACTCTCTCTAGAGATTGCAAGCGGAGTATGTGGTGTATCCTTTTTGTGTCAACTGGTGTATCCATTTTGTGTCTAGTGTTTATAATGGATTCTCAGTATTACTAGTAGCAATATGGAGTGTTAATGGACCTAGCTAGCCCCAAACTCTAAGGTGTCCCAGGTACCTATCAAGCCCAATGTGATGGTCCATAATAACCAGATTGATCCAACAATGGCGATACTACCACCCCTCAAGAGTGGTAAATACACCTCTTTTTATTTGTGCGCCCCATTAATTTTTTAAAAAATTGTATTTTTTCAAATACACTCCACTCTATGCCAAATATGCCCTTTCTATTAATTTAAAAAATACATGTATATTATAAATAATTGTTCTTCAGCTAAAAAACAATTAAATCTTTCAAACCACGTCAAAATCTCTTTCTTTGGTAGTTATTTACTTTGTTTTCTTAAGCATTTTATTTCTTTTTATCTGTTCTTCTACCCCACAAAAGGAATAAGATTTTTATTAGTGATTTTTTATCCCAAGAAATTTTGAGATTTATAAACTTTTGGATTAATTTTCAATGGATTTTATGTCAGTGTAGTCGCCATGGTCTACATGCAAGTTTAAGACAGTATGTTTTCAGGATGACGCATGCATTTTCTCAAATATCTTTGTCATTTTCACTTGGAACAAACTTAATTAAGTGGCAGCGACATCATCAGTGGAAAAAGGAAAAAAGAAAATTGAAACAAGTTGTGATTGAAACCAAGAGAACTACTTTCGTCTCTGTTGAAAAATTGATTCCTTCCTTCTGCTCTGTAAATCCTGTTAAGCACTAAAAATCAAGTCTCTTGTTCCTACTGGAGTTAATGTTTCAATTCTTATTTCTATTAAATTTAATCAGAAACTTTGGTATATAATCAAGCAGAAGCTTTACATGAACAGATTTTTAAAAAAAAAATATTTAGACAGTGCATGGGAAATTTGTAGACATAACACTTAGGAGAGGTTGTAGTCCCGTAACAAATTAGCAATAACGTATAATTATGATGGGTTTAACCATTTAAGTGAAGCCACACAATTTTAAGTGTTTATTATTATTATTATTATTTTGGTGTTCTCAATTTTATTCTCAATAAATAGTCAAAAATACCGGTAATTCATTATCACGATCAGTTTAAGTGGTGGAGTCACACAATCCTATACGTTGAACTTTTTTGATCATAATAAAAATACCTTTGATTTGTATAACAAATAGAGGAAATTTCATAAAACCTCTGAACATATATATTATTTAAAAACAAAAACTACTTTTGCTTTTTTAACAACGTTATTTCATAGATTAAGGTTTGACTATTTGAGATAACTAAAGTTTGGAGGCTGACAAAATAGAGCAAAAAAATGATATTATTCGTGACTAATTAATTTTTGACGGAAATAATATAGCTACCCCTATTTTTGTGAAAAATAAAAATAAAAACTTAAAAAATTAAAAAAAAATAATTGAAAAAAAAAAAAGATCTCTACCATTCAAAGACTATGAATATTAATTTAAAAATAAAATTTAATAATTATATTTTTTTCAAAAAAATTAAAGTTTAAAAAAAAAACAATAGTTAGATCAAGTTTGAATCTTCCAAGATATTTGAACGAAAAAAAAAAAAAACAAACATAAGTATCCAATCACCACCACTCACTTTCCTCTTCCATTTTTCCGGAAAATTTCAACCCCGAGCAAAAAAAAAAAAAAAAAAAAAAAAAAAAAAAAAGAAAGAAAGAACCCCTTAAAATCCACCCTCCAACCCACCAAACATTTTCCCACCACCCAAACACCAAAAAGAAAAAAAATGGAAATTTTGTGATGCTCAATTAGATGAAGAACACTATTTTCTTCATGTATTTTGTTTTTCAATTGTTTTGATTTTTTTTTTTAAAATTCTTTTCATCCGTTGATTTTATTTTTCAAAAAATGTTAAATTTTATTTTTTATATTTAAAATTATGTTTTATTTTTTCAATTTCGAAATCATCTAATTTTTAATTTATTTTATAATTTTAAATTATTTTACATAAACATTTGTACAGTGATGATCCAAATAACTTATTAATTAATATAATTTTTAAAGAAAAAATAAAAAATAAGAGAAAATAACTAAAATATCTTTATTATTATTAACTGTCATGATCAATTACAGTCAAACCGTTAGTATAGAGAAAACGTTGTGATATAAGACAAACATGATTTTCATTTGTAATAAGATATATGTTCAAAAGATTTTGAGTAATTCGTTAATAAAAAATATCAATAATTCATAATTATGGTATGTTTAATCATTTTACTTTACGGCTTTAACTTTTTATACATAGCTTTATAAAAAAAAAAAATTCTTGATAGTAATATAATAATGTGAACAATATTAATCACTCATAACTATGACAGCTTTTAGTCGTGGAATCCACATGGTTCAATGCATTAATTCCACATGGTCCACGGTAGTCAAGCAAACCATTGATGAATGGGAAAGCCTAATTGAATAATTGAAGAGTGGGGTCCACGTACACTTTTAGCAAAGCAATATTATTTCACTATTGAGTCCACTCTTCTGTCAAAGCAACGCTTCTGTGTGGGGTAAAGCAATCCCAGCTATTTACAAACTAACAAGTGACATATTTGAAAATATGCTTTGAAGTTAGATTACTGCAATTTCATTTACAGTTTACTTCCACTGCGTATTATGTCACTGAAATTACTGTGCGAAGCAATTGGCATTATAGACGACTAGAGTGTAAATCATTGACACATACTCCTTTGATAAATTACCTGCCTACGTAATCTCAATTACATAAATTTATTCTTCCTTCTCGTAATACACTTTCTGTTAAGTTAGGACTGGTTCTGACTAGAAAATCACCCTCCTTTAGGAAAGATAATTTCATTGCTGATAGCATGGCCTATACAGGTTTGGAGTATCTGAAATTTCACGTTGTGGAATTTTCCACACAATAAAATTTAAAGTCAAAATTTCAATTGATTCGTGGGGTTATCTAATCATCTTGATTCGTATGATCAGGTAGAATAATAGGATAGAAACCTATACTTCATAACAGAAAATTCTATCTACATTTCATCAAACCAAGTAATTTGTTTGTGATTGATCAAATAGGATCATTATAAATCACAACCTTAAATAATTTTTTATTTTTTAATATTAATTTTTTAATTTAGTTTTTTAATTTTTGATTGGAGATCCCCATTATCCATTTTCACACTGAGGACAACAAGAGAGAGTAGGATGATGATGATAATAAAGAAAATTCATTAGTCAGGACTGTCCTGAAATCCTTTTCAGACAGAGTTGGTGCATTTTGACTAGTTAAAAAGAAAAAAAAAAAAATCCTATATTACCTAATGCATAGCGATAGTCTTCAAAAATTTTTCGGAAATTTGGAAGAGAGAAAAATATGATTCAATTAGTCTTTAATCGATTTTCGAGACCAAATTTAGGAGAGACAAGGATTAGACGACCTGCTATGCATGACAACGACTTTGATAATGGAGTTTATGGATACTTTATAAGAAAAATGTGGTGTATGGCTGAAAGAAAAGAAAAGGAGGGTGTCACTTTCTTTCTTTCTTTCTTTCTTTTTTTTATGTCATGACTCTTGTTAGGAGTTCACATATGGCTCTTTAAAAAAGGCGACATGCGCTTGACAGAACAACCACAAGTTGTGGTAATGAAAACATAACACAAAACGACAAAAAGGGTAGGTGAAACAAATTTCGTGTCGTGTATATATAAGCCATTCCTAGGAGACAAAAAAGGCTGCTGGCTTTTGTGAGAGAAGACGAAGAACAAAAGATAGAGGTTTTGGGTGTATGTGGGGGTCCTGGCGAGTGTACAGAAAACAGTGGCTGCTGTAATTTTTCATGTTCAGTATGGATACGTTATTGCTGCTCTCCAACCGTGGATGTAGGCCTGTAGCCGAACCACGATAAAATCTCTTTATCTTGTTAGTTGTTTGCTTTATTTTCTTGAGCATTTTATTTCTTTGTATCTGTGATCTTCTGCCTCACAAACGGAATAAAATTTTTATTAGTTCCATGGCCTACATGCAAGTTTAAGACGTATGTTTTCAGGATGATGCAGGCATGTTCTCAAATATCTTCGTCATTTTCACTTCGAACAAACTTAATTTAGTGGCAGCAACATCATCAGTGGAAAAAAGAAATTGAAAAAAGCTGTGATTGAAACAAATTAAACAGTATATTGATGTAAAGAGAACTACTTTTGTCTCTGTTGAAAAATTGATTCCTTCCTTCTGCTCTCTAAATCCTGTTAAGCATTAAAAATCAAGTCCCTTGTTCCTACTGGAGTTGATGTTTCAATTCTTATTTTTATTAAATTTAGTCAGAAACTTTGATATATAATCAAGCAGAAGCTTTAAATGAACATATTTTTTTAAAAATATGTAGATTGTACATAGGAAATTTATAGACAAAACACTATGGAGTGGTAGTAGTCCCGTAATAAATTAATTAGCAATATAATGCATAATTATGATGGGTTTAACCATTTAAGCGATGAAGCCACACAATTTTAATTGTTTATAATTATTTTTTTCAATAGATAGTCAGAAATACCAGTAATTCATTACCATAATAAGTTTAAGTGATGGAGTCACACAATTCTATATGTTGAACTTTTTCTATCATATTAAAGATACTCTTGATTAGTATATAATATATCAATAATGAATGAATTGCATGAAACCAGACCCCCCGAGGTTTGCCTAAAATTGGACGGAAACATATTTACACTTCTATTATACAATACCCCCACTTCGTTAGTCAAATTTTGTTAAGTTTAATAGTTGACCAAGGTTATTGGTCAAATGACTATTTTACCCTTAAATAAGACAAAAAGAAAATTTGAAAAAAAAAAAAAACAGTGGTGGAATATTGGATCTCAACAGTTGGATAAATCCCATCTGACAATGAAAATCCACTAACAATATTTTTTTTTTAAAAAAATGATAAAATTCTTATAATAAAATTTTCTAAAAAATAAAAAATGATGGGAAAAAAATTAAACAAAAGCCATTTCAGAGATGGAGATCCATCTCTGATTTCCTTTCTCCATCGTCGTAGTCAGTGATAGAGTTATGGGTCTCCACCATCGACGTTCGTCATGGTGATGGAGACCCACATCCATCATCTCCATCATATGATGGAGATGACGAAGGGTCTCCACGCGCGATAGAGACCATGTCTGGTCTCCATCACGCACAAAGACTATTTTGGGTCTCCATCATCCTTCACCAGAGACTTTTGGTCACTGATGATGAAGAATCAAAGCTCTCATTTGTTGGAAACCCCTAGTCTCCTATTTTTTTTTTTTCGTTTGATGATGAAGGAAACCTAAGATCGACAACGCCTTTCACTGGTTTGGTGGTGCTATGGTGTAGCTATGGAACCGACAGGAGGTCATTGGTTAGAATCCATGTTCGGGGGCGACTTTTTTTTTTTTCTCATTTTTTTTGGTTGATGATTGGTGATGATGAATTTGGTGGATTGTCTTAATTGATTGCGGTGAAGCTATGTGATAGGTTGTTTGTTGATGAACTGGTTTGGTTCATTATTGTTTCAACGATGAATCGTTGACTGGCACCCTACAGGTTTGATAACCCTCAAATTAGGGACCTATTCGCCAAAGGTGAGTAATTGATCGGTTGGTCGAATAATTGGTCCAACTTGACAAAAACAAACCACAAAATTGGCTGAAAAACACCTAAATATCACCAAAAAATCTAACCACCATCACAAACACAAAGAGACATACTTGACTTAAGAAATGATGTAAATAAAAGGGAAGAAGAAGAAGAAGAAGAAGGGATAATGTCGGGGTCATTCATCACTGTCTTTGCCATTCATCATTGTCTCTGTCAATAGAAAGGGAAGAAGAAGAAGCAGTGAAAAACAAGAAAGGAAGAAGAACAAAGGAAGAAGAAGAAGAAGAAGAAGCCAACACTAAAGAGAGAGAAAGAGAGAGACAGAGAGAAAAGAGGGGTAGGGGTTGCTGAATGATAGGGTTTAGACATATATATATATAATGACAAATTATACAAACTCTCTGAGCTTTGATCAAATTATAGAAATATCTAATTTTGGCCCTTAAAATTTATAAAAATATTAGTTTATACTTTTAGATTTTAAAAAATAATAATTTCTCCTCAAAATAGTACTTGCCGATTTATCGCCAATTACTTACCCAGTAACTGATAAATCGCTAATTGCTGTCTCATCGGTCAATTAGCGAGTAGCGATTTTTGCAACAATGGTCTACTTGTTTCGTTGATTGTTTGTTGATGAATTGGGTTGTTTGTTGATGATCTGTTGTTTGTTGATGAAAATTGGGTTGATGAACTATTGTTTGTTGATGAAAAACAACATGTTGATGATCTGTTGTTTGTTTTGTCAGATGAACCGAGTTGTTCTGTTATGGAAATTTCAACTTGAAGATGAAGTTTTGGGTTCAAAATTTAGATCTTCAATCTTTTTTTTTTTTTTTTTTGTAATTTATTTTTAAAATTTTTATTTTTAAATTGATCCACTATTCAATTATGTGATGGATGGTAGGGATCTCTTTTTTTTTTTTTTTTTTTTTAAAGTATATTATTTTTTATTTTCCAATTTTTTTACAACAATTTTTTAATTTTTATTTTTGAATGAATTCCCTTTTAATTCTTAATTATTTGTAAATTCTTATTTATATTTTATAATTTTAAAATATAAAAGATGAAATTACAATTGAGTCAAATTAGTTTGATTACAAAATTTGACTAACTGAGTGCTTGTGTAATATAGAGTAAATGTATTTCCGTTTATTTTTGGACAAACCTGGGAGATATGGTTTCTTACAATTCATTCATCAATAATTCATAATTATGGTACATTTAATAGTGAAGTCACATAATTTTAGTATTACGTGCTTAACTTTTTATATATGCTTTAAAAAAAAAAAAAATCTTGATAGGAATGATAATAATGTGACAAATATTAATCACTCATAACTATTAGAGCTTTTAGTGGTGGAATCCACATGGTTCAATTTATTCAACTCCACGTGGTCTACAGTAGTGAAGCAAACTGAATGGTAAAGCCTTATTGAATAATTGAAGAGTGGAGTCCACACTTTTAGGAAAGCAATATTATTTCACAATTGAATTATTAAAAAGTTGAGTCCACACTTCTGTCAAAGCGACACTTCTGTGTAGGGTAAAGTAATCCCAACTATTTATAAACTAACAAGTTGCATATTTGCAAATATGCTTTGAAGTTATATTAATGCAATTTCATTTACAGTTTGCTTCGACTATGCATTATGTTACTGAAATTGCTCTACAAAGAAATCGGCATTATTGACGAATAGATCTAGAGTGTAATTCATTGACACATACTCCTTTGATAAATTATGTACCTACATAATCTCAGTTATGGTATTACTTATTTGGTAAATTTATTCTTCCTTCACATGATACATTTTTAGTTAGGACTGGTTCTGATTTGAAAATCACCCTCCTTTCTACGTTTATAGGAAAGATAATTTCATTGCCGATAGTATGGCCTATATAGGCTTGGAGTATCAGAAATTTCACGTGGTAGAATATTCTTCCACACAATAAAATTTAAAGTCAAAATTTTAATTGATTCGTGGGGTTACCTAATTTATTACATCTTGATTTGTATTCGGGTAGAATAATAGGATAGAAACCTATACTTCATAACAGAAAATTCTATCTACATTTCATCAAGCCAAGTAATTTGTTTGTGATTGATCAATCATTGTTACATACCATCTACTAATACAATTGGTTGAGTATTTCTCCTGGGTTCAACCCCTCTTAGTGAATTTTTGGAGGTACCAATCTGGGCCCGGATCATTCTAATAGTACGTAATTTGACGGGTTCCAATTTCAAAAGAAAAAAAATAAGATCATTATTATTTTTTAATTCAAAAGAGAAATTTATTGATAGATAGGGAAAATGAAAATACTTTAACTTGAAAGAGAAATTTATTAATAGAATAGGGAAAATGAATATATAAGAAAGATGACAAAATGAACTACAAGGTAAAGAAACACAGAAAATAATGAAGGATCTTAGGCATGCCAAGAATGTCTCTCCCTATAATATCTTACTTTCAACTGTTACTATTGTTGTGACGGAACCCACTCATAACTGATTGTAATTAATGGTTTGTCCTTATCTGATATATATATATATATATATATGCGAATATAATCCAATAAATATATTATCACACATTCCATTTTACTACAGGCGGTTGTGCACATTCTTACATATAGTAGAGGTTTAATTCTTGAAGTCTTAGGGCCTCAATTGAACTATTTTTACAATTTTTAAGAGACGAGATTGAATTGAATTAAATTTGATTGTATTAACTATAGTGCTATCCCCTGTTTGGTGCAACATAGAATATAACTAAAATTAGTGTTGTTTTATGTTTGACTGTGTTTCAAAAATCACGATTTTCTAGAGATTTATCCTCGAAGAATGGAAGTTTCTACTTTTAAATGTCATATAAACTCAAAATATTAATTAAGTGATAATGCTAAAAGTCAAGGACAATTTGATGTAAAAGCATTCATTTTCCCTTAGAAAAATTACAAGCCAAACTCCTTTAAATCAAATTAGACAATTACAAAGATGAAAAGCATACAGAAATAAAAGATCTCCATATCCATGCCAATCATCAGTCCTCACCACGAACTTGTGAAACAAGGAAGAAATGCATTTTGAGTGGCTAGATTCTCCCATTGCAGTCCGTCCCACCAATCTTGTTCTCCCTCGATAACAATCTTACGCTCTTTTGCACTGTTGAAACCAAGTGGAAGCTTGTCCAGCTTGGGGCACCGAATCACTTTGATCTCCTTTAGATGTTGTAATGGCATGGGATTCCAGTAGATGCTCTTCAGATTTTGCAAACTTTGCAGTTCAACAAATTCAATTTTCTCAAATGGGATTGTTCTCTGCATCTTCTCAGGAAAATCAGCCAATTTTTTAACACAAATTATGTCCTTAATTTTTGAGCACGATGATACCACGAGCCGCTTCAAGTTTGGAGCAAGAACAAGCCACGTTAAGTCTCTCAATTTCGGGCAAGAGCTTATGTTGACTGTGTGAAGGTTTCGAAAACCATGATCTAGTCGTTTACGTCCCCCTTCTCTTGAGCAATCAAATTGAAACTCTTCCACACATTTGCAATCCAAAATGTTCAAATTATCCAGTTGCTTCAGGTCTGCTACCAAAGCTTTGAGACAATTCTGAAGAGGCAAGAATCGCAGGCACAGAGATTGAGTACAATTCTGCAACTTCTTGAAGGAGAAAAATACCACAAAAGCATAGTCACTCTTTAAGGTGATGCTCAACATTTTCAAATGCTGCAAACAAAGCAATTCCTCTATCAAAGATTCAGCATGATTAAACAAAACATTGTCTTCCACGACTTGACTCAAAGAACCACACTCCCACATTCTCAACACTTGCAACTTTGAAAAATTGGATATCACATTCCGTGGTATTCTCCGAAGTTGAGATGTATGCTCCAAATTCAAACATTTGAGTTCTACCAAAGACTCCAACTGTTTTGGTAACACTTCTATGGCGGTCCTTGATAGATTAAGATGTTGTAGCGAAACCAGTTTTGAGATCTCTGAAGGTAGGTTGGTCAAAGAAGGATTGTTTGATAGGTTTTAAACTCTGAGAGAATGCATAGATTCAAAGAAACTACCACTAATCATAGTTAAATGATTATTGTTAAGAAACAGGGTTCTGAGACGAGGGAGTGCAGGAATCATTGCTAGACTCTCAATTTTATTACCTATGACAGACATTCTTCTAATGTTCTCTGATTCAATAATCTTGGGTACTTCAATTAATTCTTCGCTTGTACAAACGAAAAAACCTTCCTTCTCTTTCTCAATTTTTGTTGCTATCCATAAAGCCATATCCCGGATCACATCATGCATTTTAAGACAGTTATCTTCTGCTTCTTCTAGTAAGCATGCACGGACAAGATAATTGATGATATTGTGGTATCCTTCACTTTGCATCTCATTTCGATCTTCTAAAATTCCCTCACTAATCCAACGATCTATTAACTCTTTCCTAGAAATTCTATAATCTTCTGGAAATAAACTACAATACAGAAAACAGGATCTAATTGTGTCGCAAGGCAAATGATCATAACTAAACTTCAAAAAACGTAACACTTGGTCCTCCATACCTGAAAATTCATGGGCCAATCTCTTCAATACATCAATAGCACATTCCCATTCTTCAGGTGTATTCTTGCGAGCCATGGCTGGAGCAACAGTAATAAGTGCAAGAGGTAGACCCCCGCACTCTTCGGCTACCTCTTCTGCAAGGTCAGGAATTTCAGGATGACTGTTGAGAGTGCCATCTCCAATTTTACTTCCGAACAATTTCCAAGAATCATCATGCCTCAAACATTCCACCTTGAAATCTTGGTCAGCTCCCATATAGCCACAAACTTCATTGAGACGGGTTGTGAAAACTACCTTGGATTTATTTTCAGAGTTCGGAAGAGGAATACCTACTTTTTCCAAATCAACTTTTTCCCAGATATCATCCAATAATAATGCAAACTTCTTTTGGCTTAAAATCCTGAAAATTTCCGATGCTTTGTCTTCAATACTCTTTTCTTGCCAGGAATCATCATCAGAGAGACCTATCTTTGTTCCAATTGTGTTTTGAATGTTCTCCAGTTGCAGGCTTCTAGATACTGTTACCTGTTAAAAATCAGTAAATGAGACTAAAGAAGACAAGATGAATTACACTTCAAAAAACAAAAAAAAAAAAAAAAAAAAGGAGAGAGAGAGAGAATTGTATATATATCATACTATAATTAATTTCTTAAATGTTAAACTATTTGTATAATAGTATAACCCTCGACTTATAGCAATTATGCGAAATTAACATCAGCTAAATATCAACATTTAAAAAAAAAATGGTATGAAATATTAACACTACCCAGATAACAGCAAAATCATATGGCAGTTCTCGAAACTTGTTGTTGATTTTGTTTAGTAGGGTCGTTTTGCCGACACCCCCCATGCCATATAGTCCAATAACTCCCACTTGTTCTTCAACAAGACATGTCCAAACTTCATGAAATGTTGATTCTGAGCCGATTATTGTCCCACAAGGTCTTTCATCTGGTCGATCTACCAGTATCCTTGCAGTCAATGGCTGACCAGGAGCAAATTTTTCTCCTTCCACAATTAAATTATCCACTTCTTTGGACCACTTTGTAACTCTTTCTCCGAATTCATTGTTTGACTTGATCAAATTCTTGGAACAAAAGACTCCAAGACATAGCTTGTCAACTTCTTGACGACTGTGGGTTTCTAGTTGTTTAACTTCCGTCTCGGCAACTTGCACGCTTGACAGCCATTGCTCCACTTGCTCTAGCCGTCTGGTATGTGGCCGTCGTTCTTCTGTCTCAACAGAACGCATCACATCTTTCTTCCTTGCAGTTACCCTTTCTAAGTTTTTCTGCAAGGTAACAAGTTTTTCTTGCAGATCATGCTTATATGTTGCTTTTTTGACGACGCAATCTTGGCAACCAGATAAAAGGTTGTCAACTGAGATTGAGATTGAGATGAAGTTGCCCATAATTTGTGTGTTTCAAGATAAAAGAAGAAGAGAGAGATGATAATAGTTAAAAATGATGGATGTTTTGATGAGGGTTATAGAGCAAATGCAAGATACGTAAGCCTAAATAATTATGAGGACTATACGTTAATTGCAAGTATATACATGTAAAGAAAGGGTATATATATTCTTGGGATATTATCAAGAACCCTTACAAAGTAAATTAATCGGGGTTGGCACCCGGTTTAAATATTGGTTGAATTGTCCCCTACCAATTAATAAAATCAGATGGTGTTAAATGTAAAGGGCATAATAGTAATTGGAGTAATTATATTTATTTTAAACTTTTAATAACTCTATACATTAATAACAATAAAAGTTACAAAACATAAAATTAAAAAAAAAAAATACAAAATCAAAATTTAAACAAAACAAACTTATTAGACAATACTCACCTCACCCACTCCAAATCCCTAATCACCCACAGCCACTAGTTGACTACCCCCCACTCCGCATGATGGAGCCGACTAGTTGTGCCTTAATGCATCCATGGTTGGCATGCAATTAGTTTTGAATTTCTGAGCCATTTAAGCCGTCATTGATCAAAATGTCTTTCAACATAAAGTCTTCTTGATGGATAGGGTGGTGGTTTGTGATAGAGCCGACCGGTTCCATCTTAGATGGAGATCGAATCGATGGGCCTCATTTCCATCTGAGATGGAGTTGACTCTCATCTCAGATAAAGATGAAGCAACCCTCCATCTTTACCACATTTTCAATAAACCCTTTTGGTAATTTTTTTTTTCTCTCTTTTTAATTTTTCTTTTTTGTTTTTTTAGTTTTAATGGTGTTGCTTTTGATTTGGGTTGTGTTGCTGGTTTTGATTTTTTTTTTTTTTTTTTTTTTTTTTGTTTTATAAGTGTTGGATTTGATTTGGTATAATTTTTTCTTTTGTTTTTCAAAGAAAATATGGGTTTTTAGGTTTGGAAATCAAAATTTTTTAGGTTTTCAAGTTGCTGGTTCTGGGTTTCCAGGTCATTGGAAACCTAAAAATCCAAATTTTTTGGGTTTTAAGCTTTCTGTTAATGGGTTGAAACCTAGATTTTCTAAAAATTCAGAACCTGAAAACCCAATGAGTTTCTAGGTCACTGTTAATGGGTCAAAACCGAATGAGTGTGATGTTGCATGGAGGTTTAGATTCAATGGTGTGTGTTTGGATGTTTTGGGTTGTTGATGAAAGATGAGTATGTTATTGATGTTCTGGGTATGGATGTGTTCTTGATGCTTAGAGGGTTTCTTGATGAAGGTGATTTATTTATTTATTTTTTAAAAAGAAAGTATTATTTTTATTTATTGTTGTTATTAATTAATTAGTTTTTTTTTTATTATTTTGTGTTTTTTTTATTTGATATTGTTGTTAATTAATAATCAATAAGTTTAAAGAGTATTTCTATTTCCAAAAGCAAAAAAAAAAAAAAAAAGATTTAAAGGGTATTTCAGTCATTATATAAATGGGGTATGATAGAAATTTTATAGAATCTTGATAAAAGTATTTTGATCATTTGATGATTTTGGACAGAAAATGTTAACTTTTTAAATGGAAACTAAACGGTAGGACATGGTTCATCTATTATATTAAAAAAAAAAAAAAAAAATCAGGTTCCAACCTTGAATAGTTTACTTTTCAAAGGGATTTTTCATGACATCCCTATGTTCTTAAATGTGAATTCCCTTGCAGACGAGTTATGTCCAAGTCCTCCATTTTTTTGATTATATCATATATATATATATAAATACAGTGGCGAACCCAGACATTTACGTGAGGGGGGACACTTTATAATAAAATAAAAATTAAATATAAAAACAATTATAGTTCACTCTTATTTGGTTATTTATTAATTTCATTTTTCTTTACAAATTTTCAAAGTATCTTTTCATAAGTTTACTCATATTCACTCAAATTTTATTGATTTTCATTTAAACAACATAAACAAAAGATTAAAAGAAGTTTTGAAATATATATATATTTTTTAAAAACTTCAATCTAGTTTCAAATAATGTAAATGTTTGACAACTTCTTTAAATAAATCTATAATATTCACCAAATAATGAATGAAATGTGAGAGAGAATTAAAAGATTGAGATTTTTTTTTTTTTTAAAAAAAATCATTTATAATTTGCAATAACTATAACTATTATCAAAGTCAAACTATTGCAAGTTTTAAAAAAAGTATGCTTGGTTAGAACCACTGCATATGGAACCTTGAGCCATGGTTCGAACTCTCACAACGTTTTTAAAATTTTTTTGTAAAAATAGTGGGAAAAAAAAAAGCTTCAATTTTGGAGGTGGAAGGGAATTGAACCTAACACTAGAGCCTTTAGATCTTTTAGATGCACACTCTATGCTATCAATGCAGTTTCATGTTTGTGATTTTATTCTTTTCGAAATTATATATATAAGTTTATTTAAATCTTTAAATATTTAATCACAAATATTAGAAACTTAATAAATTTTCAAAAAATTTGAGGGGGGCACGTGCCCCTCCTGGCCTTAAGGTAGGTCCATCTATATATATATATATAATTGAAAGAAGGAACCTTTTTTGAGCAATATTGGGTTTCGCTTTAGTGTAAAAAATCACTAAAACACTAAATAACAGAGTTAAAATTCACTTTTCCTTAGTTTTCATACAAAAATTTTAAAATACATATATATATATAGTTGGTGATTAGAATAGAAAACTTATGGGAGAAAAAGTTAGAATTGAAAATTTGAGAATAAGAGGGCATGACCTCATTGTCGTGCCAATCATCACAGATGATATTGCAGGCGACATCACGGAAATAAGAACTCGGTTTTTACTAAATTCGGTACTTGAGGCATCCATGAGGACAGCGACGTGACTTCCACGTCGTGAGGCGACGTTGCAGCTTGCAACAGAGGCATCCACAACGTGCAAATTATGATTGAACCAAGTAATTTTAACATGAAAAGTGAGCATTCGACCCTTGAAACATTAATCCATTAGCTTGGTGTTCGTAAAACCTGATCAAAGGTCCGAATTTGTAATAATTGATAAATTGGCAATATGGTTGAAGTTCTGAGCAATATCAGGGCATTTTATTGTACCCCTTTTATTTTTGTAATAAATTTATATTAATATTTATTAAATTTTAATATTATCCATTTATTAAATTTCCCTTTTAAATTAATGGACTAACCAGTTTTTAAAATAATAGATTTAGTAATAAGAGGTTTTTTTTTTAAAGAAGTAATGATAAAAGGTATTTTAACTATTTAATAAAACAATAAGGGTGTTTTTAATTTATAATTAAAGCTAGTGGCGGATTTTTAATCACTTTTCAAAGTAGGAGGGGAATTTGACGAGTATGTTAAACTAGAGATGATTTTTCTTTCTTTTTTTTTTTTTGAAATTTCTCTATTTACATACCAAAAAGTGAATTTTATATAATTTGGAGCCCGCGCTGTGAATCTGAAATTGTTCAAGCTTTTCCAAATTGAAAACTAGTCCGGCTTTTGCCTTCATCTTACTTTGTCTTTGTGTGAGTGTGATATTCTCAATCCAACAAAACCATGTGTCGTGGGTATACTTGGGGCTGCATAAGTGAGCTAGTAAAAGTCCAACGAACTGATTCAATGGGTTGATCTAATAGATAAAAGCCCAATTCGTCAACGTCCAGTTCGCAGAAATGAGCTCTCAGTTTACTGTTGTAGTTCTCAGGTCGCTGGTCAGCTATTGTTAAGGCTACCTTACGATCAACTTTAAGTCGCTTAAAGTGAGGCTTAGCTCGTAGCTCGAAATACTTATTAAAAGAATTTTTTCGAAAATGCAACAGCCTAAGTTGATGAAGAGTCAACTACCAGAATTAAAAATAAAATCAAACTCCTATTTCAGTGAAATTTATCTCTAATTTGATGGACATCGGTTTCAGAAGTATAATTAATGTAGCATTCATTTCTATTATTGTTGTACTCAAATTGTAACACCCCATGCTATAAATAGAGATTGAAAATTCATTGTAGAAAAAAAACAGACAATCAATAATATACTATGACTCTGTCAAAATAACCAGAAAAACAGTCATGGACGTAGACATCTTTTAAGGTCGAGTCACGTAAAAGATCTCTTTATATTCGCTATTCTTTCTCTTCTCTTTCTTTTGTCTTTGCCTTTATTTTGCTTTATTTGTAATATTAGGTCAAGAACTTGGATTGACTGAATTTAGATGTCGACACCTTGCCTAGCGCAGAGGCATTCGTCTTTTTTTCTTTCCTTCCACTGTTGTTGGAGAAATTGACGTCCCCTGAGTTGCCGTGGATTGTAGGCATAGATATAATATCTCCGACAAGTTGGAAGGAAAACCTGAGGTTTATTGAGGCTGTGCTGAGCGATAGCTGATAGAGAGGAGAAGCAACTGTTGTACTCGGCTGTGAAAATATGGTTGCTTGATCTCCCAGACTTGGCTTACGACATGGATGATGTTGTTTTAGAAAATAAATTCAGCCTAGGAACAGCCCAGAAAAATCTCACAAAACAGTCCAGAAAATGAAGGAAAAATCTGCACTGTTTTCCGAAAACTGCAGAATTTTGTTGTCCAAATTGACAGTCCAAAACAGCCTTGTGTTACACCCAAAACAGTCAGTAAAATTCACTAAATCCTACACAAAAACAGTCCAAGAAACCTGCACGAAACAACATAAACAAAGTAGTAAAAACTACAGATAAATTGCTTCAAGACGCGTAATAAAATCGCTTTTCTTAAAAAGTTATTCGCTTCCACCAAGTCTGTGATGCATTAAGTTACGACTACGCATCTAGGATACAATGATACCTTTTGTTTGTTTGCAATGTGCATTAACGAAGACAAAACAGAACACCGTCGGATGATAACAAGTCTATTATTATCAATTTTCTATTTTTGCAAACTGTAGAATATTGATGATGTTTTTGTGAGCAACAAAGATTAATTTTCGTGAAGAAAAGAAGGAAGAGATGTTAGAGATTCTAATTGTATCGGTTGTATCACACACATATATAGATTTCTAGTAGACATAACCTTTTAACAAGCACAATATTTAGTAAAAGCATGTGTCTTTTCATTTTGAAAATTTAATTTAATAAACACAACTATTGCTGAATGATTATGTCTATTCATTTTCAAAATTTTAAATTTAATTTATTTTAAAAATTTCTCTAGCAGATGACATATTAATATCAAAAACTAGCCTTTGGTTGGAAGATCCATACATGAATCGCAGGTACTTTCAAAAAGGGTTCGTTATTGCTCTTACTCAGTTGATTTTTATGATGATAGAAACAAACTAGAAGTCAGTAGTGAGCTCAAGAACTTGAGAACGTTTTTGTTAGTACTCGTGGATAGTCATACCCTTTGTGCAGCTGATCATCACCTTTCTCTCATTTTGTCAAGATTCAAAAAATTGAGAGTGCCGTCATTAAGAAATTATAATATTATTATGGTGCCTTTGTGGTGACCCGATTTAATTTGAAAGCATCCTTCCAACATGCCACAAGTAAATTTAGAAATGAATATGCTGGACCTTAATTAGTGTACCCTACAAATCGCTGTTCCTTGACAAATGTGTGAAATCCACTCTTGGCTCCTTTTGAAACTGGACTCCGCTCTTTAATAATTTAACAAGGAAGTGACTGCTGCTTTATCCACTCTTTAATAATTTAGCAAGAAAATGACTGCTGTGTTATCAGAATTGTGGACTTTACTCTTCAATAATTCAGCAATGCTTAACATTTCACTGACATTTAGTATAATGCGGAATCAAGTGGAGAGGAATCCCTTTTGTAAAAATATAATAATTTCAACATCTTTTGTTTTTTCGGATGTAATCTTTTTCTTTTGTCAGATAAATAATTTAGAACCACTGGATGTTTCTTAGCAAAAGAGATAAACTCTACCTTCTTTATATAAGGCAAGACCCCTTTCGGTTGTAAGCATCAGTTTTTGAATCATCTAGTAATCATTCGAAAATCATTTTATAATTTCTCTATATCAAAAAAAAAAATCTCAAGTTTTACAACTTCTCTCAAAAGTAACATACTTCTCTTTTAATCAAATTTTATTCTCTTATTAGTTCACTTTATCTATAAGATTATCGATTAGACCGATCCTGTCTCAAGTCAGCTATGCCAGACAAACGAATGGGAAAATAAAGAAACTTTCACTGAAATTGTAACGTGTGTCACGAATACTCACAGTTATTCAATCAAATAATTGACACAAGATAATATAAATTATTGTTGTAAATCAATTGGATGTTACCCTTTACTATTCTATAACATTCACATTAAAAATCATTATCACTCAAATAATGATGATCATAATAGTATCTTAATGTTTTCTATAACCTTCACATTAAGGATCATTATCACTCAAATAATGATCATCATAATAGTATTTTAATGTTATGTATAACTTGTGCCCTTTTGATTTCCTATATTTATGATTCTTAGCGTATAAGTAGAGGGTGTATAAGTTTGTATGATAGCTCCTTTGGCATAAGAAATAAAATAATAAAATCTCTTCAAAATTCTTCTTATGTTTTATCTTTAGTTTTTGTTCTTATTTTGTAATATCTTAATATTATATTTGTTTTATAACACGTTATCAGCACGAGTTCTAATCGTTTAATTTTTCATCAAGTACGAATCTGGAATTACTATTTTTGGATCTTTTGCATTTAAAAGTAAGTTTAATATCATTGAACTTATGTTTTAATATTTTGTTTAATATGATATTTCTTCTAGCTTTCTAATTTGTAACCTAAAGTTTGTAAGCAATAATTAAAACTAAAAGTTTTAGTTTTTAAATAGAATTAGAAGTTCTATAATCTCAATTTAATTAGAATCAAAAGTTCTAAATTTTCAATTTTATTAGAACCTGAAGTCTTATATCGTAAATTTGTTTAGAACCAGAAGTTCTACACTTTAATTTACTTAGAATTATAAATTCTGATATATTTATCTATTGAAACCAGAAGTTTTATAATATTAATTTATCTGAAATAAAAATTCTAGTTAAATTCTAATTAAATTTTGTTGGCTTTCACACTCAATGTAAACAATTGTATATATCAAATAAATTATAATTGTCTGAAGCTACATAATCGTCCTTTGCCTGTTGTATAGAGAGAGTGTGTCTTAGACCATGGATCTAAATACAAAAGGCAACAAAATATACAAGTGTGTGTTTTATGCATGAAGTCAATGTTATGCATATACATATATACAGAAAACAATGTAACTATTTTTGGGTTATGAAAAATTAAATAAAGATCAAATAGATTTGATCTTGTGATGTTATATTCTTGCTTTTTGCATATGACATAATGGTTCTATCAAATTCTCTTTAATTGATTGGATTCTCAATGAATAAATAAATAAATGACCAAATTAAAATTTGAGTTACGTAGTATTAGTATTAATTTAAACAAATAATCCTCGGCAACGGCGTCAAAAACTCGTCGTGCAAAATCGCAAGTAGACGAGCCGGACAAGTAATATAATGATGAGATAAGTATCATCCTAAGAGGATTGTTGTTAATTAATACCCAAAATTAAAGTAACTCAATTTTTATTTGATAGACGAAATTTGAGTAAATGAGTTGAAAACTACAACTAAATTTAATTATAAATATAAATTAATTTAATGAATAAAAACTCTAAGGTTCTGATTTCACCATAACTAATTTGTTCCTCCCCTTTGTTCTTTTTAACAAAAATTAACTATCCAGTTGTTAGTCGAGATTCCCTGAATTATTCATATAACTCCTTCCGAGGTCTAAGGAAAATACCCTATAAAACTTAACTGTTATATTCTCATGCAAGTCAAAATATTAAATGATTAATTAAGATTTATGGATTTCTTTTATAAACTACACAAACCGTGCAGGTATGTTTCTATCCTACATATAATTTATGATATTAAATTAAAAACAGTATTAAATGTATCAATCAAGATAGAAAATCCTTAATTGAATTGAACAAAGAGTTGAAACATCAAAGTTAGGCTACATCATAACCTTAGAAAAATAAATTACTCTATACTTAAATTAAAGTTTACAAAAACTAGAAGATTAAACGTAACAAAATATACCACTTGTTATAAATAATCTTTAATAGGTATAAACCTATACTATAATCTAGAAACTCATATTAAATTATTAAGAATTATTATAGATAAAACATACATGAATTCATAGAGGCAAACTTGAGTAGGATTGGATATTCCACAGTCAAATCTTCTTAGTTACTCAATAATCTTCTTCTTGAATGGGTAAAGAGAAAGAGAGAGAGCAAAATTATGTTGATTTGACTTGAGGACCATAACCCTTTATAATGTTCTTTATATACTAATCTAATTAGGTTCCCATTAACTCTAATTCTATTAGTATTAGGTGTCTACACATTAAAACTCATACCCAACAGATATTTCTAGAGCATAATTAATAGATCACTTATTTGGCTATATTAAAATAGATAGTTCATAATATAATTGTTATTAAATATGTAAGTCAATAATAGAAAATATAAAAAATCCTAATAATCTCCCACTTGGGCTACATATGTTTCCTGAGACAATTATATTATCTATAATATTAAGTGTGCACTAAAAAATTATTCGTCTTGAAATATCCCTTTAGTTACAACTATTACATCATAGCTTACATCATGGTTCACCTACTTCATTCAAGTCAACTTTCATATTACATCATAACTTACATTATGGTTCACCTACCCCATACAAGTCAACTTTCATATTACATCATTGCTTACATCATAATTTTCATTACATCATTCCTTACATCAGCATGACATAATATTTATTTTTAGAATACTCGATCTTTAAACTGCGATAACTTTTTTATACGATCTCTGATTCGAGTAATTCTTGAGACGATGAACTGCTTCGAATGACATTCATTTTATAACGATGATCTTATCTCGAACAATAACACTTGGTGGGATCCACATGCGATTTTTTCATCAATTTTATTTTGAAAATGAAAAATATAAAAAGATGTAATAATTTATTTATAATAATAAAAATATCAAGAACTAAGCAATAATTCAGATTTAAAATGATAAAATAACTCTATAAAAATAGAATTATCATCACATGACAAATTTGTTCACAAAGGCACTTCCTACAATAACATTTGAGAAATTAGTGAATAAGATTGACATGCGTCAGTTTAGAGAATTTTGTTAAAATTCACCAAAAGAAGACATATTAGCATGAGGGGGAGGTTACTGTGTACAAGAATTATGTACTCTTTTTTCCTTTATCAAATTTTTTTTCCTCATAGGTTTTTTTTCCTGAAAAGACTTTTAATGGGACATATTCTTTGTACAGTGGACATCCAAATGGGGAGTGTTGTAAATCAATTGGATGCCACCCTTTAGTATTCTATAACCTCCACATTAAATATCATTATCACTCAAATAACGATTATCATAATAATGCCTTAATGTTTTCTATAACTTCTACATTTAGGATCATTATCACTCAAATAATGATTATCATAATAGTGTTTTAATATTATGTATAACTTGTACCCTTTTGATTTCCTACATTTATGATTCTTAGCCTATACATAGAGGGTGCATAAGTTTGTATGATAGATCCTTTGACATAAGAAATAAAATAATAAAATAGTAACTCTCTCCAAAATTTTTCTTATGTTTTATCTTTAGTTCTTGTTCTTATTTTGCAATATCTTAATATTACATTTGTTTTATAACAATTATGTCATAAAAAAAGATAACATAAATTAAATATTTCAAAATATATAATATAAATTAAAGAGACACACTTCTGTCATTTTCATTCTTTAATTCATTGAATGTGATAATTAATTGATTTAGACAGATTTACGATGATTCTTGCATTAGAAAATAAAAACAAAATAATAATAATAATAAAGGAAAATAGAAAAAAAAAATTTCCTGAACTTTCATGTTTGCTTGTTTCTAAAGTATGCTAATTTACCATTGGGATAATCCCCCCAAAAAAAAAACCATTATAATTTATAAAAATATTCATATTGCCACTATAGTTTCAGTTTTATTTTTTCCTAATGTTAAAAAATTAACAAAAAATGATCATTTTACCTCTTATGACTTTATCATCAATTTATAACCGTCAGGGGTATTATTGTCCTTTCACAAGCCTTGGAGGGTATTTTGAATGTTTTTATTAATATTAGAGGGGATTTTGGATAAACATGAAATTATAGATGATAAAATAAATATTTGTGTAAACTACAATAGATGTTTTGTGATTATCCCTTTATCATTCAATAAACAACAACAAAAAAATTAATATGATTGGTCACTTCACCAAACATGAAATTTAACAAACGAATTCAAACTTAAAAATTTGAAGGGTATATTTAATCTAGACTTTTATATATATATATATATATATATATATATAAGTGGATGATTTTTATAGAATTGAAAGAGTTTTATTGATTTTTATAGAATTTATAAAATTGTAATTGATTTTTATAGACTTTTATAGAATTCATTTTAAAAGACTTTATGGTTATCAATAAATTTTTATTGACTTTTATAGAGTTTCAATTCAAACAACTTTAATAA
Source organism: Dimocarpus longan (assembly GCA_022984855.1). Lineage (NCBI taxonomy): Eukaryota > Viridiplantae > Streptophyta > Magnoliopsida > Sapindales > Sapindaceae > Dimocarpus > Dimocarpus longan. The sequence continues at coordinate 25,039,138 of CM041014.1, forward strand.
AATTATATTGATTTTAATAGACTTCAAGAAAATATAAAAAATAATAATAATAATAAATTTTCGTCTTACTTAAAAAAGCCAGAAACATTAATAGACTTTTGTTGATTTCTAAAAGATAACATACAATTCATAAATTATAATTTTATATTAATAAAAAATATTTTAAAAAAAATTATCGCCATTAATGTCTATAAAACCAGATTAACGTAATCATTTTTCTAAATTTGAAAAAAGATAATTCATAGAGAACAATCATCTAATTAATAATATTACTAGATGGTACATGCAAACTTGACAAGCAAGAAAAACAAACGTAAGAAAAAAATTGTAAGAGATAACTAGTGCATACAAAATAATAATAATAATAATAATGTATCTCATAGTATGTTGGTTACTATTTCCAAGATAAAGAATGTTTTCAAGGAGTAAGAAACCGTGACTAGTTTTTTTTTTTTTTTTTTATTAAAAAAAGGGTCTGTTTAGTATCATTTTTAAAATGTTATTTTCAAAAACTATTTTTAGAAAATGAAAAACTTGTTTAAAGAATAACGTTTTAATATATACAAAGCGTTTGATTAAATTTCTTCAAAATTATTTTTAAAAACTGAAAATAATATAAAAATATTTTATATTATTTTTAAAAATGAGTTAAATAGTAATTTTGAGGAAGAAATAATTGTTCATTTTGAAAATATGTTTTAGAAATAATGAAAAATATAAGTCAAGCTGTTTGTATTTTTAGTTATAATTGAAAAAAAAAATTCTGATTTTCAAAAACGTATTTTACAAAATATACATCCAAACACATTTATCCCCTTTTTTGTTAAAAAAAAAAATGAAAAGCCATTTTATGAAAAATAGTTCCAAGATCACCTTAATTTTTCAGTTAAATTTTGGGTTCCCACTTACCGTTTATTTATTTGCCCAAAAAGTGAATTTTATTTAATTTGAAGTCCATATTCATCAACCGTCTGCAAATCTCTGAGCCTGTCCATCTGAAAATTGTTCAAGCTTTTCCAAAGTGAAAACCTGTCATTCTTACTTGCACACTCATCTTGTGTGATATTTTCGGTCCTTCTCATTTTTTCCTTTCAACCTAGAAAACCATGGTTTTCGTCTCTTCTTTCCTCGCGGTGTTGTGGGAGAAATTGACGTCCCCTCTAAGGTTTGCGCGCAATGATAGGGTATATGTAGAGCTGAAAGTATGGGAGGAACCATTGAGGATCATTGACGCTATGCTGAGCGACGCAGAGGAGATGCAACTGAGCAACAAGTCTGTGTCTTTAAGGAAGTGGCTGGAGCATGTCAAGGACTTGGCTTATGACATGGATGACATACTCGATGAGATTGCAACCGAAGCTCTGCGACACGAATTAATAACAGAATCTCAATCCAGTAGTAACATGCTTGTTCCTGCTTCTTTAACGGCTTTGAACCCAACTCCTAGTATTGCACGCAAGACAAAACAAACCACTAAACGCTTGAAAGAAGTCGTTGAATTAAGCTTTAAATTTGGATTGAAAGACACTAGGGAAGTGAGGTCAATTACAACTTACCAGAGACCACCCAGTACAAGTGTGCCAACTGAACCAGCCATTTATGGGAGAGATGAAGACAAAGATGAAATACTTGATATGGTTCTCAGCGATGAAGCCAGTCATGGCAAGTTTGGTGTAATATCCATTTTTGGTGAGGAAGGAATCAGTAAAACAACACTGGCTCGAGAGGTGTACAAACACAAGTCAGTACTAGAAAATTTCAACTTATGAGGATGGTTTTGTCTAGGTGATGACTCCAATTTTTTCAGAATCTCAAAGACGATTCTCAAGTCAATTGCTCCAAGGTCCGTTAATCCGAAGAATTCTGAACATGTACAGCATCTATTGAAAGAGGCACTAGCTGGAAGAAAATTCTTGTTTGTTTTAGATGATATTTGGTGCGAAAGCTATAGCTGGTGGGAAATCTTGCGCTCTGCTTTGACAGAGGGAGCACCTGGAAGTAAAATCATTATAACCACTAGTCTCCGACATGTTGCACTAACAATTGGTCGTGGCTTAAATATGTATCGATTAAATAATCTATCAGATGAAGATTGCTGGCTCATTTTCGCAGGAAAAGCAAATGCAAATGAATATCAACATTTGGAGGTAATTCGTGAAATAGTTGTTGAAAAGTGCAGAGGCATGCCTTTGGCTGCTACGAGTCTCGGTGGACTACTACGTTTTAAAGAGAGGGATGAGTGGGAAGGTATATTAAATAGTAAGATTCACTCAGTGTTAAGATTATGCTACTATCATCTCCCTTCACATCTCAATAGATGCTTTGCTTATTGTGCTATTCTACTGAGAGACAATGAATTCAAAGAGAATGAGCTTACATTGTTGTCGATGGTTGAAGGTCTAATTCAACAATCAGATGACACTAGGCAATTGGAAGAATTAGGAGGTGAATATTTTCATGATCTTGTGTCAAGGTTAATTTTTCAAAAATCAAATGGTGATGATTGTAAATTTGTAATGCACAACCTTGTCCATGATTTCGCTAAGTATGTATCTGGAGAAACTAGCCTTATGTTGGAAGATGCATATATGATTGACGGGGACTTATCACACAGGGTTCGTTATTGCTCTTATTCAGGTGTTTTTTATGATGAAACAAAAGATTTAGAAGTCAGGTATAAGCTTAAGAACTTAAGAACGTTCTTGTTAGTACTCATGGATGGCCATACTCTTTGCAGAGCTGATCAATACCTTTCTCGCCTATTGTCAAGATTCAAAAAATTGAGAGTTCTATCGTTAAGAAATTATGATATCACTATGGTGCCTGATTCAATAGGAAATCTGAGAAGTCTAAGTTTCCTCCATTTTTCTGGCACAAATATCAGAACTTTGCCGGAGTCAACAAATGTGTTATTCAACTTTCAAGTTTTGTCACTAAGAGACTGCTTTTGTCTTGTGAGATTGCCTTATAACATGGGAAATTTGATCAATCTACGTCATCTTGATATTACAGGTACAAATTTAATTAAAGAGATGCCACTTGGAATGGAAAATTGGAAAGTTCTTCAGACATTATCTAATTTTGTTGCAGGCAAAAGTGTCGGTTCCAGTATAAAAGCTATGAAGAATTCGAAGTTTCTGAATGGAAAACTTTGTATTTCAAGTTTGGAGAATGTCATTGATTCTCAGAAAGAGATTCTGTTGATTGATAAGAAGGGCTTGGAAGTGCTAATTCTAGAATGGGGGTCTCTGTTTGATGACTCGCGTAATGAGGCAGCAGAAAATGATGTACTTGACATGCTTCAACCTCATCAAAACCTGAAAGAGCTCACGATTAGATGCTATGGTGGCATACATTTTCCATCTTGGTTAGGAGATCCATCATTCTCGAATATGGTGGTTCTAAAATTAGAAAACTGTGAAAAATGCACATCTTTGCCTTCATTGGGGCTCTTGGGTTCACTTAAAGAGCTCGTCATCAAGGGAATGAATGGACTGAAAAGCATAGGTACCGAGATCTGCGGAGAAGGTTGTTCAAAGCCTTTTCAATCATTGGAGAATCTTTCGTTTGAGGATTTGGATGAATGTGAGCATTGGGATCCTACTGATGAAGCTGAGGAAGTTGAAGTATTCCCTAGTCTTCGTAAGCTTTCCATTACAAGGTGTCCCAAACTGACAGTTAATTTACCTGAACATCTTCCTTCATTAGTGGAACTTGTGATTAACGACACTGCACAGTTGATGATTTCGTTCTCAAGCCTTCCGATGCCTTACAAAGTAGAAGTTGATAGATGCAGGGCAATAATGTGCCATGGTCCAGCTGACTCTGAGTCGCCTTCAAACATGTCACAGATCAGTTATTGGTTTCAGAAAATGTTTCAGAAAGTGGAATGCTTTTTACTTGTTGATTGTGAAGAGCTCATACATTTCTGGGAGGATGAAATTCGTCTTGGGAAGCTACCACAAGGACTGCATAGCCTCAATGCTCTCCGGGAGCTATGTATTGAAAATTGTCCAAATCTTCGAGAAATCCCAGAGGTTAGTTTTCTTTCCGTTCTGAGCATACTCAAGATCGAAAATTGCAATGCTTTGATGTCATTACCGGAGGGATTGCAGCACAACGATGCACATCTTCAACACTTGCGAATTGGAGGTTGTCATTCTCTAACATTCATTTTCAGTTGCCAACTACCTTCATCTTTAAAGAGGCTGGAGGTAAAAAATTGTGAAAAGTTAGAGCATTTGTTCGATGATGGAGAGATTGCTTCTGCTTCTTCTCAGTCTTCTTCTCCAACTATGCACGGTGGGAGTCAATTTTTGCTAGAGCATTTGTTTGTTTCCCAATGCCCACTTCTCACATGCCTGTTTTCCAGACTGCAATCACTTCCAGTACCCAAGCATCTTGAGATTTCAAGGTGTGCAAAGCTCGTGACCTTGTCATTAAGCGGCCAATTACCTGAGACACTTCAACATCTCAACATCGTTGATTGTCCAAAGCTAGAGTCGATAGCAGAGTCATTTCAGAGTAACATGTCTCTTGAATTTATGAAAATTTGGAGATGTAAAAAGCTGAAATTGATGCCCGGGAACCTCAACAGTCTCAGCTGTCTTCTTGATATCTATATATGGGATTGTCAAAGTCTTGTCTCCTTTCCTGAAGGAGGGCTTCCGCATTCCAATTTAAGACTTCTCTCAGTCGACAAATGCAGGGAACTCAGAGCTCTACCCAATCACCTGCACAGGCTCAACTCTCTTCAAGAACTAGAATTGAGGCAGTGTCCGAGTATAACGTCTATTGAAGAAGGTCTACCCACCAGCCTGACCTCACTTTCTATTGCAGATGTCAGTATCTACAGGCCATTACTTGAGTGGGGTTTCAATAAGCTCACATCTCTAAAAAACCTGGAGATTAGGGGATGTGTGTACGCAGAGTCTTTTCCGCAGGAGGAAACAGAAATGATACTGCCCACCTCTCTAACTGTGTTGACAATTGCAAGATTCCAAAAATTGAAGTACCTATCTGGTCTGCGAAAACTGCCCGCTCTTGAACACTTATCGATCAGCGATTGTCCTGCTCTCAGATCTTTTCAGGGGCCATGCCTGCCTTCCTCTCTTCGGCAGTTATATATATATAATTGTCCCTTGTTGGAAACACGGTGCGAAAGGGACGCAGGAGAAGATTGGTCGAAGATTTCCCACATCCCTCACATTCAGATAGTGGTATCTTCATCTAAAGATTAAAACTAAGAAGAATCTGACATTAGCCAGGTATGTCACTTTCCTTAATATTAATTACCTTAGCCATAGAAAATCAACAATCCAGGATTATGTGATACCAGTGTGAATTCTGTCTTGTGCAGGAAGCAACTGATCAACTCTCAAGTGCAATCTATCAACAATGAAATCATAGTGGTAAGCTTTGTGTATATAAAATTCACACTCAATAGTCACTTAGTTGAACTGAAAGTGAATTGCAGTCTCATTGTTGGATATTTTTTTTTCAATAAAATTCTTTAATGATATTTCTTGAAGTTTTAATACTGTAAAATTAGTCTCTGCCTTAAATTGAAAGTGTTTACTAACTCATTGTCATTTTAACTAATTATATAGTTGGTTAAGGTCAATGACAATTTACTCAACCCTGAAGAAGATACTCCCAGTTGTGTACAAAATTTGAACACAGGTATTGTTGCAGTTCGATGATGCTGATTTCAGTAATCCCAGTTGGGTGATGCTGATTTCAGTATTTCTACTTGAAATTCAACTACTTAATGCTTTCTCCTTACATTGTTTAGTGACAGAGAGACATCATAACCTGGAATCATGATCATTAAGAAGATATGCATAGCATGTGAACGCTAAGTGGAGATCAGGTAATTGTTCAATCTTGTTTCATGCAACTTGTACATGTAGTTCTCCCGAACTCCTTGTTGAAGTCCTTTTCAATATTTCAGGGATCATCTTGCTCCTTGAACTTAGCATTTGTTTCATATGTTGGATATCTTTGGCTGCATATTAGAGGTATAAAATTATACAGATATGGTTGTATTGTTTTTGAACTTTGTCTAACTCGTGATACATTTCTACGATGTATCTTTTTTGAAAAATAATATGTCCCGTGTTGTTGATCAGGTGGCCTGATAAGACGCTATGATTGTAAAGGCATAAATTGAATTAGTAGATGTTGTGTTGTCGTCTAGTACATACTTGCCAATTTAGTGTAAGTAGACTCAATCCCACTTTTTTACATTTAAACTTTAATTTGTTATATTCCCAATTATTTTTGTTTCACGAAGACTAATTGGTATTGTTGTCGATTTTCCTTTTTATTCTTTGCTATTCAATGGCGAGTAAAATCTCCAACTATGATCGATAAATACTAAGGATAGCCTCAACTTCCAGACATTGCCATAACATGGCGAATCAGGTCATCACTTGAATTTTATTCAGTGCATGTGACAGTTGTTGGTTCAGATTTTTTAATAAGAAATTTAGCATTCAGGAATGAAATGGTGGCTGGGAGGTTTGTGGTTTCCTAATGATTTGCTTTTTACTATATATGGATTCAGATGCATTTGCTTCTTTATGTATATAATTATCACGTCCAAAATCCTGTACGTAAAACCTACTCTCTGTCTCTATACATATATGCATGCACAATGCATAGTGTCGTCCTATAAAAAGTTAATTTGTGAAAATTATTTTTGCTGATACAATGATCCAATCCTTATCCAACGGAAATACTGTGAGTTTTAATAGTATCTGATGTGACTGACAATATGCAGAGTTTGTATACTGCAGTCTTATTCGGTACATACCTAGTTTGGATCATCTGCTTTCATTATCAAGGAGATGATTAAAAGTGGATATTCCATCAGTCAAATATCATGTATGATAAACTTCTTGATTTTTGTGATTTTACATTTTCTATTTGCCCTTATTTTACAACAATTTAACATTGCTGCCCAATTATGTTGGGCGTATCTTTGTTCCTATGGAGGCAACTCTCTTAAATGGAAGCTTAGCCAGCACCAAGTGCTGTGTTCTGATAACAAGAACTGTTAATATCAAAAATCCACCAAAGATAACAAAGATTTTTTTAAAAAAATGAAAAATATTTTCTGGATTGTCCATATTAGTCTGACAAGGAAAACAGCTCTGTATTTTGTAATCTGGAAACTGGAAATATTCTCGGTTTTCTTTCCTTATTTGAACATCAAAGTTGATTTTTCATTATTTTTATTTTGAAGGGAGAGATGAAGAGAAGGCAGCGTTTCAATGAGAATAAGCTACCCTCTTATCCTTGTTCTCAAGGCAGAAAACCATTCAACATGTAAGATGTTTGCATGGAAATTCCTATTGTAAAAATACCATTGCCTTTTCTTCTTCATTGAATGTCTATCTTATTTCTCTCTTTTGTGGAGGATTAAACCAAGGAATCTTCAAGCTACAACCACTAGGAGAGCTAGAATTCCTTAATGGGGCAATTCATGAGGAAAACGTTCTTCCGTTTCTGGTTCTGTTTCTCCTTCCGTGACAACGTTCCATAGGGTTTTTGGAGCATGCACGTTGGCATATTCTATCAAACATCTGTTCCCTCACTACAGGCTTGCCGCTGTGTGCCAGTGCCAATGCCTTCAATTGCCGTTGGAGCACTGCCAGTCCGGTTCTACTATGTTTTGATTCTAACACCTGTTTGTCTTCTGATCTTGGTGGAGATTGAATGATAGCATCATGTAGAAAGAAATCAGTAGAGTTGCATGGTTTTGCATTTGTGTTGCTTTAGACGGTTAAACAGTTACCCATTCAAGGGCATTATTGTGTAATGACAACTTTTTGAAGTGTTTTGTAACAGATTTCACTTAAGAAGTTTGTTAATGGCAGTTTTTGCCGTCCTCACAGTAAAAAGTATTTGGCAAATTTTAATAAGGTATTTCACCCTATAATTTTGCCTTAACTCTTCAAGATTGGACCATAAAAAATTTCAAGATCAATCCTAACTAAAGAGGTGCAAGGATTTGAATTCAACTCCAAAACTTACAAAATTTTTGTCACAATTATTTCTCACTCTTTGAGAATAATTTAACAATTCTTGAGAGTTCTTTTTTCAAAAATAGACCGGAATGCATCTCCCGCTAATTTGAGTATTTTTTTTAGGCGAAAACGAATATTATTTGTTACTGTTGTCATTGCAAGATTGGCTATGATTGTTATTTAAGACTAGTCATAAATTTCAAGCTACTGAAGATAATACAACAATGCAGTTTTTTGTCAGGTACATGTAACTGTTGGAAAGTCAAAACTGTCATATCATTTGTATTAATAGTAAATATTTGTTTTCCTTATGTATTCCTTGATTATAGTTAGTATTCATGTAGCTTTGCTGTATTGTAGCTGTTATAGCTTAATTGTAGGAAGTAACAGACTTGTGGAGAAAGTTAGCAGGTTGTATATATTTAGACTATAACATCAATAAAAATATATTCCAGCAAATTCTTTCTTCTATTCACTTTTACATGGTATCAGAGCAGGATTAAGATCCAACTCATCTCTGCACTCTATTCTCCCATGTAGACATCTTCTTAGCTTTTCAATTATCATGGCTAACGATCAAGTTCCACCAACATCTCCATTAAATTCTGGGAAGACTGTTGCCTCTTCCACTTCATTTAAGCAGGAGTTTTTATCGAATTCTTCAAAATCTGACATCTCAAATCCTTATTTCTCTCATCACTCATATCATCCAGGATTGGTTCTAGTCTCCAAATCTTTGAATGGAGACAATTATGTTGGTTGGAAAAGGGCTATGACTCTGGCTTTAAACTCCAAAAACAAACTCGGATTTGTCAATGGTTCTATCAAAGCTCCTTCAGAAGAAGCTGATCTTGAAGGCTATGCAACTTGGTCGCGATGTAACGACATGGTTCATTCCTGGATCATCAATACTCTCAATGCAGAAATTACAGACAGTGTGATATATTATTCTACTGCTCATGAAGTTTGGGAAGATCTCCGTGAGCGATTCTCTCAAAATAATGCACCTCGTCTCTTTGAGATTAAGTGAGATATTGCTTATCTTCGACAAGAATAGCTCTCTGTCTCTGCCTACTACACTAAATTAAAGGGCTTATGGGATGAATTGGCTTCATATTCAGATGCAACACATGGAGCACATGCAGATCAACAAAGATTGATGCAATTCTTAATGGGTTTGAATGAGACTTACTCTGCAATTCGCGGTCAAATCCTGTTGATGAATCCTCTGCCTTCCATCGGCCAAGTCTACTCTTCAGTTTCTCAAGAAGAAAAGCAAAGACTCATCAGTACCACACAGACCACAATTGAGCTAGGTGGGAGCGCTGCTATGGCGGTACGTCACAACAACAACCGGGGAAAATCAAACTTTTTAGCAGGAACAAATCACTCATACCAATCCCCAGCAAATCGTTCATCTCAACCTCAGGATGTTCGATCGCAAGGAGAATGACTCTCTGACCAGGATCGACGTCGTTTTGGATCAGGAAAGGGGCGACCTCAGTGCACTTATTATGGAGAGAGGGGTCATTGGGTCCAAAAGTGCTTTCAATTACATGGGTACCCATCAGGTCATCCCAAGGCAAGAATGAATTTAGGCTCAAATTCAAATCAACATAAAGGGTTTTCTGCTGCTAATCAAGTATCTGAGTTGTCACACAATGATAAGGTAAGACCTGCAGTTTCATTATCAGAAACCCAACTCAAGCAGCTTTTGTCACTCCTTAACAATCAAGATGAAGGCTCTAGTTCCAAAGCGAATGCAGTAACAAAGCTAGGTTTGTCTAAAATTGATTCCCACAATTGGATTATTGACAGCGGGGCAACAGATCATATTACTTCATCATCTAAACTGTTGTATAAAGATAAAAATTGCTTGCTACCGCCCGTATTGTTGCCTAGTGGAGAAAAAGCGAATATTGTAGCAAAGGGTCTTTACCCCTGAATTCCGTCTATTATCTACATGATGTGTTATCTGTGCCTACATTCCAAGTTGATTTGATGTCAGTTAGTCGTTTGACAAGAGGTCTAAATTGTTCGGTGATGTTTTTCCCTTATTGGTGTATTTTGCAGGATCTGGCTACGAAGAGGATGATTGGTTTGGGTAAACAACGTGATGGACTATATTATTTGGTGGCACTAGCGACAGAGAAATCTTCCTCATCTACAAACCGACAAGCTTGCAACCTCACCACTTCATCCACCAACCTCTGGCATAGTCGCCTAGGCCATTTATCTCCTTCTCGCTTAAGTTTTATTGCTAAGAATTTTTAAAATTTTTCTGTTGAGTCAAATAATGCTTGCCATACATGTCCTTTGGCTAAGCAGAGTCGTTTACCTTTCGGTACTAGTACTATTTCCTCCACAAAGCCATTTGATATTATACATTGTGATATTTAGGGTTGTTATCGACACTCTTCTCTTTCTGGTGCTAATTATTTTCTTACAATTGTTAATGATTATACACGTTTCACATGGATTTTTTTAATGCGTCACAAAAATGAAGCACAATCAATTTTAAAACGCTTTTTCAGTTATGTTTCCACTCAATTCGAATCTCGCATTAAAACTTTTCGAAGTGATAATGGTAGGGAATTTATCTCACTTCGTTCCTTTTTTTATGATAATGGCGTCATTTTTCAACATACTTGTGTTTACACTCCTCAACAAAATGGGGTTGTGGAACGCAAACATCGTCACATCTTACAGGTGGCTCGTGCTTTAAAATTTCATGCTCACCTCCCTTCACAATTTTGGGGAGAATGTGCTCTCACAACTGTCCACATCATCAATCGGTTACCTTCACCAGTTCTCTCTTTCAAAACTCCTTTCGAACTTCTTTATTCAAAACCGCCCTCTTATTCTCATCTCCGTGTGTTTGGTTGTCTTGCTTATGCCACTAACATTCACACTTCTCACAAATTTGATCGTCGAGCCTTGCCCTCCATCTTTATCGGCTATCCCATCGGTCAAAAAACATACAAATTATTCGATTTATCAACCAAAAATGTTTTTACTAGCTGGGATGTGAAATTTCATGAAAATATTTTTCCATATGCTTCTATCAAGCCCAATTCTGATACATCTCTGCCAATTCCATTACTGACTCATGATACCTTTGACCTAGTCTTTAATCCCAAAACTCATCCTCCTCCTTTTGACCACATACTTCCCACTTCACCTCCTGCACCACAAACAGCCTCCAATCCATCACCTTCGACCACCATCGAACCGGCGACCTCTGATCCACCATCTCAGACGTCGGGAGCATCATCTAACCTCCTCAACCACTCTCTTCTTTCACCTGAACCATCCCTCTATGAGCATCCTACTCCACCACCAGAACCACTCCGTCGTTCCAGTCGTCAGACTGCTCCACCGGTCAAGCTCAATGATTATGTCTGCTCCAATGTTTACTTCGACCAATCGACTTCCTTCGTTCTAGGTTTGACCAAAGGTACAAGCTATCCACTGACAAATTATGTTTCATATCATAGATACAAGCTTGCATATCACTCTTTTGTTGCTCAACTTGGTACTGTCACAGAACCCAGGTCTTATTCAGAGGCGGCTGCTCACCCTGAGTGGCAAGATGCCATGCGTTCTGAATTACAGGCTCTCAAAGCAAATGGCACTTGGTCTCTCACTCCTCTTCCAGCTGGCAAGACTCCCATTGGTTGTTGTTGGGTTTACAAGATTAAACTTAAGTCTGATGGATCCATTGAGCGGTACAAAGCGCGCCTTGTGGCAAAAGGGTTCACTCAATTGGAGGGAGTTGATTATCTAGATACTTTTTCTCCAACAGCCAAGATCATCTCTGTTCGTTGTTTATTAGCTTTAGCTGCTGCCCGTGGCTGGTCCCTTCATCAACTCGACGTTAATAATGCCTTTCTCCATGGTGACCTCCACGAAGAAATTTACATGTCTCCACCACCAGGGCTTCGGCGATAGGGGGAGGAACACTTGGTTTGTCGCCTCCACAAGTCATTATATGGGTTGAAACAGGCATCTCGTCAATGGTTTACCAAATTCTCTGAGGCCATCCATTCAGCTGGGTATGAACAATCAAAAGCTGACTACTCTCTGTTCATCAGGAAGCAAGGCAAGTCCTTTACTGCTCTTTGGATATATGTTGACGACATTTTAATTACTGGCAATGATCCTGTGAGTATAACTCATATCAAGAAGTTCTTGCATAATAAATTTTGCCTTAAAGATCTTGGTGAATTGAAGTATTTCCTTGGTATTGAGATTTCTGCATCTAGGAATGGTATTTTTATTTCTCAACTAAGTACGCATTTGAAATCATTAAGGATGCAGGGTTATTAGGGCAGCTCCTATCAATACTCCCATTGAATGTGGTTTAAAATTGTCTGCTAAAAGTGAGCCACTCAAAGATCCAGGACGATATCGACGATTAGTTGGGAGATTAATATATCTCACAGTTTTAAGGCCGGATATTATGTATTCTGTCCATATATTGAGCAGGTTTATGCACCAACCTCGAAAGGATCATTGGGAAGCAGCTTTACGGGTTATACGCTATTTGAAATCTGCGCCTGGCCAAGGCCTCTTCTTTTCCTCAACTAGTGATCTTCGGCTACGAGCCTACTCTGACTCAGATTGGGCAGGATGCCCACTTACGAGAAGACCTACTACAGGGTACTGTGTATTTCTAGGCCCCTCGTTAATTGCATGGAGGTCGAAGCGTCAGAAAACAGTCTCCCTTTCTTCAGTCGAAGTAGAATATCGTGCAATGACAGGAGCTTGTTGTGAATTGACATGGCTTCATTATTTACTCAGAGATTTGGGGGTTTTGCATCAAGAGCCTGCATTGCTATATTGTGACAATAAGGCTGTAATACACATAACAGCAAATCCTATTTTTCATGAACGTACAAGGCACATAGAGATGGATTGTCATTTTATAAGAGACAAGATTCAAGATGGTTCTGTGGTAACAAGATTTGTGAGTTCTGCAAATCAGTTAGCTGATGTTTTGACCAAGGCTTTGGGAAAGGAGTTTTTTATACCTATGGTTCGCAAGTTGGGAGTGCAAGACATCCACTCTCCAACTTGAGGGGGAGTGTTGGAAAGTCAAAACTGTCATATCATTTGTATTAATAGTAAATATTTGTTTTCCTTATGTATTCCTTGATTATAGTTAGTATTCATGTAGCTTTGCTGTATTGTAGCTGTGATAGCTTAATTGTAGGAAGTAACAGACTTGTAGAGAAAGTTAGCAGGTTGTATATATTTAGACTATAACATCAATAAAAATATATTCTAGCAAATTCTTTCTTCTATTCACTTTTACAGTAACAAAGGGATGCGGTGAAATAGAGTATTGTTAGATTAATACACAATCACTGCTGATGTAGAGCACAAATTACACATAAGCAGTTTGAAAACAATTCTTTAAACAAAATGTGTTTTTATTAGTTTTATATAGATGATCATGAGACTGAGAGTAAATGAGAAAAATATGAATGGTGAAAACAAGTGATTGAATTGGTAAATACTAATTAATATTGTTATTTTTTTTTTCACAATATTGGTAAATATTTTTTAATGGATGCCTATAAATTTCTTAATCTAAAAAATTTGATTAAAATATATGTTAATCTTTGAGGATGTAATTGTACATATGCTTATAACAAATATAAGAGCACGATTATTAAGCTAAATGGATCGAACAAGTTGGTGAAATATCTTAACACTTAAATGTATTTAATATGATTAATTATGGACATGACGAAGATGTTTACTTATTTAATTTGTATTTTTAATTTTGTAATCAGGATCAATTGGCTCAATCAATTTAAAGAGAAAATTTAATTTAATTTTTGTTTGTAGATGAGTGGAGTGGGTTAGGTGGGTTTTACCAATTAAAATATAAAGGGTTTTATTTATTTATTTATTTTTTTAACACTAAAAAACTAATTGTATATTTTATTAGTACCAAAGAACTGAACTTATATTTTATAGCACCATTTTACTATTTAATTTTTTTAATAACAAAACAGTCATTGTTTTAAAATTTTAAAAAAGCCACGCAAATTTTTAATTCTCAATACCAAAAAAAAAGATGCTGGCCTCGTCTCGACGTGCTCCATATGGTGCGGGACCTACCCATAAGGTGCGGATCATGCCCGAAACCACTCCATAAGACTCTGATAATAACACTCTAATAAGGCGCGGAGTGTGAGAATAACACCCTAATAAAGACGCAGGTCAAACAAGTGGGTCGTTTGACCTATGCCCTTATATAGGGCGTGGGTCATTTGACATGTGCCTACATGAGTCAAACATGTTGGTCGTTTGGCCCACGCACTAATATTGTGTGTGGAGTGAGCACTCCATGCACTAATATTAGGGTGTGTTTGGCCTGCGCCTTAGGATGTGATTTGTGTCCTCTTTTTTTCAATTTTTTTTTTTTGTTTAAATTTTCATCCATGTGATTCGCATCCTCTTTCATTCATCCAATTTTTTTTTTTTTTCTAAATTTTCATTCATGTTATGTGTTAAAAACATGTTATATGTTTCTTCAAAAAAAAAAAAAAAAAACACGTGTTTGTCACAACTCATCCATCATCTTCAACAACATCATCACCCATTCGTTTCTTTCATCTATTCTCTAACAACAACATCAATAATAACTACTACATCCACAAAAAAATTAAAATAAAATCAGAAAAGGGAATAAAATCAAATCAAAGAAGAAAAAAAAAAACCCAGAACCTTCTTTCATCAACAACATCCCAAAAACGACATCATCACCTAAAAACAACATCCCCAAAACCCTTCCATCAACATCATCACCCATCCATTTCATCCATTCTCCAACAACAACATCAACAACTATATCCATAGTAAAAATAAAATAAAATCAAAACAGGGGGATGAAATAAAATCAAAAAAATAATAAATAATAAATAATAAATTAGAAGAGGGTTTTTGGGTTCAAACCCAAAACTTGTGGTTTTGGGTTTCGACCCAGAACCAAATTAAAGAAAAAAAAGATGATGAAAGAAGTCGATGATGGAGAAGGTTGCTAGTTGACAACGATGGAGAAAGAAACGACGATGTAAAACTAGTAGAGAGAGGGGGCAATAGAGTGAGCTAAGGAGAGAAAAACCTAAAACCTAAATATAGTGTGTTTTTTTTTTTTTTCTTAATATAAATAAGGGTATTATGGTTTTTTTTTTTTTTTTATTTAGGGAGGTGCTAGAAAAGTTTGTTCCAGTTAGTTGGTGTCACTGGGCATCATTTACTGAAACATAAAATTTCTTTCATTATTTTATCTAGATCTGTTTTTTTTTTTTTTTGGATATTATAAAAAACTCCCTTGAAATGAAAACTAATGGGGATTTACCCCCGATTTTCATTTTAATAGGTAAATCGCCCCCTATCGATTAAAAAAATCGGATGATGTTAAGTTTGGAGGGTATAACGGCAATTGACTTCAATAAAATTAAATATATATTGCAAAAAAATAAAAAACTCATAAATTTTTCAACTCTCGCTCTCTACCATTCTCTTATTCATTCACCTCTCACTTCACCATTTTTTTCTCCCTCTCACTCCTCCATCTCTCTTTTTCTCTCGCTACCTGCGTCCTCCTCCATTGTTAACAACCAACCCACACCTTTCTCCTCCATCTTCATTTCCTTCTTCCAACCCAGAACCAAATTGGTTCTCAGTTGGTTCGTACCCAGAACCAGACGGTTCTTGGTCTAGCAAACCCAGAACTAGTCTGGTTCTGAGTTGGTTCGTACCTAGAACCATTTGGTTATGGGTTTCGTATGACCTAGAATCATCCAGTTCTGGGTCGATTAGACAGTTCTAGGTTTCGAAACCTAGAAACAGACGATTCTGGGTGGGTTATGATGGTGGGTGGTTGATTTAGGTTTGTTCTGGGTATTGGGTGGATGGTTTAGTGTTGTTCTTAATGGTTTGTGGTGGGGGGTGGGGAGACAGCTCCTGTTGGGTGGATTTGGATACAATGGGTCTTTATTGGGTTTTGATTTTTTTTTTTTTTTTCAAATGGTTAATGATGATGTTGCTGATGTTGTAGGTTGATGTTGATAATGGTGAGTTGAATGTTGTTGATATTTTGATGATAATAGTGACTAATTTAGGTTTCTAGATTTGGTTTTGATTTCGAATTTTATTTTGGTTTTTCTAGGGGTCAAATCTTTTCTGCGTTTTTGTTGGATTTCAACCTAGAACAAGAATTTTTTTTGTTCATTAGGTTTTTGGGAAATCATGTGTTATTTTTTTAATTTAATAATATTATAAATTAATAATTTAAGGGTAGTTTAGTAGTACATAATTTGAAAAGGTGTAATAGGGATTTTAAATAATCTTATTAAGGGTATTTTGGTCATTTCACAATTTTGGATAAAAAATGTTAATATTTTGGATGGAAAATTAACGGTAAAGGGCGGTTCACCTAATAAAAATAAAACAGGAGGTAAATTTCCAATAATTTTCATTTCATGGGGGTTTTTTCATAATATCCTTTTTTTTTAATGTAAATATACATGTTAAAGAGAGAAATGAGACTACGACAATGAAATTCACAATTATTTCTTTGTTTATAAACATTCTCTATAATTAATATTTTAAAATTTTTTGTTCATTTTTACCTCAAATAAACATAAGTTTAGTGCCTGCATCAATAGTGGAAAAGAAAATTAAATGATAAAATATTTATCTAACATGGGCATGTCATGCATGTCATGCATGCTCACAGCAACATATTCATTTGAAACAATATATTGACTAATGAATTTGTTTTTACATATCAATAATTAGTAAACATTAGAAGATATAAAATGTGCTTACCTTTCACAGCAGAGCTATAACCCACAAACGATCCAATGATTCCAATCCATGACCATTACCTTGACTTTTTATATAATAAGAATTTGGATTTAAACGATGCATGAGAGAAAAAATAATGTAATAATCTTGATCATCCATTAATTTTAATGCTGATCTGTCATGAGATTATAAAAAATCTAAAGAAAAAAAAAAAGAAGAGGATCCTAGCTCCTTGACTAGACTAAGCTCATATCTAATCTCGAAAGTTGTTTAAGGGTAGAACCAGACCCAAAAGTTACAAACAATTATAAATGTTACATGGAAATTTATGATCATCGAAATAGAGATCATCACTATCATGTTCTCATGTATAGGTCTTAAATTCAACATGATATGTCCCAAATTATATTGAATTTGAGACCAATTTCATCAATTCAGGATCTTTTCAACGATGGATGCTCACCAAAATGGATACCATCATTCACTCTATCATGGTCTCATGCATAGTCTTGAATTTGGGAAGATAGGTCCTAAATTTAATAGCTATTCATGATCTATCTTCTCCACATCAGTACCTAAAAAAAAAGGCTCACTGAAATGGAGATCATTATTATGTTCTAGTATCATGTTTGGGTCCCGAGCATGGTAAAGTAGAAAATAAAAATTTTCATTATGTTGTTCAAAAAAAAAAAAAAAACTTCTAGGGGTATTGCCCCTAGAATCCTCTTGAGCTCCTTGAGAAGCTCGACCCCCAAGAGTTAACTAACTAGCTTGACCCCTAATGTGCTTGCATAGTACCATATTTATAAAGAAAGATGAGATGAGTGTTTCTAAAGAGCGAGTGGAACACAATCAAAAAATGAGAGAAAATGAGAGTGTAAGATAAAGAAGAGGCACAAGAGGGAAGGAAAAAAGGAGAAAAACAAGTCAAAAGCAATCATTAGGGATATTTTGGGAAGTTTCTAACTTTAGGTGATATAAAGACTCAATCTATTAATCAAATGATAATTACACAAGTCAACCAACTTTCATGCTATTTTCCCTCATTTTTACGATGATAAATACTATTGTCCACTATGATTAGATAATTAAGAGCATTCATTCAAAATGGTACACTTTATGTTTTGGAGCAAGATGTTTTATTGTATACTATTCTCATTTCATTTCCGTCGACGTATGAATTTAGTCTACCTAAGTTCTTCACCCAATATTACAATCAAAGCACACAAAAGCAGGAAACAAGAGCAATAAAAGAGAGGCTAGAGGAAGAATAGATGCCAAAGGATTTTTACGTGGTTCGGCAAAATAAAAGTGTCTATGTTTATGACTGTTCTCTGGTTATTTGGATAGAGAGATAGTATCTTATTAATCTGTGTCCCTTTTTATAATGAACTTGCAACCTTTATTTATAGAATGAGAGGCTATAGTATTATTACAATTGAAACAAGCAATCTACATTGATTACATTTTCAAGATTGGTATTCATCAGTGTAGGGTTAAATCTCGTAAAAGCAGGATCTTGATTTTATCCCCATACTGGGCAGTTGAGTTTTTTCTTAAATTAGGCTGCTATCTTTTTAGAAAAATCTCTTTTATGTACACATCAAGCCGCGGGTTGGATCTCGCTTCAACCAACCTAGAGTTAGATATTAAGTAGCTCTAATCATGGTCGACCAACGACCTGAGAACAGTAGCAAACAGAGAGCTTGTTTCTACGAGTTGGACAACCCGAGGTCAGCGAACTAGGGGCTTGTTTATGTGAGCAGAACGTCTTGAGAATTGAGAGCTCGTATCAGCGAGCTACGCGCTGCCGGACTATGCTTTTGTCTATTGGATCGGTCCATTAAACCAGTTCGTTGGGTTTTTACCAGCCCATTTAAGCAGTCCCAAATATATCCACAACATTAGTTCTCTAGCTCTCGGTGCGATATACGGACTGGGAGCTAAAGCTTGCTGGTAAAAGTTGACGTGTCAAGGCCTGTTGCATTGCTTTTTCAGATTCTGTCTTATCTCTTGATTCGTGGTGACACTCTAGGCCATCATACAGTCTGCGTGTCTCGTTTTGTGCGCATTTATTGTGCACGTATGTCAACTAATAGCCCATGATAACAAAATCCCCAACTCGTACTGTATCGTCAGATCGAAGACGGTTATCCAGCCCTCAAATCTACTAGTTAAGGTTTGGCACCTATATATAGGCGGAGCCTCTACACTTTTCTTCTCACTTGTCATTTTCAAGTCTCAGATTGCCCGCGAACTGGGAAATAAGATAATAAATGAATATATAAATGTGGTAATAACGCATGATAAGACCTCTGGAGGTCGTTGATATTTTGATGCGCAATAGCTCACGAGTCACAGCTTCAAATATTTAAGATAAACTACATCCAGTGGGTTGGAACCCCAACTAATATAGCATGATAAACTTTGACCAAGCCATGTCGAGTAGGTCGAATCCTGATAACAGCACGATTGATTGCAAGCTATCTAGTAATTCGGGATCATACCGCGATTGCAAGCTATATCCAGTAGGTCGGGATCATACCGCGATTGCAAGCTATGTCCAGTAGGTCGGGATCATAGAGCGATTGATTATAAGCTATGTCCGATAGGTCGGAGCCCAATAACAACGTGATTCATTGAAAGCTGTTGGAACATAGAGCGATTGATTGCAAGCTATATCTGGTAGGTCGGAGCCCAATAATAGCACGATTGATTGTGAGTTGTCCAATAGATCGGAACCTCAGCTAACAATATAATGTTTGGCAGGTTGTCTAGTAGGTCGAAACCTTAGCTAACAGCATAATGTTTTGGTCCGCTGTCCAGTAGGTCGGAACCTCAACTAACAATGTAATGTTTTGGCCAACTATCCAGTAGGTCGGAACCTCAGCTAGCAGCGTAATTTGGAGGTTGGAACCTCAGCTATATCTAGTTGGTCAGAACCTCAGTTAGTATAGTATGATTGATTGCAAGCTATATCTAGTATGTTGGAACCTCAGCTTATACAACATGACTTAATAAAATTATTAATAAAGCAATCATTCATAATAAATGAGAATGAAAATTTTGAACTTTTATTGATTTTAAAAGATTAAAACATAGGTTACTGCACATAAAGTTCATGAGCGCTGTTGGGTGTACCTGCAATGTGAAGTCACCGTGTGTAGTGAAGATGGTCTTCATCGCGGGTTTGTCCTTGCTCGAAAGCTCGCTGGGACTGTCACTGTGCCTGTTATTATGGTAATTGAGGTTGTTGGTGTTGTGGTCGCAGGCTCGCTGGTCGCACCATATAATCTCTTAAGCGGCCTCTCTTAATTAGATCCTCAATAGCATCCTTTAATTCCCAGTATTTCTTCACCGTGAGGGTCTTGGTCGAAGTGACCATGTCCAAGTTATTCATGGTGGGCCTTCCTTATACTACGTTATAGGCAGAGGGGGAGTTTATTATTAGGAAGTCCGTAAGCACGGTTGACTAGCGCTCTGCATCTCCAAGGGTTAAAAGTAGTCTGATCTGCCCAATTAGAATGACTGTATCTCCTGTAAAACCATATAGAGGCTCAGAGGAAGGTTTTAGCTGTTCGTCTCCAATTTCCATCTGGTCATAACATTCTTTGTACATCACATTCACCGAGCTCTTGGTGTCAATCATTATCCTCCTTATGTCAACATTCCTTACACGAGCTCGGATAATTAAGGCGTCGTTATGAGGCCAATGAATACCTTTGGTATCATCTTCAGTGAAAACAATCTCTTCTGAGGCCCTTTTCGCCCTCTTGACAAGTATTTCTAATTCTTTCTGACCTGCAAGCTGAATGTGGTTTGCTTCGCGCACATAGCGCTCATGTGATCTATTCGATGTGCCAGCTATATAAGGACCTTCGTGAATGGTAAAAATTATCCTCATAGCAGGTACTTGTCCCGGGTCAAAGATTTACTGGGCTGGTTGCGAGGTTGATCCCTGCTAAGGATGCTGGTTCCGAGATCGCTGACTCACAGGTCACACCATATAATCCCTTAGACAGCCATCTCTAATCAGCTATTCAATGGCGTCTTTCAATGCCCAACAATCCGAGGTCCTATGCTTTGTCTCATCATGATAAGCACAGTACTTGTTCTTGTCCCTGAACCTATTGGGGATATTCATTGGGTAGGTTTGCCAAAATTTTCCCGTTTCTTTTCTATGGCAAAGATCTTGTCCCTAGAGTCGGATGGGACAATGTAGCTCTCATAGCGGTCTGGGCGGAGAGGTCGCCCACTCCTTTGATTAGCTCTCGGCCCAGGTCCGTTTCTGCCTTTCTTGGCTACCTGGTGACTACTTCTCATTTCTTTATTATTATTCCCCCCATTGCTCATTTTCTTGTTTTGCTTAGAGCTGCCAGCCTCACTTTTTTGGCTCTGCTGCTTCTTTAAGCCAAAAGCTTCTTCCCATCTAATCTTTTTTTATGCTCGCTCATAAACTACCCTAGGTCCTTCACTGGGGACTTGTAAATACTCTCATACAGCTTCCCATCTTTCTTGAGTCCTGTTGAGATAGCTGTTAAGAACCCCTCGTCCGTAGGGCTCTCCACATTATTCACCTCGTGTTTAAACATGCTGATGTAGTCCTTAAATGACTCTCTAGGGCGTTGGAATATCATGGTAAGGTGACAAGAAGGAGCGAGCTGCCTCTTTAGTGCCTTATATTGATTAACGAACCTCCGCTGGCACTCATCCCAACTACCTATACTGCGAGGTGAGAGGTTTCTGAGCCATATCCGTGAAACGTCACCGAGTGTCGCTGGGAAGACACCACATTTAATGAGCTAGTTGGTCGTCTACAAATCCATCTGAACGTTAAAGGTGTCCAAATGGTCATAAGGGTCAGAATCCTCTCTCCTCTTGAATTTCCCTGCTCTTGGGCTTAAGGTCTTGCTTCCAACTGCTGGACCATTTGGAGGAGTTGCTTAATTACTGAATCCTGCACTTTAGATTGCTTGGCTGGGGATTGCTTGTCTCACCTGCTCTCCCTGTTCGGGGGGTATTGGTTCGATATTTCATGTCTTCTTTTGTGCTCGAGCTCAAGGGAGTGACAACCTGATTCATGTCTCCGGTCCACCCTAGCATAAGCCTCCATGCTGGTGTTGGTGCTCATTCTCACTCCTCCGAGCTGACGCTCGTGCATGTCCATGGCTTATTTCAACCTGTTGATACCCATCTCGTCTCACCCTCACTCTCAATCCTGAAGGTTGAGCCATATTTTCATCCTCACGAGCTCGCTGGGTCTGAGCTCTAGATCGTACGTTTGAAGAATGGTTCGATCCCTCCAGTGTTGAGACCTCCCTAGTAACTCTCCCTTCTGCTTCTAGGATTTCAGCTAGTCTCTGAGGGACCTGAACCTAGGCCTATGTCAGCACCTTTACAGCATTTGCTATCTGCATCATAGTATTCTTTAACATCTCTTGACGTTGCTGTAGTACCTGCACAATATCTCCACCTTGGGCAACCCCATCCGTAGGAGTGTTCGAGGTGCCTACAGTCGGGTTAACTGGCAAAACACCTCGCTAATGATTTGTACTCTCCATTCTGTTAGCCATCGCACCAGAATTCCTGGTTGTTCTACCATTTGTCATGGTGATAATTGATAAAAACTATAGTTGGGCCCTCCTTCTAGCGCCAAAATATTGACGTCAAAAACCAGTCAACTAGGTTCTTTGAAGCCCAATACTGCAAAAAGGTTAGAACAATGCAAGAAAAAGATAAAAGATGAAGAAGAAAGCAAAGGAATAACAAAAACAACAAGATTTTAGAGTGGTTCGGCCAATCTGTGCCTACATCAACTGTTTTCCTCACTATATAGGCAAAGTAACAGCAAGGTTTACACTTGGTGCTTCCCTCTTGATTTTACAATGAAAATCCTTCTCTATTTATAGACGGGGAGGTGTTATAGTAATGCTCAATAAGTCAAAATTACATGATGAATTACATTTAATGTTCCTGACATCTATTAGGTCAACTTTGTCAAAACTTGATTTACACGCTAAACCCATGCTGGTTAGGTGAGATTTCTCCAAATTACACTGCAATTAGTCTGACATAGATTTCTTGTACGGTATGTCATGAGCTGGTCTGATTATGTTTTGAACGAGCTGAAGCTGCTGAGGAATCCTAGCGACCTCAGCTTGTCAGTAGCAGACGATATCGGTTTAGCGAGCTTGACGTCGTTGGAGAACTGCTTAAGCGGGCTGGTCGTAAGGTGGTAAAGGAGCTGGCTCCTGCGAACTGGAAGGCTGGGAGCTCCAAGGTTACGAGCTGGGATACTAGGCCTGGTCTATTGGGCTTTTATCAATTCATCTGGGTGATTCAGAAAATACCCATAACAAAAAAGTTTTCAAAAAAATATAATGACTAAAATGAAAATGATCCGATTTAAAAAAAAAAAAAATTGAAAATTATCCAATCCTAAATTGTGTACTACAATAGTTAAAAATAATAATAATAATAATAAACAAACAAACGAAAATAAAAACGAACAAGAGAATAAATGGACCTAGCCTCAAACTTCAATGAGCTCCAGCTGCCAAGACAATGAATTCAGAATCCATTCAATGACAACAAGGGAAAGCCCAAAACACAAGGCAAAGCCATGGAGCCCAATGTGATAGACCTTAAAATTCAAAATCCATCAAATGACAACATGGAAAAGCCCAAATCATAACATGACAACAGGCTATGCAAAATGTATTCAAACCAGGCAAAGAATGAGGTGCACATATAATTGCTATCGATTTGTTTGAACCCATATAAATTCATTTTGGTCAACTAACTACATATGACATTACTTAGATTCTTAAGCTTGAATTCGTTTGTTAAATTTCATGTTTGGTCAAGTAACTGATCAGATTAATTTCTTTTGTTGTTGCTTATTGAATGATAAATTAACAAGCCTTATAAACAGCAAACATGAAACTTCAGGGAATTCTTTTTTTTTTTTTTTCTTTTCTAATGCCAGAATCATTGTAGGTCTGTCTAAATCAATTAATTATCACATAATTTCAATAAATTAACTAGTAAAGACAATAGATTTATGTCTTTTTAATTTATATTATTTTATGTTATTATCTGATTAAATAAATGTACGATATCCGTCTCGCGCCATAATTAGCTAAGAGGTCATTCAAATAAGTTTTCTTCTTCTGCATTAAATGAGTTATCTTCCTTTCTACATGGTTCCGCGTCAAATGAGTTGTCTTCTACGTGGTTCCGCTTTGAACCAAACATCAATGAAAGGTGAAGCATTTATTGAACCATTGAAGAGTGTTCTGATAAAGGCAGCAGTCATTTTCGTGTTAAATTATTAATTAAAAAGTGGAGTCTACTCGGTTTTGAAAGGGGACAAAGATTTTCTATCAATATTGATATTGTGTTAATCTTTTTATGAGAATAATTTAATTTTGAATGATGTATGAAAGAGAAAAAATCTATCAATCTTGATCATTCATTTTTTTAAAAGTTGATGTGTCACTAGATTATCAAAATATTAACAAAAAAAATGATGGTAGAGAATTCTTACTCTTTGAAGTGAGTCAAAGTGGATTTCACACTTTTGTCAAGAAAACAACAATTTGTAGGGTACAGTAATTAAGGTACAGCATATTCATTTCTAAATTTACTTGTCACATGTTCGAGGGATGCTTTGGAATTAGGCACGTATTACTTTCTACATATAGTTTTGCTGCGACTAATCTGTTATTGAAGTTACTGTGTTATTGGCATTATTGATGACTAGAGTGTAATTTAGTGACAATCTTCCTTTAAAATTTGTTCATATCACAAGGATGTAGCTAGGATTCATTAAATGATATGGACAATTGGAATAAAATTTTTAAATGAATTTTGACGGCATTAAAACATTTTATAAATTAAAAAACATAGATATACCTAATTAAATGAGATATCATAAGTATCTCTCAAATTTTATATTATAAATAAATATGTTAATAAAAATAAAAATATAAGAAGTAAACAAAATATGAATGAAACATAAAATGAGTAAAATCAAAAATTAATCAAACTGTATCTAAAAATATTTAAATAATCAAATTTATTAAATTTAAATTATAGCATAATAATGTTATGAAATCAATAATTAAACATAGATAATCTACATTTCGACAATCATAATTTATAATTATTATCACGTTTCAAATTAAAAAGTGTATTAAAAAAGACACCAAAGATATTAAATTTAAGTAATATATTACGCAAGTAATATTATGATTAAAAAAAAAAAAAAAGTGAAATGTGAAAAGCTTAAGTAAATTTTACATTTAATATATGAAACAAAATTATTACATATGCAATATTTACATGGAAACATAAATATAAATAAGAAAACATATGCAATAGGTTTGGAACAAATATATATTTATTTTGGTATTAAAAGAATTAACAAAAGAAATATATATTAATAAATTTTAAAATATATATAATTGTATTATTACGATTTCTTTTTAATGTGGGCTAGGTTAGGTTGTGCTACGTCCATGTCATATAACCTTTATGATATGGATTTATGCGTCTCTCACATTTATGGTGAAAATAATTCCATAGCCGATAGAATGGACAATACAGGTTTAGTGTCTTAGAATTCCACAGGGTCTGGAATTTTCCCAAACTAAAATTCAAAGTCAAATTTCTAAAGATGGTGGGGAAACCTAATTTCAATTTACATCCAGATTTATCTTTTCATAGGAAAATTTGATAAAGCTCTTGCACTACAACATATTGTCCATTTAATTTTTTTGTATAGAATTTTATTTAGAGCTAATTACACCCGACCCTTTGAGGTAAGGTGTTAAATATATGGATTTGAAGTTTCGTTTTTATAACAAAAAATCCCTCACATTTTAAGTTTGACTGTTGGCTTTAGTTTGAAGTTTGACTGTTAATTGTGGTTCAAAAGGCAAAGATAAAATGTCTGTAGTTTTTTAATTAATTTTCTAATAAAATTTAAAATAATAAAAACAAATTTAATAAATATAAATTAATTTTTTAACCCTAAAAATAAATTAAAAATGAAAAATAATTTAAAATATATATATTTTTTCCTTTTTTCTTCTTCTACCAATCACTGTCTCTCTCTCTTTACCTTCTTCCTTTAGCCCTCTTTCACTCACCGTAGTCTCCAATCTCTCTCTTTCTCTTAAGTTTTTAATTCTTCACCACAGTCTTCTACATCACTTGGGACGAACCCAGATGATGGTGATGAACATCATCTAGGTTCGTCCCAAATGATGCGTCATTTGAGTTCGATTGGAATGTAGATGATGTTCATTTAGGGTGCAATCAAACCTAAATGAAGAATGGCGAAGGTTGTGCCCCATTGATCGTTTGATGATGATAATGGTGGGTTGATGATGATGGTAGGTTGAGGATGATGATTTGAAGCTGTTGGGTGGCTCATGAATGTGATGATTAATTGAAAATTGGATCTCCAACTCTTTTAATTTTTTTTTTAAAGAGAATAAAAAAAAAAATCTTAATTTTTTCATCTTTTTATATCTTTATGTCTTCTCTACCATCCATCTTTTGAGATGGTGGTGGTAGAGATTTACTTTTTATTATTTATTTATTTATTAAATTAATTTTTCTTATTTTAAATTTTTAAAGAAAATTATTTTAAAAACTAAAGGCATTTTCATCTTTGCCCTTCAAACCAAAGTTAACAGTCAAATTTAACATCCTTTGATGCTTATCGTGAGGTTTTTTTGTCACAAAAATGAAATTTTATGTTTGTGTGTTTAACGTTTTACCTTGGGCGTTCTGGTGTAATTAGCACTTTTATTATATGTACTGGTTCTTTTCAAAGGTAAGGCTCATCACATCCTAAGTGTCATTATTATTGTTATTATTATTATTTATTACTGACACCGGGTCAGAACACTGTCGAGACTGGCTGAGATGGGACTCCGAAACAGGAGAGAGTTACCTATATAGAGTGAGAAAACTAACCACATATTAGTGGGAAGATGCCGATTGAATCCATGACCTTGGTGCATGGGTTGGGTCATTATTATTATTATTATTTCTTTATATTGATTTTTATTTATATATGTTGACTCTTGTTGTATGTATTTTTGGGTTGCACAAAATGGACTGGTGAAAACCTAATAAACTGATCCAATAGACCGGCTCAGCAGACAAAGTCCCGGGTGATCAATATTCAGCTCTTCACTTAGCAGCTCGAAGAGACGAGTTCACGGAACCAAGCCCTCAAAACACATGACAACCTTCAACTCATAGGAGGGAGCTCACGTAACATCAAGCATCCAACTCGTATATAAGAGCCTTCAGCACCCAGGATACTCAGCTCGTATCGACATGACCCTAACTTACTTAGACGAGCTCTCAGGTAGCATGTCATGATCAGAGCTGCTCAGTGCTGAGCTCCAGGTCGCCCAGAGCAAAGCTAGCTCGTGGATGGCGTGACATACACGCTGAATCTCTCAAGAATGGTAGCAGCCCAATTTGTGGAGCACTCAACCACCAAATCAGGAGATAAGTCAAATATATGATTTGGTTAAATCATGGATATATTTTTAGGAAGTGTAATTAAAGTTAAATTATTTTCTATTTGTATTTTACTTAAACTATAACGCCTCCCCCTATCTATAAATAGGAGGCGGAAATTTATTGTAAGCTCTCTCTCACACACATACCAAAAACACAGATAATAAAAGAGACTATCTCTTTAACCAGAAGAGGCATCGTGGATGTAGGCTGTTTCTTGACTGAACCACGTAAAATCTTGCCTTGTCTTCTGTTCTTTCTCTTGCCTTTCTCTCCTACTTGCTTTTTTTGTGTTTGATTGCAGTTCTGGCATTCAAATAACCTTGTTGACCAATATTTAACGTCAACATTTTGGTGCTAGAAGAATGGCCCAAACTGCAGATTTAGCAAGATTTTCAGATCAGCATGATAAGAGGAAGAAGAACCAGAAGCTCTGACGCCGACCAGCAGCAACAAGGAGCTCATGTTGCTCTTACAAGCAGTGCCGTTGGAGATGAGGCCCTACCAGCCCATTGCTAGCTAGCTCCAACAGTCCTTGCGGTTGGGGGCTATTGGAATGGCACCAGCGACAGGAGGTCTGGAAAACTCAGTTCAATAGCTCGCAGATGCAGTCAGGTCGTTGGCATAAGCCCAAACACCAAATGTGCCCAAACCTAGTGTTACAGTTCCCAGAACTTGCTAGCAACAACGAGAACGAGTCTCAACTTGTGAAAGACCCATCAAAGAGAAGCTGCGACTAGCTAGTTCAGCTCATTCCTCTAATACTCATTCAAGAGCTGAACGTCATCGAGCTCCTAAAGAGGAAGAGATAGGCTATCAATATGCGAATTCGCACCAAGCTTATAGCTCGTAAAGGCCTACTTAAGGATACATATTAGACCGTCACCTCCTAGGTCACGAGCTCAGTAAAGCGTACAGGTCTCAAGATCTAAGGGTCGAAGAGCTCCTCTAAAGGGTACACCAGCTAGAATCATGACTAGGAGCTCATGAGCAAAGGGGGTAGTATGGCGAAAGAACCTCCTTTACTAGGGAGATTGAAACGTAGCCTCTCTCCCGTAGATTTAAGGTCCCAAACATCCCATAGTACAATAGGGATTCTGACCCTTATGACCATCTGGTCGCATTCAATATTCAGATGGATCTCTAAACCATGAGCTCGCTGGTCAAATGTCGCATCTTTCCAGCAACACTCGGAGACATTCTGCGGGCTTGGTTCAAAAATCTCCCAGCTCGCAGCATAGATAGCTAAGAGGAATTCCAAAGAAAATTCATCAGCCAGTATAAGACCTTGAAGAAGCAGCTCGCACCATCGTGTCACCTTGCAACAGTCTTCCAACAACGAAATGAATCCCTAAAAGACTACGTTACCAAATTCAAATATGAGGTCAACAAGATAGAAAACCTCTCAGATGAAACCATCATAACTACGATCTTAGTCGGGCTTCGTAAGGATGGAAAGCTGTATGAAAGCATCTATAAATCCCAATGAAGGACCTAAACGAGTTCTATGAGCGAGCTATCAAGGAAATTCGGTAGGAGGAAGCATTCGGCTCAAAGCAGCCCAACCATGAGGGTGAAGTGAGAAGTTCACACCAATTGAAAAAAAGAAATTATGGTGAAAATAAAAGTGAAGGTAGATTTAATGGTCCAAACAGCTAGGTCGCTAAGAAGGTAAGGATCGAGCCCAAAAATAAGCAAGCTCAACACCATGGCTACAACACTTTGTCAAATACATAGGATAAGATCTATGCAATAGAGAAGAACAGGGAAGACTTTGGGAAGCCTAACCATTTAAGGACCCTCGTTCATTGCAGAAACCAGAACAAGTTCTGTGCCTACCGCAAAAAAGTCAGGCACATCACCTCAAGCTGTAGGGAGCTGAGGGATGCTATTGAGGACTTGATAAAGATGGGCCGTTTGAGAGAGTATGTTATGCGATCAGCAAACTAACGACCTCAACAGCTTTAACAACTTCAACGGTTAGCATAGTGATAGTCCAGTGAGCTCCCAAGCAAAATGTGAATCTAAAGTAGGGACCATCCTCACGATTTATGGTGACCTTCACCTCATGGGTATATCCCTATACTCAGTAACCTTTTAAACTCATACTTTTAATGTCAAATTTAATATTAATACATATCTTAAATTTTTCATATTGTTGTGCTATTTCTTTGCTAATTTCTATTGATAAACGCCTTCCCTTTGGCTATGAATGGAACCATTCAAGCTATATTGTTAGGTAACAATGCTCTGGGCATAGCTCGCAATTTATTATGCTAGTATCCGGTGATGACCCTCTGACATCTCAACTTATTATGTTATACAGCTCGGGTTACGACTCTTTGAACGTAACTGAGGTTTCAGGTTCCATAACTCTCGTTATGTAATCCGGGTTCCGACCTTCTGGGCATAGCTTGAAAAGCTTATTATGTTGTATTAGCTCGGGCTCCAACCTTTTGAGCGCAACCTGCTGTACTAGCTCGAACTCAAACCCTTTGAACGCAGCCTGCTATACTAGCTCGAGCTCCAACCCTTTGAGCGCAGCCTGTTGAACTAGCTTGGGCTCCAACCCTTTGAGCATAGTTAAGGTTCCAACTTCCTCAACTTTCGCTATGTGATATAGGTTCCAACACTCTCTGAGCATAGCTTGAAAGGTTTCTTATGCAGACTCCAACCTCAAAAAGCCTCACCTCTTGAGCTCACGAGCTCGCATATGGTATTATTACCTCTTATTTATGCATAAATAACTTTTTCAGTCCACAAGAAATTTAAGAACTTGGTGGAATTAAAGCCATACTGAACCAAGCAAGTAGATGCCAAGTAAACTTTATGACGAGGAGAATCAAGCAACCTACTACTTGTGCTTATCCACCTCAATTTACTACCTGGCTTTGGCAACCTGTACCTCGTCTTCATTCTTAATAAGAGCATTCTCACTCTTAGAAGCTAAAGCTTGCCATACGACCTTCTCCAGCTCACTTCCTATTTTAAGTTAGTTCCTCTTCACTCTCAAGGAACTCGAGCTTGAAACCTGACTTAGCAGCTACATAAATGCTTTCCTCATAAGGCAAAATGATAAGGCAAATTTTGACGAAGCAGCAAGACGAGTCCAAACACATCAGCTTTTACCAACAAGCTGAAGCTAAGAGTTTTACCAGCTCTCAATCCATAAAATGCACTGAGAGCTGGGATACTTATGTTGTATGTATTTTTGGGTTGTACAAAATGAGCTGATAAAAGCCCAATAAACTGATTCAATATACCAGCCCGACAGACAAAAGTCCGGATGATCACTCCATTTAGCAGCTTAAAGAGACGAGTTGGCGAAACCAAGCCCTCAGAACACATGACAACCTTCAGCTTGCAGGAGGGAGCTCACGTAACATCTAGCATCTAGCTCATATATAAGAGCCTTCAGCACACAGGATGCTCAGCTCGTGCAGACATGACCCTAACTTACTTAGACGAGCTCTCAGGTCGCAGGTCATGATCAAAGCTTCTCAATGCCGAACTCCAGGTCACCTAGAGCAAAGCTAGCTCGTGGAGTAGCATGACATACAAGCTGAATCTCTCCAAAATGGTAGTAGCCCAATTAGTGGAGCACTCAACCACCAAATCAGGAGATAAGTCAAATATCTGATTTGATTAAATTAAATCCCTTAAATCATGGATATATTTTTAGGAAGTGTAATTAAAGTTAAATTATTTTCTATTTGTATTTTACTTACACTATAATGCCTCCGCTTCTCTATAAATAGCAGGCAGAAAAATTCATTGTAATCTCTCTCTCTCTCACACACACCAAAAACACAGATAATAAAAGAGACTGTCTTTCTAACCAAAAGAGGCACCGTGGACGTAGGCTGTTTCTTGCCCAAACCACCTAAAATCTTGTCTTGTCTTCTGTTCCTTCTCTCGCCTTTCTCTCCTACATGTTTTGTTTGTGTTTGATTGCAGTTCTGGCCTTCAAAGAACCTTGTTGATCAATATTTAATGTCAACAACTCTTTTCAAAGGCAAGACTCATCACATACCAATAGTGTCGTCATTGTTAGTCTTATTAATAAGTTTTGTAATATTGTCAAAGTTCACAATAAAAGTAGTACTACCGCTGATTCAGATCATAACTTACATATAAGCAGTTTGAAAATAATTCTTAAAAATATATTTTGATCGGTTTTCACATATATGATCACGACGCTAAAGAAGTTGGTGAAGGTAAACTCAGCCGGTTGACAGGGGAGAGAGGATGCTGCTGAATGCGATTGAAAAATGTAATTTGAGAGTGAGATTTAAATTGAGATTTGAGATTGCTGAAGGAAGACAAAAAATTAGTTTTATCGTATTTATTAATGGAAAAGTGGGAGTTTCCTTTGTTAGATATCATATAAACTCGAAATATTCATTAAGTGATAATATCAAAAGTCAAGGACAATTTGGTGCCAAAAGCATCTATTTTCACATAGGAAAAATACAAACCAAACTCCTTTAAATCAAATTATACAACTAGAAAGATGAAAAGAATCCAAAAATAAAAGATCTCCATATAAATGTCAATCATCAATCCTCACCACGAACTTGTGAAACGAGGAAAAAAGCATTGTGAATGGCCAGATTCTCCCATTGCAGTCTGTCCCACCAATCTTGTTCTTCCTTGATAACAATCTTACACTCTTTTGCACTGTTGAAATGAAGTGGGAACTTATCCATAGCTTGAGTCACTGAATTACTTTGATTTCATTTAGATGTTGTAATGGCATGGGATTCCAATAGATGCTCTTTAGATTTTTCGAACTTTGGAGTTCAACATATTCAATTTTCTCAAATGGGATTGTTCTCTATATCTTCTCAAGAAAATCAACCAATTTTTGAGCACAAATTATGCCTTTGATTTTGGAGCAAGATGATACCACAAGACGCTTCAAGTTTGGAGCAAGAGCAAGCCATGTTAAGTCATGTTGACGTCCGAATTTGGATCCTTAGTCAACGAAGTTTGTTTTGGGCCCAAACTACAGTTTCAAGTAGTCGGTATTGAACGTGTAAGATAAAGGGAACAGGAAGGAAAGATCAGAGGCGAGAAGGAAACAACACAAGGAGATTTTAGAGTGGTTCGGCCCAATTAGATGCCTACGTCCATTGTTCACTCTCTCACTATTTTGACAGAACAACGACACTCAAAAGATTGTAACCGTTTTACAATGAAAATCCTCCCCTTTTTATAGAGAAATGGGAGATGCTATAGTAAATAGAATAAAACAAAAGTATACAGTTAACTGAAATTACAATGATTGACCGCATTTAATGCGTCGGGATTTCATTTAATGAGGTTGACAATGCATTAAATACGGTCGAAATTATATTTAATGCGGTCGAAACCGTCACTTCTGAACTCTGCCCGAACATGATTTCAGGCGGCTGATCTATATGGGTCATTGGAGGCCACCAGAATCTTGGCTGTAGTCTTTGGCAGGGATGGCGTGTATGGCACGTTTTGAACTACGTCCTGCATGGTGCCTTCGGCTTCTGTTGGCATGCGGTTTGGGGAGGCATAACTGAGATAGACTTTCCAGCGGATAAAATATTGAGTTGAACTGGCGAACAGATGAACTCTTAGCTGACCGGACACCATGAGAGTTTAGGGGACGGATCATAAATTAATACCTCTGCGACCAGCCATAAAATTAGATGAGTAGTCTCGTAAACGAGCAGGTGTGCAAGCATACTCAGAAATAACCGAGTAACATGAAGAACAATCCCGAACGAATAGATCTAAGCAGAATAGATCTTGTCGACGACCTTTTAGCTAGCAGATCAAGCGAACAGATTTAGCGAGTAAGCATAACGATCAGCCCAAGCGGACGGGCATAGCGATTAGATCAAGCGAACAGATTTAGCTAGTAGGCATAACAATCAGCCTAAGCAGACGGGCATAGCGATTAGATCACGTGAACATATACAGCGACCAGACTGAGCGAACAGAACTAAGGAACGGTACTGATTGTAATTATATGTAGGATAATGAACATATCGCTGATCGGGCGACCAATATTACTCTCGAGTAGATCGACAATCAGTAGGGGGACTTGGAACATGATGGAAAATAGAGAGTCTGCCTGTCGTACAGATCTGTTGTCAGGAAAATGGTCAGGATGACAGGCAAATTGCTGAGCCTTTTGGGCCATTGGGCCTACAATGTAGATTTTCTCTGTCCCAATCAACTTGATCGCTAAATTACCCACAACAAGTCTCAATTTCGAGCAAGAGCTTATGTTGACTATGTGAAGCTTTTGAAAACCATGATCTAGTAGTTTATGTCCCACTGCTCTTGAGTAATCAAATTGAAACTTGTTGTGGGTATTTTTTAGGCTGTATGAATGGGCTGTTAAAAGCTCAAGGTTGATCTAGTGAATTGGCTCAATAGGCAAATGCCCAGCTCGTTAAAGGCCCAACGCACCAAATGTCTAGCTCATCAAACACACAACTCATAGATACGAGCTCCCAGCTCGATGATCTCGGGTCATCAAGCTTGTAGAAACGAGCTCTCTGCCTGCCGTTGCAATTCTCAGGTCGTTGGCCATCCATGGTCAGAGCTCTTTAATATCTAGCTCCGAGATGTTCAAAGCAAGATCCAACCCATGACCTGACGTGCACGTAAAAGAGATTTTTCCAGAAAGGTAGTAGTCTAATTTAAGGAAAAACGTAACTACCCAGTGTGGAGATAAAGTCAAGATCCTGCTTTTACAGAATTTGACCCTACACTGATGGGCACCGGTCTTGGAAATATAATCAATGCAGATTTCTTGTTGCAATTGTAATAATATTATAACATCCTTTTCTATAAATAGAGGTTGCAAGTTCATTGTTAAACAACCAAACAATATTAATAATATACTGTCTCCCTGCCGAAATAACCAAAGAATAGTCGTGGACGTAGGCACATTTTTGAGCCGAACCACGTAAAAACCCCCTCGCAATAGTGTTCTTCCTCTTCCAACTCTTATTTTCTCTCCTGTTTTGCCTTATTTACAGGTATTGGGTGAAGAATTTGGGTTGACTGAATTTTTACATCGACAAAACTCTTCCGCACATTTGCAATCCAAAATGTTCAAAGTATGCAGTTGCTTCAGGTCTGCTACCAAAGCTTTGAGACAATTCTGGAGAGGCAAGAATCACAGGCACAGAGATTGAGTACAATTCTGCAACTTCTTGTAGTAAAAAAGTATGTCAAAAGCATGGTCACTCTTTAAGGTGACGCTTAACATTTTCAAATGTTGCAAACAAAGCAATTCCTATATCAAAGATTCACCATGATTAAACAAAACATTGTCTTCCACGACTTGACTTGAAGAACCACACTCCCACATTCTCAACACTTGTAACTTTGAAAATTTGGATATCACCTTCCGTGGTATTCTATGAAGTTGACAAAAATGCTCCAAATTCAAACATTTAAGTTCTACCAAGGACTCCAACTGTTTTGGTAACACTTCTTTGGCGGTCGTTGATAGATTAAGATGTTATAGCGAAACCAGTTTTGAGATCTCTGAAGGTAGGTTGGTTAAAGAAGGATTGTTTGATCGGTTTAAAACTTTAAGAGAATGCATAGATTCAAAGAAACTACCACTAATCATAGTTAAATGATTATTGTTAAGAAACAGGGTTCTGAGTCGAGGGAATGTAGGAATCATTGCTAGACTCTCAACTTTAATATCTATGACAGATATCCTTTTTATGCTCTCTCATTCAATAATCTTGGGTACTTCAATTAACTCATGGCTTGTGTGAACAAAAAAACCTTCCCTCTTCCCTCTTTTTCTCGATTTTTGTTGCTATCCATAAAGCCACGTCACGGATCACATCATACATTTTAATACAGTTATCTTTTACTTCTTCTAATAACCATACACGAACAAGATCATTGATGATATTGTGGTATCCTTCACTTTGCATCTCTTTTCTATCATCTAAAATTCCCTCACTAATCTAACAATCTATTAACTCTTTCCTAGAAATTCTATGGTCTTCTGGAAATAAACTACAATACATTAAAAAAGACCTAATTGTACCGCTAGGCAAATGATTATAACTAAACTTCAAAAAAACGTAACATTTGGTCCTCCATACCTGAAAATTCATAGGCCAATCTCTTAAAGACATCAAGAGCACATTCTTATTCTTCAGGTGTATTCTTATGAGCCATGGGTAGAGCAACAGTAATTAGTGCAAGAGGTAGACCACCGCACTCTTTGGCTACCTCTTCTGAAAGGTCAGGAATTTCAGGATGATTGTTGAGAGTGCCATCTCCAACTTTACTTTTGAACAATTTCCAAGAATCATCATGCCACAAACATTTCACCTTGAAATCTTGGTTTGATTCCATATAGCCACAAACTTCATTGAGACGGGTTGAGAAAACTACCTTTGATTTATTTTCAGAGTTTGGAAGAGGAACATCAACTCTTTCCAAATCAACTTTCTCCCAACTATCATCCAATAATAGTGCAAACTTCTTTTTGCTTAAAATCCTGAAAATTTTCGATGCTTTGTCCTCAACACTCATTTCTTGCCAGGAATCAAACATTCAAAACATAATTGCAACAAAGATAGACCTATCTTTGTTCCAATTGTGTTTTGAATGTTCTCTAATTGTAGACTTCTAGACACTATTACCTGTTATGAAATGAGTAAATAAGCATTTTTAATTGATAATCAAATAATAAATAATTTATGTTTAAAAGTTCTGCCTGTAAAATATCTATATGTAAAAAACCTATTTTTAAAAGACCTACTTAAAGAATTGAGGTCAACCAAATGAAGTCTCAAGAAAATGAGGCGAATTACATTAAAGAAAAAAAAAATTGTATAAATATCATAATTCAACCTAATAAACTAATTTTTTGAATGTTAAACTATTCTTCAATATATGTATATATAATTACTGTATTTGTATAATAGTATAACCCTATATATATAACAGTTATGCAAAATTAACATTAGCTAAATATCAACATAATATATATATATATATATATAAACATTAACCAGATAATGGCAAAATCATATGGCAGTTCTCGAAACTTGTTGACTTTGTTTAGTAGGGTATAGGGTCGTTTTGTCGACACCCTATGCCATATAGTTTAATAACTTGCACTTGTTCATTAACAAGACATGTCCAAACTTCATGAAATGTTGATTCTGAGTCAATTATTGTCCTATATGGTCTTTCATCTGGTCAATCTAACAGTATCCTTACAGTCACTGGATGACCAGGAGCAAAATTTTCTAGTTCCACCACTAAATTATCCACTTCTTCGGACCACTTTATCACTCTTTCCCCGAATTCATTGTTTAACTTGATCAAGTTCTTGGAACAAAAGCCTCCAAGACATAGCTTGTCAAGTTCTTGATGACTACGGATTTTTAGTTGTTTAACTTCAGCCTCAGCAACTTCCACCCTTGACAGCCATTGTTCCACTTGCTCTAGTAGTCTAGTATATGGCTATCGTTCTTCTCTCTCAACAGTACACATCACATCTTTCTTTCTTGCAGTTACCCTTTCTACGTTTTTCTATTAGATGACAAGGTTTTCTTGTAGATCATGCTTATATGTCACACGAGATTAAGATTGAGATAAAGTTGCCCATAATTTCTGTGTTTCAAGATAAAAGGGGAAGAGATGACAATAGTTAAAACTGAAGGATGTTTTGATGAGGATTATAGAGCAAATGCAAGATACATGAGCCTATATAATTATAAGGACTATACCTTAATTACAAGAATACACATGTACAAATATGGGCATATATATTCTTAAACGCTAACTCTCTTGCATAACCACAATATTGCTCAAAAAGGTTCCTTCTTGCAATTATTTATATATATTGCTGACATTCAGAATCAGTCAACTAAGATCTTAAAGCCCAATATCTACAAATAACATAAAACAAAGCAAGCAAGAGAAGCAAAGAGGAAGAATAGAAGAATGCAAGATAGTTTTTACGTGGTTCGACTAAAGAGAAAAGCCTACGTCCACGACTGTTCTCTCTTTACTTTGGCAGAGAGACAGCGCTTTGTTATTGAAAGTCTGTCTGTGTTTATGGAGAGTCTGTCTTACTTGTCCCTTACAATGAGTTACAACCCCTATTTATAGAGAGAGAGATGCTACAGTTGGTATATAGTACAAATAGGAAAGAATTTAATATAATTACACTTTCCAAAGCTGGGCAAATTCAAATCTCGTAAAATCAGGATATGATATTATTGCTATGCTGGATAGTTGAGTTTTCTTTAAATTGTGCTGCTATCTCTGGAAAGACTCAATCATGTATGTCACGCCACAAACTAATTATGCTCTGGGCACGCTGAAGCTTATGCTAAGCAGCTCTAATTATAACCAATGACCTAAGAGCTTGTTTATGCTAACTGAGGTCTGGTTTGGGCGAGCTGAGCATTTGGCACACTAAAGGCTCATATCTACGAGCTGAATGTCTTATAATCTAGAGGCGAGCTTCTACGAGCTAGATACTGGCGAGTTGGGCCTTTGTTCATTGGATCAGCCTGTTGGACCATTTTATTGGGCTTTTACTAGCCTATTTACATAGTCCTAAAAATACTTATAACATTAGCCCCCCAACTCTTAGTGCGTTCTGCGTGTTAGGAGTTTGAGTTTGCTGGTAAAAGCTATCATGTGGAGTCTGTTGCACTGCATTTTCAAATTTTGCTTTATCACCTTGACTTATGAGGGGAGCATTTATGCAGTTGCTTAGGTCAGGCTTTAAGCTCGAGTTCCTTGAGAGTGAAGAGGAACTGAATCAAAGTAAGGAGCGAGCTGAAGAAGGTCGTGTATCAAGCTTCAGCTGTTGAGAGCGAGGTTACTCTTATAAAAAATGAGGTCGAGGTACAAGTTGCCAAGGCCAGGCGAAAAGTTGAGGTGGAGAAGCATGGGGAGCAGGTTGCCTGAATCTCCTCGTCGTGAGGCCTACTTGGCACCTATTTGCTTGCTTCAGTGTTGTTTTGTGCTTTTGTTCCACAAAGTCTTTGCATTTCCTATGGACTAAGAAATAAAGTTATTTGTTCATGAATAAAAGATAATAATACCTTACATGAGCTTGTAAGCTCAGAAGGCGAAGCCTTTTGAGGTCGGAGCCTTATTGTATTGCATGTCTGATTGGGCTGTCTAGGTAGGTCGCACAAATGGCGTTTAAGCCAACGTGGATGGACCTCAGCTAACAATGTTGTTTTTGGTGAGTTGTCCAGGTAGGTCGCATAGATAGGGTTTAGCCAACATGGATGGACCTCAGCTAACAGCGAGATAAACCTCTTGATTTATACCTAGAGGGTCATAACCTAGATTATATAGCGAGAGTTATGGAGGTGGAAACCTCAGCTATACTTAAAGGGTCAAAACCCGAGCTGTATAACATAAACCTCTCGAGCTATGCTCAGAGGATCGAAATCCGGATTACCGGGCGAGAGTTATGGAGGTGAGAACCTTGGTTGTGCTCAAAGGGTCGTAACTCGAGTTGGTACAGTTTAAACCTCTTGAGCTATACCCAAATGGTCGAAACCCGGATTATATAACAAGAGTTATAGAGGTGAGAACCTCGGCTACGCTCAAAGGGTCGAAATCCAAGCTGTATAGCATAAACCTCTCGAGTTATGCCCAAAGGGTCGAAACTCGGATTACATAACGAGAGTTATAGAGGTGAGAATCTCGGCTGTGCTTAAAGGGTCGTAACTCGAGTTGGTACAGTATAAACCTCTCAAGTTATGCCCAGAGAGTCGGAACTCGGAGTACATAAAGAGAGTTATGGAAGTTGAAACCTCAGCTATGCTTAAAGGGTTGGAACCCCGAGCTTATACAATATAATTAGTTGAGCTGTCCAGAGGGTCGTCACCCGGTACCAGCATAATAAGTCGCGAGCTATGTTCAGAGGGTCGTCACTCGGTATCATAGCTTGAGTCATTCCATTTTTTAGACAAAGTAAAAGCATTTAATAAATGCAATCAATCAGGGAAAATAGTCATAGCACAACAAGGAAATGTCGAAACATTTATCAATATCAAATTTAAAATTGGAAGTATGTATTCAAAATGTTACCAAGTATGGGGAGGTACCCACAAGGCGAGGATCACCATGAACTGATGGTCCTTACTGTGAGTTCACATTTTTTGGGGAGCTCGCTAGGACTGTTGTTGTGATGACTGTTGTGATTACTATGGTCACGAGATTGCTGGTTACACTACGTATTCTCTCAAGCGTGCTTTATTAGCTTCTCAATGGAATCGCTCAGCTCCCTGCATTTTGAGGTGTTGTGTCTGACCTCGTTGTGATAAGCACAGAACTCATTCTGATTTCTGCAATGAATGCAGGGTCTCATGGGATTGAGCTTCTCAAAGTCTTTCCTATCTTTCTCTATCACAAAAATTCTGTCATATGTATATGACATGATTCTGTAGCCTTCATATTGAGCTTGCTTATTTTTGGGTTTTTTTCTAGCATTTTTAGCGACCTAATCACTTGAGCTATTAATCTGACCTTCATTCCCCTTTCCATCTTGATCTCTTTTCTTCTATGGGTGTGAGCTACCCACTTCGCCTTCCTGGTTGGACTTCATGGAGACAAAGGCCTCCTCTCATTTGATTTCTTTTCCATTTCACTCATAGAACTCATCTAAGTCTTTCACTGGAGATTTGTAGATGCTTTCATATAACTTTCCATCATTACAAAGCCCAACTGAGACCACAGTTAGAATGGTTTCATTTGAAGGGTTTTCTACCCTGTTGATCTAGTATTTGAATCTGGTAATGTAGTCTTTCAGGGATTAATTTTGCCACTAGAAGACTATTGTAAGGTGGCACAATGGCGCGAGCTGCTTCTCTAGAGCCTTATACTGGCTAATGAATTTTTGTTGGCATTCCTCTCAGCTATCTATGTTGCGAGCTAGAAGATTCTTGAGCCAAGTCTGCAGAATGTCTCCAAGTGTTGTTGGGAAGACGCGACATTTGACTAGGGGGCTGGTAGTCTACAGGTCCATTTGAATGTTAAACATATCCAGATGGTCATAAAGGCTAGAATCCCCATTGTACTGTGAGATATTGAGGACCTTGAACCTGGAGGGAAGTGGCTTAAGTTCGATCTCTAAGGCGACTGAAGTCCTTTCACCGTATTGACCTCCCTGCTCCTGACTCAAGGTAGCGCTTCGAGCTGACAAATCCTTTGGATGAACTCTTCTAACCTTGGGTCCTAAGGCCTACGTTCTCCCCTGTGCTCGTGATCTGAAGAACTAGGGCTTAGGATATATCCTTGACCTCCAGGGGTTACAGCTCGGTGAGACTCTGCCCGTCGTTGATAGTCCACTTCCTCTTCTCGAGCTTAGTGATAATCAGCTCTTGAGTGCGAATTGGGGGGACGAGTTGAGTCAGCAGGTCGGGAGACCTCACTGATGGGTTTTTCACGAGCTGGTATTTGCTTTCATTACTGCTGGTGAATTTTAAGCTCAACAGCTTCAAGCTTGGATGCGTTTTATGCCTGAGCTCATGCAAGCGCCTTGACTGTATCTGTAAGTTATTGCACTAAATTTTCCAGTGCCTCCTACCGCTGGTGCCATTCTAGCAAGCGTCCGATCATAAAGACC
This sequence comes from Dimocarpus longan, assembly GCA_022984855.1. Lineage (NCBI taxonomy): Eukaryota > Viridiplantae > Streptophyta > Magnoliopsida > Sapindales > Sapindaceae > Dimocarpus > Dimocarpus longan. The sequence continues at coordinate 25,080,184 of CM041014.1, forward strand.
ACCGGTGCTAGCTGACGAGGGGTTAGTGAAGGCATACCTGCCGTAACACCGTCTGTGGGGACATTTATCTGCCCCTCTGGTTGCTCAGCCAACAATTCAACACTTATAGTTCTTATTCCTCTTGCCATGGTGTTTGAAGAAAATTTGGAAAAATTTACAGCTTGAGCCTTTTTTCTAGCTTCGAAATGTTAACGTTTGAAATCAGTACATCAGGTTCTTAAAGCCCAATACCTGCAAAAAACACAAAACAAAGCATGCAAGAGAAGCAGAGATGCAGAACAGAAGAATGCAAGACAGGTTTTACATGGTTCGGCCAAAGAGAAAGGCTTATGTCCATGGCTGTTCTCTCTTTACTTTGGCGGAGAGACACTTTGTTATTGAGAGTCTGTCTGTGCCTGTGGAGAGTCTATCTTACTTGTCCCTATTAATGAGTTATAGCCTCTATTTATAGAGAGAGGGGCGCTACAGTTGGCATACAGTACAAATACGAAAGAATTTAATATTATTACACTTTCTAAAGCTGGGCAAAGTCAAATCCCGTAAAATCAAGATATGATATTATTTCTATGCTGGGTAGTTGAGTTTTCCTTAAATTGTGTTGTTATCTTTGGAAAGACTCAATCGTGAACATCACGCCACAAGCTGATTCTGCTCCGGGTGAGCTGGAGCTCATGCTAAGCAACTCTGATTATAACCAACGACCAAAGAGCTTGTCTATCCGAGTTGAGGTTTGATCTAGGCGAGCTGAGCATTTGGCACACTGAAGGCTCGTATCTGCGAGCTGAATGTCTTATAATCTGGGGGCGAGCTTCTGCGAGCTAAATGTTGATGAGCTGGGCCTTTGTTCATTGGATCGGCCTATTGAACCATTTTATTAGGTTTTTACTAATCCATTTATGTAGTCTAAAAAATACTCATAACATATATATATAGTGATTTTACTATCAATGCCTCCTAACTTTAAAAAGTTAGGATGAACTAATCAAATTCATTTACTACATTTGAATTAAATAGGAATAAATTTGATTAGTTCGTCCTAACTTTACTGATGATAAAATCACTATACATATATAATGATTTTATAATAAGATATATCTGATTTTAAAAAGTAAGGACCAACCAATCAAATTCATCAATTGCATTTGAATTAAATATGAAAAAAAATTATTTTAGAAGAGATAATGTAATAAATGAATTTGATTAGTTAATTCTTACTTTTTAAAATTAGGATATCTGATTATAAAAACATTATATATATACATACATATATATATATATATAAATATATATATATATGAAAGCAAAACTTAGAGGATAAAAAGTTGAATTGAAAAATTAAGAACTAGAATCATTGTCATGCAGTCATCAGAAACGACATTGCATGTGACGTCATGGAAATAAGAGTTGAGTACCATTCAAATTTGGTGCCAAAGGCATTTGCAAGGATTGCAACGTGGAGGAGTGACCTGCACGTTGCAGGGAACCTTTGCAACTTGCAATAGAGGCATATGCAATGTACAAATTATGATTGGACCAAGTAATTTAAACATGGAAAATGACAATTCAACCCTTGAAACGTTAAAGTTTTCCATTAGCTTGATGTTAGTCAAACTTGATCAAATGTCCTAATTTGTAATAATTGACAAATTGGCAATATGGTTTAAGTTTTGACGAACATCAGAGCATTTTTGTGTAAGTACCCCTTTTTTTATTCTTTTAATAAATATATGTTAATATTAATTTTTTATCTTAATTAATATTTATTAAAATTTAATTTTATCCATTTATTAAATTATCCTTTTAAATTGACGGGATAACCATTTTTTCAAATAATCAATTTAATGATAGGAGGTATTTTAGGTATTTAATAAAACAATAAGAGTATAATTAAAACTAGACACAGATTTTTAACCCTTTTTCAAAGTCGAATGGGAACTTAACGAGTATCTTAAACTAGAGATGATTTTTTTTTTTTTTTGAATTTCTCTATTTACATAGCAATAAGTGAATTTGATTTAATTTAATTTGAAGCCCACACTGTGAATCTGAAAGTTTTCAAGCTTTTCCAAAGTGAAAACCAGTCTGTTTTGCTTTTGCACTCATCTTAATTTCTCTTTGTGTGATATTATTAGTCCAACAATCATCATTATAATCAATTTAAGGGTTTTAATTGAGAGGTAAGATTCTGGTGCCACTACTCACATAAATTTGTCTATGTAGGGTTGCCTGTAAAGCCGACAACCAAGTGATACTGAAAGATTCATCTATTTAAACGATGACAAAGCAGTTGCAATAGAGACTATAAGAACTTTTAGGTTATTATTTGTTGTATGTATTTTTGAGATACCCCAAATGGACCGGTAAAAGCCCAAAGGCCCAGCAGACAATGGCTCAATTTACCAAACCTCAGCTCGTGAAAACAGTCTAGCAGAATACTGGACGAGTAGTTCATGTGCAAGCAGGACAACGAACATATGGACGAGCTCTAGATCATCTAGAATGAGCTCCAGCTCACCCAAAGCAGCTCCTAGCTCTCAACTTGAGCTCTCAGCTCCCAGCTCTCAGCTTTCAGTTCTCAAGATACTCAGCTTGAGCTCTCAACTCTCAGCCCAACAGCTCACCTGCTCTTCGTGTGAGCTCGTTCCTCAGCTCTCAACTCTCGTTCTCAGGTCCCAACTCATCAGCTTCTCGGCTCACCGGCTTGAGCTCTCAACTCATCAGCTCGCTCAAAAATGACCTCATGAGCTCGTTTTGGATGAGCTCCAACTCGTGCGATGGCGTGACGTGCACGGCTAGACATTCCAGATCAGTGGCAACGTGATTTACTCAACCACTACAGCGTAGGTAGTGTCAGAAGACTCTGACTTTTTGACAGAAGACTATGAAAATTGTAATATGCATTTAATACTTTCCCATTACTGTAGCATCTCCCTCTCTCTACAAATAAGAGCAAAATCATAGTAAAAGGGGATGATTTTTTCTACTATCTCTCTCTTCTCTCTCTTTATACCCAAAAAATATAGCAATAACAGTGACTGCCACCCCTAACCGAAGCAGGCACCATGGACATAGGCCTTTTCCTTGGCCGAACTGCATAAAATCTGTATCTAATCTCTTCCTCTTTGCCTCTATTCTCCTACTTTTGTTCTATTTTCTTCTGTTTGCTTGTTTTTATCCAGATTTGCAGTCTTGGGCTTTAAAGAATCTCGTTGACTAATTTTTCACATCAATATTTTAGCGCTAGAAGGAGGGCCCAAACTGCATCTTTTTCCAGTTTCAGACAACCATGGCAAGAGGAAGAAGAACTAGAAGCTCTGACGCCCAAGCACAACAACAAAGAGCAAACAGCACTACCGGAAACTAGCTACCTCCAGTCCCTCACCAGCCAACTTCGACAGTCCCAGTGATTGGGGGGCTTCAAGAGCTGTATCAACGATAAGAAGCTCTGCTAAACTCAATGCGTCAGCTCATGGATACGGTCAAGGAACTGACCCAAGCCCGAGCGCAGAAGGCGCATAGATCAGAAGCTGTTGCTCCTCAACAGTAGCAAGACCAGGTAGTCAGCTCACGAAATAGGATAAATACCTCAGGCCACAGCTCCTCGACTCGCGAGCTCAGAAGAAGGCATAATCCTCAAGGCCCAAGGGTCGAAGAGCTCCTTCAAAGGGTCCACCAGCTCGAAGCACGACGTGGAGCTCAAGAACAAAAGGGTCAGTGCAATGAAAGAACCCCTCTCACCTTGAATGTTGAGCTCGAACTTCTGCCCCCCATACTTAAGGTTCCTACCATCCCATAATATAATGGGGATGCAGACCCATACAACCATCTGGACGCATTTAATACTCAAATGGACTTATAGACTACCAGTTTATTGGTCAAGTGTTGTGTCTTCCCAACAACTTTAAGAGACATTCCACGAGCTTGGTTCAAGAATCTTTCAGCTCGCAGCATAGGTAGCTGGGAAGAATTGTAGATAAGGTTCATCACCTCGGATTGTAGAGACTTGAGGGATGTAACGCCCCGATAATTATTTCCGTCCGATTACTATTTGTTGATTTCATTAGTAATTTATTAAATGAGGATAAATTTGGATTTAATGAAATTCGCGTGATTGTAAAATGTTTTAATTGTTAATTTGTGAAATTTAATATTTTTGAAAACGTTTTTCCCCGTAAAGAATTATTTTCAAATTTAAATAAAATAAGTAGCAAAATGGGACTGTTAAGATGGTGAAATTAGATTGTATTATGAGAATAATTTTTGAGTTAAATAAATGATTTATTATATAATTATTAATATTACCATTATTATTATTATTATTATTATTATTATTATTATTATTATTATTTTTCATTAAAATAAATTATGTATTTGTGGATAAAATAAGGTTATGAATAAATTTGAATAAGTTAGTGGAAGTGTGAGGTGTCAAAAATGTCAAATGGGATGTTAGTATATGAGCAGGGGTGTAAGTGCAGAAAATAAAAGGTTTTGGGGTTGATTTGTAAATAACGAAATGTTTGGGGCAATTTTGTAAATACGAGAAGTTTGTGTCTTTAAAACTCAGTTTTCTACCCAGATTTTTCAGTCTTCTGCTGCTCTTCGCCGACCCAGTTCTGTTCGTCTTCTTCTCCTTTTGTTCTTCAATTTTTTTTTATTTGTTTGATTATTAAACATCTCAAACTTTATTAAAATCATCACCTACCCATTCAAGCTCCAAAAATCACCAAAACTCATTTATTTGCAAATTGATTTTCGGATTTTCAAGGGAGCTCAAAAGAGGTAATTTGATTTTAATTGATTATTTTATGTCTAGTTTTAGTTATGGATGTTATAATACATCCATGAGCATGATTTTAATGTTGTTTTTGCTTTTGATTTCGTTATTTTGATTTATCGGTTGATTTTTGTGTATTTTTGAACCCTAGGCGAGGGTTTGATTGTGTGAGGATTTATGGGAGGTTAGGGAGGCGCGAAAACCTCCCATTGGGTACGTGGAAAGCTATTGGAAAGCCCAAATAGGTTGGTGTACACTTATTCTAAAACTTTTATTTTATTAGTTTTGAATCAATTATATAAATCCCTTGAAACTTGTTTTTATTATTTATTTGAGATGTTAAATAGTTTTAGATGTTATTTGGATGTTAATTGTATGCTCCTGGATGAAATTATTTGATGAAAAACAGATTCGAAAAACAATCTCGGAAATAAAATACTCTATGGTTGAAATTGAGGAATAGCGTGCTCTAGGGGTAATTTTATCATTTTATATCATCTGTATATTATTCGAATGATGGTCGAATGATCGATGGGTTAAAAACAAATAAATAAATAAATTGAATTGAAAAGAAATATAAATAAAGTAATAAAAATTAAATAGATAAAATTCATTTCCTAGAACTAATTTGTGGTAAAGAAAAAGAAAAAGGGTGTTATTAAAAATTTAACTCTGAAATTAGGAGCAAAATGGTCATTTACAGTGGCCATGAGAAATGACACAAAGACATTTGAACAATCGATTTAAATAAGTATTCATATATATATGGGATTTAAATTTTGTTGGGTTTTGAAGTGCGTGGAATTATTTGGATAAATTGTTCTGAAAGATTGTTTAAATATGATTTGACTGAATTCTGAATGTAAACGAAAAAGAAAATGAAATGAAATGGAAAAGAAATGAATAAGTTGAGTACCTTAACCGAATATATATATATATATATTGGAATAAATGTATGAACATTTGAAAAAGAATTGATGAATTAATTACATATATAATGGCGTTTTATGTCGTTTATATTGATAATTTATAAGTATGAGAAAAACCGCGACTGAAATTGTGTTTATTGGTTTTTAAATGAAATTTTGTAAAAAAATAAAAATAAGAATAAAAGTTGTGTGTGTGTATATATATATATATATATATATATATGAAAAAATTTAGTAATTAATAAATAAATTAAAGGGCTCGCGTAAAACTAATCACCGGTAGGTGGGGATTAGTAGTTGGTTAGCCAATAGGGTGAATTTTAGCAGTACTGCACCGTTACGATTGATATCAGACGTTGTATGACGGACTTTGAGAGGCACCGAGTGTCCGATCCTGAAATAGAAACAGATTGTGATATGCAACCCGGTGGATAGACACCGAGCGGTCGTTGCCGGGGTTGCCGTTTAGTCTGGCTGATGCCAGTAAACCAGTTACCGATCTATGGTATCGTGATAGAATTTTACAAAGGGCTCTAATTAAAGAATAATGGTAGAATCGTAAATATATTTAATAAATGTTAATTGATAAAATAAAATGTGTAAAATATGCTGAAAAGAGAAATGATATGGGAGAAAGAGTATTATTATAATTAGATGTGACAAGTAAGACTTGACATGATGAATGTTGACATTTTATTTATAAATTGATATAAGGTCATAAACGTTATAATTGGTTAAAATATTTAAATGATTAGTTAATGTGTGACGAAAATATTGTTGAAATTCGTATCTTGTGTTTTGATTTTTAATTGATGATAATGTACTATTTTCGAAAACATAATTATGATTATAATATAGAAATTGAGTTGAAAGGATAATATTGTAAATGTGTTTGACAATGAATTTTTGAAAAAGTTTATGTGAATTGCAGTTTATATTGATTCAGGTTAGATATATGTACGTTTTAAAAAAAAAAAAAAAAAACTGATCGTTATGTATTTCGTTTAATTTCATTATTGTAAAATTTAAATTAAGCTACCGTGTTAAAAATGATTAAAATGAGATTTATTATGTTATAATGTAAATATTTAAAAAGATTATGAAATTTGGACTTATGACTTAAGTTTTGGAAAAAAAGAAAAAAAATCATTTATGAAGATAATCTGATTAAAAATCGGAAAGAAATGAGTTATGTAATTTATCTATGTAATAAAATAATCGATTAGTAACTTTTAGATAAAAAGTTTGATCATGACGTTAATAATATTAATTGAAAAGTTGTGTAAGTTGTAAAGGGATAAAAAGAATTTTATATATTTTATATTCGAAAATATTAATAAAAGGGATAATTAGCGAAATTGATAAAAGTTTGAAATTGTGTAACATATTAATTATGATTGAAATTTTGAGAAACGAAAATTATTACATGCAATGGTGTTATATTAAATATATATATATATTAGAGATATATATATGTATGAAAAATGATTGCTAAGTATTTAATAAATATAATTATTAGTATTATAATTTCATCGGGATTTGTAATAAAATCCTTACAAAATCGAATTGATAGGATTCATAAGTAATAGTTTGAATATTAAGTATATAATTTAGATATTTGAAACTGTTAATAAAGTAATTACATTAGGATTTATTATGCAAATTTGAAAAAGAATACATATATATATAATATCGGATTGCTACGTTTAACAACAAATTTTATGGGTTGAATTAAATAGTAAAGTATTTTCATAGTGATATATAATAGAATTTTTACAAATATAATTTATATGTTTAATAATAAACTGTATATATTTTGTAGGTGTATTTATTAGTAAATTAATGCAATTATGAAGTTTAGTAACTAAAAATACTAGTTGAATATTGTTTCAAAATTTCGTCAAAAGAAATTTTATATTTATATTTATTTATCAGTCAATAGATCCTTAATGTGTTATATGATGTTTAATTGAAACTGAGAAAAAAACTGAATTTATAAAGTCATATTTGAACTAATATTTTATGTACTTTGTGACTTATGTTTTCTTCTGAACTCTCAATTATTGTTGAAAGGTTTTGTTGAGATTATATTATGAGAAAATGAAGTTTTATGATTTTTAAATTAAGTGTACACCTACTAAGTAGAAATACTTAGCGCGTTGGATTTACCACGCGCAGGTAATTGAATTTGGGCTTGTTGTCGAGACGAAGACGAAATCCCTGCAGATACCTTATGAGTCACATCCGCCATAAATTTTTGAGTAATATTCCTTTTACATCATGTGCATATATGTATGGGTACCATTATGTATGTGTATGTATGTGTATAAGTTTTTAAATTTAAACGTCTGTTACGTACAATTTGTATTAAAGTTTTAAAAAATTTGTAAATTATGTATACTTTGAATTTTGATTAAATTGTGATTTTAATTGGTTGCGTGTTGAAGTGATTTCTGGATTTTTGGAATCAGACGGAAGGTCCGAATTGGAGTTGAGAAATGAATTTTATAGAAGTGTTATAATCTTCTTTACAGATTTTAAATTTTGGATTTTCAGAAAAACAGAGGAGATTCTGCCGAATTTTCTAAAATTTTTAATGAGAAAATAATATTAAAGTTTATTTTTTCAATATCGTCAAACTTTTAGTGGTGATTTCATTTCTTTTAATGAGAAATTTTCAAATCAATGAATAAATGAATTTTCAGTACGAAATCGTAATACCCTTCACTTCGAATCTCTATCCGACGGGAAATCGGGGTAAGGGGTGTTACAAGGGATGCAATTGAAGACTTGATAAAGAAAGGTCGCCTGAATGACTATGTAGTGACGCCAGCGAGCTCGCAACCTCAGTAAGCTCGACAACCAGCTCAGTAACGAGTTCCCGAACAACAAGCATGAACATGCCACTCAATGACCCTCGATACAGGGGCACATCTTTATGTTTGGTAACCTTCTGAGCTAAAGCTCTCAATGTTCAATTTAATTTTTTGAATATTAATGAATGGCATCTCCGGGCTATTATATATACTCTATGTTTTTAATTGTCAAGCCACCTGGCCAAAAAGTGTGCAACTTAGTAGATACTCAAGCGCTATTACGGGTAACAACTCTTAAAGCAGCTCGCGAAGAACATTACGCTGTACAACTCAGGTTACGACCCTTAGAGCACAGCTGAGGTTTTTTCACCTCTCCAACTCTCACTATAGAGCTCAGGTTACGACCCTTTGAGCGTAGCTTGAGAGGCTTATTCTAAACAGTTTGGGCTCCAACACTCTTTGAGCCCATTATGCTGTATCGCTCAGTTTTCAACCTTGTAAGCGCAGCTCGCTGTATAGCTCAGGTTTCAACCTTGTGAGCCTAACCCAATATACAGCTCGGGTTATGACCCTTATAGCACAACGGAGGTTCCAACCTCCTCAACTCTCTTTAGGCCGTTGGGTTCTGGCATCCCATGGGCATAGTTCGAGAGGTCTATTAATACTAATGACTTTACTTTTGAGTCCACAAGAAACTCAGATGAAGCAAATGCTTAATAAACCTCACCACGAGGCAGCTCGGCAACATGCTTCCAGTACTTTTCCGTCTCATCAAGACAACAAGCTCATGCGCACTAGCTTTTACCAGCTAACTTCGAGCTCCCAGCCCGTAAACGAACTAGGAGTTGGGGAGCTTAATGTTGTGTGTATTTTTGGGATACCCTAAATGGACTGGTAAAAGCCCAAAGGGCCAACAAACAAGGACCCAATTTACCAAACCTCAGCTCATGAAAGCAGTCTAGTAGAATACTAGATGAGCAGTCCATGTGCAAGCAGGACAGCGAACAGATGGACGAGCTCCAGATCGTCCAGAATGAGCTCTAGCTCGCCCAGAGCAGCTCCCAACTCTTAGCTTGAGCTCTCAGCTCCCAGGTCTCAGTTCCTAGCTCTCAGGATGCTCAACTTGAGCTCTCAACTCTCAGCTCCTAGGATGCTTAACTCGAGCTCTCAGCCTAGCAGCTCACCAGTTCCTTGCATGAGCTCGTTCCTCAACTCTCAGCTCCCAGCTCATCAGCTTCTTAGCTCACTAGCTCGAGCTCTTAGCTTCTCAGCTCATTAGCTTGCCCGAAAATGACCTCATGAGCTCGTTTTGGATGAGCTTTAGCTTGCACGATGGCGTGACGTGCACGGCCGGACATTCCAGATTAGTGGTAGCATGATTTACTCAACCACTACAGCGTAGATAGTGTTAGAAGACTTAGATTTTTTGACAGAAGACTTTGAAAATTATAATATGCATTTAATGTTTTCTCATTACTATAGCATCTCTCTCTCTCTATAAATAGGAGCAAAATCATAGTTAAGGGGGATGATTTTTTCTACTCTCTCTCTCTCTTCTCTCTCTTTGTACCCAGAAAATATAGCAATAACAGTGACTGCCGCCCCTAACCGGAGCAGGCACCATGAACGTAAGTCTTTTCCGTGGCCGAACCACGTAAAATCTACGTCTAATCTCTTCCTCTTTGCCTCTATTCTCCTGCTTTTGTTCTATTTTCTTCTGTTTGCTTGTTTTTATCCAGATTTGTAGTCTTGGGTTTTGAAGAATCTCGTTGACTAATTTTTCATGTCAACATTATTAAAGACTGGTAAATTTTTGAATTCAGAAGAGACTTATATAGTATCGTCTTTTAGATAGAATTTGGTTTCAATTTTAGTTTTGAATAAATTTGGTTATTCTTATTCATTTGGAAATAATAAATTCAGTCTTTTTCAATATTTGAATTTTATTGGTATCAGTTTTTTATTTTTGCATGATAACTTATATTTATTGGATACAATTGTCTCAATTAATGAAACTTTGCATACAAATTCACAAGGTAAAAAATGAAAATTAACTGACTGAGATTTTATCACATTATGGAACAAACGTTTAGGTTATATCTTTAAGCAAAGAATTAAGAGACTTGTGTCTGACGAGATTCTTAATTCCCTTAATTTAATAGATTTCGAAGTCTATATTAAATGTATAAAAAGGAAACAGACAAACATTAGAAGATTAGGTGCCAACAGGTGTTCTGATATCTTAAAACTAACTCATACTAATATTTGTGGACTATTTTCTATAGCTTCTTACAATGGTTAACAGTATTTTATTATGTTCATAGACAACTATTCAAGGTATGGGTACTTATATTTGATACATGAGAAATCTTAATCCCTGAATGTATTTAAGTTCTTGAAAACCGAAGTTGAAAATCAACTTGGTAAGAAAATTAAAGTTATTAAATCTGACCATGGTGGTGAATACTATGACAGATATGACGGATCCAGTGAACAACGTCTAAGATATTTTGCGAAATTCCTAGAGAAATACAATATTGTCCCATAATATACAATGCTGGACAAACCTAGTATGAATGGTATTGTTAAACGACGAAATATAATGCTTAAGGACATAACAAAAAGTATGATCGATCATTCTTTTTTACCCGAATCCCTTTGGAGAAAAGCACTAAAAATTGCAGTATATATCCTCAATAAGGTTTCGAGTAAAGTGGTAGCTAAAACCCTTTATGAATTATGAATGGGCAAGATGCCTAGTATTAGGTATTTACACATTTGAGGTTGTCTAACTAAGGCAAAACCTTATAAACCAAATGAAAAGAAACTGGACTCAAGAACTATAAGCTACTATTTTGTTGGGTACCCTAAATGGTTAAGGGATTTCAAGTTTTACGATCTCACTACTAGGACATTTTTTGAAATGGAAAATTCAAGATTTCTTAAAAATGTTGAGTTTGTGGGAGGAGATAAGGTTAAAAATATTGTATTTGAAAAGGAATTTGTTTCTCTTCCTACCATTGTTATTAATAATGATCAAGCTTCTATTTTTGACATTGTTCAAAATACAAATCCAAAATATCAAGACAATGTAAAAGAGCTTCATGTGCAAAATGAAGAAATTATACCTGAAGTGCAAACTCACCAACCTCAAGAGGATGTGTCATTAAAACGATCCACTAGAGAAAGAGAAGTGTGATTCCGAATAACTATATCATTTTTCTCCAAGAATATGAGGTTGATATCAAAGTGGTGAAAGATGATCCAATCAACTTCCATCAAGCCAAACAAAACTAATTCTCAAAAGTGGATTGATGTCATGAATAATGAGAAGAATCCCATAAAGGACAATGACATTTGGGATCTCATTGAATTCTCTGAACGTGTGAAACCCATTGGTTACAAATGGATATTTAAAACCAAAAGAGATTTAAAAGGCAATGTTTAAAGATATAAGGCTCGTTTAGTTGCCAAAAGTTTCACTCAGAAGAAAGACATTGATTACAAAGAAATTTTCTCTCCTATTTCAACGAAAAACTCTTTCAGGATTTCTCTCCGATTTCAACGAAAAACTCTTTCAGGATTATAATAGCACTTGTGACTCATTTTGATTTGGAGTTGTATCAGATAGATATAAAGACTGCGTTTCTCAATAGTGACATTGACGAAACAATATATATGATACAACCAAAAAACTTTGTATCCAGTGACCAAAAGAAAATGGTCTGAAAATTAAATAAATTCATCTACGATCTCAAACAAGCTTCCCGTCAATGGTATCATAAAATTTATTAAGTTATTATCTTGTATGAGTTTGAAGTCAATAAGGTTGAAAATTATGTATATCATAAGTTCAGTGAGAGTAAATACATATTTTCAATATTATATGTCGATGACATATTGCTTTTTAGCAGCGATGTAGATTTACTGTATGAAACCAAGAGATTTTTGACAAAAAATTTTGAGATGATTAGGTATACAGATACAACGAGATCGCTCTCGAGATATCATTGGGTTATCTCAAAAGAGTTATATTGAAAGAGTTCTTGATAGATTCAGCATGAAAGATTGTACACTAGGAGACACTCATATAGCTAAAAGAGACAAGTTTAGTCACAGTCAGTGCCCTAAAAATAAATTGGAATAAAAAGAAATACAAAAGATTTCTTGTACGTCAGTTGTACAAAGTTTAATATATGCTTAAGTATGTACGCGTCTGGATATTATGTTCATAGGGGGAATGTTAGGAAGATATTTAAGTAACCGAATGATAGATAATTGGAAAACAACCAAATGAGTTATGCATTCTTTACAGAGAACAAAAGATTATATGCTTACATATCGGAGATCAAATCATTTAGAGATCGTTGGATATTCTGATTTCGATTTTGCTGGATGTCATAATAGTAAAAGATCTATGTCAGACTATATTTACCTGCTAGTTGGTGGAGCTATTTCCTGGAAGAGTGCTAAGCAGACACTCATAGCTTCTTCCACTATGGCAACTGAGTTCATTACCTATTATGAGACATCTAATCATGGGATATGACTACGAATTTTGTCACGAGACTACGAGTTATGGATTATATTGAAAGACCATTAAAGTATAAGGTTCAGTTATAAACTCTGAATATTATTTGTGTTTGATCTAACTGAAAATTAAAGTAGGACCAGTTAGAAACAGACATGTTTGAGATCATATTGCATGTAATTTTCATACTATGCATCCATACTCGGTTTATGTTGTTGAATATATTGGTATGGTGACCATTGATGGGTTTAGTTATGAATATATGTAACAAATGTCACTTTGATCTCATACTGATTAGTAGATGGATCAAATTATAATTAAGGGGATATTTTAAAATGGATAGTTTTTCGGTGCACATTTAAATTACAAATAATATAATTGTTTCAAAAAATATATGTAGCTTAAATGAGAGATTGTTGGAATTTTTATAGTTCTTATTATGGGCTTACATATTAAATTACAGTTATATTATATGTTGTCTATTGTAATTAGACTAGATAAATTATCTATTAATTGAATTATAGAAATATTCATTAGGTATGAGCTTTAGTATGTAGAAACTCAATATTAATGAAATTAAGGTTAATGAAAACCTAACTAAGTTAGTATATAAAAAACATTATAAAGATTATGATCCCTAAATCAAATCAATATAAGTAATATTTTACTCTTTTTCTCCTTCCTCATTCAAAAAGAAAACTATAAAGCAATCTAAGAAGATTTGACTGTGAAAGACTTAATCCTACTCAAGTTCATCAATATGGATTTAGATATGTCTTATCTGTAATAATCTTTAATGATTTAATATAAATTTCTGGATTTTGACTAAAGTTTTCGTTCATTAAAGTTTTATCCAATAAAATCATCAAACATCAAACATAAAACCAAACCATCCTAAATAAAAAAATAAAAAATAAAAAATTTTCCCAACAGCGTGAGAATAACCTAGTTAATAATTAGAGCGAAAAAGTGACTCCGTTTGTGGTACGTAGTTGACTTCTAGTTTCTTCATTTAAATAATATTGAAACGTTCCGCATGAAGTTTTCTTCAGCTTGCCAATTTAACCACTATCATTGATAGTCTGAAGCCATATATTTGACTTTTTATTTTGCTTGATTTCCGCGTTCTTTTTATCTATGAACATCTACCTGGAAATTTCGTCTCTTTCGATAATAAAAATCATGCTCCTTGAATTCCATAGCTACAGATGCGAAAAATTTTGTTGTGCATTGAAGGAAAGAAAACACCATTTCAAGGTCTACTGGGAAGCCTCTAACTGTCTACTCAGCCCCCTGCAAGGTATAGTATTGCTTGAACTTTTTTAAGATTTTGTACACCTTTATAGTCAAATACTGATCAATTTTTTTATTTTAATTTCTTCAACGTGGGTTATTACTTATGAAGCTCTTTTTACATAAAAAATTTGCAGGAATTAATTAATTGTGCTAGTCACGCCTTAAAAATTAGTTTACAATGTTTTGAATTATTGGCTACCCTTATAAATTTGTGATTTCGATCTTTTACTTATTCTTTTATTTATTTATTTATTTTGATCAACACACAACTTCTGTTTTCTTTGAGCATCATTATTATTGACCCAATCATCAAAAAATCCCAAGGACGAACCACAAAAAATAAAAAATCATCATTTAGAGCACCTGGAGACCCAGAACCACAACAGCAACATTGCAACATAAAAAATCAACATCAATCTCCTAAAAAAAAAGGTAAAAAAAACCAAGGACGAGCCATAAACTAGCGATAATTGGGGACCCAGAACCGGTGGTCTTAATACCACATAACAATCCAAGTTGGAGGCCCTGGAAGGGACCATCAGTTTTAGATCTCCACCATTGGACAGAGAGAGCAAAAGAGGAGATCTTCTGCCATCATCCATCAACAACACCTCTGTTGTGGAGATCTCCTGGCACCATAATCATCGTTCATCGGTCGAAGAGAGAGAGAGAAAGAGGATAAAAATTGATTTTTTGTTTTTTGTTTTTTGTTTTTATTTTAAATAAAATATTTTTTTATAATTTTATATTTAATATTATTTATTTTAATTTTTTATATTTTAATTAATCTTATTTTAATTAATTTTTTTTATATTTTTGTTTTTATCCTTAAAATCAAATGGTTAACAAAATATATGATTATAAAAAATATTATCATCCTTTTATATATCTTTATAAAATATTTTAAATATTTTTATTAATATTAGTTGATATTTCGGATTAAAATAAAAGTATGAGCAATAAAAACAGAGATACAAACTGAGCACAGTTTTTGAGATTGTCCCTTATATTTATCATTTATGCATGCGCAATCTTTTTTTTTTCCCAATATCGCAGGACCCATTTTTCTTGTCGTCTCTATTAGATGGAGTCAAATGAGGACTTTAACCTGGACTAGTCAACCAACAACTTTCCTTCAACTTAATTTCACTTTCTCAGCTTTGCTGGAAAATTGATAGTTCTTTCGATTGAGATGCCGTGGTGACTTATCTTGTCAAAGTGTACAGTGAAGCAGCAATTGTTACATATCAACCTACTCTTCCATCTACAAGGTAGTGTAAACAGTGTTCTAAAACTCGCTACTCGGACCTGGCTCGACGAGTCAGCGAGCTGCGAGTACTCGGTAACTCGACGAGTACTCGGTTTGACCATCAGTCAACGGTCAAACCGTTGACCCACGGTCAAACCAGATCAAACTTATAAAAAAATAAAATTTAATAATTTTTTATAGAATAAAAATTTAATCATATGACCACAAAACCCCTTAAAATCTATCTCATGCAACCTTCAAAGCCATTTTAACACAATTACATAATTATAACCTTAAAAATTTCGACAGCATAACCACTATTTTTCCAACAATTCCACCTGTAATATACCAAAATAACCATCACATATGTCACTGCCACTGCCACACTCAAATCACACAATATATTTTCAATCCTATGTTATAATCTCATTTCCATCAATGCAACAAATAAATCACAAATCCATCAATCATCAATCCTAAACTAAATGAAGTAAACCAGACGGCGAAACTGAAAGCAAAAAACAGAATGAAAAAACAAAAAAATTTTGAAAACAAACAAAATGACTGACTCACAGCGACGGCGAGTCGGCGACTGCAGTAGGAGGGGCGACGGACGACACCGGCAGCAGAAGTCGCACCCCACTCGGCGTCGGAGAAAGCGACAGTAACGCAGCAGATGTCGGCACACCAACGGACGACAGTGGCAGCAACGCAGCAGAAGATATGCACCCAATACTCTAACCGGCGGCAGCAGAACTCAGAGGCAGCACGGCGGAGTGGCGGACAGAAGCAGAACGCAGAACAGAAGCAGTCAGACCCAGATCTAAGCAAAAGAAGAAGCCCCAGATCTGAAATACATGACGCCAAAACGACGTCGTTTTGGCAAAAAAATATTTTTTTAAAAAAAGGCCAACTCTGTCGATCCGCGCTGGGCCGAGTCGGCCCAAGTTGGGCCCGATTCGGACCGATTTTCAACAGTGGCCGATTCAAACCCCCCGATCTGGGGGTTCTCGGCTCGGCACCCGATCGAGCGGCGAGTACTCGACCGACTCGGCCGAGTTTTTAAACAATGAGCATAAGTAGTGGTCAGGGACATAGCAAATATCAGGATAGATTAAAATAAATTTTTAAAATAAATTTTGATGGTATGAAAATGTTTTATATATTAAAAAAATATAGATATTTCTATTTAGAAGAGATATAATAAACTTTTTTTCTTAAAATTCATATTCTAAATAAATTTATTAACAAAAATAAAAGTAAAAAGACTAAACAAAATGTTAAAATAATCAAATTTATAAAATATGAATTATAGCTAATACTATAACATTAACAATCTTTATTTAAATATAAACAATATACATTTTAATAATCATAATTTATAATTACTATCGTACCTCTAATTAAATTTTATATTAGGAGAAACATCAAAGTATTAAATTCAAATAATATATTATGTAACTTATGATTAAAAAAAAGGTAAAATATGGAAAATTAAAGTTAAATTTCATATTTAATGTATGAAATAAAGTTATTACTTAAGTAATATTTGAATAAAAATGTAAATAAAAATAAGAAAATATACATAATAAGTTTGAAATAAATATGTATTTGTTTATATCACAAAAATTAATAAATTATATATATTTGTAAAATTTAAAATTGATGAAGGTGTTGCATACTTCCGAAGAATTTCGGATATGCTTGAGAAACAAGAAAAAAAATATGGTGTAAAATTTAATAGAAGAATCGGGAAAGTACAAGGTATAAAAGAAATATATCAAAAATTTGAGCTAATAAAAGTTTCATGAAATTGGTTCAAAGTATACCATCCGCTGGCTATAAATAGAGGTTGTGATTGTAAAATATCAGGCCAACAAAAAAGTAGCAATAAACCTGTCTCCAGTTTTGTAATAACAATTTATTTTCTACCACCCTATCTGTCAATCATCTTTTGTCAATCTATCACCTGTCAACCAATACTATTAACCATTATTTTATGTTCCTTATCAATACACTACACGCCACACCCACAAGCGCTCCACTGCATTTATATTTACATATATTTTAATCATCTATCCAATAAAAATATGTATAGTATAATTTTTTTAGGGGCTAGGGACACTATGCTACCTCCCTGATAATTTTTTTACACTTCGAACTTTTAACTTTTAACATTTCCCCACACTGGGATATTCATTTGTTACAAAAATTTGCATGATTAATTTGTGCTAAGTATGCCATGTAATAATTAGTTGACAGAGATTAGTAGTTTTGAAGTAATTATTGTTGATGATCTATAAAGTTTGTGACTTGTTTCTTTATCAATAAGCTATTATGATTTTAGAAGTATGTACCTTTGATTTGGATTGGAGATGTTTTTAAAGAACAATTAACATAATTGGACAAAAAATAGAGAAACTGGTTTTATTGTATTAGAAAGTAGTATTTGTCATTTAATTAAATTGTAAAAGTAAAACAATCACGCCTCAAGAGGTATTCTTTTTTCTTTATTATTATGATTTATATAATTGTGGGCTCTAATTAAGTTTACAGCTCTTGTTAATTTTAGCCTCTGTATCGTATAGGTGAGGAGAATGTTATCTGGTAAGTACAAGAAACGTTTACTGGCAGTGCTTTTCATATTAATGGAGGCAACATCAGTTGCATTGGACCAATTTGGGAAAAGTAAGTTGATTGTACTGCTAGCTGCAATTATATTATCAGCTCTTGGGTTTGCTATAACTCTTTATACTTGCATCAAGGGAAGAGCCAGGTTAGAAGCAGAGAAGCAACTTAAGGTGGTGGAAGTCGTTTTTTCTCTAATTCAGTTGGGTGCCTCATTTGTGCACTTTGTTCTAACAGCTTTGAACGTAAAGAATGATTACAATTTATCGTTCTTCTTTCCATTAGCCTTTACTTTGACTGCTGCTGTATTTGTTTTCAAAAATGATGGAAACAATAATTTTATGCCACGAGAGTTGCCGATCATTTCCATAAATGATGGAAAGAAAAATGATTCCACACCAGGAGACTTGCCTGACGATAATTTTGAAATGCTGGTCGATAAGAGTAAGCAAGAGAGGCGTTCCTTACGTAAGAGGTTCAAAAGTCCCCAGGTATGAATCTGAACCTACCTTTGCATATATTTAGTTTCTGGTGATGATTGCACTTTTTGTTCGTGTGGTATTTGCTCAACTTCTTATTTAATCAAATATTATTTGTATTTAATTAAATCAATATCTTTATTAAACATTAACAAAACAACCTTTTTTAATAAATAACTTGATACAACTGCTCAACCTCTTTTGCTTTGTAAATTGATGGTTTATCTCCTCGAACACTTAGAACACTATTTTCATTAACTAAAGTAATAATGAAGCAAAAACAATTAAAAAAATGATAAAAGTACATAAAGTTCTAACTGACTAACATAAAATCATAACAGGCTGAAATGGTACAGTACTACAGCATCAATCATCACCATCGGAGAATAAATCTATCAACTTGTTCCCTCTAATGAGCTAACATATAATCATAACAGCTGAATTGTACTCAATCACTGTGCCTGCGATTCTTGCCTCTTCAGATGTCACTCAAAGCTTTGGCAGTATTAGAGTTAGTATTTATATAATATATTGTGAGGGTAGTTTAGTCTTTCCCTTTCATGTCGTCTACCTAGACATGACCACGGTTCGGTTCGAACCGTGCGGTTCGAACCGAACCGTCATTGCAGAACTGGAACCAGAACATAAAGTTCTGGTTCCGGTTTGGAACCGAACCGGAACCGTCATTGTAGCGATTTCGGTTCCGGTTCCGGTTCTAACCTTAAAGGAACTGAAACTGTCGGTTCAAAGAACCGGTGGAACCGGAACCGTCTTGAACCAACGGTTCCGGTTCAGTTTCGGTTCTTAAATAAATTTAAAAAAAAAACGAAAAAAAAAAAAGACAAAAGACAAAAGCCATATGGAAACCCACCGTGTGGAAACCCACCGTGTGGAAACCCAGAAGGCTTCTGGGTTTCGTGGAAACCCAGATCTGCCGTCTAGGTTTCCACTTGGAAACCCAGAACCAAGATCTGGGTTTCCAGATGGAAACCCAGAACCCGTCTGGGTTTCCAAACCCATCTGGAAACCTGGGTTTCCATCTGGAAACCCAAATCTGGGTTTCCAGATGGGTTTGGAAACCCAGACGGCTTCTGGGTTTCCAGATGAAAACCCAGACGCCGTCTGGGTTTCCTACAGACACCCGATCTGGGTTCCCAGAACCCAAATCAGCATCGATCGGGGTTTCCATGGAAACCCAGATCGGACCCAGACGCCGATCTGGATTCGATCGGTGAAGAAAACAAAGAGAAGAAGAAGAAGAAGAGAGAAGAGAGAAAGAGAAGAAAAAAGAGAAATAAAAAAGAAGAAGAAGAGGGAGAATCGGAGAAGAGAGTCAGAGTGACTCAGAGTGAGAGAGACAGAGAGAGAGGAGAGAGAAGAGTGACTGAGTGAGTCAGTGAGGGTAAGGTAAATGGGTAATGGATTTTATTTGGTTTGTGTATAAATTTTTTTTTAATTTCAAAATATAATTTAATATTATCTTTTAAATTTCAAATTATCATTTTAAAAAAATGTTCCAGAACCGGAACCGAAACCGTTATAGAACCGGAACTGGAACCTGAACCTGAACCGTTATAGAACCGTCGGTTTCAAAACCGAACCGGAACCATGTTATTTCGGTTAAGGTTCCGGTTCTAGCTTTTTTAGAACCGGAACCGTCGGTTCGGAACCGGAACCGAAACCGAACCGAACCGTGGTCATGTCTACGGTCTACCACTCTTGTGAGACAATTTTGATTCATTTCGATGTAAAACCCTATTTGTGCGGATGGTATCAGAGCTATGATTCTCAAAAATCTTTCACATTTGTGTTTTCAATTTGGGTATTCTTTGGTTGGTTCTTGGAGATTGAGCTGTTTTGAGGTTGTCTTTTCTCTTTACTGGAGGGTTCTGTCTTCTTTGGTGTTCTCTGGTTTCCCTCCATCTTTTTCTTTTGAATCCTTTGCATCTCTCTCTATCTACTGTTGCCACTGGTTGGTCTCCATTCTCTTTGGTGTTCTCTGGGTTTTGTCGTCGCTGGTTGGTCTCCATTCTCTCTGGTTCACTGTCTACTGCCGCAGGCTGGTTGGTCTCTGTCTCCGTCTCTGTCTCTGTTTGACAGCTCCGCTTGACGCCGTTCGTCGCTGTCTCTCTGTCGGTTCTGGTTGACGACGGGGTCTTCCGATTTTCGCTACACTATCGCTTAGTCAGCCCCATCGTTGCCCATATTTCTGTCGTACTGGGTTGTCCCTCTCGGCTGAGATGGAAGCTTAAATTTGAAGATAAGTATCTCCAAAAGCTGTACTCTGGTTTATTACGTAATTTGGTGCTTCAGTCCTCCAATAATATTATCTATATTTTGGGAGAGAGCTTAAGGGTTATTCTTATAAAATTGATTCAGTTTGGATGTAAAGAGGACTTGTGTAGTTTGGAAAATTGCTTCCATTAGGTTTCATGTGCTTTCTTCTTGTGATTGGCATCAAATTTTAGTGTTAGTTGTCATACATCAATTGAAGTTGGTGTAATTGCTAGTGAACAGGGTATGATAGTAACATATGTACTGAATTAGTTGGTTGAATTTTGAAATTCCTAGTGTTTGTGGAGGTTGATGTGTGATTTAAGGTTCAGACTTTGTTGGTTTTTGGTGATCCTCAATTGATCATTTAGCTTCAATGAGAAAGAGAGTTTGAAGTAGATATTGAAAGTGGTGGGACAACCAGTGTAAAGATTCGTTCTTTTTTTATGTCGGTTCTTTTTTCTTCTTTTATTTTTATTTTTATTTTTTTACTTTTACTTTTTTGCTGTTTTGTCAAGCTAAGATACACTCTTACATCTATATGCCCATGACACTCACATTGTGATATCAATATTTCATTCTTGGTACTTGCCAATATCATTCAGGTGTGTCTTCCTCCACATGGGTTTTAGACTCTGGAGCTTCTTACCATATATCACCTAATTCGAAATCCTTTATTTCCTTGATTCCGGTAACATCTACTTCTGTTATGATTGCTGATGGCACTCTCATGTGAGTTGATTTTGTTGTTGCATCTTGTATATCTCTTTCTATTAGTCAATTGCATGACTCTGGTTACTTAGTGTCATTTTCTTCTACTTCTTGTTTTGTGTGGGATCTACAATCTCAAAAGCTGATTGGGAAAGGTCGTAGGAGCGGGGGATTATATGTGTTGGACAAATTGTGGTTACCGGTATTTGTAGCTCCTAGTGTTGACTTGTCTTCATTTCGTTTGTGTCTTTCATCTTCTAGTTTTTATTCATGGCATTCTCGTCTTGGTCATGTTTCAGCATCCTGTTTAAAATTCTGAACTTCTATTGGAACCTTAGGAAATTTGCAAACTTATGATATTTCAGATTGTAATGGTTGCAAACATGCAAAATTTTCAGCTTTGCAGTTTAATCGAAGTACTTCTTGTTTACTTGCACCTTTTGATTTAATTCACTCTGATATATAGGGACTTTCTCCAATTACTACAAAATGAGGTTCTCATTATTATGTTTCTTTTATTGATGATTACACTCGTTTTTATTGGGTTTATCTCATAAAACATCATTCTGATTTCTTTAGCATTTATAGTGACTTTCAAGTTCTTATAAAAACTCAACAATCTGCTGTTATTAAGTGTTTTAGATGTGATTTGGGTGGTGAATATACCTCTAATAAGTTTCGTGAATTACTTGTTTTGGATGGAACTATTAACCAAACTTCTTATATAAATACTTCTGACCAAAATGGTGTAGCTGAAAGAAAACATAGACACGTTACTGAAACTGCTCGTTCTCTTTTGTTATCGTCTTCTATTCCTAGTGAGTTTTGGAAGAAGCAGTTCTTACTGCAGTTAATGTCGTCAATAAGATCCTATCATCTCACACTTCTAGTTTGTCACCCTTTGAGAAATTATATAGATATGTTCTTGATTATTCTCTCTCGACAGTCTTTGGTTGTACTTGTTTTGTTCTTTGCCCTCATGTAGAGCGAACAAAATTATGTTATGTCATTTGTATGTTTCTCTTGGTTATTGTGAGGGACAAAAAGGATATCGTTGTTTTGATCCCGTTTTCAAAAAACTACACGTATCACGTCAGATTGTGTTTCTTGAACATATACCCCTTCTTTTCTATTCCTACTACTAATCATAATGTCACCAAATCTGATCTTATTCATATTGATCAGTTTTTAGATCATACTTATAGCTTTTCTCTATAAGTTCCTTCTAGTACAAATTTTGACTCATCTATTGTTCCTATAGCCCCTCTTTCGTTTCATTATTCTTGCCAAGTTCGTACAATTAGTTCTAAAATTATTGGTACCTCACTATCTGACGCTTCTAATAATCACCCTTCTCCTATAGTTGCCCAAACACCTTTTGAAATTATAGATTTTTCTTCTCGTTGTCCTTAGCATATTCATAAGTCTACTTATCTGCCAGATTTTGTTCATTCTTGTTATTCTACTTCCTTTTCTACCTTTTTAGCATCTATTCATAGTCTCACTAAGCCCTTATCCTATAAATAGGCACTTTTTGACCCACTTTGGCAGCAAACTATGAATGAGGAACTTTCTTATTTGCACAAGATAGATACTTGGGATTTGGTACCTTTACCTACTAATAAAAGTACAATTGGTTCTTGTTGGATCTGTAAGATCAAGACGAAGTTTGATGGGTCTGTTAAGCATTACAAAGCTTGATTGGCTACAAAATGGTTCTCTTAGTAGTATGGTATAGACTATAAGAAGACCTTTGCTCCTATTGAAAAGATGACTACTGTTTGTACTCTTATTGTAGTTACATTTGTTCGTCAATGGCATGTCTCTCAAACGAATGTTAAAAATGCTTTCTTAAATGGTGATTTGCATGAATAAGTTTATATGACTTCACCACCAAGTGTCTCACATAACCCTGGAGAAATTTGCAAGCTTAAGAAAGCTTTATATGATCTCAAACAAGCTCCAAGAGCTTGGTTTGGGAAGTTTTCTACTGCGATTACTTTTCTTAGGTTTTCCTCCAGTAACCATGACTTAGCTCTCTTTGTCAAATGTACCAATACAGGTCGTATTTTGCTCTAATGTTTTTATTACTTTACTCACATGTTCCCCTAAACTAATTTGTTGGGTCCATCATTGATTATCAATAAAGAGATTTTCAAGCGTCCCAATTATTTGGCCTTTTTGTGATAGCATACTGAGATTTGAGAATATTAATTTGGGCAATATTCATGCGTCTAACCACACACAAATGCTTTCATATTTGAGGTATTTATAATAGCTCACGATACAAATAAAAGCACTCATGATTAATTTTTAAAAAATCTTCTCGTACAAGAAAACTTTTTTTTTTTTTCGCAGGACTTCTAATTCAATGAAGATTGGTTCTTTTCACGTCAATGATTTTTTTTTGTTAAGTTTTTTATAAGATAAGTTCAAGTTTGAGCAGTGTATGAAAGTAAAAAATAATTTTGAACATCAATTATTTTTTATGCTAATATATCACTAGATTATTAAAAGTTTTGAAATATATATATATGATAGAAAATCCTTGCACATTGCAAAAAAATCATTTTTTTTTTTATAACTATGGACTGGATTACAATTAAGTTATTTCAAAAAATGAATCTTGAATTTATCTTATAAATAAAATTATAAAATTTAATTGATTAAAATAGTGTTTAGAAAAAAAAATAATGATATTTACAAATGAAATTTCTTGTATATCCTTTTTTAAATTTGTTTTTGATTTTCTTTGTATCTGTTGAAACACCTTTGTCTCTCTCTATCTTTCTTCCTTTGTTAAAAGCACCAAAGCCCTCCATATTTAAATACATTTACAAGTTTGAATCGAAAAAATTTAGAAGATGACAAACCTAGGATTGGAATACACTAATTCTCTATTCTTTGTCCCCTAGAACGTAAATGAATTTGTCATCTATCCAAATAAAAGGGATGTTAGCTATCTTCAACCACTCTCCCTTGATAACAATCCTACACTCTTTTGCACCGTTGAAACCAAGTGGAAGCTTGTCTAGCATCGGGCACCGACTCACTTTGATCTTCCTTAGTTGTTGCAATGGCATAGGATTATAGTAGATGCGCTTCAGATTTGGCAAACTTTATAGTTCAACATATTTGATTTTCTCAAATGGGATTGTTCTATGCATCTTCTCAGGAAAATCAGCCAATTTTTTAACACAAATTATGTTTTCGATTTTAGAGCAAGATGATACCACAAAATGCTTCAAGTTTGGAGCAAGAACAAGCCATGTTAAGTCTCTCAATTTCGGGGAAGAGATTATGTTGACTGTGTGAAGGTTTCAAAAATAATGATCTAGTGGCTTACATCTCATTTCTTTTGAACAATAAAATTCAAACTCTTCCAAACATTCGCAGTTTGAAATGATCAGAGTCTCCAGTTGCTTCAGGTCTGCTGCCTGTAAACAATATAGGTTTTACATTGAAATGAATCAAAATTGTCTTACAAGAGTAGAAGAAGAGATATATATATATATATATATATATAGTAATGAAAAGAAAAGACTAAACTACCCTTACAATAAATATACAAATACTAACTCTAATACCCCACCACCCCAACCCCCACCTCCACCTCATAAACT
This sequence comes from Dimocarpus longan, assembly GCA_022984855.1. Lineage (NCBI taxonomy): Eukaryota > Viridiplantae > Streptophyta > Magnoliopsida > Sapindales > Sapindaceae > Dimocarpus > Dimocarpus longan. The sequence goes on from CM041014.1 coordinate 25,105,497, forward strand.
CACGATGCGGCAGCAGAAAGCATCGAGAGTTTACTAACGAGAAAACGAAAATGTGAAATAGTATGCCACTTAATAAAGAAATCTACAATTTGCAAGGAAAAAGGAACAAATGTAATAGTGTCATGCTTATGTGAAAAATCGCAAGTGTACGAGCCGAACAAGTAATATAATGATAAGAAAAGTATCGTCCCACGAGAATTGTTGTTAATTAATACCTAAAATTAAAGTAACTCACTTTTTATTTGGCAAACGCAATTTGATTTAAGGAGTTGATAAATATAACTAAATTTAACTACAAAATATGAATGAATTTAATTCAATAAATTAAAACTCTAAGATTGTGATTTCACCATAACTAATCTGTTCCTCCCCTTTGTTCTTTATAACAAAAATTAACTATCCAGTTGCTAGTCGAGATTCCCTGAATTATTCACATAACCCCTCCCGAGGTCTAAGGAAAATGCCCTATAAAGCTTAACTGTTATGTTCCCATACAAGTTAAAACATTAAAGGATTTATTAAGATTTATGGATCTCTTTTATAGATTACACAAACCGTGCAGGTATATTCCTATCCTACATGTAATTTATGTCATTAAATACAATGAACTAGACACATAAATCAGCTTCCACTATCATTATGATTAACAATTCAACTAAATAGTGGCTAATTATTTAGAAGCATTAAGAATAGTATTAAATGCATCAACCAAGATAGAAAATCCTTAATTGAATTGAACAAAGGGTTGGAACATCAAAGTTAGACTACATCATAACCTTAGAAAAATAAATTATTCCATGCTTAAATTAAAATTTACAAAAAGTAGAAGATTAAACATAACAAAAGATAGGAAAACTTAGTGGAGTGAAGTTTCACCGTAAAATTTCTTCCTCTGCTTTGCTCTTCCTCTCTAAGCTCTCTCTTTCTTTCTCTAAACTATTTATTGTTTTGGTTTTTGATGAGATGCTTAGAATGGTGATTCTAAGGCCTATTTATAGGCAAAGTTCACCTCCAATTACATCATCGTTTGTATCATCTTTTCCTAATTTTTCACTATTTTGCATTATCGCTTGCATCATCGTTCACCTATCTCATTCAAGTCAACTTTTATATTACATCATTACTTACATCATAATTTTGATTACATTATTCCTTACATCAACATGACATAATATTTATTTCTAGAATACTTGATCTTCAAACTGTGATAACTTCTTTATACGATATCTGATTCGAGTAATTCTTGAGGCGATGGACTGCTTCAAATGACATTCATTTTGTAGCGATGATCTTGTCTCGAATAATAACACTTGGTGGGGTCCACATGCGATTTTCACCAATTTTATTCTGAAAATGAAAAATACAAAATGATGAAATAATGTACTTAATAATAATAAAAACATCAAGAACTAAGCAAGAATTCAGGTTTAAAAAGATAAAATAACTCTATAAAAATAGAGTTATCAGTAATGGTGAGTAAAATGACAATTGATCTCGATATGTTTTGTTCATTCATAAAAAACTAAGTTATGATCAATCTGAAGATAACTCTTATTGTCACAATACAGAAGGGTGGGATGAGAGATAAAAGCATTTATATCAACAAGTAAGGATGAGAGATAAAAGCATTTATATCAACAAGTAACTAATGTAACCAAACAATCTCTATGGTAGTAGATGTCATAGCATGATACTTTGCTTCAATAGAGGATTTAGAAATAACAGTTTGTTTCTTGTTCTTCCAAGAGATAAGAGATTCACCCAAAAAGATACAAAAACCAATAACAAATTTGCAATCTATGGAATCATGGCCCCAATCAATATTAGAGTAGCCACGCAGCTTCAAGGACAAAGTGGATGGAAGTAAGAGACTCTGAAAAACAATACCCCAAAGATATCACAAAATACGAAGAACAACTGCCCAATGAATGGTAGTAGGAGAGGAAGCAAACTGACTAACAATATGAATAGCATATGCAATATTTGGGTGAGTGATAATGAGGTAGTCCAAACTGCCAACAATCGTAAGAAGAAGAGAGTCGGCTAGAAATGGAGAAGAATAAATTATTTTATTAAAAAATAATTTAATATAATTTTATTTTAACACATCAAATATAAAATGTAATTATTCTTATCCAACTCATGCTATACCAAACAATAAACAATTTACTTTTAATCTAATCCTAACTACATCAAACACTAGTTAATCCAATCTAAGCATATTTAGTCTAATTCAATCTCTTAAAAATAATTCAACCAATCTCATGCACCAAACGAGATCTTGGTGTATAGTTTAGTCATGTCTAATTCAGTTTCCAAATTTAGGTTTGTGTCAAGCTTTGTAGCCTTTATTTGCTCTTCTACCATTTCCATTACGGTTGTTTTTTATGCGAATTTTCCAAATGTAAATTTAAGTAAAGCTTTTAATTTATCATCTACAATCACTTTTAAGTTAAGAATTAAATAAAATGTCATGGAATGACTTTATTGGTTTAATTTTAAATTAGTGAAGGATAATGACGTAAACTAACGCATCCTATTTCTCCTTTGAGTGCAGGGTTTAAGCTGCATTTCCCACTTTTGTGTAGGCTTAATTTGTAGCATTTACCCATTTGTATAAGTCTCTCCTCCTCCCAGATTATTGGAATTTGTTCTGGACTTTACCTTAGTGTTTACATCAAGAGGTCCTGATTATATTACCCGTTTTTGTAATATGCACTAGTGAAAAAAGAAAAATGACGTAAAATAATGTGGATTTTATCAGATTTAGTAAAATTATTAAGTTGGACAGTGAATACTTAACTTCAAAGCTAATCCCTCTACTCGATCTCGACCTCTCAGTTTGTCTTTATATAAACCCTTAAAATGGATGAAAAACACATACGAGATCAACAACGACAATGATTGGTTTGTTAGCATTATTGGTGGGGCTGCATAGCAGATGTCATCTCCCTTACTAGTCCTTGCGATGCTTGCCACTTAGCTTGTGTCTCAACTGCCTACAGATCCATCGTCGAATTTGACCCTGTTTAAGACAGCTTCTTGCCTCCCCAGTAGCTGACCACCATCCCCGACTCAACCTCCTTATCCTAAAAGTAGCTCTACCTCTAAGCCTACTATAACCCCATCCTCTTTAATGATGGTGAACTTGTAATTCACGCTAACTTTGTTTCTGTCTTGAATTTTTATATTGATGGTTTGGGGAAAAACAAATATATAGTGTTAAACCCCTAATTATCGTTACTTATCATTGAAGAAAGAAACAATCAAAGATCTCCAGGTCCATAAAAGGAAAGTCTGTAAAGGAATGTGCAGCCCATTAATGGGATTGATTCTTAAATGGCAAGTAATAAAATTGTTAGCTGATTTAAGGGAAAGGTTTATGAGTTCTGTTTTAGGGTTTTGTTGTTATTTAAAGGGAGGGGTTGTAGAAGTTTATTTTATCTTGTGTTCTAGTATTTTGTAGAGACGCTTCGTCAAAGGTGAAATATAGCGCTATCCTCAATCTCTCAATATAGCATTGAGGGTTATTTCTCTTGTATTCTTTATTTTCATTTTTCATCAATAAAGCACCCCTACTATTCTAATAATCTTTTCTTGTTAGCAAGGTTCCTAACAATTGATATCAAAGCCTTGTGCGAGGGAGTATGTGAATGGTTAACACGCAAATGGAGAGTCGAGTGGACAAGTGTGAACAAGATGTTACGGAACTGAAGAACCAGATGGTGGTCATGGATGAGAAGTTGTTCGACCTGTCTTCAATTCGTAGCTTGCTCACGAAATTGAGCGAAAAATTTTTGTAAAGCAAAGTGGAGGCTATTGGTAGAGAATGTTAGTCTAAAGGGTTAGCTGTGACTATCACGAAAGCAGTGCGGTGGCTGTCACGCCTAAATGAAAGTTGGAATACGCAACAACAAATCGACCCATTCCTGCTAATGATAAGTTTCGATTATCAGTGAAAAAAGTGGAGCTACCTAATTTCAATGGCCAAGATCTCATTAGGTATGTCTATCGAGCATAGCAGTACTTCAACGTCTAAGGGACAAGACCTGAAAATAAAGTTTGTTTGGCGTTTGTAGTGAGGGAAGGTGTAGCATTCATTAGCTACAATGGCTCAAAAGCAAATGGCCTCAGATTTCATAGGAAGAGTTATCGACAGAAATAATGAGACGATTTGGAGGTTGGAAAGCCGGAAACCCTTATGAGCACATGGTAGGATTGACGTAAGAAGCATCACTAGAGGAGTATGTGCAACAGTTTGAGTATCTAGTCGGAATGGTGTCGATTTAACTAGAACTGGCTTATGCCGAAAATTTCATCAACGGATTGAGGAAGGAGATAAAGAGGAGGATTCAAACGCAATGACCCACCAAACCTGATGAGAGTAATGAAGATTGTAAGAGATTTGGAGGATGAGGAGCTCGTACGAGGCCATTCATACCAGCAAACCCATCGTGCAACCCGACCTGTCTTCAGTAACCCACGACCCACCAACCTCAACCTGGTGCACAACAGATCCAACTTGTGATAAAAGCCCTTCGCTTCAGCCAGTGCATCACCATTGTCAATCTTGCCCTGCTCGCAACAACTTGGTCAGGGTAATCTTGCCCTCTTACTGGTCGAGATGAGGGCATAGTTTAAAATATCTGTGATTTTCGCGATATTTTCGTCGATATTTTCGTAAATTAAGGATATCGATATCAATAGGGGGTATAATCTTCTATCCGTCAAAATATCCTGGAAATATCCGCGATATTTTCTTAAAATATCCTTTCCGTGAGCTTGTAGTATAAATTTTACAAAATATCGAGGAAATTTTTGGAAATATCCGTAGAATATCCGTGAAATATTCTGGGAATATCAGTTAAATTTTCATAAACTAAAAGTGAAATTTAAGTTTTTCAAATAAGAATTTGTTAAACTTTTATAAAATAAATAAAAGGAATAATTACAAAAAAGACCCATTTGGTAAGGATAAACTCAAAAATAACCTTTCTTGTTTTATTGTTATAAAAACGATATTAGGTGGACAAAAATATCTTTAATAAAATGATAGTAATTTGAATCACTGTTAGGGTTCCCAACCTTAAAGTTGGGAATCTCAACCTCTATGTTAGAAGCCCTAACCTTAGGGTTGGGATTCCCAATCTTGATTTAACATCCAGGTTGGGAATCCCAACCCTAAAGTTGAGATTCCGAATGTGGATTTAAATCAATATTAGGACTCCCAACTTAAAAGTATGGATTCCCAACTTAGAAGTTGGGATTCCTAACCTGAAGATTGAGAATGTGAACTTGAATATTTTATCAAGGTTGAGATTTTCTATCTTGAGGTTGAGATTTTCAATTTTGAAGTTGAGATGTAGGTTGGAATCTTAACTTCGAGGTTGGGATTCCCAACCTCGATTCCTAACCTCAAGGTTGGGATTCCTAACCTCGAGGTTGGGATTCTCAACTAGATCGTTTGGTAGAAAGAGTGACAGACAAAAAATGATGGGTCAAGGGTATTTTCGTCCAAAAAAGAACATTGTGTAAAGATTTAAAAAATAAAGATTCTTTTCAAATAAATTATAAAAAATAGGTTAGTTTTCAAGAAAACCCTAAATAAAATAAATTTTCAACCCACGTAAAGAATCTCATTTTCATCAGGAATCTCATTATTATATTCTATTTTGTAGTCAAGCTTAAACATTTCATAATTGCTATTCTATTTTAAAAACAAAAACTCCTAAGTCATTGCTATTGATGGAATTCATAATGAAGACAATGGTGTTGATGATGGTGATAATAGTAATGATGACGACGACAATGATGATCATGGAGGAAATAATTATGCTTTTACTCAAAGAAATGATACTGATACAGGTTTGCCATTGAGCTCATTTACTTGTGAAAAACAATACACTAATTGCACACAAAATGAAGACCATGGGTGTAAAACTGCGAGTCCAGACATAGGGGCTATTGGTAAGGATTACACAAGGAGAATCCATAAAATGCAGTTAGGGATGTCATCATCCAATGAAGATAACATTTTAACTACTTTTGAATCTATGAGTTTAAGGTCTAGTGATGATGGCCATAAACGTTTTGCGATCTCCAATGATCCTTACACATAATTTCCTATCTATGGACAGATGGTAGGAAGAAATCAATAAGCTTATTCATGACATGTTCGTGATTATATTCAAAACCATTCAAATTATATGTCATGATATCAGTATTATATAAATCTAGAAGCTAGATATACCATGTATGAACCACCTAGGACTTCATTTTGGTATTAAAATTTGCATGATTTATGTTATGCAAATTAATTGAAAAGTTTTAATGAAAGCTTTTTATATTTTCATATATATCCTCTATATATTATATCCATATTTATACCTTTTAGTTGTTACTTTTTAGATAGAATATGATTTTTTTAAAAATATAATATGATTTTTTGTTGTAGAAATGATTATTTTAACATTACCAAAAGTTTCATTAAAAAATATAATGTTTTTAACTAAATTTCCGTACTTTTCGTAAATTTTATGTAAATTTCCGTCGATATCGATATTTCCGTCGATATTTCCGCCGAATCGTAGTACCGATATTTACGTCGATATCGATATTTTCAACATTAGATGAGGGTATGGCGCGCACAGAAGTGCTTTCACTATGAGGGACAGTATTCACCTAACCATATCTGCCCTAACACTAATCTGGATAGCCGTCAACAATGAAAAGGAGGCGAAACTAAAATCACTTACCGCCGAGGAGGGTCACAAAGCTTCAACCCCTATGTTTAGCTGTAACACCATACAACTACATATTTTTTTCAACAACGAGGCTAACACAGCCTAGTACCATGAAATTTAGAGGTATTATCAAGGGTTACTCCTTAGTGATTTTAATTGACAGTGGCGCAAGCCACAACTTTATCTCACAGGATGTGGTGCATTCTTTAGGGCTGTTGGTGCAACCTACTCCAACATTTGGTGTTAAGTTGGGCGATGGTTAGAATATTATGTGTAGTAGGGTCTACCGAGGAGTGGTTTTCTATGTCCAAAGGTTGGAAATCTCAGTGGATTGCTACCTGTTCCAGTTAGACGGAGTGGATATAATTTTGGGCACTGCTTGGCTTGAGACTTTGGAGGATGTGAAGGTAAACTGGCATAAGATAACCATGGTGTTCAAAGCTCACGGTCAGTCTCAGTGGTTACAAGGTGATCCCACTTTGCCTGGTATCTTTCAAGAACTTGTTATATACTCTAGAGGTGGAATATAGTGTGCTCTTATGGGCCTTGGAGAGCCTGATGGAAAAAGGGCCAAGCAAGTCACATTTACAGTGCTTACAACGCTAGGTTTTACACGCAATGCTGGAATAGTTTTCCATAATGTTTCAGGAACCTGAGGGTTTAACGCCCCTGTGAAATCGGACTCATTCAATTCAATTGAAACTAGAGGTTACAGCGGTTAATGTTAGGTCGTACTGTTATGCTCACTGCCAGAAAAATGAAATAAAGCATCTGGTTCGAGAAATGTTGGAAGCAAGAATTATTCAACTTAATAGTAGTCATTTCTCAAGCCCCGTTATTTTGGTAAAGAAGAATGATGGCGGTTGGAGATTCTACATAGATTAGCAGGCACTAAATGAGGCAACGATTCTGGACAAGTACAGTTATTGATGAATTGTTAGATGAGTTGTATGGGGTGGTCTACATTTCTGAAATCGATCTTCAAGCTAGTTATCATCAAATTTGGATCCATCTCGAAGACATTCCTAAAACAGCTTTCCGCACTCTTAAGGGTGATTACGAATTTTTAGTCATGTCATTCGGCCTTATAAATGATCCTGCCACTTTGCAAACCACTATGAATGACTTGCTCTGCCCTTTTCTGCTCAAGTTTGTGCTTGTTTTCTTTGATGACACATTGATTTATAGCAAGAATTGGGATACTCATATCGACCATTTGTGCCTCATTTTAGATATGTTGGTCTCCAACTGCTTCTTCGCTAATCGAAAAAAGTGTTGTTTTGGGCAGATACAGATTAAATATTTGAGGCATATCATTTCTACTGCTGAAGTGGCGATGGACTTTAGCAAACTCCGCACTGTATATATGCAATTAGCCTACCCCTACTTTGGTAAAAGGTGGTACAAGGATTTTTGAGACTCCTAGGGGACTATAGAAAATTCATTCAGGATTATGGCAAGATCGCTCGAGCTTTAATCGATTTGCTTAAAAAGAATTCTTTTGGATGGAACGAGGCTGCTCAAGCTTCCTTCACTTAATTAAAGCAAGCATTGATGATGGGACCGGTACTTGCTATACCTAATTTTTCCCAACCTTTTTGAGGTAAAGTGTGACATTGCTCAAAAGGGGGTTGGTGACATTCTAATGCAATAGAGCTACCAGTAGCCTACTTTATCAAGGCCATTTCAGGTAGAGCATCCAGTAAATCGACATATGAGAAAGAGTTATTGGCATTGGTATTGACTATGCAATATTAGCGGTCGTATCTGTTAGGCCAGAAACTCATGATTCGTACCGACTAAAAGAGTCTTAAACACTGGTTAATTCAGCGGATTACTACTCGAATCAACAAAAATGGTTGGTTCAGCTTTTAGGGTATGATTTTACTATAGTTTACAAGCCCAGAACAGACAATTTGACGGTCAATTCTCTCTCTTGATGGGAAGATTATTTTGGTAAATCTAGGTGTAATAAGGCAACCCCGGAATTAACAACTTTATCGCAACCACGGTGGATGGATACTACAGCTTTGCTTGCCATCATTTTAGCTGATCCACAATTGTTCGCCATCAGATTAACTTTGAAGTTGGAGGCACCCACGAAACAAGGTTTTTCACTATCGCATGGTTTATTAATGGATAAAGGTCAGTTAGTCTTGCCAACTCAATTTTAGTGGGTGCAGTACTTTTTGGCTGAGTTCCATTCCATACTTATGGGGGACATTGAAGGTTTCTACAAACTTATAAGTGGATTGCTAGTAACTTATATTGGTCCGGGATGAAGGCTAACATCATGAAGTTTGTCGTAGAATATACAATTTGTCAACTAAACAAGTACCAGGCTACTTCTCCTACAGGGCTGTTATAACCTCTTACCCTCCCCACCAATATTTAGGAAGATGTTTCCTTGGACTTCATCTCAGGGGTATCGAAATCCTAAGGATTTGATACCCTTTTGGTGGTCATAGCTCGCTTCTCAAGTATGGTCATTTCCTTCTTCTTAAGCATCCTTACACTGCTAAAAAAGTGGTCAAAGTGTATGCGAAGGATGTTGCGTGGTTGCGTGGCATGCCTCGTTCAGTGGTTAGTGATCAAAATCCTACCTTTCTCAACCAATTTGGACAGAATTCTTTAAACTGTAGGTACAGTCATGCGCATGAGTTTGGCTTATTATCCAGAATCGGATGACCAAACAGAAGTGTTGAATCACTTGTAGAAACTTATCTCCGTTGCTTCACTTTTGACCAGCCTAAGCAATGAAGTTGTTAGGTGCATTAGGCAGAATATTAGTATAACACAACTTTTCAAGCTTCCATCAAAATGACTCTTTTTCAAGTGGTGTATAACTGTTCTTCACCCATGTTCACCAAGTTCTTACCTGGCGAAACTTCAACAAAGGTGGTGATGCAGGAGTTAGAGGAGCAGGACGAGATTATCCATTAACTTCAATGTAATCTTGAGCGAGCACAGCACCATATGAAGAAATATATAGATACTAAGGGTCGGTCGATTTTCTTCAACATTGGCAATTGGATGTATTTGAAGTTGCGGCCTTATCACCAACAGTAGGTGGCTCATCGAGTGCACCCCAAATTATTAGCTTGCTTCTATGGACCCTTTCAAATTGAGGCACGAATAGGATCTATGGCTTATCGCCTCAAGCTTCCGGTAAGATCTCGTGTCCATCCCATTTTCCATGTCTCTTTCTTAAGAAAGTTGTGGGAGTTTCACCATCTCTAGGGACCCTTCGTCCGAGTTTAGAAGTTGATCTTCCGGTCACTTTTAGTCTCGAGCGAATTTTAGCATTTCACGATGTGATTCATGATGACATTACTAGCCACCAAGCACTAGTCTAGTGGCGCGACTAGTCATGGGATGAAGCCATATAGGAGGATATGCACGGGTTGAAAGAAACAAATCAAAAATCTCAAGGTCTATAAAGGGAAAGTCTATAACAGGAAGGTGCAGCCCATTAATGTGATTGATTCTTAAATGACAAGTAATAAAATTGGTAGCTGATTTAAGGGAAAGGTTTATGGGATCTGTTTTAAGGTTTTGCTGTTATTTAAAGGGAGGGGCTGTAGGAGTTTATTTTATCTTGTGATCTAGGTTTTTGCGGAGAAGCTTGTAAAAGGTGAAGTGTAGCACTAGTCTCAATCTCTCAATGTAGCATTGAGGGTTATTTCTTTTGTATTCTTTATTTTTAGTTTTTATCAATAAAGCGCCCCTATTGTTCTAATAATATTTTCTTGTTAGCGAGGTTCGTAACATATAGTTATTGCAAACAACCCTTTTGAGTGTTGTTGTTTTGGAGCTAAAATTGGAGGTTCATGTTACAATTCTATTTTTATTTTATTTAATTTAATAATAAAAGTTAGTTTTAATTTTAGCAGGTAAAAGTTTATTAAGAATTTGTGATTGTTTGATTGACATATTGAACAGAGCTTTTGGTCGGACAAGGGTGGAAAGAATTGTTACATGATATCAGCTAGGGAACTCGAGATTGAGTGGGGTGATAAACCTAGATATTGGGGCTGGATTCATCTGCCTGAAGCCAAGTATCGTTCTCGTTTGGCTAATTTTACTTGTATCTTTTATACTTATCAGAGTGTTTTTGATTGATTACGATTGAAAATAATAATAATAATAATAATAAACAGATTTCCTGAGGTGGCTGAGCTGAAAGAAGTGTGGTGGTTTGACATTCGTGGCAAGATTAGTACTTCAATTCTATCCCCGAGAACAACTTACGTGTTTTACCTTGTGTTCAAGCCAATCAATAAACCGTGTGGATTCGAAAATAACCCGGTAAAAGTAACTATTGGACTTGCTGATAGTGGTGGCCAAACTCGTACTGTTTATTTGGATACTACGAAGAGACGTTTTCCTGGCAGCCAGGTATCTGTGTCTGCTGATGATCAGGGGTCCTTCCCAGAGGACAGAGGAGATGGGTGGCTGGAAAGTGAATTGGGCGATTACTTCTATGGAGATGATGAAGATAGAGCATTGTCAATGATGATTCAGGAGACTGATTGTGATATTCGGAAGAGTGGCCTTGTCTTCCAAGGAATAGAGATTAGGCCGAAAAAGGAGTAAATGAATAACTGAAAAGGAGGCTAAATTAGGTGAGTGTTTTCTATTGAGCATCAATAAAGATTGACGTTATTCAATTTAGTAATCATGTGTACCGTCGAGGCAGTCTATTTCTTGATGCATTTGGTTGTATGTTGTATTTTTCATTTTATATTATATATCCAAGAATAATAATTCAGGCTTGAGTTTCGAAATTGAGTTATTTGATATTTTCATAGGATGAATGGGAAATGACTGTCATGAAGGTCAGAAACAGTAACTACAAGTCTCAAATGTTTTAAGGATGATGAAACACTTCTTAAATAAACTCTATGTTATTGCCGTTTACATTGTATGGGTGCATCATATAATGAACGATCAGCTAAGTTCTCATGGAAGTCACATGTGACAGTTAGTTTGGAAGTTAGTGTTCTAACTAAGAGAGTAAAGTGTATGGTATATCCATACAATGGATCATTTGATGTATCTATTTTCTACGTACAGAAACTGTTCTTGTACTTATTAGTAATACTTTGACTTTGTATTGAGGTGTATATAATAAATTTGTGTTGCATCAACACAATCAAAGAGTAGAGATCGATATAATATGTTGGACAAGTTTTGTGGTGTTTAGGGGCATTCTAGACATGAATGTAACCGAAGTTGACTAATGGAAGGGGATATTCATGTAATTACATGCATTCTTGATGTTTAGAACAACATTTAGATAGCATTTGTTGCCTTTTTGAGAAAACATCCCGAATTGCCACTTTTTTTAGGGTGATTTGTTTTTATCATTTTTCAATGTATTTTTTTTTTTTTAAATAAACTAACTTCATTCATAAACAACCCTACAAATTGAGGGCACTAGGTAAGATACAACCAACACTGGTAAACCTGCAATAAGAGACCTCTCTAGAGGACATGGCTAAAGTGTCGCGATTAGGAGCCAAATGATTCCCTGAGTGGGAAATGGCCTGACTGGAAACAACACCCACCTCTTTACAGCCACTATATCATCAAGAATAAGACCTACTTCTCCAAAATGATGAATACACGAATTAACCTGAGAAGCCACATTTACAACATCTACTTTTTTACAAGCAACCACAAGATTACAAGATCTGGCCAAGAGAAGACTTTCCTGAAGCGCCAACAGCTCGCTAGTTTCAAGGGAGAAATGTCCAACAACAAACTTTAAGACTGCTTTAACAACAAGACCTACGTGGTTCCTAGTCACTGCTCCAAGGCCGACACCATTAGCCCTTCGCAACAATGTTGCATTTGAATTCAGCTTTAAGACTTCCGGATTAAGAGGACCCCGAAAAGCGGGAGAAGAAGAAGCTAACACCGACCTCTGTATAGAAGCTGCTCCACAAGACTTTTGAAACTCCTCAAGCAAAGTAACAGCCCACGAAGCAACTGCAGCTTGATCTCTCACAACCCCTGCAAAAAGTTTGGCACTCCTATTATGCCAAAGTTCCCCACATAATCATGCAAGCTTTAGGTAAAGCAACACGGGAGCACAACTTTAAAAAAACCCGCAAAAAATTCCCAAATAGAGGAAGGATTCAATTTTAGAATTTTGTAAGCCTCCTCACAGACACTCTAAGAAAACTGAATAGCAGGGCACTGCAACAGGGCATGGACAACAGACTCCAGCTCTTCTTCATACCAGGGACAGCATCTAAACAGCAAAATACCTCTACAAATGAGGATGAAAATGCCTTTCTACCACTTTAAAGTAAAAAATTAAAATATATACATAAACAAGTAAAAGGTGACAAACAAATGTTTGTTTGAAAAGTAAGAAACATATGACATGCTCTTGATCGCCAATCGGACTGCTACTTGCAAGCGCACGAGGTCATGACAAATAATATAGTAGTGAGTTGAGTATCATCTTTTCAAGGATGTATGAACTGATTACTAAACTAGTCATAGTCGAAAATAAACAAATATAAACAAGTAAAAGGTGCTGGGATTCCAGTTTCTATTTTAATTATAAAGAATGATCATCATCATATTGAAATTCTATTGATGGCATATGCTGATAGCTAGTTATTATAATGCTTTCATATATTCTCTCTCTATATATGCACAAACATACCATCACTTAACCATGCCTATCTCTTGATGGTCATGCACCAAATAAGGGCTCATTAGGTTCAAGATACATTTAATGACTACAAAGTCGAAATAGGATATCTCTATCTAACCATAACCTAGAGTAAACATTTCATCGAACATGTTGCGTGCATCTCCTCTCTGTCTCAATGCACAAACTTCAATGGTGGCTAGTCATATACACATATTAAACATTAAAATGTCTACTTAATGTACATGTAGCAATAAGGCAGACATTTTATCAAGTATGTCATGGGCATCTCCTTTCGATCTTAACCCACCACCTCAAATATTGCAATGGTAAACAAAGTATTTGCAAGCATTAAGATCTAAAATACATACTAAGCATACATGAGACAATAAGCACACTTCAAGCAATAATAACCAAAAAAACTATTTCATTGATCAACATCCATCATCATCCCAACAACAAGTTCTTGTAAAATACAATATTTACTAAGGAGATAAAAACAATTACAAAAGTGGAGTTGAAGTTACAGCCCATGCATCACTTCGACAATCACTAGTTATAATCCATGGAGCTCTCCTCTCTTGAGCTCGAGTCTTCGTCTCATCTTCTTCTCTCTTACAAATGGTAAATAATGTATGGTGGTGTTGGTTTGGAAGGTGAATAAGCATCAAAAGTTAAGAGAGAAACCCTAAGGCCCATCCCTTACCCCTTCTAAGTTGCTAAAACTATTTATAGTGCTTTGTGTATAAGCCTCCAAAATTAGGACACGAAACTCTTCTTGAAAAGTTAAATCTACCCTTCTGTTGCTAGATGCATCCCTCAGTGTAAGTCACAAACGACTTAGGAACATAGGCACTGGATGCAACTCGCAAAGTAAGTTACAGTTGTCTGTAGGTATTGACCGTTTATTGCACCATTGGTTACAACAAACGGTGTAACTTGTGATTGTTCAAGATTAAAGGCCACTAAATGAGCCATTAGACGCAACTCATGGTGCATCTAGTGGTGCTCTAGGGTTTTAATCACTTCAAGATTTGAAATCCTTCTATTTTGATTCAAAATGCCTCCAAAGTGCTCTAAGTCCTTGAAACTTATTCACCTGCACAAAACAATTTGAAAAACATTAAGAACACCCGAAATTTGCTCAAATTTTCATCACAAAATACCTCCTTAAAGATATAATCCTACACGAATATACATGACACAAGTCCATAAAAATTTTTAGGATTCAATGTCATAGCATATCCAACATGAATATACATGGCGCAAGTCCATTAAAATTCTGAGGATTTAACGCCATAGCAAATCTAATATGAATATACATAACACAAGTCCATAACAATTTTGAGGTAATGGTAATAAACTTTGTTAATGGGTCTCTTACAAGTGGGTGGTAGGGGTAAATGTAGTGAAGATTTAAGTTTTCTAATCTTTTTTTTTTTGGTTTTTCTCAAGTATCATTACATATTTTTGAGTGTTTTTTAGGAAATAACTTAGAAAATGGTATGTGCACATAAACTTGAAGATTTGGACTAAGAACAAGGTGAAGAAATGTCAACGTGTGAATTCTGTCGACCCAGATTCTTTACCCAGTACCTGCAAATAATGCAAAATAGAAGAGAAAATAAGAGTTAGAAGAAGAAGAACACTATTGCAAGGGGGGTTTTTTTACGTGGTTTGAACAAATGAAAAATGTCTATGTCCACGTCTGTTCTCTGATTATTTTGGCAGAAAGATAGTATATTATTAGTTTCTTAGTCCTTTTATAATGAACTTTTAACCATTATTTATAGAGGAAGAGACTATAGTATTATTACAATTAAAAATAAGAAGTTTGCAGTGATTACATTTTTCAAGACTAACGCTCATCAGTGTAGGGTCAAATCCAGTAAAACTAAGATTTTGAATTTATCTCTATACAGGGCAGTTGAGTCTTTCCTTAATTTAGGTTGCTACACATATGAAAAAATCTGTTTAGAGTGCACGGCAAGCCATAGACTGGATCTCGCTTAGAATAACTTGGAGCCAGATATTAAGTAACTTTGATCATGGTTGACCAGTGACCTAAGAACTATAGCAGCACACAGAGAGCTTGTTTCTACAAGCTGGACAGCCCGAGGTCAGCGATCTGGGAGCTCATATCTGCAAGTTGCACGTTTGATGAGCTGGAAGTTTGACGTGTTGGACTTTTAGTGAGCTGGACCTTCATTTATTTGGTCATTCCGCTAGATCAACCTTGGGCTTTTACCAACCTATTTATGCTACCTCAAAAATACCCACAACTAAACCTTAAGTTTTGGTTCACCCTTTACTGATAAGTTTGAGTTACTTCAGTTTCTCTATTGTGGACTATTTGTTGTTGAAATTTTGTTACATGAATTTGGAGGTACGTTAATTGTAATTAATTGACAAAGTTTATATAATTTGATTGAAATAAGAATATAGAAACTGGTTTGTTTATTAGAAAGTAATTATTAATATTTGCCATCTGGCTTGATAATGAATGCAAATTAAAGCAATGTCCATAAGTGATTTAGTTACTTTCTTATCACTAATTTTATTAATTTGGTTTCTTAGTTATTTTACTATACGAACTATAGTTGGTGTGCAAGTTACCTAATAAATACAACAAACGTGCACTTGTGCTACTTTTTGTAGCAATGGAGGCAATTTCAGTAGTATTGGATCTATTTGGGAAAAGTAAGGTGATTGTTCTTGTTGCTGCTTTTCTTTTATCAGCACTTGGATTTGCTATAACACTTTATACGACCTGTATCAAGGGAAGCGCGAAACTAAAGGCTGAGAGGCAACTTCAGATGGTTGAATTTGCTTTCTCTCTGCTTCAGTTGGTTGCTACATTCTTGCACCTTGTTCTAACAGTTTTGAATGTGTTAGTCAGAGACGATCCTTGACAATGATCATTGATAAGTGTTGTTAATCTTTGTTGCTTGTGTATGGTTGCTGATAACAGTTGTTTGTCATTTATTAATAATCATTACGAATCATTTTCCTATGTGCATACAAAACACCGAAAAGCTAAGTGAAAAGATATGGTTCCTTTGCTGCTTCATGATATTCAGATATATGTAAGGAACCAACTTTTTGTGTACTTGGCCTATGCAGTAAAGGTACATGTTTTAACTTTGAAAGGGTCAAAAGTCTTTTCCATAGAACAATGGGATATCTCATTCTCCCAATTCCTGGTATAGAACTTGTTTTGTTTGCACTTTGGGAACATTTCATGCAGCAGTAGAATGCATTATTATAAAGCTTTTGATCAGGTTTCCTTTGTGGGTCTCATTAGTGTGTACTGTGACTAGAAAGCTGTAAACGCAGGCTTAGTTATTACAGTTTTACATGAATTTATGTATAATCTTTTTTTATTATCTGTTTCCAATCTGAATTGCCTACTTTTCCCTTTGTCTACTCTCTAGGGAGTTTGTAGACAATGTATGGTACATTAATATACTATCTCCGCCGGAAGTGCAACAATTGAGCAAGGCCAGGGTGGCTCGGTTATGAATGTTCTAAATCAATGGCCCTCCGACAACAACAGGTGGAGTGTGAAACCTGAAACAAGAATTGTGGCACCACATAGACGTATCTGAGATCGCTCTCCACTTAAAGCTTGCGGGAGTCTTGTAAACGAAGACTTTCTGTTGAAACCTAAATTTTTCGTTAACTCCTTATGAAAGAAGTAATCTTAATTGAATTAGAAATCTTACGATTTTTTTTTCTTGTACAAGAAGATATTTAAAATTAATCAAGAGTGTTTTTATATGTACCGTGAGCTATTATAAATAAATAGCTCATGTATGAAAGCATTTGTGTGTGGCGAGACACATGAATATTGCTCAAATTAATATTCTCAAATCTCAGCATGCTATCACAAAAAGGCCAAAAAATTGGGACGCTTGAATATCTCTCTATTGATAATTATCCGAAATATCGTCAATAGCAGAATATGACTTCTCTGAGGGTTATTTTGATCGAAGAATGCGAAAATCTTAAATCCTTATCGGACCGCCTACACAATCTTAGCTGCCTCCAATATTTTGTCCTATTATACTGTCCAAATATAGTTTCCTTCCCACAACGAGGGCTTCCATCACCAAATTAAGTACTTGTTCAATCTACAGTTATACTAAAAAGACATTAGCTTACACTAATAAAAAAAAACATATGAGAATTGAAAGTTTTCTGATTTTATGCTTAATTTATGTTATCTGTTCTCAAAATAAAACTAAAATCTTATTTATAAAGATAAAACTTTAATATTCATATAAGTTTTGAACATTAAAAATCTCATTTGATCACTTAACTAACAAATAAAAAATATTAACTTATGCAAATCAGCGTTGACCGAAAATGTGCGAGAATTGAGAGTTTTCTAATTTTAAGCTTTATTTATGTTGTTTGTTTTTATAATGTGTCGACCTGTGAATTTTATCGACCCAGATTCTTCATCTAATACCTGTAAATAAGGCAAAACGGAAGAGAAAAGAAGAGTAGGAAGAGGAAGAACATTGCTACGAGAAAGTTTTTATATGGTTCGGCCCAAAAAAATGTCTACGTCCATGATTATTCTCTAATTATTTTGGTAGAGAGATAATATATGATCAATTTCTTAGTTGTTTTACAATGAACTTGCAATCTTTATTTATAGAGGAAAATGCTACAATATTTATTATAATTACAACAAGAAATCTATGTGCAATAATTACATTCCCAAGACTGGCATCCATCAGTACATAATCAAATCTCGTAAAAGTAGGATTTTGACTTTATCTTTATACTAGACAGTTGAGTTTTTCCTTAAATCAGATTGCTACCTTTTTTGGGAAAAATCTATTTAGCGTACACATCAAGTCATGGGCTGGATCTCGTTTCTGACCATGGTTGACCAACGACTTGAGAACTGTAACAGCAAACAGAGCTCGTTTCTTTAAGCTAGACAGCCCGAGATCAGCAATCTGGAATCTCATATCTGCGAGTTGCGCGTTTGATGGGCTGGACGCTTGGCGTGCTGAGCCTTTAACGAGTTAGGCCTTTATCTGTTGGGTTAGTTTACTGGATTAGCCTTGGGCTTTTACCAATCCCTTTATGCAATCCAAAAAATACGCACAACATAATGCAACTAAGATCCTATTTATAAAAATAAAACTTCAATATTTGCGCTAGTTTTGAGCATTAAAAATCTTATTTGATCACTCAATTAACACTTAAAATGCATTAACTTACGCATACTAGCGCTAACTGAAAAGATGTAAGAGCTAAAAATTTCCTTGATTTATGTTTTATTTATATTGTTTGTTTTCTTAATGCAATTGAAATTCTATATGCAAAGATAAAGCTCTAATATTCACACAAGTTTTGAGAATTAAAAACATCATTTGATCACTTAATTAATACTAAAAATACATTAACTTATGCACGCTGATTGACTGAAAACGTGTAAAAACTTAAAGTTTTTATAGTTTTATGATTTATATCATCTGTTTTTAAAATACAACCGATATCCTATTTGTAGAAATAAAACTTCAATATTCACATAAGTTTCAAATGCTTAAAGCTCATTTGATTACTCAACTAACACTAAGAATTCATTAACTTATGCACACTGACATTGTATAAAAAAATGTAACAATTGATAGTTTTTTAATTTTATATTTAATTTATATTGTCTATTTTTATATACAATTGAGAACTTCTAAGGAGTCCTTCAGGCTCTTTGAATGTCAAATTCTTGAGGCAGTCTAAGCCGGGCTCGCAGCTCGCACGCTGCCTTCAAATAGATGACAATCCTTGTCCAGCCCCTAATGTTGTTTAAGGGTAAGGTCGGACTGAAAAACTTTAAAAATTAAAAGTTTTACGTCAAAAACTAGCTAAAGCATGGCGGGGCTAGCATAGTTCGTGTGGTCAAGTTGTTCTGGACAAGACAAGCCTCAGAGAAACTTTGAGGCCCATCTCATACTCAATTCAGCCTACCCATGAGACACCTTTAACGTTTTCAATGTTTTCCATTTGATTAGTACTGCCCAGTTACCTACTGTTGATGTGGGAAATTAGTCAACGAGATTCTTTTGAGCTCAATGCTGCAGTATATTCAAATTAAAAGCAGGTAACAGATTAAAAGTAAAAAAAAAAAAAAAGACGAGGGAAGAATAGGAAAACACAGATTTTTAAAGTGGTTCGACTTTTTTAAACTGTCTACGTCCACTGCTCTCACTATATTTCTGCAGGGTAACAGCAATATTTCTCTCGGTATTTCTCTATTGATTTACAATGAAAATGACCCCCTATTTATAGAGGGGGATGCACAATTAAAAAGTAATTAAACTGACAAACAATGATGATGTACATTTAATGAGACTGATATATTATCAGGTCAACTCTGTTAAAGCTTGATTTACACGTTTAACCCATACTGGTTAGGTGAAATGTCCTTAATCTATGTTGTTATTAGGTGAAGTAATCTTCCTTAACGTGTACGACACGCCATATTACCATTTAGAACTGATACTGAGCGGACTGAGGCTAGGCGAGCTGAAGCTGTTGAGAATAAGCGGCGGCCTTAATGGCCAAGTGGACTCGGCATAGCGAGCTAGACGTCGACAAAAGCACGCAAGCTTGACGTCGTCAGGATTAATAGACAAGAGCTTCTGCGAACTGCGAGTTGATAAACTGGGCTATTTATACTGAGCCCGTTTGCTTAGGTCAATTTATTGGATTAATGGTCTTTTATCGATCCATTTAGATAATTTGAAAAATACCCATGACGCCTACAATAAGAGGTCCAAGTTTAAGAAGTTTTTCTGGACCGTTACTGACAGCGAGAATAAATTCTGTGGCGAATTAAATTCGTGGACAGATAGGAATGCAAAAGAAAAGTAGACAAATTTGTGATGGCATTAATGCCAGCTGAAATATATACATAAAGAATTGTCTGAATCACAAGAAAAGGTGCGATTGATTCATTGACTTTCAAGTAATACTAATTATGTTAAAGAAACAAAATAGAAATCATGTATACTTTGAAAAAACTTTTTATATGTAGGGCTCTTTTCTAGTAAGTAATAATTCTGGTTTATACATCGTCATTTATTAATTTGTATTAATGTGTAAAATATTGGAACAAATCTATATATATGTGTGTGTTATATATCTATATATATGCGTCTATGTGTAATGTCTATTTTCATGTGAAATTCTTAATAAAAATACCCACCTTGACAATTAGCCTAAAGAAAGGAAGTCTTCATAATTTAGATGGCTTAGAATAGAATACTTTATTAGATCTGCATGACTAATAAATCATAAACCTTTTCTTAAAGGACTATTAATTGCAACTTTGATGGAAGTCAAATTATTGACAAAGTTATTCATAATTGAAATTAGATTGCATCAAGATATTTCATAATTTAAACTAAAAATATTGGTCGCATAATTCATAAAACTCGAATTAAATCATAAAAACTTTATAATAAGTATCATAAACATTGTATTAAATTTCATAATTCAAGATTATTTGGTCAAATTTTATAAATTAATCTCATAATTCAAATGGTTACTACATTTTTTCTTCATATTGATGATAAAAGTTCAATTCTAGTAATATATATTTACCTTCAATGCTATAAGAGTAAAATTTTGGGTGGCATATGTTTAGAGAATGTATTCAATCTATACTTTGTTAAAATTTAAAATATTTAATTATTTTGGGTACATTCACTTCAAATTTTATGGATTCCATTCAAATCAAGATATATTGAATTCATATCCATTCTATTGAAATCAAATTACATTCAATTCAAATTTATATAAAATTTATTGAAATCTAAGTGTATTAAGAAAGTTATTGCCTTTTCATATTTTACTTATGTAATTCATTAAATTTAGATTGATTTTAATATATATATGTATATATATATAACTGTAACAAATCCTCCCCTTTCCCCGAACATTTTATGGATTTCATAAACAATTCTAACAAAATCTAAATATGATCCATTTAATCCATTCCACTAAAATCTATTATTTTTAAAATATCCATCAAACTCTAATAAATTTTAGATTAAATATATCTGTTGACGTATGGATTTGATCGACCCAGATTTTTCATTCAATACTGCAATTAAAGCATGCAAAAGTAGAAAACAAAAGCAAGTAAAGAGAAACAAGAGGAAAAACAGAATACAAAAAGATTTTTTACGTAGTTCGGTCTAAAAAGATGTCTACATTCACGACTGTTCTCTGGTTATTTTCGCGAAGAGACAATAAATTATTGATTACTTGTGTGTATGTTTACAATGATTTTCTACCCCTATTTATAGTGTGAATTGTGTTACAATTTGAGTACATTTAAAACATAAAAGAATTTAACATTAAATATACTTCCAAAAATTATGTCCACCTATTTAGGAATAAATCTCATCAAAGTAGGAGTTTGATTCTTTTT
This sequence comes from Dimocarpus longan, assembly GCA_022984855.1. Lineage (NCBI taxonomy): Eukaryota > Viridiplantae > Streptophyta > Magnoliopsida > Sapindales > Sapindaceae > Dimocarpus > Dimocarpus longan. Next base: position 25,127,368 of record CM041014.1, read on the forward strand.
TCAATTCTGGTAGTTAACTCATCTTCAAATTAGACTGTTACCTTTCTAGAATATGTCATTAAATGAGAACTTTGATCTGCGAGCTGAACCTTACTTCGCGAGCTAGATCTTGCTCTGGGCGATCTAGAGCTGAATATAAAGTAAGCGAGATAAAGCTGTGTAAGGCAGCTTTGATAATGGTTGTCTAGTGACCTGAAAGTTGTAATAACAAACCAAGAACTCGTTTCTACGAGCTGTACGTTTGATGAGCTAGATGTTTGGCACGTTAGGCCTTTAGCAAGCTGGGCTTTCATCTATTTGGTCAACTTACTAGATCAGATTTGAGTTTTTACCAATCCATTTATACAGTCCCAAATATAGATACAACAATATCCATCTTAATCTCTCTACATATCAATCAAATTGTGAAAAATTTTCTCCCAATGTTATTACATTGGAGTAAATTTTTTATCTTACCAGCAAACCCAACTAAAATTTTCCATTATCTTATAATTATATAATAAAAAAATCACAAATTTAAAATTACAAAAATGTACTAAAATTAAAAGTAAAAGTAAAAAATCTAACCAGATTATATCAAAAGCTATATATATAAATGGTCAAAAAGAAGGTTAAAAAAAAAAAAAAAAAAGGGTCAGAAAGAGATTTTTCTGACATAGACATCTTCCTCTTATCTCGCAAACGAACTCGGTTCTGTTCCGTTGTATTCTGTCAGTTCTCTTGTTGTGGTTGGCTTGGTCTCTCTCTCCGTGTCTATCTACGCCATTCACAAGTCACAAAAGTGAGCAAACAAAAATCCAAAATTCTGTATCCATCTACAGCTGTGCTGCCGTCACCTCTTGATTAGTTTGTTTTGTGTCAAAAGGATTTCATTTTTGGCAAAAACAGCGTCTGGGGTCTGACAAAAATCCAATATTTCTCTCGAAGATCCAGTCTTTAAATGGAGTTAGTTCCATATGAAGGAGAGTCAGAGAAGAAACCTGGTGGAGACACTCTTCCCTGGCAAGACATGTTCAGATCAGCTTCAAGTCGAAAGCCTTCACCAAGTCCTAACTCTCACGCGCCACCACCCCAGCCCCATGGGCCACCGGCCGGGACGGCGAAAGCGCAAAACCCCACTGACCCAGATCGGAAAAACACATTTTCTGGTGATCCCCAGGTGAGACTTGCCCTTTACATAGCCATGGCTCATGCTGGTCTTGCTTTCACTATATTTATACTTTACTTCATATGCAAGTTACTGCAAGAGTATCTTAGGCCAATTCAGTGGGCAATATTGTGTTCAATTCCTCTGAGAGGTATACAGGAAACTCTAGTTGATTTTTGGAGTGAACCCTTGAAACTAGGCCTCACTGAGACTGTGTTTGCTGTTCCTTGTGCTATATTTAATGTTTTTATAGGTACTTTAGTTGATATTAAGGATGTTTTCTTGAGCGCTTTTCTTAAAAAGTCAAAAGCGAATCATTCTAGGAGGAATCGAAGTGGATTCTCTAAGTTGCTTAGGTGGTTGATGTCGTTTGGTGTGTTTGTGATTGCTTATGAGAGGCTTGGTGCTGTTGGGTCAATGGTGGTTCTTGGTTTGGGGTTTTTGATTAGTATTAGGAATTTTGATTCGACGTTGTCTGCTGTTTCGTCTTTCAGGAGCAATAGTTTTAGGCGTAGTTCAATTAGTGCATTTTTCACTCGAGGGATATTGAAGAGGTTGAAAACCATTGTGGCGATCGGGTTGATTGTTGGTATGATCGTGTTCTTTTTGGCAGGGTTGGTGTTTTTTTCGTATAAGATTGGTGTCGAGGGAAAGGATGCTGTGATTTCGATCAAATCACATGTTGAGCAGAGTAATTATGCGGAGAAATTAGGTATTAAAAAGTGGATGGAAGAGAATGATGTGCCTGGTTTGATGGATAGGTACACTGCTACTGTTTATGAGACTGTGTCTCAGCAGGTAGATAGCTTGGCAATGCAGTATAATATGACGGAACTTGTGACTGGGGTTAAGCAATTTATGATAGCACCACCTGTTAATTCTTCTGGTCAATCTACAGCTTTGATGAGCCCCTCAAAGTATACAGAGAAACTTTTGAGTATAAGAAAGAGGGTTCGCAATCATGAATGGGGACAAATTTATACAGAAGTCGATGCGTTTCTTAGGGAGTTGATGATCAGGCGAGAAGATCTAGTAGAAAAGGCAAAAGGGTTTGCCATGCGAGGAATGAACATGTCACAGCAGGTAGTTGCAAGTAGTGCATCTATTTTAGGCGGCAGTGCAAAGTTCATGTTCTCCATCGGATATTTGCTAATATCGGGAGCAGCAGAGGTTTTCAATTTTGTGTCTCAGTTGATGATATTCCTCTGGGTTTTGTATTATCTAATTACATCAGAGTCTGGTGGGGTAACAGAACAAGTGATGTGTATGCTTCCTATTTCAAGGTCAGCAAGGATCAGATGTGTTGAAGTCATTGACGATGCTATTTCCGGCGTTCTTTTGGCTACAGCTGAGATTGCATTCTTTCAGGGATGTCTTACATGGCTATTATTTAGACTATACAATATACACTTTTTGTACATGTCAACTATACTCGCATTCATCAGCCCGCTGCTACCAATCTTTCCATCCTGGTTTGCAACAATTCCTGTAGCTGTGCAACTGCTACTGGAAAGTAGATACATACTGGCCATCAGCTTGTCCGTTATCCATTTGGTGCTTATGGATTATGGTACAACCGAAATTCAGGAAGACATACCTGGTTACAATGAATACCTTACTGGACTCAGCATTATTGGTGGAATGACATTGTTTCCATCTGCATTAGAGGTAATCCATACTTATCTCCATTTGTTTGTTTATCATGGTTTCTCTTTAATTTCCAATTTCATTGTACTAATAGGCAACTTTTTTCTTCAACAATCTCAAGCTTTTTTCAGATAGAACTTTTGGTTGGAAGTCTTTCTTGCTATTGAATATACCGCACATATAATTGTGCTCTAGAGTGTCCGACTAGTTTTGTGTGTAATGTTTTGATGCTGATTATGATTATGGTTTTATACATAGTAGATTTGCTATTAAAAGAGTTGGAAGAGTGTCGAGTTACATATGTTTTGTTAGAAAAATATTTTCTTCATGCTAAATCAATAATTTTCATCTGGGTAGAACTATGTTGTTGATGTACTTCAAGAAAAAAAAAAAAAAAACTATGTTGTTAATGAACAGTAGGCGTGACCTTGTTCATGAAAACAATGCTGCCCCACTGATTGTAAACCAATTTCATTTAGCAGACCTACAATTTTTATCAATTCGTCTAACATGATGAACTGAACATGCTTGAGAAGCAACAGCATCTGCTGTCTTATTGATTAGGAATGAAATATTAGAGTCTGTATTCAGTATCACGAGTCTAATCGCATATTTTATCCTGCAGGGAGCAATTATGGGACCGCTGATAACAACACTTGTGATCGCTATTAAGGATTTGTATGCAGAATTTGTTCTGGAAGAACCAAAGAAAAGTAAGTAGGAGTCTCTAGGAGAATGCAGCGGTTTTGGCCCTTGCCATTGTCAGCCATCCATTCATTTGTTTGTAACCTTGTGGAGACCTTGTGTAAATTATTTTGAAATGGTTGGACAGAATTTAAGAAAAAGTTGCCGGTGGAGCACATGATCCAGTCTCTGGCGAATGCTTCTAGCCGTTCACACAGTGGGCTTGATCAATGTCAAATGGTTGGACAGAATTTAAGAAAAAGTTGCCGGTGGAGCACATGATCCAGTCTCTGGGGAATGCTTGTAGCCGTTCACACGGTAGGCTTGATCAATGTCTATCGGTCATAACTTTTATCTAAATTTGTCACTAGGGTGTTTATTTTCCATTTTTTTAAGCAATTGATGAGTAAATTGTGTTCTGTAGACATTCAGGGGTGTGTTCAAATTCAGAAGTGTACAATATCTTTGTAAACAATATGTAAAAGTCAGCATGCTTGGAACATATAAATGTCTGATTCTCTCGTTGTGTTCATCTTGTTTAGTCAGCTTATTTGCATGCAGCTTGGAAGGGGTTTGGCAAATTAGATAAGAGAGAGGTAGAGGGACTTATAATTTCGAAAGAGATTTTTAATAAATTTTAAAACAATCGACTGTTTCTCAGACAAATAACAAAAGTCTTAATATGAAAATTTTATGGAGAAAATGTGAAACACTAGAGAACTGCATGCAACTGTTAAATTAAACACTTTACCAGAAAGCAAAACAATGTTACAGTCATCACCCAGGTCAAGATAGAGAGAGACATTTGTTTCTTATCAGTTTCATATATTGCAGGAATACACACTCTGGTCTAACTACATTTTGAGTCTCAAATTCAAAAGTCCATCACTGTCAATACTAAAATACAAACAATGGTTTAAAACCGTCAACCCTCAAGATTCGAAACTTTGCAGAGTGAGGTTACTTCATGTACTTCTGCAGAAATTTCCGATGAAAGTCGTTCCTAATAGTGTCATTGATGAAGCGCTTGGGAGTCTTGGTTTCACCACGAGCTTGGTTCTTGAAAACCACATCGTCATCCCATCTAAAGTCATGAATGTGTAAGACAATGGACCACTAAAATGAATGAAAAATCACAGAAATATAACAAAGAAAAACATAGATGCTTCAAGCTACTAACCTTCTTTTTACATTAAAAGATGTTGGATTATTCATCAAAGGATTTCCCCGAAGAAGCTCTGCTTCCTTAGCTTTAGCCTCTTCCTCCCATTGTTCTTTTTCCTGAAGACGCATACAGTAGATAATTACTAGTTAAACCAACACCATTATTATTATGGGTGGCAAGCATGGATTTAAAATAATACAGCCATTGAATAACTTGACCAAAATATAGAGTAGAAGCAACTAAGCATCATTCACGGTAACATTAAAACAGTAATACACAGATAACAGAAAAGGATATTTAGTACATTGCGTTAAGCTGATTTTCAAGAAATGACATTGGAAGGGGAGAAATAAGACATTATTATAGCTCTTTATAATCGTACTAAATTGCTTGTACAGCCAATGTATGGTCTTCAAAAACCAAAGTCATAACATCCATTTCCTAGGTCTCAACAGCATACAATAAAGCTCTAAAGTGCACAAAATCAAGCACTACAAGTTTATATAAATCCCCATATAATGAAAATCTCACCTTTCGAAGCTTCTCCTCGGCTCTTTCCTTCTTTATCTGTTCAAGCTCAGCCAAAAGAGCTTCAGTGTCATCTTCATCATCGTCATCATCATCGTCACTAATATAGAAAGGAAACAAATTAACTATTATATATATAGCGAGTAGGTAATTCAACCAATAAAGATCTAACAAAAGAAATATCATATCGAAACATGTCTATCATGAATATTTAGTAAAAAAGGATCTTTAGCTCAGTTCAGAAATCCATCCACTTGTATAAAAATCCACAAATATTTAAAAAAATTCAGATTTTTCAGCCAAACATCTTTTTCAAACAAAAGCAGGATAGAAAGAAACAAAACAATTATGACTAAGAAAACCAACCTATCATCATCACTTTTGACTTCTACATCAGAATCATCAGCATCTACACTGCGTGGAATGATCCGGTCTTCAGTCTCCCTCTTTGACCCTACAAACAAACAACAAACAGCATGTACAGTTAGCAAAGGACTTCAACAGTGTATTCAATTGATACAAGTCAAGTAAGTTAGAATATCCACCTTCCAACAGAAGCTGACTACCCCTCCTACGATCTCTATCATCTGCAACAATCAACATAAACTGAAAATATATTACCAGTAACATACATATAAATGAAAAATTTTGCACACTCAATATAGCTATAAGGAAATTTTTGGACAACACACACCAGAGGTTAGTATATCAAGGAGTAACATAATTTTACCAGCATAGGACTTATCCTTAGAAGAGAAATGCCTCCGTTCACGGTCTTCTAGCTCCTCGCGAAGATTCCTCTTCTGTAATTCATCCTGGGTGTCTTGCCCTTCTTTCCTGAAATGAGCACATAAACAATCAGAAAGATGATTCACATATTGGACATGGGGCAAAGAACATGCATATAAAACACATTAGCACTTTCATATATATAAAGATCAAAGGGCAATTTGAACACTTTATTGATGTCGCATGTAATAAAATTATATAAAATACAAACATTCGAGATACAATTGTACTAATTTCCATGTACAAGAAAGTAGCACACCACACAACATTTGCTGAAATAAGTTCGACCCACCTACCACAATTGCCCCTCCCTTTTTATAAGCCATCCGAGGGTAATACAAATCATGTTGCCTTTGCCTACAATAAAAACTACTTCTTTTAACTATGGAATATCTTATTACATATCTTAGTCATTAACTTAGGCAGATGTCCATAGCACCTACAAACATCTAATTAGTTATCCTAGAAGGATTAGACTCCAAAGATAATAGGTTGCAGTGCCCCTAGCAGTTGATACATATATAAATTAGATAACACCATCATTGTGAAACCGTCAACTGTTCCCAAAATAAACAGAAATTGAGAACTATTTATTGAAAGTTGAAACTTCAATCTTCACCACAATGAACTCACTTTGGAACTAAATTCTAGACACATTTGACATCATTAAAAGTAACAAGATCTATTTACAATCAAAAGGACTTTACCATTTTGACTAAATACACAACATTGGTTGAGGATCAGGCTGAATAAATTTCAATGTAGTGACATAAATGTTATTACTCAATGCTTGTCCGGCCAAATCAGGACCTAAAGAGGAGGAATGCAAATGTACAACTAAATCAACCCTTTTACATGCCTCCCCTACATATTATAGCATTTCTTTGCATGTTGTTTGTCAGCACTTCAAACAAAGTCATCAAGCCCAAAAATCATACTAACACGTTGTTTACAAGACTCTTTAACACCCCGAAGATCATAAAAGTCATTCTTCCAATCAAAAGCTCAAACATCTATGACAAATGATCAACTCAAACAAGTCCTAAAAATCCTGCTATATGTTAAACAATCATGAATTAAACCACTAAAACCAACCAACTAAGCACCTACACATCATAAAAATCTTCACTCTCATCAATTTAATGCACAAACAACCACTTTCACATTAACAACATAACTAAAAACCATTATCTCCATGCATAAACGAAATTGCTCCAACAGAAAATAACCCCATCATGTTAACGCAACCACCCTATTACATCAAATCAACATATATACCATTCTCAGTCAACTCACCTAGGCTTCAAGTTTGTATGAGCCGCAAGGTCCCTGGAAGAGTACTTCTGCGAGGGCCCGAAAATCCGAGTACCACCTTGCTCATTCCCTCCTTTGGCAGGTGCCCATGTGGGTCGAGCAGCTGTCGTCATGTCGCTTTCCTCACAATCCCTATATCAACCAACAACAACACAACCCCAAAAGACAAAACACATTTTCAATCAACACCAATAAAAAAATAACTTCAATCAAAAATCAATTTAACAATAAGCAAAAAAAACCTCACGTATCCAAACAACACCAATAATAAAGACAGCATTAATCAATCATCAATTTAACAATATAAAACAACCCCAGAAGCTAAATTGACTCAAAATCCATATACCCATCAAAAAGAAACGATCTTGTATATTGAATTCATGAAATACACATCAAGTTATAATCATAACTAAAAAAACCCTAAATTTCATATTGAAACCCTAAATCTTGTATAAAATGAAGAGAGTTAGGGTTTTTTTTTTTTTTTTTTTGGTACCTTCGATTTGGTCGTTGTCTGATTCTCTGTAACTTCTGCGAGATAGAATGAGACAGATTGGTTGCTTGAACTTTCGGGTGTATAAGAGGGACCGGAGTCGGTGTGGATTTTCGGGCTGGTTTTGGAGGATTATGAGTTGGATTGGGCCAAACTTTGAAAAGGCTGAGGGGGATGTATCGGGCCTAATATGGGCCTGGCTAAATATCTATTGGGAGCCCATTAATTTTATGATCTCAACTTTATTGAGAAAAAAATAAATTAAAAATAACAATATTAGATTAAGAGGTAATTCGAGACTTGTCGACATCTAACGATAGAATCATGGACCGGATTGTTATTTTCCTAAGGGGGAATTGAAGGTTTGGTATATAGAATTATAGATAGATCGTTTTAATGTATTCTTATCAAATCATATTTAAGAGTCATATGAAATAAGTTTAATGTTAATTATCAAATCATTTAAATATTATATAAATTCATGTAATATTATAAACTTCATACCACAAGCAAAATTAGTTTGGATACGATTTATCAAAGTTAATGACGACTTTTTTATTACAATAAACATAAAATCAAACTTCTCCATATGTGGATATGAGTGAAATTTCATTAGCTTATTTCCTTTAAAATGTTTTATATTGTTCTATAATTTTATAAGATTCTAAAAAAGAAAAAAAAAATTGTTCCTTAGTTTAGTTATTCTGAAAGTAAAAGTCGCTCATCTTTTATTTATAATATAGGTTAAATATAATCACAAAATCGTGGTATGCCATATAAATAAGGGACAAAACTATTCTATCCATGCAAAATTTATAAAATCTTCGATACATGAGGGACCTTCAACATAAATTAAGTGTAAGTTTATAAACTATCGTTGGGCTCTCTCCCTCTCCCATCACTCTCTCAAATTAAAGATAAGGTGACAACCCCAACAGTACACATATTGAGTGAAAAGATGTCAAACCTGCACATGTTACTATCACCTTTCAATTTCTTGATTGTAATATTTTTATAATTCAATGTATGCCAAATCTTGAAATCCGTACGTGGTAACGAATCATTGGTTTGTGTGGTCAAATTTGAGTCAAATAAGACACACTTGGAGTCCTATTTATTTTATTCATAGAATTGTTAATTTTCATATGGTTTGCTTCGATGTAGTAGGTCAAGTATTTGAGATTGATATGATCTTAATGTTAAGCAAAGCATATATTATAATTTGAGAGGGGCACGTGTGAGAGCTATAGAAGAAATATAGGTGCATACTTTATGTGATTTGAATGAGAAATAATGTCAAAATTCAATAAATATCAAGAAATTATAATCTTTAATTACTTAGGCGTAATTGCTATGTGTAGATTCCTAGTGATTCATAAATTACATTTTTATGATTTCATATTAACATTGTCTTGTCAAAATACGGTTATAAAACAATTTATTGATTTATCCACTCTTATATGAGCAGTGTATATCTTCATTTTCACATTTGTGGCGGTGAAAATGAATCATACCATGTATATTTTATAACATATATCTCCTAATGTTTATAGAAATAGATTTTCAATTGATTTTAACATATTTCGACATAACTTTGAATATTGGTGTTAATCGCTTAAATTTAAAAATCAAGGATTTTTGTTAGTTCACTATTTTTTAATTATTATAATAAATATAGGCTTTTAAAGAGAAAAATTATTGGAACTTATAATTTTTAAAATATACATATGAGTGGCATATTATCAGAATATTCGCATTTTATTAATTTATTACTTCACTATTAAACCACTTAACATTGTTCACATAATCAATTTCTATTGGAATAGTATCTATTATTGTTATATAAAATGTTAATAGTTACATTAAAGTTAAAAGTCATGCCCTTTTATTGTTGAACTCCGATCCTTTTTTTAAAGGAATTACAATCCGTTTAAAACTCTTCTCTAATCTCTTTCCAAAAACACTTTCATGTGTTCCAACCATGTGCATGCACAAAAGTTAAAAGTGTTTTTGGTTATCCAAAAGCACCATTGTCATTATAATTAGAAACAACACCCAAATCAACCATTGATCCCCACGTGAAAAAAAATGGATCAATATTAAAATGGGTCAAAGATTCTAATCAAAGTGCATGACCTTGGGCCGACAAACCTTTGATCATTTAACAAATCATGCAATTAACCGCCATGCAATAACTAATTGTATATGATTAACTGCAGAAAAGATGTGGCCATTATTCTCCTAAAAATGTAACACAAAAATGGGGGCCCTCGTGGCTGGGACCTCCAATATAGTAGAACTAAGAAACTGCTTTGATGGATTAGGTGGCCAACCACCCACCACATAAATCTAACTGCACCCGCCATAATTCAAATTCTTTATATTATACCATACCATAAGGTAGATTTCCAACTTCATTACCAACGTCTACGTTTTTTCTCCATCAAAATATGAATATGAAGAGTCATAATCATAGTTATAATAATTTGTTTGTAGATCACATGTGATCGATCAGAACATGTAACGTAATTATTTTATAACTATTTACAATTGTATTTTGCTAGAATAAAAATACAGACATCCATGCCGAAGAACTTTTATATAACATAATATATTATATAAAGAATAATGGTTAATCGACACTTATAACCGTGAAGTAATAGTTAAAGAAGAATTATTATTGAGACACAAAAGTGGAAAGTGAGAAAAAAGTACTAACAAGTACTAAAGAAGAATTCATGTATATTATATTTCATCTCATATAATTTCTTTCCTTATTCAATTAAACTCTCGATGAAAATGTGATTACGAATACTTGTGATCATAACTACAACAACTCATTTCCAAACCATTTACCACCAATCACAATTACCTCTTATGTAACTTGTTCTACAATCACTCATAATTATATAATAAGATAGAATAAAATTTCAAACTGTTGAAACTAAAAACTTTCATACAGTATAATACGTAATATATCATAAATTTCTACATCAATATGGAAAGTAACGCTAAACAAAAACAGTACTGACCGTCCACTCCAGAGTATACATGTACACTATACTAGTGTCTGCCTGTCATATAACCACTTTGCCTAATATCCAATCAAAGTCTAGATAGAAAATCAACTTTTGAAACTTGGATGGAAAATCAACTTGAGTTTGAGTTTAATATAACAAAAAAATCTTTGCTTTATTATAATAACACTCTATCAGAATCAGCTAGAGAGAGAGAGAGAGAGAGAAAGAGATAGGAGTTGCTTTGAAGTAGAAGCTAGCTAGAAGCAGTTGCTGCAACTTCAGCTTTGCTTACTTGATAAACAAAAACCAGAGGGAAGTTAGGCCAACAGTTAGCTTCCCTCCAAATTAACCAACAAACTACCGGCTCATGTTCTCTTCAAACCGAAGCAAACCCACCAACATATTTCTCCAAGTTTGATTCTTGGTCGCCATCCTGAAACACCCAACCTCACCTTCCTGTCATAGTCTGCTCAACCACACCCTTCTCTCGGACCTTTCCACATAAACTTTGTATTCATGTTTAGGCCTCCCCATATATACCCACCTCAGTTTTAGGCTTCAAGTACCTGTTTTTCTATCAGAATTCAGGTTCTTGAGTCTTTATAGAGGTTTTGGCTTGTGGGGTCTTGGAGTTTTTGGATATAAATTGAGTTTTTTGGTTTTTCAGGTTTTGGTGTGGAAAAGATTGTTGCTTTTCGATCAAGTTATTGGCCTCTGCATGAGCTTTGATGGTATATTTGATTCTTGACTCATTGAATTATTACTTGTTATTGTAGTTTGATTGAAATTTAGTGTTTGTGATTCAATGTTATGAAGAAGTCTAGCTAGTTTTATATTTGTATAAGTTGATACAGTTAGACAATATAGTGTGTTATGTAGTAGTATATGTATGCTTGTTCATGATAGATTGGGGGATTGAGCTAGTGGTGATATAGTTGAATTTAGAAAGTTAGAAGCTTGAGTGCTAATCCAATGAATACGCGATACTTCTTTCCACCGGATTCGTTATGTAATTCTGGTGCAACAGCTTCATTTTCATCGAATTCATCACAAGCTCTGGATGACCGTGTGGCTGTGAGTAGTGTTCGAAATAGGCCTTCTCGTGCTCCACCCTCATCATTCTTGATAAGGATGGCGATGAGGGTGTCTAGAGCAAGATGGTTCACCTTCTTGAGAAGAGTTTTCCATTACCAAAATGGATCAAGATCCGATCTGGGGTCAAATCCTTTCAATTCCAGCACATGGATGACGCTGGAATTCCTGGCCTTGGTCATACAAATAAGCATCATAACATTCACTTTAGCCATTTCACAGAAGGAAAAGCCGGTTTGGCCTATGAGGATATGGATTGTTGGTTATGATATTGGCTGTCTTCTCAGTCTTTTGCTACTCTATGGTCGCTACCGGCAGCTTCATCCCACTCAAGGAGATGGTTTCAGCCTCTCTGATTTGGAACAGCAAAGGAGCAGTGAAGAATCCAGGTACCCTTTACACTGCCAAATCTTTTTCAATCATTTTTGTATTCCCAATTTCGATGAGTAATATATTAAAATTCTGGACACTAATCCAGAAAATATCATACATATATGCTTCATGACAATATCATAGATATAATTGGAAGCTAATCATAACACCATAAAAATGAGAAAATATAGACTTGAAATGAGACAATAATGCTTGTTACAGAAAGGAAGCCTAAGAACTTGATATGTTTTCTGATAAATTTTGCATACAGTTTAGTGTTTCTTGAGTTTTAAAAGGGTAGTTAGCTTCACAATTAGAAAATAGTTTTCGACAATAAGTGTAACTCTTGCTTTTTCGGATTATCCTGTACGTATGCTTATTGATTGATGTATGTAGTGCATGCAGGTTATCACATCTGATGAACAAATGCCGGACTTCACTGGAGCTCTTTTTTGCAATATGGTTTGTGATGGGTAATGTTTGGGTATTCGATTCCAGATTCGGATCCTTCCATCGAGCTCCAAATCTACATGTGCTCTGCATCTCCTTACTTGCCTGGAATGCTCTCAGCTACTCATTTCCGTTCCTGTTGTTCCTTCTGCTATGTTGTGTTGTGCCACTTATTAGTAGCTCCCTTGGCTACAACATGAACATGGGTTCCCTCGACCGAGCAGCCTCTGATGATCAGATTTCTAGCCTACCCAGTTGGAGATACAAACAAGTTGACAACAATTTGGAGCATGGCACTGATGCAAATGGCAACTCAACTTCTACCAATGCAGAAGATCCAGTAAGTTACAATTTATATACAAGTTGATTTCACAAACCTGTCTATAACATAAAATGTGCAAATTTCATTATATTCTACAAGATCAAATTTAAATTGCATCCGAAACTTCGAACCATTTTCTAATCGTTCTAGGATCACGAATTGAATACCCCTTAACAAAATTTCAACGTATTCAAGATTGGAGAATGTTATTAAAGCTTATTCTTTTGGTGGAATTGACAGGAATGCTGTATATGTCTAGCCAAGTACAGAGACAAGGAAGAAGTGAGACAACTACCATGTTCACATTTGTTTCATCTCAAATGTGTGGATCAATGGCTCAGAATCATATCTTGCTGTCCTCTTTGTAAACAAGAACTGGACAGATAGAAACCAAAAGATCAAAAATCCTGAGAAGTTTTTATTGTTGGGTTGTTTATCATTTTTTTTTTTCTTTTGGGTTGAATATGGTGTGATTTTTATGTATTCACAGTTACTAGAGTGAGTTTTATTGCTTGTACATTTGAGCTCACCAGTAACTGAAAATTATATATATAAACACTCACGTATACCACAATTATATACAAATATACAGTAAGAATTCCTTTTAACTCCTTGTTTGTTTTTACGAATAATTGTGAATGACTCATGGCTTTTGATGTGTCAAATTAAATCTTTCGATTGGAACAAGAAACAGAAAATTCCTTGTAGGTTATTGGCCGTTAATTGAGTTGCAGTTAATTTTTTGTAAATCTAACAAACTGGGATCATTTTACCATGCAGTTGTATAGTAAAGAAAAGTAATAACTTTAGTTCATTATATTTAATCAAAATCAATTAATAGTCAACTAAATGTGAGGAACTTTGGCTTATTATTCAAACCAGATATAAGTGTTTGTTGCTTATTGTTCAAATATGAGGATTTGATTTGATATTTCATGGAAAATGAAGCAGTTATTTGCAATCCTCCCTTAATTTTATTTTATTTTTCTTTATTTTAGGTACAAGCAAGTGCCATTTGCACATTTCTTTGCAACTTAATGGTTGCTCATGTCTCCAGCCATAAAGTTTCAAGTTTTACCGTAAATATTTTAAAAACAAATATGAATAGTTTTCCCTTATTACAATAGAAGTAGTTGTCTCTAGTTACAGGAATTTATATTCACACCATGTAAATAATTAGTGATCTTATCATATTTTAACAGATATTTAACCTGTTTGATGTCAGTTTTATAGTTATCTTCATAGGATAGCAGTAGTTATCCAACTCAGATATTTTTTATTATTTTTTTTAAGGACTGAAACTGATCTAGAAGATTACTGTAACTAACCGGGATAGGAACACTGATGACGTGACCCGAGACAGTACTCTTATATTGGAGGGATCCACCCATATGAAGATAAAAGAGATGTCCACACGATAGTGATTAGACAACTCACATATAATGGTGGAAAAGTTGTTATTTTTGTCTACTAGGGTGTCGAACCCATGCCACCAAAGGCATGGGGGCAACTGACGCCTAAGCTAATAGCGCCAGCTACCATTGACATCCAACTCAGGTAATTAGTAATTGAATACCACAGATCATGATAAAGCTATAACTTAGTTCAATGTTACCATGAAAATAAATAAAGAAATAAATTCCGTTTTAAATATATATGTACACTAATCCATAAATTGTAATTCATAAACAACTTTGATTGTAAGTAACGGGCAGTTTATCTGACAAAGCCTCTCATTGTTTGATACACATAAATCTAGACTTTAGAGTAGAATAATCCACTACAATGACAATTTTGGACCATCTTCAATAAATGAAAATGTGGTACACATGTATACTTAGTAACAGCAGAAATTGTTGACTATATAATTCTCTTCTATAGTAAGTTGTTTCTTCACATCTCCGGCCAAACCTCATTTAATTTATGTAATACTTCCAAATACTAATAATTATGAAGTTTGAATGCTCTGGTTTTGTTAAGTTACAAATTCGATATTTTGAGTAATCTATTAACTATTAACTAGATCTTGACTACAACACACGACACACGCACCTCACATGACACTTAAGAATATAGAAATGCATATCACATTGAACCAAATTAATGTATAGGACTCATAATATATATATATATAGGAATAGCATCACAAATTTCAAAAAGAAAGATATCATATCGCATTATTATATAAATACTTTTTATCAATAGCATAGAAAATGCTATGAAAAAAAATAATACATTTTTTATACATTGAGTCTCACATTGCTCCTAAAATGATAATCATAAGTAAAGCTCATGTATGTTGTAAAACTATTTATTCAAAAAATATTAATAATTGATTTCGACTAATTTTTTCTTTTATATATTGTAGGTATAGTTATTTAAATTGTATAAGGAAACCCTTAATATAATACAAGAGTAATTATTTAAACCATTCTAATAATACTTAATTTCAATAAGTCTCGTCTCATGTATATTGTCGAAGTAGTCATCCTAGTATTATTCGATCTATTTTCGATTATGAGAGCAATTATCTAAACCATCTCAATAGTAATTGATCTCAAGTAAACTTTATACGCCATTCAAATAATACTAAATCTCAACTAATCATGTCAAACATCTCGTTCGATTTCAATTTTCACAACCAAAAAAAAAAAAAAAAAAAACCCACTCCAAGAAGGCCCATAACAAGAACATAAGGACATGATGCCATGTTTGATACATTGACACTATATGGTAGTTTTTTTTTTTTTTTTATCTGAATGCTAAACAATACTGCTAAAGATTAAAACTGAATAATGACTGAAATATAAAATCTGAATGACTTGTTAATTTTTTTTTTTTTCTGTTATCTCTGAATATATAATAATTTTGTTTACTTTTTAAAGTTAAAATTATCTAAAAACTAATAATTTAACATTTATATTATTTTACTATTAATTGTTATATAATTTCATTTAATATAATACAAACAATTATAATAAATCATTTAGCAAAAACTAAAACAACTTTATGTATATATTAATAATATTTTTATTTATAATTAAAATATAATTAATTATTATATTAAAATATTTTTTTAAATTGTAAATAAATTATTAAAGTAAAATAAATTAAATTTATATATTTAAATAAAAATAAATAAAATGATCTTAAATTAAATTACTATTATTATATATTTAAATAAAAATAATATTAAAAAGAATTTTATTAAAAGGAATCTGAATAACATAAAATTAAGATAAATTTAGAAATATGATATTTTAGGACTGATAATATATTTTAAAAACTATTAGATGATTTAACATTAAATTAAAAATCAAAAATTAGTTTTTTTTTCCTACTGATTTTTGAATGATTTTAAATTATTTGAAAAAACAAACAAAGATCATTTAATATATATATATAATTCAGATTCACCATATTCATTAAGTGAAACAGATTTATTCAGGGATAAAACAAGCTGGCAGCTAGGCACACATATACTGAAAATTGTCTTATTAAGTGGTTTTAGGATGGTTTCAGATGACTTGAGAAAATAAATAAAAGTCACTTTATTGGTAAAATTCATACCAATTGAGTGAAACAGATTTATCCAGGGATAAAACAAACTGGCAGCAGCTATGCACGCGTACACTGGCACCCACCTCTCTCTCTCTCTCTCTCTATGAGATTCCTATAAAAAAAAACTAATAACCACCACAACAAAGAACAACCAACGACTGTTTCACATCCTCTCTCTCTCTCTCTCTCTCTCTCTCACTTTTTGTATCACGAAATGGGTGACCTGAGATCGAAGTTCTTGGCGGTCTACTCTGTTTTGAAAGCAGAGCTTCTCAATGACCCTGCTTTCGAGTTCACGGACACTTCTCGCCAATGGGTCCAACGTGTAAATCCCCATCTGTCTTTATGTTCTTTGATTTGTATTCCTTATTGGTTTTCGTTCTTTTTCACTTCTATGTCCATCTGCATTGCTTTTTCATGCTTATATACCTGTTAGCTCTTCTGGGTAGTTTTTGTTTTGTTGGATTTGGATGTGCAAGACATGGATGCTATAAAAAAAGACTATTTATTTTATGTTTTTGTTTGGTTTTTGTGATTGTTTTAATGCAACAAAAAGGAGTTTAAGTTTTTGGTAGCTTTTCTGGGTTTGGTTGATTTTGTTGGTTTTCTTGTTGTGGTTTTTGTTTTGTTGGATTTAGATGTTCTAGATATAGATGCAATGAAGAACTATATTGTTTATGTTTTTGTGATTGTTTTGATGCACAAAGAAAAAGGTTTAGTTTTTGTAGCTTTTGTGTATGAATTTATCAAATTTAGAGTCTTTTTAAGAATCTAGAGGTGGGGTTATTGTGTTGTAGTTTATGCGTGTATGTGTGCTCGTGTGCATGTGTATGAGCTGGATTTAAAGTTCAGTAATTGGGTACAAATTTGATCTTGAAGAAGTTGGAAGCTTGACGAAAAATAGGTTGGTTTTTGTAGCTTTTGTATGTGAAATTTATCAAATTTAGTGTTCTTTTTAAGAATCTAGATGTGGGATTATTGTATTGTGTTTAAGTGTGTATGTGTATGTGCGCACGTGAGGGTGAACTGGATTTAGAGTATGGAGAAGGTATTTGAATCTGAATTGGGTAAAAATTTGATGTTGATGAAAAACAATGTTTTGATGTTTCATTACTATGTTAATATCATCAGTTTGACTGGAATTGAGTTGGTGGGTTGTTGGCGTGGTTGAATCTTGTAGTGTTTGGACTAATAAGTGATGCAAAGAAGAGTTGATAATTGAAACTTGAACAGTCAAAAGTGGACTTCAAGTTTGGTTTTTTTGCATTTAGTCAAGGTCACTAATGGGTGCAAGTTTGGTAAAAGATGAGAGAGAGAAAGAAGAAAGCTTTCTGATTTGGTTTTGAGGATAAAATATCTTGAATAAAATTTAAAAGTCTTACTTGTAGCCGTTGTAAAATGTTATTGTCAAATTGATAATTGTGCTAAACAAGAATGAAATGGTTGAACTATTCAGATGGGGATCTATGGAGATTTGGAAGTTTGACTGATTGATTGTATACACAATTTAATGTAGAAAGTTCTTTAGTGAAGATTAGAGGACCTTCTTTATAGTCCTTTTGTGGGGAGCTACGTTAAGTTGAGTATAAGTACATCAACTGGTTTAAAGGAACTTTTTATGTGTATGTAACAGCATGTTAAGACTAATTGTTAATAAGAACATTGGTAATTAAAGCCATATTTTTGCCTCTGAAACTTCAATATGCTGCACCATGTAATTCAGTTGGTTGTCTCACTGCAAAGATCTATATTCTTGCACATCGTTAGGCTTGTGATGTTGCAATATTTTTAGAACATCTGGATCAACAAATTCAGATGAAGCCAACTTATTTAAAATTTAAACAAAAAGTGTTTAGACTGCTTGGTTGTCTGCTTACTCATTTGGACATCTTCATGGATCTTTTCAACTCTATTGTTTAATCTCATAAATCTCTACTACTATGGATCTCGTGTTCGTTTAATCATTAATTAATGATGATTTGCAAGTCCTGACTCCTGATCAGGTCGATGTTCTCTTTTGTTGCAGATGCTGGATTACAATGTACCTGGAGGTCGGATAAAAATGTTACATCTTGTGAAATTAATAAATTTTTTGTCTTGTTTTCCCAACCTGGTTTACCAGACCTTCTGTCCTCCATGAACGAAATAATATAAATGCTAAGTTTAGTTCAACAATGTTCCACATTGTATCTTTTGCAGGAAAGCTGAACCGAGGGCTATCTGTTGTTGACAGCTACAAGTTATTGAAAGAAGGAAAAGAATTAACAGAAGAAGAAATTTTCCTTGCATCCTCACTTGGCTGGTGTATCGAATGGGTAAGGTTAAGTAGATGCTAGTGATTTTGGTTGAGCCTGAATTTGTTAATCAGGATAGCTCCTGCAGCTGTCATTTCCTTACGTTGTGCTGAAATTGTAACCCTTCTTGAGAATGATTTTGCAGCTTCAAGCATATTTTCTTGTTCTTGATGATATCATGGATGGCTCTCATACACGCCGTGGTCAACCTTGCTGGTTCAGACTTCCGCAGGTGTGAGCTTGCTCTTGATAAGAATTTAAATATTATAGCTGAAGCATGCTAGTGTGAATGTGTTCACTGCAAGCGAGAGGAATTGTTTTGAAATAGTGGGCTTGTCAAGGATGTTAGGGACTGAAGATTATTTGTGCCAGTATTTGGTCTTTTAAATGCCTGGAAAATTTAAATTTTGCATGATTTTCTTTGTCAGATTGGTATGATTGCTGTAAACGATGGCATAATGCTTCGCAACCATGTCCCCAGAATTCTCAAGAACCATTTTAGGGGAAAGCCTTATTACGTCGATCTGTTGGATTTATTCAACGAGGTAGAGTTGTCTTTGCATCAACAGTAGAGCAGGACCAATTAGTTTTCATCATAATCTTGTGTTTGATGCTGATATCAATGATGTTTATGCAGGTGGAATTTCAAACAGCTTCAGGACAAATGATAGATTTAATTACCACGCTTGAAGGAGAGAAAGATCTATCAAAGTATTCATTGCCGCTGTAAGTGAAAAGCTTTGGGATATTCGTGACTTCTATGCAATTTAACTTCTCAATTTGATACCCTTTCCTGTAGTCTCATTACATTATCTGGTTATGTTTTCATGTAGTCATCGTCGCATTGTTCAGTACAAAACCGCGTATTATTCTTTCTACCTGCCGGTGAGTAAATTTCCTGAACTTATGCACCCTAAAACTGTATCAAGACACCATTATATACTTTTTACATGCGTGCTCTTTAAGAAACACTTGTTTTGATATGTTTTGATATTAAATTTCCTGTGATCTCTTTGTATTTAGGTTGCTTGTGCATTACTTATGGCAGGCGAGAATCTTGACAACCATGTTGATGTCAAGAACACCCTTGTTGAGATGGGAATCTATTTCCAAGTACAGGTAAAATCATTAATATCATGTCATACATAATGCCACATTTATTTTTATTGCCAATGGCATTTTCTTCAATTGACTGCTACTACTCTTTTCCCTTGTCTTCTCGAAAATCAGAGAGGCATTCCTTTCCTGATGATATTTTAATGGTTTCTACTCTGTTAGTGTCGCTAATGGATCTGTTTAACTCTGTAGGATGATTATCTGGATTGTTTTGGTGCTCCTGAAGTGATTGGTAAGGTAATATACTCATATGGCTTGTGGTAATGTGCTCAACTACATATTTTTCAGCCGTTTTAACAGAGAAATGGAGTACTTACTGTTAGGTTTTTGCACTACTAGGTTGGAACTGATATCGAAGATTTCAAGTGCTCTTGGTTGGTCGTGAAAGCACTGGAACGTTGTAACGAGGAACAAAAGAAGCTGTTAAACGTAAGCCTAAATTTACATTGGTCCCCATATCATACTATGTTCTGGTACTATAATCGAAGAAATTGACTATAACTATATTGCTTACCAGGAGATTTATGGTAAGCAAGATCAACCCTGTGTTGCGAAAGTGAAAGAGCTTTACAATGCTCTCGATCTTCAGGTTTGTCTTTTCTTTCAAGCATGCATATATACTCATTTATGGATATCCAATACAAGATCAGTTACTTAATGGTAAACCAAAGAATGTGCAAAAACATGTAATAAAGCGTTAATGTCGTTTTACCATGCTTGGAGACTCGGAACCAACCTTTGCATTATGACATTATTTTGTAGGGTGTATTCACACAATATGAGAGCGAGAGTTACGAAAAGCTGATAAAATCCATCGAAGCTCATCCAAGCAAAGCAGTTCAAGCCGTGTTGAAGTCATTTTTGGCAAAGATATACAAGAGGCAGAAGTAGGAACTTCACCAGTTTGTGTACTCCAAATGAATATTTATATTTTCAGAACATTTTTAGTTTTTGTTTGTCCTTCTTAGTCTACCTTCCTTCTTCTCTTACAACTTGACTGCTACAATGGCAAAAGTGAATCTTGGGGATCTTTCAGTGAAGTTAGAGACATTAATAGTCTCTTAGAAGTACTTACAAGTGAGAAGGGAGCCTCTTTTATTGTTGTAACTGATATTGAATAAAAGTTTAATTAATTCACCTTGGTTTTGCAAGTTTGTTTATCCAGTTTATAATGTTCATCACTGATGTGCTTTTATATGTTTATACTGCAAAAAAATGCTGAATCAATATGGTAAAGGAGTAGAGAAAAAAGTTTAGTATGTTTTATAAATGAATTTTTATATTTTGCACTAGTTTTATTTATGTGTGTAAAATTTATCATGAGCGAGAATTGCGGACATTTTTTCATTCAGGATACCTAGTTCTCATGAATGAGCGTTGATTGTTCATGGGTGAGAATTAGGCCTCTTGCATATATATATAATTACAAGGTAATCGAAATTAATCGACATTAATAATCGGATGTCTATTGAGAACTACAATGATTGAACATATGTGCGGGTCATAACAAATTTCTTATTTATGTTGATAAATACATGTGATGATACTTGAAATTTTATCACATATATGGATGTACTAAGCACCTGAACTATAAATGAATACACTGTTTTACATTGGTTTTCATTATTACGTTTTCTGGAAACAATTTTGACTACAGTTTTCATAGAAACAATAAAATTGTAAAAACAGAAAACCAGTATGTAACAGTATAGAATATTCCCTAATAAATTGGCATCAAAACTGTTAAACAAAAACCCTAAGTAACCCCTTATAATAAGTAATCAACCCTGTAAATTTTGACTTTCTCCATGACTAAATTACAAATATTCCACCCATAACAACTCACTCATACGTGTCTCCTAAACAGCATTAGAAATCTGAAAAAATCTAAACAAAATTAGTGGCTGTAAATGGTTAATTATGGTGTCACCACATACCTTTAACTGCAATTACAAGTCCAAGCCAAGATTTTAGCCATCAACAACTGTTTACAGTTGTGTTTCACATCTCTCATTTGTATTGGCCTTGCAAGACCACCCCCAACCCCAAAAAAAAAAAAAAAAAATCAAAATCTCACAGCACCTTTCTCCTTTGCATCCTTCTCCTTCCCACTACCCCAAAACACAAAATAAAAATAAAAAATTTGATTCTTCTTTTCAAGTCTAAAGAGGTTTTAGCTACACTTCCAATCATGAGGTGACAATGTAGCTCTTTGTTATTGTTTAATTGTATCTATCAGTTCTCTTTATTTCATAATCGTCCTTACATGACTATATTTCATTGCATTATAGCATTATATGACATAATATATTAAATATTATGTAATCACGTATCAATTAGGTTTAGAATCAATTTATCGATAATGTATTTATTATTGAAAACTTTTATTTATTCGTTTAAATTTTACAATTATTTTTATAAAAACCATAACGTTTAAATTATAACTTTTTGAATTTTTTTTTTTTTTTTTAATTTTCCATTGTTGTATATGCATGCAATGCTACATTAAACTTGACATTTTGTTTCTATTTTGTTCTCAAAGTAACCATAGTACAGATGAAACTATTGAGGAGCAACAAACACCAAAGATGACATTGAAGGCAAAGCATTCCAAGCTATTTGCACCAGAAACCGAGTTGGAAAGACAAAGATCCTTCCAAGCCAATTCTCCTAGATCCCAACAAATCTCATCAAGTGCCATGTGTCTTTGCTCTCCAACCACGCATGTGGGATCGTTCCGGTGCCGGTACCATCGAGCCCATCCTGCTGGGATGCCTAGGACAGGCTCAGTTGGCTCCAACCTTGCCTTACTGGCCAGAAACAAATCGAATCATTCTATAGAGGAAGCTAAGCTCTTTTAACTATAATTATATAATATTTCTTTTTCTTTTTTTTTTAATGCAGACCATAAGAAATTCGATATCGAATTACTATTGATCCATTTGAAAATAAAATGCACGGACGTTCTGATAAGAGAATTACCATATAATTGTATGCAATTATGCATGGCTACTAGACATGTTATGTGTGTACATAGAATGGGACACGCAGGGATGGTTGGCTGGCCTCTCATTATTTTAATTAAATCCCTTTTAGGTGTTGTTGCTTATTTTTATTGCAAAAACTGAGAGATAATTCTTATCGTCATCATTGTTGTTAATTAAAAATATATATATCTCATTAATCAATGATATTTCAAGGATGTGAAGGCAAAAGTTTCCTGTTGTAATTCATGATATTCCTTTCCAAAAAAGAAAAACAAATCGTAGCATGAATCTATTTCTTGCCATATTTGTTATTGTTATTTATTTAATTTTCATAATAAATTATCATAGTAAAATTAAGGGTTGGTGCAATTAGGATTTTCATGTATTTTTTTCAATAAAATGTGTGGAGTGATAATAGAATTTTCTTCTATTTTTATTTAGAAGTGTCGAATGACATAACATAACCGGGTTGAAAGTCGAACTTGATTTTTTTTTTTTTTAGAGGTCTAGCATTGTCATGATACATTCAAATCGAGCTTCAAAAGCTCAAACGACCCGCTAAGCTTTAACTAGTTTTCTATATAAAAATTTTCAATAATTATGCTTCATCATGTCTTTAAAGGTTAGTCATTAAGTCATACGCATACTGAAATTAATTAAGTCTAGTTTATAATTCTCTCAACTTTTGAAGTTAGGATGCACAGCCTTCAATTTGAGGGTCAAATACGGGCTGGACTTAAATCTTTAAATGCATTTAACATATATATTTTTGCTAAATGAATTCTTATATTATCAAAATACAAAATGTAGAAATTTAAAATTTTATTTGATAGAAACTATAGTAAAATGGAGACTGTAAGTTCTAATTTTTAGGTCGTTGGCAGCTCTCTCACAATCAAAAGTATTATGAAATATATATATATATATATATATATGTTCATTGTATCAATTTTAGCGCGCATATATATGTACATTGTATAATGATGATGGCTGAATTCACAAACACACACACACACACATATATATATATACGCACTAAAAAATTAGTTGTAAACTCATCAAGTATATTCTCCGCATCATATCTGCCACATACAAGTCTCGGAGACTATTAACGTGTTACCTATACTATTGATGGCGGCTTGTATCATCACCCTCATATTTTTTTATTTTTTCTCTGGATAATCAAGGATCAATCGTCAGCATATTTACTCACTATTAATTAATCAAATTCGTAGAGGATGTTAATTGATCAAAGTAAACTTAAAGGAACTATGTGATGAACAAATTCATATAAGATTATCAAATACATCATCTATGGCTACCATTGTTTATGAAATTTTTCCAACTCTATGTCGACTGTTTATGTGTGTCAAATAATTTCAGCTCCCTCCAACAACTTAAAAACAGATTGGGTTGTTTAATATTTTATCAAGTATTTTGATTTTTTTTAATAAAAAAATTTAGTTTCACTATGATCTAACCTCCCAATTTCATATTCCAATTCAAGGATGTTGTTATTGTATGATAAAACTGTATATAACTACTCAAAAGCAAACACTTTCCACTTCATTAAGTTCTCATTCAAACATGGAAAACTATGCTTCATACAATTTGTTTGTGCAAATTGATTACTCGTAGAAATAGCATGAGAATACTCGCTAACTGCTAGTACAGTTGATTATTGAGTACTTCTCACCTCATACAAGATTGGAGTTCAATTCCTTTTATGAATATTAACGAAAAGCTACAGTGAGTTACCCACTCTCTTAATTATGAGAGTAGTTTATCTTCTATTTTTAAAAGTAATCATCTAGATAATGTCAGTAGTGTGTAATTTTAGTAGATCTTAATAGTTGTAAGAGTATTTGTCTTTTGTATATAAAAATAATTATTCAGACCGTGTTAGTAGTGTGTAATCTCAATAAAGTCTTATCAAGTCTTTTATATATCATCCTTAAAATAAAAAGAAAGAAATAACATGAGAAGAGCAACCTAGAAACTTACAATCCATAATTATTGCCATCTAGATTTAATTAAATGAAATTAGCGGCTCAAATATTTTACAACATTGTAATTAATGAATATTTTATTTCGCTCCAAAGCTTGAATAACTTTGCTATTTCTACCTTTTGTTGGTGAATGGGTTGGACCAACTTTAATGAAATAATAATAAAAACTTTGTTACTATACCATTCATTATACTTATCATATTATCACTTTTATTTAATTATCATATTTCGATAACTATATTGAACCAATATAGTAGTGATGCAAATCGATCCAATTATCATCACAATAATAAAATTGCAATATCTTACCTTTTGTCACGGCTCAAACACTTATCATCCACCGTAACCTAACTCATTATCAAAATCCGACTTTAACCTATATCTATCCAACATGAAACCGTTTATAAACTTATAAACTAATCCACATCTTACTTCAAACTGTTTATAAACTCATTAACTAACTCACCTCTATCCGCTATTAAAGTATTCATAAACTCATTAATAAACTCATTAATGGACTCATATATATTCATGGGTTTAATTACCTTATTAATTGGGTAAAGTTACTTATTACTAATAACTTTTATATTTATTATAAAAATGATTATTAAAAAATATCAAAGGTTTGTTATTAATAAGTAACCTTATCCAATCAATAAAATAATCGTAAAATCATTTACAAACTCATCAATCAATCTACATTATCCGATATCAAGACTCCAACAGCATTATAGGCAATTGAGCCTTATGATATTAATAGAGGGGCCGAGAAAGCCCAATACAAAGCCCAATCGTTGCCGCCTCTCTCTCTCTCTCTATAACAGCAAACTCGCACCTCCCCCGTGTTTTTCTTTTCCCTCTGTTTTCCAGGAAGCACCCGACAACACCATTAACAAGGTACCAACTTTCCTTTATTTTCTCCTGTTTGGTTGCCGAGAAAGCCCGAGAAAGTGATAAAAATTGCGTCTTTTACATGCATTTTGGTGGGGTCTAGTCAAAAAACCGCATCCATTAGTTTTTAATCGAAAACAATAGCAGAAACTCATGTTGGTATCGATTTATCTTTCGAAAACGTTTAAGGGTATTTTTATTTGAATGGTATGGTGTGTTATTCAAGTGGGGTTTTGATAGAATTGAGAATTTTGTATGTGATGTTTGATTGTTATTGTTATTGTTTATTGTTCATGATTGCTTCATAGTGGAGTTGTTGTTGTTGATGGTTTTTTTTAATGTTTTTGGGTTCTTATTGCAATTTGTGTTCTTTAGTATTGAAAAGATATGATATTGAGAAAATTTGACTGGATTTTTTTTTTTTTTCATTTCAAAAAATTTTAGTAGTTTTGGTTTAATATGTTTTGTTTTCAGGTGATTGATTGATTTTACCTGTTGCAGTCGATATGCCGGTTTTTAATGCAACTAGTATTGTCACATCCCCTCTGTTGGTACCACCAGGTATATATTATTGTGGTTGTTTTTAGTGGATGAGATTTTTCATTTGTTGTTGTTGTTAGAATTGCAACTGAATTATGGTAAATTTGTGTGAAGTGAAAGGTGGGAACCAATTTAGGGAGCAAGTTAATGTTTCTGGACGTGGCACAGGAAAGGTTTTGACAAAATTTCTAGCTTTTAGGGGATCTAACAACCGGCAAATTAAGCTTTCCACTTCGGGTCCAGTTGGGTTGGGTTGCAAGTTACAGCCAAATAGAAGAAGAATGCAGTCTGCTGCTCTTATAGCATCTGCTTCTGCTTCGGTGAGTTTACTCTTTCGTTGTTTTTATACTTTAATGGCTTTTATCATTCATGAAAATTTTGTTTATCGATAATGGATTAGGGAACATAGTATTTTGTTGTTGAGTTTATGAATTGTATGTTAGTAATGTTAATGATTGAGATATATTTGAGAACATTTTAGTCAGGTTGTCATACTATTCGGAGCCTTCAATAAGAAGGGTTTAGACAATCCTGAGTTTGAGAGCTTCATAGATATTAAATATGTGTCTGGATGTAGATACTCTTCTCAGATATTTAAAATAACGTGCAAGAGAGATAGGTTTGGAGGTATTGATGGTGATTTTCCTTTTTATTGCAGGGCCAGACTCAAACCATTGAGGCGCCAACGACGACAATCACCAATGCTCCTGGTAATGACCAATTCAATTTTCTACTATTTGTCGATTGCATAGTTTAGCAACATTTTGTCTCCATACAGCAGCAACTATAACCACCTGCTGTAGGATAGATGATAGGGGTAGTTATGGAGAAGCTTATTTGTTCCCTTGGAATTGCCAAAGACATATATAGCTAATGTTGCTTTCGTATGATTTTTTTCTGCTCTTTCTCACTATACATCTTTGCTTGGGGATTGATATTAGCTCACATGCAGCTAGCTCAATTTACTTTGCATATCGATTTAATATGTTTCATGACATCCGAATTTGTTTTGAGTAATTAAGATGACTTGGGGTGTGTTAGTGTTCTGTTTGTGTTTCACTATGTCATGCATTATTCTTTTCTAATTTAAATTTATATTGAAGTGTTTTATCTGAATTGATTTGCAACTTTTGATGAATCGCAGCATCACCAAAACTCGATGATGGTGGGAGTGGATTTCCACCTCGGGATGATGGAGGCGGTGGAGGTGGTGGAGGTGGCGGAGGTGACTTTTCAGGTGGATTCTACCTTTTTGGTTTTCTTGCTTTTCTAGGCTTATTAAAAGATCTAGAAGGTGAACAAAACTACAGGGGGGGTAGACGGAGAAGATGAGAATATGATACCTACTACCCATTATGAATTTTAGAAACTTATTCCAAGTTATAGATTTAGCTTATGATAATGTATTCTTTATGACATTGACATTTTAGTACTAAATCAAGATTGTGTTGACATTGTTTTACCTACTAATAATGTGATTCACTGAGATTTGAAGGTTGACATTTTATTCGATATTTGTTGTTTTCGTTATATATTAATGTTGTGCATTAAAGTATGTGTGAAATCTCAACTGTTGAAAGTGTATCATCCAATAATGGACAACTTCTATCCTTGCAAACGATCAGATTTGTTGATGCTACCCCTTTTTCATTTGTGTAAGCTCTGCCAATAGGTGTCTTTGGGGTTCAGTTCATGCCAAATGTGTATCATCATTTCAAACCCTCAGCAAAGTTTGAAGACATTGCTGAAATTTATTTGTGTTATTGAGAAAATCAAATGTCACAGGGTGGATGATTCAAATTAAGATTGATTGGTATCAAGAAATAGATCTTGTTCAATCTTAAGTTGTGAAGAAATGGTTATCCTTCTCACTGAATACATGTAATACCATTTTTTATTAATACAGCAGTGAACTCAACTTCATATTGACATAAAAACTTTCAGTTATCCATTCATAAAGACTCTAAATGTACATAAATGGTAGATATTTATCATCATTAAGGTTTCTGGTTCCAATCATGCTTTTTTTTACAAAGTCTCGAATTAATTGTGATTGATCGAAAAAGAAATTTAACATTTCCAATTTTCTTTTTTATTAATTTTATCATTTTTTCTTATGAAGTCTCAGGTAAATTAACTTAATTGTGATTAACTGAAAAGGAAGTTAAAGATCTTGAGTTTTCTTTTTTATTGATTTTGAATGGAGAATGCTCTCAGGATTTCCAAAGTAGTTGGGAGCCTGGGGCCTCCTCTTTGGATTGTGTGATCAAATGGTATCAAATTTAGCCCCTAAAAAGAGATTTAAGTGTAGCTTCTGCATGATTATAAAAAATGATATCAAGATGAACACATCAGAGTCCTACAGAGATATCCACCAATAATATGAATAAACAAGTCAAGTTAAACGATTAAACTTCGATCTTGTTTAAGGAAACTCGAACATTAAACTTCTTCCTATATCACTTCTCTTCTACCATTTAAAATTAAATTTTTATAACTGTGTAATGAAAGAAAACTCATAAATCTCTCAAAATCAATTGAGTAATGGAATGAAAACAACTTTCATTTGGGCTAAAATTTAGTTAGTGAAAACAGCAAAGGAGACAGTTTTTCTTCAAAGAAGCTGGATTAACAAACTTCAATGGAACTTGGTCGATTCAAAGAAGACAGAACCCTTTTCAGACATTGTAACCAAACACGAAAAAAAACCTATATAATCATATCTCTAATCTGCTTAATCAAGTATACAATGGAGATGGACAAAAGGGTATAAGCTAAAGAAAATTTTGCTAGACAAAACCGATACTACAACCTAAAGTTGACATTACATGTGTCTTCCAAGTCCAATGTAAGTGTCATTGAGATGGTTTTGTCCAGGTTGTCTCTGAGGTGATTGTATTTCCATAATAGACTTGTTTCGATGCTTCATCCCAATAAGCCTGGAGGAATGACAAATCGATAGAATATGAATATAAGATATCAAACATGATAACAGGAAAGTACTGTAGATGTTAAGGAGGAGACTTGATTGCACCTGCCATCCGGTTGGGAGATTTCTCGAGAGATCTACCAGATTTGGGTGTTTGTTTGCATCAGTTTTTGTCTCTGGTGAAGTTTTAGTGGTTTTTGTGGCCACTGTCTCCGGTGAAGATTTTGCAGCCTCTTTGGCTGCTTGAGCTCTCCTACGCTTAACTTTCTCACGCCTGTCATATGGGAAACACGTACACAAGATTAGATAATTAATGATAAAGATAACAAAGGAACAAAAACAGGAAGTCTATGGAACCCGGCTATGCAATAGAAGTAACAAAGAAATGATTGTAAAGATTCATAGGATCCCACACCAATCACCACCCAGAGGCTGAAAATTTGCATTATCTTTGGCCTCGCCACTGGCAATTTGCTGAGCACGCCATTCCTGCAAGAAAAGAAACATAAGGCATTTGAATGCATCAAAAATAGATTATTTGTAGCCAAAAAATTACAGACCTCTATTTCCCTTTGCCGCTTCCTCTCTAAAATCTCATAAGCATTTTCAGGTTCATCTTCCTCATTCTCATTCAGCTCCTCTTTTGCAGCTTTCCACTGAGAGAAATTAAGCACAAGTGTTAAAGGATATGAGAGAAAGTAGATACCAGTATCCACAATGAGCATACGACCTCTCACAGTTAAGCAAACGATACAGGCTAAGACTATACCTTGTCAACCAGACTGGAGACTTTCTTATTTGATCTCAAGGAGGGTGCAACAGCCACTGTCCGCTTTTTATTTCGCACTAATGAAATGGGAAAAAACCCTCAAGTCAGAATATTTATTGTACCTTCAGATTGAGTCTTTACAGATTTCATATATACATATTAAGAAATTTTACCTTTAGATTGAGCCTTTGTAGTTGATGATGTGGTAGCATTGGCTGCAGCTGAAGCAACAGCATTTGCTGACAAAGCTGAAACACTCTCTTTCACCAAAGTGTTTGATGGAGCTTGGGCAGCTTCTGAAGTAGAAGGGACTGCCTGTGATACTGTGTCAGTCTCACGAACAGCAGAAACATCAGTATTCACTATTTCTCCTTCTTCAGGGAGAGAATCAAGCAAACCAATTTGACCACAAGCAAGGTTGTTGTCATTTGCAGGACCAGATTCACTATAGCTCAGAGAAGATTCTACGCTGCCAGCTACAGAAAGTGAAGGTATTGTTCCATCCTGATGGCCATAATATGCAACAGACTCAACAGGGTTAACCATGACTGGAGCAGTTCCATTATAGGTGCTGGCTACCGCCCCATAATACATCGATGCATGTGAAACATCAATTTGAGTACCATCAGCATGCAAATAGAAATTACTACTTGGGACTTCAGCAACGGTATGCCCATAATATGTAAAACTAGAATTGGGATAAGATGCATTGTATTGCTCCATGTAAGGGAGAGGTTGCCCTGTTCCGATATAAGCAGTGGTTGAGGTATATGACGGCACAGGTGGCTCATCTGGTGGAGGTGGGGGAACTTGTTCATTATCAGGTGGTGGTGGCGGAATCCATTCCTCATCTGGAGGAGGTGGGACAAATAGTGGATCTTCTGACGGCAAGGATGGGTACTCTGCAGTTGGATTTGACTGAGGCTGCTGCTCCTGTGAAGTAAAATCTTTGGCACCAGATGCATCTTCTATAGAGGTGTTGCCCGCAGGACTTGCATCTTCAACTTCCATGTCCACATCCATGTCAACATCTTCACCATGGGACGCAGGCTTAGGTATAGATTCAGGAAAGGGAGGACCATTGACTTGCTCTCCAACAATTGATCCACTTTGCAAATGCTCAGTGGGAGATCCAGAAGCAGTAAACTTTTCAGCATGCACAGCAATTCCAAAGGAGGCTTCATTATGCATACCTTCCAGAACCACCGTTGGCTTCTCCGCATTGGAAGTAACATTAGAAATTACAGAAGCAGAAAGAATTGCATTATTTTGATTCCCATCAGCTTGAAGTTCTTGCCCTAGTTGTGATTTGTCCTCCTCTATACAAGAAGATATATGTGTAGCCATGACCTCATCCACTTGAGATTTAGCAATCTGATAGATTTTTTCATCGATGGCTCCTTCCAGCCTTTTAAGCTGCCTTTCAGAATGCAGCCAAAACGGAAGCAAGGATGATCCATAAGATGAAAGTGACTTAATATCAGAAAGTCTAACCTCAACTTCCAAAAAATACTTCGAAGTCCAGTCATGACCCTTGGACCTGAGATAAAACATACAATAAATTAAGAACGAAAACATAACCACAAGAAAAGATTTCTACAATGACTAAAAGAATATTTAGAAGGCCAGAGAAATAAAATTTCAAGTAGACGCTCCATACACTTCAAGTGACTTCAATTTCTCAAGCAAAAGCTCACTCCGTTTCACAAGATCAGAAGAAAGATCAAATGCCATTTTGCTTTCTTCATTAGTCACTGAACCGTCTATGTATATCTCCCTCCCATCAACCAAGGAAGCTACAACAGCACCTCTAGCATTATTTAATTCAGTTTGGCCAACATCGGTAGGCCCATTTTCATTTCCCAAATCTTCAATTTTGCTTCCTTCTACCTTCTCTTCCATTTGCGGCGCACATTCACATACAGCTGTACTCTGAGAAATCATACCGGGACCCATAGGGCCATCAATAGTTTGTTGAGTTGAATAATAGTTCAATTCAACAGCCATGGTTGAATCAGACTCTTGGGGAGCCACCATGGCAGTCTGCATACTCTCATCAACAGTTGCTTTTTGATCCAAGGTTGATTCAGTCGTTTGCACCAAAACCTGAGGTACTTCCCATGAAGTTTCCCCAGTTTCAATATTCCAATAATAATATCGATTACTCTCTTCGTGCAGAACCATCTTCCACCCTGAATTCACATCTCCAAATACTTGTACAGCAGAAGTCTCAGCAACAGAGGTTTGTTCAGCCAAATTCATTTCTTCATGTGGATGATCTGAGGAAGTAGTAGCGTCATTTTCTCTGGTATCGTAGGCCTCTGGCTTCTGTACACCATCTGCAGAAGTAATATTTCCATCCTGGTCCAGTTTTTTGACCTCTTGAGCAGCATGGTCCTCACCTGTACTGGCATCCTTGTCTTCATGTCCTTCAGTTCCCTTAACCAATCAAATAAAGCATTTAACATGTGAAGAGAAAAGTGTTTAAGTATATTGTATAGAGTTATATTCTTGGCCCCTTAACACCCAAGTAATCAAAAGTTGCTGAGACAATCAATTACCTGGCTGTTAGCATCCGCTGAAGGATTCTCCACAACAGCTTGTTTAAGGCTATCATTTGATTCCTCATCAATTTCATCATCGCTATACTGCCCAAGTAATAGCAGAGGATTCTGTGGTTGACCTGAAGACAAAATAATAATATTGTCAAATACTTTCAAAACCACTAATTTAACTACTTAGAAACAAACATCATATATAAACATAAACAGACAGATGCACAAAAAGTTTTCATTTAAAGATAAAGTGAGCTGCGAAAAAAGATATGATAAATTTGAGATAGGCATTTCAGAGCAATTGATGATGGGTACCTGCCACAAATCAATTAAAACGTTAGTGCAGACATAAAGCAAATTAAGCTAGAAACATACGAACCGATAGAAAAACATTCCAGTAGACATCTCCATTATGCTTTGACGCCGAGAAATAAGGCATATCAGATAGGGGCTCATTTAAAACATTCACAGTGGCAGAACCCGACCTGATCTGATATGAATGTTCCCAAGACCACAGCCACCCTACAATCTGAAAATAAATTCTCGGTACAAACAACATAATATGTCTTGTACAACACAGTTCCATAATTCCACCAAAATAATGTTGAGCAACTCATGTCATGTCCTCTCTACATAGTAGTAGTCCTTTTGAAGAAAACTGACAGAACCCACCTGAAGAAGTTGGTGACTTGGGTAACCCAGCACGTTCTTTTGTTTCCGTATCCTTTCCAACCTCATCATGACCAGAGGAGCCACCCAAATCTCCTACAAACCAAATTAAAAACACACACCATATCTCATAAATCAGCAACTTCCACTTCCAAAAACCAAGCACCAACACATGCAAATTGCAAACCACGATTCATTCCCATTCAATTTAAAACAACACAAAATTCATAAACTTCTAAGCTTTACAGCTCTGCTACTATTCTTGTTTAGTTCATACAAAAACAATCAACCCAATATCAAACTATCATGTTTCGTTACAAATTTCCAACCACAACAATGTCCTATCAACTCCACATAACCAATCGAACAACCCCAATTCAATTCAACATACAACAAATTCATTCCCATTTGATCCAAAACAACACAAAATTCAAAATACTTCTAACCTTTACAGCTTTACAACTATTCTAGCTTAGTTTCAACATAACCTATCAACCTGATATCAAACTATTATACTTCATAACCAATTTCAATGCACAACGACGTCCTATCAACTGTACATGACCAACCAAACAAGCCCAATCCAATTCAATTCAACATACAACAAAATTCAAAAACATCAACCCTTATAGCTCCAAAACTAATTCGTTGTGCTAAATCACGACTTGTCAATTCGTGTCAACAAAACTCATCAACTTAAAATCAAAATCATTTATTTTCCCTTAACATTTTCAAAAAAAAAAAAAAAAACTTAGTTTTCTCGCTAACAAATCCACCAAAACAATTAAAAAATAAAATATTTTCACATAAAATTACAACTAACCCAATAACAAACAACAAAAACCAAATACATTCAACACAAAATCAAAACATAAACTTAGAAAAAAAATTTTTAAAAAAAAAGTGCAATGATAAAAAATTCACCTTTTTATTCATTATAAAAAGAAATTCAACTGACCCACAAAACCAAACCCTAACAAATCCATAATCCAATTACAAAAAAAAAAAAAAAAAAAAACACATTATACGGAAAAAAAAAAATTCTAATAGAGGGAGTTACCAGAGGGTTCCGCTGAGAGATCGAGCTTGACGCGACGACCAGCGTTGCTCATAGCTGCCAACATTCGATCTTTTCTCCTCCCCATCGTTGATTCGATTTTTATTTATTTATTTTTGCTTTGATTTGA
Source organism: Dimocarpus longan (assembly GCA_022984855.1). Taxonomy (NCBI): domain Eukaryota; kingdom Viridiplantae; phylum Streptophyta; class Magnoliopsida; order Sapindales; family Sapindaceae; genus Dimocarpus; species Dimocarpus longan. Next base: position 25,161,898 of record CM041014.1, read on the forward strand.
ATTTTTAGGGTTCTCTTCTACGATTATCACGGTTTCTGGATTTTATTGCTTTTGTTGGTACAAAACGGCGTCGTAAAGGAATATGTTTGTTTTGGTGCTTTCGATGAGAGTGATCCTAATGAGGCTGACTGCTATAATTTATCGGACCCTTCCAATATAAAGAGGATGTCGTTGTTTTGGCGTTTGAATAAGCTTCCTATTCTTTCAAAATCAGCCAGCAAAAATGTCACTAGATAGGATTTTTTAATATTGAATTGATAATTTATTCTATTTTAATAAAGTTTATAATTAAGTTCTAAATTTTATTTTTTTTGATATAAATACTCTTGATAAAATCGATGAGAATGCTACATTTTTTTAAAAATGACTCAATTGTTATATTTAATGTAAGTATATTTTGATATTTTTACACATGATTTAGGATTTAATTATTATATTTTTTTAAAAATGATATAAATATTAAGTCATTAATTTAATATACTATTTTTATACTTGTCCCAATGAGTAATCCTAAATGAGATTAACGACTGTAACTTATTCCAATATAAATGAGATTAAACTTTTTATTCTTTGAAAATCGATTAGGTTAAAATGTCGTTGAGTATTTACTCAACGAGAGTTTAACGAGATATAAAGGGTGTGTGTGTTGTGACGAGTTTAAGTACTAAACATAAGAAAATGGCGAATAAAGACCTAGATAACAAATTCACTTCCCGTACTTAATCTAACTTTTGCATAACGGATTCATGTTATAGACTTAATTATGATTATGAAAAATCAATCTTAAATACAATGTTAAGTAAAAGTCTAATGATACATTATATATTCTGATTCACTAAGATCGTGGAGGTCTAATTTTCTCATATATATTTAAAAAACGTGTATAAATTTTTTTTTATTTGATTATGATAAGAGAATTCTAGATCATATCAATAGAGATTGATTTTAGTAAATTTCAATGAATTTGTAACTTGTTAAATGTCAGTTTTTTTTTTTAAATAAAATAATAATAATGACAGCTATGAAGTAGGATCATATTGAGTAACAATTTGGATTTCTACTTCTACCGATGTGATTGGTGAAAATTGTTAATTTAAGCATTCATTGTCAACGGTGGTAGCCAATTTGGAGTCTCAGGTTTACAACTTGGATCATGAAAACAGAATCGAGATAAGAAAGGCAGGTGACATAGTGTTTGACAGGAAAGGCAAGTGACAAGTACATCAACCTGGCAAGTAGAACAAGTGGAATTCGTGCGCTTGCCAAGTTACCAACCTTAACGGCTAAGAAAAATATTACATAATTTTGATAATGACTCTCCTTTTAAAAAACAGAAAATTGATCATGATTCAAACAAATTTTCAAATAATTTTTAAAAAAATTAAAAAAATTATTTATGTTAAACTTCAAAGCGTAATATAACTTAAACACAATTTTATTGATATAAACTTAAATTTTTAACTTTTTTCAGAATTTGGAAGTCTACTCTAATTGCATTTATTATCTTAAGATAATTTTTAGATTTAAAATATTCTTCATTATTTGAAACATAACCTTTACTACTAAAATTTCCATTTCATATTATTTTTCTAAACTTAGCAATCTAATTTCATTTCTAATCAACTAAAATTTTCGAAATCATATTTTTATTGCCTTCCACAAACAAGTAAACAAAATTGTTCTAAATTTTCTGACATCAAATACTATTTTCTCTTTTAAATTAAGATCTTTATGAACTAGTTTTAATCTCTATGTATTTATTAGCATATTTTTAAAATTTTCGTCTATATTTATAAGAGTAGATTTCTCCCAATATTAATATAATAATTACATTTATTAACATATTTAAGATTTATTGTTTCTCTATTAAGAAAATGAATTTCTTCCCATACTACACAAGCAGATATCCCAATTACACAAGCGTATATGATGTACGGCATATCACCATCGCTAACCAATTCGCTACTTAAACGACGACGTATCACCTTGTTGAAATCAAACAAATCCTCGACGGAACGAAATTCTCCTTCCATCAACATCTAATTGTAACTTGTAATCATTTGTCACGTACTGTCTATAATAATTTAATTTTAATTATTATTTAATTTTATCTTTATTTTTATATATATGTTAAAAAAACAAAAGACTCCATATATTTGCAGAGACGTATTTACGCAGAGGCATCAGACGCCAGACCCATCTGTCTCCCATAGTATATGTCTGTGAACAGGTAATCAAAGTTTTCCGTTTGGTTCCCGAGAAACCAAGGGAAAACACACAAACAACAGCCATTTTTTTTATTTTATTTTTTTTTGGTTTTTAGTGGGTTGATAGATCTATCAGCTTGTTATCTGATTGAATTGGTTGGTGTTATTTTGATTCGTTTTTTGGATCTGGATTTGTTTTGTTTTGTGTTGAATCGTTTAAAGTTTTGATTTTTATGTGTCTTGATGTGAGTTTTGTTGTAAAGTTGTGATTTTAATAAGAGGGTTTGTTGTGAAGTTGTGATTTTTACTAGGTTTAGATTGGTGGGTGGTTTTGTGTTGTATTTGTTCGATGATTGAGAATATCTTAGTTGGTTTTGAAACTTTGTAGTATGAGAATTGATATGTAATAGTCAAGGTTTCATCTTTATTCATGGTGAAGGGAGTACATTGATGTGTTTGATTAATCGAATTTGATTTCCAAATATTGGATTTGTTTCCCTTTAGTCATGAGTGTTTGTTCAAGCTTGTGGTTTTTGTAACTTTCATGTGACTGGTTTGCTTTGTCATAGTGATTGGTCATTAGTTTTTTAAGAATTGATTGATGGGTAGATTTGTTTCGAATTTCTTTTCGATGTTACGTTAGTTGGTTTTTGAAAAGCTTGTGATGTGAGGATTTATATGTAGTAGTCAGTTGTCTTGTTCATTGATGTGTTTAGTTAGCTGAATTCAATATGTGGGAGGTATATGCAAGCTGAAATTGTCTTTGTTTACTTGTGAGTTGTTGTTCTCGATGTGGAAAGTTGTGATTTTTGTTTTAGTAATGTATAGTTCCAGAGGGTTTGTAGAAATTTGATTGGAGTTAGAAAATATGTTTAGATTAGAATTTAATTGGTTTTGTATTGTTTTGTTTTGGATTTCTTTAATGTTATCTTTAGTTTTTGAAAAGCTTGTAGTATGAGAATTGATATGAAGTAGTCATTTTCATGTTCATTGATGTGTTCAATTAGCCGAATTCGACTGTGGATGTGTATGCAAACTGAAATTGTTTTCCTTTATTCACGTATTATTGTTCGACACGGGGGCTATGCTATTGTTTTCAGTTGTTTGCAACTTTTGTTAGTTCCATGTAATTGTTGGTTCGTAATTCTATAAGAATTGATTGATGTTTATTTGGTTTGTAATTCTGTAAGAATTGATTAGTGTTTATGTTTTTCTTTTTCGATGTTCTGTATATGTTTTTCATTCTTAATATAATTTGTTCATTATGTTTTGGTGGAAGTAGTGGGAATTATGTCTTGCTATTGTTAGGCTTTTGAATGACTTTTCATGTTATAGGCGCTGACAGGAATTTGATTTTGTTTTGGAATTGCAGGTAACAACTTTGAGTGCTCCATCTTTAAAAAATCTTGGCAGTTAAGCAGAAGCAGGAAATGGTTAAAAGGTTTATTTTGTTCTTTCATTGCATATGGATGTGAATGTGATTCTAATTGTGGAGAACTGAATAAGATTTCTGACTCCTTTCTGTGTTGTTGTGCAGGTATGGAGTGTTTTGATGTGCTGAAAATATCATGTTGCAGTGCATAGAGGGAGTTAAGCATGCATGTGCTTCCCTGCTGCGGTGCTGTGATCTTGATTTGTACAGACAATCAAGAGGCCTTGAAGATCCCGAAGTACTTGCAAGAGAGACAGTGTGTATGCTATCAAATCATTCTTTTTTATGACATTACTAGTATTTGATTTATCGCTATAATTTATTGCTAGAGAGATGCCATCAATGCCATTATTTAGTTATGTATCTTGCTTGATTCTGCTTTGCATTTTCGAGCAAGACTTGGAACAAAAACATCAAAACAAGCCATGAAGATATGTTATTCACTGTTTAATACCCATTTGGGAAGAGTTAATTGATCATTCTGCTGAATATTGTTGTATTCTTCTGTGTTGAATGCAGTTAGTGTAAGTGAAATTGAGGCACTTTATGAGCTTTTTAAGAAGATAAGCAGCGCTGTGATTGATGACGGGCTGATTAACAAGGTTTGTTTAATAAATCTACACTTTGGTCTTGGGTTTGTTTACCCTTTAGGCATGGTGGGATTTTTAATTTCTTAACATTAGATTTGATAAGAACCTTCTAATCTATGTTTTCTTACCTTGCACAGATGATGTATTTCATAATCCATCCAGTAATATTTTGAGTTTCACTATAACCATGTTACAGGAGGAATTTCAATTGGCATTATTCAAGACAAACAAAAAAGAGAGTCTGTTTGCAGATCGGGTACTCTTGTCTATGACAAATTGTTGCTCTCTATAACTTGTTGAAGTTCATTTTCCAATCTCAATATTAGTTGAACATTTTATTAATAGAACAACTGATTGCAGGTCTTTGACTTATTCGATACAAAACACAATGGAATACTAGGTTTTGAAGAGTTCGCCCGTGCTCTCTCTGTTTTCCATCCAAACGCCCCTATTGATGATAAAATTGAGTGTATGTTCAATCTTTCTACATCTTAATTTCTATCAAACTCATTTATATAAGTTCCATTTACATTCTGTACATGAATTGACTGCCATAGAGCAGCAATCTAATCATTATGTGTATAGATCCTACAATTGATTAACTAGGATGTCGATGGTCTGATATTGTAATGCAGTTTCTTTTCAATTGTACGATCTCAAGCAGCAAGGTTTCATTGAGAGACAGGAGGTAAATATTCCTATACCTACACTTGGTGTTTCATGATAATGGATTCCATCTTTTGGACATCTGTTTTGTGACAGAAAGTTCAGATTTCTGATTGTCTTTTCTGTATAAAGGTGAAGCAAATGGTAGTAGCTACACTTGCCGAATCTGGTATGAACCTGTCAGATGATGTTATAGAAAGCATAATAGACAAGGTGCTTCTCAACCTGATTTATTCTTTTCATTCACTGTTCTTACTTCAAAACGAAATGTACTTTCACATGCTAAACTTTTAAGCTTTTGTGTTTTAGACCTTTGAGGAAGCTGATACAAAACATGATGGGAAAATTGACAAGGAAGAGTGGAGGAACCTTGTTCTGCGACATCCATCCCTTCTTAAGAACATGACCCTTCAATATCTCAAGTGAGTTGTTAATGCATTATTTACGTTTCCACACATGGCACTAATGAGTTATCAATCAATTTCACTGCAAAGGGAAAAATTGTGATATCTATACTTAACGGAAACTCAATGTCTCTCTCAGTGTAGTTGAGAAATAATTAGGTGTAAAATAATGTGATATCATAGGTAACAATGCTTGTCATATTCCAAGTTAACATGAACTGATAAGCTCTGACGTACTTAGATTGATCTTTTCCCTTATGTTGCCTGATCCATATGATAGTCTCGTCTAGTAGTAAGTACTAAGCCTTCACTGTTATCTATTCCACTTCTTGTGCAGGGACATCACCACAACATTCCCAAGTTTTGTGTTCCATTCTCGAGTTGAAGACACATAGCTTCAATCTGCATTCAGGGCTTCAAGCTATAAATACATGTTAATTATGGTTTGTTTCTTTTCAAACAATTTGGCCCTTCTAATCTTGAAGGACCTAAGAGAGAGTTTTTGCATTATATTGGTTTCTTTTCCAAAGATCTTCAGTTGTGTGGTGTTTTTATATTCAAATTTCAAACCGTTGGTTTCTTCTCTGTTATTTGTGGCCTCAGAACTCGTGTACATTTCAGTTTATTTTGTGATTTAGTTTCTCAGATTGTCAAAATTATGTAAGGTTTGAATATATTCAGAGACATGGAAAAATAGGGATCTTGACTCAAGCCCTATAATCTAACGAGAGCTTCATCATTTAAATCACTTGGGCAAAACATGAATTGTCATATCCATAAAAGCCGTTTTTTGAAGTCTTTTTCATACCAAATCAGCTTCTAACCGCTATCAGTATTACTCTACTTGCGCAAGTAAATCTATCTAATCAAATAAAGTGAGAGAGAGAAGGGTTAATTCGATATAATTGAAACATTGATCAATCAAGGAATATGATTTGCCAGCTGGTCACGCACTATGAACTTGAAATTGATATGAGATTCAGGTTGTTTCATTAAATTCTTTTTTGAATTAGGACACCTTTTCAAGCCTCTAAAATGCATACGATCCTATGTCAGGTTTCACCTCGATTTATAATTACAATTTGGCAAAATTGTAAGATTCTTCAAATTCTGTTGTGCTTCTAGCATAGACTCGTGAGAAAAATTGCCTCACATATCATTATTCAAGCTCCTGATAAACCAAAACACACAAATGACAAATATAGAAGTAAAGAGAACTACTTGGACAAAGTCTAATATTAGCATTAGATAAACTATATTAAATAATTCCAAGATAGAGTAGCACATCAACCTACCGGCATTAATCAATTTGACAAAAAAAGAAACAAAAACTATTCAAAACCTCACATATGGAGGCAATGATTAAAAAGTAAACCACTACTACAATAATTGAGTTTCCAAAACATATTGAAAAACAAAAACATGATAGATGCTCTCCCCATTCCAATATCTCGAAAACTACCCCCACATATTTAGTCGACCTCCTCCATCTTGCTGCCCTCAGCATCTTCAGCTGCGTCCTCCAATGGGGGCATATCAGAATCAGCTTCACCACCAGCGTCCTCATCAATGCTCAGGCCAAGTTTCAGCATCCTGTGGATTCTGTTTCCGAAGGTGTTGGGGTCGTCAAGGCTGAATCCAGATGTGAGGAGGGCAGTCTCGAAAAGGAGGAGGACAAGGTCCTTCACGGATTTATCATTCTTGTCAGCATCTGCTCTCTTCCTCAGCTCCTCCATGATGGGGTTCTCTGGGTTGATTTCCATGGTCTTCTTGCTCGACATGTAACCTGCCATGCTGTTATCCCTCAAGGCTTGTGCCTTCATAATTCTCTCCATGTTTGCAGTCCAGCCGTACTCACCAGTCACCAAGCAGCAGGGAGAGTCAACTACACGATCAGAGACCACAACCTTTTCAACTCTTTCACCCAACACATCCTTGATCACCTTGCACAGACCCTCAAATTTCTCCTTCAATGATTCCTTCTTCTGCTTCTCTTCTTCACTCTCATCAAGCTTGAGTCCTTCTTTGGTTGCAGAGACAAGTTTCTTGCCCTCAAATTCCTTAAGCTGACCAACAGCATACTCATCAATAGCGTCAACCATGTAGAGAACCTCATAACCCTTCTTCTTCAGCTTCTCGAGGAACGGTGAGTTCTCAACAGCCTTCTTGCTCTCACCAGTGATGTAGTAGATATCACTCTGTCCCTCCTTCATTCTGGTCACATAATCCTTCAGGCTGGTCATCTCATCACCACTCTTCGTGGAATGGTACCGAAGCAATTCAGCGAGCTTGGTCTTGTTGGTGGAATCCTCATGGATACCGAGCTTGAGGTTCTTGGAGAAAGCCTCGTAGAACTTGTTGTAGTCTTCCTTGTTCTCAGCAATTTCAAAGAAGAGCTCAACGCATTTCTTCACCAAGTTCTTGCGGATGACCTTCAAGATCTTGTTCTGCTGGAGCATTTCTCTTGAGATGTTGAGAGGAAGATCCTCGGAATCCACAATACCCTTGACAAAGCTGAGGTATTCAGGGATCAATTCCTCACAGTTGTCCATGATGAAAACACGGCGGACATAGAGCTTGATGTTGTTGGGCTTTTTCCTTGTGTCAAAGAGATCGAAAGGTGCCCTCTTGGGAACAAAGAGGATGGCCTTGAACTCAAGCTGACCCTCAACAGAAAAGTGCTTCACAGCCAAGTGCTCCTCCCAGTCATTGGTCAGACTCTTGTAGAAAGCAGCATATTCTTCTTTTGTGATCTCCTCTGGCTTCCTCATCCAGATGGGTTTCTGCTTGTTCACCAAAGACCACTCATGGGACACCTCCTTGATCTTCTTCTTCTTTTTCTCTTCCTTCTCCTTCTCCTCATCAATTTCCTCAACCTTACCTTCCTCATCCTTCTTCTCCTTATCTTCCTCATCCTCATCATCAGAGATTTCCTTCTCTGTCGTCTTCTCAATCCAGAGAGAAATCGGGTAGCTTATGAACTCAGAATGCTTCTTAATCAAATCCTTCAAACGGCGCTCCTCAAGGTACTCAAGCTGGTCCTCCTTAAGGAAGAGGGTGATCTTTGTACCACGGCCAAGAGGCTCACCACTGGTATCTCTAGTCACAGTGAATGACCCACCAGCTTGGGACTCCCACACGTATTGCTCATCATCATTATGCTTGGCGGTGACAACAACCTTCTCAGCAACCAAATAAGCTGAGTAGAAACCAACACCAAACTGACCAATCATACTAACATCAGCACCGGCAGCCAATGCTTCCATGAACTCTTTTGTCCCAGACCTCGCAATGGTACCAAGGTTGTTCACCAAATCTAAAAACAATCAACACTGGAAAAATCAATACTGCATTCAACACCAACAAAATAACCCAAATTCACAAAAACAACAGACTACTACGTACCAGCCTTGGTCATGCCAATACCACTGTCAATAATAGACAATGTTTTGTTAGTCTTGTCAGGGATAATGTGAATGAAAAGCTCGGGCTGAGCATCAAGCTTACTCTTATCTGTCAAGCTTTCAAATCTGATCTTATCCAAAGCCTACAAACACAATATAAAAAATTCCCACTTCAAATTTCCGCAGAACACACTAAAAGAAAAAAAAAAAAAAAAAAAAGAGAACCATCCACAAACAAACAGATTCCGAAGACAAAACACATCTACAACATATACACAACATGTACAACTTTCAGTCCCACCCAAATAAACAAAATTAAAATAGCTGAAACAGTCAATCTACTTACATTCCACATAATATATCCCCAAAAAATCCTATCTTTAACATGATATAGATCCAATGAAAAACATTTAATTGAAAATATCAAAAACCCTAAATAACCCTAAATAAACCATAATATATCCACGTTAATTATAAAATTCAACCATAAATTATTTTACACATTCAATTCAAATCAAATCAATCAAAATCTAAACCGCAAGATCTAATAGTAACCATATTAAAAATATCAAAAACCCTAAAAAACCAATACAAATAAGAAAAAAGCGATTTTTTTTTCAAATAAAATCAAATCAACGTATCTACTATCACTACAACCAAACAAAAACCAAAGGAAAAAACATAGATATAATTAAAAAAAATAAAGACAAAAAGAAAAACAAAACAACGTCGTTTCAAAACCAAATCGAGAGAGAGAGAGAGAAAGGGAGGTTACATCAGAGGAGTTGCTGATGAGCTCACGAAGAAAGATCTCTTTGTTGCTATAAAAAGTGTTGATGATGAGACTCAACAGCTGGTTGATCTCCGCCTGGAAAGCGAACGTCTCCGTCTCTGACGCCATCGCAACGCTTCAACGAGAACAACGACAAGTCCTCTGAGAGACGATTCTAGAGAGAGAAAGTTAGGTCTTCCAGAGAGAGAGAGAGAGAGAGAGAGAGAGAGAGTGAGGCTGTTGTCGAAGAGAGGCTACAAGTGGACTATATATAGTGGAGCAAAGTTGCTTCGTCTAGGGTTTCTGGATCCTTCTATTTTCCCATTTTTGATAGGAATTGGTGGGGAGGGGGTTGCTCTGCTGCCGAGTCACTCGGGGCGTTGCTGTGGTTCTGGCCAGTCGTTGGTCGCCACGTGGAGGGCATTAGGGGCCTTTTATTGTCTTTTTGGGACTTTGGCGTTTGTTTAGTCACGTGATAGTCAGGCGGTGTGTTAAATAAGGTAAAACGTTGCGTTTTAGGATATGCTTGGTGAGGGAAATTGATGGGAGAGTTTCTTGTCAGACCCTGATTTTGGATGAAATGATATATTTAATTGAAACAAACCCACAAAAAAAAAAAAATTCTCTATTAATTTCAAAGATTTTTTTTTTTATTTGTGATATATTTAATAAACATTCAAATAATCTATTTCACTTTTATTATTATATTTATATTGTTTTTAGATATTTTCTATAGCATTACAATTAATATGAATTTTGGAACTAATACCTAATTACTAAATAAGATTTTTTTGGTATAAATATAAGTGTACTGTCTATTATACCATTACATTAAAGATTTTACATAAAATAAAAAGTGTTTCCCTTTTTTAAAGATTTTTGTTTGTACGAATTATTTTCTTTGTTCATACATTGATTTCTTCAAAAATAATACGAATTATTTTCATTGTTTGTTAATTAATTGTTTGCGAACTACATACTAGAAAAATGAATGCATTTGAGTTGTTTTGTATCCTTAACGAAGTAATGATAATTCATCTACTTTAATGCTATAAAAATTTATTTTCATAATTCAATATTAATTTCAAAAATCATACTAAATTTAATGCTATTATATGAAATTTTCACATATTTTCATTAATTTGAATAATTATTCTTCATTAAGTAACTTAAATGATGGATGTTGAGAAATTTTCAATAAATGTTAAAACTAGAGAGTTTCATTTACTATCCCATCGAAAAGCTAGCACTCAATTGCAATTCTCCCAAAGCGGATAAACAGATAAAAACAGATTGACAAAGAATGGTATGCAGATATCATCTGAACCTCAAACTATTCTATCTCTGAACCGAAAATCAGTCTTTTTGTTTTTTATTTGTTGTTTCTGATAATGGAAACTCTTCCATGTCAAGCTTCACTGCACTTTCCATGTACTCCAAATTTACAATCTCCAAGGTACACCCTTTATCAAATTCTTTGCTTCATTTTCATTTCTTGGTATCACTTTGTTTTATTCTTTCTTTTTCATGTAGTAGATTCTGTAGACTATGTGCAACTTTATATGCTATGATTTGAAACTATTATGTTGTGTGAATTCTCCTATTGATGGTACCAATTTTTGAAATATATATATACCTTTTTGGCTTCTGGGTATGTGCCAGATTGTTGGATGGAAATAATCATGTTGATTGCTGTAAGACTTTATCTTCTGGACATGGAATTTCAACTGGTATCACAAAATTTAAAGTTTTAGGTTCTATGTTTTACTAGGGTCTCATGTGGGGAGCAGTCTGTGTAATCGACTCAGTTTTGCTAAATTGGTATTTTGTTGAGTAGTGTGTTAAACTGGTCTTCTTGTTGTGTTCGGATGGTGATTGTAGTGTGAATGGCAAACGGGGGGACTGTTGTGCTATGACTAGGAACTTGCAAGACAGATTCTCTCCGCGGAATGTTAAACTGCCGAGGAGTGAGTTTTTGCGGTTTATTGGATACAATTCTGTGCTATTACATGTTAATTCTGTTTTTGCTGCACCAATGATGCCACAGATGAAGGATTCTGAAGTGATTCGGTAAAATGTTGTATGTGTTTGGTTTTGGATTCTTTTCATTTTTCGATTATGATGTTGGAAACAAAGAAGGTCATGTTCAGGTTTCATTGCTAGTTTATTGTATTTAGTAATGTAAAACTGTTATTTGCTGTTCGAAGTGTTCAGGACGTTAAAGCTAGCTAGTGGAGTAAGAATTCAAGGTACATTTTTCTTAAACTTCCACTCTATGTTTCTCATTCACGTACGGTTAGATTTGGAAGTGTTAATGAAATGCTTTCACATAATTGTGTGTAACTTTACAATATGAATGCTTGTTTTTGTTGTTGCATCCAACTGATAATCAGTTCATGTCTCTATATGTTTTAACGTATTAGTATTGTTGAAACCTCAGCGTTTGCTATTCCAATCTGTCAGACTTGAAATATCTTTTATATGTTTTCTGCAATAAAAGACAATTTTGGAGATTTAGATCATTGGCTTGTAGCGATGCATATTTATCGTGTATAAAGGCATTGTCAATGAATTTAATTAATTTGGAAAAGGAATTTCTTTTTGGGTAAAACTAAAGTTCCTATTCAATAAGGAGTATGCTATGAACAAACAATTCGTTCATGAATAGTTAGTATGTTTATTCTAGGTAGGAGTCATAAATTTCTTGATGTAGTATCTTATTCTGAGACTTTATGGGTTTTACTTCTAGATGTTATTGAAGGGGAAGGACCAGCAGCTCACGAAGGGGATTTAGTTGAAGTTAACTATGTATGCCGACGCTCAAATGGATATTTTGTACACAGGTAAAACTATAGATTGTGTTATGGTTTTCATAAAATAATATAGAAGATGTCATAAGTTATATGTTTTCACACTAAACTTTCTCAATTACGTGGTCAAATTGTTGTAAATTTTGTGTTTAAATGTAGTACTGTGGATCAATTCAGTGGAGAAAGCATACCCGTTGTACTTCCTTTGGATGAGAAACAGGTTAGTGCCTATTGTTATCTTTCCATAATTTGGTGAAACATTCGTTGTCTCATGTAATTTTTGCATGATAAGCCGCACAATTTGACAGATTATAAAGGGCCTTAAGGAGGTTTTGGTTGGCATGAAGGTTGGAGGTATGTTCATAGGCTTTTGATAAAATGACTACAATATCCATGTGAACCGTGTCAACATGATCACTACCTAATTCTGAAATACCAATTTACTTGTCACCCTTTACATCAATGAAGAAGTTGTATTTTTTTAATTAGTAGTATTGGTGTTGAATTCAGAAACTGATTGTCTTTTGCTATGACATATTTCTATTTTGATGAACTAAACAAAATCACTCATGTTTCTTTTACAGGAAAGAGAAGAGCGTTGATACCGCCTTCTGTGGGATACATAAGTGAAAACTTAAAGCCTGTCCCCGAGGAGGTTCCAAACTTATTTTAACTCTCCAAAACTTTTTTGCTCAATGGTCCCATTGCTTTTCTCATTTTCGATCTCTTTGTCTAAAGTTATATTCTTCTGTTATCCTTCTATGGATTTCTTTCTTTCAAATCAATGAATATTCTCCTCTTACCTATGGTTAATTGTTTGCAGTTTGGCCCTCGTCGTAGCCTTTTTTCTCATGCAAATGAGCCCTTGGTATTTGAGGTGCAGCTGTTGAAAGTACTATGAGTTCGTCTTCCTTTTTTTTTTTTCGGTTGGAATGCAGTTCGTCTTTTCTATATATGCAATGAAAATTTTCATTTGATTTTGCTGTTTCATCTAATCAAATCATTCAGACCCTCTAGGCTATGGATCTCATGGTGATCACACACCATTTGTATAAAAATTTGAACAGTTTCTTGGATTTTTATATAAGATTTGTGTGCAATTTACTTACCCTTTACATTGATGTACACTTTCGTAGATGTAAACATTTGCGATTATTAAACCGTTGTTTACATAGTTTTTTTGTTATCTATAATCACTAGTAAATAATATGCAATTTGGAGTCTTAACTAAACTTATATACCAACCGTCAACTTAAGTTTATGCCAAAAAAAAAAAAAATTCTATTACTTTAGAGAATGACTACCATGTGGGAGAATCCTGTACTTTTTTCCATCTAGGATGTCTAATCTCACCGTTAGTATGAGAATTTTTACTGTTAATGTGAGAATTGAACGTTCTAATATGAGAATTGGATGTTCTTATTTTGAAATCAAGAATTAGAAGTTTTGCATGAAAAAAATGTGAAATTTCCACAAAGGAATATGGGTTTAAAGTGTATTAGGGATATAATTGTTGGGTGGAAAAGTGATAAATAAGTGTTTGACCAATGTTGTATTTTATCTTCTTCTCGAAAGCTCTCTTTCTAGAGAGAGAAATAAACTCTCCCACTCTTAGAGAGAGAAAGCTTTTGTGGAAGTCTTTTTTAGTTAGATTTATGTAGTTTTTTTAATGTTTCTCGCTCCTCTCCTTTTTCGATCCTTGCCACTTTCTTCTTGCTTCGGTTTTTTGTAAGAGTCCCTTTGGTTTTTGGTGTTTTTAGGGTTGGATTCAGTTGGCTCTAAAACCCTATTTGTTTCGTTTGTTATGTGTCTCTCAAGTGGTGGGTGAAAATCAGTGGGTGGATTCAAATTTGGTGCTTCAAGACAGTGATAGATACTAGAGATTGTCATCCGATATTAAGCACTACAATCACAAATCTTTTGGTGTTTCAAGAAATATTTCAAGTTCAAGATGAATATCTTATTGTTGTAGGGGATCCCTGTTTGGTGCACCTTATCCTTTCCCCCTCTAGTTATCCTTTGTTACTATCTTATGGGTTTTGGGGGTTGTACTGTATAGATTGGGCATTACTAATTTTATTCATGTTATTGTTCCTTACTTAAGTTATGTTAATTGTTGTGGTTGGCTATTTTCACTGTTGTCTTACATTCTTTTGTATGGGAACCGCCTGATATTCTAATTGGTCTTCCCTGCTTAATCTTTTGAATGAGATAAGCTCTAATGTTTATGTTTTTCTGGTAGCCCCAAATTTGACAGGATCTAGGATTGTATTTTTATGATTCTTGAATTTTGGATTGTTGTTTAATAATATGCAGTGTTTAAAAAAAAAGTGTTGTCCAATATTGGCAAATAGTGGCATCTTTTGGCCCAAAACATGTTCATGAGACCAAAATCTGTACCTCTTTTTTTTCTTTTTTTGAATAAAAAATCTGCACATTTGTCCACCTCTTGAAGCAACAAAACATTGGTTGAACCCCTTTTAACCTATAGCATTTTTCAGTTTAGAATGTTAGCAATTTTTTATTGAAAAAATATTATAAATTTAAGAATTGGTGAAGCGAAATATGATTCGAATTTGAGTACTGGAATCTAAAACTTCATAATATGAGTACGAAGAGCATACTTAAAAATTGCATTAATTTACATCATGTCGAAAGTATTTTCCAATATGAGAAAAACTATGCGTTATCAAACAATTGAACTTTTTTCTTATGCAGTAAGATATATGATCATCACAAAATACTTTGTACAAAAACATTCATGATTATAGATTTGAATTATGTCCCCTTTCAATTTTCATTTTTGCTATAGTACCAAAAAACACACACATTGGCAGTTTTGTAATATCAACGTGTGTTTATGTAGCAACTAACAGTCCATGACTTCAGGCACAAAAAATTTCTATAAAAGGTTGAAACTGGATAACTGTGATCATAATTTATTGATGAATAACAAAATTCTACCAGAGCTACAAAAACATATAGGAAAAAATATACAAGGGATATTTCCAATGGTGGCTTGCTAATATCAGTATACAATGTCTGAAGAGGATAAGTACATGAAGTGAATAAATAATATCTTTAGTAGTATATCCTCTTGTTTCAATTCTAAACCATGATGAATACGACTACAAGTGCAAGCTACCGCAATTTCCTTCTACAAATGTATTGTAGAGAACCTCTAATGCAGACTACATTGGTACATTTGACAAAAATTTAATGTCTTCATAGCTCGATCGTTATGTTCCACAGGTACAACTCTGCATCAGGAACTCTAAGATCAATGGTGACCAAATTAGATTCTTCTTTGTATTCGAACTTCACTTCCTCTGAATCGACTAGTATCCTCTTAGGATGAGCCGATGAGTATGCTCCAAACAGACCGCAGCCTTGTACTTTCATGTTTACAGCTGTGGTTCCTTCGGATTCATAGTTCAACTCCTTAATGGCTCCTCCGGAATTGAACATCTTGATCAGACCAATGGGGGCTAGTTTAGTCCCATTGGACAATTCCTTCACTGGTACCACTGTGTATACTTCATATTCCCGCGATTTGAGTGTGATGGGGATTGATGCATTCTTGGGAAGATATACTGCCTCTCCTGTAATATGCATTAGAACAAGTTTATCACAAAAACTGAAGAGGAAACATTTCTATCATTTGATGTTTAATGATCTAATACACAATGATCTAATACAATTCATGGTAAAACATACCACCGAGATGGGAATATATGATTGCATCTCCGGTCCATCCTTCACCCGCAACTCTATGCAAGTAATTGACATCTTTTGCTCTAACATATCCTGTGATTGTGGCAGGTTGTTTATCGTGGATAAGGTTTGTTTTTCCAACCTTACACCATCCGGCACCCTGGCAGTTGAAGACCCCCATGACTCCAGTGAAATCGTTCAGGTTCCATATCTTCAACAGACTGCAGCATTAAGAACACATTTAGTAAAAGCAATTTTTGGTAAACAGAATCAGTAGTTTCTCTCTTCAGTGATACCTTTTTCCATCTCTAGCAGGATCGGAGAACAAGCAATCCCTTGTAGGTCTTCCTGGAAGTTTGGCTCTGAGTATGGAACCATCAGGAAGTACAAGCTTCCTCAATAGATTAAAGTCATGATGTCCAGGCTTGTCACTGCAAAGACCAAAAATAACAACATGAGAAACCATATAGTGTACAATTGATGTGATCTCAGAATTTATACAAATTTGTATCAATGTATTTACCTGACATAAATGGCACATCCTCCCACTGCACGAGCTGCTCCGTGGTATTCAGCCATTGGGTGCAGGCTCTGTCATCATCCGAAAACTAAATTATTTATCTATATATCTTAAATGCAATATATATGTATATGTATATATATATATATATATATATCTATAGCTTACATGGAACATATCCCAGTCTGGCTGCATAAATTCACCAAGGAAAACGGTGTTGTAAGCAACGGAGGAAATGTGAATCGTGTGTGATGCTGGATCTCTAGGCCAGAAATCATCGGATGCCCTTATAACAGCTGTCCGCTTTGCACTGCATAAGTTGATGAAGATCATTAGAACCTAATGTTTTCAAGTCTTCAACAAGAAGATTTCAGTGTGACATAAAGATTACCTGTATAAACCATCTGTGTTGTGACTCATACATGAGATAATATCATTGTTGCAGAAGTTTCTCGCAATAGATGCCTCTAGTGCTTGATGGTATTTTCTTGCAAGTTTCACTCTTCCACCATGGCCTGCTCCAAGAGTTTCAAGTATGTTCTGAACATCAACCTTGACACCATCAATACCGGCGGATGCCAGATACGAGTGAAGTTCATTGTAGAAACTGAAAACTTTCTCAGGATTCACAAGGCCAAGTCCATTCTTCACAATGCTGTTCAAGCACTCACAGTTCTCATTAGATTGAACCCCTGGAGATGAAACGGGATACGCCATTTTGGATTCATAGTGTTCCATTTCGCTAACTCCAGGTCTAACACCTCCCCAGTAGCCTGTTATCGCGTGCCACACATAGACATACTTCAAATCATGTTTTTCTTTTATATCAGAGACAATGTGGCGCAGGCCTAAAGCTGGATCCTCTACTCTGTGACCCTCTTTGCCATTTTTCTGAAATTTGTGATTCTCTTTGATATGCGTCAACCGGTTCGCAAAGCTGCAAGACAAAAAGCAACATTAGCGAAGAATGTTAGTCAATGGAATGACCATAAACGATAAAACATCATTCCAGTTGAATGCTCACTTGGCTGCGTTATCAGCTTTATGTTCATGACCAGTAGGATCCATTGCAACTGATTGCCATCCATCATCAATTATAACAAATTTCGGAGAAATTCCACCATTTTCTAAGCTGCAAGAATAACTAGTTATTATAACCTCAATTACACTACAATCACAAGATCGAAAAGCATCATATTCATAGGATCATTACCTCTCTAGTCCTTGCTTTACACCCTCTGCTGTGACATCAGTGTAGAAAGCATCCCATGTACACCACCCGAACCAGTTCAACATGTCCGGCATCTGATACCATAAAGTAACAATACATTAAAATCAAACAAATGGGTTACGTGTATGATTTTGGACTTTTGACTCCAAAAACAGGATGGACAAAAAGAAATGGCTACCTTCTTTCTCTCACGGTGAGAAAATGTTTTTAGATGTCCCTCAACAGTCCTGTTTACAAATTGAAGCACAACTTTGTCAAAATCGGAAAGTTTCAAAAAAATTTTAATTAGTATTAAATTTGAAACATTATATGGACGCAGTAAAGAACTTACTTCACGGCATTGGTGATGACATCGAATGGATCAGGTCCAGCTGCCACAAAAACCAGATGACTTCCCTCGAATGCATCAACAGCTGGATCACCTGCAACACACCAGAAATTTTAAAAACTTAGTAACAAACAATCACAACAGGGTCCAGAAAGATTGAATTCATTCAATAATTCTTATAATGTATGGTATATACCGCTCTCCAGACAAATCTCCAACTCGTTCTGTTCATTCCCTTGAAGAACAGCCCTGAAATCTCCTTCAAGAATTGGCAAGAACACGGTATACAGCGCAGACTGTTCCTCTCCATGTTCACCGCCCTCATCAAAATGAGACCCATCACGTGCTTCAATCACCAAAAATTGAGTCTCAAAGGGAATTTCCCGGCCGCAATTTCCCATCATCTGTGTCATCCACCACATTTTGAACCGGAAAACACACATGAACCGCAATCCCCTGCAAATCCAACAAGACAGTATTTTTGAAACAGTCAATAACATTTCATAGGACATTAAACGAGCACCAAATTTGTCACCCCAGAGCATGAAAACAAAACCCAACATAGAATATCTAGAACAAATCAATTAATCAATCATGCAATGTACATTTAATAATTTGAAATTCAACATTTTGCATTACTTGATACCTTTTCTTTCCTTTAACAGATTTTCTCAGCAACCAAACACAAAACACAAACAATTCTTCAACAAAGCAAAACAAACCCACCAAAGAAAACATCATATAAGAACCAAAAAACATGCAAGTTCTTTCTTTTCCCTTCCATTTTCCCAGCGACCAAACACCAAAGTTTCCCAGCAATTAAACAGAAAACACAAACATTTTTTCAACAAATTAAAACACACCCATCAAAGAAAACATCATATAAGAACAAAATGGCAAACAAGCTTTTTCCTTTTTCCTTCCATTTTCTCAGCAACCACCAAATTTCCCAGCAATCAAAACACAAACGTTTCTTCAACAAACCGAAGCAAACCCACCAAGGAAAACATCATACAAGAACCAAAAAAGCATGCAAGCTCTTTCCTTTCCCTTCCATTTTCTCAACAACCAAACATCAAAATCAAAAACAAACGAAAAAGAAACAAAGTTTAGAACATACTCGAGTTTCCCAACAGGGAAAACTCTTATACTGCCAATCTGATCCGAGGTGACACCAATGAAAGCACCATTGACGAAAGAACCACCAGTGGCCGGAGTCACCACTATATTGTCTTTAACATTCGTCAAGACACAGTTTCCCATCACCATCAACCTCCCATCATCACTCACACTGATTCCTGCACCCACAGTCATCTTTGTCCTTCTCTTCTTCTTCTTCTTCTTCTCCTCCTCTCTCAAACAAGAACAAGAAACACAGACAAATGATAACAAAAACGAATGAGCTAACAGACAAAGAGAAGATAGGTGAAAATAATGTTGTGCATATATGTGTGAAGACGGGCACGAGTAGGCTTATCGAAGATGCGGTGTATTTATGGTGGAAACATGGGAGGACATGACACAAACGGGTTTCATTTTATATATTTTTACATGAAAGACATAAATTGCACCCCCTCCCCCTCCATATGGGCTATTGCGTCACGATTTACCTCGTAAGCTTATTAATGTTAAGATTATATTTTACATATAAATTAATTGATGTTGGATAAGGTCATTATGGAAGGAATTATTTAAATTTTTAATGTCTTGTTGAAGTAATATTTAACTTTCAATCTTGTTATAAAAGTACGTGTCTAAAAAATATTTAACTTATTATGATTACGAAAAATAACAACATTGACTGTACTTTATTTACACAAGTGGTTTTTCAAATTATATTAGTAGATATTCAAATCATATTTTATGTATAAAATAGTATGTGTTGGAAAGTATTTCTATATTATAATCGAAGTAATTATTTAAGTCTCTATCTTATTATAAAATATTTATATTTTTTTAATTATAAATATAGATATTTAGATTATACATTATAATTATAAATGATAAAAGTGAGAAAATCTCTATTCTAGACCATATTTTGTTTTTTAAATTTTAACTAACGAAAAAGTTTATCTTAATTATTAAGAAGCAATTACCAAAACTTTTACTTTATTATAACAAGAGTAGTTATCCAAATTATATTTGTAATTGTTAATCTAAATATATTTGTATATACCTTGAATTTCAAGAAAATAAACAAAGCCATTAAATCATAAAAGACATAATTTGCAATCTAGGTATTACAGAGTAGTCATTCAAATGACCCACTTTCAAGAAACCCTTTGATCATACAAGCTGAAACGATGACAATCTAAATTATCCATCCAGCTTTGAGTCTCAAAAAATAAAAATATTCAATGTGGGGAGGAGTCGTAGAAGACATAAATTGCAATCTGGGGGCTGCATGAAACAAGGGCAAGTTAAATGCACGAGTCTCCTCCTCGGTTTCTGTGTTTTAAAAAAATCTATTCTGAATCTGACATCGTGCATGGCGCGAGCTAACTGGTTCTGTTGGTGTCAACATTACTTGTTTCGTCTTCTTTTAACTCTTTGCACGATCGTATCTGTATCTAGTGACTTATTCAAAATTGTGGGCAGACATGGACCACGATCCGCCATGTGAACCTCTACCGAACCATCGTCACAATCATATGTCGGACGTAATCATCACCGTTTGTTGTATTTTATGCGAGACTCTTCCACCGCTTGGCATTTTATTATTAAAACTTGTCATTTTATTATTGTGGTTATAAATTATACACGTTTTTACGTAAGCGACATGTAACAAATTATCATATAGCAAACTTGGAATTGATCATTTTATACCGCAATAGATGATGTGATCAAAAACGTGCGGGAATGAGTCGTGATTACTAAATAATACTAATGATTGTACTGAATTCCAATTCCAATTGTGATCACAATTATTCACCTGATAAAAATTTAATTTCAAATAATGAAGTAATAAACTATCATAATTAAGATTTATCTTGATTATGATCAATGAATCGTGAATTTATGATTACATTCTAATTATTTGTTGTTGTAAATAGTTGGAGGTATGATCTTATAAGAAATTATGTGATCGAGACGCTTGTGATTAATGATGGTTGCATTTTCTAATTATGATCTAAATTGGAATCACAAACCATCATATGTAGTCTCACAGATTTCATAAATATTTCAAACAACTTGCAATTTGTTTCCTCCAAAAAAAGCTTCAAAAACTTGTCATTATTTCCAGTTTTCCACCCAACAATAAACCCCGTCATATTTGTAGATTTTTTCTGTGATCTTAAGTTGACGTTTGTTGTTGAAAAGATGGCAACATAGTTGATGTGTCGGCGAAACAGTGGACCAAAACTTCAAAATATCTTCTCGGTGATTGGTGAAGTGAAACCACGCGAAGACTGACTATTAACGAAAAGCGCATGATAATTTCAGCAGGAAAAAAATCTAGTGGGTCAAAGATCAGAAAATTCACGTGCGCTTGGATTACGGCGAGAAATGACTGGGTTTTTAAAATTGGAAATCTGTTGGGCTTTGCTATTATTCAACTGTACAAATATCCTCCCACTTATTTTATTATTATTATTATTTAAAATTACATCATCTTACGCCGGATTAGACATATACCTAAGTTTATTGATAGAATTTATTTAATAAATGATCTAAAATTTACTTTCAAAATCAAGAGATGATTATCTATAAATAAATAAGAAAATTATCACATATTGTTATCAGATGAAACTCAAACCCTATATTTAAAGGCAAATAAAATGTATCTTTTCATCAAGGTAACTCATTGTCTTCACACTACTTAATTTTAATTTTTATAGCTTTTCATCTAATTGCCAGTATATACTCTTACTCATCCTGTATGGTATGATATTAAAGACTATATAAGCATATTAATGGTTAATTTCAAAGTTATGGAAGGAGAACATAACTCAAAATCATAATTTTATTGCAAGTAGTTTATCACTAAATCATTTTAATTTCATTCAAATATAATCAAGTAAATATTAGTTTAGATGAATATGTCATAAGACTAAATTTATAAAAATATTGATTGAAATATCAGAAATATCAATGGTTTAAGTAATACTAAAATATTCTAAAAATAAGATACACTTATCGTTCAACTTCATAGTTATAGTATGAAACATACATATAAATGGCATTCCGTCGAAATAACTATACATATTTAATGTGGATATGGATCGTCCGCCTACCATAACTAAAGTTAAAACTAAAATGCCCCATACAAGCTTAGGACAGCGAAGAGTTACGTGAAGAGGAAGGGGATGATACGAGGGAATGATGTGGAGATGAATGGATCAGAGGTCAAAGAGAATAAAAGTAGTGGAAGAGAAGGAATATACGTGTAGACACGTCAGATTTGAAGCAGAAACAGCTCGGATCCTACTTGGCATTTATATAATAAATCATGTTTATTGCTTCTAATAATGCATGCCTTGCTTTGCGGCACAATTTATTGGACCAGATTTGCCGCGTTGGTATTGTAAACGCATGCAATTAACCAATTCCAACTGTTTTGGGAACAAATAAAGAATGCATACGATACTATGTATCCAACTTTGTATCTTGATTTTTGTATTTTTGATTGAGGTGATTAGTATTGTAATCAAATTGATATGGGGTGTATAACAATGTTCAATTATATACCGTTTATAGAATAGTAAATATGTACAAGTGTTATAACTTTTGAATAAGTAGTTCTCTAACTTCTATGTATCAATAACAATGATCAAATCTTATATCACTCATGAAATACTAAATATATATATATATATAGTGATCTCACATATACAATGTTTGATTTAAGACAATCCCAACCCATTGTTGACTTAGTCATGCCAATTTTCAAAATAATAATAATAATAATAAAAATAACATATGAATTTTTTTTTTAAATAGTAAGATGGTTTATTAATTAATAACAGTAATATTGCTGTCATATTAATCTGTTATCATCTTGTATGTATTAAGGCATATCACCTCTCAGTACAAATTGTTGAGCATCTTCACATTCACTAAAGTATTTTGACAAGTTTAATTTTCATCAAATATATTTTTAGTAATTTTAAAGTTTGTATGAGTGTAGTTTTCTTTCATTTATGGAAAAAGAATTATGTGTATTTGGTATCAGTTGAAAAAAAAAAAGGTATGTATAAAGTATTATATGCGTTGAAATTAATACAAGAAGTTGGGATATTATTTAATAAACATAATACTACCCTATTTGTAAATGTTTCTTATAAGACATTTCAAATATTTTTATTTCAATCATTGATCGGTATATAAATTTCTTAAGAAACTGCAAATAATTATGTTTTTCTTCAACTGTATTTTGATTTATTAATTTTTAAATAATTTGATGATACATATCATTCCTCATTGCTCATGTTCCAAATAATTAAGAGGTGTAACAATTAATTATATAAGAAGTAGAGTGTCTTTTCAACAATCTTTTTGTAGTTGGCTTCACGAAAGGATTTAATTATTATTATACTTAATTAATGATTATTATTTTATTTATTTCTAGTTCTTTGCATTTTTGTTTACGCATGTGAATAATGTTGATTAAATTTTGTGATAGCTTAGAGTAGGCCTCCATAATTCAATGCAATGATTGCAACTTTATTGATTTTTTTTCCTCATAATTTGGGGGACTATTCATATGTAATTGTTTTAGTATTTGGACTAAATGTGGTGATTCAGCTGAAACAAAATCACACACGAAGCTATGCTGGTCCAATTAATCATTTGTTAGACTATAATTCATACAAATATTTATTTTTATTCCTCCTTACTCCATCATCAATCAATCATTGATACTACATGATATCAAGCTAGCTAGTATATGGTCGGCACAATTTTTATTTGAATACGTAATTTGGATAATTATTCATATGATTTACACCCAAGTAATCTAGTTTGTATTCTGGAACAATTGACTTTTCAATGTAGATAATTGATCAAATAATTTGAATTTAAATGGAACTAAAATCAGGAAAGCTTGATTAGATAAAAATTGAGATACTATTTGAAAGCTGAAAACATGATCAGAGCAATGTATCATATAATATATTATCTGACCTTAAGATCTAATCATGCACAAGATAAAATTAAAAGAAAAGGATTATTGAATTGATTTGGATTATGCTTCTTTAAATTTTTATGTGAACATGAATTAGTTTTGCTGCCAATAGTTGATAAGAATAATACATATTAAATTTTGCAATTATCATGTGTGAGAGATCCCGATTTTGTAACATTATAAAATGATTTTGTATAGAGTGAATTTTATAATGCCCCAGAGTCAAATCCATACAAAAAAACGCATGATTTCTTACACCCGATAAGTCATATATTATAATAATAATAATAATCATAATAATCTTCTAGTTTGAAATATATTATAGATTTGTTCTAAATGTAATTTAAGGTTTACTTTCTATTAGAGAAGCACACTGTGTATGTAATATGGAGATGTATTAATCACACACATTTTATTCAATAATATTAATGTTGCAGTGAAATTTAGGTCCATATGCAGAGAGAATAAAATCATAAACAGATCACCAAACAATAAAGCTTAATTGGGCATTCTCAAAAAAAAAAAAATAATTGGGCTTTGGAGTTTGGACTTTTATGTATTGGCCCTTTTATTGGTCAATAATCCCAAAAGTTTGATTGAAGAGTTTGCAACTGCCGCCAACTCTTCAACCGAAGATGAACTGCTGCAAATACACTTGCAGGCATGTAGTCAGTCATTATGGGCCTAGTTGACGATATAAGAGTCCAAAATCAACAAGCCCCAAGCATTGCATCTTGTAGATTTGTAGATAAATAAATCTCCGAAACTAGAAAAGCTTCCGTGAAATAGACATACTGCATCATCTATACGTCCTTCTAATATAACAAGCATACCGCATCATGTATCTGCCCATCCAATATCATGTATGTCAGTTTGGACCCTCTCATGCTCTTTTTTTTTCTGATATGTTTTTGAAAAATACAAGAGTTTGTTTAAAATAAATATATAAAATTTAACCATAAGGGGTCTTTTATACTTAGGTGTAATTAGATTAGAATAAAACCAGCAAAAAGTTAGATCAAGAGAAATCCAAACTGCATTTATATATCTATGCATGAATGTAAATTCCAAATCATAAGTTCATAACACATTTAGCAATTTTTCAAAAAATTATTAAAAAAAAAAATGAAATCACTTGCACGATTTTATTGCATATACGGACATGTAGGGATAACATTGTACATTGATTCCATTCAAAATTTTCTCCTAATTATGATGGAGATTCATTCTAAATTTATCGATAGGTTAGGCTGTATCGTTGGGTTTCGTTACATTGAATTAGCTTTGCGTATAAAAAAGATATGATGTAACAAGACAATATCTATACTGGAAAACAGATTCAGAGAACATGCCTTGAAAAAGCAAAAAGGATATTATGTTGATTTATTGCCAAACAAAAGAATGTGAGTGTGTACATGCACACTTATCCATTACCATTTTATCCATTTATCCAGCAATTATCAACTTGTCATCTTGGAAGTTATCATCACAATTAATGGTGGGGGCTGTACCAATTTCTGTGATGTTAAGTTGGTGACCATGCCAGCTAAGGGTATTTGTTTCAAAAAGTGGAAACATGTTTTATAAAACACATTTAGACTACCAAATTACTTACCACTTTTGGCTTACATAATTTGCTTTCGTAGCTTAATTCTTCAAGGAAATGATTGGAAGAACACTTGAATGTGCAAAGTTGGATTGGTTTATGTTGCATGCAATTGGTTTGTGTTTCATGTTCATTGCATTATGTTGAAGATTTAAGTACTAACATACTAAGATTATATGAATCTTAGATTTTGAAAATTTTAACTTGACATATAATATGTAGTAATTTTAGGATGAGATTTGGTTGGAATCTTCTCATAGTTCACATATTTGCGGTTTGTAATATGCACATGTTCAAAGTGAAAATGAGAGAAAATATAGAGTGAGAAGATATGTTTAACACTTGAATATTAGTGCTTGACATGAACCTTACTATTAATATATAGGATATTGTAAATCGGTAATACTAATTGGGAATGATGACAATAACAATGAAAAAATGTCGTTCTTTCCAAACCTCTCATTCATTGAAGTGTTATACCTTCAATTCTTATCAAGCATTAAAGTTTATATGATGGTATTTCTAGTCATCATGATAGTAATTGTTTCTCGTTTATAAACATAAATTTCTCAATCACATAAATAATGTTTGATATTAGATTTCGAGAGGCCTCTAACATAATTTATTATGGGAAAAAAATTTTCCTATTTAATGAGTAAATATCCTAGCAACATAAGTGATGTTTGATATTGATAAGTTTCGATCGATCTTTGAAATCATTTATTGAGAGAGTAATTGTCTCATATTTACAAAATAAATATCTAGACTATATAAGTAGTATTTGATCTTATTAAATCTCAACATATTTCTAACATTGTTTAATTTGGTTAGATATCGGAGAGACATAAATAGTTTTTTATTTCGACAAGTTTGAAAGACGTTTAATCCATTATATCAACTTTAATATATATATATATATATATATTTAGTTAGTTTTAATCTCTACACACTTGGCTGTTATATGTTGACATATAGCCACATTAACGGAATCCAAAACTTTTCATCTATTCATATTATCATAGATAATTAGATATACACATTAACAGAATCCATAATCGATTTTCGTTTAATAATAACCTAGTCATCCTGTGTCCATATTCGTCGAAGATGACAATGAACACACTGATCACTGCACGTGCATGCAATAAGCTATATTTTTCGTAAGACAACAAACTGGCAATTGTTCACATACGTCTAACATGTGTATGCAAATAAATATGCAATGCCAAGCCCACACAAATTCTGCTTGATTCAGGTTATAAAATGAAGGCCTGAAACTAAAATCTGAAAAAACGATGTTTTTGTCTTCTTTTCTTTCTCTTTTTCTTCTTTTTTTCTTTTTTAAGTACTGAGATAAATCTAGAAGACAATCGAGATCAAATTGATTGGACCCTAATGGCACAATCAGGATAAACAACCCTCATACGATTGAGAGTTATCAAGGTGGGAGACAATCTATATATATATATATATAAAAGAAAATCTCATCTTTATTGATGAGGTATCGAACCTTTACTTAAAATCGAGGCTGGCCTGTGAACTATCATTGTGCTACAAGGCCAGTGACATTTTGTCTTCTTATATATCAAAAAATATTTCAATATTTTCATGTGTTGATGACACACAAATTCATGCATTAATTAATTTCGTTTTTCTACCCTTATAAAACCTATATCATGTATTGTTGCGTGTATTGGTCCAATTGCTCTCCTTGGGTGGTCTCGATCTGCCGTTTTCAGCATCTAAGATTATTACAATATAAGAGAAATAACAGTTGGATAGATGTATTATTCATATTACATTGTATTAAAAATTGTACCATAATATTAACTAATTTTATGGATAATTTATCTTATCATTTGGCTCAATTGATCTCTCTATAATTGACATATATAAATCAAAACATCAAGTTTCTGCATTTTGTTGATTAGTCAGTAACAGCATAAGTACTGTAGCTATCTTCAAGTATTATAAACTACGATATTTACCTAATTTTGTTGATCTCCTAGCCAGCACATCAAGTTTGTTGTTCTTGTTTAATATTATAACATCTAAAAGCTAAAGTCCAGAAAAATAAAGGAAATAAATTTTATTTATTTGTTCGAATGAATCTAAAAGATTTTGTGATATGTGATATTACTGTTTATACATTACACTGTTCAAATAAAAACTTCACGTAAACTAGAAATCTTTTTCTGAAGTAATCATGTGGCATCTAAGCATTTTGATTCCTTGAGAGCTTGAACTCAAAATTTCATTATTGTTTGTTTAAATTATGAACTTTTGGTGGGTGAGATAGAACAAAAACCTAACACATAAATTGACTACATTATAGTTAAAAACCAATCCTGGCTATTGTCAACTCATAAAGAAAGATTGAAACCTCCAATTCTTGAGTTACATGTGTATTTCAATTAAACTTGCCACATGTAAAGTTTCTAGAATCTCATTAGTTTTAATGCAAAAATCAATTTAATTATTTTTTAAACTAGACAAATTAGTTTGTAATTTGAATATATATAAAAAAAATTACAATATAAAAAAAAAAAAAAAGCTCATTCATCCAAATAATATTTTAGTTTTGAGTCATACTCCATCATAGACGATATTTAAAAAAAAAAAAAAAAAGTAATTAATCAAAATTTACTCATAAAATAATGATCGAATTATTTTCTGAATTAATCTTGATAAATGTGAAGGTCTATATCATCACATGATAAAACAAAAATTCAACGTAACTTTAGGTTAGTCAAAATAAAATGTTACTTTCACTTGCTGCTGTGGAGCACAAATTGTACATATAAACATATGTATATGGTGAGTGTTGAACCACAAAAAGCATTACAGAAAATGTCATCAACCCTTATCAAGATTCAGGATTACAACAAGACATGCAAATGCACCCACAGAAAAGAGAAGATTTGACATGATTTTCTGTGGAACATCAAAGAATTGACATAATTTTTGTAAAATTATCAGGGTGCTGAATCTGTGGGTGTTTGTAATTTTCATTACCAGCTTGCAGTGTAATTATTGTGGTGGGAGTTTGCTTTATGTGGGTGCACAGTACAATTCGAAATAGACCTCTTAATTTCAAATGAAGACAGCACACACACACACCTGTGTACAAATACATACGTAGAGTGCACCCCACATCATCGCAACCCAACTTCCTATCATATTACCTTTCTATATTAATTGTCTCTACTTTTTGTCTTAATCGCCTCTTGGTTGTGGTCTTGTTGCCAACCTTTAAAATCAGGATTATGGTTTTTGAACTATAACAAACCAGGAGTTGGAAAGAGATGATGTGATTTGAATTCGTAATTTTATTATTGCAGTATAATTGTATAAAGGATATATATATAGACCAACTTCGTTGTCGTTAAAGGTTATATATTTTAACAGTTATATGTTTTGGTCGTTAAGTTCCATTGTATTTGAATTGTCTTGATTTCTTTGATTTTGTTTTTTCTTTATTATAATAACTCAATGTAAGGAAACCTCTTGAGTTTAAATAGAAGGAATATTCTATTCTTAAGTGTTTTATTATGTATATAAGGAATATTCTATTCTTAAGTGTTTTATTATGTATATAAGGAATATTCTATTCTTAAGTTATAGACAGGAAATACTTTCGAACCGATGTTGAATAATTGAAAGGTCTGATTTATTCACTATTCAAATTTCAACTAAGAATATTTTATTTTGAAAAGTATAACAATTATAAGAAAAAGACTTGAGAAGGAAAATTGTGGCAAGATGTTTCTTTTCGAATACGATATTCCAAACATTTGGGTCAATATTTCCTGAAGACTTTGAATATATATATATATATATATATATATATATATTCTTATTCTAGAATATTGTTTCCTCATCCTGCATTATATAAACTATTCTTCTTTCATTTTAGTGGTTCTTATAAAATCATCTAGAAGATAAAGATTAGCTAATTTAATATGGTTAACAAGTGAATATTGAGATGATATTGGATAAACAGAACATATCAATTTATAGCTCAAATGATTAAAATATATTTTTTTTCACATTCGTGATCTGCATTATATAAACTATTCTTCTTTCATTTTAGTGGTTCTTATAAAATCATCTAGAAGACAAAGATTAGCTAATTTAATATGGTTAACAAGTGAATATTGAGATGATATTTGATAAACAGAGCATATCAATTTATAACTCAAATGATTAAAAAATATTTTTTTTTTCATATTCGTGATAGAGATTTGAATCCAAACATATTAGTATGTATGTGTGAAAAATTTCTCTTCTTATTATGGACTCATAAAAGTAGATTTCTAAGATGCACATGCATCATATTTAATCTTAATTAATCGCGACAGAATTTTAACGGTTATTGTTAGATGATTTCATATTAAAAAACTCAATAAATAGTAAATAATAAAATGAAAACCATTATCTCTAAAATAAAATTATTACCATGAAGAAAATGGAGTTATTAGTTACTACCTGCATATATAATATGGCCATCCAAATTTATCATAAATGATTTACATAAAAAGTCCCAAGCAATATTGTAAAAATAGTGTTTGTTAAAGCGCTTTTATATAGGATGTTTTCTTCTAAAAAGTATATGATAATGCTTAATAAAAAAGCACTTGCATGACACATTTTAACATTTTAAAATTAATTAAAAAATATTTACAGATTTCCATTAGATATTTTGAAATTAATGGGGGTGACCTTTTTCTCATATATGCACTCAAATGTTAACTCTATCATAATATTTCACCAATTATAGACTTGTTTAAACAAATTTTCTAAAAATTAAAAGCTGTAATTATAGCCAATTAATCATCTTTTATCCATTGTTTATCCAATTGATCACTGTCTATATCACTACAAACATCATTTTCATGTAATTTTTTTTTCTTAATTAATCAAAAGTAAAAGTTTGTGGTAGGCCATTGCTTTCATCAATATGTACTTATAATAATATCATTATTGCAAAAGCTTTAAACTTTATTTATGGGGCACACTCATTAAACATATCAAATGAATAATGACTTTTCTTTTTGTTGTTTACTTTACTGTTTTTGTTAAAAATTATAAGGTTCATACCATCCACTTTTCAAACCATTAGATACACTTTTCAACCATTAGATACACACTATAGGAAAGTGCTATTTTTGTTTTTTCATATTGTTTAGTAACGATTAACACGCCCATACAAAACAACAAAATTACATCTTTTAAACGTATCTAGTGGCAGGAAATTTAAATTATGAATAGTTTTTGATTTAATTTAAACTAGGGATTAAATATGACCTAAACAAATAATTTCATTGATACGAGTATTGAGTGTTTATAGGTAAGTCACCTATGTAGAAATAAATTGTTACAAATGTAAATGTGAGCAGTTTACCTATGACTCACATAAGTAATCTAATCTACCAAGATTTTGTTGTGCTAACCAACTAAAAAATTTTTTCTTATAACATCGAGAATAGTTCAAACCCCCTCACACATACTGCTTACTACATATTATAAAGTCTGAATTTCTACCACCAATATAAAAAGAAAGTGCATTAACTATTTGAAATATATACTGTGAAGGAAATCAATATCTTTAAATAACGAGTAATGTTAGATTTTTTAAATTTTTTTACTTAAATAATGTAGTATATAAATTATCAATATCTTATAAATTATAAGATAATATGATAATTAATATGATATTAATAATTTATATATCATATGATTTCGAAATTTTGATATAAAGTTTGATAAAAGATTAAAAAAAAAAAATCTATCATTACCCTAAAATGATTTTCCCAAAAAAATAAAAATCCCAAGGACTGTCTTCTAGAAGTCTTCCCACGCGCCAGGCCCACACCCCTATCTTTTAAGATAAAGAGAAGGAAGGGGACGAAGCACTTCTCGTGGGCGGAGATTTTGGAGATAAAATAATAGGGTGGGCTTCTAGAAGCCTCGCACGTGCCGAGTCTGAAAAACGACTCGCATTTCATTTTCTATTTGGATCGGAGGACCATGGCTCGTTGGAGGGTCAGCTTCTATCAATTTCCACCGTTGGATTCTTGTGGTTCGATTTGTGAAGCAGCTAGCTTCTAGAAACTCTGGCACGTGCTTCTAGAATTTGAGATCCGTGTTGAATGTTTGTTTCGGCTGCAAGTAAGCCAGCTGACCAGTCACGGCGACAGCTTGCGCCAGCGAACCTTTACAATATATATATATATATATATTAGGACTATTTAACATGCACTGGTGCATATTGATTTGCACAGAAGTATATATATATATTTTTTTAACATGATACATATTATAAATAAATATGTCATAAAGAGTTTTTTTTTTAAAAAAAATAACATGTGACTTGTGAAGAGAAGAATTAAAATTAAAATATTATCGGATTGAATAAATAAAATACTATTAAATAGTGTGTCTCAATAAATTAGTGTGTATTTTGAAATAAAACAGTTTTTTTTTTTGGCACACAAACATCAAGGGTGATGAGTTATCCCAAATTTTACAAGAGTATGAATATCCATATTTATATGCTTCCAATAGTTTTTGATGTCTCTTTAAAAGGTTTTTAATATCAAAATATCTCAAAAAATTCCAAAGCTACTAGCTGGGGTATATTGAAATTACTTGATTTCAATACATATAAATGGACCTTTAGATATAACTCTATATCATTTCTTTTTGATAAAAAAAAAAAAAAAATACTGAACGAAACAATGAAGTATAAACTATAAAGAACTTGTCAGCTTTGATATCCCACACATCTTTGATGTCCATAGTCTCAGTTCTATGATAGAAAATGTAAGCTCCTATCATTAACTTTTAAACTCCCTAGTGTTAGTAACTAAGTTGTGAGATGAGAGTGATAAATATCGTCAATATTGTTTTCATAAGAAATATTGAAGTGTTAATAAGAATTTTAGAAAGAAATTGACCACAATGCTAAGAAAATTCAATGAAGGGCAAAATGATCATTTTACTAAATAAGAGATATATTCATAAATGGCAAAATGGTATTTTCCTAAAGTAAGAGCTAGTATATGTGTAAGTAAGTGATTAGTTATATAACACTTAGATTAATTGAAGTTAGTAGTGTAATAAATTAAAGAGGGGCAAGATGGTCATTGTAACCCTTTTAATTGCCTATATATATGAGTATTAGTGTTAGTCATCAACACTTAACAAAATTTTGAAAATAAAAAGAGAGAGTGAGAGGAGTGGTGGATGGTAACAAGGAGGAGGAAGAGAAAAAGAAAACCTAGCCAAAGTTTATCAAATTTGAAGTTACAACTCAAGATTTTAAGTAAGTCTAAGCAAAAATATCAACACTTGAGAAAGATTAAGGTAAGATATCATCAATTTCTTTAAGTTTGATGTTAGTTGGGAATATGTGAAGTGATGATGGATTAGTTTGTTTACTTGATGTGTTATTGATAGGGTTTTGGTTTTAAATCAAATATGGAACCCTAAACAACTAAGAATGAAACTTGGGTTACAAGAAATCATGTCTAAACTGTTAGTTAAGATGTATATAGATGAAACCCTAAGTATGTAAGTAAGCATGAATTAAGTCAATTAATGGTAGTTAATGTGTTTGATGGATTGCCTAAGAGAGTAAATATGTAGAAATCTTGAAAACTAAAAGAAAAAATGTGTTGTGTGCGTGAGAGTGTGATTTGGCCATTAAGGGAAATATATAATCCCTTTGAGCTTTGATCCATTTGAGCTTGAAATCATGTTTATTAGAGTTTAGTAAATACTATAGAGAAGATAGAATTGAGAAAAATTAAGTGTGGAGACAATAAAGTATTAATAAGCCTAGTTGAAGGGCATTGCAGAATTTCATTTCAATTGCATTCCTTGACACATGAAATGAGTATATTCGATCATAATTGAATGAAAAAACATCAGATAAGAAGAAAATGATTTCATTGCATATGTGATGCAAAAATGTGCATAAAAAAATGTCGAAAAATAGGTGTTTTTCATGGGTTTCACCCTCCTACAGTTAGAATTTTTTAGAACCGTTTTACGGGTGACCTAAGTGAAAGATAGAGAGATAATTCAAGTGAAAACGGAAGTGAAAAAACCCATGGATTGGGGCAGTGCATACATTCAGCATTTGAGGGGTCAAAAACAATGATTTTTGGTTCCAAGCTTCCTACAATCAATTCGAGCATACCGAGGTGTTCCTAGGTGATAATAACTGAGGTTTGTGAAAAGAAATCGGAATTTAAAAGTCTCGGTTAAGTTA
This sequence comes from Dimocarpus longan, assembly GCA_022984855.1. NCBI lineage: Eukaryota > Viridiplantae > Streptophyta > Magnoliopsida > Sapindales > Sapindaceae > Dimocarpus > Dimocarpus longan. The sequence goes on from CM041014.1 coordinate 25,195,984, forward strand.
AAACTTAAATGAGAATGTTATAATCAAAAGAGTTTTCAAATAAGTAACTTGCTTTGAAAACTTTATTTATAGTTTTGAGTAGTCATTTGTAGCGTATTTTAAGTAAAATTATGTTATGTAGGCGAGGAGCAAGCGAGTGGAGGACGAGAGGCTCGTTGACATTTGTAGCACGCTTGGATCAAGGTAAGTGTTATATACACTTGCATTGCTTTATTTGTGTTTGATTCATAAGATATTGTACTTCAAAATGTTTATGAATGAATATTTTGAACAAAAATCTTTTCGTTGTATAAAGAGATCGTATGATCCATTTTAAAGAGACTTGAGACCAAAAATTATCTTGAAAATATTGAGTTTAGAGTCAAGTTAAAAGTTTTGAGAAATACGTTATCTTGATACTTATAGCACCTAAAAAGAAAAGATATTTTAAAGGCCATGTGTATATCCTCAGTTTATATGTTAGTTAGCAGTACATGGCGATGTAGAAACTTCCGCTCGTAGTTGCTAAGATTGTGAGATCATCTAGCACTATGCTACAATGTAGAAAATTTCATACGTAGTCATCCTGATTTATAACTTACTTTATAATACGATGCGATGCAGAGAATTCCGCTCATAGTTGCGAGAGTTACAGCATTTAGCACTATAATTTGCGAAGCAGAAAATTTTGTATGTAGTTGCTCAGATTTGAAATTGTTTCACACTATACTTGCGATGCAGTAAATTTCGCACGTAGTAGTTGAGATATCTCCGCTGTGTCACGATTGGTGTCAGTTGGAAATCCCCACGTAACTTACTACATTGTGTGGCATAGTTAGTCGTCTTGTGGTAAGAGTTTAAGGAATACACACGGTGCTTTTAGTAAAGTTAAGTTTTATGTTGAAATTTATAAATAGTCAAATAAGTTTATGAGCAATTTAGTTGCATGCTCTATATTATTTAAATTGCTTGAGTTTATATGTTTCTTTGTTGTGTTGTGTAGATTTATTTCAGATACCGTTGTAGGAAATCAGAAAAAGGAATTAATTCATCAAAAATATAGGTGGGCGAAATCGGCAAATGCATCGCATAAATCTTGTTAATATTTTGTGAAACTAAGTATACAATAATGTGTATGTAGTATATTGCATCCTTGGTGATATATATTTGTAAACTTATAAATTAGTTTGTAAATTATCCATATGATGTATATATATATATATATATATAACCATGGTTGTCATTCAAAATTATTGTGAAAATGATCGTGGAAAATGTATGTTTGTGGAAAATCGAAGTTGGTGGTGATTTGAAAATAGTTGAAGTGTCTTTTCATCGCAGGTAAAATTTTGAAAATTTTAAAAGAGTAAATTACAATTTGACTATCCAAAAAAAACATTATTACTAGCGGAGCTAACTTTCTACTTTAATTATAATAAACCCACCTGTCGTTAGTTTATCTCAGTTAGACTTAACAGCTTAAGGGGTAAAATTATCTTTTTAATAGTATTTACATTATTTTTTATTTTCTTTCAAAATTAATTGTTTTAATAATATCTATCATTTTTTTTCCAACTGACCACAGTGAACGTCTCTTTTCTGTTCTTCATCTTTCTTCTCCTTCTTCTTCTTCACTTCTATTTTCTTCTTCTTCTCTTATTCTTCTTTTCTTCTCCTTCGAATCCAGATTCATCTGGGGTTCGTTCCAACCAAACATCAAAATCATCAACAATTATCCATCATCATCAATCATCAAAATCAGCCATCAACACAAACAATCATCATTAATCATCAACACAAATAATACAAATAGGGGTCCAATATCATCAATCATTAACACAAAAAAAAAAAATCAACACAAACAAAAGGATCTGGGTTCTCACGAACCCAGAAGAACCTAGATTTGGGTTCTCAGGAGCCCAGAGATCTAGGTTCGTGTTTGGGTTCTCACGAACCCAAACCCGGATCTGGGTTCAGATGAATCCAGATAGCAGAACAGCGAGGAAGAAAAATAGCAGAAGAAGAAGAAGCGGAAAAAGAACCTAGATTTTGGGTTCGTCTGAACCCAGATCTGGGTTCGTCTGAACCCAAGATCTGGGTTCAGATGAACCCAGAATAGCAGAACAACGAAGAAGAAGAAGAAGCAGAAGAAGAAGAAGCGGAAGAAGAACCCATAATCTGGGTTCGTGAGAGCCCAGATCTGGGTTCGTCTGAACCCAGATCTGGGTTCGTCTGAACCCAAGATCTGGGTTCAGATGAACCCAGAATAGCAGAATAGTGAGGAAGAAGAATAGCAGAAGAAGGAGAAGCGGAAGAAGAGAAGAAGAGAAGAGGAAGAAGAAGAAGCGGAAGAATAGAAGAAGAAGAATTAGAGGGAGAGAGAGGGGCAGACTGAGAGACCGGTAAGAGAGAGAAATATTTTTAATATTTTTAAAGTTTTTGATTTTTTTTTAATTATAAATAAATTATAATTTTTTAAATTATAAAAAATTTAAAATACAGTTAAAAGACCAAAATATCCCTCAATATGACTAACTGTTGACTAACCAAAACTAACTTTAGGTAGCTAGATTGTAATAAAACTATAAAGTTGATCCCATCAGTAAATATATTTTTTCTGGGTAGCTAATTTGTAATTTACTCATTTTAAAAATATAGTCGTTATGCTGTCAAATTTTTGTTAAAATCATTTTAACTCGAATTCGAAAAATTTACACAAACTCAACTATTTTCAATGAAAATGAATATCAGTTTAATTAAAGCAAAGTAAACTAGCAAGTTTAAAATGTTCGCTTCACAGATCTCTTTTCTTCAATTAGTAGGGTTAGGAGAGGTTCGTTAGAGTGTCTGACAAGTCCCTCCAAGAGTCTAGAGGTAATCTGATTTAGGTCTCGTTAGAAAAAACGTCTCTTTAATGTAAAAATTTCAAATCTTACACTAACTAGTAAAAAAACAATTTCCGTCCCTAACATTAGAGATCATAATCCCAATCCTTAAAAATTACCCAAATCTCCAATACTAAGGCCCTTTTTAGCACACATGATTAAATTAGAATATTTTCATGGAATTAGATTATACTGAATAGGATTGGATTAGAAAAATTAGTGATGTAATGTGTTTGATATAATATGGGATTAGATAAATTAGTATTGTGATGTGTCTAGTGTAACATAAAATTGAATAAAATCAATTTTAAATAATTTAAATTATTTTTGAAAATAAAAAAAAAAAAGATCTATTTTTAACTCACCTCAAATCCTGATCATCTCACTCTCTCCTTCTTGGCTAAATCATTGTCGTCGGCAAGCCGTGACTCCGTCCAAGGTGCGTTGTGCTTATCATTGGTCTCTTGCGTTATCGCCATCTCATTCTGCCCATCCATCAAGTGATTCTCAAACTTTGCCCAAATCGAATCCCGATTATCTCTCTTTTTCTCCTCCAACACTTCGCCTGATTCTCCTTCACTTTTCTCATTAACGCCACTGCTGCCTCCACCCCGTCCAGACCTGACCATGTCGTCGATTGACTACACACACAATGCCTCTACCTCGCTTCCTCTACATACACAGTGTCACCGTCTCCACCTAGTCCAAACCTTCATCTCCTTTATTGCCTGTCGATAACGCCTCCATTCTCTCTCTCTCTCTGTGCTCCTTTTGATTCTTCTTCTTTTGATTTTCACATAAGCTGAAAAGATCAAAATAAATAAATAAATAAAACCCTAGGCAAATTGATCTCACATATCTGATGGGTTTCATTTAACCCACCATAATGGGATAAAAAAATGGGAGAAAGATTGGTTTTTTCAATCTCATGCTCTTACCAGACATGAACGTGGACTGGATTTTATCCAAATCCATGTAATAAACAGGGCCAAAAAGCCTTCTCTTAACATTAAAAAAACCCTCACTGTACACAATATCAAATTACCGAATCCTCTAACATTAAAAATAAATAAATAAACAAATAGAATCTCATACATCATATCTTAAAACAAGCAGTTGGACATATCTTCATCTACAAATATATTAGAGATTCAATTTCCACTAAACACATTAAAAGAATACATGGGTAGCTTTTTGCTCTTATTGTAACAGTAGTTGTCTCCTATTTACTTGACTAAACATCCAAATCACACAGATTTAACCTCAACAATTCTCAACAAACCTCTAGCACACTTGATTCTATTTTCACAAATAAATAAATAGAAATCCAAACCTAGAAAACAATTAGCAAGCCATAAACTATAATCAATGATACTAAACATCCCATCTTATGCATCTTGCATCCAAACACATAATGTGACAAATAATAAATGAATACAATTTACAAATAAAATAAATAATTAATAATGTGTATATATTTATAAATTATCACATCATGAATTGAGATCAAATTGGAATACAATACATGAAATCTCGCATAATATATCTATATGTAGATTATGGCGTAGTGTATAATGTACTTGAATATGAATGCACTTATAATTTTAATTATTCAATTTTCAATATGTCAAACCTAAAAGTTAAGATTTAATCTTCAACTAATAGATTAACACTTTTAAATTCGACTTATTAAAAATTGAATGATCAACATTACAAATGTATTCATACCCAAGTGCAATATAAAATATGTCTATATATAATTTCTATAATCGGTACGTTCTAACTTTTAAATTGTTAGGATCACTAATTTTAACCATCCATTCAATTTGAATTAAATACGAAAAACAAATATTTTTAAGAGAGAGAAAACAATGAATGGTTGAGATTAGTTTAGTCATTCATTTCATTTGAATTAAATATGAGAGATAAATGTTTTTAGAAGAGAAAATACAATGAATGACCGAGATTAATGTTATTCTATTTGAATTAAATATAAAAGAAAAATGTTTTTATGAAAGAGAATACAATAGAATACAATGAATGGTTGTGATTAGTACACTAATCTCAGTCAATCATTCCATTTGAATTAAATAGGAAAAAGAAATATTTTTATGAGAGATAATGCAATGAATAGCTGAGATTAATGTAAATCTCAACCAATCATTCCATTTAAATTAAATAGAAAAGAGAAATATTTTTAGAAGAAAATGCAACAAATGACTGAGATTAGTGCTCATCTTCACCTGTTATTCTATTTGAATTAAATAGATAAGAAAAAATGTTTTTAGGAAAGATAATACAATAAATGAATGGTTGAGGTTAGTGCATATCTCAGCTAGTCATTCTATTTGAATTAAATAGGAGAGAGAATATAATGAATGATTGAGATTAGTGTAATCAGTCATTCTATTTGAATTAAATAGGAGAAATAAATGTTTTTAGGAGAGTGAATACAATTAATAACTGAGATAAATGTAATTCCATTTAAATTATATAGAAAGAGAAAAATATTTTTATGAGAGATAATACAATGAATGACTGAGATTAGTACGCTAATCTCAGCAAGTCATTCCATATGAACTAAATATGAGAGAGAAATATTTTTAGAAGAGATAATACAATGAATGACTGAGATTCATACATTGTCATTCCATTTAAATTAAATAGGAGAGAGAAACATTTTAAGGAGAGAATGCAGCGTTAATCTCAACCAGTCATTCTATTTGAATTAAACAGAAAAAAGAAATATATACAGTACATTTTAGTATACAGTTGAATATGCATATATTTAACAAAAAAAATATGATTGTATTCTATAATATATGATTATAATTAATTATGGATTATTACAACTAAATATATGAGATTATAATTGATATATATAATCATATTTACTTATTTATTGATTATAATAATATATATTTACCTATAATCACATATTTTAGAACCTAACGATAAATTTTCTTTGCCAAACCCAATAAGGCCCATATACATATATATATATATACACACACGTGTGTGTGTGTGTGTGGGGGTTTGAGCTTGGCTTTAGGGCGGCCAAGCTGAAAACCATGAGCTACTGGAGAGCAGAAAACATGAGGCCCACACCCCCTGATTTTTGTCCAAAACGACAACCCATCGCACCACTTCCTGCTTCTTCTGATGCAGCTGGTTTCACATCCCCTGTTTTTATATTTATTTAATTTGATTTTTTTAATATTTAAGGTTTGACCCACATTCACATATAAAACCAAAACCCCACCTCTCTCCCCATTTGTGTCTTCAACTCAAATGCCATGTTTTCATCAACCCTAAACACCCCCTTCACAACCCCATCATCTCTCTTCTCTAAGCCCGCCGCAGTCACCAGGCGGACGGCGACTGTCAGCCCCCGCGCTGTGGCGGCGGTGGAGAGGCGGAACGGTAGCGGAAGTAGTAATAGTCTCTACGAGGTGTTGAGAGTGGAGCCGACGGCGACCAGGACGGAGATTAAGACGGCGTATCGGAGCCTGGCCAAGGTTTACCATCCGGACTTGACGGCCACGGCGGACGGCCGGGATTTCATGAAGATCCATAACGCTTACGAGACGCTGTCGGATCCGGCGGCGAGAGCCTTGTATGATTTGTCGCTGGTTGGTAATGGGAGGCGGCGGACGGCGGCAGCGGCGTCGTATGCGTATTCGGGTGGGGACGTATTTTATCCGACTCGGAGATGGGAAACCGACCAGTGTTGGTAGTGGGTTTTGTCTTTTTGGCTTTCAGGAGGAAAGGCAAGCAAATATCGATTTCGATAAAAATATTGGGTTAAAGAAATATCGAAAATATTTTGCCTGCGACATATTTTTCGATATTGGTTTAACTCTCCAAATAGCTGGATATCGAATTGATATTTACTTTCGCTTTTAGAGTCAACATTTTTTTTTTTTGGTTCTAATTTACACCCAAAATTTCTGTCTTTTTTTTGCCTCTCTTTTGTGGGGGGTTTTGTCATTTCAATTGTTGGGTGAGTTAGTGTATATATGTAGCTTGAGGTGAAAATGTATAGAGGGAGAGGGAGAGAGAGAGAGAGGAAAAAAATCATGTAAACTCTTTATCTTCTAATTCTAAAATTAGAAATTTGAGTAAATTTTTGCTGTTCATGATTTAGAGAAAACTTTTTGGCTTATTATTTATTTATTTATTTTGAAGAAGAAGAAGAAGAAGAAAACTTGTAGGCTTTGAAATTTTAGGGGTTTTTTTTTTTAATTTTTTTGTCATTTTGGTATAGCAAAAGTTCACTGTCTTTGATTTTAATTGTAGTGAGGTTTAAGAGGGTCAGAGTAGCATTGATGAGGTGCCTATAAGATTTGGACAATAAACTAAACAACTAAAGGAGTTAGTCCAAGTGTATTTTTTGAACTGCTACAATTCTTTTCAGGTTTGGAAAGGGAGATGCAAAATTCAAACTTATAATTTTAATTATATAATAATTGCGATGGGTATATTACTAATCTAACAAAGTAATTATGAGGGGTATATCATTTGACCAACGGTGAGAGTTAACATCTGTGAGAGGGTATTATATTGGACAAAGGAAATAACCGTGAGGGACAATGTACCTCTTGACCAGTTGTGACAGTTATACCAACTATCAAAGTTGAGAGCACTTGGTGGCGACAAATACTATAAGCAATGTTTGTGCTTGTTAGCATTTGAACTTTACAACCCTAACAGTAAACGAAAAACACTTAGGAAATCATAAAGAGAATTGAATTCAAATCCTCATCCTTAGAATACTATAATTTTGACAATAAAAAAAATGCAAATTGATCTTAAAATTATTTATATCCTTAATTTCTTACATGAAATTAGAGTTCCATTCCACCTCTTGGAACATGAAATTAGAGTTCCATCCACTTTGGAAATTCATAATAGTGTTGAACATCATGTTCGTCCATTTATCATTGTCGCACTGAAATGCACATGCATCTTTCATTATAATTTTGCGCACATATTGCACATGGTACATCCCACTAAATTTAAATCTTTTTATGACTCAGAGGTAGGTTTATATTACATCTTTTTATTGCTATCATAGGTATAAAAGCCAAAACTGCTCTTTAATACCATCAAGAAACAGCTTAGATTGTTTCAGCAACCAAGCAAACCCATGTGCACACATGCATAACTTAGAGGTTGAGTACAGATCAGATTGTGAATCAAAAACCAAAGCTTGCATTTGCAGACACTTAAAGAAGTTGCAAAGGGAATCCCATTGAAACTTCTTTTTCAATTTAGATTATAGACATTAAAAAAAATTAAAAAATAAAACAAAATAAAAGGGCACTATCACTACAAACATGTAACTTTCATGCTAGCTGATAACCTTTTTCCAAACCTAATCTGTTTTAGAAGGTTCAAGGATATACTATGAGAAGAAAATACTATGTCTATGACCTTATCATCAAAGTCAGCTGAAAATTTTTGTACAGTATTTCTACCACCTTTGAAATCTATGTCAGGACAGTTACTCAGTTAGGGAGGAAGCTTCTCATTTACAGGTCATCAGGATGGATTCGATGATGTGCATAGGAAGACGGATACTTGAAAGCTCAGCACTGGTAATGGTTGGTAAGCTACGTTGACGGTTAAGTGTCTGATAGACTTGTTCAAAGATGGGCCGGACATGCATTGCGACCACTGGGTCTGATGGATTTATGGCAGCAGCAACATCCGTTATCCATGCAAGTTTTTGGGATGAGTTCTTGTTGATGTCACAGGACAACTGCTGCAGAAGGGAGAGCAATACTCCTTGGCTCAGAGGATGAGGAACCAAAGACAAAATCCCATGTAGGTCAACCTGACCAAAGCAAAATGAGGCAAACGTTTAGTATGCATTTTCAAGTGTATCTACGAAGTTCATTTTAAAGCTGGGATGACAACCACCAGAGATTAGAAATGAACAGAACATATATAAGCAACCATTAGAGATCATATCATAATATTTTCAAACAATGAAGACGTTATAAAAATACATTAAAAAAGAAAGACAATATATTTGTAAACCGACTCACTGCAACATCTAAATCATTATCTATATACCATACCTGCACACATAACCAAGAGACAATAGACACGTCACTTCTTTGTAGGGCAGCAACGAAAGCTTCCTCATATTTTCCTTCAGATATCAATCTTGATAGCTCTCTTGATGGATCCAAAGGTGCCTCGACCTGAAGCATTTTAACTTACATGAAGAAAGATATTTCACAGCGTATTGTCATCAATACTTTGGGTTTATTTTAATCTTGAAAATAACCACAAATTAATTAAAAATAAGATGAACCTGCTCAACGAGACCACACAAAGATCCATCGCTCAGTTGGGGAACCAAGGGATTCACTGCACTTGGATTTGCTCCTGCAGCAGCTAAAGATAAGAGTTTCCGCTGTCCATCCGCCATTTCTCCACTCAAGCTTCGAGTTATCAATGAAGCAGAATTAATAGAATCCTGCAAGAAATATCAGTGGCACATAAGACTTCAAGCAAGCATGTAAAACAAGTCCCGACAAGAAAGTTGAAATGTTCAGCAGATAGTCATTATTACATGCCCTAGAAACCAAAACAATGTCATTCCTATAAATGCCCTAAGAATGTTTTCTACAAGTTCAACAGTGTTTATAAGTTGCACAAATATAACGACCTCAGGATTTTGGTTTATTGAACACTCAGGGTAGACAAGAGTACGAAACAGAGGTGCCTTGCTCTATGATAAGCATAAGAATACGCACCCTTAAAGCAAGGGCTAATGAAGAATCTACAGACTCAAAGTGTTGCTGAGCTGCAGTTGTATGTTCAACCATTCCCCTCTGAAATGTATCATCTATTTGCTCAAACATGACTCTGCATGACTTTTCAAAGGCTGGGACCACTGAAGCTTCTAAATTAGATTTCAAAGCGTCCTGTGAGAAAAAAAAGGTGAGATCAGAATTTCCCTGGACTAATATCAAGGGGTAAGCACCCTATTTCAGGGATCATAATATGTAATTTCAGTCCACATCGGATCAACAGTTTAGCTTAATTAAGTCATGTTAAACTAGAAAGCACCTGGAGAGCCTGCTTCCCAGAAGTTTGAAACTGTGCTTGGATTTGCCTACCAACAGTAGCTTCAAGTCTCAAAATAACAGACCTCTCCAACTGATTGACTGCCTTGTCACCAACTCCTCTCTGCAGCACAAAGTATCAGTTAGATCATGACAGGACAACTTCCTTTGGAAAGCTACAGAGCTACAGAATTCTAACCTGGAAGGACTCTGCAGAAGCCAGACATATTGTTTTCTCAATACTTGGATTGATTGTGTGAACAATGGCAGGTCCAACAGCAGCCAGTTCTTTCTTAACAGCTTTTTCAACTAAGGATGGCAAGTCCTTATTTATTAAGTTTGAGAACGAACTTATTATTTGGTGAGTACATTCTCGTAGTAATCTCTCCTTTTTTGCATGCTCTTCCCGAAAACGAGCCCAAAAGGCTTCAGTATTGGCCTTAAAAGCTTTCTCAATGCTCCGTCCTAGAGCTGCTTCCAGTCTTCTTCCTTCTTTAGTAGTTGGGATGTTAACTAAACTTGACATCTGTTTATACTGTTCTTTCTGCATGCTCAATAGCTGCACAAAAACCAAAGCAGAAAGTAAATAAGTTGTCCATGAACAGATCACAAGCGTGAATTACGGCTATAATGCTTTACCATATAACATGCAAACTTTGACCAGCTTTAATTTGGTACATACTGACATACAGCTAGTTGTAAAGAAGGTAAAATACAAGGAAAAAATTACATAATATTCAACCAAGAATGACAACATAGACTAATAGTTCAACCATGTAGTAGTTAACATTTTATTAAAGGAATTGTTAATAAGTCTGGACCAGGAACAATCACCTGATTGAGCATACTTTGCATAGCCATAATTTGGGAAACAGCATTATTGGTGGAGGGGAGACTGGAATTCCCACCACTTTCATCGTTCAAACAGGCTGAATTTAAAACACCAGAAGATGTAGAAGATTGACCCAATGCTCGAGAATTTCGTTCTTTCTGATTTTTCCCCTGGTCACTAGGTGAATCTGATTGTGGAAACGCTGTAGTCATAGCCGACTCCAAAGCCTTTCCATCCACATCTCTTGAACAGTCATGGACCTGCTCCTTGTCATTATGAAGGAGTTGGGCAAATTGCTCCATTACACTGACACCATTGACTTCTGGAGCTTCATCCACATCATTATTTTCTGCTGATACATCACAGCACTCCCTGGCCATTTCAATCCCTAGACCTGAAGCTTGGGAGCAAAAGTACTTTTCCCTGCTTCCCGAAACAGGGTTTTGAGTTTCTCCCAGGGAACCAAATTCATCATGTGTAGGTGTTTCACTAACTTCTTTAACCTCCACCTCAGCATTGCTCAAGTCACTATTGACAACCACATCTTGAACATTCACCTCTTCCTTATTCTTGCACTCATATATATTAGCAGATTCAGAAGATGAAACCAGCATTAACTCAGAAGGAGTTATTAGATGAGTTGGGCGTTTAATCACTATAGGATAATTAAACCGGATAGGATAATTATTCACCCTAGATACATCATTATGTGCAACTTTGCTACTGTCATTAATTGCATCATTGTCCAAGTAAGGCATGTCAGTCAAGTTTGCCTGATTAGTCTCCATTTGCCTGTTAACTGAATGGTCAATAACTGGCTGGCGTCCACCATGCTCACTCAGAGCGGTGCCTAGCTCAGTGTCATTCATCAGATTTCCAAAACCAGAAATCTTCCTAGACAACCTAGGACTCAGTGGAAGAGGTGCTGATGCAACACAAACCGCATCAGAATCACTAGTTGTTCTTGCCAGAGAAATTGGTCTTGTTTCCATGTTGGATGTCATAAATTCTCGTGAAGCCAAAGTCTCAAGAGAAGCGGAGTGCACAGGATACCTCACAGCAGTAGCAGTGTCAGAACTACCTACTTGTATAGATGGTTTGGTGGCTGAACTAGAAAAAGGGAACCCACTAAGTCTAATTCCATTTACGTCCAAAGCAGCAAATCCTTCAGTGTTGATTGCATCATGAGAAACACTCGAATTTGACCTCCTCTCTAAGCTCCCACTCTCCAGCGGCGATGGCAAGCACTGGCATAAATCCAAAGAATACTGCTGAATCGCCAGCGTCTGAACACAATAAAGCTTTACTGAACGTTCACCGGGAGGATTGGCTGCTCCAGTAAAACTCAAAATAGGCAAGGTAACTTTAAACTCTGCTATGTAATCCATGCGGGTTGATGCTGGATTAGCACCATATTCTAAGTGCACAGCATATATAGAATTCTTCTTAGCATTTGCAATCAAGAAAAGGCCAGCTTGAGACAGTGCCACAACTTGATTAAAAAATGCCTCTTCAACCTGAGGTTCAGCAGAACTTTTCAATTCCAATGTCTGGGTACACTTCCAGGATTCCACATGACTCGGAAGCGGCCATCCTTCTGCACTTGCAGAGGCCCAAATCTTCACTTCTTGATTTAAAGGTCCCTGGAAACAACACAAACAACTTCTAAAAGAACAGTTTCTGAAGCTCAAAAGCGAACTTATAAACGCCTAGAGAAGACCATCCTAAACAACAAAAGCCTGTCAGTCATCTAACAAACTGCACCACAACCACTGCATTAAAGGGTGTTAGCATTTAAAACTACATGAGCACATACTGCTGTGACAAGTACAATGTGACCAGCCTGGTGAGGTGCAGTCAAGAATGTAGCCGAATTTACAGGGTGGCCACCATGTGGTTTCAATACAGTAAGCGGTACTGCCTTGCCCTCTTCCCAAATCTTTACCTGTTTCATAACATGAATTTTCGCTTGAATGCAATGAACACAATTAATCAATAGAAAATTATCAAGTGCACACACATAAACAAAAATTACTTACTTTTATTGCAAATAAATATCTTGTTTGAAAGACGAATATTCCAACAAACAAAGGAATACCATATAAATTTGTTTGGTTCAATTGATTTGCAAACATAAATTACAGATAATTTATTTGAAATATGCTAAGAACCAAAATTTCCATTTTTGGTCATTAACCATTCCTATGCTACTCTCATAAAAGAACGACTTAGTAAAAGACAGTTCACAGAAAATAACTCATAGAAGCACAAACCGTGCCATCGGTAGAAGCAGAAACCAAACGGGTGCTTGTCCATTGACACAGGGACAAATCAGTGATATGTCCTTCATGTTTACCAATTAACTGAACCCCCTCAATTAACGCATCAACAGAACATTGAATAGGTGCCTCAGCTGACAAACCTTCAGCTTGGCCAACTTTCGTAGTATCGATTCTCAAAACACATTTTCCGATCCCAACTACCAAAACTTCCTACGAAAATCAAACCAACCCGTGTCAATAAAAATTGCAAAACACACCATTAAGTAATAAGGACTGAAATTTACTCAATCTAATTACTTGTTTGTTACAATGCCAACACAATCGCGGATGAACGTAATCCCCCTCTCCATCTCCACTTCCACCTCCTAGAAACTGAATAGCAACAACAACATTCCCAGTTATCTGATACTTCTCTTCCTCATCCGGGCCTTCGCGAATCCTCCAAGCCAAAACCCTCCCCTCCACGCTCACACTCGCCAGAAGGTGAACATCATCCGCGAAAAACACCATGTCGGTGACTCTCTGATACCAACAGAAACACATACACACATTGCATGAAATTCCAACAAGAAACTTAAGCAATTCTCATCAAAACAAAAACCCCGTTCCACATCACATACAGACACACATCGCATGAAAATCCAACAAGAAACTCGAACAATTCTCATCAAAACAAAAACCCTACTTCCACTTCACATACATACACACATTGCATGAAAATCCAATAAGAAACTTGAACAATTCTCATCAAATCAAAAACCCCACTTCCACTTCACATGCATACACACATTGCATGAAAATCCAATAAGAAACTCGAACAATTCTCATCTAAACGAAAACTCCTCTTCCAATTCACTAGTATACACACATTGCAAGAAAATCCAATAAAACTCAGAACACTTGTCAACAAAACAAAAACCCCACTTCCAGTTCACATACATACACATATATATACGGTACCTTAGTGTGGCCGCGAAAGAGGGAGCGAGAGGCGGTGTTGAGGTTCAAAACCCTAACATTACCGGCCTTGAGGCCGTAGCAAACGTAGTGGTAGTTGACAGCGATTTGGCGGCCGATGACAAGCTCAGGATCCGACCCGTATTTGGTAATGGGGGTGACTTCGAGCTGGTGGGGGGGAGGTCTCTCCGCGGAGTCGACGTCGTAACGGACATGGTTGCCGGAAATGCGGGTGCCGGCGGAGGAGGAGACTTGGGGGGTGATGAGAGCGAGGATTTGGGTGCCGGCGTTGGGGTGTGGAGGAGGAGGAGGAGGAGGAGGGAGGAAGGAGGAGGAGGTGGGTGAAGGATAAGAAGTGGTGGAGTGCGTAGGACAAGGAAGAGGAAGAGGAGGGAAGAAGCTGTGTATGTTGAAGGGGGTTTGCGTTTGATTTGGGGTTTTAGGAGACCCCATTGATGATGATGATGCTGATGCTGATGGAGACTCTGTTTTTATCTTCTTAACTCTGCTCCCTCTCTCTGTGCTAGCGTTTTTTGTTAGGGAGAGTGTATGTGTGAGGGTGCGACAGAAGTCAACATGACAGTTAACATCTTTTATATATATAAAAGAAGACTTGTGGTTTAAGTTGAACTGCGATTTTTATCCCTCTAATATTAATTATTTATCTTTTTTTTAATTTTAAAATGAGGACAGACTGATTGTTTCAATATTATGTATGTATAAAGAGAGAAAGTGTGTGTGTGGGGTTTGATTGTTTAGAATGGGGGATGAGTTGTTTAAAAATTTGTGTTATAGAAGTGATTGTTTAGATTGGGGATAAGTAGATTAAGATTATGGTGTGGGGGGTGATTGTTTAGAACGTGGGATGTAAGATGTTTGAAGTTAAGTTGTGGGATGGGTGTTTAGATTGGGTGATAACTTATTCGAATTTGTGTGGGTGAGGTTTTTGATGTAATATCGCTATTTAATTTTACGCGAGATAAATTACTAAATATAGCGGTTTTTAAAAAATTTTGTAAGATAAGATGAATAATATTATTGAGTATTTAGTGAGCTATATAAGCGGCGGGGATTTTGTTGGATGTCAATTGGGCGGTGGTTATTGTTTTGATTACAGTGTAAATTGTTTAAATTGTGCTGATCTAAATGACAGATTTATTTTTGTTCAAATCTAGCTTGTGATATTGATGGCATCAGTGTGTGGGATGGTTTTTTAGCTATTGAACTATTTAATTAGACTGTAATTTCTATTTATATGTGGATCTGGATCAAGTCATATCACTCTCCATCAAATTCAATGTATAGATGACGTAGGTAGATGATTTACCATTGAACTATTTCGTATTATTTAGATTATAAAATTGAACAAAAATCATTAAATTGGATTGGAACATAAAGTTTTTATAAAGAATAAATTTAAAATTATTAACTACACTTCTATTTATGATTGAGAATAATACTAAGTAGTTTGCATTTATTATATGTTAATATAATGTTTCTAATAAATCAAGAACACTAAAAAATGGAAAAAAAAAAAAAGGTATTAGTCTCCCTAGTAACTACATCTGTAATATTTACTTCTCATATATAAAAGTAAAATCCATGACGTAAATGGAGTTTTATTTTCTTCTTTCTTGCAGTATAATATTAGGATGATTCAACCATGGACTTTTTCTCATAGAAAGTTCCATTTATCCCTGGCCTTTTATTAAAAGTCACATATAATAGATGAATAAATATTAACAAGATTTGACTATTTTTATAAATTATTAAATCAATAAAATGTATAAATTAGTAGTCCACCAATGGTGAAGGAAGATCAATGAGAGATGGGAGATGATCTGACATGCAAAGAGGACCCTCATGATGTTCTCCACATCTATAAGGGCATTGTGTGGATATCTTCCTCTACTGGGGAAGAGGGGAGGAGAAGTGGAGAACAAAAGCAAGTCAAGATATAAATGTAAGATCATCAAATCTTCCCAAAAAAAAAAAAAAAATCAAAGCCACCTTAGTGCTTTGGTTTTCTCTTTCTTTTAATTTCAAGTTATTCTTATTTTGAACTAACTGTAAAATTATTAAGGGGCTATCTTATTAGAAGTTAATGATTTATTGAGGATTAATTTCCCTTTAATTTATATAACATCATACTTTAAAAATTACCTTTAACGACACCAAGTAAATAATTAAACATCCCATTCACAAAATTCACACGAGATCCATGCATATCTTTTACGCATAAATCCAATTTCACGTCAAATCAAAGGTGTTTAAAAGCAACTTTCCCTAAAAAAAAAAAGAAAAGAGAATAACCTTTAAAAAAAAAAAAAAAAAAAACCAGAGAGAAAGAAAACAATCCAACAAACTTCAATCTCCCCACCAAGAAGAACCAACCACATTAGCTTCACTCACGTATCAAAACTCCTTTCTCTCTACTCCAACTCAACCAAACCAGAACTCAATCCCAATCATCGCCAAACGTACAAACCAAACTCTATTATCCAAAAACAACCCATAAACAATCAATATATATTACTTTTAAAAAGCAAATATATATATATAAATTTAATTATCTTGTTGATAGTATAATTTTATCTAATAATAATATTTTTTAATTATTTTTATAAATAATTAATTTAAAATTATTAACAGTGATTTAAAAGTTACTATATATGCATATAAATTTAATTTTAAAGTTACAGGTGTTGACGATAAAATTAATATATATATATATATAAATATATAAAATAAACCAGTCTATCAATCAATAAAATAGAACCAGTCTATCAATCAATTTCAGTTTGAATCTCTCAATCTATATTGCTTTCCTTTCAAGCCAAAACAGACCAAAAAAAAAAAAACGAGTTCCCATAGCGTCTAAGCATTGCATTCGAAACCCGATTCCTAAAAGTCTCGTCTTTTCGTTTCGTTCTGTTTTTAACAGATTCTCTCGCTATATATATTCACACACCCATCCGGGGTATTTTGATTCAGGATCCGAATAGAGAAACCCAGCTAATAAAAAACAGAGCTTGATTTGAAGAACGAGATGTGTTTCGGGACCAAGACATGCATGTTCTGCATTTGCTTGATAGCAGTGGTGGTCCTCATCGGCTTGCTTTTCGGGTTCGGGGTTTTCAAGAAAGGCTTCCACAAGATCCAAGACACCATCCATGACTGTGACCCGACTCTTCCCGGGTCGGTTTGTGGTGGCAGGCCTTTTCTCGGTTATGTTCCTCCTCCTAGTCCTTTTTAATATACAAACATTGTAATTATTATTATTGTTATTGTTGAATTTGGGTTTGGATTTTAATTGTTAATTTGGCTTTTTTTTTTTTTTTCTTTTAGTATTGGTATTTGTGTTTAGGATTTAGGGATTATTCATGATGTTGGATCTATAAATATTATTTTTTTATATTAAAAAAATTGTTTTTCTGTGATGGGTATGGATGGAATGGTATAATTTTGTTTAAAATGTTGTTTTTATTAATTAATTAATTTGTTTTCTTGTTTGTTTTGCCAAATTTGTCACGTTTGTTGTTTTAATTATAGATGATGTTGGATGTATAAAGGTCATTATAATTTTGTTTTATCGATTTTGGAAAAAGAATTGTTGTTTTTGTGTGACGGGTATGGATTGAATGGTTTAATTTAGTTGTAATTGTTGTTTTGATTAATTTGTTTGTTTGTTTGGTCACATTTGATGATTTGATATGTAATGTTGGTGGTTGAATTGGTGTAATTCTTTTTGATTATTTAGAGCATGTGATGTGAATCTACTGAGAAATGAAATTCTCCAAAAGATTAAGCACTTTTTAGTACTAAAAAGTTCAGCTTATGAGAAGTACCCTAACAAAAAAGCAACTGTGAAGTTGAGAGCATGAACATCGTCTTTTTGTTATGTTGTGATCTTTTTGAAAAAACACAACGTCGGAGTTCACAACTATAAGACTTTGTTGGACCGCACAATGAGCGGCATAAAGTTGTTTGGAGACCTTTAATTATAGCTTCAATTTATTAGTATTACTTTAAACTATTAGAAATCGGCAATTTAAACCTACACTCTCATTGTCGATGCAAAAGAATGCTTGAGACTCCGATCCAAATAATATAGCGTTACAAAAGAATGCGAGACACTCGTTGCAAATGATATAGCATTACACACAGTTGCGATTATGATTAGGTTAAAGGATTGGTACTTTGTTAAAACGAATTACTCTACAAGACACATCATGTTAAAGGTACGTTCATACGTGATCACGTACACAATTATTTGGAAAAAAAAAAAGTTTAAATGAATATACAGGTGATGTTATATTATGCACACTCTGCAGAGAGCTACTTTATAACCAACATAAATAAATTGAGCAATTTAAGGGCATTCAAGGGCAAAACTTGAGGGGAAAAAACGGATTTCCGCCATGGAAATTTTGTAGAGAACAATAAATTGTATAAATATTATGGCAATAAATATTATGGCCACCACCCGTACCATCTATAAGTATGCTTTTACATGGGATTCGAAGGATTGTTATCTAGCATAAACTCACAACAAAATTGATTTGATGTACATGTCAATATAGAAGCTATTTGGTGGAAGCAGCAAGCAATCTCTATGGACCAAAATTTTTCCTCTAGACATAACCGTTTGGTCTCTCCCCGCTCTTTGTAGATCTCCTCTGCAAATCTGCATCATGATGTTGTATTGCAGCATCTAATGCCTGCACCAAATCAGTATTTTTCATGACCTGATATTCTGTCCAACGCTATCAAGTAAATATAGACACAACCATGACTACTATTTTGTACAACAAAGAGGCTGCGAAGATAGATATAGAGAGGAGATCCATTCAATGGTCTAAAAGACATTGGCATGATTTGGAACTGAGACCATAAAAATATTATCAGATTCCACATTATTCAACCAACTTCAGGGTGTTACTTCTCATAACCGTAAAGGTTCGTAAAATGTTAACATTAGCTTCTAAAACATAGCACTAAAATCTAATAAAGCACTGACCTGTTGCATTGGTCGAACAAGGAGAGAAACCTGATGCCGGAGATCAGACTGCAAAGATGCCTTCATTTCCTAGGATTTCATTAAAGAATCAAAAGGATAAAACAAGGGGTAAAGAAAAAACAAAACAACAATGTCCTCGAACAACAGAACCGATAGTTTTCCCTAGATGAAAAAACCTTTATGCAACAAGAAAAATTAGTTATCCTAAAAATTTTTAGCTGTTTATTTTAGTACTGTGATCAAGGTAATAAGAAATAAGAGGTTGAAACACCATTACAAAATTAAGTGAAGCAAAGGATCTACGTCCTCTACTAAAATTTTATCAGACCTATCAAGACTTCCTGTTTTACTAAATATCAATTAATATTTAATACAAAGCCATGGGTAAGAGACAAGCAACTTGTGGCAGAAAAATACCTCTAGCTGCCGATAAATATTCGACATGGCATCCTTCAGTCTGGTGACCTACATAAACCATCAAGAAATGAACAAAGAACACAGAAACAGTATATCCAAGTATCCAATGAATTCATAGATGGTATTTAGAAGATGACAATCAGAAAGAAAGAATCTTTGACCGAGAGTATTACTGATCATATGCTTAGATAGAATCCTAAATTTGGCCAATTTTACATTTGGGACTGTATTTATTGACTATTTAGATAAATATTATTAACCTATGACCCACTTCCTTACAATGAAAAGGTTCTTTCAGGCACACTTGAGTGATAAAAGATGTGTCCCCAACCACCCAGCAGTTGCATACATTTCATAAATCCCCTTCTTGATCAAAATGAAACCAAAAAACTTCAAATGCAATGAAAAGTTACACCAATGTGCTAGATTGTAGTATTGGTAGTTTAACTCATTACATCCTAGAAGAAAAAGGAAATTTTATATAATCGATAACAAAAAAATCCTCTTGAATATCAAATCTTGCTGCATCCTCAAGGAACACCAACTTCAGTTTGAACTAATATAATGTTCAAAGAACCTCAATATGAACAAAGACTTAGTGTGTGTACCTTAGCATAAAGATATGGAGTGGTAATTGGATAAGATGACCAGAAATGCTTTAATAATTCTTGAATGCTCGTCCAATGCTGCAGTAAAAAAAGGCGTCTTCAGAACATAAGTTTACTTGAAATTAAACCAAAATCTAGCCACAGAAATAATTTACCTTAAATTACATTAAAAAAAAAAAAAAAAATAGTAAGTGAAATAATACAATCAACAAGAAACAAGAATTTTATTTAGCTAAATGTGAAGTCTAATGCAGGTGGACTTCTGGTTTGAGTAATAGTTTGTTTTTCCAATCTTGTTTTAGTTTGGTTTTGTAGGTGGACTTCTGGTTCACATTTGTTTTTGTACTCCTTTCTATTTAATTCAAAGTTTCGTTTCCTATAAAAAAAAAATGTGAAGTCTAATGCAGAACATGTCATGTGTCATAAAATATTTAAATATCAAAATCAATCAAAAAAGTATGTATATTTTGCAAAGATATCATATGTTGTTCATAAAATCAAAGGTCAACTCACTTGTAGCAGTTCCTCCTTGGTTGCAGTTGGCAATCTGTCTAGAATGCTCTCCTGAGGATTCTTCCCATGATTATATCTCATACTAGAGATGCTATGGGTCAACCCATTAAAAACCTATAGATGAAGTTGACCAGTTAGACCACTGTTTTAGTAACATATCTCTACTAAATTTGAAATGCATAACAATAATTTAATATCACAACAAAGGATGTTAATACCTTCAGAGCAACTTCGGGATTGATTATAGGATCACTCACTCCCATAGCTTTAATCTCTGAAATTGCCTCCTTTACAGAACCATAAGCTTCCTCAGTGCTCAAACTACCCAGTAATTCCAATTTACCCAAAGGATCTCTGGAAGTTTTCAGTGCATTAGCTTGCTGCGAATCAAAGTAATCCCGAGCATCCTGGTTTTCAAGAGAGCATAAATTATCTACATGGTTGCAATAAACTAGCAGAAGAAGATGAAAGGTTGTCAAACCTTAATGCTAAGTGGAGCTAAAGGAAGAGTATGTGGTGGCTGGAGGTCCTCTAATGTTGTTGACCTGGTGACCATATCCAACCTCCCCTCAGTTTCATTTCCATCAACCCCCTCCTTACCTATATTAGAAGCAAATGATGTTGAAAGATATAAGACCCCCAATAGGAAAGTTAGAGGTGGGGAAAGGGTGCCTAACCTCAAATTCAAGATTGAATAGAAGAAAATGTGAACCACACTTACCCTGCTTTGACCTTGCCAGTGCCTCTGCTACAGCTCTTGTATTGTCTTCCGTCTCCACATCTACATTCAGTTTTCAAACAGAAGTTAAAATCTATAAATAAATTCATTAAGTACAAGTGTAATAGCAGATTCAAGGCAAAACAAGCAATTTTTGGATTGAAATAGACTAAATAAATTAGAATATGCTATTGATACATTTCTACATAATTTAAAGTTGTTGAAGAAACAAAAAATTTTAGAGTGTTCCTTACCAAGAGTTCTTCCTTCAAGAACAACAGCAGCATGCCGGTTAAGGTCTTGCAACAGAGTTCTTCTGTATAGTTCATGCTGTGATTCATTAATTTCCTTGCTACCATCACGAAAAATTCCATGATCCTGCATGTTACAATATGCAACAAAGTTTATAATAAAATATTAGAGTTAGTGATGCAATGGTGCACTTTTAACAAACAGCGAACTTTCAGGATCAATATACACACTGCTTGATATGGATGTAATGATATATTTCCCAAAATTGAGTAGGAAGAAACATAATATAGCAGATCAAGGAAGAAGGAAGAACGGAGAAAAAAATGGAATCGGAGAGTTGTGTCAGTGTCATCAAACTTACAGGAAGATGTGTGTAATCATCTCCTTCATCAGCTTCCATGTCTAAGGTTGGATCGACCCGTCTGATCTGCAATCATATGAAGGCTTTTAAGGCAAAATGTCAGGAGAGACACAGATAAATAAACTATTACATAGTACAAATGCTCCTAGAATTATAAAATTGTTAATTAAACAAATGTGTGGATCCAACTCTCCAGGAAAGAGCACCTTCTTCCGAACTTCATTTGCCAGTATATCATCTTCCTTCAGAAAAAGGGCAAGTTCCTCATCTTCAGCAGCCTCTGCTGCAGCAGCATGAACATTTTTGGTACGGTTGAGGTATTCCGCTCTACAATATTTGATCCAGAATTCGATTTCTGTCATCTAAATGTGAATATACATATATCACACACCAAGATTACCAACAATGAACTTCATAAAACTAAGAAGAGAAATCGGCCGTTGGAACCAGGGTAAGGTTGGTCATGGAGATGGTAAATTGCCCAAAATTTATATAAGATAGTTCCAATGTTCTCATTACCTTGTTTGGAACTAAATTCAAGAATGCCCTGTGAACAGCTGGTTTCTCAGCAAAAATCTGAAAAATTTATTAATGTATACAAAAGAGACATATATTAGAAAATAAGAAACACAAACTAAGCAAAATGTTTGGAAGTTTCGTTCAAACGACTTGAGACGCAAACTAATTATACCTGTCGCTAAAATAGATTAGAATGGCAAGAGTGTTCTAGATCACTAGCTGCAATGCAAGAAACAGATTTCTTTGATGGGAAATTATTAACCTTCAATTAATCGGGTCTCTCTAAGTGGTGATCACATTATAGTGGCTAAACAATTATTCAAGAAAACAATTTTTTAATGATGAATGTTAGTAACTTAATATACTTGCTGCAAATTTTTCTAACATGTGCTGTAGTTTCATCATAGGTAACATCAACTTTTTAGTATAGATACACTGCAAATCACATGCTCTGCCACCATTACCATGGTAAGATAATGTTTTTTTTTCACTATTTTTTTAAACTAAATCTGGCCTAGATTTTTTACCATTTTTTCCCTTCAATGTATGCTTTTGATATCAGTCCGTACTCCATACAATGTCTGAACCTAGCAATACCGCGACCATACTCTTGCTCAAATCATGCTTTCATATCAACTCCAGTCAATTATACTCCAAATTGACTTCTATACATATTCAGTCAAACGTTAAGTGCAGAAAGGAAAAGAAAATTCCAACCAAACCAGAACAAATTTAACAAAAAAAAAAAAATGAGAGACACACCTGTAAAATAATCTCTGGTGTCAAACTAAATGTTACTTTATTCGTCTGAAAAACCACAAAATAACCATTACAAAGTTTCCACGTAATAAAAATACATGCCAGTAATTAACCTCACTGCTCAAAATCAAATCCCACAAAGTCTTGCTACACACAAGCACATATGTAGAGAAAGAATGAATTACATACCCGACCATCAGTCAATGGTCTGATGTCAGAAATCATCACACTTTTAAAGCCAACCCGTTGGTTTGACTTCCTACTAGAATCTCTATCCAGCAACTTCTGCATTATAAAAATGCAGCAGAATTACAATCACATGTCCCCTAATACTTATTTGATCTTATCACGGAAAAAAAAAAAAAAAAAAAGAAGTTCACAGTAAATGATAAGGTAAAACTCATTAAAAGAACAACATTCTAAAACAACCTTCCTTGCTGCCCAAAATTCAGCTTCTGTCAAGATATTACCACCTACAAATTGTTGATGAAGCTTCTGCAACTCACTGTGAAGAATATGTTTAGCGACATTAAGTAAATCTAATGTACATCAGATAATAATCAAAGCGTTATAGTAAGCAGAAAAGAAGGATGGCACGTTAACTTATTTTCAGAGAAAGGGGAGAAATAAACTCCTTTGGACTTCTATTCAAGGATCATATATACTATGCCAGTTCAAGATACATATCAATCTAGATATTCACTTCTGCATTTCATAAGTTGTATTCAACCTCAATTCATCTTCAAGAATATAAACTTAAGAGAATGATCTGTTATAATCTCAGTTCTTCAACAAATAAGGAAGCAAATGAAATGCACCAAAAAGATGGACAGTGCAACATGTTACGAACAGACATGATACAATGTTATATTACACGACAAAAAAATACATTGAAAATCCAAAATTTACGAACAAAAAACAAAGAGCTTATTCACAAGATCTCAAAATTTCTACTTTATGTCAATTCCAATTTACTTACATGTACAGAATAGCAGAAAGTGCTTAATTTAGACCAATTTTCACACCATCTCAAAATGCTTTGCTATAACTTGCTGTAGGATTTCTACAATCTCATTCTTAAGTTAAATTGTACATGCAGGAAACGCTATTTTGCCAAGCAATATCTAATGTGCATACAAGATAGAAAACACCTAATTGACTATATGCAAGGAACTAAAGCAATATCTATCAAATAAAAATAGTTGTCATCATTTAATACATGACTATAAGAAAGTAAAACTACCTATCCTCTTGCAAAAGCTTAATCCGCAGCCGCATTTCTCCTGCACTAAGTTGCTCATCAGGTAGTGTTACAGCAGCTGTTTCCGAAGCAACACTTGTAGTATCTCTAGGCTTCTCAAGAATTTTGGCTATTTGCATGGTGCCAAGAACCACATAATAAGCATAAGCCATTTAAACCAACATACATTGCTTCAACAAATAAACCAAAAAAATAAAAAAAAATAAAAAGTAAAATGATGTACTGGCAACAAAATAGCAAACATTTTTTCTTCTTAGAACAAGCATGTACTCTTATAATCCACTAAAAGATGCCAGCAAAAAGAAAAACATAAACGTGTTCAATTTTGAACCTGAACTCTGTAAATGCATAAGACAATATTTCTAACACACACTACAACACGGAATATCCGAACCATACAAGATGCTAATATTCCTCTCCACTCATCCTTTACAAGGAAGACAGACACAAAATCTTCCAAAAGTCACACACAAATCACCAAAACCACAAAGAGGGCAATTACAACATACAAAACAATAGTAGTACACAAACCATTTCACAAATTGAAAGAACACACACCAATGGAAGAACTATTATGATTTAACCCATAAAAAAACTACAAGCTTCGAAGCAAACAATCAAGCACTTACTCACGAAATCTCTACAAACATTGAGATCCGAATAACTATCAAACTCGAAAATGTAGCTTCCACCCTGCAACAACACCAAACACATCACAACATAGATCACACAAAACACAAAAACAATAACTAAAAACAACAGCTCATTTTCAAAATGTAAAAACAACATACACAACCTGAACACTAGCTAAATTAATCAACGGCCGCTGGTTTGATCCCTCTCTCGTGTACTTATGCCCTATATATCAATTCCATCATCATCAACAACAACAACAATAACAATAAAAATTATTAAAAAAAAAAATAATGATAAAAATTAAAACTTTCACAAACAGGAACAATCAACGTCATATTCTAAACAAAAAATTAAAATTGAAAATAATAAAAAAAAAAAGATACCTTGAATTGATTTGAAATCAACAGTCAATTTTGCTGCGGAGTTACGGTTATCTGGAATGAAGATCAATTTGTACTCATTCTACAGGAGATTCAAGACTCGAGAATCAACAATTTGTATCAAAAAGTAATCAATGAAGAGAAAAGAGAGAAGAAGTGAATGTTACCAATCTTAGAGCGCCGGGAGTGCCAGGGTCCTTGACGGAGGTCTTGTACTTGGCTCGCTTTGTCATGTGACCGCTCGACATCGTCGTCGTCGTCGCCGTCGACGCAGATCAAATCGCAAAACTTGTCCCTCTAGTAGATTTGGTGGCGATGAAGTGAAGAAAGGGAAACAAATACGACGCCGTTTTACAGTTGATAGGCGCGTGGCATGAGTATATGAGGAGAGAAAAATTCTATGATTAACGTAATTTTAAAACCAATTAAATTAATGATTGTATTTAAATTAAATTAAAATGGAAATTTGTAAACAAATTATTTTAAGAGCGATAATATGATAAATTTTATAAATATATATAATTTTTATAATTAATATTTTTAACTTTAACAAATTACGACGAACCAATCAAATTTATCTATTACATTTAAGTTAAATCAGATAGAAAATTTATTTTATGATAGTGTAATAGATAAATTTGATTAGTTTATTCTAACATTTTAAAATTATAAGGTATTGATTATAAAAATTATGTGAGTATATATATATATATCATGTTGTGTAGTATAGATTATAATACAGCATCTCATAATTAGTATTGAAAAAAAAAATGGTTTGATTATATTAAAGTGGTTTGATTCTATCAAGTGGAAGCTTTTGGTGTCCAATTGTCTAGTAATTGTGTATAAAAAATTGTAAAAAACTTTATTTTAGTTCTTAATATTTCTAAAAATATCGATTTTTTAAAACTCTTTTAAAAATAACTCTTTTTATTCTTAACTTTTTCAAAACTCTTTAAAAAAGTCTAAACTGACGGTCAATAGTAATAGATAGTATGGACGGTAAAGATAATATAGTCTTTTCATGTCAAAGACTAAAATTAATTGCTGACAAACTATTTTAATTGAAATTATCAAAATACCTTTTCATAAATAATTTTTTTTAAAAAAAAAAATTGAAGGTCTTCAAAACCAACAAATTATCAAAAACTAGTTCTCCAACATATCATTAAGAACCAAAAAATCAACATAGTTTCATCAACACATTTTAATCAATCTCATAAAGTACATCAACACGTATTCATCAATATCATCGAAACCAATAAATCAATACAACCTAAACTCAAAAGAAAAAGGAAAAACCAAAATATCCCAATTTTTTTTTTTTTTTTTAAAAAAAAGAAAATGACCTTCATTGTCGATTCAACCTCTCTGGAGGCAATTTCCATCGCTGACTCAACTTCCATCGCCAACTAATCCTCTCTAGATCCTCGAATCATCATATTACTCGTCATGAACCGTCATCTTTTTCTACCAATGATATCAACAATCAAAGGTCCATTTCTACCACCTCACCACCTTTCCTCCGCTTCCACCACCCCTTTCCAGTTCCACTTTGTGAGCTATATCCAAACCTATATTCATTACCAGACTTGTACCCGCTCGTTGATATACCTCCACCATCATTGTCTGTCTTTGTCTTTCTATCTTCCCCACAACCTCCACTATAACCCTTTGTGTTAAGAAATTAAAACTACTCAATCACAGAAAAATAAAAATAAAAAAGAACGAAAAAATGATCGGCTACATTTAAGTTGGAGATGGAGTAGATCATTCCATCTTCAACAGCAGTGGCGACAAAGGACATGACAACAAGTTATGGTAGCGATAGCTTTAGGCCTTCAAGAAATGATGAGAGTGGAACCAATGGCAACAACAGTGAAAGAAGTGGCGAAGATAACGAAGGAAGCGGCAACCGCAGTAGTGAATAATAGATGGAGGAGAAAGAGAGTGAGAGAAAAAAGAGAAACAAGAGATAGATAGAAGAGAAGTGGGTTTGGTTTTCTTATGGGTGTTTAGAGAAATAGGTCTGGTTTAGGTGGATGATGATTTTGGGTTGGACAATGTGGTTTCCATATTCTTCTTCCTCATGTTCTTCATTTTTTTTTTATTGTTTATTTTTTTTCTAGCTTTTGTTTATGTATAACTATGATTTTTAATTTAATTTAATTAATTTTTATTTCATATTTAATAATTTTAAAATTTAAAAGAAAATTCAAAAAAATCTTTATCTATTTGTTTTATGAGGATAATCTAGTAATTTAAGTACACTAATAGCAATCAAGGGCAAAATATATATATATTTTTTATATTATGTCTATGTTAATAGTAAGTTGACTAATAATTTAGATTTTTTAAAGAATTTTAGAAAAGTTAGGATGAAAAGAGTTGTTTAAAGAGTTTTAAAATTTTGATATTTTTCGAAATTTGAAGGACTCAAATGAAGTTTCTCCTAAAAATTTGTGTGCTCTGATTAGTTTAATTAATTAAGCATAAAAAGTAATCATGCTAAAATTAATTGGATAAAACGAGTTTAACCTAAACAAGTACCATTTATTTAATAGGATTAACATATTGATCCAATAATAAACCTAATCCAAACATAATTTCATATTAATTTCATGCCATAGTCATGTTATATTGATAGGATTAACATATTAATTTCATGCCAGTTATACTTGTTGATCATGTCAACAAGGGAAAATTACTTGCAGGACCCTATTAGAAAACGTAATTACAAAAGCAATCATGTATTTGAAAAATTGACAAATTCAGGTATTTAACAGCGTTGACTATCATTGGTTAAAACGATGCTTTTAACCCAATTGTTATATTTATGAACTTACTTTTTTAAAAAGTGATGCATGTGATGTGATGACCCCAACACTTCGTCAGTTTGATAGTTGAAATAGTATTTGAATTTCCAATTATACCAATGAGAGATGAATAATTTTGCTCTTTATCATTATTAGATCATTATTTTGTCATTCATTTGTAGATTTTGATATTAGCATTTTTTGGTAAACAAAATTTTACCATTTTTCATTAGTTTATTTTAAAATTAATAAAATTCATTGAATTTTTACAATTTTTATTTGGGTAAAGTAATTATCAAAACTCATTGAATTTGAATGATTATTTTTTTAAAAATATTTGAATAATTATTTAAAGCCATTGTGAACAAAATTTCAAATGAAATTAATGCTTCAATAGAGTTTGTTAACACAATCACACATCCAAAGATTTAGTGGAACATAATAACCAGAGATTAAGACACAACGTAAATTTTTCTAATTGAAAGACAATCAAAATTTCATCAATCAAAACCGCAAAAACCCAAACTTTCCTTAATAAAAACATAATAAAAAATTCAGTTCATTTTCATCTTTAACAAATCAACCAAAAACCAAATCTATCATCATCTTTTTGACCCATCATCACCATCACTTTACACTAAAATTATAATCCACAATTATATCACCAAAACCTAACATAAAACCAACCAAACCAAGGAGATCCGATGATGGTGAGGGTAGGCTCGACGCCGGTCTCCTTCCAACGAAAACGATCGGCATCGAATCTCCTCCTTCTGATGCTGGATGTAACTTTTTTAAATTCTCATTTCTTATCTATCCAATCTAAGGGTATTTTTGATTTCACAAACCTCAAATTCAATTTTATTCGAGCAAACAAATATGAATTTCGATAAAAATATCTCTTAAAATCTAAAAAAAATTCTAATATTCTCAAAATACAAAAAATATATATAACAATATTTTCCATATCAACCAACATAAACTATTAAAATATAATACCCATATTTTACTTCCATTCAACAAAATAATCTCTCTAACTCTTGTTTAGTTCAAGGGCGGTTTTGTACAAAAACAACAGGTTCCCACCCAACCGCATACAACTCAAAACCTCAAGGGTGTAATTTCCAGCTCACAGAAAATTACAAAAGGGGACCGATAAAATAAAGTAAAACCCGTAGGACTCCAGAGAGAAAAAAAATCGACAGATAAGCAGAAGCGAGAGAGAGGGAGAGAGAGATCCAATCAGTGACAGTCAAAGATGAGGATTACTGTAATGACGGAAGACGAACAGATCATCAGCTTAGATGTCGATCCTCATGAAACTGTACCTCTCCAAAAACCCTAATTTTTTAAATTTTTTTGATTTTTTTTTTAATTCGTAATGTTTTATATCATGTTTATTTGTAATTTTATGTATTTAATTATTGACGAATTTTATTATTATTTTTTTGATAGGTTGAGAACGTGAAGGCACTACTTGAAGTAGAGGTGAGACTGCAAGTTTTTATTTTTTTTTTTCAATGTTTTGATTTTTTATTAAAGTTTTCGACTTTTTGTTTTGTTTTATTAAATTCACATGAAAATTGTGTAAATTGAGGTTTTTTTTTTTATTTTTTATTTTTTATAATTTAATTATATTTATTTATTTATATATTTATATTCAAGTTTGTGTTGGGTTAGATGGTTGAAGATGTGTGTGTGTTGTATGATAGTATTGGAAATTTGAGTTGGTGAAAATTTAGTTTGGGAAGTTGATTATGGTGTTTCGTGTAATGTTTTTAGTGATGAGTTGTTGATTGTTGTGTGTGAGTTTGTGTGTGTGTGCGTGTGTTTATGAGCAGACGCGGGTGCCACTTCAGCAGCAGCAACTGCTGTTCAGCGGGCGGGAGATGAGGAATGTTGAGAAATTGAGTGGTTTGGGTGTGAAAGATGAGGATTTAGTGATGATGGTCTCGAATGCTGGGTCTAGGTATGTTGAGGGGTGAGGATGTTTATATGTTTGTTTGTGGTTTGTGGATGTTGGAATTTGTAGCATGTGTTTTTAATGGTAATGGGTTGTGTTGTGTTTTGAATTATTTTCAGTACGTCT
The DNA here is from genome assembly GCA_022984855.1 of Dimocarpus longan. Classification (NCBI taxonomy): domain Eukaryota; kingdom Viridiplantae; phylum Streptophyta; class Magnoliopsida; order Sapindales; family Sapindaceae; genus Dimocarpus; species Dimocarpus longan. The sequence continues at coordinate 25,226,350 of CM041014.1, forward strand.
ACCAATGACTTGAGCTTCAATCCGGATGGGTCTGCTGGGGATCCTGCAGCGTTCCAGCAGCGTATTCGACGTGATTCTAATATGATGACGCAACTGTTTCAGGTAGGCTGGATTGTGCTGTTTTGTATAGCATTTGTTACTTATGAATTGTTGCTTTTTAAAAAAAGAGAGTTCTGCTCTTGAATGCATAAGTTAGAAAGCTTCTGGTGTCCTGTTATGCACAGTTTATCAACTGTTAGAATTATTTAATATTGTGTTGGCATGGTCGCCATGTGCCAGAACTAGCTTTTCTTTTAAAGAAATTGTCATGGGTATTTTTTGCTTAATATCATGATTAGCTTATTGGTTGGTAGTTGATGTGGATTTAGACGAGAGAGAATAAAATTTGTGGGTTTCTGATGCGAAAATGACAACTTTCAGACTGATCCTGAATTAGCACAAGTTATTCTTGGAAATGATCTCAACAGACTGCAAGACCTTTTACGAGAGCGTCATCGTCAAAGATCTGAATTACGACGTCAACAGGATGAGGAGCTTGTAAGTGAGCTTGTGTTTGTGTCTGGTTACTTTAATAGATTATGTTCCTGTGATTTAAACAGTTTTTTATTTAGCAATTTTGAAGTTCTGATTCTGTGGGCTTTGCTTTGTGACATATATCTGGTAATTTATGTTGAAAAATTTCAACTTGAAATGATATTATACTACTTATTGTTGTTACTTTTTCCTGTTTATGTTAATAGGTAATTTGAAAGTCTATAATTTGTCTGACCATTATGAGTTGAATTCAATTGTTAAGTCAGAAGCTTATCATCTGTATCTTTCTTGTTTATTTTAGGCACTTCTCTATGCAGATCCATTTGATGTTGAAGCACAAAAGAAAATTGAAGCTGCCATTCGACAGGTCTGTCTTATTTTCTATCAACAACTAAACAAGACCTTTGTTAGGCAATCTTGTGCACACTGCATTGTATTCTTACACATGTATCAGTAATTGTAATTGTAGCATGTCTTATAATAAAATTCCAGTTACCCAAAAGGCCTAAACTTTTTAACTGTTGTGGCTTGCTTTTGCATGTGGTTTGGCTCCATAAGATCCTTCAATGGAATTTTTGCATTTATCTAATTAAATTTTCTATAGTAGAATAGAGGTTATGTGACCTTTTGCACATATGTTAATTTGTGTGCAGAAAGGAATTGATGAGAATTGGGCAGCTGCTTTGGAGTATAACCCTGAGGCTTTTGCTAGGGTGGTATGTATGCTGGTCAACCTAGTGCATACAACATTCTTTTTTCTTTTTCTTAATTTGCAGATAAAATGTTTCTTGTGAATTCGACAGGTTATGTTGTATGTTGATATGGAGGTCAACGGTGTTCCTTTGAAGGTAAGAGATGATAAGAAAAATCTTATGGTGTTTCCTACGTGTATTACATTCACCTTTCCATTGAATATAAGAGTAGAAAAGACTTAAAATGTACATGATTCTCTTTGTTTAAGGCATTTGTAGATAGTGGTGCACAGTCAACAATAATATCAAAGAGCTGTGCTGAGCGGTGCGGGTAGGTGTTTGCATCTTTTTCACTTTTCTTTGTGCAAGTGTAATTTAGACAATCTATTTGCCGTGTGAGTAACTAGTGTAACCTAATTGAAATATTTTGATATTAGCATGAACTGATGGATATCCTATATCTACACTTATCCAAGCTATATGTATAGGTGATATGGTTTCTATACACTTATTATTTGGATATGAGGTCAGCGTAAACAAGATAGGAACTGATACTATGGATTGGTATGCGGTGCATGATCTATTAATTATATGATGTATCATGTATCACCTGGTACACTGTGAAAAAAAATGGTTTTGATTGAATTGAAGAGTGAATAATCTGATGGTTGTTTTGTAATAAGCTTAACGCCGTAGGTTTAGAAATATTTTTTTAATCTACATCTGTAGAGTGAAAGGTTCTCTGCTGTTTTTTTTCTCTGTTTATTATTCATGTTGATATCAATTTTTTTCATCTTTATTGGAGTTTAAAATGGAAGATTTGTTGTTGTAATGCTACTGGTATGGTCATTTACAGATTGCTAAGGCTCTTAGATCAACGTTATAAAGGTATTGCTCATGGGGTTGGTCAATCAGAGATCCTTGGTCGCATACATGTTGCTCCAATTAAGGTATTAATGTCTACTTCTGTGTACACACTCAAGCCTCTGGACAAGTGTTTTTCCCCCTTGATTCGCCATTTCTTTACAAGTTGGAAGTTCTTAATATTTGACCAAGCTGACTGTCTACTGTGGTTGTCATTTGAGGTTTATAGTTAGTCTTAGCCAACATATCAGATTTCCTCCTTTATATATTATTATTTGGTTTTTTTGTTTGAAATTACATTTTTATTTACTCATGTTCATAATTTTTGTGAACCTGGATAACAAAAATAGCAATGAGGAACACTAAAGATGCATTGGAAATTTTGAATATTAGGTTTCTCACAATTTTTTTGTGCTTTTTATTTTTTATTTTTATTTTTAACGCTTTGGTTCGCACAAAACTTGTTTGTACATGTGTGAGTGGTGCTTATGATTGACCATCCGATCACATCATGTCCTTTCTGCTTTCTAGTGCTTTAATTGAGTTACATATGATCATTTGGGCAAATAATGTTTTTTATGCTATCTATTGTTTATAGTTCTGTTGCTGACACCTCGTTGTGATTGAACTTGTCTTTGAATTGAAATATGAACCTTCCTTATGATCTATGCCGAGTCAGTGAGTTAATTTATTCATTTACTTATTTTCTTCCTGTAGATTGGGAATATATTTTACCCTTGTTCGTTCTTGGTGCTGGATTCCCCCAACATGGAATTTCTTTTCGGGCTAGATATGCTACGCAAGCACCAGGTAACATTTTCTTCTTGTCTAATTCTTATGTACAGGTCTTGACAGTGCTTCTGTTGATGGGAGTTTGCTTAGATATTTTAATTTGCTTTTACTAAGGGTTTCTTTCTTTCTTTCTTTTTTCTTTTTCCTTCTGGCAGTGCATTATTGATTTAAAGGATAATGTTTTGAGAGTTGGTGGAGGGGAAGTTGCAGTACCATTTTTGCAAGGTTGGTCTTCTCTTTTGTGCATTTGCTTGTTTATTTACCCTCTGTTGAAGTGATGATTTTCATCCCACATATCCTGATATTGCTCTTTTCATGGCATAGTATGATGATTTCTATTGTGACATAAATTTATGAAAAGTTAAAATGGAAGTATTTTTCTTTTCAGAAAAGGACATTCCTTCACGTTTTCTGGATGAAGAAAGGCACTCCAAACAAGCATCCAGCTCAGGAACTGTTGTAAGTGTAACCTTGATAACAGATTTTTCTTGATACTGCATTGCCTATCTTTTGGACAATTGAGTTTCTGCTAGATGGTTTTCTATAAACCTTTAACATGTCCAATGCGTACAGTTCTGTAGATTAGTCTCTAATTGAACTTAAGTGAATAAAAACCATGTAGAAGTCTAATTCATGTGTAAGGCTAGAAATTTTCTAGAGCAAATTATAATTTAGCTATGCAGTTTGAAAATAATTACAGACGGAGTCAAATTTTGAGTGTTATTACAATAAACCCCCATACTGTTAGTGAATCTCTGTTAAAATTAACCGCGAACAGTGTAAATGTGTCAAAAAGACCAAATGCCCTTAGGAATCTGTGTTGACCCAGTTGATCTCATTGAAAATGAAAAAACCGAAATAAAATAAAGTTAATTAATAATTAATAATTAAATAATTAAATAAAAAAATTGATCAGATGATTAATTCCAAAAAAATTAAAAAATTAAATTAAAAATTTTCAATCAAAATTTTGCACAACCTGGATCATCTTCATCAACAATAATAACCTTGAAAAAAACATACTTCAAACAATTTTTTTCTTTAAAAAAAAATGTAAACATCATCAACAGCATCAAACACGCCTAGAACATCATCAAACACACCAAAATCAGCCTGAAACCCAGTCATCCAGAATATCATCCAAGATCAGCCCAAACAACCAACATCATCAAACACAGCCAGAACATCACTCCCAAAATCCCTGGAAAACCTAGTCATCCCGATCAGCCTGCCACCAGAACCACCCTCAAATCAATATACCACTCCAACAGCCAACCATCACCACCAGCAGCCAACCATTACCAACCCAACCACCACCACAAAAAGGAAAAACAAAACGAATAGAAGAGCTGACGACAGGATGATTTATTATAATACAACTCAAAACTTGACTCTTCCTGCAATTAGTTTCCAACCGGATAGCTAAATTGTAACTTACTCAATTTTCTATATGCAAATATGCAATCTTGTAAAGTGGTGAAAGCATCAGTAACGACAACGTTTATGTGACACTGAGTTCAAAGCAGCAAGGTGCATCATGTCTGGTTACATGACACAGTTAATCTTACTAAATTTTGTAATATTTCTTATTTAATGGAAGATGTTTCTCTTATTGATAATTTGAGTTTTTGCATGTTCAGCCATTTATCTCTAGCAATACGTAACCATGACCGTGCCTTACATAATTCAAACACCTTACATATTATTGACATTAATCTCTTGTGATGCCTCAGGTGCCAACAGGAACATTGGGTGAGAGCAATCCTGTACGTGGAGGAGGTCAATCTTCCGGTAAGGTTCCATTTTCTCTTTCGATCATTTCATCTTCATTGCTGGGAAAATTCATAGTCAAAATAGGTCTCGATTCACTCTATGTGAATGTCTTCCATGTCATGACAGCTGGGGATGTTCCCTATTCTTAAACTGCCTTACTAAGCTGCTTTCTATGTACTGATGGCATTATACGAGTAGCTGATGGTTGATTTCTTGTTTTCTTTCTTATGCCAGGAGCCACACGTGGTGGTGCGACACAGGTAAATCTGCTTTGTATAATTTTTCGGTTGATCATTTCTGATTTAGACAATAATAGTTAGTCACAAAATTTTAACTGAAACTATTCGGCTGTGTAGGGATCTGAGTTCGAAGCCAAAGTCGCAAAGCTTGTTGAGCTAGGGTTTGGAAGAGAGGCAGTAATAGAAGCTCTTAGATTTTCTAACGGCAATGAAGAACAGGCGGCCGGGTTCCTGTTTGGGGGCTGATAAAATTTTTTTAATTGTTGTTTTACAGTTGGTTCAACTTCAAGCCATTCAATTTTAGATTTTACATAATTTAAACTGTTGATTTTGATGGAAACATTATTGCAATTCAAATGAAAAGTAGACTCATTTTGTGTTTTAAAAATTTGGCCACAAAAGACTTATAATAAAGGGTTAGATTATAATTTATTGTTAGCCTAAAGTATAGGCTTAAATTTTGTTGTTGTTATTATTATTATTATTGTCTCTTATTTTTTGACCATGTTTATCAGGTCAACGTTAGTTACTATGGAAGTTCAAGTGTTGCAACATCTTAAGATGTGCGAATGAAACATTAAGGTTATGTTTGGAAGGTTGTATTTAACACCGATAAGAGTGGACATGATTCCTGAATAGAATTCCCATGGATTGGATTTAGGAAATATGAATAGTGATATTTTAAATCAAACAATGGTAGTGAGTAATCAGACCTAGGCATGGATTTTGTGGTGATGAATTTGATTGTAGGCGATAATTAGTTCTTGTTTTATATAGCACTAAAAAATTTGGTATATTTTTAACTAACATCAAAGAATTGAATTGAATATCACTAACTATTCAAACTTACTTAGTGAAAATGGATTTTTTGTTTTTACCCCTAAGCAAAAACAGAGTTCTTGAAAAAAAAAACAACCCTAAATTATTGGCAAAAACAACAATTGTTTGTAAACCCGACACTGCTTGCAAACTAACAATGGTTTTGTAACAATACATACGATACACATTCACGGATTAACTTATAGCTGTATGTGTTTGAAAAATTAACTAGATTTATTTATTATTTTTTAAAATATTGATATGAATATAAAGAGATACATTAATGTCAATATTTAACCATGTTTGAATGAAAACAAAATAAAATGGTAAAATATTGGCAATTCAACCGTAATTTGATTATGTGCAAATACGGCGTAGTAAGTGTCTACCTTATCAATGTCATTTCCACAATTAATAAGTGGGGGAAACCCACCCTCAAAATCCTATCTACTCCTATTATTTAAAAAAAAAAAAAAAAATCCTACTCCTATTATTTTTTTAATTTAAGCAATATCAAATATCAACACATGGACAAGGTAGTGTTGACCTGTTTGGGGTGGCGCCAGAGAGACTGGTGCTTAGAAAGAAGAGAAGCGACTCATTTCCTCTACAAAAACCCATCAAACAGCCAACCCAAAATCAATCTCCCACTCTCTGTGGCCTCTGCCTCACCAACCCGAACATTATCAGACTAACCCTCATTCTCTCTATGATTTGGAGGAAGAAAGGCAATTTAGAGGGCTCCGGTTGAGAGTTTTTGAAGGAAGAAGAAGGTGGGTCGGCTGTTGGTTGAAGGAAGAAGAAGTTGTTTGAAGACAATCCTATCATCTTAAGACTATACACTTCTGTCTCTTCCTTCACATAGTTCACCAATTATTGAATTCCTTCTTCTTTTAGGATTCGCTAAATACCTGTGTTGTTCCCCAAGATGTATGGGATCTTTAGCTGTTCATACAAATGCCATCAATGTAAGTGTCTCTTACTTTTACATTATTACAAGATAGTCCCTACACTTTACTCCTTTAACGGAAATGCCAGTAAATGTATAGAGTTCTACTCTTGTAAGATACTTGTTAACTACAATATTTCATTCAAACTTGGTTAAATATTACATTAATATATGTCCTTAAATTCGTATTAATAGTTAGAAAAAGGAAAAGCAACATTACATACATAGAGCTTCGCATAGATATTACGAGTAATGAACTTCTTTCTGAAATACACTGAAATTATGGATTTCATGAAATAAATAAACATTGATTTGTATTAGTAAACCTATCGAAAGACCAATGCATTTCAAAATAATCCTAATCCATCTATTTTTACCATCCACCTGAACCTCCACAATAGTTCGTTTATCAAATTTTGTGCATGGTGCAAACAAAGTACCATCAAAACATTGTATAAATCCATCACAAACAAAACCAATCAAGCTTTTTAAAAATCATTCACAAAATCTCCATCAAAACAAAAAATTTCATGGATTGTATATATAGATGCTTGTTGTGTTGAGATCGATTCGCGAACGTTGAATACATATCATTGCAAATACTGTTAATTTGTGAACAATATAGGGTTTGTGAACAATTAATGCTTTCACTAACAATTTACGCTTTTCGTTAATTAAGTCTGTTTTCGCTAATTATGTCAGTTTTAATAGTATAAATGACATTTTTATCGTTAAAAAAGTTTAACAGTGCTTTAGTATTATTAAAACTTAATTTTGTTGTTTGATGCTAGTGAAACAAGTTTTTAATTCTTTAGTGATATATATAAAAAGAACTCTTTAAAAAAAAAAAATAGAAATGTAAAGAAAGAACTCTTATTATTTGTGTATTTGTTTTCTTTTTGGTGTTTTATATTGGTTTGTGATTGTGATAATAATTGCACTGGTTACTTTACAATATCTAATTTTTTAATTGTTATAATTATTAATATTAGAAAAGTGTTAATATGCATTTTTTGAACATATGGTCAGGTTTAAAAAAGTAACAGACACCAACAGTGCTAGCAACCCCCATGCCTCCCTTTATAAGAGGCATGGGTTCGACACCCCAACCCCCAAAAATCCAAAAAATTATATATTCTAATAATATAATATAATAATAATAATAATACTAATAATTGATCTCCCATCATTAGTGTGGGTTGATCTTCCACCTTCATATGGGTCTCTCATTCACTTTCGTGTGGGTGGATCTCTCTCCATTGGGAGTCATCTCCTGAATCGTGCCACTAGTGTCCTATCTCGGTTGGTCCGAGTAGTCCTCTAGATCCGTCTCAGATACAATTATTGTACTTCAAAAAAAAAAAAAAGTAAGAGACACAACCACCTTTTTAAAAGAGCAAAATGCACAATACCGCCCCTGAGGTAAGCCTTTAAACTTCCATAGTCAAAGTTTGATTTTTATAACACAATACCCTTGAGTTATCAGTGGCTGTTAGTTAACATTAGGTTGATCAAGGGTAATTTCGTCATTTACTAATAAAAAAATTATTAAAATCATTTTTCATCTCTGATGCTCTCTATCATCCTCCACCACCAGACCCCTCCACCATCTTCTTCTTCTTCTCTCGCAGACCTGGGTTCGTCAATCGAACCTAGATATGAGTTCGACCACTAGACCCAACAGACCCCTTCACCATCTTCTTCTTCTTCTCTCGCAGATTTGGGTTCAATTGAGAACCCAGAGATGAACCCAGATCTGGGTTAAATGGGTTCGTCGAACGGAGACGAACCCAGATCTGGGTTCGTTTTGACGAACTCAGATCTGGGTTCGTCTCGGGTTCATCTCGAACCCAGACGAACCCAGACGTCTGAGTTCGTCGTCTGGGTTCGAATCAAATGCAGATTTATGAAATCTGGGTTCAATATTGATGATTTTTTTAACAGGGTTGTTGAATGGTGATGATGGAGTTTAAGTTTTCAAGATTGATGGAGTTTGAGTTTGAATTTTTTGAACAGGGTTCAATTTTCTGAGATGGAGTTTGAGTATGGTTTTCAAGTTTGAGTTTGGAGTTGATGATGATAATTCTGAGATGGGTTTGAGTTCTGCTGGAAGGTTTTTAATTAAATTAATGTTTATTATTTAATTTTTTTTAAAAAAATTAATTTAAAAATTAAGGGCATTTTCGTCTTTTTATTATAGAAAACAGTCATCAGTTAGATTTAACGGTTTTTGACCGTTAAATCGGGGATATTATGTTATAAATATCAAACTTTAACTATGAAAGTTTAAAGCCTTACCTTAGGAGTTCTGTGTATTTTGCTCCTTTTTAAAAAAGTAGACGTGGATATGAAAGTCAAAACGGAACCAAATCACACTACCTGAATTAAATAGAAAATACCTGTTCATTACTATTTTCAACTCTTAGCGCAATTCGAATCGATTTATAGAAACAAAAGTGAAATTAATACAGTTTAATTCTGTTTTGATTTTGGAAAACCAACCTGGTAAACAAGTAATATATATTTACTAAAAAGGAAACAATTAAATGTACATTGTCTTAGAGAAAAGAAAAAACTTGCTTTTATCTCGGCAATAATTTCCCTTTGTTTCGAGTATCAATCTAATTGATAAACTTAACTATCAATCTAATTAAACAAACATCTAAAATTAGGGATAACCACTCTATAATCACTCTACTCCATACATTGAATAAAAACTTTCCACAGCCAATAGAAGATTTCGCATCTTACTGAGAGGCAAAACAAAAGAATGTGTTATAAAAACCATCTCCTAAAATTGGAGAGTCTTTATAAAAACCATCTCATAAAATTAGAGAATCCATGCACATCAATGACACAGCAGCACAGACATTTCAAAAAGCTATGAGGGTTTCAATTCGATCTTCTGTACTGCTATGCATCTCTATCTTCTCTCTTATACATACACCAACGTTTGCAATTAAGAAGGCAAGCCTACATATACATGCATATAGAGTGTTTCTTTAATATAACTGATCCTAAAACGAATTTCAGGATCATTAATTATAGAACATTGTGTAAAGTTGTATAACTTGTTCGACTAATAGTTATACAATATTATAATCTGTAATCACTTCTCCTGAATTTTAACTTTTAGGATAATCTAAACAAAAACTTATATATGTACAAAATTTAATTTTCTATTTCAATTTGTTGTATTTGTATGTATTGTAAATGACATTTTAACCCTTTTTTTCTTGGTTTGAAATCTGCATGCAGTCGTATATAGTGTATTTAGGAGAACATTCACATGGTTCAAACCCTACAACTGCTGATCAGGAACGTGCAACAAATTCTCATCATGAGCTTTTAGGATCATTCGTGGGATGGTAAAAATTTAGAAACAGTTCTCTGGTTTCCCATGATCAACTACTATCAATAATTGTATGCATGAGTCATTATTTAATTTCTTAAACAGTAAAGAGAAGGCAAAACAATCAATATTCTATTCCTATAACCAACATATCAATGGCTTTGCTGCCACAATTGAAGAGAAAGAAGCAGAAGAGCTTGCAAGTAAGAGTTCAAGACTCTTTTCTGGTTTTTTAATTCTCAATTTTTTTTCCCAAATATAAAATAATCAAGTTTTGAAATTTGCATTGAAAAACCAAATTGAGTTTTTTAACGCTATAAGTTAGCGAACATGCTTCTGCAAGCAAAGTAATGATAGTTCGCATAGGGCAAATAAAAAATTTCACTTCAAATTTCGACGGGAACTCATGATGTTAAACAAGTTCGATTTAGTTTTTCATCACTTATTTGGTTCCATTTACTGTGATTTTCACTTTTGAGCACAAAATAATCTTTTTACGTTTTCAAATTACGTAACAAAACATATGATAAACTAATTGAAGGTCTATGTTAATGGAGTTGAATTTTTATTTGATGCAGAACACCCAGATGTCATATCAATTTTTGAGAATAAGATTAAAAAAACGCATACCACGAGGGCATGGGATTTTCTTGGATTAGAGAAAGGTAGTGGAATTCCATTAAACTCATTGTGGAAGAAGGCAAATTTTGGTGATGGTATCATTATTGGAAACATCGATACAGGTAGGTTACATATTTTGTTTGAAAAATGAAATTAAAAAAAAAAAAACCATTTGCATTTGCATGAGTTTCTAGCACTTGATTTGGCACATTGCAAGTTTTTTCACACTATACATAATTAGAATTGTTTTAATGTGCGTCGCACGATAAAAGAGAGGATTTTTAACGTTTGAAATCAAATAAAAATAAAATTACATAGACTTCTCTAAATCTTCCAAAAAGTAAGAACATTGTTTTAGTCATATAAATCCAAACCACATGTTAAGAATTGAAGAGAACTATTATTGTTATTATTTTCACAACTCATACAATATTTGTTATTTACATTTTTCTTTATCAGTTATTTTTTTTTTAATCAAGAACTTTAGAGAGAAATATTATTAATAGAGAGAAAAGAGATACAATAAAAAAACCTCGATTTAATTAATAAAGTGAAATTGAGGTGCATAATTTTCTTTAACAGCTAGTTGGGTGTTCATAATTATCCTTAAATTTGATAGTTTCATGGTGTCAACAATTTTTAGTGAAAGCTCAACAACATTGCTGCAAAAGCCTATTTTTCGATGGATCTGATATATTTTTAGTTCTGTGGTGTTAGGTATTTGGCCGGAGTCACAGAGCTTCAGTGATGAAGGTATGGGTCCTGTGCCACCAAGGTGGCGAGGTTTCTGTCAGGAAGGCGTGATGCAAGATGGCAGTAGCGATGGACTTAAATGCAACAGGTCTATTTAATTCCTATAAGAATTATATTAATGGGGTAGTATTAGCATGTGCCCAAAACTTAATTCAACAATTTACATTTATATTTTTTTTAATACATCAAACATAACTTTTGACGTCTTGAAAAAATAGGTATAATTTTTTTTCTATTTTAACTTTTTAAATTTTTTCATATGCCTCATGCTTGTAAGGATGAGTCGAACTTGAGACATTACCAAACTCAATGTGACATATTTTTTTTTATTCATTTTTTCAAACATTCTTTTTATATCTATCCACAGTGTGGCTGACTCAAACTTAGTACATAATTATGTTAATTGAGCACTCTTTGTAACTGAACCACATTAGACTGTACGCGATCACTTTTTAAACATTAACGGGTGCATATGAATCTTTTACGACATTAATATATACCATTAAGATGAATTTTGACATCTTTTATCCTGATAAAAATAAAATGGTGCACACACTTGATTTTCTCCCATGTTAGGGATTTACGTGAGATAAGAAAGAAAATTTAGAATTTGGATAGAAGATTGTATGGAAGAGAAAATATTTTATTGATAGAGAATTCTTATTTTTGATTTCTTTACTTGATTGATTACACATGCACCCATGTCACCTATTTATAGTAGTGCGTGACTCTGGAATTTAGATTCATTTATTTTTACATTTATTCATATTATATCTAGGAACTATAGATTTATTCCTAAACATTGTAAATTCATTTAACCATCAATCTCTAGAATTATCTTGAAACATCTCCCAAAGATTGTGTATGCACCATCTAAATTAATCTATATAGTTCCATGCATTGATTACAAATTAGATATTTAACACCTGCTCTTAATTTGTAATCTTTAAGATCTCTCTGAAATAATTGAACTTCTGAACTGATAAAGCCTTTGTGAAAATATCTGCTACCTGCTTTTCCGTTTTGCAGAACTGCATTTCAATTTCTTTTTATTCAACTAACTTCCTCATAAAATGCTGACGAATCTTAATGTGCTTTGACCTGCTGTGAAAAAATAGATTCTTTGTCATGGCTATGACTGACATGTTATCGCAATAAATAATAATGACAGACTTTTGCTCTTGCATAGCCAAATAGCCTCACAAGCTGTAATTGTTGCTAAAATGTATTCAATCTCAGCTGATGATAAAACAATTATATCTTGCTTCTTTGAAGACCATGTAATGACCTTTGTCCTAAGATAGAAAATATATCCTTAAGTGTTTTTTTCTGTCATCAACAGAACCCACCCACTCATTATCTATATACTCGATTAAAGAATTGTCTTTTTCTTTTGAATAATGAAGCCCAAAATTCTTTATTCCTTTAGCATAACAAAGAACTCCTTTTGCTGTTGAAAAATGTAGTTGACTAGGATCACTGATAAATTGAGAAATGACATTGACTACATGAACAATATCAGGTCAAGTATTTGTAAGGTACATAAGTGATCTAACAAGATTTCGAAATTGAGTTGCATTGGCTTTTGATGCTCCATTAGATTTGGACAGCTTTTCATTTAATGCCATCGGTGTAGTGATTGGTTTACAGTTTAACAAGTTAAATCTTCTTAGCAGATCTTCAACATATTTTTCTTGTGAGATGAAGATACCTTCATTGGATTGTTTTAACTGAATTCTAAGAAAGTATTTCATAAGACGAAGATCTATCATTTCATATTCTTTCATCATGAAATTTTTGTAATCTTCTATCATTTTGAAGCATGTGCTAGTGTAGATCAAATCATCCTCATAGAGGCATACTACGAGAAAATCTTTTGCACCACTTCTCTTGATGTACGATGATGGCTCATTGGGACTTCTTTTGAAACCATTCTTTCGAAAATATTTGTCTATTTTGTTGTTCCAAGCCCTGGGGGCTTGCTTTAGTCCATACAAGACTTTTCGAAGAAGATAAACTTTGTTTTCTTTACCTTTGGTGACATATCCTTAGGGTTGCTCAACATAAACTTATTCCTCAAGTTCACCATTCAAAAATGCTGATTTAACATCCAATTAATAAACTTTCAACTTCGATTGTGCAACAAGAACTAAGATAGTGTAAATTGTTTCCATTTGTGCAACTGGCGTGAATGTCTCGTTAAAATCTATACCAGGTTGTTAAGAGTACCCCTTTGTGACCAATCTCGCTTTATGTTTTTGTACTGAGCCATCTTTATTGAATTTGGTCTCGTAGACCCATTTTGTGCCAATTATGTTTTTCTCTTTTGACCGATCAACAAGCTGCCATGTTTAAGTTTTTCTAATCATTTTTATTTCTTCATCTATTGGTGGAACCCATTTTTCTTCTTTCATAGCATCTTCAAACTTTTGTGGTTCAATAGCAATAAGAGTTATATCACATGTGTTATAAATATCTTTAAGAGATTGCATCTTTCTGGGTAACGAATTAGGAGATCTTAGTGAATTTGAAGAGCTTAGGAATAAACTTGATGAGCTAGAAGGAATTGATGATGTGAAACTTGGTGCCTCTAAATTTGATGGTGTTTCAACATCTTCAAGTATAATAGAGGATTTAAGTTCTCCATTTTCCCAATTCCAAGCCTTTAATTCATCAAATATCACATTTCTTGAAATCATCAATTCTTCAGTTTTGGGGTTTAGAAGACGATACCCCTTTGATTCATCACTATATCCAACAAAGAAATATTTTCTCCCTTTTCATTAAACTTTTTTCTGAATTGAGATGGAATGTGAGAGTAGACAATGCAACCAAAAACTTTGAGAAAATTTACTTATGGTTTCTACTTGTGCCAGACTTCAAATAGAGTCTTATTGAGCATGGCTTTTGTTGGAGCTCTATTGAGAATATAGATCACAGTATTTATTGCTTAAGCCTATAATGTATTTGAGAGTTCTTTTTCTTTCAGCATACGCCTTATCATTTCAACAATAGTACAGGTTTTGCGTTCAGCAAGCTCTGGAGTGTATCGTACAGTCAGCTTCCTCTTGATTCCTTGATTGTTGCAATAGTTTTGGAATTTTTTTGAAGTGCATTTTCTACCATGATCTATTATGAGAATCTTCAACTTGCATCCACTTTATTTTTCAACAAAAACCTTGAATTTAAGAAAATTGTTGAATGCTTCCGAATTTTGCTCTAGATAATACACCTATATCATCTTGGAAAAATCATCAACAAAGAGAAGAAATATCTCATCTTATTGATAGATAGAGTTTGTGTTGGCCCACAAATATCTGCATAAACTAATTCAAGAGGTGCCTTTGCTCTTCAGGATGTCTTTGTGAGTGGAAGCTTATGATGCTTCTCATAAACACAACTTTCATATACATGCTTTTCAATATCAATATTAGGAAGACTAATCACCATATTTTTATTTTTCAATACCCTAAGGGATTTATAATTTGAATAACCATATCTCAAATGCCATAATAAAGAATCATTATTTTTAGCTTTCAAAACTTTTGTAAGATTTGATGTCAATATAAGAGGAAAGACTTTGTTTGGTGACATCCGCATTTTAGTTATCAATTGATTCTTTACTTTGTCAAAAATGAGGCAATCATTTTCATCAAAAATCAACTTGTAACCTTTTTGCATCAATTGACCAACACTTAATAAATGTTGAGTAAGACCGGGAACATAGAGAACATCATGCATAAGTTTACAATTACCTCACTTCATTTGTATGAAAATAACTCCCTTACTTGCCACACTATAAAGTTTACCATCTCCAAACCGAACTTGTGAAGTTATCGACTCATCCAGACTTACAAAACATCCTTTGTTCCCAATCATATGGTTGCTACAACCGCTATTGACATACCAAATATTCTGAAAATCTAAATGAGAATTAAGGCATGTATAAAATAACTGATTAGAAGAATCAGTTGCCTCTGAAAGATTTGCTTCATTATTCTTTTTATACCAGCAATCTTTATCCATGTGATTGAGTTTATTGCATCTAGTGCATTTAAATCGACAATATTTACTTACATAGCCAAATTTTTTGCAAACATAACACTACAAGTTAAATTTTTCATTACCTCATTTTTGGTTTCCCCTTCCTTGTCCACGACCTCGAGATTTTTTCTGTGATTGATTAGAATTTGATCCCTTTCCATACTGATTTTTCTATGATAATTCTCCTCTTGAATCTTCACTTATAGCCCTAGTTTCCTTCTTGAAATTCACCTTTGACTGGAATGCTTGCATTAAAGATTGATCAGAAAGCCTTCTTATCCTTTTTTCATGCGCCTCAAGGGAAGCCCATTAATTTGTAAGTTGTGAGTTGCGATAAATTTTTTGATTCCTTAATGACAGTATATAACTACGTGATCAAATTTAATAGTATTGACGTGTGAAACTGGTTCAGTCAACTTGCTGGTTCGTTCAAGCCCAAGACTGCAGATCCGTGAAAAATATAAACAAACAAAAAGAGAGCAAAGAGGAAGAAGAGAAACACACGAGATTTACGTAGTTCGGCCTTAAGAATGGCCTACGACCACAAGAATGGCTCTGGTTGAGGGCGGCAGTCACTGTTACTATGTCTGTTTTGTGTTTACAGTGAGAGAGATCTCGAGAGAGGAAGTCCCCTTTATATTGATTTTGATCTCATATTTATAGACGAGATGTTATAATTTGAATAGGTTTCGAAATTTTACAGATAAGGCAAAAAATAATATACATTAATTGAGATAATATCTCCCAAGATTATCTCCACCGTATATTTAGCAATTACCAAGAATATCGTGATTCAATTTGCATGAAAATAGGTAAGTTAACTCATTTCTTGAATTGAATTGATTCGCCTTCTAGAAGGTCAACTGGTCAACTCTAGCGAATAGCTTACTCGGCGATCAGATATTGCCTCCAGCGAGCAGCTTACTTCAGCGATCTGATTGTTCGAGCAAAGATCACGTAAGCTCGTCGCGTAGTGTAGTCGAACAGGTTGGTTGTGCAGGATGTCTGAGCAGCTTGGGAGCCTATAATCCTGCAATGAGCTCGTTGAAGCGTGCAGATCTGCTCCTACGCGAGCTGATTGTCTGAGCTTTGGTCTTAGCTGAATTCTTGCTCGTTCATCAGCTCGTCCGTATGCTTATTCGCGAACTGTTTGTTCAGTGCTTTTTGATAGCAAATATAAACCTCAAGAACACATCCATTAAAACAAAAACTTTGAGGATGTAAATGATATCAACCGGGAAACTCCGGTTGCCACGCTATAGAGCACGAAAATCTCTTTCCGAAAACATATTATAATAGACATTCTGACAACCAAGCAAAAAGTTATGCCTGTTTCTTTGAACCAGTGACTTGGATCCTTGTCTGTTGGGATGATTTTAACAGGTTATCTTATTGGGCCTTTGGACTTTTATCAACCCATTTGGGGCAGCCTAAAAATACATACAACAAATAGGTAAACTTCTCAAAACTTTTTCAACAATTTCTTAGTGGAAATGGTATCTCTATAACTTTTTATTTGATTAACAATACCAAAAACTTTGTTAAAGAAGGTTTGAATAGTCTCACTTTCTTTCATAAGTAAAGTATCAAATTCCTTCATAAAGTTTGAAGTTTTATGGAGATTACTTTTTCACTTCCTGGAAATTCAACTTTAAGAATTTCTCATGCATGCTTTGATTTTGAAGCAAAAGAAATTCTTGGAAAAATTGTTTTGCTTACCCCTTGCCGAATGAAAAATAATGCTTTGGCATCTTTCTTCTTATTTTCCTTGAATTCCTTCTTCTTGGTATCTAACCAACTTGTGAGCACTGTTGCATACTCTGATTCTTCATAGCCATTTTCAACAAGATCCCAAAGATCTTGAGAGATAAAAGAGTTTTCTTTTGGATGCTCCAAAAATCATAATTTTCACCGTTTGAAGACAGGAATAAGATTTTGGGGGATATTTTGAGTAGATATTGCTGCCATAGATTTCCGGTTAAAGAAAAAGAAGAATGAGAATGAGGCTAGAAAAAATAACCACACTCCAATACCAAATTTGTTAGAGATTTCTGTGAGATAAGAAAGAAAAATTTAGAATTCAGATAGAAGATTGTATGGAAGGGAAAACATTTTATTGATAGAGAATTTTTGTTTCTAATTTTATGACTTGATTGATTACAGATGCACCAATGTCACCTATTTATAATAGTGTGTAACTTTAGAATTTAGATTAATTTATTTTTAAATTTATTCATAATTCATCTAGGAACCGTAGATTCATTCCTAAATATTGTAAATTTATTTAACCATCAATCTCTAAAATTATCTTGAAACATCTCCTAAAGATTGTGCATGCACCATCGAGATTAATCTCCAAAGTTCCATGCATTGATTACAAATTAGATATTTAACGGTTATTATCTGAATTTGGTATACTACTTTGTGACCACACTTTTCCATTGTCTATATGGTACGTGCAGAAAGCTGATAGGACTAAGGTACTTCAACAAAGGTATTGAGGAATTTGTTCGTTCTGAGAACATTACCTTGCCTTACAAATTTATGTTTAACACTGCACGAGACCTCGATGGCCATGGTACAACAACCCTCTCAGCAGCTGGTGGTAACTTTGTCGCCAACGTTAGTGAATTGGGTAATGGCTATGGAACAGCAAAAGGTGGATCGCCAAAAGCCCGGGTGGCTATGTATAAGACACTCTGGCCAGAGTTTGAAGGCACTGATGCTGATGTTCTTGCGGCTATTGAAGCTGCAATATATGATGGTGTGGATGTGATCTCAGTATCATTGGGTGGTCCAGAGACCGAATATTTTGAAGACAGTGTCACAATTGGTGCTTTTCATGCTATGAAACATGGTATTGCTTTAGTTGCTGCTGCTGGCAATGGCGGACCAGCCGAAGCTACAGCTGGAAATTCAGCGCCATGGATTTTTACTGTTGGTGCTACCACAATTGATAGGGAATTTGCAAGTTATGTTACACTGGGAAACAAGAAGGTTTTTAAGGTATATATTTTTTTCTCTAAAATGCTTGCTATTGTCAGTTAGGATTGGTTTTTAAGGTATTATTATTACTATATATTTTTTTCTCTAAAATGTTTGCTATGATGAGTTAGGATTTTCATTATATATATATATATATATATAATATTACACTTCTCAAAAATTTGTTCAAAAATTCTACTTATAATATTACACCTAAATAACGTGTCAAACTTATATATCATCAATACATTATTCATAATAAATTTGTCACATCATTTAGATAATAAAGTTATTTAAATTTTTCAATAATATAACATTTCTACTTCGGTTAGGAGAGATCTACTTCTCACTTCGTCAAAGTTTGACGAAAAATCGAGTGAGAAATTTGGTAGGTGGAAAAGGAGAGAGAAATGAAAGTAAAAATAGAAAATAACAATTTTAACTAAATTATTAAAATGGGACACAAATGATATTTCTTTTTTTTGAAAGGAAACATAAATGTATAATCTACTTATTTTTTTACAAAATTTCGTACTTTTCCATGAAAGATATTCATACTATTGATTACTTAGGAATTTTGAGAAAAAATTTAGGACTATTAATTAAGTATTGCTGTGTAACTAGCTTGTTCTAGAAACTAGAGAACTAGTGAAACAATTTATATATAGAAATGGTTATATAATGTTGTATATGAAACCAATAACACTAAAATTTATTTTCTGGATTAGTCCTAAACAGAAAAACACCTTTTATATTATTATAACTCTATTTGAGCTCCTAGGGACCAAGTGCTTCAAATGTAGGCTTTCCACCGCAAAAGATGTATCCATTGGTTACCGGAGAAGATGTCAGTGTGCCAGACACACCCGTTGAAGACTTGTAAGTACTCACCATGTTCCCTCAGGATAGACATTTTGTTAACAAATCAAATGTCTAAGTTACTTTAATTTGGCTATCCTAGCAGTACTCTATATATATATATATATATATATGTATTTGATTTTGTAATGTGCCTGAACACATGCAGGAGACTTTGCCAAATGGATCAAATTGATGCGGATAAGTTGACAGGAAATATATTAGTCTGCATTATGAAGCAACCAAGTAAGACAGAAGGAACATCTAGTCAGCAGGCAACTGTTAATTACAAAGATATATCTGAAACTGGTTTTGGGATCATTCTTGTGAATGAAAAAGAAAATGCCAATGACACTTTGGTAACTTTTTATCCAGCGCCATCGTCACGGCTAAATTTTACAGATGGTGAATCTGTCTTTGATTACATCAAGTCTACCAAGTAAGTCTCTTAAGTTTTAACTTACTTTTCGATTCCTGGAAGTGCAAATGTTTTTTAAGAGAATTTAATTTCATTCTGAATTTTAACAGGAATCCAGTTGCACACATTAGCAATGTTATAGAAGAGTTCAACACGAAGCCAGCTCCGATGGTAGCTCTATTCTCATCTAGGGGACCTAGTAAAGTTGAGCCAAATATCATCAAGGTTATTAGTTTCTAAAGGCATTATCACTTCTCTGTCAGTAGCTTATTTATGGAGAAAAACTTAAATGCACCTAACATATACGCTTTTATTTTTAAAGAACATGATATATAAGAGACATTTATCTACATGTTATTATTTCAAATGGTAAAGGTGTATGCGCTAGGTTCATTAGAGCTCTGCATGTTATGGTTTTAAATGGTGAAGACGTATATGCCGAATGCATTAAAGCTTTTCTTTGTTTATATATGACTTGTACAAATGATTATTTTATATTCATTTCAGCCTGATATCACTGCTCCTGGAGTAAACATAATTGCTGCGTGTAATAATCCTCAGCTTCCTTATGAAGCTGTGTCTGGCACTTCAATTGCGTGCCCTATCGTTGCTGGTATTGTTGGCCTTCTCAAAGTTATCCATCCTCATTGGACCCCATCAGCAATCAAATCCGCAATCATGACCACAGGTTTAGACAATATTTGTACTATTTATACAAACATATTAATTATATTATACATAATTAATGTAACAATTTATTATAATATACAGCAACAACAAAAGACATATATTCGCGTCCGATTGTAGATGGAAACGAGAAGGAGGCGACCCCATTCGATCTTGGTTCAGGAAATTTGAGACCAGACCTTGCAGCTGATCCTGGTCTTGTCTATGACTTAAGAGTTGATGATTACTTGAACTTCTTATGTGCTCATGGTTACAGTGAAAAATCCATCTCAATGTTCTACACACGAAAGCCTTACGTGTGTCCCAAGTCATCAAGTTTGGCAGACTTCAACTACCCCTCAATTGCAGTTTCAGAAATCAATGATGATCCTGTCACCGTTACTCGAAGACTAAAAAATGTCGGTAAGCCCGGAACATACAACGTGAGCGTGGAGGAACTAGCTGGAGTCACTACTGAATTTGAGCCTAAGAGTTTGACATTTGGAAAATTAGGGGAGGAGAAGAAATTTAAGGTTGTGTTCAAACGTAATGGTAATGTGAAGGTTGGTGGATATGTTTTTGGAGGATTTACATGGTTTGATGGTTATCACCATGTTAGAAGTCCTATCGCAGTGAAATTATAGAAATTATTTCCATCCAATAGAAAATGTGAATTATTATCATAATGTCAAATTAATATAATTTGTGACGAGCTCATAATATGAGTCATGTATACTATATAAAGTTATATACTTGACTTAGATTTGTGATCCAATCAATATCTATCATTCTCTTTCCTCTCAGTTGAATCCAGTCATTAAATTTGTATTGGCATGTTTACCACTATTATGATGTATAAGAAGAATCCCAATATTGTCAGTCTTTCTTCATATTAGTCATATTGCTCGGCAGTCTCCACCTGTGAAGAGCTCAAAAATGTATATGGTAGCTTCACTTTTAGAAAATATAATTTTAATATGTCACAGGACAACTAACACAAGCATGAAGGGCCCGTTAGAAAGGTATTATTTATTATGGCTCTTTAAAAGTTCGTGGTTGATGTGTACTTAAAAATCTTCACAACGGGACTTCATATACCCGTGCTGAATATTTTTATGAGCGATTGTCTTCTACTAAAATTGTATATACACTTCTTTTGTGGACGATAATTATTGTTTTAAAAAAATTATAATTTATAATTATGAATCACTTTATATGAAAAATATGATTTCTTATTGTTTCATCTCTCTCTAAGTCTAGCATTGTAACTCCTTATCTTTTACGTTCGTTAAACAGTGAGGACAAGGAGCCTTAATTGTTTGGAGGAATTGAGAATCACTCCAATCCAAATCTCATATTCTTCATTTAATAATAATATATAAAAATTATTAAAGGATAATTAATCTGCCAATGTTGTATTTTCCACTAATGACACATTGCATATTCACAAACGGGTTCAATTGTCAAATAGGGTAAAACTGTGTTGTAGCAGTATTAATCTGATTATAGAAACTAATTTGATAAATAGACTCACATGCATTTGAGACTTAGCAACTTTGAATGGCAATGAATGTGCACAATATCAAAAGTTAGAAGATATAAACTACAAATTAAGGTTTATCATTGTTAGTTACCATTAGATCCAAAGTTTAAGTTGTTAAGAAATGATTCAACTATAGTATTTAAGACTTGAGATTATGATAATAACAGATAACGGACACATTTTAAACATCCCTTACTATATAACATATGTTACGAGAAGATTTTCAGATTGGGGAGGGGGGGGGGAAGAGTTTGAACCAGAGACCTAGCCTCCAAACTCTGATACTATATTAGTTATAATTAGACTTAAAAGTTTAAACTAATAGAAAATGGTCTAATTATAATATTTAAGATTTGAGGTTATGATACATTAACATGCTCCCTTACATACGACGTGAACAAGTAACATATAACAGAAATATGCTAAAATAAATTAAATTTAACCAAATTATTTTTTTAATAAATCCAATAGATTAGTTGGAATATTGATGACAAATAAAGGAAAGGCTAGGGTTTTATAATTCTTTTAGGAAAATAAAAAAAAAAAAATAAAGAAAAAAATAAAGGGGTTTATAAGTTGCTGCTCTCTACAATATTCCACCGATGCTCATGAAGAGAATTCATTTTTCTAGATCAAATCTTCCCACGTGGGAGTATATTTGTCAAGTCTTTAACAGATCTCTAATCTATCCAATATTAACATTAAAAAAACTACCAGCAAAGTAAACATAATAAGATAAAGAAAACCGTCATGTTACTGTATTAATTAGTGATTTAAATTGTAATCCAAATAACCATTCTTGTAACTATATAGATCATATATAACAACTAAATCCCGAAAAACAAATCATTAAAATTTGTTTCAATCTATGGATTTATGTTTCTGCATGACAAATTATTCATATAAAAAATTGCTACAGCACCACCGCAATAGGACTTCTAGCACGGGGAGAGCCATGGGACCATGTCAATCCTCCAAAAACTTGTTTACCTAGCTTCACATTGTCGTCCAATCCTCCAAAAGCATGTTTACCTAGCTTCACTTTGTCCTCACGTCTGAACACAACCGTAAATGTCTTCTATTCTTGGTTTCCAACCGTCAAGCTCATAGGCTCAGTTATTTCAGGTCACATTTTACTAACATGTTCTTATCTACATTGAAATGAAATAAATATTATAAAATGAAAAAACAAAAGGCCTTGCCTTCTTGATGGCAAAAGTTGGTGTATGAAAAAGGGAGAAGAGAGAGATGCATAGCAGCAGAGAAGATAAATTTAAAAACCTCATGGTTTATTTTTCATTAAATCTCTCTGCTGCTATGCTGTCTTGAAAAAATTTGCTGTTTGTCCCTGCTTTTAAAGTACTAGTCCGTAAATGCAAAATTTGGTTCAATTATTTTCTGTGTGGAGCTGAGTGATTTTAGTTTCTTATTGTTTTTAGAGTAACGATATTTACACCCGTAAAATTTTGTAAACACACCCCAACATGATTTATTTTTAAAATTATAATATTATTCTTAAAATAAATAATTTGTATCTACATCCACAAATATTAATCATTTTCTAATGTATATGATAAAACTTTTTTATTTTCTCAAATTCTTAACTCCTCTTTTAAATACTAATTTCAAATATCAAATAATTTTTAAGGAAATAAATTAATTGCAAAATATTGATAATGATTTTGAAATACCAATTTCAAATATGAAATAGGAAATAAATTAATTGCAAAATATTAAGAATGAATTAAAATGACGATGAAATTATTGTATTAAATTAAAAAGAAAAAAATAAAAAGCGAACACATGTTTAAAAAAAGAAAAAAAGAACATTCATCAAAAGTTTGTTTTATTCCATTTACTTTATAAGAAATCATTAATCAATTCAAACTTCCATTGAACCAAGATAAAAAATAATAAGAATCTTATTTGAATGTTTTCATATAACTCCAAAAATTAAACCGAAATAAAACTCTCTATACATTTTTAAATTCTAACTTCTTTAAATTAATTTTTTTTAATATCATTTTTTTTAAAGAATACAAATTAATTGTAAAGTGTGAAGAATAATTTAAAATCTTCTTAAGAAATTGATTGTAAAATGATAAGTTTTAAATTAATTATTATTAAAAGAAAATCATAATCTACTTGCTTTATTTGTTGAGGAAAAAATCTTTAAATTTTAGCAAAATTAATTAAATAACAAAATAAGTATGTGGGTTGTACTTACAAATACAGAGTACAAAAATAATAAAAGAATGACAATATTGGTGTTATTTACAAATTTTTCATAATTTTGGTAAGATGTACTTATAAAAAGAGTGTACATATCATTTATGAGAGGTGGAAATATCGCCACTCTTGTTTTATGATTTCTCAATTTTCAATTTAGAAAATCTACCCTAACTAAAATGGCTCTCAACTATTAACCATAGGGTTTATATAATTAATTCGTTGTTAATTATATTTTTGTCCATCTTGTTTTCCATACATGTGATGGGTTCCAGTCTCATCTAATACATTAAAAAAAGAAAATCGTTTTTATTTATTTTTTTCTTTTAATTTTCCATGACTAAATAGGACCTGTTTTTTGTTACCTTCCACTGAATGTACTATTAACTTGATTGTTTTTTATATATAAAATTAACTTCAGATAATCAATTTGATATATATCTAATTATATATACAAAAAAAAAAAAATATTAGTTGTTATTTATTTTTATTTTATAAGATATAATTAATTTAAAGCAAATCATTTAACAAATCTTAAACCATTTTTATATAAAGCAAAATGAAAATACAATATAGGTAATAATAAAAAAAATGATACAATATCATACTAGGATAAAATTAGAAATATATTATTTTATGAGAGGATAGTTTGCATGAAAATATTTAAATATAATTAAGTGATTTGGATTTAAGTGAAAGGTAGAATTTTTCACTTTTTTTTTTTTTAAAAAAAAAAAATGTTTTTTGACGATTTGAAATTGTTGAATAAAAAAATAATTTAAAAAATCTAATTTAGATCCTTTAAAACGTTAAATAGGAAAAAAAGAAACAAAAGGACAGTAGTGTTGAAAAACATTTATGATATGTTGTCGGAATAATTAATTGAGTAGTGTTAATAGTTTTGATTTCAATATTATAGAAATTTCTTATGATTTTAATTTAAATGTGAAATGGAAATCATGAATTGAGAAACAAAATGGAAAACAAAAAAGATGAAAAAAAAAAAATGAAAATCTTATGGCTTTTTCCTAGAATTGTCTCTGCTGATAAGCTTTCCCTGAAGAGATGCGGTGTCCTCTGTTTTCCCCTGCTTCACTAGTCTACATTGTAGAAACAAAATTTTTATTCCCAATTCATATAAAGATCATCCAAAGGGAATGGAGTAATTTTACCATTTCGATTATGTTAAGGAAAAACCGATAATTAACATAAGCACAAAATTCTATGACTTGTATATTTACCTTTACATCAATTATCAGCACTGATAATTGATCTTTAATTTTGCGTATTAGTTATCATTTTAATTGATATAATTCTATATCTAATTTAAAAGAAACATTAAACCAAAAAAGAAATCACTTGGTTTTGGAAGCGAAATTTGCTCTCCATTGAAAAGTTTCCATTTTTGAAAGCAATGTGAGAGATTGACAGCATTTTCAGTTTCCATTTTTCGTTTGTAACGCGGAGTTATTCCTTTTGGAAAAAAAATTAACTGTAAGGAGAAATCTCAGATCCCGAATGAGCGCCAATTGAAGATATTTTGATTTTTTTTTCTTTGTTTACAACCTTATTTTAAGACAAGAAACTATTTGTTAAATTAGAATCGGTATCAAATCATAAAAATTTAAAAGTACACTACTCAAATTTCTCTCAATTTTATTTGTCATGAAATTTAGAAATGGCATAAAATCAAAAACATATATTTCTTTCTGGCTAGAGTTCACTTATCTACCGAGGGATCTACACAATAATCAATCAACCTAAAATTGGAGCCAAATCTCCAATCCTACAACTTCACCACAATAGGACTCTTAACTTTGTGACTACCATCAGACCATGTTAATTGTCCAAAAACATATTTCTCAAGCGCCACACGATTCTCGGGCATCAGTGTAACCTTGAACGTTTTTTCCTCCCCAACTTTTTCGAATTTCAAGCTTTTAGGTTTGATCTTTACTGAGACTCTACTAGGTGCCTTGATATGCACCTTATATGATCCAGGTGAACCAACATTCTTGACCCTTCGATTAATGGTGACTGAGCCATTCAGATTAGGAACTGCAATTGTAGGGTAGTTGAAATCTGCCAAATTGAATGACTTAGGGCACAAGTAAGGTTTTCCGAAAATTTTTCTGATCAAATTTTCGTTGTGGCCATGAGCACATAAGAAGTTCAAGTAATCATCAAAAGTCATGTCATAAACAAGTCCAGGATCGACTGCCCTGTTTGGTCTCACGTGTCCAGCACCATATGCGAATGGGGTTGCCTTCAGGCTGTTTGAATCTAGAATCCCATGAGAACTTCTGCCTCTTGTTGTTGCTACAAATGACATGGAAGTAGAGCAGTGAATATTTGTAGAAACACATGGCATGGAACCATTAAACGTGATTATATTCAATTCAACTACGGTAAAAACAAATTATTTGTACCACTAGTCATGATTGCTGATTTGATAGCTGCTGGACTCCAATGAGGGTGGAGAGTTTTGAGAAGGCCAACAATACCAGCAACATGAGGGCAGGACATTGAAGTGCCAGATTCCATGTTAAAAGGAACACGACGATTGTCAATGTCATCTCCTGATGGTCCAACTGCTTCAGAGTAGGCAGCAATTACATTCACACCAGGAGCAGTAATATCAGGCTGAAACGGGGATCAAAATCATTCATACAAAGGTATTCTTTAAAAAAACATGGCGAAAAGTTGAAGTAACTAAAAAGTATTATAATTTGAGAGATGAAGTGAACCTTGAGAATAGCTGGTTCAATCACATTAGGTCCCCTTGATGAAAACACAGCCATTACTGGAGAAGGCACGGTATTCAATTTGGTGTGGACTCTAGTCATATATGCCACCGGGGTCCTGCAATACAGATATAAACGTATTGTCAAGCACATGAGTTGTTAGTGAATCTGATCATATCAGGAAAGGAGAGTATGAAAAATTAAGCAAGTCATCACTTGGTAGAGTTGATGTAGGCTAAAACAGATTGACCATCCGTGAAATTGATATTAGAAGCAGGAAGGAAGTGAGCATCGGCAAAAATTTCACTGCCACTTCCTTCATCATTGGGTAAAATCATCCCAACAGCACCTGCTTTAGCAGCCAAATAGCCCTTCTCTACTCTTCCAATTTCTCCGCGAAGACAAACCAAGATCTTCCCTTTAACTTTCTCCGGATCAAGTGTTCCAGGTTTACACAAGATGCTACAGAAGTTTCAAACCATTATAAGGAAATTTTTTTACAGAATTAAACCAGATTGATATGACAATAAAGACCAAATCAGTTAGCACATCAAACTCACGAATCTGAAGCTGTTGCACTGGAGGCCCTGGCAACTGCCCCGCTGATCAAAGGATAGAATTTTTGCAAAGGCAAGCCTTTGCCCGAAAGGCTTGCTCCCTGGAAAATCGAACACGAGTATATTTAGAGAGTTTATTATTAGATTTTTTTTTTATCAACTTAAACTTTTGGATCGAATGGTTGCTAACAAATGTTAGTTAAAAATACAGTCACAAAAAAAAAAGAAAGTAAAATTTAAGAGAAGAAAATTTACACCTTGATGTGCTTTCTGTTGCCAAGTGCAACATAACTTGAAAATTCTCTATCCATTGTGCTAGCACCAACTGTGAAAATCCATGGAGCCACATTTTCTACAGATCCAGGAAATGGTCCTGAGTTGCCAGCAGAGGCAACAACAACAATGCCATGCTTAACAGCATGAAAGGAACCAATTGCAATCCCATCACTAAAAAATTCGGATGGTGATGCACCTAGTGACACTGAAAGCACGTCAACTCCATCACTTATTGCAGCTTCAAAGCCAGCCAGGATGTCTGCATCAAAGCAGTCTGGCCCATCATTACCGTACCAGCATACTTTGTAAGCGGCCACACGGGCTTTAGGTGATCCACCTTTCGCTGTTCCTTTGCCATTACCGAAAACACTGGCTTTCGCCACAAAGTTACCACCTGCTGTTGATAGGGTGTGCGAGCCATGGCCATCGAGGTCTCGTGCAGTGGAGGCATTGTAACCGACAATAAAGTTTTTATTTAGACTGCGTTGATATTCGATATAGCCTTTGTTGAAATATTTTATTCCTAACAACTTCCTGAACAAGAAAGACCATAAGTTAATATAATCCTCCAAATAACCGTATTAATTAAAAAAAATAAAATAAAAATCACAAAACAAGCTACATAGAATTTCCATGTGAAATATGAACCTGTTTTCACGACGTGCTAACAAATTTTTTAAAGAATTACCAAAAGGTTGGACTCAGATCCAAACTAACAAATTTTTTAATGAGTCATACAGACAATCAAGCATTCTATTTGTCATAAAACAAGGTGCACATGCAAGAAAATGATCTAAATAAACATAAATGTCTTATAAAGTAAAATTTTCCTGGAGAATTGACCTGTTGCAGGTAACATTATCTTTGACGTCACTCTGACAGGCTCCTCGCCACCTTGACGGTACAGGACCCATCCCTTCATCGGAAAAGCTCTTCGATTCAGGCCAAACTCCTGCCACAAAACCCATCACATCAGAAATCTCAAACTTCAACTCAAACATTCAATTCAATACACAATTTCTGATTACATAATTAGAAATTATTGAAATCATTGCAAACTACCTGTGTCGAGGTTACCAATTATTGTATCTTCACCAAACCTTGCCTTCTTCCAGGCTGAACCTTTAGGGACATGATCATCTCTCTCCAGTCCTAAAAAACGCCACGACTGTGTTGTATGCAGTTTCATTCCCTTGTTCAGGAAAACTGATATAACATCCGGGTGCTCTACATCAAACAAAAATTCGTCAAATAAACTTAAAGAGAGAGAAACCGGTGTTTTCTTTTCTCATCATTTTTTTTTTTTTGAAGATAAACAACAAAATGTACTTCTTACTTGAAATCTCTGCTGCTTCTTCCTCTTCAAGGACCGCAGCAAAGCCATTGATGAATCGATTGTAGGAGTAAAAGATTGACTCTCTTGCTCGCTCAGTGCTGATAAAGAAAATTGAAACAAATTGAGAAAAGTTTATACTAAATAGTACATATTAAAAAAAGAAATGTTTTTTGAAATATTTACCTTCCCAAAAATGAACTTAGCAAATTATAATGAGTATTTGTTGCATGATCAAGATCAGCAGAAGTAGGCTCCAACCCATGTGAATGTGTCCCTAGATAGACAATGTAAGACTGCAACATTTGAAAAACAAAAAATTGATTACAAGTTTGAAAAAAAAATCATAACATGTGGTTACAGACATAGCCTAGTGGTAACAAATATCTCAATGAACCATTCAGGAAAAAATGAAGTCACGAACCAAACATGAAGAATTCAGATTTAATACAAGCCAAGTTGAGTTTTGATACTAAATATCATGAACAACATTCAAAAAGAAGAAAACAAAAAACAAAAAGACTTGCCTTCTTGGTGGCAAAAGTTGGTGTGTGCAATGCAGTAAAAGCAAGGTAGCATAGAAGCAGAGACGAAGAGAGAATTGTAAACTTCATGATGACTTTTTCTTTGAAATCTCAGTACATGGAGTCTCTGTTGTTGCCCTGGCTTTTATAGCGGGTTTTGCTTGGTTTTGGAAGCGAAATTTGCTCTCTATTGAAAAGTTTCCATTTTTGAAAGCAATGTGAGAGATTGACAGCATTTTCAGTTTCCATTTTTCGTTTGTAACGCGGAGTTGTTCCTTTTGGAAAAAAAATTAACTGTAAGGAGAAATCTCATATCCCGAATGAGCGCCAATTGAAGATACTTCGATTTTTTTTCTTTGTTTATAACTTTATATAAATATATATATTTATATAATATGCTCATTAGTAAAAAAATATTATGTTTAAGGAAAGACTAAAAAAAATTATTCTAAATGAGTATAATTAATTACTTTTATAGTTGTTTTGTTTCCAATCATGGCCAAAACTAGATCACTTTCAATTATTTTCTGAGAATTATTTGAATAGGCTTTCTGGTTTTCCAAAAAGACAGCTATGATACCTTTTAAAAAGTGTATTTAATCTAGATTTTTAAAGAGTTTTTGTAAACCAATGATTTTTATAGAATTCATGGGTTTTTATTGATTTCTATGGACTTTACAAAATTCTTGTATACAAATGAATGACTTGGATAACTTCTATAGAATTCATTTTTTTTTTCTTTTCGTAAAAGTCTCTATAGGTAAATCTTTATTTATTTATTCATTTTATTTTGAAATCCAATATGTATTGTAATTACTTGAATCTAAGAGGGGTGTATTCAATATAGAATTAATTGTAATTTAAAATATTTTAAAAGTTTGGATGTATTCAATCTAGATTTGAATGAATTCTATTGAAATCTAATTATGTTCAATCCAGATTTATATGAAATTCATTAAATTTTAGGTGTATTCAATTCAAATTTATATAAAATTCATTAAGGGGGGGTGTATTCAACTTAGGAGTCTATTGGAATCCAAAAGATTTTAAAAATCTAGATGTATTCAATGTAGACTTTTTATAATTCTATTAAAATTCAGGTGTATTCAATTCAGATTTGTAAGAATTCCAATAAAATTTTTGTGTATTCAATTAAACCTTTTAAGAAATCTAAATAAGTTTATGTGTATTCAAAAAATCAATGATTTTGTAGGAATTGTATTTTAATAGATTTTAATGGATTTTTTGAACCTAGATATGCATAAAAAAACTCATACGAAATCTTACCTTACCTCCAAAGATTTCATAGATTTCATACCTTCATTTTTTTTTTCTCTTGAAATTTTTTTTCAGTAATTAAATTACCAATACCTACAAATTTTTCAACAATCAACAAGTATTTTTGTCTCTAATGGAACCCAAAAACCTACAAAAACTCAATCTTTTGATTGGCAATAATTGTAATCTCACGTTAATCTATACAAAACCTAGTAGGTGAGATTCGAAGAGGAAACTGAAATTTCTCTATTTGTTGATATTTTACGAGTTGATGCAATTGAAGATTGACTAATCTCTTAATTCTATCTAGGTTTATTCTGCTTTGACTTATTACGGTTATGGTTTCACAAATGATAATTCCATAATGCATAATAATAATTACGGAGAATGGGTAAATATTGCATAGGTATAAATGAAGAATGGATAAAAATTAGGTGATGGCCGTTAAGGTTCCTAAGCAATAATAACACATACGAAAGATGAAAATTTCACCCTGAATAATGCTATTAATATTTTTGAGTTTTTGATAATTATTCTCACCTATTTTATTAATACATTACACTTACAATTTATATGTTGTTGGTTCTGTTAAATATTGGTCCTAAAAGTTTGCTAATTTGAAAATGTGAAACTATCAATCTTCTACATATATACATATAAGCACACATATATACAAAAAGAGGTTTTGCTGGTGCTACAGATTTGTATTAATTTTTAAACTTGATGTTTTTCAACTTTATTGAATGTGATATACTCTTCAAAAATGTATAAATACGATATGATATGATTTTAAGTTGATACATACATACTAGCATTTTTTTTTTAAAAAAAAATTAAACAAATAATTAGATGTGAAAAAATGAATATCATTTTATAATATCAAAATTTTCATTAATGTGATTTATAAAAATAAAATAATTATATTCATAATTTATATAATTTGGTGGTGAAAATTGGGCCACGTAAAACATGCTGCTCATCATATGATTTTTTTTTTTTTTTTAAAAAATAAAATCATTAATAATTCCATTTAAATATATCCAATTTCATTTAAATCTATATAAAAAAATCCAACAAACTCTAAATAAAATTGTAACAAAATCTGATAGAATCCATAAAATAATCCAATAAATTCTTAAATATAATTCTAACAAAATATGATAGAATCTATAGAATTCATCAAAATCTATCATTAAAAGAAACTCTAACAAACTCAAATGAAATCTAGATTGAATACACCCCCCTTATTCAATTCAGAATTGTATGTAATCCAATAAAATCTTGGTGTATTAAAAAAGTCATTATGGAATTCATTAAACTTTAGGTGTATTCAATTAAGATTTATATGTAATTCATTAAAATTTAAGTGTATTCAATTCAAATTTATATAGAATTCATTAAATTTTAGGTGTATTCAATTTATATCTATATGAGATCCAAATAAAATCTAGTTATATTCAACTCAGATTTGTATGGAATTCAATAAAATTTAGGTGTATTAAAAAAGTCATAATGGAATTCATTAGACTTTAAGTGTATTCAATTCAGATTTATATGAAATTCATTAAACTTTAGGTATATTCAATTTAGATTTATATGGAATCTAAATAAAATCTAGTTGTATTCCATTCAGATTTTTATGAAATCCAATAAAATTTAGGTGTATTAAAAGAATCATCATGGGATTCGTTAAACTTTATGTGTATTCAATTTAGATTTACATGGAATTCATTAAACTTTAGGTGTATTTAATTCAAATTTATATGATATCCAAATAAAATCTAATTATATTCAATTCAGATTTATATGAAATCTAATAAAATCTAGATATATTAAAAAGGTCATTAACTTTATATATTTTATTTAAGTGATGGATTTGGATGAATTTTAAAATGATTTTTTTTTTTTAAAAAATAAAAATCATTTTAGTCTTTAACTTTGAAGAAATGATAAAATTTTTAACTATGTTTCAGGAAATGATGAAATAAACCCTAATATTTAAAAAAAAGTGTCAATTTAGTCACTTCCATCAATTTACTGATGGTCAAGCCTAATGGATGACATGGTATACAAAGGAATTTGTCATTTCAAATTGCAAATAAGAATTTTTATACGTGTGCGAACCAAATAATTTGAAAAAAAAAAAAAACTAAAAAAATAAATAATTAAGAAAAAAATTTAAAATAATAATAAATGAAAGAACAAGTATTTAATGAAAATAAAAATTAATAAAGATAATTAATTTCAAAATAATAAAAGTGATATTTACCCTTAAAAGAATTGAAAATTTTTAACATTAACAAAAAAAAAAAAATTAAAAAATTAAATGATTAAAAAAAAAAAAAACTCATGCTTGCGTTGCTTCAATTCCATTAAACCCAAAAATCTTATCTGTGTCTCTCTCTCACCATCAACTGCAACATCGTCTCTCTCATCACGACAGATGAAACTGTATCTCTCTCTACTTCTCTTTCTCCTCCACTACAACTACATCTCCTTTGCTGCACCTGTGAGTGTTCAACCTTACCAACTTCATCTAGTAGTAAATCAATTGAGTAAATAGTTGGATGAAAATCTGTAGATGGTTTTTTTGATCTAGTAGTGTTTTTTAATAGTTAATGATTTTATTTTATTATTCAATTTTGCAATAACATTTAATATTTAATGATTTTTTATAATGTGTACTTTAAAAAAATTGAGTCTAAGGGCAAAACTATAATTTCACAAAATTTACATATAAAACTAATATAGGGTAATTTCGTAATTAAATGTTATTGTAATATTTAACTATAGATAGAGATATGATAGTCTTTCTGCTCATTTTAACTAAATCTAAGGGTAAATGAGTATTTTCATGTTTTGTGTTAGGTTTAATCGTTAGTTGACTAACGAGAGAGACTTATTTGACACTTTTTTAAAACATTAGAGTCCATTTCATCATTTTTTTGAAATATTGTTAAAAATTTGATAATTTTTCAAAAGTTATGGACTAAAATGATTTTTTTTTTAAAAGACTTATAACAAATCCTAAAATAGTATGAGATTGGAGAAAGATTTTTTACCATTTAACCATATTGGATTGTAGTTACTATGATGATTTGAATTTAAAATAGGGACAAGTATAAAAATAGCACATTAAATTATGTCATTTTTTTAAAAATATAATAATTAAGTCTTAAATTATGTGTAAAAATACCAAAATATTCTTATAATAAATGTAATAATTTAGTTATTTTTCAAAAAATATAGCATTCTCACCAATTTATTGAAATGAGACAAAATTATCAATCTAATATTTAAAAGTGTTATATAGTGATATTTTCTTTTTAAAATATTGATCTCTACTACTAAATGACATCAATGATATATATATATATCAATCCACATCGATAGAAGTATAAGTGCAAGTTTGGTTTATCAATAAACATTGAACCAAAGAATAATTACTAGATTCGTAGCATTAACTTTTATAAAACGTACACAAGCTTTTTATAAAATGTACACACGGAGTTGCTCACAAGCCAGATAATATAGTGGTTTAGCTACCTCTACATGCTACGTCAAGTAATAAGTTCGAGTTTTCGTAGTCTCACCCTTTGTATTAATATTCATAAAAGTGTGGATAGATCTTTTCTAATATTTGAAAGTAATCATCCGAAATGTATTATTAGAGTCTTATCTGGATTGATTTTGATAGTCCCTTGACTCATAAAAAAGTGTCAGCTAATTAAAAATATACATATATATATATGTACACCCGGAGTTGGAACGAAACAAGATAAAAGGCATTTGATTTAGATACTGATTGAGATTTGACTATTTGCACTCAAAATTTAAAAAAAAATATATAAAAATTAATTGTACTGATTAGAATTACATTATACTTCACGCTTAATATGCCTGCGATTACATACTGAAATCTTTTTATAACACATTTATTCAAACTGATTGATAATTACGAAAAAATATATAACGGACCAAAACAAAAAAGGATTATATGCAAATTGAAATGCCGTATCAAATTATCAATGCTTATTCAATGAATAGATATTTGTGCTTTTTTTCTTTTTTTTTTTGAAGAGATAGATATATGTACTTTACAAGAAATACGAAGTACAATAAAAAAGGATGGTAGAGAATCCTTATTCCCACAGAAAACTTACTCTTTGATAATACCATTAGATGCCATTAAAGCTTAACTTGACGTCAAGTAATTTTATAGTGACACCAAAGCGTCTCTATCGCGTCTTCCTAGTCTTCTCTCATATTAACATAGGTGACATTCAAAGATATGTCTTAAAAAAAACTCTTTTAGTTACTCAAGTAGAGTGTCACCATAAATGTCAAAATTACATAATTTGTTACACATCAATATTTTTAATAATACTTGAGATACGTCACATAAAATAATTTTTTTTAATCAAAATGTAAAATATATTTTTTTAAACCTTATATATTTTATCAAAATTTAGAATATTTATTTAAATTAATCTTCAGTGACATTATCCATTATATGTTTAACAACACAATAAAAGAGTAACTAAATGTAAATTATTAATAATTTCTGAATTATGTGGAATATTGATTAAATTAATATTTTTTAAAAATAAAATTATTAGTTTGAATGATTAGTGTTTAATGGAAAAATGGTTCTAATCAAAATACAATTATTATGTGGTGTTAAATATCAACACACACACACACACATACACACACATTTTTATAACACATTTATTCAAAATGACTAATAATTACGAAATGAAAAAAAAAAAGACCAATAACA
The DNA here is from genome assembly GCA_022984855.1 of Dimocarpus longan. Taxonomy (NCBI): domain Eukaryota; kingdom Viridiplantae; phylum Streptophyta; class Magnoliopsida; order Sapindales; family Sapindaceae; genus Dimocarpus; species Dimocarpus longan. The sequence continues at coordinate 25,261,976 of CM041014.1, forward strand.
AAAAGGTTGATATGCAATTTGGCACAATTTTGATCCCTTTCCTTGTCATGGAAATATTGAACATATGTATGCATATAGATATATATATATATATATCTGTATATATTATGGTGAGAGAGAAAGAGATTAAATTCATAAAAAACTATTTATATCTTTGACAAGGGTGAGATTTAAACTGTGGACCTCTTAGGATCAAACAGGTATTCAACCACCCTACTAAGAGATGGTGTGTGTGTGTGTGCATGTGTGTATATATATAAAATTATATTTTTCTTATTATTATAGTAAATTTGTACTTTGGAAAAGGGAAGTGTATAGGTGTTGACATCATATGATATTGGTTAATCAAACTCAAGTTTAAACATTGTTAGTTGTTACAACTTACAATAGGTAATCAACAGTTAGTTGTTATAACAAATGATTGATAATTGTTACAATAACTGGACGTTCAACAGCATGCAAAAAGAGGGAAAAAAAAATTACTTTGATATAATTTCGTGTATTAAATGTATTTTTCTGATTTTTCTCAAGTTTATTTTCATATTTATTTGGTGAAACAATAATAATTTTTTTTTAATGAATATCATTTTATTACTTAAAGTTTGCTTTTATTAAAAAAAAATTATTTTTGGGATAAAATTGATTCGAAATATATATATTTTTGGAATTATCTCTGTTTTTAATTTTAAAATAACCACTTTCATTTATTAGAGATATATATTGACCAAAATTGGGATTATCTCTTTGATGAATTTGGTCATGATAATAATAAGATTCGGTCATGGCTGAAAAGTAGGAAAACTTTCCTATTTTATTCTGATTTATTTTCGCTTCTTTATCTCTAATTAATCCTTTAATTTGTTGATATTTCTGGAGAGAGATAATCCTATTTTCCTCCTATAGTTTGGCGTAGGAGCCAAAATTCACCACTGTATGGAAAATCATTGGAAATCCTTCTATCATTTGATTAAATAGATAAAATACTTCTTATAATTTAAGGAATGGTCTAGAAAGCCTCTTGTAGTTTTAAAAAAAACATATCTAGAAAATCTTTTGATTTTACTCATCATTGTGTATGTCAGAATAACAAAAAGGATAAAATGAGATTTCTATACATAATTAACGATTATACCAAATAATAGAGAGGAAATTGGGATGATCCCTTTTGCATATATTAAAGGACCAAAAACTTGGATTGATCTCTTGAATGAATCCGGTTAAATTTATGACTAGATTCGACCAGCTATTAAATAGGATAACTATTCCTATTTTAAAATTGATTTTATTTGAGTTATTTTATATCTAATCAATATTTTTATTTTGCATATATTTTTTTTTTTGAAAAAGAAATATGGTTACATGTTAGCTCTGTAAAACCAGATTGATCTCATATAGATAGGTGTACAGAATGTGAGAGACAAGTATTTTATGAAAACTGCATGTATTTTGTAAAACTTAAAATATATTTCTAAGTATTTTGAGTTTTAGAGATTGATTAACTTTCTAATATATTTTCAGCAACATAAGTTTTTCGGGATAAATGTTGTTTTTATTTGGGAAAGGATTGATCTCAAGTTATTGGAGGGAGTCCAAGTAAGTAGAGATCTTAGAAGTCAATGGGAGCTCGCTATACTGGATCAGTGGAGAAAGTGATACAATTTACGTCAAATGTAAAGAGAGAGTCTTGAGTTGAACGACTTAAGTTGTGTATGTACTGTTTAAATCTTCATTAATTAGTATAAGCATCTGGATATGATCTTGTAGACTAAGTGAAAACCCGAAATAAAAAAATATTTTCATAGAAAAACTTATATGTACATATAAATCATTAGATATTTATACATTAAATATTTAATAATAATTTATTTATTTTTATATAATTCAAATAGTTTCTGTATTTTTTTTATAGGGATTTAAGTTCAACATGATGTATATGTATGGAGATTTTTTTTTTTCGTTTTGAGGAATTATGAGAGTAAATTGTGTTGGTGTTGAATCATTTTGTAATAATAATAATAATATCAATAATAATAACAAAAAAATGTCAACTCTTAACTATTCAATATATTTTATGAATATTGTTTGTATATTTTTTCTTTTTTTATTGTTCATAGTGAATATGGGTAAAACAGAAAGAAAATATCTTATCCGATGGGTATATAAGGGTCAAAAATCAAGGTACATATTAGAATAATTTCAACCTTTTCAAACATATTTGTAAGTGCATACGCAACCAATTGAGTCAAACTGTAGTGAACAATGGTAGCGAAAGAGATTCTGTCTATTCAATTGGCTTAGATGGGTCTAACTCGATCCGATGCCATTGTGTCTCATGTGGGCTTGGAAGATGTCGACGTTGTTTTTTAGTCGGCTCTATTCTCCAAGCCCAATACCTGCGAATCAACAGCAAAGACAACAAAAACAAAGAGCAAGACAAGGAATAAAAACATCACATACTGTATTTTACGTGGTTCGGCTGACAATAGGCTTACGTCCACGACTGCCACTCTCTATTTTTGCAGAGTAACAGTATATATTTATCTCCTCCCTTTTACAATGAATTTGCACCCCTATTTATGATGATGAGTGATACAATTTGAGTAAGCTTGAATTATATATAGATAAAGCAAAAAATAATTCATATTAATTATGATAATTATGGTGCCACGATTTTCTCCAATAGATCAGCAACGGATTCCGAGAATCTCGAGATTTAGTTTGCTTCAAAATAGGAAAGTTGACTCATTCCCAAATTAAACTGTTTCAGGCTTCCAAAAGGTCAACTAGACTGGTCATAGCGAGCTCATGAACTGGAAGGATATTCTGGCAAACTAATGCGTGAACAAATGGACGAGTAATTTACGTGCGAGCTGATGGACGAGAGATCCTATCTTAGGCCTGCTGTTCGAGGCGATAGGTGAGCTATTAGTCATTATGAACTTGTTGAATAGCAGTCTGTCGGCTCAGAACCCATCGAGCTGATAGACGATCTCAAAGCATGGGTTGATGAAAGACAACTTACTCTATACGACGAGCTCTTTACAACGATCATATCAACGAGCTAATGAGACAACCATATTATCGGGTTGCTGGGCTTCTGACCATTGGGCTTTTAGCGGCTCATCTATTAGATCACTAAAATACCTATAACACTAGCCCCCCAACTATTAGAGCGATTTGAGGGCTGAGATCTGATACCTGATAGCGAACTCTGACTTATTGAGATTTGCTGTTTCGCCTTTTGAAATTCCTGCCTTTTCTCTTTATACGTGGCATTTCTCCACGTGTTAGTACATTGCGCGTCTTGCGTAGTGTGCATTTAATGTGCACGTCTCTCAACCGACTATGCATAATGATAAAATCCCGAGGCTTATGCTGCACCGTCAGATCGAGGGCGGTTACATAACTTTTAGATCTAACGGATAGGGATTGGTGCCTATATATTGGTAGAGTTGCTCCATCTTTTTCTCTTACTTGTCATTTTCAAAACTAGACACCCTTTGGTATTTCGGCTTCTCTCGTTCATCCAATGCCGTCGTTCGACATTCTTCTTCCAGAATCATTAGATTTTACTGTATATAAAGTGAGTTTTCACATTCATACTCTACTTTTTAACATTCATCTTGGCATGCACCATATTTTTTGCTTCTACGAATCTGTTTCTGTTGTTGCTTGAATATTTTACGACTCTTCATATATTTTTTGCTTGAGAAAGTCTGAAAAATCAGAACAAAAAGATTGTTTGATCGTTTTAGAAGCATGTTTGTCTACTGTTTCTTGTTTGTAGTTGCTTGACACTTAAACTCTGGCCTGTTCGTAGAAATAGGTTTAGGCCTAAAATTTTTCTATTGCTTCTCTGTAACTTTAGCGATCTGATAGGCTCACACTTAGAGTCCCTTTGTTTTTAGTAATTCCCCTAAGCGCACGACTTGATATTTAGGAGAACAGACTTAGGAAAACTCTTTAGTTTTCTAGGTTTGGTCTACTATTAGCGACCTAATCCCTTTACTTCTTTTATAGATATCAAGTCGTGGGCGTCGCAATCATAGACTAGGGGATGCTGATGAGGATGTTGAAGAGCAATCTGAGCCTCAAATCTGGGACATACAAGGTGCGACCTCCCAAAGTGGTGAAGTCGCACCAGAACCTGTAGGAAAAGAGGATTCTCCTGCTCGCGAACCCTTTTTCCAGCATAAGTCCTCTGTCATATCTAGCAAGCTCACCTAGTTAACTGAACATTTCAACTTTCCCTCAGGATGCCGAGTAATGGTGCCGGCTCCTCATGACCACATGGCTCGCCCTCCTCTAGGGTTTATAGCAATTAGCCGCTAACATCTGGAGTCTGGGCTTAGGTTTCCGGTTCCTTGATACCTCATTGACCTTTTAAATGATCTTTCTATAGCCCCTTTCCAACTCAACCCCAACTCTTATGCTCAACTAATTCCTTAACTGCTATTTTTATTAAAAATAAACTTCCACCACCGATCCTAAACATGATTTAACACATTTTTCTATTTAAAACCATCACAAGTCTCAAAGCGGAAAAGCTAGATGGGTTTTTTTATACTACTGCTCGCTACTCGCCTTTTAAGGCGTTTTTACCAAAGGGGACTAGCAAATCAAATGTGAGTGACTATAAGACCTGCTAGTTCTATGCATCCTGTCTGTCCCTCTTTAACCTTAACAATTTTGCTTTTTCTTCTTCTCCAGGTGAGCACATTGCCAGATTGCCATTTTATAAGCATATATGTCCTTTTTTTTTTTTTTTTTTTTTTTATATATGACGATCTCTTATCTTAATATACAGACATCTCTAAGAGCTCGATTGAGCTTTCTGAAGGAGAGGTAGCGGTGTTACACAGATTCTCCGAGGTCAAAAGCCTGCTAGACAACCAGTTTTCGAACTATTACTTTCTGCGGGAATACGGACTTGCACTCCAGATTGGCAGCAAGCGTCTCAGTCTCCATCGTGACCTCGGGGTTCGCGAAAAAATGGAGCTCTCTTTAGTTCTCTAATGGTTTAAAGAAGGGACATCGAGCTCATCTAAGAGAAAACTTACTACCATGGTGGAACTTAACTTAGAAATGCCACCATCCTCTCCAGGAGCTAAGTCTACAGATTTGGATGTTCAAATAATAGGCTCTTCAAAACCTCCTCCCTTTCAATCAACGGGATTCGGCTCAATTGCTGGAGACACCAACTTATAGATCACCCTAGGAGTTACCACGGGGTCTTCTCAACCAAAGACTGCAACGACCTCACCAAAACAGAGTGTGAGGTATAAGACGTAGGGAAGAAAACGATGAGCAGAGGTACTGTCTCATAGGGAGAGTCCCCCAGTCAAGTGATCCCAACCCCAAACAGTTCATCAGTTCTGCAACCTGGGGCCTTAGACAAAGGCAAAGGGATCTTGAAGCCTCCTTCCAAATGTCAAAAGATCAAGGGAAAGAAGCTCGCAACTAGGGATAGTAGCGAGGAGTAGCCTTAAGAGTTTGATGCAGGGGAATACGTCAACGACATCCTGGATTATTTGTCACAGCTCTTGGGACCTAAAAAGCCGACTCTTTACAAGGATTACAACCGCGGCGACCAACTGCTCCGCTACGTTGGTCGTCATTGTCTGCTGGTGAGTTTCGATCTTAGTCGCTAAAACTCTTCTTTCTCTTTTTATTCAATACTAATTTTTTTTTTTAGGGTGCCACAGGTATAATGAAGCTGCTCAAAGACATCCCCGATCTCGTACAGGAGAAGACTTCGATTCAAGCAATCATAAAAATGCTCGAGAGCAACAAAGAGAAACTCAAGGGTGAGCTGACATTCTCGTCGCAGGAGGAGGCTGAGGAGGCAAAAAAAGCTGTACACGTACTCTAGAAGGAAAAGGTTAAAGCTGAAAAAACCTTGCAGCTCCGAGAGAATACAGTCGTTTAGCTCTAAGGCTAGCTTGATAAAGCCACAGAAGAGATTAAGAAACTACAGCAAGTGGCGATCTCTCATAAAAAACAAGCCGATATTGTCGAGAAGAAGTCCGAGCTGGTGTTGCGCGATGTAAATGCTTTGAAGGAAAAGCTCGCCCGGGCCTAATAAGCAAACAACCAGGCCGAAGCTAGTATTGAATAGGCTCGAAAGGACGCCACCTCAAAGATGGGGAGTTCGTTTCTATACACATTATGGAAACATCATCTAGAAATGAACGTCTCGTTCTTCATGAATAATGCGGTGGAAGAGGGGAAAAAATATACGGCTTGCACTGCCAAGGCCGTTCTGGCTCAAACTGCTAAAAAGTGCTCAGCAAGGAGTTACTCCCCCGACTCCTAAAAAGAGCCCAACTCCTCTAGTCACTCGACCTGTACTTCCTCGAGTTGATGCTCCCCTAGCTCTTTCCAAAGGCCTGCTCCTTCAATGACTTAAGGTGACACCTCATCAGCTTCTTCATTGAGCAACATTCCCTTATCCCAGCGAGGACCTTCTCCGAGCTCATCACAACAAACAACCCAGGGGCACAAGGCGCAGCTCCAAAAAAAGCCCGCAGTGACCAAGGCTCGAAGAAGACCCTGGCCAGCTCCTTACAAAACCTTTAAATCTTGGACTTCTTTGTAATCATTTTTGAACATGTATTCGACCGTGATGTATTTGTTCCTCTTTGGATGAGGTCATAATTATATGTGATTTTCTTTTTATTACTTCATTTTTCAATTGGTTTGTTTTATCTTTCTATATTCCACATGCTTCATCGAGGAATAAATATCATAACTATACACAGCCAACTAATAATGATTGGATCATGAATACTAGCCAAACAGGCTAGCTCTGTTGTAATTACAAAGTACCCACAGGTCGCGAAATGATTAGCTCGGATGCGTCTTTTAGGGCTTTTAAACATGAGCTCGCAGGCGATATGACATTCTTCCAAAGCTCGTTAGCTCACATGTCGTATAAATACCTTCTAGAGCATTTAGATAAAGGTTCACAGGTTACGAGTATGCCTTCCAAAGCTTGCATGCTCACAAGCAACACTGGTACCTTTCAGAACTTCTACATAGGGGTTCTTAGGTCGCGAGTGCACCTTCTAGAGCTCGCATGTTCACAGGCAGCACTGGCGCCTTCCAAAACGTTTAAATAAGAGTCCATAGATCACGAATGCACCTTTCAGAGCTTATATGCTTGCAGGTAGCACTGGCATCTTCCAAGACTTATCAATTTTGACCCACACATAACAATCGCACCTTCTAGAGCTCGAGTGTTCACAGGTAGCAACTGTATCTTCCAAGGTTAGCTTACAATCAACAACCGCACCTTCCAAAGTTTAAGCACTCACAAGTAATAATTGTATCTTTCAAAGCTTCAAATCATGAGCTCACAAGTATCAGTTTCACCTTCTAGAGTATAAGTGCTCACTGGCAGTAATTGAACCTTCTAAAGCTTAACTATGGTTGCTGTGGTGAACAATATGCATTCATCATAATATCATTATAGAAAGACTTCACAGCTAGCAATCTAATAATAGCTCATATAAACAGAAATAATGGCTACTAATCAATAGCTCGCAAATGAATGTATTAGTTCATATAATAGAGCAAACAAGCTCGTATAATAAAAGAATTGCAAAAATAAACAACTCATTAACCAGTGCTAAATAATACGAGCGCATGGAGTGGGCTCACTTAGTCAAGTAAAATATGGCCGGAGATGTTCTGCATTCCAAGTTCTTGGGACCTCGGCTCCACTCGTGTTGGTTAAGCGATAGGCTCCATTCTCTAAGCATTCTTTAATGATGTAAGGGCTTTCCCAATTCGTACTAAGAGTCTCATCGCTAGCTTTGCCAGCTACAGGTAGGATGAGGCGCAAAACTAGATCGCCAGCTTTGAAACCTTGAGCTCGAACTTTTTGGTTGTAATACCTGGCAATCTTTTGTTGGTAAATTGTAACTCTTATACGAGCTTCCTCTCTTAATTCCTCAAGCAGATCCAAGTTGGCAGCGAGCAGTTGGCTATTATCTTTTGGTCTAAATGTTGCTCTACGCTGGCTGATGACCTCGAACTTTGCTGGAATCATAGCCTTTGATCCGTACACCATCAAGAAAGGAGTTTACCCAGTAGTGTTACGAGCAGTTATTCTATAGGCCCAAAATACATTTTGCAATTCATCTACCCAAGCTCTCTTCCTTACTTCCAGCTTAGTCTTCAAATCTGCTTGATGATCTTGTTGATAGTTTCGACCTGCCCGTTAGCCTGAGAGTGGTCTTCGGCTGAAAAACTTTTTGTGATTCTAAGATCCTTGTAAAACTTTTTAAACTGTTCGTTGCTGAACTGTGTCCCATTGTCGGTCACAATCTGTCGTGAAACTCCAAACCTGTATAATATATTCTTTCACACGAACTTCTTGACCTTTACAACAGATATCTTGGCGAGCTCTTTTGCCTCTACCCACTTGGTGTAATAGTCCACTACAACTATAGTATGTTTGTATTTTTCATGAGCTGTCGGGAGAGGTCTTATCAGATCCATATCCCAAATGGCGAAGTGCCATGGGCTAACCATTTACTACAGGAAAGCTGGTGGAGCTCGAGGAATCTTAGCAAACCTCTGACACTTATCACACTTCTTGACCATCTCAATCGCATCTTTTTTCATCGTTGGCCAATAAAACCTCTGCCGAAGTGTCTTCTTAGCTAAAGATAGCCCCCCAGCATGATTATCACAATGACCAACATGTATCTCCTTCAGGACAGTCTAACAATCCAACCCATCTATGCACCTGAGCAATGGAGCTAAGAATCCCCTTTTGTAGAGCATGTAATCATAAATGCAGTATCTGGCTACCTGAGCTTGGAGGCGGTGAGCTTCTAACTTATCTTTTGGCAACCTTCCTTTTTGTAAGTATTCGAGAAAAGGACTCATCCATGAATCCTGAGCTATAATAATTATCATCATTTCATCTTATGGCTCTGTGCTCGGGATTAACAAGGACTTCACAGGTATAGCTCCCATAAATTCTGTATCTTTCGTCGTGGCAAGGCAAGGTAAGGCGTCAACGTGCGAATTTTGAGTTCATGGAATATGTTGCACCTCATATCTTTCAAAAGTCTTTAGTAACTCTCGCACCTTCTGCAAATAAATGACCATCTTGGAGCCCTTGGCCTGGTATTCTTCACGAATATGACATACCACAAGCTGAGAGTCACTGTATATTCTTACCCATTCAGCTCGTACTTTTTTGGTCAATCTCAATCTTGCAAGAAGCGTCTTATACTCTGCTTCATTATTGGTGGCTTGAAAATTGAATCTCAAAGCACATAAAATCCTGTGACCCTCCAGGCTTATCAATATCACTTCTGCTTCAACTTTCTGCTCACTCGATGATCAATCAATATAGAGCTCGCAAAATGGGCATTCCGAGGATTCAGCTTCTTTATCTGTCGACCTTGTAAACTCAGTCACGAAATCTGCTAGAACCTACATTTTTATTACCGTTCGGGGCTTAAATTCAATTTCGAATTGGTCAAACTCAATAGCCCACTTAAGCAAGCGATCTGAAGTGTCCGGCTTCTGAAAGATCTACTTCAACGGATATCTGGTCGGTACTTCAATTGTGTGAGCCTGAAAATAGGGACGTAACTTTCTCGATGCCATTACCAAGCAATAGACAAGCTTCTCCATAGGGGTATACTTGGTCTCCGCATCGAGCAGCCTTTTTGATTTACATAATAAATAGGGAATTGTGTCCTGCTCTCTTCCCGAACTAGAGTTGCACGGAGAGCGTGCTGAGTGACTCCCAAATAAATGATTAACTTCTCTCATTTCACTGGTTTGGAGAGCAAAGGAGCTCGGCCCATATATTCTTTCAACTGCTGAAAGACCACTTTACACTCTTTTGTTCATTGGATGCTCTTTGCTTTTTTCAAAGCATCAAAGAACGGGATACACTTGTCCATCGCTTTGGATCTGAACCTGCTAAGTGCAACGATCTGGCCGCTAAGACTCTACTCATCCTTGATCCTGTTAGGCGACCTCATGTTGATCAAGGCTTTAATCTTTTCAAGATTTGCCTCGATCCTCCTGTTGTTGATAATGAAACCTGGACACTTTCATGAGGCTATACCGAATGCACATTTTAACGGATTCAGCTTCATTTGATACTTGCTCAGGATATGAAACATCTCCCCCAAGTTGCACACATATTTGGACATCTGTCTTGACTTCATCAACATGTCATCCATATAAACTTCCATCGTCTTGCCAATGAAACCTTCAAAGATCATGTTAACTAATAGCTAGTAGGTCACCCCAATATTCTTCAACTCAAAAGGCATAACCTTGTAGCAGTAGAGCTCGCGATTTGTTATGAAAGAGGTATGCTCTTCATCCATTGGGTTTATGGGATCTGGTTATACCCCGAGTAGGCATCCATGAAACTGAGGAGCTGATGGCTAATAGTTCCATCCACAAGCTGATCAATTCTTAGCCAGGGAAAGTTATCTTCTGGGCATTCTTTGTTGAGGTCAATAAAGTCTATGCAAAGTCTTAATTTTCCGTTCTTCTTCTTGACCAAAACAGGATATGCTACCTAGATTGGGTAATGAGCCACCCTTATAAACTTTTTTGCCAGAAGCTTGTCCACTTCTTCTTTAAGAGCAACATAACATTCTCTTGTCATTAACCTTCTCTTCTGACGGACTACCTTATGGTGCCGATCAATATTCAATCTATGCGACGTCACCTATGGGTCGATTCCTACCATATCTTCATGGTTCCACGCAAAGACGTCTAAGTTAGCCCCCAGGAAATTAGCAAGTTGGGTCTTAATCTCTGGAGGTAGATCTTTCCCCAGCTTGAGGCACCTCTCAGCATCTGCTTCACTGACCTGCACATCTTCAAGCTCCTCTATAGGACCCGTTGCCCTATTTGCCTCCACCTCCCTTGGATCCAAATCCTGGCTCGTCCCTTTTTCACTCATAGGTCGCAGCTCTCCCTCGGCTACCATATTAATCTTCTTTCCTTTAACCCCCATTTTACAACATCTTCATAACAGTGTCGTGCTAAGTGCTGCTCTTCTCGCACACATCTCACTCCATTAAGTGTTGAGAACTTGATAGTGAGGGTTCTGGTCGAGGCTACCATGTCCATGTCATTCATGACTGGTCTTTCTAGAATGACATTGTAGGCTGAAAGACAGTCAATAATAAAAAAATTCGCCAATGTTATTGACTGGCAACCTGAATCTCCAATAGTAAGGGGGAGCCTGACTTACCCCATTAGTGCAATCGCATCCCCAGTGAATCCATAGAGAGGCTCGAGAGATGACTTCAACTGTTTAAGTCTCAAGTCCATCTACCAAAACAGTTCCTATACATAACACCGAGCTGCCGGTGTCCACCATAATTTTTCACACTTCAACGTTGTTTATTTTTGCACGGATGACCAGCGCATCATTGTGAGGCCAGTGAACTCCTCTGGCATATTCCTCTGTAAACACGATGTCGTTTTAGTACCTTAGATCTTTTCGTGGGTCCCTTTGTCTCACTGTGGCTTGTAAGCATGACATGACTGGCCTCGTGCACATATTACTTGTGCGACCTGTTCGATGTCCCTACGATATGAGGCCTACCATGTATTATGAATATGGTCCGTACGACAAGCGCATGATCCTTCTCAGTGGCTTGCTGGGGTAGTTGTTGTAAGGGCTGCTGGGCTGGATAAGGACGTTATTGCGCTGGTTGGGGACGCTGTTACTGGGGTCGCTAGTTTGCTAGTCGCACTATTCCCTCAAGCGACCTCTTATAATTGACTCCTCAATGGCATCCTTGAGTTCTTTGCATTATGAAATAAAGTGCCCGGTTTCATTGTGATAGACATAGTACTTCTTCGAATCCTGAAATCTATTGGGGATGCTTATGGGTCTTAGCCTCTTGAAATTTTTCCTTTTCCTCTCTGTTTCAAAAATCCTGTCCTGTCTATCTGACAAGACACTGTAACTTTCATAGCGACCCCGAGGATAAGGAGGTCAATCTCTTATTGGCTCATTTCTAGCCCGTTTTGCTACCTGATTATTGGAGTGATTCTTCTGATCACGATCTTCATTCCTACCATGACTTCTCTTCTTCCCTTGGTGGGAACTGCCTGCTCTATTCTTCTAATCATTGGGGCTTCTTTGGTCCGAAAGCTTCTTCCCATTTGATTTCCTTGGCAGTTCATTTATAAAACTCATCGAGATCCTTCATAGGAGACATGTAAATACTCTCGTAGAGCTTTCCATCTTTTCTGAGCCTTGCCAAGATTGCTGTGAGGATACTCTCATCCGAAGGATTTTCTACATTATTCACCTCATTTATAAATTTTGGAAATATAGTCCTTCAACGATTCATTCTGTCGCTGGAAAATTATACGAGGTGGCAAGGTGGCTCGAGCTGCTTTCTTAACGCTCTATACTGATAAATGAATTTTCATTGGTATTCTTCCCAGCTGTTAATACTGCCAGCTAAAAGACTCCTCAGCCAAGCTCTTGGAAGATTCCCTAGTATGACTGGAAACACACGACACTTCACCAGGGGGTAAGAAGTCTGCAGATCCATCTGGACGTTGAACGTATCAAGATGGTCGTAGAGATCGCTATCACTGTTGTAGACCGGGACACTAGGGAGTTTGAACCTAGGCAGTAATGGTTCCATCTCAATCTCTTCTGTAAATGAGGTCCTCTCCTCTTGCCATACTCTTTAATCCTAGGGCCCAGGTTATGCCTCTAGCTGTTGGACCCTCTGCAATAACTCCTCAACCATTGGGTCTTATGGCTTAACTCTCCCTGTAGGGGATCGTTTGCTCCTCCTACTTTCTCGATCACCTGACAATCGATCTTGTGACCTGTGGCTCTTATGTAAGCTCGTTGTCTGCTGCGAAGCTCTTCATGGCACATACCCTACATCGTATTCAGGAGCTCGCTCATCATGGCTTAGCCTTACCCTCAAGCCTACCGAGCGAGGTATCATTTCTTCTTCATGAGCTCGTCGTCCGCCTCCCTTTGAATGCAAATTTGAGGAACGGACTGAACCTTCTGGCAATACCCTCTTTTTGAAAGCCCCGTCTTTGTAGACCGGTGCTTTACCAACCGACTGATCTTGGGCTTCTGCATTTTCTAAGGCTATCGGAGCCTGCACCTGTGTTAAGGTTCTGATTGCATCCGCCAAATGCATCACAGTATTCTCTAAGGTCTCCTGGCGTTACTGTCACATCTGCACAGCATCTCCTCTAATAGCGACATTGGATGGATGATATGGAGAAAGTGGAGGAAGTTCCTACCACGTTACCTACAACTAGCTGGGCATTATGCTGCTCTAAAGGACCTTTAGATTGGTCAGCCGTCACTTCTGTATTCCCGGTTGTTTTTATCCTAGCTATAGTGACAAATTGGAATTGTAAAATTCAGAAAAGTTACAGAATCGCAGTTTGGGCCCTCTTTTTAGTGCCAAAATGTTGATGTTATTTTTTAGTCGATCTGGTTCTCTAAGTCAAATACCTAAGAATTAACAGCAAAGACAACAAAAACAAAGAGGAAGACAAGGAATAAAAATAACACACACAGTCTTTTATGTGGTCCGACTGAAAATAGACCTACGTCCACAACTGCCACTTTTTATTTTTACTGAGTAATAGTATATTATTTCTCTTCTCCTTTTTACGATGAATTTGCATCCCTATTTATAGTGAGGGGTGATACAATTTGAATAAGTTTGAATTACATACAGATAAGACAAAAAATAATTTACATTAATTATGATAATTATGGTGCCAAGATCTTCTCCAATAAATCAGCAATGGATTCCGAGAATCTCGAGATTTAGTTTGTTTCAAAACAAGAAAGTTGACTCCTTCCCGAATTAGATTGCTTCAGGCTTCTAGAAGGTCAACTGGACTGGTCATACAGGCTCATGAACTGAAAGGATATTCTGGCGAGCTAATGTGCGAGCAAATGAATGAGCAATCCACACACAAGCTGATGGACGAGCAGATCTTATCTCAGGTCTGCTGTCCGAGGTGATAGCCGAGCTATTAGTCATTGTGAACTTGCTGAATAGCGGTCTGTGGCTTAGAACCCATCAAGCTGATAGACTGTCTCAAAGCACGGGTTGATGAAAGACAACTTACTCTATACGATGAGCTCTTTACAGCAATCAGATCAACGAGATCATGAGACGACCATATTATCGGGCTTGCTGGGCTTCTGGCCATTGGGCTTTTAGCGGTTATCCATTAGATCGCTAAAATACCAATAACAGAAGATTAGGTGCTCAGTTTCCAAGCACTTTATGTACAAAAATAAATAAAAAATAAAAAATAAAAACAAAAAGAGAGCGGTCCAAATTATAATATCAAAAATAAGATCCCAAATAATATTCCCTCCATAGTCTGATTCTAACCATTAAACAACACGACACGTTCTTCCCTTTTGCATTCTTATACCCAATTACACATACTCCCTGTTCACGAAACTAACATTTGAGTTGTAAGAATTCATGGAACCACAATTTTTTGCTCTTATAGGTGAGTTGATATGTTGCATTCTTATGTTTAAAATGTTAGCTTGTTGTTTATGTTAATTGAATATTGATGATTTGGTCTTGATATTAAGCTCTTGATCTCAAAATTTTTGTTTGAATTGTGTTGCTAAAGTGATATTGGTTAGTTCTTATGCTTTTGATAATGGATTTTGGGATTTTTTACATGAGAAATTATAGGTGGCTGGCATGGCTTATCAAGCAATCAAGGCTTCTAATTATTATTTGTCATGTTCAAGCGGAAAGGTCTCTATTGGTGTTATCTTTGTTGAGATGTCACAACTTGCAGGGTTTGTAACTTGTAAGTGGGAAAACGCTTGTATAAATTGACCTTGTTCAAATAAGACTGAGAACTTATCAGAGACTGGTTCTTGTGTGGTCTCTTCCAAAGTTTCCTTATTATCGATAATTTTACGAACCTTGATTTCTTTTTGGAACTTCTACTAAGTTGACAGTTGGGGGAGAGGAGTATCATTTGAATTTATAATCTTATTGATTTAAGCGTGAAAGATTTACCATCATACCATTCAACTTTTGTTTGATTTATTCAATTTTCATACGTATTATCTAAATTTTTATATTATCTAACTTTAACTTATCTTATTAATATAAATATGAAAGATTTACCATCAGACCATTTAAACTTCTCTAACCTTGTTGTCTAAGCTTTTTAGGTTTTGATTTATTCAATTTTCATACATGTCTAAGCTTTTTAGGTTCTCTAACCTTGTCATATATGTTGTCTAAGCTTTTAGATTCTCTAACCTTAGCTTATCTTGGTATTTTGCTACTAAAGTTTAATGTATTTGTTGGAAATTGGTTTGTAGCCTTTTAAGTTTAAATTTATAGATTTACTATGATTTATAACATCGTGTGAAAGGAAAAACGGGGTAAGAAATATCTATGACAGATGCATTGAATGGACATCAACCGGTTGATATTGTCACTCCAAGACCAGAACTTGGTCTTTTAGAGAGTGCGAACCTATCAAATTTGATCAGCGATTAACAAGTAGTCCTACCGTGGGCAGATTTGGTTTGAGATATGCAGAAATAGTACTTCCAAGATCCATTACGTGTCCGAGGCTTGTTTTTTTCGTACTTCCTAGATCCGTTGTGTCCAAGGCTTGGTTTTTTTGGCATACTGATGAAACTAGATCAATATTTCTGTGCTGAGCAACAATTCTTTCTCATGGGTACACCATGAAAGTTGAGGTCATGCATGTCAGTAAATAATTGTAATCAAATCAAGTAGAAACCAGAGAAACTCAAGCAACACTTATCAATACAATTCCCATTTCAAGTACATCATTACAATTCATGAACTATCCTCCTTTGAATCAAGAATACTATTGTCTATGTCATCACGAAACCAGTATATGTATATGTACATAAAGACATAAACAAATTCCATCTAACCCAAAGAATCATCTTGAACAAATCCTGCACACTGAATGTTTCCTAACAACCCATTTTATGGACGTGATAGGATATAATGAATGAGGATGCAGTCTTGGATCCCCCATATATATATATATATATATATATATATATATTTGTTTTCCCGTTTTGTTGAATGAATTTCAGAATCCTTTCCAGGCACCGAGAACTTCATGGAAGATTTCAGATATGAGTTCCCTATCAGCATTTTGCAAGAAGGCATTGAAATCATCTTGAATGTCAAATATCTTGCCAAACTTCACAAGATACCGCATGCAGCTGCTCTTCAGTTTTGGCAACTGGTATAGAGATGCATTTTGGAGTCTCCCAAGTACATTCTTTGTATCGATATCTTCCAGAAGACTATCATGGCAGGCCTCTTTCAAATCAGAGATATCGTACTTATCAGCTGCACAAAGAAGTGCTAATCGGTGAGTCATAAACTCTTCATGCTCAATATTCCCATAAATGTAACTGAGGAAAGCTTGACAAGCCTCAATTGACATGTCAGATATGTTTATGGTTGATAATTCTTTCTCTTTCAGGTCGTGTGAGAACATGCTATGGAAAACAGGTGATCGTGCAGCTAGAACAGCACGATGAGCCCCGATGCTGCCATCCGAAGCATTAATAATGATATCCGTGTGGATGTTTTCTGTTAACATTCGACCAAGACAAGCAAGAGCTGTTGCATTTGATTGTTTTTGATGGAATCCTTCTGCCCAAATAGAGCAAGGTTCTCCACCCTGAGCATTTCACAACACATCACAACAATTAACACAGGAATGTGGTCACAATTCACAATCACAACACCATTCTTCTTCATCAAATTTTCACTTTTAGTTAACTAGTACACATCACCAATGCAAAATCCTACACATCACCAATGCAAAATCCAATGGGGAAAGTAATTGAAGCAAGTAGAAGAAGATGCATACGTCTGGAGATGCAGTCTTCAAGTCAAGAAACTCAACGTCGATGATGAATTTCCCAGTCAAGGGGACCTCAATTTGCCAAACGAAATCGTCGTTGCTCTTGAGCTGCTTGTCTGTAATTTCTGCAAGTATATCAATACCAAAAAACTATGAGCTAAATCAAGTTTAATAGCATACACATTGGACTCATAACAAACACTTGGAGACTTGTAATGATAGATACTATAAAAAACAACAATAACACCATCTTTGAATCCCCAAAAATATCCAATGTGTTACATAAACCAAACTTTATCATATATTGACATAATTTCAACAACAGAATCATGATCACGATAAGTCCTAACAGACTTCTAACCTGTTCATAGAAGATTTACCTGGATGAGTAAGAGACTTACGATCTCCAACAGAACAGACCACCCGGATAATAAAAGAAGCGATTGGAGGATTGGTTCTTGTTAGATTGGATATCTCAGGATACAATTTAATAAATAACATCCTGTTCTTCTCCACTGCTAGATGCCTTTTCAATTCAACAACACAAATAAACCAAAAAATAAAATCATTAATTAGTTACTATGTCCATATCCAAGAACACGGTAGGTAATGGTAATATCAAACACCAAATTCACAATTTCCATTTTCATAACCACCAAACAAACAAGGAAAGAAATCAAAACTTCACTTTCATGATTCCATTTCCATTTCTAGATCATGATCATGTCATCTTCAATTCAAATGTCACAACTTTCCTTTTGTCCCCATTGAAGGAAAACAGGGCAGCTAATGGTAATATCAAATGAGAACTCTCAAGATTCATCTTTCATTAATCATGTTTACATCAACAACATCGAAACCTCACTTCACAATCTCACTCTGTCACCACCCAAAAATCAAAATGTCAAAAAAATCAAAAATCAAAAATCAAAACTAAAACTTCCATTTTTAATCATGATAAACATTAAAGAAAAACAGGGGAAGTAATGGTAATATCAAATCAAAACTCTCATGATTCCACTTTCATCATTCATGTTTTCATCAACAACATCAAAACCCCACTTCACAATCTCATTCTCTCACCAACAAGAAACCAAAACGTTAAAAATAATAATAATAATCAAAATCAAAACTTCCATTTGTAACCATGATCAACATTAAAGAAAAACAGGGCAGCCACTCTTATCAATCATGTTTCATCAACAACATCCAAAACCCACTTCACAATCTCATTTTCTCACCAATTAAAAACCAAAACGTTAAAAAAAAAAAAATCAAAATCAAAATCAAAACTTCCATTCTAATAATGTTCAACATTCATCAAATAGGTCTTCATCAACAACAACAAAAAAATTTCCATTTCTTATGATGATCATATCACTTCAACACGAAAGACGAAACATTAAAAATCGAAAAACATACATACATACATACCAGTTCCATTTGCCGATCTTGAAAGGATCGGACTTGCGATAAGTACAAGAAGCCAAGTTGTCTATCCTCCATTGGGCGAGACGTGAAGTGGTTTCGACTCTATAAGCAGAATCGCTCATCCTAGACAAAGCAAGAGCGGTGGTGATTTCATGGATGCAATCCAATATCCCTTCGAAAAAATACTCTCCGGGCTTCCCCAGGTTTACTTCCTCTATGTTCTTCTCTCCTCATAAACATATATCTCTATCTAAAACAACAAAAAGCTTCACCAACACAATATCTATGTCTCTATCTATCTCTCACTCACTTACTCACTGTTGCTCGAAGATGGGGTTGTGTTGTTTGTCTGTTTGTTTTTATTGGTGTTATGTTTGGATGGTTTCGGGCACGCAAGAATTGGATTTTGGGTTGCTTTTACGCCATTGAAAACACACAAAGAAGGAAGAAAAACAGGGGATTTGGTGAAACAATGGAAGTTGTTGGCTTACAGTGCACTTAAAGGAGTGTGTTTGTGTGGGCAGGAGGATTGGAGAGACTTGTTTTTATTTATTTGTTTGATGCGGAGGTTTTTTGGGTGTTTGGTCATTAATATTTGGTGTGGTTTTATATATTGTATTCACTTGGATCGATGAATCATGTGTGGAGTATGTGTGCATGGTTGGGTTTGGCATGGAAATTTTTAAGGGGAAAGAATTCTTCTTTCACTCTGTTGTTTGGTCTTTGAAGCAAAGTATATGTGCTTTTATTTATTTAATTTTGTTGATGTGAATGATTCAAGTGTACATGATGTTGGGTGATTTGTCTTCCAATCCAACTCCTAAGTAAAGATGATTTATTTTTTCTTTTGTAATTTTTTAAACAGAAATAATTGAAACAATCATATATATTGAAAATATTTCGTTAGTTTCTTTAAAGTGATTTTTATTAACAAATAAAAGTGAAAAAATTTCTTATACCTTCAAAACATTTCGAGATGTAATGATTTTGATATTAGATAAAATAATTAATTTTATTAATAAAATTTGAAATACGTTGAGTTAAATTCAGTTTAAAGTTATCGAAATTAAATTTTATATATTCAATAAAAATTAGAAATTTAGTTCCATAATTTTGAAAAAGAAAAATTACGTATTTATTTTGTTCCAAAATAAAGAGAAATTATGGATGTCTATATCAAAGATTGTAACTTCGATTAATTAAAATTGGGTTTTGAAATCGTTGATTAGTACATTGCCTTAAGTTCACTGTCATGGTTTTGCGTGTGCCCATTTCCTACCTTCTCTGGCTGCGCTCCATTTTCAGCAAGTGATGCATCAAAGTCGATGGGTGAATTTTTGGAGTAAAATATTGAAAATTGACTTCGTCAGAGAAAACAGTTGGTTGACGGTATCACTGGTTAAGCTAATTCACCAGTACAATAATATTATTAGAAACAATTAAGTGTGCTCACAATGTCGTGGGAGCAATTTCCAGTGCATAAGATGAATAAATCAAATATTATTCATGAGAGATGATAGTGATCCATCAAACATCAAACATTCATAAACCGTCTTACTAATTTACTTGGGTAATTCCTTTTTACTTTTTGTGGTATGGGTTGAATATCATTCTTATTAACTGAGAAATAATGCTACATTTTTATAAAGTTTATCCAAACATTTTGACCAAATGATCAAACATCAAACATCAAACATTTATGAACCGTATATTCAGTCTTACTAATTTACTTGGGTACTTCCTTTTTACTTTTTGTGATATGGGTTGTATCTAATTTTTATTAATTAAATAATAATATTACATGTCTTAAAAATTTATTCAAATATTTTGATCAAATGATGTGGTAAGCTAATTTATAGTTATCATATTAATTTAGAGATTATGTATTGATGATGTGATAATTACATATAAATTTATCATATTATTTGAATAATAAATTTAGACAAAATTTTGAGTAATATAACATTACTTTTAATTCAATTATATAATATGTTAGACTCTCCTCATAGAGGGAGTTATATTTT
This sequence comes from Dimocarpus longan, assembly GCA_022984855.1. Taxonomy (NCBI): domain Eukaryota; kingdom Viridiplantae; phylum Streptophyta; class Magnoliopsida; order Sapindales; family Sapindaceae; genus Dimocarpus; species Dimocarpus longan. The sequence continues at coordinate 25,282,348 of CM041014.1, forward strand.
AAACTAATTGTAGTAATTTACTTGTTAACTCTTGATAAATCTCTAACCCACGTAATGTTATATTAAAAAAAAAGAAATATATTCACTAGGAAAACCAAAAAAAAAAAAAAAGAATAAAAGCACAAAACCAAATGTTTTAACGAAAAGACATAGTCTTCTCTAGAATTATCTTTTCTAGTCTTCTCTCAAAAGAGAACTTTAGAGAGAGAAATTCTAGAGAAGTAGCGTTTGCCAAGCAGATCGAGTTTTTTGTAGAAACCGTTTTCTTCTCATTTTTTTTTTTTGCCTTTTCTTCGTCTTCTCAACTTCTTCCAATAGGGTCAGGGTTGGATCCAAATGATATTTGGATCCATCCTTTAAAACCCACAATGATTTGTACGATTGGTTCATGATGATCCAGGTTTTTGGGTGGAGATCAATAGTCTCAAGCCTCCTTTGCGGCCAGTTGTAGTGGTACATCCTAAAACAACTCATACGAGTTATGGTACTGCAATTAGAGATCTCAAAGACTTTATTATGGTGGCTCCCTCAAAGTCTATGTGAAAGGTAACTTTCATTAACAATAAGAGATTTGATTGTTGCGTGAGAAAACTTTCTTTTAGTTCGTTATTTCCAATTCTAGGTAGACATTTTATTGTTGATGCTGTCTTTGGTTCAAGGAGGTTGATTTCTATAAATTCCTTTGGTGTTGCTATTGATATGTAAATTTTTGTTTTAACGCTTTATATAGGTTAATTTGTGTTTTTAAGGCTTTATATGAGTTTGTTAGATTTCAGAAGTGTCAAGCTTTTTTCATGTTTTGGGAATCGTTTGATATTTTATCTGATCATCTTAGTTCCTCTTCTCTTGAGAATTTGAACTGATTATATATGATTGAATTCTCTATATTTCTAAATTTGGTTGGTTGTACGCTGTTTGTAATCTCTAGGTTTCCAAATTTGGATAGTAGTCAATGAATATCAATACACTTCAAAAAAAAAAAAAAAAAACCGGCTTTAATGAAATGTTTCTTGATGTGCTGTCCAATTCACAGACATCGTAGTCATCAAACTTGACGATGATGCTTTAATACGGACAGGTGAAGAGACGAAATGGCCACACGCTTCTATGCGCTTCCTCATGCCGTTTATATTTATTAATTAACATTATTTATGACATCAAGTATGAAAAATGTATCTTTCAAAATTAAGAAAAAAAAATGGATGATCTATCTTGTCTTGATCAAAATCAAAAATATTACTTTCATCTTATCTTTTCTCGACTTTTAAAAAATTATCATAAACTTCTCCTACAAATCTCAAAAATTATCTTTTTTTTTTTTTAATATAAATTTAATATTCAATAAGATTAAAGATCTAATTAGATCAATCATTATTTATATTAATCGAATATCTATTTTTATAAATGAAAGATATCTACTCTCATATTATAAAAAAAAAAAAAAAATTCTACACATATTCATATTTATATATAATAAAATTTGAACCTCATTTTTATTGTAGTTTGAAATGTGTAGACCCTTAAACTAAGAATAAACATGTGCATATATGACTTCTTAAATTTCCGAAACAAATTGTCAAAAGTCTCCTCTGGCCATACATTAGAAGTCTGCCTATCTTTAGTTCTTAATTTATTTTTATATTTTTTGCTTTTTAAAAAATAGAGCATGAGAAGGGTAGCAATCTTTGTATTTTATTTTATTTTTTTATTTTTTTGACAAATTGCACAAACGCTCCACTGAGATTTAGCAAAATTATATAAAAATAACAATGTTGAGGTGATTTGCACTAATCTTCCTTGATGTTCAAAAACTCAACACAAATTTTTTTTTTTGTTAGTCAACCATGGTTAAATTTTCACGGTCAACAGTCAAAGATAAAAAAAGATTAAAATATTGTTCAAATCAAATGTAAGGTGGATATCTTATTTTTTTCTAGATTAAAAATTAATATAATATATTTTTTAATTTAATTAGAAGAGCAAAAAAATTAAAAAAAAAATTGCCCCGCTATGAAAAAATTAAAAAAATTAGAAAAAGAAAATTTTATATTTTTAATAAATTTTTTTTTATTCAACAAACCTACCAAAAAATCAAAACAAAACAAAACGAAGATTCCTGCCCTTCTCATGCTCTATTTACAATACAATCAGCATCGCCGGACGGCCTTCGACAAGGGAGGGTGTGGAACAAGTTCACAAGAATGGTACCTGCAAGTGGGGACATAGGAGGCAGAATCCTTGATTGAGCATCCTTATGTTGCAAGCAATCATCACTATGACATTTCCAATGATCTAAGCCATAGACCTCACCTCTCCCTTTCATTTGTGGTGGTCTCCACGAGCTTGAATCTATTTCATACATAAATAGTAATAATTACATAACTCATAATTGTCATTTTCATGTGAGTATTAACCGGGAGATAAATCCTAAAATTTGAGCAAGGAATTCAAATTTATAAAGTAAAACATTTGAAATAAACTAATATAAACAATTTAGTTTAGACTTTAACAAGCTAGAGGAAGAAATAATTAGACGTGAGATTCAATACAATTTTTTATATAAATATTCTAGTATAAATTAAATTCATTTTAATTTATATCAATATGAGTTGACGTGAATTTAATTTACTCCGGTGTATAGTAAAATGTTCGAAAAAAAAAAATTGTATAGAATTCTGTCCTTGATAAACTATATATAGGGATAATTCTAAAAAATCTCTTTTAGTTTGAGAAAATGTTCATTTTACCACTAATGATTTCATTTTTATCCAAAATTTCCCCTAATATTAAAAAAAAAAACTCAAAATATCCTTTAAAAGCATATAAAAGGATGATAATACCCCTATCGGTCATAGATTCTATCAGATTGACTTGGTTGATTAGTTGACTTTAGAGGTAAAATGGAAAATGCAACAAAAAATTAATTAAAATATAAAAAATCAAAGTAAATAAAATAATATACTAATATTAAATATAAAAATATTATACTATAATTAATAAAATAAATAAATAAAATAACATTATAATTAAAAAAACAAAATTAAAAAACCAAAAATCTCATTCCACTCACCGTTCATCATGATCATTCTCATATCTTCTTCTTCTTCTTTCACTCATCTTATCCCCACCGCTACCAATCTCCACCATCGATGACTGTGGCACACTCACCAACGCTTTTAAAACCAGGTTTGGACCCACTCATCTTCTCTGTCGATTTTGACACACCTATCCCATCTTATCTCTCTCTTTCTCTCTCCCTCTCATCGTGTTCTCTCTCATCTTCCTTCACCTTTCCCTTCAACCTTAGCTTCTTTTTGCTCAAAGCTTCAATCCCATCACGTTGAGTGATGTGTGATTTAGGTTTGATTGAGGTTGATGGTGGTAGTGGTGGGTTTGATTAGGTTTGATGGCAGTCGTGGTGGTGGTGATGTTGGGGTTTGTGTTTGATAGGGTTTGTTGCTGTGAATCGGTGGTGGCGGTGTTAGAGATTGATGGCTAGGTTTCTGAGTTTGGTTGGGTTTCTGGATTTGTTGTTGTGATTGAGTTTTTGGGACTAATGATGATAACTGGAATATTGAGTTTGTGAATCTTAGAATTGGGGTTGATGGTGATAGTGATAGGTTTGATTGGGTTTGTTGTTGTGAATCAGTGGTGTGGTGTTGGGTATGAGCTTGATTGGGTTTTTGAGTTTATTGTTGTGATTGAATTTTTGGAATTGATGATGATAACTGAGATATTGAGTTTCTGAATCTAGATTTTCAATAGCTGAAAACCCCAAAAATTTGTCAATGACAAAGTTAACTTTCTAAGATGATGATGATGAATGACCACGAGATTGGACATTGGGTTTTTTTTTTGCCCTAATTTTTGGTTCGATTTTTCTTCAACTTCAGTTTACAATGTTTTTGATTTTTTTTTTTAAAATATTATTTGGATTTAATACTATTTATTTTAAATTTTAAATTTTATATTATATTATTTAAATCAAGGGTAAATTGGACATTTTAACTCTTTCTAACATTTTCATTAAAAAATTGACGGTAAGGAGAATTTTGGACAAAAATGAAACCTTAGTAGGAAAATGAACATTTTTTCAAACTAGAACAGTTTTTTTGGATTATCCCCTATATATATGATTATCATCATTATTATTTAAACTCCAAAAATTTGGAATCTCTTTTAATAAGTACATAAAGTTTAAAGATGATTTTCATTCAATTAAAATTATTCATATATCTTTTATAAATTATATAAGAAATTTCGAATAAATTAAATCTAATTTATATTAGAGTTTTAAAGGTTTTTATGTTATATTACCATTTTATTTATTTCATATAAATATCAGAGAAAAGTAAATAGTATTAAAACTGTATAGGAAATAATTATATATGATATCTGAAAGGTAGGTATAATGCTGTACTTGGAGAGTTAATGACGGCCAGGCAAGGACTTCTTTTAGTTGCTCGACTCAATCTCAAATTTTCTTATCTTGAATTCGATGCAATCACTGCGGTTTCTCAAATTGTAAATGTTACGCCCCGATATTTATTTCCGTATGATTCATATTTGGTTATTAAGTAATTGAATTCGATAAGTGAGATTAAACTAGAAATCAAACAGATTAAGACAATATAATATATTTCGTTATTTATTTGAGAACTTTATTAATTTCGGAGATATTTTTCTCGGTATCGGATTTAAGTAGAGGTTAAGTGGGCAAGTTTGAACGATGAAAAATATCATTATCAAGTGAGTGCCAATGGAGTGCATTGCATGGGAGTAACCTTGGAACCAATGAGAATTTGACACCTAAAAAGTTAAAAATTAAAGAATAAAATGAAAAGTGAGATATTTTAATTGAATTTTTGGATATGGATAAGTATGAAAGAGTTAGTGAAAATGTAAGTTGACATGGATCATCCAATGAGGAATTAATAAGAGTAAGGAGGGGTTGAAATGCTAATAAAAGAAGGTTGGGGCAAGGATGTAATTTTAAGAAGTTGATTAGTATAAATAGGAGTAAAAATTAGAAAAATTTATTTCTCTCCTTCTTTCTGCCGACCTCTTTTTCCCTTTATTCTCTCAATTTCTTTTCATTTTTGAAGTCTCCAATTCATCAAATCTCTTATTCTATCCATCCTCTACCCATCCAAAGTGTCAAAATCATTAAAACCCTTTCAAGTTGGTTTTGTTAGAAAAGAGGTCAAAAAAGGTATGTTGAAATGAGTTTGTTATTTTATGATGAGTTTTAGTTAGGAGTATCATAAATGCATCAATGATCATGCAAATATAGTTAGTTTTGCATTTAGCTTTGGTGTTTTGATTTTATGTTGAAAATTGGTTTATTTTGCAACCCTAAGTACTCAATTGGAGAAAGGTGATCCATTCAAGGGTATAGAGAAGTTTTAAACTTCATTTGAGAGTGTTAGAAAGCTTTTGAGCAAGCCCAAAAATGTTGGTGTATACATATTTGAAAAATTCATGTTTATTAGTTTGAATTCAATGTATAGATTCTTTTGAAACTTGTTTATTTTGCTTCTTTGAGGTGTCAAATGGCTGTAGATGTTATTTTGTCAATTACATGCCGTTGGATGAATTTATTTGATGGAAAATGATTTCAAAACCAATTTAGAAAATAAACCCCCTATGACCGAATATGATGTATAGAGTATCCTAGGTGCATTTTCGTTATTTCAAGCTTATTTATATATTATCTCAATGATGTTTGAGTGGTTGGTTTGATGAAATATGAAGTGGAACAAAATTTTAAAAATTTAACACCGCTTGGCGGAATGGTGGCCATAGACTAAACCAAGGTTGTTTTCATCATTCGCTTCCATTTACGCTTTACTTATATGATGTTTTGGTGGTACGTGTGACGGATTTGAAATTAAAAATGAAAAATTTGAGAATTACCATTTTTGGGGCCGAATTAAAACATGAGAAAGGTGGCAATTATTTTGTTGAGATGTGATATGAAAACTGGGGCAAAATGGTCATTTAAAACGGTCATAAGTGATGCCCCGAAGAATTTCGAAGAATAGATACAAATACGTATTAAAAAGTTTACGCGATTAAAGTTTTGTTTAAAAAGTAAAAATTTCATAATTTTTAAAAGTTTAAAGAGCCCGCGTAAAACTAGTTACCAATAGATGAAGATTGGTAGTTGACTAGCTAATAGGGTGATTATTAGCAGTACTGCATTGTTACACTTGAATACCGATGTTGAATGACGGACCCTTAGAGACACTGAATGTCCAATCCTAAATCAGAAAAAAATTATGATATGCGATCTGATGGGTAGTCACCGAGCGGTCGATGTCGAGGATGCTGTTGATTCTGGCGGGTAACTACCGAGTGATCGATGCTTGAAAAACCATTGTCGATCCATGATATCGTGTTAGATTTTACGAATGGCTCTAAGAATTGTAAAAATGGCAAATTTGGAATTATGTGTGAAAATTGATTTTGAAAATGGTAACTTTGTAAAAGTGTTTGATAAAGGAGTTTTGAAAAATTTATGTGATTAAAGTTTAATTCAAATAAGGTTTGATATGTATGTATTCAAAAAAAAATTTGGTAGATTGAGCATATTGTTTGGTTTTACTATTGTATTTTTGAAAATGAGTTTGGTTTTGTTATTTTATACTTAGTACGTTGGATTTACTATACACAGGTAGTTGAGTCGGGTTTGAAGTTGAAGACGAGGACGAAATCTCTGCAAATTTTTTATAAGTCACATCCGATTACAAATTTTTGGGTAATAATCGTTTTTATATTATATGTGTATATTTGCATGGACCCCATCACGTATGTGTGTAATTCTTCAAAGTGTAAATTTTGTAAAGTGTAATTTGTAGTAAATTTTACAATGTTTTGTAAATTATGTATTTTATTAGATAAATATGTTGCGGGTTGTATTAATTTCATGGAATTTAGAAATCCAAAAGTTGTTTATTATAATTGTTTGCATGGCAAAGTGATTTGAAATTCGGATAGAAGATCCGAAATGAAAGTTGAGAAAATAATTTGTATAGGAGTGTGAATTTTCTTTGCAGATTTTAAAAATTTGGATTTTCAGAAAAACAGAGGAAATTCTGCCGGATTTTCAGTAAAAAAAAAAATAAAAAATAAAATCAACGTTTTTGAAAAAGAATTGTAAATAAGATAAAAGGTAATACCCCTCCTCTCGGCTCTCGTACCGACGAGGAAGTCGGGATAGAGGTGTTACAGTAAATGGTATTCCTTTATGGAGTCATGTTTTCTATATTATAGATGATGTTCAAGCACTTTGTAAGAAAGTGAAAAAATAAATGTTCAATAATATCACTTTATTTCACGTTGCTGTAATAGGGTGGCACACACCCTTACTTCTCTTGCTTTATCCTTTTTAGAGGATAACTCTTGACTTTATATTGAATCTGACTATATCATATCTTTCTTATAAATGAAAGTTTATTTGGATTTTAAAGAAAAAAAAAAAAAAGAAAACAACGGTAGGGCTCCCATTCGACATGATCACCTCATCTTGCTCTTGCTGTAACACCATTATGTCATATCATTTTGTTGTAAGCTTTTATTTATATATATATATATATATATATAATATAATATTCTTATCTTATAATATTATCATAAAATGTGAGAAGATTTTTAAACAATTCAAAGGGAGGTTATTATTATATTTTTTTATGAGCTTCAAATTTATCTAAGATTTAAAAAAAAAATTAACTAAATATTCTTCATTTTAGTGTAATTAAGCTTTGAAACTTGTAACAGTCAGAAACATAGTTTATAAAGTGAGATATTATTACTAAAACATACCCCACTAATAAACAAATGGATGTTCTATATTGCATTGTACCCAATCAATGACAATATTTGGTTCATATCAGATAGAAAAGATAAAAAGAAGAAACAAAGATTAAGAAAAAGAAAAGAAAAATAAAAGAAGACTAAATTTGGATGGTAGGGTATGGGTCGATGATATTATTGTATTATATATGGCTGTCACTCTCACAATTTTGGAGGTTTTTCACCTGTGGCCTTGATATTTTTCCTTATATATTTTTATATTTCTTTTTTCTTCTTTTATTGATTATAAAGCTACATCTGATCATTAATAAAGAATCTGTGTTGGCTCATTAACAATGGACTTATCAACTTCAAAATTATTTTAATTATTGGTTGTTTTGGCATGTTTTTAGGACGTATTCAACAAAGAAGAATTAAAATGGTAGGTTTTGTTAAATCAAGCTAACTACTCATTCTTTGATGCAAATGTTGAAATACTTTCTAGGAATATTATCGAAATGCCACTAAAAATAAGACTATATGAAATCATTCATTTTTCATGTTCAAATATAGGGTTCAGTAATATCATTTTTCATTTTAAAGAGTTTTTTAGATTTTTTTCATACTTTCTTCTATATTCTTACGTTAAACTTACAATCTTATGGAGAAAAAAAAACTACACAATTTTATTAACGAAAAACTACACAAATTTACTAGTTCTTATAAGAAAATCTAATATAGAAAGGTAACGTGTCTCCTAATATTTCATTACAAATATTACTAAAACGGTTTGGAAATCGAATTATGGGACTTTTTTTGTAAATCATTATTGTTAGAAGTGAACTTAACTTCCCCCAAGAAAGAAATTTCTTTTTGAAATTTAATTCTTTTTCACTTTTCATCACCAATTTTTAATTTAATTTTTTATTTCATTTTCATACAAATTAATAAATACAGACCTTAAGAGAATCTTGTATTAAAATTAATCTAGACACATGTTCTAGAATTTCTATAGTATTAATTATTTTGTTTACTATATATGATCATTAATCGGCTGTCTTACATGAACACATAAATATTCTCCACCACTATTAAGGAGATAATTAAAGAAGTCCTAAATATCAGTCTTGGTTTTCTACTTTGCTTCTTCATAATTTATGTGGAAATTTTATACAATAACAGTAACTTGAAAAAGACTTCAAATAATATTGTAGTAAAAGAGAACATTTAGAAAGACAATTGGGTAGTGAGAGCCCATCATTTTTTCTATCAACTTGCAGGTCAAAGTTGGAATGGTGGGTGTGCTTGATGCTAATTCAGACACGTGGCAGCAGATCCTAAACTGATTAGCAAATTAATCTTAGCTTAAGAATATTATAAAGTTGAAGAATCTTGTACACATCTTTGTTTTTGGGATTCTAATGAAAGCAAATTAATGAAATGATTATATACAAAGTAATGATGACAATGAGTGGACCTTCTTGGTCATTGAGCACTGCCTAATTGCATTTGATTTTCTTGGTGAGATCATATCACTTTATTTTACTTTCAAAATTAATCAATGAAGTTGATTCAACTAAGCACGCAAAAAACCTTTCACCTACCAGGATCATTTTATTGGTTTAATCACATTATTAGTTGATCAATTCTAACCTCTTTTGTAAATTTGATTTCTGAGTGTCAATTCGTACACAAACATTCCATTTTTAATTCGATTTCTATATCCATTGGAGGGTGTGTAAAACGCATGTGTTTGATTAGAAAATAAAAGTGATCAACTGATTAGCAAATCATAACTAAACATCTTGATTAATTACTGGTTTGTTATCTATTAGAACTTACTAATTGCTGTGATATTAATATTATTAAACAGATTCTTACTAGTAAGTTTATTTACTTTTTGTGAAGCTAATATCAATCAAGATTGGGTTAGGGTTACATGATCTTGCCGAAATCAAATATTAACAGTGTCTTCGATAGCTAAGTACTCCAATAGTGTATGTAAAATATTTCTTTCACGCTTGTTTTATATTAGTAAGATTGATTCAAACCTATATTGCCAGTACAAGTAGAAGATTCATTGCATCTTAAATGAAAATTAATGTTCTATAAGCTTATTTAATACACATAATATTTATGTAAAAATAAATTTAGATTTTTTTTTTTTTTTAACATTAACACTTTATAGTTTATATGACCGCTTGGACCTACCAATATGGATCGTTGATAGTACAACTCATATAACTGCTCTTAAAATTAAGAATGAGGTAACTCCTATTAAGAGAAGATTTATAATTCACACTTTATGTTCTAAAAGATAAGAGTGAGACTTGAACCTCTTGACCTTTTAAAATCAAGATAGACATTCAATTACTTCTACTAAAGGATAATGTCTAACTTCTGCGTCAATTTCATGAAAAATACTATGTTATTATCTATCACCCGCATGAGCACCCGTTGTAGATTTGGTATCTGAATTTGTGTCTATCTTGTTGTGTTTGTATTTGTAGTCCATTGTTAATGGGCAAGGGATATAGCGAAAATAAGTTGGGCTTAGAGATCAAACTGGATTTTAGTTTTACCCACGATTATATTCAAATATGAGGGTCACTATTGACACCCCTCACAAGTCGTAAATACACCTTGGATCAGAATTGTACTTTTCATTAGCCCATTTATATATTCTTAAGAATTTCATCAAGTAACTCAATTTTTGTAACCCTCTAAAACTGCATACATACGCCTAAATTATACATTATAAAAGTTCAACACTATTCTTAAAATAAATTATAAATATTTTAATTAAAATGTATTATGATTGTTTTCATATGCTATTTTAGGCCTGTTTCTTTTTGTTTTGCTACTAATATTTATTGCGACATATTGTAATAGCTGTGCTTAGACTTTATGGTTATTTATATTTCTTACAGAATCTAGATTTTTTGAAATAAATATATCAATATAAAAACAAATTTCTGTTACGTGGTATACATGATATGTGGAGTGCTGAAATTATTACTCTGACAAATTTATTATGCTTGAGGAGTGTGGTGGGTTGCCTCAACCGAGGTAACCCCACTTGATAAGTTATGTGTGTCAAGTTCAAGTTTACCTACCACCAAAGTGTGGCAATTTTTCTTACTATTTGTGGGATGTTCCCCCACTTTTTTAGGGATGACCCCTCTCTTTTTCGGGAGTTGATCCGTAAGCTGTACTTTAATATCTATCGCTATTAATCTTGTTATACCCTGGATTGGTTTCAATCATTAAAAAAAATAAAAAAAATTATAATACTTGTGAGCAATTGCAGGACCTTAATTAGAGACTCTAGTGACCGATAATTAAGTGCAGATCTTTGTATTTTTTAAAGTAAGGATTTCTAATTTTTTGATTTTCAATTTCTTGTGGAAATAATTCACAAAATAGATAAAATAATTCAACTAATCAAATTGTTCATGATCAATTGAAATTTGATATTGGAATAAAAACAACCAGCAGATGTTGGCATCAACAATGACGCCGGCTATTTGGTAGCCAGCACAACAGGTTTCAGTCGCCCTCCTGAAGTTACAGTGATGACTTTTCCAGTCTGGCATAGTCATCCAAAAATCAACGACAAAACAACATTATGTAACGGGTGATATGTCATTTAAGATCACGACAAGCATTAATTTCTGCAGCTAACAAATGTTGAGTAATGGGTAATTTGGTGGTTGAGGATATATTATTTGGAGGGAGCTTCACTTGTGGTTCTAATTAAGTCTTGTTAGTCTACATCTGATCCTCTTGAAGTTAGCTACAAAGTCTTGGTCATGTTCTTGTTCCTATCAGGCAGCCCGAAAACAACGGCACTGGGCTTTTCCTTTACGTTCCATCTTATTGTTTTCTCTATCTTTATCGGTAAACAATTAATCCAACGGGGCAAAGCTTTCCTATATGTTCCAACATATTGTTTTCTACATCTTTAGTTATATAAGAATTATCCTAATTAATCACATTGATCTTAAAATCTTCTATTGTCACAATTGGAATATTCGGAAATTTATTATAAAAATTATCCTATTAGAGCCCATTGAGACCCTAAAAAACTTCGGTTGCTACCAATTACAACATTCCAAATTCATAATAAAATGACAATTATGTGATTTTGGAAAGTTCCAACCTCATAAAATTTGTCCAGTAATGAATTTGTAATGTTCCAAATCTAACCTGCAGTAAAAAGCTAAGTATTATTTCCTTAATGTTACCACTTACCACCACAATTCATAGCTGTTGGATTGCATTTTCACTTAACTGGTCTATGTATAATATTTTACAGTTGGATGATTACGCGATGAAGTTACCATTTTCAATTACACTTATTCTCTCTTTATCTAAATTCTTTCTAAGCGTAGAAAGTTTAATTCTTATTGCTTTTCAACTAGCTACCAGAACTTGTTTAAAGCTTCAGGATAAAACACAAAGACTTTAGAAGATTTAAACCCTACGTACAAGGCTCCTAGACCATTAGACCAAAGACTTGACTGGAACATCAAGTGGGTTTTCCTGAACATAGTCTTTGTTGTGGGTATGTTTTGGTTTGCATAAATGAGCTGGTAAAAGTTCAAAAAACTGATCCAATGGGTTGACCTAATGGACCAAAGTCCAGTTCATCAATGATCAGCTTGCAAGCACAAACTCTCAGATTGCTAGCATTATTCTAAAGTTGCTAGTCAACTATGGTCAAGGCTGCTCATACTTAGTTTTAGATCGCCCAGAGCATGGATGTAGCTTAAAGTGCTATTAAAAAGGAAATCTTCCAGAAGGGAAGTAGCCTAATTTGAGGGAGAATCTACTACTAGAATTGAAAATAAAATCAAACTTCTACTTCAGTGGAATTTATCCCTAAATTGACAAATAGAGTTTTGGAAGCATAACTAATATGTAATTATTTTCTATTTCAAATGTACTTAAATTATAACATCCTACTCTATAAATAAGGGTTGAAAATTCATTGTAATCATTATTAAACAATTAATAGAATACTGTGACTCTATCAAAATAACTAGAGAAGTAGTCGTGGACGTAAACATTTCTTTGGACCGAATCATGTAATAATCCTCTTTGCATCCCTATTCTTCATCTTCCTTATTGTCTTTGCTTTTGTTTCGTGTTATTTGCAAGTATTGAGTCAAGAATTTGAGTCAACCCATTTTAGACGTCGACAGATTGTAATAAGATATCGATTAATATTCATTCCCTTGACTGTTATCTTGCTAACCATGAAAATTCCACAACCATTGCTAGGGATGGGCAAAAAAACTGAGGCTAACCCAATTCGATCTAAAAATATCGATTTTCAAGTTGGCTTCAGGTTGAATTGATTTTATATGTTGAAAATTGACTATTTTTAATATCTATATCTATAGATAGATATATATATATATATATATAGATATAAACCAAACACTTAATACAACCTTGGCCGTCAAAGACTCAAAACCAAACACACAACCCTAACTGCGTCAAAACCAAATACTTCCTTCATCCTTCATCACCATTGCTGTCATCGACCCCCTGACTGTCATCTTCCACTTCCCTTTCTTCTTTTTCTTCCATTTCCTCTTATTGTTGTCTCTATCGATGTCGCCCTTCCACTTTTGACTTTGGCGACTCCAACTCTGACATGGATGGCCTCACTTTCAACCTTGGCTTCCCCATAAACCTCGCCAACCCTACAAAATCCTAACTTCATCTCTGCTATTTGTACCTCCATCAGTATTTTTTCGTTACAACTGTCACTGATCGTCCATGCCTCATTGATCTATGATTTTTTTTATTTTATTTATATTTTCTTTTTCTTTTTCTATTTGTTTTACTTGTCTCATATGGATTTAGTCATATTAGTTTTGGTGATGAACTGGTAATTGGTGTTGGATCTTAGTTTTTTAATTTTGATTTTTATTTGAAATTGGTGGTGAACTGATGAAATCGGTGTGAAAGTTGTCAAAAACCGAAGACTCGTGCCCACCCCTAACCACTGCTAATATTTTGCATGACATTTGATTCATGAAAAAATTTTCGCGAATGAACTACTAACTGTTAGGTTGGGTTCCCTCATATGTAGAGGCCCAACAAGTCTTAACAAGATTGAGCCCATATGAAAATCCTAATGTAATTAGGAATTGTAACCCTATTTAAATCTTATTTTCTTAATCAATAAAAATAAGAGAAAAGAGGGTTTGGTGGCTGGTGAGAGTTTAGGTTTTTTTGGAGGCAGAAAACAACATAAAATCAAGTGTGAAGAGAGAAAATTGTGTGGAAGAGAGGAGGAAAGAAAAGAGTGAATTTTCTGCATAGAAATTCATCCCGTACAGTTTCGGAGTTGTTGCGATATCTTTTTTGTTAACTGTTGGATCGTGCTGAAATTTGGACAACACATTCATCTCTTCTGGATCTTGATTCTGAACGGTGGAGATCGGAAACGAGTTGTCGTTTGTGAGATATATAGCCCGTAACAGAGCTATCAGGTTTTCGCAGTCACTGTCAGCGCAACAGTTTTGTAAGATCGATATCTCTTTCGTTCACCGTTGGATCGAGCTCAAATTTGGACAGTATACTCAGCCTTGTGATTCTAAATTCTGACGGTGGAGATCGAATTTCGAGATCCCAATAAAGAGCGATGTAGTTCAGAACATTCTGCTGAGTTTGTATTTTTTCTCTTCACTTGTTATTTAAACTTAAATTTATGTTATTAAGGAACCTAGATAATTGTTGCTCGGTTTTGGTTCTTATTTGATGTGAAAACAGTTTGTTACTCTCACATTTGATTATTAGTGGAGATTTTTGTATGGACTACAGTCCCGTGGTTTTTATTCATCGCATTGGGGAGATTTTCCACGTAAAAATTGACTTGTGTTATTTGTGCATGTAGTGGCGATTTAATTCTCATTATTTTATCGTTGGTGGTAATTATATCGTGGTGGATTTGTGCATTACTTAGTAGTTTTTCATAGGATTCATTCAGGGAGAGAAAAAGTTCCGTTGTGCAATTTGTTTGTATTTGTTTTTCTCCCATCAAAGTGGTATCAGAGCTTGTTTCCGAATTTTTTAATGATGAATATGGAGAATAATTTGAATCTAAGTAGAATGATTACTCTGAATGGTTCGAACTATCATATTTGGAAGGAAAAAATAGAGAATATTTTGTGTGTGAAAGATTTTCACTTACCTGTTTTTGCTATAGAAAAGCCTAGTGATAAATCTAATGCAGAGTGGACTTTACTTCATCGACAAGTATGTGGTTTCATTAGACAATAGATGAGTGACAATGTTTTGAATCATATCAATGGGGAAACACATGCACGGACTTTGTGGGTTAAGCTTGAGGAGTTGTATGCCAGAAAAATCGGGAATAATAAATTGTTTCTGATGAAGCAATTGATGTATTTGAGATATCATGATGGTGCTCCTATGATAGATCATTTGAATACATATCAGGGGATTATAAATTAGTTGGCTTGTATGGGTATCAAGTTTGATGATGAGGCACAAGCATTATGGTTGCTTGGTACATTACCGGACTCATGGGAGACTTTTAGATTTTCTTTGTCGAACTCTGCTCCGAATGGAACGATGACAATAGATTTGGTCAAGGGTAATATTCTGAATGAAGAGACGAGAAGAAAAGCACAAGGGTCTACTTCATCTTCAGAAGTTCTGATTACTGAAAACAGAGGGAGAAGTAAAAGTAGGGGTCCTAAAAATAGAAGTCAACACAGAAGTAAATCCAATAAGTTTGCAAATGTTGAGTGTTACTACTGCCACAAAAAGGGACACATAAAGAAAAATTGCAAGCAGTTGGAAAGGAAAAATAAAAATGACACAAGCAAATAACAGAAGAATGAAAATAATAGCAATGATGACAGAGTTGCTACCACCATTCATGAAGACTTTTTTTTCATATATGATACTGATTCCATTAATTTTGCGTGTCATGAGATTAGCTGGGTGATTGACAGTGGTGCTTCCATTCATGCTACATCGCGAAAGGATTTCTTTACATCTTACACACATGGTGATTTTGGGAGTGTAAAGATGGGGAATGATGACACGACAAAAGTTGTTGGCATTGGAGATGTGAACCTAGAAATAGATAACGGCTCCAGGTTAGTTTTAAAAAATGTAAAACATATTCTTGACATTCGTATAAATATTATTTCTACAGGTAAACTTGATGATGAGGGATACTGCAACTTCTTTAGTAATGGTCAGTGGAAGCTCACCAAGGGTGCTATGGTTGTAGCCAGAGGTAAAAAGTGTTCTACCTTATATTTATTGCAGGCAAAAATTTCAAAGTCCATCATCAATATAATTCAGGATGAAGACAAGGTAGAACTTTGGCACAAGAGGCTTGGACACATTAGCAAGAAAGGCTTGATTGTTTTAACAAAAAAAAAAGCAGCTACCTGACATGAAAAATATACAGTTGAAGAGATGTTCTCATTGTTTAGCAGGGAAGTAGAACAGAGTCAGCTTTCACAGTTCTCCACCTACAAGGAAGTCAGGTATACTTGATTTAGTACATTCAGATCTCTGCGGCCCTATGAAGACAAGATCACTCGGTGAAACCTTATATTTTGTGACTTTCATAGATGATCACTCGAGAAAGACTTGGGTTTATATCTTGAAGACGATAGATCAAGTATTAGATGTGTTCAAGAAATTTCAGGTACTGATTGAGAGACAGATTGGAAAAAGTTGAGATGCATCAGAACTGATAACGGGGGAGAGTATACAGGTCCTTTTGATGAGTATTATAGATAGCAGGGTATTCGACATCAAAAGACACCTCCCAAGACTCCTCAGTTGAATGGTTTAGCTGAGAGGATGAATAGGACACTAGTAGAGAGAGTGAGATGTTTGCTTTCACAAGCATAGTTACTAGGATATTTCTAGGGTGAGGCTTTGAGTACTGCTGTACATGTTCTTAATCTCATACCGTATGTTCCTTTATAGTTTGATGTACCAGACAGAGCTTGGAGTGGTAAAGATGTTTCCTATGATTACTTATGTGTTTTTGGGTGTAAGACGTTTGTTCATATTCCTAAAGATGAGAGATCCAAGCTTGATATGAAAACTCGACAGTGCATCTTCATCGGTTATGGTCAGGATGAGTACGGATATAGATTCTTTGATCCGGTTGAGAAGAAACTTGTGAGAAGTAGAGATGTAGTATTTATGAAAAACCAGACTACATAGGATATTGAGAAAGTTGGGAATTCAATGTCCGATGACAATAATGGTTTGGTCGATTTGAGTTCAGTTTCTTCAACAAATTTGCTAACACAGGTTGATGATCAGCAGGTTGCAGTTGATACAGGTGGTTCCTCACAGGTAAAGGAAGATATTGAAACTAATGAACATGTGCAAATTCCTGATGCTCCATTAGATGTACCACTCAGGAGATCTACCAGAGACCGACGTCCTTCCAATAGATATCCTACAAGTGAGTACGTGTTATTGACTGACGGGGGAGAACCCGAGTGTTATACAGAGGCCTTGGAAGACGAGCACAAGAAGGAATGGCTTGAGGCTATGCAAGATGAAATGCAGTTACTTAATCAAAATCATACTTTTGAGTTAGTAAAGCTGCCTAAAGATAGAAAAGCTTTGAAGAACATATGGGTTTACAGAATTAAGCATGATGAGCTTAGTACTCGACCTCGATACAAAGCCAGATTGGTTGTCAAAGGATTCAACCAGAGGAAAGACATTGATTTTGATGAAATTTTCTTTCAAGTTGTGAAGATGTCATCCATCCGTGTTGTGCTTAGTTTAGCAGCCAGTCTTGATTTAGAGATCGAGCAGATGGACGTGAAGACTGCATTCCTCCATGGTGATTTGGAGGAAGAGATTTATATGGAACAACCAGAAAGTTTCATTGTAAAAGAAAAAGAAAATTATGTGTGCAAGTTGAAGAAAAGTCTTTATGGTTTGAAACAGGCACCGAGACAATGGTATAATAAGTTTGAGTCAGTTATGGAGGAGTAAGGCTACAAGAAAACAACTTCTGACCATTGTGTATTTGTTCAAAAATTCTCTAATGATGATTTTATTATTTTACTGCTTTATGTTGATGACATATTGATTGTTGACAGGAATGTTTCAAGAATTGATAGGTTGAAGAAGAAATTGAGTAAGTCTTTTGCTATGAAGGACTTGGGGCCAGCAAAGAAAATTCTTGGCATACAAATTGATCGTGATAGAAAGTCCAAGAAGTTATATATGTCACAGGAGAAGTATGTTGAAAAAGTACTTCAGAGATTCAACATGGACAAAGCTAAAGCAGTTAGTACTCCACTTGGTGCACATTTCAAGTTGAGTATGAAGCAGTGTCCTCCTACAGATGCCCAATAAAATGACATGGAAAAATTTTCATATGCTTCAGCAGTCGGGAGTTTGATGTATGCAATGGTATGTACGAGACCAGATATAGCTCATGCTGTTGTTGTTGTTAGCCGGTTTATGTCTAATCCTGGAAAAGAGCATTGGAATGTTGTCAAGTGGATTATGAGATATCTTTGAGGTACTTTTAGTTTGAGACTTGGTTTTGGCGGTGAGAAGCCACTGTTAGTTGGCTACACAGATGCAGATATGGCAGGAGATGTGGATTCTCGTAAGTCAACATCTGGTTATTTGATTATCTTTATAGGTGGTGCTGTAACTTGCAATCGAGATTGCAGAAATGTGTTGCACTTTCTACTACAGAAGCAGAATTTATTGCAGCAATTGAAGCTTGTAAAGAGTTGTTGTGGATGAAAAAGTTTGTAGTAGAACTTGGTTTCAAGCAACAGAGATATGTGTTATTATGTGATAGTCAGAGTGCTATTCACCTTGGAAGAATTCAACCTTTCATGCAAGATCGAAGCACATTGACGTGAGATACCATTGGATTAGAGATGTGTTGAATGATAAACTGCTGGAACTTGACAAAGTTCATACAGACCACAATGGATCCGATATGTTTACAAAGGTATTACCGAGGGAGAAGCTTGAGGCCTGTAGGATGATCACCGGAATGGGGAACCCCTCCACATAATCGGGAAGAGGGAGATTTGTTGGGTTGGGTTTCCTCATATGTAGAGGCCCAACAAGTCTTAATAAGATTGAGTCCATATAGAAATCCTAATGTAATTAGGAATTGTAACCCTATTTAAATCTTATTTCCTTGATCAATAAAAATAAGAGAAAAGAGGGTTTGGTGGCTGGTGAGAGTTTAGGATTTTTTGGAGGCAGAAAACAACATAAAATCAAGTGTGAAGAGAGAAAATCGTGTGGAAGAGAGGAGGAAAGAAAAGAGTGAATTTTCTGCACAGAAATTCACCCCGTGCAGTTTCGGAGTTATTGCGATATCTTTTTCGTTAACCGTTGGATCGTGATGAAATTTGGACAGCACATTCATCTCTTCTGGATCTTGATTCTAATGGTGGAGATCGGAAATAGAGTTGTCATTTGTGAGATATAAAGCCCGTAACAGAGTTGTCAGGTTTTCGCGGTCACTATCAGCGCAGCAGTTTTGTAAGACCGATATATTTTTCGTTCACCGTTGGATCGAGCTCAAATTTGAATAGTATACTCAGCACTTGTGATTCTAAATTCTGAAGATCGAATTTTGAGATCCTAGTAAAGAGCGATGCAGTTCAGAACATTCTGCTGAGTTTGTATTTTTTCTTTTCACTTGTTATTTAAACTTAAATTTGTGTTATTAGGGAACTTAGATAATTGTTGCTCGGTTTTGGTTCCTATTTGATGTTAAAACAGTTTGTTACTCTCACATTTGATTATTAGTGGAGATTTTTGTGTGGACTACGGTCCCGTAGTTTTTACTCCTCGCATTGGGGAGGTTTTACACTTAAAAATTGGCTTGTGTTATTTGTGCATGTAGTGGCGATTTAATTGCTCATTATTTGATCGTTGGTGATAATTATATCGTGGTGGATTTGTGCATTACTTAGTGGTTTTTCATAGGATTCATTCAGGGGGAGAAAAAGTTCCGTTATACAATTTGTTTGTATTTTTTTTTCTCCCATCACTAACCTTATGAATCATTTAAAGAGAAATTTCGTTAATAGTTAAGAATATATATAGTTGATAAATATCTTACACATACTATTTGAGATATTCTTTATGGCTAGATTGAAAAATTGATTATATGTTTATATTAATTATCTAGATTAAAAGTTTGTTGATTGAACCTATTTATATATAAGGAGTCAGAATACAAATATTAGATTCAAATGGGACCAATATCCCGGAGTCCCCCATGAAATGGTTATTAAAAGTTGGATCTTAGAATTTTATAAATATTTCCTTCAGCTAACTGATTAGTTTTTCGAGTTGCATTCTTGTTTATAAATTAACATAAAGAGAAATTAAACGAACTAATAGAAGCTGATTTTCAACTTCTATTCCTTATTTTGGAAACAACAAAGACAAGCAAGGACTACTAAGAAATCATTCCCTCATCATAGTCACAGCAATGAGTAGCCATCCAAAATCACAGGATAGAACAATAGTCCGGACGTGGATCATCGCAGACCACTCGAGCATGCACAGGGTAGTTTACAAACCATGGATCACATATTACATATTTTGGTTTATCCTCTTCTTTTTTATCTTCCTTCTTCTCTTCCTTCTTCTCTTCCTTCTTCTCTTTCTCTTCGTCCACTTTCAATATATCTGCACAATGGAGCTTCTTCCTCAGTTTACATGTCAGCTTAACCGCATCAATCTGGTCTCCGATCACCACCAGTTCATCTTTCTCTTTTCCTTGTATCTCTATCTTAGTCACACCTATGCAATAACAGTATTGGAACATTAGTCATACCATTTATGTATTTGAAAAAGAAGAAAAAGAAGAAGATATTTTCCATTATTAGTCTCTTTTCGAAGTTTGTTGTATTATAAGTAGCTTTGGAATGGATTGAAAATCACGGTACAATTTTGAAAATTATCTTAAATATACCTATTAGTATCAAAGACTCTTAGGTTTAGTGATAATAATAATAATGGCACCCATTTTTTTCTCACTCTACATTTTTTTTTTTTTTTAAAGAGTGGCACCAATTTTTTGGGATAAAGATTCTCTGTCAATATTGACATGATGCTAATCTTTTTATAAAAACAATTTAAGTTTGAGTGATGTATGAGAGAGAAAAAATCTATCAATCTTGATTATTTATTTTTTCAAATGCCGATGTGTTACTAGATTATCAAAAAATAACAAAAAAAAGAATGGTAGAGAATCCTTACTCAATTTTTTGACCTTATTTATTGTTCTAAAAAGGAAAAAAATTAAAGTTGGAGATCGATAAACTAATTACCACATGTTTTTGCAGCAATCTTCATGGCTTTCGATCTGCATTCGTCACAGCTAACGTGCAGCTTTATGACTATTTTTTGCTGAAGACAACATGCAAAAGCTTAGAATAATTAGATAACTTATTTTCTCGACCTAAATGACCATAAAATTTGATTCACATGCATGAAAGTATGCATGTAAATGTTATATGTTCGAGGAGAACATATTGGAGGGCTCACCTTCATGATAAAATAGACTTGCTCTTAGAGTAGAGTACTTGAGAAGCCAATGCAGATATTATATAGGACTAGGAGGGCTTACCTACATGATAAAATAGACTTACTTTTTGAGTACAGAACTTGAGAGCCAATGCAGATATTACATAGGACTAGGAGTGTTCAAGGGGGTCTTAGTGACAAGTTGGTGTGCATGGTGGACCATATATTGCAGTGATGTAAGAACCACCACCCTCTCTTGTGGTTACCTTCATGATAAAATAGACTTACTCTTTGAGTAGAGAACTTGAGAGCCAATGCAGATATTACATAGGACTAGGAGTGTTCAAGGGGGTCTTAGTGACAGTTGGTGTGCACGGTGGACCATATATTGCAGTGATGTAAGAACCGCCACCCTCTCTTGTTGTTACCTTCATGATAAAATAGACTTACTCTTTGAGTAGAGAACTTGAGAGCCAATGCAGATATTACATAGGACTAGGAGTGTTCAAGGGGGTCTTAGTGACAGTTGGTGTGCACGGTGGACCATATATTGCAGTGATGTAAGAACCGCCACCCTCTCTTGTGGTTACCTTCATGATAAAATAGACTTACTCTTTGAGTAGAGAACTTGAGAGCCAATGCAGATATTACATAGGACTAGGAGTGTTCAAGGGGGTCTTAGTGACAAGTTGGTGTGCACGGTGGACCATATATTGCAGTGATGTAAGAACCACCACCCTCTCTTGTGGTTACATTTCTACTATGAAAATCCCTATCCTTAGCTAGTTTAATTGGTTTGATTAACCGTACCGTTGGCAATGACCAAACTTGTGGGTCCTCTTTTATATAAGTGGTATCTCGAAAAGAAAAATAATTTTTTTTCAACAAATTATATTCAATTACCAAAACTTTATATAACTTTTATAATACATCAATAATACATTATAAATAATGACTTGTAAGAATTTATTTTTTCCTTTTCCTTATATTATCAATTAATCAATAGCATAATTAAGTATATTCCGATAAGAAGTCAACAAAATTCCAACACCTTTGTAGTGGGTGAAGAACAATCAGCCGATAGATATATCCAGAAACAAACAATATTGTTTGGCCCACCAAAATTGACTAGTTATCGAACTGAGAAAGTATGGGGCTTCCAGGAAATTTACGAGAAAAATTCTTGTAATTTGAAGTGTTTGACAATTCCATGCAAACGCCGTAAGGGAACTTTACATTTAAAATCGTAAAGAAAAAATTGCCCTTCAGAATTGGCACGCCACCAAGAAATCCGTCTTTGCTTTCTCTCTAAGTTTACAATTCTTCGTCTTTGGCGTGTAGACTCGAATTCTAATCGGATTTTGACAAGTCTTGCCTAAAGTTAGGCAAGCAAGAAGTCAATTAGTTGTCCTTTATCATTAGAAGTCGATGCTTTCTCTTCCTCTTTTGCCTTCTAGCTTGAATTGTAAGATTCATGAATTAGAGAAAATATTAATATATACCTTTAGTTAAGGGGTATATATCAACAATTAAAAAAACAAATAAATAAGTTATATAGATTCTTTTAAAATATAAGAAACTATAATACGTTAATTTGTAACTCAAGTGGTTATTATTGCACTTTGCCTTCACATCCATGATTGAAATTTGAATCATACCATAAATGTAATTTTAGCATGTATGAGAAGTTCCTTAATATTATGCGAGTAGAATGTTTAATCTAGGCAAAAATTTCAACGGACGTTTAACCTTTTGTGTCAAGTTGTACATTTGAGCATTACAAAAAAAATAAAAAATAAAAAATAAAATTATATAATAAGTTGAGATTGATCAAATAATATGCCTATATCATTGAGAATGTGGGTTTGAGTTGTGGTTTTTTTTTTATTCTAGAACTTTGAATATATAAATAATATGAGATTGATTGAATAATATTCCTATATCATTTAGATAACAGATTTAAGTTGTGTGTATATACATACATATAGACATACATATAGACATACATATATATATATGTATATATATGAATTTTTGAATTTCTTAATTAAAATTTAAGTCCTCCCCTTTATAAAAATTATTATCTCCCTATTAAAAAAAATAGTATCCAGACCTCATTGTTAATAATCTATTTTGGTAATGTCATAATAGTCCTGCTTGTAAACAAAAAGGAGATATATAGTTAACAGAATTATAAATTATGTATCTCAACACGGCACCAATACATACACATATATACACATACATACAGACATACATATATACACAAATATATACATATATATACACATACACACACATACATACATACATATATATATACATATACACACACATTTCCCGCACCATAATCCAATATGGCTCTGTTCAATAAAACCCAGCGAGATCTGCCTTTTAAAGGTGGATCATGTGCTTTTCCAATATACTTTACCCCCACCAACCAATCCAATATGGCTCTTTCCAGCAAAACCCCATATTATAGATAAGACTGGTTCGTAAATAAAGAATAGTAGAACATTACAGTTCATGTTATTTATTTGTAAATTATCGTTTGCGTTTATGAATTGCTATTAATGTTAGAAGGACTCAATCTATATATTGTTTCAGGACTAGTTCGAAAGCTCATACTTCCATCAATATTATTTATGAGATAATTTTATCTCTTATCAAGAGTTTTTCTTGGTAACGTAAATCGTATAAGATACATCGAACAATGTATAACATTATAATTCTATAAAACTGGAAGTGATTAAGTTACCATAGAATTACAAAAACTTTCGATAAATATAACAAAGCTCAGTTTATTTATAGGAATGTGGACGCCTGTATATTAACAGTGAATGATAATGAATTCAAAGGTCTAGATTAATATTAAAAGCTTACGTGAACTAAATATTGGTATAACGCTTTTGTTGAACGGGATTGAATTTAATTGGATCTGGATCTACATATGTCAAGGAAAGTACAAGGGACTGGGAGTTTATATGCCCAACAGTACCTTGAATACCATCATCATAAACCTAAGTCCACCTACTCTCATGGCTTTATTAAGTCGTATATATGAGAGCAAAAGTGAGATGCTTTAATTTTGTTTCCTTTCCCTCACTTTCTTTATTTTAAAGTTCATAGTTAATTAACACTACTTAAAAGTTTCGTGCTTATGATCTCCGAGAAGTCTTCAATCACAAGTCACAACTAAATTAATTAGCACTAATTGATTTGCTAAGCAGTAGCATGAGACCAAAAATGGAAACTATAATGAAATCAATTATTTGTATATATTTACAGTATTACCAGCAAAAATCATACACTTGTCGCTCACTATTATAGTCTGCATTTGTAAAAAACAACATAAATATATGAAATGATAAACCTAAAAGTGAAGGAATTACTTGCTTCATGAAATGTGAATGCGTCATCACATGATGGAGCAATTATTGTAAGATGGATATGGATCTTCAACCACTTTATAATAGGCAGGATACTGTGGCTGCTGTGAATAATAATATATAGGAGGACGCTGTGGCTGTGAATTATAATGTTGGTCACAATAATTATAACTTGAATTTGATGATGAATGACCATGACAACACCTCGCTTCCTGATCTTCTTGTCCCTCATTCAGATTTTGCACACTAACAATGGTGGCATCCCCCATCTTCTTCCTCAGCAACCTTGTCAACTCAACCGAATCCACTCTGTTTCCGGTTACCACCACCCAATCTCCATCCGGCCCTTTTATCGCCACTGATGTCACACCTAGAATAAAAATGTAGATAATTGAGAACACATGAATATTATTAATTTTAAATGCATAATAGCTAACGGAGTCATTACATATATACAAACTACTTACCGTGTGTTTTGCCCACGGTCGTGAGGACTTTGGATTTATTTTTTTCACCACTCATCGGCACCTTTATGACTATTTATTGCTGCATCATATAGAGGAAGTGCATCATGAATAGCAAGTAACATATTTTCATGTTTTTATGCACAATTTTCCTTCTTTTTTACTTTTTTCAAATACTGATATTTTATGAATCAGAAAACTACTGAAATTTATCAAGATATATCTAGGGGTGGGCATTATCGGGTTCGGATTGGGTTGGGTTGGAAATCCCCTAACCCAACGTGGGTTGGGTTGAAAAATTTTCAACCCAACCCAACCCAATAATTGTCGGGTTGGATTTGGTTAAATCGATCGGATTGGCATCTCATTGAAATACAAAACATTCATATCAACTCGTTCAAGTACAAAACGTTCCCATTGGTCATATAGTAGGTTTAATACAAATAAAAGTTTAAGCTACTACATAATTAAACAAAAAAAAAAAAAATCCAATTAACCATGAAAAGGCACAAAAAATAAAAACTAAGGTAATAATCCTAATAGAATCCGTCAACACGAGTTTGCTGTCATTAAAGTCTTCACAAACATAAAAAATCACTAAATATTACGTCCAATTGATAGCTCTCAAAGCATCAACTGCATGCACCACATCTAAATCCTAACATGAAGCAAAACATATAAATTAAGTCAACCCAAAGTGTAACTAGCTAACATATTTTCAAATTTCAACTTTTACAAATCATAAAATAACAAATATATGTAAGTAAAATATAAGCTTTTTATTGAAAATAATCACCTTAATAGCATGAAAAATAATCATGGATCCAAATGTATGCTCACTCCAATATCTACATAAATGGAAGAACAAAATATTAGTAATTTATAAAATTTAAAAATTACACATTTAACATTATCATAATAAAACAAATCATTTACCTTTTTCAATTGCTTCATACAACTCCATCTCATCCGTGGAAGGTGTAAGGTCCAAGCAAATATTAGTAGATCGCAACCAATTTTGTAAGCAAACCAATATCTCCACTATCTTTGGAGTCAAGCTACTCCTAAATGGGTCAAGAATACGGCCTCCTGTGCTAAATGCTGACTCGGAAGCCACTGTTGACACCGGAATCGTAAAGATATCCCTTGCAATACGAGATAGAGTCTTGTACTTAAAAGAATTAATTTTCCACCAACCCAAAAGATCAAAGTCCTTATCATCCAAATGTTCATCGGACTCTATCAAATACTTTTCAACCTCACTCTTTGAAACAACAAAATCATTCTTTTCTTTCATTTCCTTGAACTTTTTGAGCCTTTGCAAACGAAAATCAATACCTTCATTCGCCTTTCCAATATCATCTTCACTAAAGGAAGGATTAGAGCTAGCAACTTGTTGACCATTTAAAATATTATCATCACTTTTGTAAAACTCATAAAGTTTAATCAAAAGATCTTTAATGTCATTAGTTAACTCTAAAACCTTCCTTTCATAAAACATATCACTAAAGTAAAATTTGACATAATCTAACTTGTATCTTGGATCAAGAACAAGTGCAATTATCAACAATTTATTCACTTCCTCAATTTTCCCCCAATATTTGTCAAACTTCACTTTCATTCCAATTGCCATATCACACAACAAAAAATCATCACTCTTACCCAATCTAGTCAACTCATTTTCAATAGAGCACAATTCGTGAAAGAACATATTGGAAGTAATGGATGTAGAAACACTAAACTTCAAAGTAATGTCATAAAAAATATGCAAAAATTTAACAAATACTCTAGCATTACTCAAATCTTTTTCTTTTGGAGGCCTTACCCTTTTTTTCCCATTTTCATCTTCAACAAAGTATAACCCATAACGTCCATCATCCTCCAATAATCTATCAAATGCTTTTTCAAATTTTAAAGCACTAGATAACATTAAATAGGTCGAGTTCCATCTAGTAGGCACATCTACTACTACAAGGCTTTTGCTCTCAATTGTTTCATGCTCAATACAAGTTTTAAATGTTTGAAGTCTTGAAGATGAAGATCTAACATATTGTATTGCATTACGAATGCGAACAATCGAATCATTCAATTTTTTCAAACCCTCAGACACAATTAAATTTACAATATGAGCAGAACATCTTACATGCAAAAAATTCCCACCTAACATAAGTTCGGATTCTTCCCAATTTTTCAACTTCCTTTTTAGATAATCTATAGCTATTTTATTAGCGGAGACATTATCTACAATAACTGTAAATAATTTTTGAATACCCCAATCCTTCAAACACGACTTTAGAACTTTTCCAATTGTCTCTCCTTTATGGTCAGGAATAATGCCAAAACTCAAAATCCGTTTATGCAACTTCCATTCATTATCAATGAAATGGGCGGTGATTACCATATAATTAAAATTTTGAATTGAAGTCCATGTGTCGGTGGTTAGGCAAACTCTTGGTTTTTGTTCAATGAAAAATTTTTTAAGCTTACACTTTTCATCTAAGTAAAGTTGAAAAATATCCCTAGCAAGTGTTCTTCTAGATGGAGGAGAAAACCTTGAATTTAGAACACTACAAAAATGTTTAAACCCTTCTTTCTTAACAAAAGAGAAAGGTAACTCATCCACAATAATCATTTTAGTGCAAGCTTTTCTACACTCTTCTTTGTCAAAACCCACGACCATAAGTTTCTTGTTATCACCTATATGCCCAAAAGTTAAGGTTTTTTGTTTTTTATCCTCCCCAACCTTTATAGAATTGTATTGTGCACATTGTTTTTGTAAATGATTCCATAAAGTTATTGTGCCACAATGTTTAGTAGAACATGCATAATCCTTACCGCAATAATTGCACTTACATCTAGACTCGTCACCATATTTAGTGAAACATTTCCACACATCTGACTTTGATTGACCCTTTTTGGGGTTTTCCATGTCATTTTTAACATCATCATCATGCTCATCCATCTACAAAAGAGTTTTAGAATATTGAATAATAAAATTTTTGGATGATTAAATGTTTGAATTATAAAGTACTCTATCAAAAAGTGTTTGAATTTTTTATTACCATATTGAATGTAACTTTCCTCTTCTTATCCATAATAGTCTTCTTCCTCCTCGCAAATCTTAATCAACAAATATTTAAATGGTAACTTGACCTATAACAACAAGAAAAAACCAATACAATAAAAAATAATAATAAAAAAAAAGAAATTAGCAAATAAATCAAATATCAATTTGTTATATAAATTGCAAGTGAGGTTTTATACATCACTTTTTTGTACAATAGTTAGAATTATAGGCTTGACTTTTTAAGGTAATATATTGTTTAAATTAAGGTAAAATTTAATAGTGAGAATACTATTCCATTCTACCTAAGAGTTTTAAGTTGTCTAAATCAAATGAATATACTAATAAACATGATGTATGCAGTCTAAAGTTCACAACTTATAATAATTTACACATTAAAAGACTCAAATTTAATATTAAAACACATATAAAACAGTGAGCCACATTAAATCAAAAGAAATCCACTAGGACCACTACATACACAGGGTCACTGCACATAGAACCAGACTGTTGACAGTACACTACTATACTGAAAAATTGTAACCATGAGTACGTGACTTCATTTGGTCACTGTCCAGTGTCCACACACATTTTAATCTTCAAACACTGGTCCCCTCACAAGCTCACACACACAATAACTCACATACACAGACAATAAACTATTACACAATCACTCACACACATATAAATAATCTATTTCCTCCATTAACTCTACTCGGCACTCACAGTCACAGACTCACAGTTCCACACACACACATACGACACATCTATATATTCCATCCTCTCACAGTCCCACTCACACATACGCTCTTGCCAAGTTCCAAGTCCAACCCACCTCCCCACTCACACATTCGGCCATTCGGGCACCAGATCACACATTCGGCCACTCGGGCACCAGATCACCAGACCCTCCCTGCACGGCTCCAGATCACCAGATCATACATTCGGCCACTTGGGCACCAGATCACGAGACCCTCCCTGCACAGCTCCACCCTCTCCTCCCTCTCGACCACCAGATCTGACCCTCTCGGCCTCCAGATCTAACCTTCTCGGCCTCTCCCTCTCAATCTCTCATTCCATCTCTTCATATATTCTACTAGCCACACGACCCACACTCGTGCCTCAACTCTCGGATTCTCACTCAACCACCCCGCACCTTGCCTCTTGCCAGTCCAAGGAAGTCGATGATTGAACATTGAAGATTTGAAGGTGAAAAAAATCAGGTTTTAAGGTTATTTCATTTTGAAAAAAATGGAGATTAAAGATAAAATATACCTATAGAGTGTGGAGGCCGGCGAATAGAGTTGGAAGACCGCCGGTCCGCCGTGAAGGATGACAATACAAGTGTGAAGGCAGCTGTGTATGGAGCGGGGAGGTGGAGAGAGATGAGAGGAAAACTGAGAGAGAATGAGTGAAAAGGGGTGATCTGGTCGGCGCTGGCTGGAAAACTGGAAAAAAAAAGTTTATATAGTTCGGGTTCGGGTTGGGTTCTCGGTTTGATAATTTGAACCGACCCAACCTGCTCAATACTCGGGTTACTCAAACCTAACCCGATTCTGGTATTTTGATTGTTGCAACCCGACCCAACCCATAAAAAAATGAACGGGTTGGGTCGGGTTGGGTTCAGCATGCCCACCCCTAGATATATCACTATGATATGACCTAAATGACTCCTAGTTCCCACAACTAGGAGATAATGACTAGAACCCTTAATCTTTTAGGGTGAAGGGAGTATCTAACCACTCTTATTAAATTTAAATTATCTGAACAATAGTTATTTGATATTATTCCCAAATTGTATATGTATATGTTATGTCTAGGTAATCACAATATTTTTCAGCCACTATAAAATAACAAAAATTAAAATTAAGGCATGCATAAAGGAATTACCTTGATGTTTGACATAAAGGAACAATTTGCAGCTTTGATATTGATAGGAATTATATTTGATTCGAAACTGATTTGAAGTTGCTGATTGTTGCAATGATTAAAGATAGAGACGCTTCTGCTATATATAATGATCAAGTTGATGAGATAACCGTTTAATTTCAACTTTGGATTACGCGTAAATTATGATACATCGACGTAATTGTATTGTTATGACCCGGGCTTTGGCCGTGACAGAATCGTAAATATTAAATGATATAGATTTTCAATTTGACACTATAAAGTTTATGAAATTTTCAACTTTTAAAAAAATAAAGAAAATTTTTCTGTTTTGGATATTCCGGAGTACCAAAATAAATCATTATGAATAAAAAAATAAAAATCTTCAAAACACTCTAAATAATCTCGTTGGAGATCATTCTCATATATATGTGGACACCTATTAGGAATCATGGATTTATATGTATGACATTTCAAGCTTATCAAATTATTTTATTATATTAATTATATACACAATACGTAAATAATTTACAAATTTCAAAATTAAAACACACGGTTGATAGACTTTTTCTAAGTCCTAACAACTTTAAAATCCACTAATCATTTAAATAATACTAAAGCACATAAAATATCCCCAATATAATATTTTTATATGAATAGTTTAGTTATTGAATTTTCTATTACAACGATGTCAAATGAGAAACAAAACTTCTTGGAAGTTATAATTTAATAAAAATAATAACCTAAATGGGATAGCTTGGAATAAGAATTTAGAGAACAATATAAATTTATTGTAAGTTATAATAAAGGAGATAATTGTCAACTACTAAGAAGCTTCAATTCATTTTCAAGCATGATGAATTCTTAGTGTATTTTACTATTATACCCAGTATAATATGATGGGTACATCCAGTTTATATTAATATACAATGCTCGTTTTGGGTTTAATGTAGAGAGAGTTGTCTTACTTAACCACTTTATATACGCACATAAGGAGGTTAACGTAATGTACAGCACAAGTTCACTTGTTGAATTTTTCTTACAACTTATAACAAGTTAATGGTAAATACTTTTATTATTATTATTTTTTTGGTTAGGAAGCTAGATGTAACTTGATTTAACATAATCAATTACATCAAATCTATTGCATACATTTGAAATTCTTGTATTGGCCTGTAAAATACTCATAAATTTATAACTCGTAAATTATAATTTTATTTCTCTCATCAACACACCAGATGCAGATGAATGTAACTTTCTACTTTGCGGCAGTTGATAACTGAAATGAAGAAATATATTTTTATAGTCTTTTGTTGGTTGGTAAAAGTCTTCTTATGTCTGCCTTCAGAGAACGATAACATATACATGTAGTGAATTTTGACAATATAATTTACCGGGGATCGTAGCCATATATTTTGACATAATTTGGTGATAACATAAAACTTGTAACCAAAGAAATAACAATTCAAATTACAAGAGAAATAGCTAGGAAACACCAAATAGAAAATCCACTACACAATCAAAAGAAGGAGACTTATTGCTTGTCTGCAAAATTTGAAAGTGCAACAATCACCGATAAAACAACTCTCATTGCATCTTGACCCATCTCCTCTCTTATTTTCATAGCCTGGATAATCCCATTTTTTGCACGTCACTTTCTCTAACAAAAGCAGCCCAACTTCCTCTGCTAGCTTCTCTATCCTCCACATACTATATGGATTAGCAGTTTTGTGGGTTACATGAACTTCGCCACCATTTTTCAACAGGTTCCTTGCACACCTCAGGAATCCTTTCACCAAAGCTCGATGACACCTAGAGCAAATAACATATCTTTCATTAATTAAACATGAATGAATTATATCTCAGTTGGTAATTTCCCAAAATAAATTTTGTTACTTCTTTTTTTAAATTACTTCAACATTATCTTTACTTTATAGCGATTCAAATCTAAAATATTATCAAGCAAAATTTCAATATTAATAGGTCAATAACCTTTTTAAAAAATTAATGAAAATTGTTTAAGAGCAACATTAAAAATAAGATTATAACGCTAATTTTTAAGTTTATTTCCTCTCATATTAGAGCTAAAAATTGTAAATGTTGGTGGTTTTAATTGGTTAAGTTTAAATTTCTTACTCAATTTGGAGTATGTTGTTCTCCGGTAAAGTGAGACCAGCATGTGGGAAGTTACAGACAATTCTATCAAAAGATCTGTAATGGAGTACAGAGTGTTGGCTCATTGTATTGGCGTCTACTCCATGCACAATTGTGCAGCCAAGGCATTCCAGCTTTATCAAGTTTGATGTTGCTCTCGTATACTTCCATGCTAATGACTCTACAAAAATATAGCAGTATTTGATATCATATTTTATAATAAACATATACACTACGCTAAAAAATACACTAATAGAAGTGTTTTTATTTTGCAAACATTTATAACATTTAGCATCCTTTAAGTGCTCTTAACAAAGCATCGTGAGCAGTTATTATCTTAAAATCACAATCATTTTATATCTATATTTTTAATCAACCGAGACAAAGCAGGAAAAAATATAAATAAATAAACGTTGCGAAGTATTTGTACCTTTGGAGTCAAGAGAAGTGGCTATCATGTTCGATGCAGTGCCAAATGCTTTTGCTAAACATGCAGCAAAGGAGAAATCTCCCTCACCTACTACTGGTATCTTATGAGAACTACTATAATGTTTAATCCATTTCTCTCATTCAATCTTATTATCTACTTTAACTACCTCACCCATGTTTTGATCATTGACAAATTTTATTCTACATGATTTCTTTGATCATATAACGTATGTGGCTTGTGGTGGGTTGTGGAGTTTATATATAACGGAGAAGCCCTTTACAATTGACTGAAGAATAATAATGAGGAATTTGAAAGGTTTTAATTAAGGTGCACAAAAAACTAGAACTAGTACTCAAGTTTATCTGTCAGTGATTGGCATCTAGATTCATGATGCCTTTTTTAGGCCATTTATGAACCCTTAGTGAATCCAAAAATCGGGGGGAAATAGCACGGACAGTGGAAGAATATGAAAGGATAAGTTGCGGGTTAATTTAAAAAATTCTTGCTTTAAAATAAATGTGATTAAGCAATTTATGAACACTTCAAGTCGGACTGATTTTATATGTTGAAAAATGACTATTTTCGGTTTCATATTGGTTTTGGGTCAAAAAATTGATCTGGAACCAAAAACCAATATATATATACACACACATACTAAACACCCAATACAACTTGGCCGTCAAAGACTCATAACCAAACACAGAACCCCAATTGTGTCAAAACCAAACACTTCCACTTCTTCTAGTGGCATTCATCCTTCATCACTATCACCAACTCCCAATTGTCATCTTCCACTTCCCCTTCTTTTTCTTCCATTTCCTCACTACAACAAAAATGCCCAACTCGGTATGGTTGAGTATCCATACCAGGCAGCAAGTCCGGCGTGCTTGCTGCCGATATGGATACTCATTTATCCATACCGGGCGGGTACCTGGTATGGATAAAGAAAATTATGGGGACCACACTTGGGTCGACCAGCTATATCTATACCAGATCGTCGGGTATAGATACTTATTATCCATTCTAAGTACCGCCCGATATGCATAAGTAATATCCAAACAGAGTTATTGCTTCGTATGGATATTCATAATCCATATCAGTTACCGACCCGGTTTGGATAATTTATCCATATCGGGCATGGATAATAGTATCCACCCCGGGTAGATGCCCGGTATGGATATTGTTAACAATAAAAAAAATTTAATTATATAGATTTTTTCTTTTACAATAAAACTAAAACCGTACATAAATGTTAAAAATATAGGTTATTTAATATATTAAAAACATTTAAATTACTTAATTTAAAGTTAAACGTACATTATAAAATGTTATAATAAAATCTCAGTACATAATATGCTAAGATACAATATATTTTACTGACCATGTAATCATTGAATTTACTGTATCTTCCAAAGTTAGTAGTTCATTGGTATGTTAAGGTAGCGAAATACTAACCAATACTTTTTTGATAGAAATGCGTCAAAAATCTGGACCAAGTTCGAGGTGATAAACTTTAGTATAGGGGTCCTATGAGTAAATTTTCACTTCCGCCACCACAATTCCTTTCCCCATCCAATTTAATAATTTGTATTAATTGTTGTTCGATCCACCAACTTGGCTCGAGGAACCCCAAGATATTGACTATTTGTACAAAAATTTAAATATTTACTGTTATAAAAAAAATTTAAATATTTACATTATATATGAAATTAAATTGAAACAATAAATAATATAAATACAACACATATTTTACCTTAGTTGAAGGCTTAGAAAATTGAACACTTTTACTAGATCTCATAGCATTTGAGCCACTTGAATATTGTGTCTACGAAAACAATAAATATCATTGTTGTTAGAAAACATAGATATGGAGGAAAAAAGAAAATTATATTTACCCCTATTTGACAATCAATCAAGCAACAAACGCAATATACAAAACAATAAATATAAAATCGATCAATTCTAAACAAAAGTTGATTGAGTTTTCTCTATTTTCCGCACTTGTCACAAATTTATTTCCCCTGCAATTTATCAGACTTCTCAAATCTTTGACAATTAATCAAACCAAAACTCTATTTCTCAATAAAATGTCACGCAAACAATATAGATATATATATATTTACAAACATAGACATAGCAAAAAATAACGAAAAAATGCTTACATCCATTTGTGAGAAATCATTGAGACGGAAATATATATGTGTATAGACACACTAAATACCAAAAAATAGATGTAAATAAATTATAAATGGTTTAAATTATTTCCCAATTGCGTAGGAGGCATACATGTCAATAGTTAAGCTTGATCTATATTGGACAAATGAGTAATGAGTAAGTTTGTTAAATTAGTAATTGCTTGTTTCATTATTGTCATCTCACTATCGACATTCTGTTGATATTATACAAAACTTTGTTTACCAACCATAGATGCTTATACAATAAATGGTGTTACACCATAACCCATTTCTTGAACTCTACCTCGATGCTCCTTACCCATAACTTGTGAGACAACATTTAATACAAAGGCAAGGGATGAAACCAAAATTTATTGAATATTTGTTCGTGGCCTCAACAAAGTTTTTAGCTCCCTCCCTATATTCTTTCGAAACTCTAAAAGTTTAAAAACAATAAAAAAAAAAATTGTTAAAAAATACACCAAGGTGAAATTTTATGTTTGAATTTAATGAGTTTATAATATTAACATTAAAAATCTTAACTACTCCTTATCCATTTGAAAGCATATAACACTAAAATACAAACACGTAACAACATAGTATTAAACTATATCAAATTATTAAACTTCATGTATAATGAATCAATATTCAACAATGAATAAGTAATAATATCTATTTATCAATTTTTATCCATAATCTTTGCAAACAAATTCATGATTATATTCGCATAAATCACATTGTATTATCTCACAATATCAGGTCTACTGTATCATAATTCAATTTAAAATTTAGTAAATATAAAATTTAAAAAACAAAATATTAAATACCACACTTCCGTTGAGCAAGTTTGATATTCAACAAAACAGTCTCATAATTTTACTATGATATTCATTAATAACACCACTAATCAATTATATGATTTTACGACTAAATTAAGAGACAATATAAACTATATTACGATACTCCAGAATTTCAACAATCTAAAACTCCAAGTTATTCATTTTCAAAAACATTATATATAGCTCAAATTATCATCCATAATTCTAAATCATAAATATCTGTAGGTAAAAAGTCCAAATTCAACATATCAAAAACAATCCACCTCAATAAAGCCCATATCTCTTCGATAAATAAATTCAAACAAATTCATGATTATATTCGCATAAATCACATTGTATTATCTCACAATATCAGGTCTACTATATCATAATTCAATTTGAAATTTAGTAAATATAAAATTTAAAAAACAAAATATTAAATACCACACTTCCGTTGAGCAAGTTTGATATTCAATAAAACAGTCTCGTAATTTTACTATGATATTCATTAATAACACCACAAAACAATTATATGATTTTACGACTAATTTAAGAGATAATATAAACTATATTATGATACTCTAGAATTTCAATAATCTAAAACTCCAAGTCATTCATTTTCAAAAACATTATATATAGCTCAAATTATCATCCATAATTCTAAATCATAAATATCCATAGGTAAAAAGTCTAAATTCAACATATCAAAAACAATCCACCTCAATAAAGCCTATACCTCTTCGATAGATAAATTCAAACAACGTAAAATGAGGAAATATGCGAAGATGACGTTCCTAGAAAATCACTTAAATTATGATTAAGCTGCACAAAAAAAAAAAAGTAAAAAAATTAGAAAAAAAAATGTAATGGCCGGACTACCGCTCTGATGGTCGGATGGTAGTCCGGTCGTCCACATTAGGTGACGAAGAAGAAGAAAACGAAGAAGAAGAAGATGAAGAAGAAGAAGAATAGCATAAGAACAAGAAGTGACTGAATAAGAAGAAGAAGAAGAAACAGCCAAGAAGAAGAAGAGGAGGAGAAGAAGAAGAAAAGAAAACATTACCGGTGGGACGATGATGGAAGAGGATGGCAGAGACGTCGAATAGCTGATGGAGCGACGATGAGGTGGCAACAGCATCGACAATGATGGCTAGGGCTTCTAGAGAGAGAAAATCTGAGAAAGAGATAGAGAGAGAGGAAATGGGTTGATCGACGGGTAATAAAAATACCCAGTTTAAAACTCCAAGTCATTCATTTTCAAAAACATTATATATAACTCAAATTATCATCCATAATTCTAAATCATAAATATTTGTAGGTAAAAAGTCTAAATTCAACATGTCAAAAACAATTCACCTCAATAAAGCCTATACCTCTTCGATAGATAAATTCAAATTGCTAGCGTAAAATGAGGAAATCGGCGAAGATAACGTTCCTAGAAGAGCACTCAAATAATGATTAAGCTCCAAAAAAAAAATAATAATAAGGTAAAAAAATTAAAGAAAAAAATGTAATGGCTGGACTACCGCTTTGGCGGTCAGATGGTAGTCTGGCCGTCCACACTAGGTGACGAAGAAGAAGAACAGCTGAATAACAAGAAGTGACTAAATAAGAAGAAGAAGAAGAAACAACCAAAAAGAAGAAGATGAGGAGAAGAAGAAGAAAAGAAAAGATTACCGATGGGACAGTGATAGAAGAGGATGGCAGAGACGTCGAATAGCTGGTGGAGTGACGACGAGGTGGCGACAGCATCGGCAACGACCGCTAGGGCT
This sequence comes from Dimocarpus longan, assembly GCA_022984855.1. Lineage (NCBI taxonomy): Eukaryota > Viridiplantae > Streptophyta > Magnoliopsida > Sapindales > Sapindaceae > Dimocarpus > Dimocarpus longan. The sequence goes on from CM041014.1 coordinate 25,319,854, forward strand.
TCTAGAGAGAGAAAATATGAGAAAGAGATAGAGAGAGAAAGGAGAGAGAGGAAATGGGTCGATCGACGGGTATAAAAATACCCAGTTTATCCATACCGAACGGGTGAATGCCCGATATGGATAATATATTTTATTTTATAAAAAGATTATCCATACCGATTGCCCAACCAGACCGGTATAGATAATGAGAGTATCTTTACCGGACGGATTGGGCGCCCAATAAGGATATTATAACATTTTTTTTTATATAATCCATACCGGGCATCCAACCTGCTCAATATGGATAACTTGCTTATCCATATCGGGCAGGCCAGGTGTCCAATATGGATAATCCTTTTATTTTAAAAAATAAAAATATTAAATATTCATATCGGGTACCCCGACCCGATTGGTATGAATAATCAAATTATCCATACCGGACGGGTCGGGTGCTCGATCTGGATAATAAAATATTATTTTTATTTATTTTTATATACTATCTATATCGGGCGTCAATATGTCTAGTATAGATATTTACTAATCCATATCGAGCACAATTCAATTTTTTTTTTTTTTTTTATCCATACCAGATTGCCTCGTTTGTTACGTAGGATATGATTGGATTATTTATATGGGATTGGATTGGATTGGATTACTTTAATTGTTATCTCATGTTTGGTGACATTAGGATGAGATAGGATTTAAATAAAATTTATCAAGGATTAAAATGTAAATTTACAAATATTTGATTTTTTTTTTTCATTTCCCCCACCTTCCGGCTCCCCACCGCCACTCTCGTCTCTCTCTCATCCTCCCCATCTCAGATCCTTCCAGAACCCTCACCGTTTTCAGCAGCGGGACGCGTGGTGGAGACGACGGAGGCGTCGATGCCTTGGAACAGCAGCGAAGATGACGTGGAACCCAACTGCTAATCGATCGTATCTCGATCTCGTCAATTTGGAGAATCGCCGGTGGTGGAAGAGAAGGAGAAGAACTGAGAAGAGAGAGACGACCGAAGAAGAAAGAGACGACCAGAGAAGAACCAGAAGAGCGGCGATTCGATCGGAGTACGAAGAGCTCGACGGATTGAAGCTGATGACGGCGGCGAACGACGGAGCTGGTGAAGAAACAGTAAACAGGTAAGATGGGATAAAATTAACCCATCAATTGACTGGGTTTCGATTAACCCACTGGAGGGGGTTAAAAACACTGTTGGGAAAGCTTAGGATAACTTAGTAAGAGAGATCTGCTTGCACCAAACATGGGTTTGGACAAAAATTTTATCCAAACCCAGTCCCAACCCAGCAAACAAACGAGGCCTTAGTGCTCGGTATGGATAGTCTTGTTTTATTGCACTGTTTTCTTGTAGTGCCTTTTATTGTTGTCTCCATTGATGTTGCCCTTCCACCTCCGACTTTGGCAACTCCAACTCCGACATGGATGGTCTCGCTTTCCTCGTCGGCTTCCCCATTGACCTCGCTAACCATGCAAAACCCTAACTTCGTCTTTGCTATTCGTAACTCCATCACTATTTTTTCTTTACAATTGTCACGATCGTCCATGCATGCCTCACAGATCTACGATTTTTGCATTGTTTATTTATATTTTCCTTTCTTTTTTTTATTTGCTTTTCTTGTCTCATATGAATTTGGTCATGTAGTTTTGGTGATGAATTGATAATTGGTGTTGGATCTCGGGTTTTTAGTTATGATTTTTATTTGGAATCGGTGATCAACTGATGAAATCGACGTGAAAGTTGTCCAAAACCGAAGACTCGTGCCCACCCCTAACCACTACTAATATTTTGCATGACATGTAATTCATGAAACAATTTTCGCAGATGAACTTTTAACCTTATGAATCACTTAAAGAGAAATTTAGTTAATAATTATGAATATATACAGCTAGATTGTAAAATTGATTATAATATATGTCTATATTAAATATTTTCTAGATTAGAAGTTTGTTGATTGAACCTATATATATATAAGGAGTCGGAATACAAATATTAGATTCAAATGGGACCAATATCCCGGACTCCCCCATGAAATGGTTATTAAAAGTTGGATCTTAGAATTTTATAAATATTTCCTTCAGCTAACTGATTAATTTTTCGAGTTGCATTCTTGTTTATAAATTAACATAAAGCGAAATTAAACAAACTAATACAATCTGATTTTCCCTTCTATTCCTTATTTTGGAAACAACGAAGACAAGCAATGACTACTTAGAAACCATTCCCTCATCAGTCACAGCAATGAGTAGCCATCCAAAATCATAGGATAGAACAGTAGTCTGGACGTGGATCATCGCAGCCCGCTCGAGCATACACAGGATGGTTTACAAACCATGGATCACATATTACATATTTTGGTTTATCCTCTTCCTTCTTCTCTTTCTCTTCTTCCACTTTCAATATGTTTGCAAAATGGAGCTTCTTCCTCAGTTTACATGTCAACTTAACCGCATCTATCTGGTCTCCGATCACTACCAGTTCGTCTTTCTCTTTTCCTTGTATCTCTATCTTAGTCACACCTATGCAATAACAGTATTGGAACATTAGTCATGCCATTTATGCATCTGAAAAAGAAGAAAAAGAAGAGGATATTTTTCATTCATCTCTTTGCAAAGTTTGTTGTATTATAAGTAGCTTCGGAATGGATTGAAAATCACGGTACAATTTTGAAAATTATCTTAAATCTACCTCTTCGTATCAAAGACTCTTAGGTTTAGTAATAATAATAATAATAATGGCACCCATTTCTTTCTTTTTTTTTTAATTAATTATTTGAAAGAGTGGCACCAATTTCTTGACCTTATTTATTGTTCTAAAAAGGAAAAAAATAAAGTTGGAGATCAATAAACTAATTACCACATGTTTTTGCAGCAATCTTCATGGCTTTCGATCTGCAGTCTTCACAGCTAACGTGCAGCTTTATGACTATTTTTTGCTGAAGACAACATGCAAAAGCTTAGAATAATTAGATAACTTATTTTCTCGACCTAAATGAACATAAAATTTGATTCACATGCATGAAAGTATGCATGTAAATGTTATATGTTCGAGGAGAACACATTGGAGGGCTCACCTTCATGATAAAATAGACTTACTTTTAGAGTAGAGAACTTGAGAAGCCAATGCAGATATTATATAGGACTAGGAGTGTTCAAGGGGGTCTTAGTGACAAGTTAGTGTGCACAGTGGACCATATACTGCATGTGATATAAGAACCACCACCTCTCTTGTGGTTACGTTCTACCATGAAAATCCCTATCCTTAGCTAGTTTAATTAGTTTAATCGGCTGCACCGTTGGCAATGCCAAATTTGCGGGTCACTCTTTTATATAAGTGGTATCTCGAAAAGAAAAATAATTTTTTTCAACAAATTATATTCAAGGGTTATTATTAATTTACCCCTTAGAATTGAAAATAATATCAAACCATCCCTGGTTTTAAAAATAATATCTAAAATAATCAAACCGTTTGATGAAACAGTGAATTTGTCAATAAAGTAACGCATCCGTTAGTTTTTGAGGGTAAAAACGTCATTTGATACCAAAATATTGGTCCCATTTGTTGAGATTTTAATTAAATAAAAAAGGAAAATATAAAACCTAAAAAAAATTTCCCGATCATCATCACCACCCATTAATTACTCTCTCCCTCCCATCACCACTACTCTCTCTTTCTCTCTCTTTCTTTCTCTCCCAGATCTCACCCAATCACCGTCACCATTCAAAAGCCTAACCTATCACCGCTCAACACACAACCGTACCCCATAGTTGCCGCCCTTTTTTACGCCACCGCCGACTTTGATTATACAAGCAGTGATTTTGGTTTGTTCTTCAGTGGGATCTTCGACGTGATGTTCACGGCGCACTAGTTCATGGACGAGATGAAGAGGACGACGAGGAATGGAGGGCTGAGTGCTGTTGCGTCGAGCGATACGACGGTACGAAAGCGGATCATATTGTGTGTTTCCAAGAGGAAGTCCAATTTGAGAGTTGAAGACTGTCATCATGCTCTATCTACGTTCTTAGTATTTGATTCCAATCATGAGATCTATTCACTTGAAAGTGCGGTTCTTTTTAAACGTCTATATTCATATGTGATGTAAATGACGCTTGCTATGCCTTTACATAACCTCTATCACATATGATTGCATGAGTGTTTGCTGTAGGATTCATGAGGGTTATGAGAGATATCTTGTGAGGATTAGAATCGAAACGAAATAAGTCCATGACATGTGAATATGATGTTTTGAAATGAAATTGCTTTGAAAGTGGTGTGAGATTGTTGATGATTATGTTTTAGATCATTAGTGACTTATCCTTAGTCCTGATACAAGATCATACATGTATGAGACTTCTGTTAATTTGTATTTAGTGAGATGTTGATAAGTTATGGGTGGAATCTTTTAACGTTTGTGGGTATCGTTGCTGGTAAACCCTCAGGAGACACAACTCCTCCTACTAGGGACACCTAGGGGTTTAAAGGCTCGTGGCATATGCTCAATGCCATCGTGTTTACCTACGAAAATGGATTGTGATTTAATTTTTGTGGTTTTAGCTTAGATTGTTAGTTTTAGTTTTACTTGAGGACAAGCAAAATCTTAAGTTTGGGGGTGTGATAACTTTATATTTATGGAGTTATTTTATCTTTTTAAATTTGAATTCTTGCTTAGTTCTTAATATTTTTATTATTATTAAGTAAATTATTTCATATTTCTTTTATTTTTATTTTCAGAATAAAATTGGTTAAAAATGCGCATGTGGACCCCACCAAGTAATATTGTTCAAGACAAGATCATCGCTACAAAATGAATATCATTCGCAGCAAGTTCATCGCCTCAAGAATTACTCGAGTCGGAGATCGCATAAAGAAATTATCGCGGTTTAAAGATAGGGTATTCTAGAAATAAATATTATGTCATGCTGATGTAAGAAATGATGTAATCAAAATTATGATGTAAGCAATGATGTAATAGAAGTTGACTTGAATGGGGTAGGTGAACGATGATGTAAGCGATGATGCAATTTGAAAGTTGACTTTGAATGGGGTAGGTGAAAGATGATGCAAGCGATGATGCAAAATGGTGGAAAATCAGGAAATGATGATGCAATCGATGATGTAATTGGAGGAGAATTTGGCCTATAAATAGGCCTTAGAATCACCATTCTAAGCATTCCATCACAAACCAAAACAATAAGTAGTTTAGAGAAAGAGAGAGAGAGCTTGGAGAGGAGGAGCAAAGCAGAGGAAGAAATTCTACGGTGAAGCTTCAATCCACTAAGTTTTCCTATCTCTTGTTATGTTTAATTTTCTAGTTTTTGTAAATTCTATTATGGAGTAGATTTGTTTTCTAAGGTTATGATGTAGCCTAACTTTGATGTTCCAACCCTTTGTTCAATTCAATTAATGATTTTCTATCTTAGTTGGTGCATTTAATACTGTTCTTAATGCTTCTAAATAATTGGCCACTATTTAGTTGAATTGTTAATCATAATGATAGCAGAAGCTGATTTATGTGTCTAGTTCATTGTATTTAATGTCATAAATTGCATGTAGGATAGGAATATACCTGCATGGTTTGTGTAGCCTATAAAAGAGATCCATAAATCTTAATGAATCCTTTAATGTTTTGACTTGCATGGGAACATAGCAATTAATCTTTATAGGGTATTTTCCTTAGACCTCGGAAGGGGCTATGTGAATAATTCAGGGAATCTCGACTAGCAACTGGATAGTTAACTTTTGTTAAAAAGAACAAAGGGGAGGAATAGATTAGTTATGGTGAAATCATAATCTTAGAGTTTTTATTCATTGAATTAATTTTCATTTATTTTCAAATACAATTAAATTTAGTCATAGTTATCAACTCATTTAATCAAATTTCATCTACCGAATAAAAGTTGAGTTATTTTAATTTTGGGCATTAATTAACAACAATCCTCGTGGGACGATACTTCTCTCATCACTTTATTACTTGTTCGGCTCGTTCACTTGCGATTTTGCACAACAAGTTTTTGGCGCCGTTGCCGGGGATTGTTTGTTTCAATTAATACTAATACTAAGTAACTCAATTTTTAATTTGGTCATTTATTTATTTATTTATTTTGTTTGCTTTATTACTTGTGAGTTTTATGGTGTATGAGAAAGTCTGGGGGCGAAGTGTTACCATTTGACCCAGAAATAGAGAGAACTTGCCGTAAGAACAGGAAGGAAACAAGAAAGGCTGCTAGTACTGCACTCATAGATATGGCTGAGGGATCAAACAACACACAGAATATTGTACCAATAGATGCCGAAATTCGAGCATTACGAGATTATGCTCTACCCACAGTGGGTAATACTTCGGCGATACGACGACCAACTATTGCTGCCAACAACTTTGAGATTAAGCCGGCAATCATCTAGATGGTTCAAAACAACCAGTTCAGTGGGGCTCCGAACGATGATGCAAATGCCCACATTGACAACTTTCTGGAGATCTGTGATACTTTCAAACATAATGGTGTTACTGATGACGCCATCCGTTTGAGATTATTTCCATTCTCCCTTCGAGATAAAGCTAAAAGTTGGCTCAACTCGTTGCCATCAGGGAGTATTACTACATGGGACATCTTGGCACAAAAATTTCTGGTCAAATTCTTTCCACCAGCCAAGACTGCAAAGCTACGAACCGAAATTGTCACATTCAGACAGCTTGAGGGAGAATCATTGTACGAAACGTGGGAAAGATTCAAGGATCTGCTAAGACGGTGCCCACATCATGGAGTTGCTGACTGGTTGCAGCTACACACATTCTACAATGGTTTAGGGAGTTCCACAAGAACATTGGTGGATGCCGCCGTTGGTGGAGCACTTTTGGGGAAACCACATCAAGCCGCTTAGGATTTACTAGAAGAAATGGTTGCAAATGCCTATCAGTGGCCATCAGAAAGAGCAGTTTCGAAAAAAGTTTTCGGAATACAAGAAAATGATGTCTTAACCAGACTTTCCACTCAGGTCGAGACATTAGCCAAGCAACTCGGAAACTTGACAGCAAATGCAATTCATACTCAGTCAGCATCCTGTGATTTTTGTGGAGGAGACCATTCCAACGGGCAATGCGATGAAAATCAGACAAGTCAAGCATTTTTTGTGGGCAACAGACCGCAAAATAACCCGTACTCCAACACATATAATCCAGGATGGAGAAATCATCCCAATTTTTCATGGAAAAACAATGATCAACCCAGACAGTCATATCCACCACCACCTCAACAGCAGCAGGCCAACAAACCATCGCTTGAAGAAGCACTCGCTCAGCTCACCGAAAGGACTAATCAATTTATGACAAGAACAAACATCACGCTTCAGAATCAAGCTGCCTCCATTCGAAATCTAGAGGTACAAATGGGTCAAATCTCAAATCTACTGACTGCAAAACCTCAAGGAACCTTACCAAGCAACACAGAGACCAATCCTAGGGAGCATGTTAAAGCTGTCACATTACGAAGCGGTAAAATGCTGAAAGAGCTTGTTAAAGGAACAGACGAGAAAGAAGGACCTAGCAAAGTAGAAGAAGAAGTGATGGTTGAGCAAAAAGAAGCAGAGAAGCCAAAGTCAAAGTTGTTTCCAGACAATCCGCCACCATACAGACCACCATTACCTTTCCCTCAAAGATTCCAGAAGCAGAAACTAGATAAGCAATTTTCTAAATTTCTTGAAGTTTTTAGAAAATTACAAATTAATATTCCTTTTGCAGATGCTCTCGAACAGATGCCCAGCTATGTGAAGTTCATGAAGGAAATCCTATCAAATAAAATGAAGCTGGAAGAACATGAAACGGTAGCTTTGACCGAAGAATGTAGTGCAATCTTACAGAAAAAGCTACCACCTAAACTTAAAGATCCAGGGAGTTTCACAATTCCTTGCACCATTGGTGATTCATTCTTTGATAAAACATTATGTGATCTTGGTGCAAGTGTTAACTTAATGCCTTTCTCTGTTTTCAGGAAACTAGGCTTGGGAGAAGCAAAACCTACTACAGTATCTTTACAGCTAGCTGATCGATCAATCAAGTATCCAAGAGGAATTATAGAAGATGTACTGGTAAAAGTGGATAAGTTCATATTTCCTGCGGATTTCATTGTGCTAGATATGGAAGAAGATCAAGAAATACCCATCATTTTGGGTAGGCCATTCTTAGCAACAGGAAGAACTCTAATTGATGTACAGAAAGGTCAACTTATACTAAGAGTTCAAAATGAAAAAGTGACCTTTAATGTACTAAAAGCGCTCAAACATCCACATGATGTTGGCAACTGCATGAGGGTAGATGTAGTGGAAGAATGTATCAAAGAAAATGCTAAGCTTTACAAAGAGCGCACCAAAAAGGGGCATGATCCACGTATTCTAAATAGGGAGTTCACTTTAGATCGTCGATTCAAAGTCAACAGAAAAAGACTTAAAGCTTACATGGATGGTGGAGAGCCTTAACAGAAAGCCACTATTACACTTTCAGACCCAACTTAAAGCGCTTTTCAACAGTCAAGCTAACGACTATAAATTAAGCGCTTCTTGGGAAGCAACCCAAGTTTTTCTCTATTTAGCCAGTTTTTCTCTGTTTGTGTGTTATTGTATTCTTTATGTGTTTTTGTGTTTTCTTTGATAATTTTTCTTTCTCTTTCAGAGATGGAGACAAGTCTTGCAGCACTGAAAAATCATTTTCCTACTCTACCCCATGATGTACTCAGAAAGATTTACAAGTGCAGACTCGAAAGAATGAGGGCACTAACATCTTTAGGTCTTCCAGAGCATATTCGGTGGATCATCGAAGCTAAGGTACGTTTAGCAGGTGAGTTGAATGATTCATTAATTAAACGTTTACCAGGATTAGGAAGAAGTTCTTACTCAAAGAAGAGGAGAGCTAAGAGAATGGAAGTCTGTCATAAGTGTGCGAGATGTAACTGCGACACAAGCTGTAAAAATCTTGGATATTTATCCATAAATCGAGAAGATAAAATCAAATGCATAAAGGATGGACTGAGTAAGGAGTCTCTGGATAACATCCGTGAGACTCTTGAGACGCATCCTTGTGGGAAAGTTCAACGTATTCTTTTAGATTTATGGGAGTTATTCAGTAAAGAGAAACAGCGTTATAGTTTTGGGAATCTGATTGTAAAAGACCCTGTTTGCCAGTTTATAAGAAAACTGGATGGGAAGCCAATCTTCAACTCATAGAAGTTGTTTAAGCCGTTTCTGGACGTAAAACCAGAGGAAGATGTGAGCCACAATCATAACTACTATAGCATCATTTTTTTTTTCTTTGTTTAGCAGTCTGTTTCAAATTTTTTGATAATTGTGTTTACTTTTTCTTACCTGTCATTTTGGATTTTTAACTCGTTTCAAACTTTCTCGACAAGTGTGTTTCCTTTTGACGTTTCATCACCTAACATTTTGAATTTTTAGCAGCCCTTTTCAAATTTTTTCGATGTCTGTGTTTACTTTTTCGATGTTTGTGTTTACTTTTTGACGTTTCGTCGCCGAACTTTTTGAATTTTGTATTTGTAGCGGCTTGTTTTATTTATTTATTTTTTTTTTCTCGAAGATTGTGCTTTCTTTTTGACATTTCTACACTTAACATTTCCTTTTCCCTCTGACCAATACTGTGTAGCATCGTAAAACTGTTCTTTTACTCTTTCATCTTCTTTAAATAAGTGTTTATGACTGATAACAAATAATTCGTTTTCTCTGAAAAAAAAAAAAAAAATGGCAGAGTCCTCGAGCAGTAAATTCAAAAACATCTGTGTTTTTTGTAGCCCAAAGTCTGGTATGAGTACACAATATTTAAAAGCAGCTGCTGAACTTGGTACGGCTTTAGCTACCCGAAAAATAGATTTGGTGTATGGAGGAGGCAGTTTAGGACTGAGGGGCTCTGTCGCAGTAACTGCAACTGTTGGAGGTAGGCAAACCCTCGGTGTCGCAGTAAAGCCTTTGGCTGAAAGGAAAGACATCATCGGTACGAGCATAGGTAATGAGTTTCAGGTTATAAGTATACACGGACGAATGGCGTACATATTACTCAATGCTGATGCCTTTATCGCGTTACCTGGTGGTTTGGAAACATTTGAAGAAATCTTCAACATTGCGTCCTGGGCCCATTACAACATTCACAAAAAGCCATTAGGTTTGCTTAACACTAACGGTTTTTATGATGATTTATTGGCTTTTCTTGATCATGCTGTGGAACAGGGTTTTATGACTCAAGCAAACCGGCGTATTCTAGTCTCAGCTTCCAGTGCTGATGAACTGATTGACCAACTACAAGACTTTGTACCCGAAGTTGATCCAATCATGTCGCAGGTGGTTTTGACTCCTGAATCAAGCGGTAACAAGAAGCGTGCACTGGATCTTAATCTCCGGTTGTAACTTTCTTATCCTATGGTTTTATTAATAGCATTTCCATTTGAGTTTTTCTTCTTTTTATCTTACTAGACATTGGGGACACTGTCTCAAATAAGTTTGGGGGTAGAGTTTGCTATTATTAAAACCATAAGATTCAAAAACTGGTCCGAATTGAAACTAAAAGATGGCAGAGTAAGGAGTACTTTTGTGCTCTTGAGACGCATCTTTGTTTTCATTTCAAAAAAAAAAAAAAAATGCAAAAAGATTTTCATTATTTGTTTTATTATTTTTTCTTTCTGCCCTAACAAGTCGACTAACTACTTTGTATTTATTAATGGAGTCTTAATGCATGTTTTTGGTTGAATATCTTTACTAAGGAATAGTCATGAACATCTTTGCATGATTTGAGACTTTTGAATGTCATGATCTTAGTTAATTGAGTGAATAAATATCATGTTTACATGAATTGTGGATTATTAGTGGAGATTACCCTTGGTGAAGATTTGAGCCTTTTAAACGTTTCATTTTGAGAGATTTATTTGTTTCTACTCTTAAACACTCTTCACTTTGTTCTTAATAGATGATCTGTATAGGTTTTGCATTGAATACTGAGAACAAATCATTATTGTAGATAACATGAGTTGCTTTGATTTGAAAATTGGATCGACTTCTTAGAAGTAATATAGGTCAGTTCTACTCTACAAAAGCCTACTTTCCTACTTTAAATGGAGACACATCATAAACCCTTTGAAGCCAAACACTTTAAATATTTTTCTCTATTTACCATTATTAAATGACCCTATTGAACCTTTAAATTTAGTCATACCTCATGAAGTTTGGGATCATGCGATGAAGTAAGAGAGGAGAAGAGAATTGAAGTGTTAACATTTATACAATGTGTTTCTAAAAAAAAAAAAAATGTTGAAAAAAAAAAGAAAAAAAAAAGAAAAGAGAAGTTGTGATGAATTAAGGAGAATAAATGAAGTACTTTGGTATGATCATATGTTCTTGTTGAACCTGTGTCTTAAAATTTCTTACATGTCAATTAACCATAGCCCAAATACAATCTTTAATAAAGCCTATTGATCTTCAAGAGGAAGTCCAATTTGAGAGTTGAAGACTGTCATCATGCTCTATCTACGTTCTTAGTATTTGATTCCAATCATGAGATCTATTCACTTGAAAGTGCGGTTCTTTTTAAACGTCTATATTCATATGTGATGTAAATGACGCTTGCTATGCCTTTACATAACCTCTATCACATATGATTGCATGAGTGTTTGCTGTAGGATTCATGAGGGTTATGAGAGATATCTTGTGAGGATTAGAATCGAAACGAAATAAGTCCATGACATGTGAATATGATGTTTTGAAATGAAATTGCTTTGAAAGTGGTGTGAGATTGTTGATGATTATGTTTTAGATCATTAGTGACTTATCCTTAGTCCTGATACAAGATCATACATGTATGAGACTTCTGTTAATTTGTATTTAGTGAGATGTTGATAAGTTATGGGTGGAATCTTTTAACGTTTGTGGGTATCGTTGCTGGTAAACCCTCAGGAGACACAACTCCTCCTACTAGGGACACCTAGGGGTTTAAAGGCTCGTGGCATATGCTCAATGCCATCGTGTTTACCTACGAAAATGGATTGTGATTTAATTTTTGTGGTTTTAGCTTAGATTGTTAGTTTTAGTTTTACTTGAGGACAAGCAAAATCTTAAGTTTGGGGGTGTGATAACTTTATATTTATGGAGTTATTTTATCTTTTTAAATTTGAATTCTTGCTTAGTTCTTAATATTTTTATTATTATTAAGTAAATTATTTCATATTTCTTTTATTTTTATTTTCAGAATAAAATTGGTTAAAAATGCGCATGTGGACCCCACCAAGTAATATTGTTCAAGACAAGATCATCGCTACAAAATGAATATCATTCGCAGCAAGTTCATCGCCTCAAGAATTACTCGAGTCGGAGATCGCATAAAGAAATTATCGCGGTTTAAAGATAGGGTATTCTAGAAATAAATATTATGTCATGCTGATGTAAGAAATGATGTAATCAAAATTATGATGTAAGCAATGATGTAATAGAAGTTGACTTGAATGGGGTAGGTGAACGATGATGTAAGCGATGATGCAATTTGAAAGTTGACTTTGAATGGGGTAGGTGAAAGATGATGCAAGCGATGATGCAAAATGGTGGAAAATCAGGAAATGATGATGCAATCGATGATGTAATTGGAGGAGAATTTGGCCTATAAATAGGCCTTAGAATCACCATTCTAAGCATTCCATCACAAACCAAAACAATAAGTAGTTTAGAGAAAGAGAGAGAGAGCTTGGAGAGGAGGAGCAAAGCAGAGGAAGAAATTCTACGGTGAAGCTTCAATCCACTAAGTTTTCCTATCTCTTGTTATGTTTAATTTTCTAGTTTTTGTAAATTCTATTATGGAGTAGATTTGTTTTCTAAGGTTATGATGTAGCCTAACTTTGATGTTCCAACCCTTTGTTCAATTCAATTAATGATTTTCTATCTTAGTTGGTGCATTTAATACTGTTCTTAATGCTTCTAAATAATTGGCCACTATTTAGTTGAATTGTTAATCATAATGATAGCAGAAGCTGATTTATGTGTCTAGTTCATTGTATTTAATGTCATAAATTGCATGTAGGATAGGAATATACCTGCATGGTTTGTGTAGCCTATAAAAGAGATCCATAAATCTTAATGAATCCTTTAATGTTTTGACTTGCATGGGAACATAGCAATTAATCTTTATAGGGTATTTTCCTTAGACCTCGGAAGGGGCTATGTGAATAATTCAGGGAATCTCGACTAGCAACTGGATAGTTAACTTTTGTTAAAAAGAACAAAGGGGAGGAATAGATTAGTTATGGTGAAATCATAATCTTAGAGTTTTTATTCATTGAATTAATTTTCATTTATTTTCAAATACAATTAAATTTAGTCATAGTTATCAACTCATTTAATCAAATTTCATCTACCGAATAAAAGTTGAGTTATTTTAATTTTGGGCATTAATTAACAACAATCCTCGTGGGACGATACTTCTCTCATCACTTTATTACTTGTTCGGCTCGTTCACTTGCGATTTTGCACAACAGCTACACGGTATCTATCAGAGATGGAGTTATGAGAGTGGTATCTGGGGCTTTGGTGGTAATGAAAGGTACAAGGAAGAACAACTTGTACTACTACAATGGTAGTACAGTTACTGAATCAGCAGCAGTAGTATCAGAGAAGGATGTTGATTCAGATATGATCAGGTTATGGCATATGCGTCTGGGGCATGCAGGTGAGAAAGCTTTAAACAGTTTGGTGGATCAAGGCTTGTTGAAAGGAGTAAAAACCTGCAAGTTAGATTTTTGTGAACATTGTGTTCTGGGAAAGCAGACGAGAGTGAAGTTTGCAACTACAGTTCATGATACTAAAGGTATTTTGGATTATGTTCACTCTGATGTGTGGAGACCCACTAGGACAGCCTCCGTAGGTGGTAAATACTATTTTGTTACATTTGTTGATGACTTTTCCAGAAGAGTTTGGGTATACACAATGAAGAAAAAGGATGATGTACTTGGGATTTTCCTTAATTGGAAAAAGATGATTGAGACTCAGACTGGGAGAAAGATTAAGTACCTCAGAACAGATAATGGAGGTGAATATTGCAGTAAATCTTTTCGAGAGGTCTGTCAAGATGCGGGTATTGTACGTCATTTTACAGTTAGACACACACCACAACAGAATGGGGTGGCAGAACGCATGAACCGAACGTTGTTGGAGAAAGTTCGGTGTATGTTGTCCAATGCTGGGTTGGGCAAGGAGTTTTGGGCTGAGGCAGTGACTTATGCATGTCATCTCATTAATCGCTTACCGTCAACAGCGATCGATGGTAGAATTCCATTGGAGGTATGGTCTGGAAAGCCTGTTACTGATTATGATTCTTTACATGTCTTTGGTTGTTCTGATTATTATCATGTAAAGGAATCTAAATTGGATCCGAGAGCAAAGAAAGCTATATTTGTGGGGATGTCTTCAAGGGTGAAAGGGTATCATCTTTTATATCCTAATTCGAAGAAGATAATCTTCAGCAGGGATGTTACTTTTGATGAGTCTTCGATGCTGAAAAAGAAAATAGAAGATATTGTTGAGGGTAATCCGCAACAGGTGGAGTCTACTCGGAAGCAGGTGGAGTTTTTTCAGAAATAGATAGAGTCAACAAATAATCCAGCTAGAATTGTTGATGCAGATGATGACACTCCTATGATCGAGGAGGTTACTGAAGAAGAAGGAGAAGAAGAGGTTCCTACCCAAGAACCTTCGCAGCAACAAGAATCAATTGCAATAAATAGGCCAAGACGTGAGATTCGCAGACCTGCTCGTTTTGCTGATATGGTGGCCTATGCACTTCCAATTGTAGATGATGATGTTCCTTCCACTTACGGAGAAGCAGTCCAATGTTCTGAAGTTGATAAGTGGAAGAAAGCTATGGATGAAGAAATGCAGTCTCTTCGGAAGAATGAAACTTGGGAGCTAGCTCAACTACCGAAGAATAAGAAGGCAATTGGGTGCAAATGGGTATTTACTAAGAAAGAGGGATTTCCAAACAAAGAAGATGTTCGCTACAAGGCAAGGTTGGTGGCGAAAGGCTATGCTCAGAAGGAAGGGATTGACTATAATGAGGTATTTTCTCCAGTTATGAAACACTCTTCCATTAGAATTTTATTGGCCCTTGTAGCTCAATTGGATTTGGAACTAGTTCAAATGGATGTAAAAACTGCATTTTTACATGGTGATTTGGAAGAGGAAATCTATATGACTCAGCCAGATGGATTCAAGGTTGCTGGAAAGGAAAATTGGGCTTGCAAATTGAAGAAATCGCTTTATGGTTTGAAACAATCTCCGAGACAATGGTACAAGCGATTTGATCAATTTATGATAGGTCAAGAGTATACCAGAAGCAAATTTGATAATTGTGTATACTTTCGAAAGCTACAAGATGGTTCCTTCATCTACTTGCTCTTATATGTTGATGATATGCTGATAGCTTCTAAGAGCAAAGTGGAGATTGAGAAGCTGAAGACTCAGTTGAGTTCAGAGTTTGAAATGAAGGATTTGGGTGAAGCTAAGAAGATTCTCGGTATGGAGATTAGTAGAGATAGAGGAAAAGGCAAGGTTTGTTTGACTCAGAAGCAATATCTGATGAAGGTATTACAGCTTTTTGGTGTATCTGAACAGTCAAAACCTGTAAGTACTCCACTTGCTCCTCATTTCAAGTTGAGTGCATCATTATCTCCGAGTACTGATGAAGAACGAGAGTACATGTCTCGTGTTCCGTATTCTAATGCAGTTGGTAGTCTGATGTATGCTATGATGTGTACAAGACCTGACATTTCGCAAGCGGTTGGAGTTGTGAGCAGGTATATGCATGATCCTGGTAAAGGACATTGGCAAGCTGTGAAATGGATTCTACGGTACTTGTTAAAAACCGTAGATTTTGGTTTGATATTTCAGAGGGAAGATTCACTTGGTCAGTTTGCAATCGGATATGTTGATTCAGATTATGCTGGTGATTTGGATAAACGACGATCAACTACTGGATATGTATTCACTCTTGCGAGAGCTCCTGTAAGTTGGAAGTCTACTTTACAGTCAACAGTTGCTTTGTTTACGACAGAAGCAGAGTATATGGCATTGACAGAGGCTGTGAAGGAAGCAATTTGGTTATAAGGATTACTGGTAGAATTGGGAATGGGACAGAAGAATATTACTGTTTACTCGGATAGTCAAAGTGCCATTCATTTAGCTAAGAATCCGGTATTCCATGTTCGCACCAAGCATATTGATGTCCGATATCACTTTGTGCGGGAAATTCTGAGTGAAGGGTCGATTCTCTTACAGAAAATTGGGACTGTTGATAATCCTGCAGATATGATGACCAAAGTGGTGACAGCAATCAAGTTCAACCATTGTTTGGACTTGATCAACATTTTGAAAGTCTAAAAAGACATATATGAAGGCATTACTGAAGGCTAATACGCCAAGGTGGAGATTTGTTGATTTTTTAGCTAAATTAGCCTTGTTAGCAATCCCACATCTAAAACATAACAAATGGTGGGATGTTTGGTGGACTATAAATAAGTCTTTTAGTTAATTGATTTTGTATCCCAAAACAAGAATTGTAAAAGATCCATACATTTGTATTATTCTTGTTTTCTCCCCATATGTTTCTGGGTTTTTGGATCTTACCCAGATTTTGTAATATTTTGCTTTGGAGCTAGTGGAAGTTTTCAGCAGCGCCCGTGGACGTAGGTTTTATACCGAACCACGTAAATTCTGGTGTGTTCTCTCCTTTTTCGCTTTGCATTTATTTTTCTACTTTTCTGCTTTATTAATATTTGTTATTTATATTTAATAGCTAGCATTAGTAGTTGTGTATTTGTTTAATTTCCGCTGCGCACAACAGTATGTGGCTTGTCGTGGGTTATGGAGTTTGTATATAATGGAGAAGCCCTTTACAATTTGACTGAAGAATAATGAGGAATTTGAAAGGTTTTAATTAAGGTGCACAAAAAACTAGAACTAGTACTCAAGTTTATCTGTGAGTGATTGGCATCTAGATTCATGGTGCTTTTTTTAGGCCATTTATGAACACTTGATGAATCCAAAAATCTGGGGGAAATAGCTGAGATAGTGGAAGAATATGAAAGGATAAGTGGCGGGTTAATTTAAAAACCTCTTGCTTTAAAATAAATGTGATTAAGCAATTTATTATGTATATTTTCAACTAAGATTGATAAAAATGTAAAAAATGTAGTCCAGATTCTTAAGAGCAAATGATAATTTTTTTTTTTTTGGAAGTTGACCGGGAACAATAGAGGTCTTTTGGGACATGTGAAAATCAATAATTATTTACATAATTTGTATAAATATTTTCATAATCAGAAGAAAACTATTTCAATGCTAAGAAGAAAATACTATCCACACAAGTTGTTGACGTCTGAAACTGGTTCGGTCAACTTGCTGATTCGTTCAAGCCCAAGACTGCAGATCTGTGAAAGATACAAACAAACAAACAAAAAGAAAGGCAAAGAGGAAGAAGAGAAACACACGAGATTTACGTGGTTCGGCCTTCAGAATGGCCTACGTCCACGGCGCCGGCTCCGGTTAGGGGCGGCAGTCACTATTACTATATCTGTTCTGCCTTTACAGTGTGAGAGAGATCTCGAGAGGAAGTCCCCTTTACATTGATTTTGATCTCCTATTTATAGAGGAGATGTTACAATTTGAATAGGTTTCGGAATCTTACCGATAAGCCAAAAAATAATATACATTAATTGATATAATATCTCCCAAGATTATCTCCACCGTATATGCAGCAATTGCCAAGAATGTCGCGATTCGATTTGCATGAAAATAGGTAAGTTGACTCCTTTCCTGAATTGAATTGATTTGCCTTCTAGAAGGTCAACTGGTTAACTCTAGCGAGCACATTGAACAGCTTACTCCAGCGATCAGATAGTGCACCCAGCGGGCAGACTAGTTCAGCGATCAGATATTGCCTCCAGCGAGCAGACTACTTCAGCGTTCAGATGTTGCACCAGCGAGCAGACTACTTCAGCGTTCAGATATTGCCTCCAGCGGGCAGACTCTGGTCTGGGCGAGTTGGTGCTCAGGCAGTGTCAGCGATCTGATTGTTCGAGCAGAGATCGCGCAAGCTGGTCGCGCAGTGTAGACGAACAGGTTGGTTGCGCAGGATGTCCGAGCAGCTTGTGAGCCTGTAATGCTGCAATGAGCTCGTTGAAGCGTGCAGATTTGCTCCTTCGCGAGCTGATTGTCTGAGCTTTGGTCTTAGCTGAATTCTTGCTCGTCCATCCGCTTGTTCATCAGCTCGTTCGTACGCTTATTCGCGGACTGTTTGTTCAGTGCTTTTTGACAGTAAATGTAAACCTCAAGAACACATCTATTAAAACAACAACTTTGAGGATGTAAACGGCATCAACCGGGGTACCCCTGGTTGCCACGTTATAGAGCACGAAAATCCCTTTCCGAAAACATATTATAATAGACATTCTGACAACCGAGCACAAAGTTATGCCAATTTCTTTGGACTGGTAACCCGGGCCTTTGTCTGTTGGGGCGGTTTTAGCAGGTTATCTTATTGGGCCTCTAGGCTTTTACCAGCCCACTTGGGGTAGCCCAAAAATACGTACAACACAAGTTAATTATTATAATTCGTATAGTGTGAATTAAACTTATGTTAGTTTAAGTAGATAAAAAGGTGCATAACCACTTGTGTTAAGAAGTAATAGACCAGATGATGCATGACCCATTATACTTATGGATGAGGCATCCATATCACAAATCTTAGAATAGTTTTCTGTTCTGTCAATGACACATTATACTTCTGAATTGCCTTGGCTAGATTTTTCACCAATGGCGGCCGCTGGTTAATGGAGTAAATATAGTATTCTTTAACTAGCTTTAAACTTTGTTTACAACTTTACACTACTTGAGTAGCTTGTGGACTTTAAAATACTAAACAACTTGTCTTGTGTAAAATTGTAATAGAAAGAAGATAGAAGCCAACTGTTATGATTTTGAATACAATGCAAACTCTTTGTCGACGACCAGTCACTTGTAATCTCATCCTAATTTATTCGTTTCAATTTTAAACAAGACGTGCGAAATTATTAAAGAAATTAATGACAGTGTTTGACTACAAATCTGAAAATGGTGATCATCATCACATGATGGAGCAATTATCATGAGTTGGGTATGTATCACAAACAGGCACTGCATAATATACAGGGCACGGTGAACAACAAGTAATATTTGGTGAAGGAGTTGGACTTGGATCTTTCTTCTTCCCAGTCACTTCCTGCACACTTACGATGGTGGCGTATCCCACCTTTTTCCTTAATGTCTTCGTTAAGCATGCTGAATCAACAGAGTCTCCAATCACCTGCACTTGGTCTTTGTCCGGATCTTCTATCGCTACTGATATCACACCTATCAATGAAGATTTAAGAATTTATCTTAATCAAATGCGCGAAACAATAGGAAAGACTAGAATGTTTCATTCATAAAATGCATTGAATCACTAAAATTTGAACTGGGGAGGTAACTAATTAGGACTCATTATAAACCTACCACTTGCTTGGGCAACAATTTTCATGACCTTGACTCTGCATTTTTCACAGTGCATTGGCACCTTTATGACTATTTTTTGCTGCACCATATATCACAAGAGTTGCTTATCAATTAGTTAAATTATACCGTCAGCAAATTAAAAGAAACGCTATCAATGTCCGAACAAATTACCTTCATCTTCGATCGATTAAGTTTTGTCAACTGGCGCAGCTTTGATTTGCTATAAGAGGATCACTTTACTTTTACAATGGAGAAACAAAGCTACTAAATCTGGTTATATACACACTACTGCACAGAAGCTTAGTGGGAAATTTACATATGGCATTTGATTATTTTGTAGCAAATGTCAAATGTCAACGAAATTTACATATGGCGCAGCTTTGATTTCAAATGTCAACGAAATCAAATAATGCATTTAGCGCCACCGACTTGATGGAGAATAGATTCAACAACATTGTAGCTACTTTCCTTTGAGTTGGCAAAGTTGAATTTTCTGGAATCACAACAGGAAAACTATCATCACATCTTACTTCTCGGCCTTTCTCTTATTTTCATATCCTAGATCTATGTAAAACCAAACTTTATCAACCAAACCGAACACAACTCTTCTTCTAATTTCTCTATCTCCCACCGATAAAATGGATACGCAATTTTGTGAGTTTTGATGACTCCCACAAGAAGACATTCAATCAAATGTTATTTGAAGTGATTTTAAGAACAAACGAATGATTTTCAAAGAAAAGTAATGTCTTTAATAAACTGAATTTACTTGGTCTTCTTTAAATATATATATATATATATATATATTTTGAAAAAAAAAAATACATATACAAGCTGGTAATAATAATTTTGGGACGTACATACAATCATTTAAAAAAAAATTTCGATAAAAGAATATGTTCACTTAGTCTTTCTTTTTACACCAAACCGCCCTTGTTTTAAACTCAACACAATAGAGACTTACATATTTTTAAGTACTTGTTATTTTGGAGTCATGAGTAGTGCCAGTTATGTTAGAAGCAAAGCCACATGCTTTGGCTAAACAGACAGCCAAGAAATAATCTCTCTCACCCACTAGTAATATATTTTGGTCGATCAATATCCAACAAACATACAGTTCCAAGCTAATGAAAGATTGGACAAGAAAAGATTAGTATACTCCTTAAGCTTACATCATGAGATCATAGATCAAATGGTATTCCTGTCATCATACCTTAGATTATTTGAATAATACATAAAAATGAAAAATATGATTTCTTTATTAAAATATAAATAAAGTAGAATACTTGAGTTAACAAAAATTCAACATCTTCAATTTCGAGTATTTTCTCCTCAAAAATTTGGAGAAAAAAAAGAGAAGAATATTCGTCCCAAAAAAAAAAAATCCTAGTTTATGAACAAATTTTCATAGACAGATAATAAGGCCAAACTGTTTGGCAGGACTTCAATCGGACAATGACCGGTTAATAGTATGAATAGTGATGATAATGCCAATTGTGTAGAGGATTGTCCCAATAATAATCCATTAATCTTCCATATGGCATGTATCCATAGCCATTGTAGTTATACCAACGGTAAACATTGAAGCCATGGATCACTAGAGGCTTGTTCCTGTAATAGTGATTTCCTGAATAAACTCTGCAGATTACTGCATGAATCCCTGTTTTTTTGAGCATATCAATGACCATGCGTGGATGAAGTTTATCCAACACGTGCACAATTCCATTTGAATCTATGTAATACGATAATCTTGATGCAATAACTAGAAAAAAAAAAAAAAAAAAATTGTAAAGAGCATTAGAAATTTTTAGAGGCAACATTTATACCTAAATTATTTTCATTTAGACCTAAATCAATGGATTTTGTCAATTTTTTGAAAAGTTTTATAATCCCAAAAAAATTGTATAACGTAGTAAAATAAATCTAGGTCATTGAAATTAAATTTTAACGTATGAACAGAAAATATAAAATAATTGGATTATTTTCATTAATGATCACGTTACATCCAATACTTTCCAATTCTCTTTTCAACATCCAATTCCATCCGGGAAAAGGTGCAGCCACCTTTAGATTAATACTCTGCCAAAACAAAATCCAAAAACAAATCAATAATAATACAAATAAAAGAATGAAACATTAAATTTTAAAATCCCAACAAGAATGAGAAAATTTAATGTAACCATGTAACTATCATCCCATTTTATGCCCTTTGAGTTGTATTTTCTGAAACTTGGTGAAATGTTATCCTGGTAGCTATGAAGATGAAAGATGGATCAAATTAAAGTGTTAGTTGATTGATTAATTTAGGAAGTTTAAGATTTTTTTTTTGTTTATTATTTAATTGATATATGCCTTGTAAATTATTTTTGCCTAACACTGTCACATCAAAAATCTTCTGATTTTGATGATAATTTTATTTTAAAAAAAATGATTATTGATGAATGATGATTTTATTCTATATACGGAAGCTATATATTGATAGAAGATTCTTGAAATTTCCAAATAAGTTTCAATTCCTTATAGAGTTTACCCTATGTGATTATTAAAATTTTCCCAAAAAGATCTGTTGATATCAATATTTTCCTGAATAAGCATTAATTATTCTGGTTTGTCAAATTGATGATACAAAACTACATATCTCTACCTCAATTAAAAGACAATAAGTTTTTTATTAACCACACACAGGCGCGCGCACACACACACACACATATATATATATATATATATTAATTTTTTTATGTGCTTCAAATATGTATATAAAAAACCTTCCTGAACAGACACATTAGATTTTTAATTTTTCAATACAATTTGAATATATTCTCATGAGAAATCATGGAAGTTACAATTTTAAACTAATTTGATTTAAGTTTCAAATTGAATCATGAGAAATCATATGTTCAATACAATTAGGTTGATTTAAGTTTTGTTGACACTTAATTTTGGTCAACCTGATTCTTTGAGCCCAATACCTGCGAAACGACAATCAACAGACAAGACAAGTATGACAAAGATCAAAACAAATAAAGCACAAGTGGTTCAACAAAATAATGGCCTCCGTCCACAACTGTCACTTCTCTTTTGTCAGAGTAACATCATATATTTCACTCTGTCCTTCACACTGAGTTTCATCTCCTATTTGTAGTGAAGATGTTACAATTCAAATAGGTTTAAAAATCTTACAGATAAAGCAAAAAATAATTTACGTTAATTAAGATAATATCTTCCTATATTGTCTCCACTGCATCTGCAATATCTGCCAAGAATATCGCAATTTTATTTGCATGAAAATAGGTAAGTTGACTCATTTCTTAAATAGAATTAATCTGGTCTTTTAGAAGGTCACCTGGTCAATTCCAACAATCACCTAAAACGAACAGGCTACCTCAACGATCAGGTGTTACCTCTAACGAGCAAATGAGCAGATTCAACTGTCCTTTCGACTATCGAACAAACACAAGGACCTCCTGATCGCTCTAACAACCTTTAAAGGGCACCTATCGAGCAGTTTCTTGATCGCGACCAGACTGTCTTATGATTTGTCATACGATCAATCCTTCATGCATCCAACTAATTATTCAACGATTAAAACAATCAACCTTATAATCAGGTGTGCTCAGGTACACAAGTTAATAAACGACCATATGTCCCGTCCTTTAACTTTTAACTGGTTTAACCATCGTTTTTTGGGCTTTCTCTTATAAAACAACTCAACGGATCTCAGTCTTGGGTTTTTTCCACTTCTTTCTATAATCGTCAAAACCTACAACACTAGCCCTCTTACTTTTCAGTATATTTTTTGTATTGAAAACAACATGCTTGCACCTAGAGTAATTTTGGCTGGATATGAATCGTTGTTTTTTCAAATATTGACCTATCCCATGACACGCAACATTTCCCTAGATGTCAGTTTTTTGTGTGTCATATGTCGTGTGCTATTAATGCGCACATTTAATGCATGTCTCCTCACTGGCTGCTCATGATGACGAAATCGCGGGTTTCATGCTATACCACTGGATTAATAACGGTTACTCAGCCGTCTTGATCTGATGGTTAAGGCTTCAAGACGACAGCTATATATAAACTCTCAGTCGTTTCATTTTCTTCCTTTACCAGTTACTTTCGAAGACAGACGCCCCTTTGCTTCCAACTTTCTCTTACCTGCCATTATTTCCATGCATCCTCTTCTTCTTTGTCAGTGGAACCTTCCATACTCAAGGTAATCTCTCATGATCTTTCTCAATTTTTCAATTACAATTGGTGCTTGCATTTGTTGGATTATATATGTGTGAGCTTATAATATCTTCCTAGATTGTCTCCACCGTATCTGTAATAGCTGCCAAGAATATCACAATTTGATTTGCATGAAAATAGGCAAGTTGACTCATTTCTTAAATAGAAATAATCCGACCTTCTAGAAGATCACCTGGTCAATTCCAACAATCGTCCAAAACGAACAGACTACTTCAGTGATCAAGTGTTACCTCTAACGAGCAAACGAGCAGATTCAACTGTCCTTTCGATTATCGAATAGACGCAAAGACCTCCTGGTCGCTCTAATAACCTTTAAAGTGCACTTATCAAGTAGTTTTTTGATCGCGACCAAACTGTCTTATGTTTTGTCATACAGTCAATTCTTCATGCATCCAACTAATTACTCAATAATTAAAACAATCAACCTTATAATTAGGTGTACTCGGGTGCACAAACTAATAAACGACCATATATCACCCCCCCTCCCCCCAAAACTTTTGACTGGTTTGACCATCGTTTTTTGGGCTTCCTCTTATAAAACAACTCAGCGGGCCTCAGTCTTGGGCTTTTCCCACTTTTTTCTATAATTGTCAAAATACCTACAACAAGTTTTAAATTAAATCATGAGAAATCATCTGTTCAATACAATTAGGTTGATTTAAGTTTTAAATTAGTTCCATCATTGGGTGCACAAATGGGAATTCCCAAACTGAACACATTTAAATGATCAATTTATTAATATTATTATCATTATTATATATTGAGATATTTGTTTTCTTATTTTATTTTTAATTAATATTTATTTATTTATATAGCCTTTTTCTTTTAAGTTTTCCCAAGTATATATACTTATTTTACACGAATACAAGTACTTTTCAGGCAAAAATTTTTGAATAAAACAAATATGAAACTTACACTAGAGTACATCCACTCTTAGAGTGGTGCATTCCTACCCTTTTCCATTTGTGGTTAGAATCATAATTTTCCACATGCCATTTTGACAACATTTCAGCTTCATATGTACACGGGGAGAGTTATTTAGAAATAAATTTCCAGACTGTGGAAAACATAAAGACTTGTAAAATATTGACAGACAAAAAGAACAATCGAATAGATGTCCGCATAACAGCCCAAAAGCCACAGCCAGACAGTGTGGGCTCAAGTAACCCAAAACAACATCAAAGCCCAAACTGTGGTCAATTGGATTGGCGCCCCAATAACTCTCAAAGGACACAGCCTAAACTAGGGAATCGATCGAATGATTGGTAATTGAGTCTGAACCTATATTTAACATTCATTTAAGTTAAAGTCTAATCTTTGACCTTCAAAATAAATAAAAAAAGTCTAATCTTTAACCTAATTAATGCTGGGTTTTTTATAATGCTCTCCGGTAAAAAGAGACTAGGAATTATGATAGTTTAATATGTAAATTAAACTGCTGTTCAATATAATTTGATGGTAAAAAAATATTTATTTAACTTTATAATGATCCATCTATAAGTTAGCTTTCATCACTAGTGATATTTCGAAGACAAATGTAAATTAATATCAATTTAAACTATAATCGCCAGCTTAGTATGTGTAAGCAACCATGTCAAAGCGAATATCTTGGCATCCAGATTCCATAATTTTAGTGATTTGCAAGATGAATTTGTAATTTGAATCACTAAAATTATGGAATATACATGCTAAGATATTAGGCTATTAACCTTTACAAATCAAAGATGTTCACAAAATAAAGGTTTTGATTCAAAATCCCTCTTCGCTTGAATTCAAAAAAGAAAAATTAAAATATAAAATAAAAAAATCAATATAAACTTCACATAATAAGTCTAAGTGGTTATTACAGAACCGCAATATGTTCAGATACACAAATAGAAAATACATAGGACATGTTAAAGTTGACCACCAAAATAATAATAATAATAATAATAACAACAACATTCGCATCACATTGTAGATATTGACAATTGATAAAAAGGAAATATGGACAACAACCATTTTCAATGCATTGGGAAGGTGAATTCACACTTCCACATTGCTTCATCTGTTTGTGAGAATTAATTAAAGCTCACGAGAGAAAAATAATATAATAAAAATTCGAAAGAAAATCTTAGATCAATTATGCAAATATGTGATAACTACACATCATATCAATATGTATCAAAGGAAAACAAATATTTTTATTTGAAAGTATATACTTGCATCGAAAGAAAAAATTAACAGATATCTAGTTGTGCTTTCCCAAAAAAAAAAAAAATACACAAATCAGACATCTAATTATAAAACAACATAAGCCAATGAGACCTAATACCTGCAGTTTTGGAAACCAACCTTGTTTGATATGCAATTGCCCACCATTGTATGCCTCTAGAAGCCAAAGATCCAGCAAATTAGGTAGGATATGAAGGACTCTTATGGGATCCTCAGTTAAGCCTGACTGAGCTAAAAACAGCTGTGATCTGACTGAATTTTGAAGTATAGAAATCCAGTTCGGCTGCTAAGTCCATGGAATCCATATCAGGCATATCTTCTCTGTTTATCAACTCTTTCCCTAAACTTATAAGATCTTTTATATTTGTAATTGAAAAGCATAGATCCTTCATATCATTTCCATTAACCAATAGAATGCCCAACTTTCTCAACTGCCTTAGCCTGTTAAGCTCCTCAATTGCTTCGGAGTTCAATTGTAAGCTGTAATCTGGTCTCATTTTTTAGATGCATCTCATGACTCATATTTAAAAGTTAACAAGCCGTTAGTGAAAATTTAATCAATGGTCAAATTATGTCACTGGTGACCACCCCAGTTTTTGCAAGAGCTGGCTTTGAAAGTAACAGTAATTATTTATAAACCATTTATTTCTAAACCTGGAGTATGGTGAACTATTATATTGGTAAGCATACAAATCCAAGTGTTGCATCTCTATAATTTTGGATTTAAATTAAAAGACATTTATCATACAAATTCAATTAACAAGTTCTTTCAATAAATTCAAAAGTTCAAGTACTCTGTAGCTACTTTATCTGTTCTGTATACAACAAACACGACATGAGTTTCTGAGATTGTGATTGAGTTTCTGAGATTGATTATGACAACTAAGACATTGAGTTTGTGAATCTGGATTTTCAGTAGTTGGAAACCTAAAAAATTTGTCAATGACAAAGTTAACTTCCTGAGTTGATGATTATGGATTACTAGGAGATTCGGCATTGGTTTTTTTTTTTTTTTCTTTCTATTTTTGGTTCAATTTTTCTTCAACTTCGGTTTACAATGTTTTGATTTTTTTTAATATTATTTGGATTTAATACTATTGATTTAAATTTTAAATTTTAAATTATATTACTTAAATCAAGGGTAAATTGGATATTTTAATTTTTTTTCTAATATTTTGGTTAAAAAATTGATGGTTGGGAGAATTTTGGACAAAAATAAAATCTTAAAATATTGATATTTTTTCTAATTAAAGCAGGGTTTTTTAGGATTATCCCCCTATATATATGATTATCATCATTTTTATTTAAACTCCAAAAACTTGGAATCTCTTTTAATAAGTATATAAAGTTTAAAGATGATTTTCATTCAATTAAAATTATTGATATATCTTTTATAAATTATATAAGAAATTTCGGATAAATTAAATCTAATTTATATTAGAGTTTTAAAGGCTTTTATGTTATATTACCATTTTATTTATTTCATATAAATATTAGAGAAGTCAATACTAAATAGTACTAAAATTATATAGGAAATAATGATATCTATACCTGAAAGTAGGTATAATGTTGTACTTGGATAGTTAATCGCGGCCAGGCAAGGACTTCTTTTAGTTGCTTGACTCAATCTCAAAGTTTCTTATCATGAATTCGATGCAATCACTGTGATTTCTCAAATTGTAAATGGTACTCCTTTATGGAGTCATATTTTCTATATTATAGTTGATGTTCAAACATTCTGTAAGAAAGTAAGAAAGTAAATGTTCAATAATATCACTTTATTTCACGTTGCTATAATAGGGTAGCATACACCCTTATTTCTCTTGCTTTATCTTTTTGAGAGGATAACTCTTGACTTGATATTGAATCTGACTGTATCATATCTTTCTTATAAATGAAAGTTTATTTGAATTTAAAAGAAAAAAAAGAAAAAAATGGTAGGGCTCCCATTCGACATAATCACCTCATCTAGCTCTTGCCATAACACCATTATGTCATATCATTTTGTTGTAAGCTTTTATATATATATATATATATAATATTCTTATCTTATAATATTATCTTACAATGTAAGAAGATTTTTAAAAAATTTAAAGGGAGGTTATTATTACATTTTTTCATGAACTTCAAATTAATCTAAGATTAAAAAAAAAAATGTAACTAAATATTCTTCATTTTAGTGTAATTAAGCTTTGAAACTTGTAACAGTCATAGAAACATAGTTTATAAAGTGAGATATTATTACTAAAACATACCCCACTAATAAACAAATGGATCTTCTATATTGCATTGTACCCAATCAATGACAATATTTGATTCATATCAGATAGAAAAGATAAAAAGAAGAAACAAAGATTAAGAAAAAGAAAAGAAAAATAAAAGCAGCCTAAATTTGGATGGTAGGGTATGGGTCGATGATATTGTTGTATTATATATGGTTGTTACTCTCACAATTTTGGAGATTTTTCACCTGTGGCCTTGATATTTTTCCCTATATATTTTTCTATTTCATTTTTCTTCTTTCGTTGATTATAAAGCTACATCTGATCATTAATGAAGAATCTGTGTTGGCTCATTAACAATGGACTTATCAACTTCAAAATTATTTTAATTATTGGTTGTTTTGGCATTTTTTTAGGACGTATTCAACAAAGAAGAATTAAAATGGTAGGTTTTGTTAAATCAAGCTAACTACTCATTCTTTGATGCAAATGTCAAAATACTTTCTAGGAATATCATCAAAATACCACTGAAAATGAGATTATATGAAACCATTTATTTTTCATGTTCAAGTATTGGGTTAAGTAATATTATTTTTCATTTTAGAGAGTTTTTAGATTTTTTTCATACTTTCTACTATATTCTTATGTTAAACTTACAATCTTATGGAGAAAAAAAATAAAGTAAAACCACACAATTTTATTAAAGAAAAACTACACAAATTTACTAGTTCTTATAAGAAAATCTGATATAGAAAGGTAACGTGTCTCCAAATATTTTATTACAAGTATTACTAAAACGGTTTGGAAATCAAATTATGTAGACTCTATTTGTAAATCATTATTGTTAGAAGTGAACTTAACTTCCCCAAAGAAAGAAATTTCTTTTTAAAATTTAATTCTTTTTCACTTTTGATCACCAATTTTTAATTTAATTTTCATACAAATTAATAAATACACACCTTAAGAGAATCTTGTATTAAAGTTAATCCAGACACATGTTCTAGAATCTCTACAGTATTAATTATTTTGTTTACTATATATGATCATTAATCGGCTGTCTTATATGAACACGTTAAATATTCTCTACCACTATTTAAGGACCTAATTAAAGAAGTCCTAAATATCAGTCTTGGTTTTCTACTTTGCTTCTTCATAATTTATGTGGAAATTTTATACAATAACAGTAACTTGAAAAAGACTTCAAATAATATTAAACATTTAGAAAGACAATTGGGTCGTGAGAGCCCATCTTTTTTTCTATCAACTTGCAGGTCGAAGTTGGAATGGTGGGTGTGGTTGATGCCAATTGAGACACGTGGCAACAGATCTTAAACTGATTAGCAAATAAATCTTAGCTTACGAATATAATAAAGTTGAAGAATCTTGTACACATCTTTGTTTTTGGGATTCTAATAAACGCAAATTAATGAAATAATTATATACAAAGTAAGGATGACAATAAGTGGACCTTCTTGGTCATTGATCACTGCCTAATTGCTTTTGATTTTCTTGGTCAGATCATATCACTTTATTTTACTTTCAAAATTAATCGACGAAGTTGATTCAACAAAGCACGCAAAAAACCTTTCACCTACAAGGATCATTTTATTGGTTTAATCACATTATTAGTTGATCAATTCTAACCTCTTTTGTAAATTTGATTTCTGAGTGTCAATTCGTACACAAACATTCCATTTTTAATTCTTAATTTACTGATTTCTATATCCATTGGAGGGTGTGTAAAACGCATGTGTTTGATTAGAAAATAAAAGTGATCAGCTGATTAGCAAATCATAACTAAACATCTTGATTCATTTCTGGTTTGTTATCTATTAGAACTTACTAATTACTGTGATCTTAATATTATTAAACAGATTCTTACAAGTAAGTTTATTTACTTTTTGTGAAGCTAATATCAATCAAGATTGGGTTAGGGTTACATGTTCTTGTCGAAATCAAATATTAACAGTGTCTTCAATAGCTAAGTACTCCAATAGTGTATGTAAAATATTTCTTTCACGCTTGTTTTATATTAGTAAGATTGATTCAAACCTATATTGCCAGTACAAGTTGAAGATTCATTGCATCTTAAATGAGAATTAATTTTTTATAAGCTCATTTAATACACATAATATTTATGTAAAAATAAATTTAGAGTTTTTTTTTTTAAACATTAATACTTTATAGGTTATATGATTGTTTGGACCTACCAATATGAATAACTGATAATACGACCCGTATGATAACTCTTAAAACTAAAGAGGAGATAACTCCTATCAAGAAAAGACTCACACTCCACACCTTATATTTTAAAAGAAAAGAGTGAGATTTGAACTTCTTGATCTTATAGGATCAAGATGGGTATTCAATCACTTTTACTAAAGGATAATACCTAACTTATGCATTAATTTCATGAAAAATACTATGTTATTATCTATCACCCGCATGAGCACCCGTTACAGATATGGTATCTGAATTTGTGTCTATCTTGTTGTGTATGTTATTTGTAGTCCATTGTTAATGGGCATGGGATATAGTGAAAATAAGTTGGGCTCAGAGATCAAACTGGATTTTAGTTTTACCCACGATTGTATTCAAATATGAGGGTCACTATTGACACCCCTCACAACTCGTAAATACACCTTGGATCAGAATTTTACTTTTCATTAGCCCATTTATATATTCTTAAGAATTTCATCAAGTAACTCAATTTTTGTGACCCTCTAAAACTGCATGCATACACCTAAATCATACATTATAAAAGTTCAACACTATTCTTAAAATAAATTATAAATATTTTAATTAAAATGTATTATGATTGTTTTCATATGCTATTTTAGGCCTGTTTCTTTTTGTTTTGATACTAATATTTATTGCGACATATTGTAATATCTGTGCTTAGACTTTATGGTTATTTATATTTCTTATAGAATCTAGATTTTTTGAAATAAATATATCAATATAAAAACAAATTTCTGTTACGTGGTATACATGATACGTGGAGTGCTGATATTATTACTCTGTCAAATTTATTATGCTTGAGGAGCGTGGTGGGTTGCCTCAATGGAGGTAACCCCACTTGATAAGTTGTGTGTGTCAAGTTCAAGCTTACCCACCATCAAAGTGTGACAATTTTCCAAACTATTTGTAGGATGCTCCCCTACTCTTTTTGGGATGACCCTTCTCTTTTTTGGGAGCTGATCCCCAAGCTGTACTTTAATATCTATCGTTGTTGATCTTGTTATACTTGGGTTGGTTTCAATCATCAAAAAAAGAAAAAAAAAAATTATAATACTTGTGAGCAATTGCAGGACCTTAATTAGAGATTCTAGTGACCGATAATTAATTAAGTGCAGATCTTTGTATTTTTTAAAGTATGGATTTCTAATTTTTTTATTTTCAATTTCTTGTGGAAATAATTCACAAAATAGATAAAATAATTCAACTAATCAAATTGTTCATGATCAATTGAAATTTGATATTGGAATAAAAACAACCAGCAGATGTTGGCATCAACAATGACGCCGGCTATTTGGTAGCCAGCCCAACAGGTTTCAATCGCCCTCCTGAAGTTACAGAGATGACTTTTCCAGTCCGGCATAGTCATCCAAAAATCAACGACAATACAACTTTATGTAACGGGTGATATGTCATTTAAGATCACGACAAGCATTAATTTCTGCAGCTAACAACAATTGTTGAGTAATAGGTAATGTGGTGGTTGAGGATATATTTTGGAGGGAGCTTCACATGTGGTTCTAATTAAGTCTTGTTAGTCTACATGTGATCCTCTTGAAGTTAGCTACAAGTCTTGGTCATGTTCTTGTTCCTATGAGGCAGCCCGAAAACAACGGCACTTGACTTTTCCTTTACGTTCCATCTTATTGTTTTCTCTATCTTTATCGGTAAACAATTTATCCAACGGGGCAAAGCTTTCCTATATGTTCCAACATATTGTTTTCTACATGTTTAGTCATATAAGAATTATCCTAATTAATCACATTAATTTTAAAATCTTCTATCGTCACAATTGGAATATTCGGAAATTTATTATAAAAATTATCCTATTAGAGCGCATTGAGACCCTAAAAAACTTCGGTTGCTACCAATTACAACATTCCAAATTCATAATAAAATGACAATTATGTGATTTTGGAAAGTTCCAACCTCATAAAATTTGTCCAGTAATGAATTTGTAATGGTCCAAATCTAACCTGCAGTAAAAAGCTAAGTATTATTTCCTTAATGTTACCACTTACCACCACAATTCATAGCTGTTGGATTGCATTTTCACTTAACTGGTCTATGTATAATATTTTACAGTTGGATGATCACGCGATGAAGTTACCATTTTCAATTACACTTATTCTCTCTTTATCTAAATTCTTTCTAAGCGTAGAAAGTTTAATTCTTATTGCTTTTCAACTAGCTACCAGAACTTGTTTAAAGGTTCAGGATAAAAGACGAAGACTTTAGAAGATTTAAACCCTACGTACAAGTCTCCTAGACCATTAGACCAAAGACTTGACTGGAACATCAAGTCCTGAACATAATCTTTGTTGTGGGTATATTTCGGGTTGTATAAATGAGCTGGTAAAAGTTCAAAAAACTTATCCAATGGGTTGACCTAATGGACCAAAGCCCAGTTCATAAATGATCAGCTTGCAAGCACGAACTCTCAGATCGCTACCATTGTTCTAAAGTCACTAGTCAACTATGGTCAAGACTGTTTATACTCCGTTTTAGATCGCCCAGAGTATGGTCTAGCTTGTAGTTCAAAGTACCCGTTAAAAATAAAATCTTTCAGAAGGGAAACAGCCTAATTTGAGGGAGAATTAATTGTTAGAATTGGAAATAGAATCAAACTCCTACTTCGGTGGGATTTATCCCTAAATTGACGAATAGAGTTTTGGAAGCACAATTAATATGTAATTATTTCCTATTTCAAATGTACTCAAATTGTAACACCCTACTCTATAAATAGAGGTTGAAAATTCATTATAATCATTATTAAACAATTAATAGAATACTATGACTCTACCAAAATAACTAGAGAAGCAGTCATGGACGTAGACATCTCTTTGGACCGAACCATGTAAAAATCCTCTTTGCATCCCTATTCTTCATCTTTCTTATTGTCTTTGCTTTTGTTTCATGTTATTTGCAAGTATTGAGTCAAGAATTTGAGTCGACCCATTTTAGACGTTGACAGTTTGTAATAAGATATCGATTAATATCCATTCCCTTGCTGTTATCTTGCCAACCATGAAAATTCCACAACCATTGCTAGGAATGGGCAAAAAAACTAAGGCTAACCCAATTCGATATGAAAATATCGATTTTTAAGTTGACTTCAGGTCGGACTGATTTTATATGTTGAAAACTGACTATTTTTAATATATATATATATAGATATCTATATATATATATATATATATCTCTACATAGATATATCTATATATAGGTATATATATCTATATATATGTTATGGATATTTTAGCGATCAGAATAATCGGACCCAAAAAGGTTTACAGTGTGGGCCCTGAAGTTAAGAAAGCCCAATAATCCGCCATCTCTTCCAATTCGCCTCCCTGACGGAGGGCCCTTTTGAGATCGCTCGTCGTGACCGGTGATCGCCTACGCTTAGCCTGACCTTTGATTCTGACCGCAGGCGCCGACTCTGAGCACCAGTTCTGACCGCTACCTCCATCTGCCATTCTCACCGTCAATCTCTCCATCAGTTCTGCTCGTTCGTTTTGATCGCTGGTCCTAATCACTGACCGTTTTCTCTCATCGCTCAGACTGATCGCTGGCCGCTGACCATGTCCGCTAAGCTTGCTCGCCAAATTATCCACCATGCTTGACCGCCCGGTTGTTCGCTCATTTTGTCCGTACAAGATATCCGTCAAATAGAACCATCCGTCAGAAATGTTCAACAAGTCCTTCTCGCTCAAGATAATCCTGCTAAACTAATAGCTAATCTTTGAGCGTGGCCGCGTACCGGCTCCTTCACTCGTGATATTGCCCGCCTCACTGCCATGACCAGCATGTTGACTTGAAATCCGCCTCCTCGACTCTCCAGGTAGCTATACTTATCAGAGATTTATTTACTCTCCTAGCTGACTTGATATTTCATCTGCTGGAATATCCATCCCCGCCTCACTCCTAAGGATCCCAGTCAACAGAGGTCAAAGGCTCCATGCAGAGTACAGTTCCAAAACGTGCCATGCACGCTATTACCACCAGAAGACGCGATCACGATCTCGATAGCCCATCATGACATATCCGAGCCAATCACCAGAAATCTCCCTCGGGCAGACCTCAGAAGCGACGGATTCGGCCGCATTTAATGTATTTTCGGCCGCATTTAATGCACTGTCAACCGCATTAATTAAGATCTCGGCGCATTAAATGTTGTCAATCATTGTAACTGTAGTTAACTGTTTACTTTTGTCTTATTCTGTTTTACTGTAACATGTCCCATTCCTCTATAAATAGGGGACAAATTTCACTGTAAAAGGATCCCCGATCCTGAGTGTCGTTACTCTGCCAAAATAGTGAGAAAGTGAACAGTGGACGTAGGCATCTTTTTGGGCCGAACCACTCTAAAAATCTTCCGTGTCTTTTCTCCTCACCTCTAACCTCTCCTTCTCATTCTTACTGCTTTGCATGCATTCCATTGACCGTCTGAAACTGCAACTTGAGCCTGAAAATAACCTCGTTGACTAAGGAAACCATTTTCTGACGTTAACAATATATATAGATATACTTATATATATAAATATATATCTATATATACATATATATAGATATATATCTATATATATATTAAAAATAGTAAGTTTTCAATATATAAAATCAGTCCGACCTGAAGTCAACTTAAAAATCGATATTTTCATATCGAATTGGGTTAGCCTCAGTTTTTTTGCCCATCCCTAGCAATGGTTATGGAATTTTCATGGTTGGCAAGATAACAGTCAAGGGAATGGATATTAATCGATATCTTATTACAAACTGTCAACGTCTAAAATGGGTCGACTCAAATTCTTGACTCAATACTTGCAAATAACATGAAACAAAAGCAAAGACAATTTTTACACTAAAATGAAGAATATTTAGTTACAATTTTTTTTTTTTAATCTTAGATAAATTTGAAGTTCGTGAAAAAATATAATAATAACCTCCCTTTAAATTGTTTAAAAATCTTCTTACATTTTAAGATAATATTATAAGATAAGAATATTATATATATATATATATATATATATATATATAAGCTTACAACAAAATGATATGACATAATGGTGTTATGGCAAGAGCTAGATGAGGTGATTATGTCGAATGGTTATATTTTATGAATCAGAAGACTGCTGGAATTTATCAAGATATATCACTATGATATGACCTAAATGACTCCTAACTCCCACAACTAAGAGATAACGACTAGAACCCTTAATATTTTAAGGTGAAGGGAGTATCTAAGCACTCTTATTAAATTTAAATTATCTGAACAATAGTTATTTGATATTATTCCTAAATTGTATGTGTATATGTTATGTCTAGGTAATCACAATATTTTTCAGCCACTATAAAATAACAAAAATTAAAATTAAGGCATGCATAAAGGAATTACCTTGATGTTTGACATAAAGGAACAATTTGCAGCTTTGATATTGATAGGAATTATATTTGATTCGAAACTGATTTGAAGCTGTTGATTGTTGCAATGATTAAAGATAGAGACGCTTCTGCTATATATAATGATCAAGTTGATGAGATAACCGTTTAACTTCAACTTTGGACTACGCGTAAATTATGATACATCGACGTAATTGTATTGTCACGACCCGGGCCTTGGACCGTGGCAGAATCGTAAATATTAAGTGATATAAATTTTCAATTTGACACTATAAAGTTTATGAAATTTTTAACTTTTAAAAAAATAAAGAAAATTTTTATGTTTTGGATACTCCGGAGTACCAAAATAAAATATTGTGAACAAAAAAATGAAAATCTTCAAAACACTTTAAATAATTCCGTTGGAGACTATTCCCACAGATATGTGAACACCTGTTAAGAATCATGGATTTATATGTATGACATTTCAAGCTTATCAAATTATTTGATTATATTAATTATATACACAATACGTAAATAATTTACAAATTTCAAAATTAAAACACACAGTTGATAGACTTTTTCTAAGTCCTAACAATTTTAAAATCCACTAATCATTTAAATAATACCAAAGCACATAAAATATCCCCAATATAATATTTTTATATGTATAGTTTAGTTATTGATTTTTCTATTATAACGATATCAAATGAGAAACAAAACTTCTTGGAAGTTATAATTTAATAAAAATAATAACCTAAATGGGATAGCTTGGAATAAGAATTTAGAGAACAATATAAATTTATTGTAAGTAATAATAAAGGAGATAATTGTCAACTACTAAGAAGCTTCAATTCATTTTCAAACATAATGAATTCTTAGTGTATTT
The DNA here is from genome assembly GCA_022984855.1 of Dimocarpus longan. NCBI lineage: Eukaryota > Viridiplantae > Streptophyta > Magnoliopsida > Sapindales > Sapindaceae > Dimocarpus > Dimocarpus longan. The sequence continues at coordinate 25,356,596 of CM041014.1, forward strand.
CACTATTATACCCAGTATAATATGATGAGTACATCCAGTTTATATTAATATACATTGCTTGTTTTAGGTTTAATGTAGAGAGAGTTGTCTTACTTAACCACTTTATATACGTACATAAGGAGGTTAATGTAATGTACAACACAAGTTCACGTGTTGAATTTTTCTTACAACTTATAACAAGGTAATGGTAAATACTTTTATTTTTCTAGGTTAGGAAGCTAGATGTAACTTGATTTAACATAATCAATTACATCAAATCTATTGCATGCATTTGAAACTCTTGTATTGGCCTGTAAAATACTCATAAATTTATAACTCGTAAATTATAATTTTATTTCTCTCATCAACACACCAGATGCAGATGAATGTAACTTTCAACTTTGCGGCAGTTGATAATTAAAATGAAGAAATATATTTTTATAGTCTTTTGTTGGTTGGTAAAAGTCTTCTTATGTCTGCCTTCAGAGAACGATAACATATACCTGTAGTGAATTTTGACAATATAATTTACTGGGGATTGTAGCCATATATTTTGACATATTTTCGTGATAACATAAAACTTGTAACCAAAGAAATAACAATTCAAATTACAAGAGAAATAGCTAGGAAACACCAAATAGAAAATCCACTACACAATCAAAAGAAGGAGACTTAAGTGCAACAATCACCGATAAAATTTGAAAGTGCAACAATCACCGATAAAACAACTCTCATTGCATCTTGACCCATCTCCTCTCTTATTTTCATAGCTAGCCTGGATAATCCCATATGTTGCACGTCACTTTCTCTAACAAAAGCAGCCCAACTTCCTCTGCTAGCTTCTCTATCCTCCACATACTATATGGATTAGCAGTTTTGTGGGTTACATGAACCTCGCCACCATTTTTCAACAGGTTCCTTGCACACCTCAGGAATCCTTTCACCAAAGCTCGATGACACCTAGAGCAAATAACATATCTTTCATTAATTAAACATGAATGAATTATATCTCAGTTGGTAATTTCCCAACATAAATTTTGTTACTTCTTTTTTTAAATTACTTCAACATTATCTTTACTTTATTGCGATTCAAATCTAAAATATTATCAAGCAAAATTTCAATATTAAAAGGTCAATAACCTTTTTAAAAAATTAATGAAAATTTTTTAAGAGCAACATTAAAAATAAGATTATAACGCTAATTTTTAAGTTTATTTCCTCTCATATTAGAGCTAAAAATTGTAAATGTTGGTGGTTTTAATTGGTTAAGTTTAAATTTCTTACTCAATTTGGAGTATGTTGGTCTCCGGTAAAGTGAGACCAGCATGTGGGAAGTTATAGACAATTCTATCAAAAGATCTGTAATGGAGTACAGAGTGTTGGCTCATTGTATTGGCGTCTACTCCATGCACAATTGTGCTGTTGAAAAATGATCATAAATAATCATTTTCATGGTTGATTAAATGAATGAGAAATTGAATCTCAAATTGCACTCTTTGATGCAAGGAATGGTCATTAATCCCATATTGGAAGATGAAAAGAGATTTGGGTTGTTTTCCATTCAAATTCTTTGTTTAAATTTAAATTAAATTGTCATTAATTGATTTTAATAATTTTCAGTTGACAAATCAAATTAATTTTAATGATTTTGTAACTGAATTATGAGTTAATGGATGTGTTTAAATTTTGATTTTTAAATTAAAATTGTAACAACCATGTTTTAATGATTTTCAGTTAACAAATCAATTTTAATGGCAAATTAATTTAAATAAATTTTGTAACCATTAATAAAATGATGGATGGAATTGAATGGAGACATTTAAATTCTGATTTTAAATCAGAATTGTAACAGCCATGAGTAATGACCATAATTGAGCCATGAGTAATGACCATAATTGTTAGAATATAATTCTAATTTAAGGTGATTAAATTCTGATTTTAAATCAGAATTGTAACGGTCAAAATAATGACCATAATTGAGAGGTTTTAATTCCCCAAAGTTGAATGTTATATATTGACATCCAAGTTGAAGAAAGGTAGTGAGTTTTGAGAAATAATCTTCTTTGTTTTCTTACACTTTCAACTCTAGTTTAGGCTTCCAGTGTGATAGAGATCAGATTCAACTCGGTTCGCCGGACGGTTTCAGCCGTTGTATCCTGGGAGACGAACGCAAGTAATACACCGCGAATTCGTTTTAAGGACACTGTAATTCTTACAGGCCTCGGCTGCATCAAGTTATATTCATAAGCTTATTGTATTTTCATGTAATTGGTTATTTAGTTTTGCTTTTGTATTGTTTGTTTATTTTTTTTTCTTTACTCTGCGTATGTGCAGAAACATAATCTTGTAATCTGTAACTGATTTCCAACAACTTAAAACGAATTCCTAACTACTAACGATTACTAGATTGTGCTAACTTGTTTTCAAAACCTTGGCTTAAATTCTTGTTGGCCATTGGAAAAAGGAAAAAAAAAAAATTTCCCCTGCTGAAATATTCATCTACAAATCTTTTTTGGGAAAAAATTTTATTTCTCATACAATGTTTTAAAAACTTTGTTGATTTAAATTTTTCCAACAAAAATTGTTCAAACACTGAAATTTTAGATTTCGGGTTTGATAAATATTAATTTCTTTTTCAAGAAATTTGTTTTCGTTTATTCAAACACTGAAATTTTAGATTTCGGGTCTGATAAATATCATTGTTTCTCAATAAATTTGTTTTCACTCAATCAAATACTGAGATTTTAGATTTCGGGTTTGATACATATCATTGTTTCTCAAGAAATTTGTTTTCACTCAATCAAATACTGAGATTTCAGATTTCGGGTTTGACAAATATTATAGATTTCTCAGCTTTCGGGTTTGTATTTAACACTGGAATTGTGGTTTCTGGGTTTCATACACACACTGAAATTGTGGTTTGGGTTTATTACAAACATCAAACAATTGATTTTGGGAAGATTGTATTTATATATTAAATACTAAAATTCGATCCTAATTAGTTGGATTTGAATTTAAGACAAGAATTTTGAGATTCTTGGTTGGTTTCAAATTAACTCAAAGAAATTGGGTTTGAATTTTGGGTGTGTTTTAAACACTGAAATATTTGTTTTCGGTTTTGATAAACACTCTGAAAATAATCTTTTGGATTATTGTTGAGATTTTAGGTTTGTGTCAAACACTAAAATTCTGTTTCGAGTTTGATACAATCACTGAAATATTGAGTTTGAGATTTTAGATTTGTTTCAAATACTAAAATCAAATTGCAATTTGTTGATTATTAATAAGCAATTGTGATAATTGACTTAGAAAATGTTTGTTTAAGTCAATAATTGGGAAATTGAGACATTAAAGTCCAATTTTATGAACCATTTTGATTGAGGTTTGATCTTAGTTTTGGAAGATCAAGGTAATCGTGTTCTTCTTTACGAGAACATCGAATTGATGAAATTATAAGTCCAAAATGGTTATTGAGTGAATAATAAATTGAAACTCGAAGATCATTCGTTGGAATTGAAATTCATCTGAATTTGAATACATTGCCATTAAGGATTGAAATAGTGATAGAATGATTGTAATTAACTTAATTTGGACTATTTCATTCATGGTTTTGAATTAAACAAATAATTGCAATTGATTTCATGAAATAATTAATTGGATTAATAACTTATTTATTTCATTTCAGTTATGAATGAAATAAATAATTTTATTTAAATTTTGAATGACAATTGTAACTGAATATTACAATTGATTCCATTGCAATTATGTTGGTTTAATAAGTTAATTATTTCATGAAACTATAAGTTTTGGATTGCAATTGTAACAATTATTTACAATTGAATGCATTTGAATGAAATAATTGCAAGGTTGAGTGACAATTATGGTTGTAACGGAAAGATTTATGGATGAAATAAATCTGAATAATTGCAATTTGCAATGGTAACTGTTGAAGTATTAATTTTGAATTTGCAATTGTAGTCATGTTTAATTCTGAATTGAATTTGCAGTATTAATTATTGGATTAATACGTTGTAACTGCAAAATCAATAGAATTAATAATGGGTTAAAAGACCATTAATTTTTGGTTTTATAAGTGCATATGTGATAATGACTTTATCTGTTGCACAGTTGGATAATCCAGTGATACTAGTTACGGTTTCTATGAACCATTTGGAAAAACTAGATAAATTCAATGATTTGAAAATCAAGAGGTGGTAATAAATATTTTGTTACCTTTGTTGATGATAGCACAAGATATAGCTTACACAGTTAGCAAGCTAAGTAGATATGCGAGTAATCCAGGTGCTAATCATTGGAAAGCAATAGTTAAAGTACTAAGATACTTACGGTTTACTCGTAATTATGGGTTGTACTATGGTAGATATCAGGCTGTTTTAGAAGGATACAGTGATGCGAACTAGATATCTGATATGAAGGATTCTATATCTACTAGTGGATATGTTTTCACACTAGCAGGTGCAGCTGTATCATGGAAATCCTCTAAACAAACGTGTATAGCCAGATCCACAATGGAATCTGAATTCATTGCATTAGATAAATGTGGAGAAGAGGCTGAATAGTTACGTCAATTTTTAGAGGATATTCCAATGTGGCCAAAGCCAGTTCCTGCAATTTGCATTCACTGTGATAGTCAGTTTGCAATAGGAAGGGCACAGAGCAATATGTATAACGGTAAGTCTAGACATATACGCCGTAGACATAATACCGTGAGACAACTACTCTCAACTGGAGTTATCTCGGTTGACTATGTAAGGTCAAAGGATAATATTGCGGATCCGCTAACCAAAAGGTTAAATAGAGAGTTGGTTGAAAAATCATCTAAGGGAATGGGACTGAAGCCCATGAAAGAATAAGTCAATACAAAGGAAAACCCAACCTATATGACTGGAGATCCCAAGATTTAGGTTCAATGGGACAACCTAATTGTAAAGACTTGGTTGTATCACTATATAGAGGTTATCCTTTGGTCCATTCCTATGATGAGATAGTGATACCCGTAGAATTAGGATAAGCTATGCTTTTAATGATCCTTATGCATCGGGAATCCGCGGGAATCCGAGCGGAGTAATACGGGTTACTCTAAATTAAGAGATCACCTATGTGAAAGAGAAGTGGGGCCGCTTCTAAAGAGAATTGTGGGGGCTTAATTCTTTAGAAACTTTCACAGAACCAGGCATATGTTCATGGCCAAAACGAACATAACAATGAGAACCGATTTGTGTCAGGAAGACATCTGTGTGGAGTATATAATCATTTACGCAAACAGCAGAACAGTTCAAAGACATCACGTCTACTGATCAGCTAGTAAATTAAATATATTCTCACAAGGGAAGGTTCAAAGGTAAACACCTACCTATCCTATGCAGATCTTGACCGTTGAGCTCTATCACCAAGTCATACGTGTCCTTGTGTTATAGTTTCCTCTGTCAATTTCATTCATGTGGGGGATTGTTAGAAAATGGTCATAAATAATCATTTTCATGGTTGATTAAATGAATGAGAAATTGAATCTCAAATTGCACTCTTTGATGCAAGGAATGGTCATTAATCCCATATTGGAAGATGAAAAGAGATTTGGGTTGTTTTCCATTCAAATTCTTTGTTTAAATTTAAATTAAATTGTCATTAATTGATTTTAATAATTTTCAGTTGACAAATCAAATTAATTTTAATGATTTTGTAACTGAATTATGAGTTAATGGATGTGTTTAAATTTTGATTTTTAAATTAAAATTGTAACAACCATGTTTTAATGATTTTCAATTATCAAATCAATTTTAATGGCAAATTAATTTAAATAAATTTTGTAACCATTAATAAAATAATGGATGGAATTGAATGGAGGCATTTAAATTCTGATTTTAAATCAGAATTGTAACAACCATGAGTAATGACCATAATTGAGCCATGAGTAATGACCATAATTGTTAGAATATAATTCTAATTTAAGGTGATTAAATTCTGATTTTAAATCAGAATTGTAACGGTCAAAATAATGACCATAATTGAGAGGTTTTAATTCCCCAAAGTTGAATGTTATATATTGACATCCAAGTTGAAGAAAGGTAGTGAGTTTTGAGAAATAATCTTCTTTGTTTTCTTACACTTTCAACTCTAGTTTAGGCTTCCAGTGTGATAGAGATCAGATTCAACTCGGTTCGCCGGACGGTTTCAGCCGTTGTATCCTGGGAGACGAACGCAAGTAATACACCGCGAATTCGTTTTAAGGACACTGTAATTCTTACAGGCCTCGGCTGCATCAAGTTATATTCATAAGCTTATTGTATTTTCATGTAATTGGTTATTTAGTTTTGCTTTTGTATTGTTTGTTTATTTTTTTTTCTTTACTCTGCGTATGTGCAGAAACATAATCTTGTAATCTGTAACTGACTTCCAACATGTGCAGCCAAGGCATTCCAGCTTTATCAAGTTTGATGTTGCTCTCGTATACTTCCATGCTAATGACTCTACAAAAATATAGCAGTATTTGATATCATATTTTATAATAAACATATACACTACGCTAAAAAATACACTAATAGAAGTGTTTTTATTTTGCAAACATTTATAACATTTAGCATCCTTTAAGTGCTCTTAACAAAGCATCGTGAGCAGTTATTTTCTTAAAATCACAATCATTTTATATCTATATTTTTAATCAACCGAGACAAAGCAGGAAAAAATATAAATAAATAAACGTTGCGAAGTATTTGTACCTTTGGAGTCAAGAGAAGTGGCTATCATGTTCGATGCAGTGCCAAATGCTTTGGCTAAACATGCAGCAAAGGAGAAATCTCCCTCACCTACTACTGGTATCTTATGAGAACTACTATAATGTTTAATCCGTTTCTCTCCTTCAATATTATTATCTACTTTAACTACCTCACCCATGTTTTGATCATTGACAAATTTTATTCTACATGATTTCTTTGATCATATAACGTATGTGGCTTGTGGTGGGTTATGGAGTTTATATATAATGGAGAAGCCCTTTACAATTGACTGAAGAATAATAATGAGGAATTTGAAAGGTTTTAATTAAGGTGCACAAAAAACTAGAACTAGTACTCAAGTTTATCTGTGAGTGATTGGCATCTAGATTCATGATGCCTTTTTTAGGCCATTTATGAACCCTTAGTGAATCCAAAAATCGGGGGGAAATAGCACGGACAGTGGAAGAATATGAAAGGATAAGTTGCGGGTTAATTTAAAAAATTCTTGCTTTAAAATAAATGTGATTAAGCAATTTATGAACACTTCAAGTCGGACTGATTTTATATGTAGAAAAATGACTATTTTCGGTTTCATATCGGTTTTGGGTCAAAAAATCGATCTGGAACCAAAAACCAATATATATATATACATAGACACACACACACATACTAAACACCCAATACAACTTGGCCGTCAAAGACTCATAACCAAACACAGAACCCCAATTGTGTCAAAACCAAACACTTCCACTTCTTCTAGTGGCATTCATCCTTCATCACCATCACCAACTCCCAATTGTCATCTTCCACTTCCCCTTCTTCTTTTTCTTCCATTTCCTCACTACAACAAAAATGCCCAACCCGGTATGGTTGAGTATCCATACCGGGCAGCAAGTCCGGCGTGCTTGCTACCGGTATGGATACTCATATATCCATACCGGGCGGGTACCCGGTATGGATAAAGAAAATTGTGGGGACCACACTTGGGTCGACCAGCTATATCTATACCGGATCGCTGGGTATGGATACTTATTATCCATTCCGAGTACCGCCCGATATGCATAAGTAATATCCAAACCAAGTTATTACCTGGTATGGATATTCATAATCCATATCGGTTACTGACCCGGTTTGGATAATTTATCCATATCGGGCATGGATAATAGTATCCACCCCGGGTAGATTCCCGATATGGATATTGTTAACAATAAAAAAAAAATTAATTATATAGATTTTTTCTTTTACAATAAAACTAAAACCGTACATAAATGTTAAAAATATATGTTATTTAATATATTAACAACATTTAAATTACTTAATTTAAAGTTAAACGTACATTATAAAATGTTATAATAAAATCTCAGTACATAATATGCTAAGATACAATATATTTTGCTGACCATGTAATCATTGAATTTACTGTATCTTCCAAAGTTAGTAGTTCATTGGTATGTTGAGGTAGCGAAAAACTAATCAATACTTTTTTGATGGAAATGCGTCAAAAATCTGGACCAAGTTCGAGGTGATAAACTTTAGTATAGGGGTCATGTGAGTAAATTTCCACTTCCGCCACCACAATTCCTTTCCCCATCCAATTTAATAATTTGCATTGATTGTTGTTCGATCCACCAACTTGGCTCGAGGAACCCCAAGATATTGACTATTTGTACAAAAATTTAAATATTTACTGTTATAAAAAATTTAAATATTTACATATATATATGAAATTAAATTGAAACAATAAATAATATAAATACAACACATATTTTACCTTAGTTGAAGGCTTAGAAAATTGAACACTTTTACTAGATCTCATAGCATTTGACCCACTTGAATATTGTGTTTACGAAAACAATAAATATCATTGTTGTTAGAAAACATAGATATGGAGGGAAAAAAAATTATATTTACCCCTATTTGACAATCAATCAGGCAACAAACGCAATATATAAAACAATAAATATAAAATCGATCAATTTTAAACAAAAGTTGATTGAGTTTTCTCTAGTTTCTGCACTTACCACAAATTTATTTCCCCTGCAATTTATCAATCTTCTCAAATCTTTGACAATTAATCAAACCAAAACTCTATTTCTCAATAAAATGTCACGCAAACAATATAGATATATATATATTTACAAACATAGACATAACAAAAAATATTGAAAAAATGCTTACATCCATTTGTGAGAAATCATTGAGATGGAAATATATATGTGTATAGACACACTAAGTACCAAAAAATAGATGTAAATAAATTATAAATGGTTTAAATTATTTCCCAATTGCGTAGGAGGCATACATGTCAATAGTTGAGCTTGATCTATATTGGACAAATGAGTAATGAGTAAGTTTGTTAAATTAGTAATTGTTTGTTTCATTATTGTCATCTCACCATCGACATTCTGTTGATATTATACAAAACTTTGTTTACCAACCATAGATGCTTATACAATAAATGGTGTTACACCATGACCCATTTCTCGAATTCTACCTCGATGCTCCTTACCCATAACTTGTGAGACAACATTTAATACAAAGGCAAGGGATGAAACCAAAATTTATTGAATATTTGTTCGTGACCTCAACAAAGTTTTTAGCTCCCTCCCTATATTCTTTGGACACTCTAAAAGTTTAAAAACAATAAAAAAAAGAAATTGTTAAAAAATACACCAAGGTGAAATTTTATGTTTGAATTTAATGAGTTTATAATATTAACCTTAAAAATCTTAACTATTCCTTATCCATTTGAAAGCATATAACACTAAAATACAAACACGTAACAACATAGTATTAAACTATATTAAATTATTAAACTTCATGTATAATGAATCAATATACAACAATGAATAAGTAATAATATCTATTTATCAATTTTTATCCACAATCTTTGCAAACAAATTCATGATTATATTCGCATAAATCACATTGTATTATCTCACAATATCAGGTCTATTATATCATAATTCAATTTAAAATTTAGTAAATATAAAATTTAAAAAACAAAAGATTAAATACCACACTTCCGTTGAGCAAGTTTGATATTCAACAAAACAGTCTCATAATTTTACTATGATATTCATTAATAACACCACTAATCAATTATATGATTTTACGACTAATTTAAGAGACAATATAAACTATATTACGATACTCCAGAATTTCAACAATCTAAAACTCCAAGTCATTCATTTTCAAAAACATTATATATAGCTCAAATTATCATCCATAATTCTAAATCATAAATATCTGTAGGTAAGAAGTCCAAATTCAACATATCAAAAACAATCCACCTCAATAAAGCCCATATCTCTTCGATAAATAAATTCAAACAAATTCATGATTATATTCGCATAAATTACATTGTATTATCTCACAATATCAGGTCTACTATATCACAATTCAATTTGAAATTTAGTAAATATAAAATTTAAAAAAAAAATATTAAATACCACACTTCCGTTGAGCAAGTTTGATATTCAATAAAACAGTCTCATAATTTTACTATGATATTCATTAATAACACCACAAAACAATTATATGATTTTACGACTAATTTAAGAGATAATATAAACTATATTATGATACTCGAGAATTTCAACAATCTAAAACTCCAAGTCATTCATTTTCAAAAACATTATATATAGCTCAAATTATCATCCATAATTCTAAATCATAAATATCTGTAGGTAAAAAATCTAAATTCAACATATCAAAAACAATCCACCTCAATAAAGCCTATACCTCTTCGATAGATAAATTCAAACAGCGTAAAATGAGGAAATCTGCGAAGATAACGTTCCTAGAAGAGCACTCAAACAATGATTAAGCTGCAAAAAATAATAATAATAATAATAATAAAGTAAAAAAATTAGAAAAAAAAAAATGTAATGGCCGGACTACCGCTCTGACGGTCGGATGGTAGTCCGGCCGTACACATTAGGTGACGAAGAAGAAGAAAACGAAGAAGAAGATGATGAAGAAGAAGAAGAATAGCAGAAGAACAAGAAGTGACTGAATAAGAAGAAGAAGAAGAAGAGGAGGAGAAGAAGAAGAAAAGAAAACATTACCGGTGGGACGGTGATGGAAGAGGATGGCAGAGACGTCGAATAGCTGATGGAGTGACGATGAGGTGGCAACAGCATCGGCAACGATGGCTAGGGCTTCTAGAGAGAGAAAATCTGAGAAAGAGATAGAGAGAGAAAGGAGAGAAAGGAAATGGGTCGGCCGACGGGTATAAAAATACCCAGTTTAAAACTCCAAGTCATTCATTTTCAAAAACATTATATATAGCTCAAATTATCATCCATAATTCTAAATCATAAATATTTGTAGGTAAAAAGTCTAAATTTAACATATCAAAAACATCAACCTCAATAAAGCTTATACCTTTTCGATAGATAAATTCAAACAGCTAGTGTAAAATGAGGAAATCGGCGAAGATAACGTTCCTAGAAGAGCACTCAAATAATGATTAAGCTCCAAAAAAAAAAAATTAAAGAAAAAAATGTAATGGCTGGACTACCGCTCTAGCGGTCGGATGGTAGTCCGGCCGTCCACATTAGGTGACGAAGAAGAAGAACAGTAGAAGAACAAGAAGTGACTGAATAAGAAGAAGAAGAAGAAACAGCCAAAAAGAATAAGAGGAGGAGAAGAAGAAGAAAAGAAAAGATTACCGGTGGGACGATGATGGAGGAGGATGGCAGAGACGTCGAATAGCTGGTGGAGCGACGACGAGGTGGCGGCAGCATCGGCAACGACGGCTAGGGCTTCTAGAGAGAGAAAATCTGAGAAAGAGATAAAGAGAGAAAGGAGAGAGAGGAAATGGGTCGGCCGACGAGTATAAAAATACCCAGTTTATCCATACCGAGCGGGTGAATACCCGATATGGATAATATATTTTATTTTATAAAAAGATTATCCATACCGATTGCCCGACCAGACTGGTATAGATAATGAGAGTATCTTTACCGGACGGGTCGGGCGCCCAATAAGGATATTATAACATTTTTTTTTTATATAATCCATACCGGGCATCCGACCTGCTCAGTATGGATAATTTGCTTACCCATATCGGGCAAGTCGGGTGTCCAATATGGATAATCCTTTTATTTAAAAAAATAAAAATATTGAATATTCATATCGGGTACCCCGACCCGATTAGTATGAATAATCAAATTATCCATACCGGACGGATCGAATGCTCAATCTAGATAATAAAATATTATTTTTATTTATTTTTATATACTATCTATATTGGGCGTCAATATGCCTAGTATAGATATTTACTAATCCATATCGGGCACAATTCAATTTTTTTTTTTTTTTAATTATCCATACCAGACTTTTAGTGCTCGGTATGGATAGTCTTGCTTTATTGCACTGTTTTCTTGTAGTGCCTTTTATTGTTGTCTCCGTTGATGTTGCCCTTCCACCTCCGACTTTGGCAACTCCAACTCGGACATGGATGGTCTCGCTTTCGTCATCGGCTTCCCCATTGACCTCGCCAACCATGCAAAACCCTAACTTCGTCTCTGCTATTCGTAACTCCATCACTATTTTTTCTTTACAATTGTCACGATCGTCCATGCATGCCTCACAGATCTACGATTTTTGCATTGTTTATTTATATTTTCCTTTCGTTTTTTTTCTTTGCTTTTCTTGTCTCATATGAATTTGGTCATATAGTTTTATGGTGATGAATTGATAATTGGTGTTGGATCTCGGGTTTTTAGTTATGATTTTTATTTGGAATCGGTGATCAACTGATGAAATCGACGTGAAAGTTGTCCAAAACCGAAGACTCGTGCCCACCCCTAACCACTGCTAATATTTTGCATGACATGTAATTCATGAAACAATTTTCGCAGATGAACTTTTAACCTTATGAATCACTTAAAGAGAAATTTAGTTAATAATTATGAATATATACAGCTGATAAATATCTTACACATACTATTCGAGATATGCTTTATGGCTAGATTGTAAAATTGATTATAAGATATGTCTATATTAAATATTTTCTAGATTAGAAGTTTGTTGATTGAACCTATTTATATATAAGGAGTCGGAATACAAATATTAGATTCAAATGGGACCAATATCCCGGACTCCCCCATGAAATGGTTATTAAAAGTTGGATCTTAGAATTTTATAAATATTTCCTTCAGCTAACTGATTAGTTTTTCGAGTTGCATTCTTGTTTATAAATTAACATAAAGCGAAATTAAACAAACTAATACAATCTGATTTTCCCTTCTATTCCTTATTTTGGAAACAACGAAGACAAGCAATGACTACTAAGAAACCATTCCCTCATCAGTCACAGCAATGAGTAGCCATCCAAAATCACAGGATAGAACAGTAGTCTGGACGTGGATCATCGCAGCCCGCTCGAGCATACACAGGATGGTTTACAAACCATGGATCACATATTACATATTTTGGTTTATCCTCTTCCTTCTTCTCTTTCTCTTCTTCCACTTTCAATATGTTTGCAAAATGGAGCTTCTTCCTCAGTTTACGTGTCAGCTTAACCGCATCTATCTGGTCTCCGATCACTACCAGTTCATCTTTCTCTTTTCCTTGTATCTCTATCTTAGTCACACCTATGCAATAACAGTATTGGAACATTAGTCATACCATTTATGTGTATCTGAAAAAGAAGAAAAATAAGAGGATATTTTTCATTCATCTCTTTGCAAAGTTTGTTGTATTATAAGTAGCTTTGGAATGGATTGAAAATCACGGTACAATTTTGAAAAGTATCTTAAATCTACCTCTTCGTATCAAAGACTCTTAGGTTTAGTAATAATAATAATAATAATGGCACCCATTTCTTTCTTTCTTTCTTTCTTTCTTTTTTTTTTTTTAATTAATTATTTGAAAGAGTGGCACCAATTTCTTGACCTTATTTATTGTTCTAAAAAGGAAAAAAATAAAGTTGGAGATCAATAAACTAATTACCACATGTTTTTGCAGCAATCTTCATGGCTTTCGATCTGCATTCTTCACAGCTAACGTGCAGCTTTATGACTATTTTTTGCTAAAGACAACATGCAAAAGCTTAGAATAATTAGATAACTTATTTTCTCGACCTAAATGAACATAAAATTTGATTCACATGCATGAAAGTATGCATGTAAATGTTATATGTTCGAGGAGAACATATTGGAGGGCTCACCTTCATGATAAAATAGACTTACTCTTAGAGTAGAGAACTTGAGAAGCCAATGCAGATATTATATAGGACTAGAAGTGTTCAAGGGGGTCTATAGTGACAAGTTAGTGTGCACAGTGGACCATATACTGCATGTGATGTAAGAACCACCACCCTCTCTTGTGGTTACGTTCTACCATGAAAATCCCTATCCTTAGCTAGTTTAATTAGTTTAATCGGCTGCACCGTTGGCAATGCCAAATTTGCGGGTCACTCTTTTATATAAGTGGTATCTCAAAAAGAAAAATAATTTTTTTCAACAAATTATATTCAATTACCAAAACTTTATATAAATTTTATAATAAATAATGACTTGTAAGAATTTATTTTTTCCTTTTCCTTATATTATCAATTAATCAATGGCATAATTAAGTATACTCCGATAAGAAATCAACAAAATTCCAACTCCTTTCTATATGCGTGAAGAATAATCAGCTGATAGATATATCCAGAAACAAACAATATTGTTTGGCCCATCAAAATCGACTAGTTATCGAACTGAGCACGCTATGGGGCTTTTCCCAGGAACTTTACGAGAAAAATTCTTTTAATTTGAAGCGTTTGACAATTCCATGCATACCCTGTAAGGGAACTTTACATTTAATATCGTAAAGGAAAAATTGTCCTTCAGAATTGGCACGCCACAAAAAATTCCCTCTTTGCTCTGTCTCTCTAGTTTTACAATACTTCGTCTTTGGCGTGTAGACTCGAATTCTAATTGGATTTTGACAAGTCTTGCCTAAAGTTGGTCAAGCCAGAAGTCAATTAGTTGTCCTTTATCATTAGAAATCGATGCTTTCTCTTCCTCTTTTGCCTTCTAGCTTCAATTGTAAGATTCATGAATTGGAGAAAATATTAATATATACATTTAGTTTAAGGGGTCTATATCAACGATTAAAAAAATAAATAAATAAGTTATATAGATTCTTTAAAATATAAGAAACTGTAATACATTAATTTGTAAGTCAATTGGTTATTATTGCACTTTACCTTCACATCCATGACTGAAATTTAAATCATATCATATATATAATTTTAGCATGTATGAGAAGTTCCTTAATATTATAAGTAAAATGTTTAATCTAGGCAAAACTTTCAACGGACCTTCAACCTTTTGTGTTAAGTTGTACATTTGTTCATTAAAAGAAAAAAATATATATAATAAGTTGAGATTGACCAAATAATATACCTATATCATTGAGATTGTGAGTTTGAGTTGTGTCTTTTTTTCTTACTAAAACTCTGACTATATAAATAATATGAGATTGATTGAATAATATTCTTATACCATTTAGATAGCAGATTTGAGTTGTGTGTATATACATACATACATACATACATGTATATATATGACTTTTGAATTTCTTAATTAAAATTTTAAGTTCTCATCTGGATAAAAATTATTTTCTCCCTATTAAAAAAATAGTATCCAGACCGCATTGTTAATAATTTATTTCAGCAATGTCATAATAGTCCTTCTACTTGTAAACAAAAAGGAGATATATGGTTAACAGAATTATAAATTGTGTATCTCAACACGGCACCAATAAGGCACCAATACATATACATATGTATACACATATATACATACATACATACATATAAACACACACATATACATATATATAGATACATACATACATATATACATATATATGCATATACACACACATTTTCCACACCATAATCCAATATGGCTCTGTCCAATAAAACCCAGAGACATCTGCCTTTTAAAGGTGGACCATGTGCTTTTCCAATATACTTTACCTAAACCAACCAATCCAATATGGCTCTTTCCAGCAAAACTCCATATTATAGATAAGACTAGTTCGTAAATAAAGAATAGTAAAACATTATAGTTCATGTTATTTATTTGTAAATTATCGTTTGTGTTTGTGAATTACTAATAATGTTAAAAGGACTCAATCTATATATTGTTTCAGGACTAGTTCGAAAGCTCAAACTTTCGTTAATATTACTTATGGGATAATTTTATCTCTTATCAAGAGTTTTTCTTGGTAACTCAAATCGTATAAGATACATACAACAATGTATAACATTATAATTTTATAAAATTGAAGTAATTAAGTTACCATAGAATTACAGAAACTTTTGATAAAAATAACAAAGCTCAGTCCATTTATAGGAATTTGGACGCCTGTATATTAACAGTGACTGATAATGAATTCAAAGATCTAGATTAATATTAAAAGCTTACGTGAACTAAAGAATTCCTATATATATTGGTATAACGTTTTTGTTGAACGGGATTGAATTTAATTGGATCTGGATCTACATATGTCAAGGAAAGTACAAGGGACTGGGAGTTTATATGCCCAACAGTACCTTGAATACCATCATCATAAACCTAAGTCCACCTACTCTCATGGCTTTACCAAGTCGTATATATGAGAGCAAAAGTGAGATGCTTTTATTTTGTTTCCTTTCCCTCACTTTCTTTATTTTAAAGTTCATAGTTAATTAACACTACTTAAAAGTTTGGTGCTTATGATCTCCGAGAAGTCTTCAATCACAAGTCACAACTAAATTAATTAGCAATAATTGATTTGCTAAGCAGTAGCATGAGACCAAAAATGGAAAATATAATGAAATCAATTATTTGTATATATTTACAGTATTACAAGCAAAAATCATACACTTGTCGCTCACTATTATAGTCTGCATTTGTAAAAAACAACATAAATATATGAAATGATAAACCTAAAAGTGAAGGAATTACTTGCTTCATGAAATGTGAATGCGTCATCACATGATGGAGCAATTATTGTAAGATGGATATGGATCTTCAACCACTTTATAATGTTGTGCGCAGCGGAAATTAAACAAATACACAACTACTAATGCTAGCTATTAAATATAAATAACAAATATTAAATAAAGCAGAAAAGCAGAAAAATAAATGCAAAGCGAAAAAATGAAAGAACACACCAGAATTTACGTTGTTCGGTATAAAACCTACGTCCACGGGCGCTGCTGAAAACTTCCACTAGCTCCAAAGCAAAATATTACAAAATCTGGGTAAGATCCAAAAAACCAGAAACATATGGGGAGAAAACAAGAATAATACAAATATATGGATATTTTACAATTCTTGTTTATTTTTGGGGTACAAAATCAATTAGCTAAAGGACTTATTTATAGTCCACCAAACATCCCACCATTTTGTATTCTTTAGATGTGGGATAGCTAATTAAGCCAAAAAACAACAAATCTCCACCTTGTATATGCCTTTTAGACTTTCAAAATGTTGATCAAGTCCAAACAATGGTTGAACTTGATTGCTATCACCACTTTGGTCATCATATCTGCAGGATTATCAGCAGTCCCAATTTTCTGTAAGAGAATCGACCATTCACTTAGAATTTCCCTCACAAAGTGATATCGGACATCAATATGCTTGGTGCGAACATGGAATACCGGATTCTTTGCTAAATGAATGGCACTTTGACTATCCGAGTAAACAGTAATATTCTTCTGTCCCATTCCCAATTCTACCAGTAATCCTTGTAACCAAATTGCTTCCTTCACAGCCTTTGTCAATGCCATATACTCTGCTTCTGTCGTAGACAAAGCAACTGTTGACTGTAAAGTAGACTTCAAACTTACAGGAGCTCTCGCAAGAGTGAATACATATCCAGTAGTTGATCGTCGTTTATCCAAATCACCAGCATAATCTGAATCAACATATCCGATTGCAAACTGACCAAGTGAATCTTCCCTCTGAAATATCAAACCAAAATCTACGGTTTTTAACAAGTACCGTAGAATCCATTTCACAGCTTGCCAATGTCCTTTACCAGGATCATGCATATACCTGCTCACAACTCCAACCGCTTGTGAAATGTCAGGTCTTGTACACACCATAGCATACATCAGACTACCAACTGCATTAGAATACGGAACACGAGACATGTACTCTCGTTCTTCATCAGTACTCGGAGATAATGATGCACTCAACTTGAAATGAGGAGCAAGTGGCGTACTTACAGGTTTTGACTGTTCAGATACACCAAAACGCTGTAATACCTTCATCAGATATTGCTTCTGAGTCAAACAAACCTTGCCTTTTCCTCTATCTCTGCTAATCTCCATACCGAGAATCTTCTTAGCTTCACCCAAATCCTTCATTTCAAACTCTGAACTCAACTGAGTCTTCAGCTTCTCAATCTCCACTTTGCTCTTAGAAGCTATCAGCATATCATCAACATATAAGAGCAAGTAGATGAAGGAACCATCTTGTAGCCTTCGAAAGTATACGCAATTATCAAATTTGCTTCTGGTGTACTCTTGACCTATCATAAATTGATCAAATCGCTTGTACCATTGTCTCAGAGACTGTTTCAAACCATAAAGCGATTTCTTCAATTTGCAAGCCCAATTTTCCTTTCCAGCAACCTTGAATCCATCTGGCTGAGTCATATAGATTTCCTCTTCCAAATCACCATGTAAAAATGCAGCTTTTACATCCATTTGAACTAGTTCCAAATCCAATTGAGCTACAAAGGCCAATAAAATTCTAATGGAAGAGTGTTTCACAACTGGAGAAAATACCTCATTATAGTCAATCCCTTCCTTCTGAGCATAGCCTTTCGCCACCAACCTTGCCTTGTAGCGGACATCTTCTTTGTTAGGAAATTCCTCTTTCTTAGTAAACACTCATTTGCACCCAATTGCCTTCTTATTCTTCGGTAGTTGAGCTAGCTCCCAAGTTTCATTCTTCCGAAGAGACTGCATTTCTTCATCCATAGCTTTCTTCCACTTATCAACTTCAGAACATTGGACTGCTTCTCCGTAAGTGGAAGGAACATCATCATCTACCATTGGAAGTGCATAGGCTACCATATCAGCAAAACGAGCAGGTCTACGAATCTCACGTCTTGGCCTATTTATTGCAATTGATTCTTGTTGCTGCGAAGGTTCTTGGGTAGGAACCTCTTCTTCTCCTTCTTCTTCGGTAACCTCCTCGATCATAGGAGTGTCATCATCTGCATCAACAATTCTAGCTGGATTATTTGTTGACTCTATTTGTTTCTGAAAAAACTCCACCTGCTTCCGAGTAGACACCACCTGTTGCGGATTTCTCTCAACAATATCTTCTATTTTCTTTTTCAACATTGAAGACTCATCAAAAGTAACATCCCTGCTGAAAATTATCTTCTTCGAATTAGGATATAAAAGACGATACCATTTCACCCCTGAAGACATCCCCACAAATATAGCTTTCTTTGCTCTCGGATCCAATTTAGATTCCTTTACATGATAATAAGCAGAACAACCAAAGACATGTAAAGAATCATAATCAGTAACAGGCTTTCCAGACCATATCTCCAATGGAATTCTACCACCGATCACTGTTGACGGTAAGCGATTAATGAGATGACATGCATAAGTCACTGCCTCAGCCCAAAACTCCTTGCCCAACCCAGCATTGGACAACATACACCGAACTTTCTCCAGCAACGTTCGGTTCATACGTTCTGCCACCCCATTCTGTTGTGGTGTGTGTCTAATTGTAAAATGACGTACAATACCCGCATCTTGACAGACCTCTCGAAAAGATTTACTACAATATTCACCTCCATTATCTGTTCTGAGGTACTTAATCTTTCTCCCAGTCTGAGTCTCAATCATCTTTTTTCAATTAAGGAAAATCCCAAGTACATCATCCTTTTTCTTCATTGTGTATACCCAAACTCTTCTGGAAAAGTCATCAACAAATGTAACAAAATAGTGTTTACCACCCACGGAGGCTGTCCTAGTGGGTCCCCACACATCAGAGTGAACATAATCCAAAATACCTTTAGTATCATGAACTGCAGTTGCAAACTTCACTCTCGTCTGCTTTCCCAGAACACAATGTTCACAAAAATCGAACTTGCAGGTTTTTACTCCTTTCAACAAGCCTTGATCCACCAAACTGTTTAAAGCTTTCTCACCTGCATGCCCCAAACGCATATGCCATAACCTGATCATATCTGAATCAACATCCTTCTCTGATACTACTGCTGCTGATTCAGTAACTGTACTACCATTGTAGTAGTACAAGTTGTTCTTCCTTGTACCTTTCATTACCACCAAAGCCCCAGATACCACTCTCATAACTCCATCTCTGATAGATACCGTGTAGCCTTTAGATTCTAAGGCTCCCAATGATATGAGATTCTTCTTCAAATCTGGAACATACCGAACTTCTGTCAAAACTCTGGTCGATCCATCATGATTCTTCAATCGAATTGAACCTATCCCCTTAGTTTTGCATGAGTTATCATTACCCATGAGCACAATTCCACCATCTAGCTCTTCGAAGTTGAAGAACCATTCCTTATGTGGACACATATGATAAGTACAACCCGAATCTAAAATCCACTCACCAGATCCAGATGTTGATGATAGACTAACCAACACAAAATCTTCTTCCTCACGTTCGGCTACATATGCATCAGAAGTAACTTTACCCTTGCCCTTATCTTTCTTCTGTAGCTTCGGAAAATCTTTCTTCCAATGCCCTTTCTCATGACAAAAGGCACATTCATCTTTATCAGGTCTTTTTCTTGACTGTGATCTGCCCCTTCTTTCCTGTTTCCGACTTTTACTTCTTCCCCTAACTATAAACGCCTCTGCTGATTCATCCCTATTCTCTGGTTTTGTTTCTTTTAGAACAATATCCAAATCTTGTTGATACAAGACGTCCGTAACTTCGCTTTGCCATAAGCCAAATCAAATTTCTCTACTTCAATTTTTACATGCGAAGATGAAGATGCTGTCATTTCTGCTTTATTCTAAAAGTTTTTATGCCAATAGCTTGGTGATCAAATGAATAGTACTCAAAAGGTAAACTCCCAGGAAAGGCTGGAGGGGTCACAAACGGTCCCACTTAAAATCCAGTCTCCTTAGATAATTATAGTCTTTTTGACAGAGCTTCCCTAAATTGTAACTATTCCAAAATAACACCCAAGCTCTACAAACAAATATTTAATAGCTAGCTAATGCCCTAGACAATTTTTCAGATCAATCGAAACCTAGGGCTCTGATACCACTTGTTGTGCGCAGCGGAAATTAAACAAATACACAACTACTAATGCTAGCTATTAAATATAAATAACAAATATTAAATAAAGCAGAAAAGCAGAAAAATAAATGCAAAGCGAAAAAAGGAAAGAACACACCAGAATTTACGTGGTTCGGTATAAAATTTTGTCCACGGGCGCTGCTGAAAACTTCCACTAGCTCCAAAGCAAAATATTACAAAATCTGGGTAAGATCCAAAAAACCAGAAACATATGGGGAGAAAACAAGAATAATACAAATATATGGATCTTTTACAATTCTTGTTTATTTTTGGGGTACAAAATCAATTAGCTAAATGACTTATTTATAGTCCACCAAACATCTCACCATTTTGTATTCTTTAGATGTGGGATAGCTAATTAAGCCAAAAAACAACATATAATAGGCAGGATACTGTGGCTGCTGTGAATAATAATATATAGGAGGACGCTGTGGCTGTGAATTATAATACTGGTCACAATAATTATAACTTGAATTTGATGATGAATGACCATAACAGCACCTGGCTTCCTGATCTTCTTGTCCCTCATTCAGATTTTGCACACTAAGAATGGTGGCATCCCCCATCTTCTTCCTCAGTGACCTTGTCAACTCAACCGAATCCACTCCATTTCCGGTTGCCACCACCCAGTCTCCATCCGGCCCTTTTATCGCCACCGATGTCACACCTTAGAATAAAATGAAGATAATTGCGAACACATGAATATTATTAATTTTAAATGCATAATAGCTAACGAAGTCATCACATGTATACAACTACTTACCGTGTGTTTTGGCCACGGTCGTGAGGACTTTGGTTTTATTTTTTTCACCACTCGTTGGCACCTTTATGACTATTTGTTGCTGCATCATATAGAGGAAGTGCATCATGAATAGCAAGTAACATATTCTCATGTTTTTATGTGCAATTTTCCTTCTTTTTCACTTTTTCCAAATACTGACAATTTACGGATTAGAAGATTACTAGAATTTATCAAAATATACCACTATAATGTGACCCGAATGACTACTAGCTCTCATAACTAGGAGATAACGACTAAAACCCTTGATCTTTTAGGGTGAAGAGAGTATCCAATTTATCAAAATATAATTCCCAAATTGTATCTGTATATGTTATGTCTAGGTAATCACAATATTTTCAGCCACTATAAAATAACAAAAATTAAAATTAAGACATGCATAAAGGAATTACCTTGATGTTTGACATAAAGGAACAATTTGCAGCTTTGATATTGATAGGAATTATATTTGATTGGAAACTGATTTGAAGCTGCTGATTGGTTTGCAATGAGTAAATACAGAGATGCTTCTGCTATATATAATGATCAAGTTGATGAGATAACCGTTTAATTGAAATTTTGGATTACGCGTAGATTATGCTACATGGACGTAATTGTATAACTTTTCAAGCTTATTAAATTATTTGATTATATTGATATATACACAATACTTAAATGATTTACAAATTTAAAAATTAAAACACACGGTTGATAGACTTTTTCCAAGCCCTAACAATTTTAAAATCCACTAATCATTTAAATAATACTAAAGTACATATGATATCCCCAATCTAATATTTTTATATGTATAGTTTAGTTATTGATTTTTCTATTATGACGATAGCAAATGAGAAACAAAATTTCTTGGAAGTTGTAATTTAATAAAATAATAACCTAAATGGCATAGCTTGGTTTAAGAATTTAGAGAACAATATAAATTTATTGTAAGTTATAATAAAGGAGATAATTGTCAACTACTAAGAAGCTTCAATTCATTTTCAAACATGATGAATTCTTAGTGTATTTCACTATTATACCCAATATAATATGATGAGTACATCCAGTTTATATTAATATACATTGCTTGTTTTAGGTTTAATGTAGAGAGAGTTGTCTTACTTAACGACTTTATAAGCGTACATAAGGAGGTTAATGTAATGTACAACACAAGTTCACGTGTTGAATTTTTCTTACAACTTATAACAAGTTAATGGTAAATACTTTTATTTTTTTAGGTTAGGAAGGTAGATGTAACTTGATTTAACATAATCAATTACATCAAATCTATGGCCTGCATTTGAAACTCTTGTATTGGCCTGTAAAATACTCATAAATTTATAACTCGTAAATTATAATTTTATTTCTCTCATCAACACAACAGATGCAGATGAATGTAACATAATAATTAATTAATTTTCAACTTTGCTGCAGTTGATAATCGAAATGAAGAAATATATTTTTGTAGTCTTTTGTTGGTTGGTAAAAGTCTTCTTATGTCTGCCTTCAGGGAACGTTAACATGTACCTGTAGTGAATTTTGACAATAAAATTTACTGTGGATCGTAGCCATATATTTTGACATATTTTCGTGATAACATATAACTTGTAACCAAAGAAATAACAGTCCAAATTACAAGAGAAATAGCTAGGAAACACTCAATAGAAAATCCACTACACAATCAAAAGGAGGAGACTTATTGCTTGTCAAGGCTTGCAAAATTTGAAAGTGCAACAATCACCGATAAAAAAACTCTCATTGCATCTTGACCCATCTCCTCTTTTGTTTTCATAGCCTGGATAATCCCTTATGTTGAACATCACTTCCTCTAACAAAAGCAGCCCAACTTTCTCCGCTAGCTTCTCTATCCTCCACATACTATATGGATTAGCAGTTTTGTGGGTTACATGAACTTCTCCGCCATTTTTCAACAGCTTCCTTGCACTCCTCAGGAATCCTTTCACCAAAGCTCGATGACACCTAGAGCAAATACCATATCTTTCATTAATTAAACATGAATGAGTTATATCTTAGTTGGTAATTTCCCAACATAAATTTTGTTACTTCTTTTTTTAAATTACTTCAACATTATACTTACTTTATAGCGACTCAAATCTAAAATATTATCAAACTAAATTTCTATATTAATAGGTCAATAACCTTCTTAAAAATTTAATGACCATTAAAAATAAGATTATAAAACTAATTGTTTAAGTTCATTTCCTCTTATATTAGAGCTAAAAATTTTAAATGTTGGTGGTTTTAATTGGTTAAGTTTAAGTTTCTTACTCAATTTGGTGTATGTTGTTCTCTGGTAAAGTGAAACCAGCATGTGGGAAGTTGTAGACAATTCTATCAAAAGATCTGTAACAGAGTACAGAGTCTTGGCTCATTGTATTGGCGTCTACTCCGTGCACAATTGTGCAGCCAAGGACTTCCAGCATTTTCAAGTTTGATCTTGCTCTTGTATACTTCCATGCTAATGACTCTACAAAAATATAGCAGTATTTGACATCATATTTTATAATAAACATATCCACTACGCTAAAAAAATACACTAATAGAAGTGTTTTATTTCTGTAAACATTTATAACATTTAGCATCCTTTAAGTGCTTTTAACAAAGCATTTTGAGCAGTTATTATCTTAAAATCACAATCATTTTATATCTATATTTTTAATCAAACGAGACAAAGTAGAAAAAATATAAATAAATAAACGTTGAGAAGTATTTGTACCTTTGGAGTCAAGAGAAGTGGCTATCATGTTCGATGCAGTGCCAAATGCTTTGGCTAAACATGCAGCAAAGGAGAAATCTCCCTCACCTACTAGTAGTATCTTATGAGAGCTACTATAATGTTTAATCCATTTCTCTCCTTCAATTTTATTATCTACATTAACTACCTCACCCATGTTTTGATCATTGACAAATTTTATTCTACATTTCTTTGATCATATAACGTATGTGGCTTGTCGTGGGTTATGGAGTTTGTATATAATGGAGAAGCCCTTTACAATTTGACTGAAGAATAATGAGGAATTTGAAAGGTTTTAATTAAGGTGCACACAAAACTAGAAATAGTACTCAAGTTTATCTGTGAGTGATTCGCATCTAGATTCATGGTGCTTTTTCTAGGCCATTTATGAACACTTGATGAATCCAAAAATCTGGGGGAAATAGCAGAGATAGTGGAAGAATATGAAAGGATAAGTGGCGGGTTAATTTAAAAACCTCTTGCATTAAAATAAATGTGATTAAGCAATTTATTATGTATATTTTCAACTAAGGTTGATAAAAATGTAGTCCAGATTCTTAAGAGCAAATGATAATTTTTTTTTTGGAAGTTGACCGGGAACAATAGAGGTCTTTTGGGACATGTGAAAATCAATAATTATTTACATAATTTGTATAAATATTTTCATAATTAGAAGAACACTATCTCAATGCTAAGCAGAGAATACTATCCACACAAGTTAATTATTATGATTCGTATAGTGTGAATTAAACTTATGTCAGTTTAAGTAGATAAAAAGGTGCATAACCACTTATGTTAAGAAGTAATAGACTAGATGATGCATGACCCATTATACTTATGGATGAGGCATCCATATCACAAATCTTAGAATAGTTTTCTGTTCTGTCCATGACACATTATACTTCTGAATTGCCTTGGCTAGATTTTTCACCAATGGCGGCCGCTGGTTAATGGAGTAAATATAGTATTCTTTAACTAGCTTTAAACTTTGTTTACAACTTTACACTACTTGAGTAGCTTGTGGACTTAAAAATACTAAACAACTTGTCTTGTGTAAAATTAAAAGGATTGTATTATTTCACTGTATATTACAATATACAATATAAAGCCTATTTATAGGCCAATGAAGAAACCAAATAAGGCTAGAGAATAATCTATGCATGGAAACAAAATAATATATTACACAAATAGAAAGAATTGATTTGATTAAGCTAATTGATTGTATGTTAACATCCCCCCGTAAACTCAAGATGGCGAGACGGATGCAAGCTTGAGTTTGGAAACCAATTCACAAAAACGTCCTGATTGATGAGATTTAGTGAAGATATCAGCGGGCTGATCAGCAGAGGAAACTGAATGAAGTTTAATAGTACCCTGATGAACATGTTGTCGAACAAAATGACAATCAATCTCAATATGTTTGGTACGTTCATGAAAAACATCATTGTGAGCAATTTGAATAGCACTATGATTATCACAACAAAGAGGAGTAGCCGTGGCATGATGAACTCCCATATCTGTAAGTAACCAGCGCAACCAAATAAGTTCCTGAGTAGTATCAGCAAGGGCTCGATATTCGGCTTCAGTACTGGATCGAGCTATAACAGTCTGTTTCTTACTACGCCATGAGATAAGAGAATCACCAATAAAGAAGCAAAATCCAGTGGTAGATCGTCGATCAGTAGGGTCACCAGCCCAATCAGCATCTGAATAAGCGCGCAACTCTAAAGAAGAGTTAGCAGAAAAGTGAAGTCCATAAAACATCGTGCCCTTGAGGTATCGTAAAATATGAAGAACAGCAGCAAAATGAGTGGAATGAGGAGCAGACATAAACTGACTGACAACATGCACAGCATATGCGATATCTGGTCGAGTCACGGTCAAATAAACAAGACTCCCAACAAGTTGTCGATAAAGAGTAGGATCCTTGAGTGGAGTACCTTCGAAAGGCGTCAGTTTAACAGTAGCTTCTAAGGGACTAGTATTGATTTTATTATCAGTTAAACCGGCACGAGCAAAGAGATCTGAAGTGTATTTTGCTTGGGAGAGATAATAACCATCAGAATCTGAGGAGACCTCAAGACCAAGAAAATAATTGAGAGAGCCAAGATCTTTCATTTCAAATTGCTGTTGAAGATAAATCTTAAGGTCAGAGATACCAGCAATATCGTCACCTGTAATGATCATGTCATCCACATAAAGCAACAAGAAAACAGAACCATGACTAGTTTTGCGAAGAAATAATGCAGAATCATAAGAGCTGGAGGTAAAACCAAACTGCATAATAGTGGACGAGAATTTTGCAAACCAAGCTCTAGGAGCCTGCTTTAGCCCATACAGTGCTCGACGGAGACGACAAACTTTATGTGAGAGGTGTGGATACCCTGGTGGTGGTGTCATATATACCTCTTCAGTAAGATCCCCATTAAGAAAGGCATTTTTCACATCCATTTGGAACAAATTCCACCATTTGATTGCAGCGACTGCCAGTAAGCTGCGGACAGATGTAAGTCTAGCAACTGGCGCAAATGTCTCATCATAATCAATGTCATACTCTTGAGAAAAACCTTTAGCCACAAGACGGGCTTTATATCTTTCAACAGACCCATCTGACTTTGTTTTGATCTTATATACCCATTTGCACCCAATAGCAGCCTTATTAGGCGGAAGATCAACCATGTCTCAGGTGTGAGTTTTCTCAAGAGCTTGCAATTCTTCAGCCATAGCTTACTGCCAAACAAGGTTAGTACTAGCCTCTTGAAAAGATTGAGGCTCATACAAAGAAAGAATAGTAGTAGAAAAACAATGAAAATCTCAAAGAATCACAGGTAGTTCCCTTACCCTGTTAGAGCGACGGAGAGGAGGAGCAATAGATGAGATTGGGTGAGAGGACTCTGATGTAGGATGAGAAGGTGCAACATGTGGGTTTGAACAAGAGGACTCTGGTGCAGGATCAACAGACGGGTGAGACTGTTCAGGAATCAGCCGGATATCATCAGAAGGATATGTTTGAGTCTCATGAATACTTGAATACTTTTCATTAGGAAATAAATGAACAGTGGGATCTATAAAAAGTTTATGAGGAGAAGTGTGTGATGTGTGAAATTTGGATATAGATGAAAACATCTTATGCTCCCAAAAGACAACATGACGAGAGACACGCAGACGATTTGAGATAGGATCCCAACAACGATAACCCTTATGTTCAATCCCATAGCCAAGAAAACAACACAAACGAGCTCTAGACTCTAGTTTAGTTCGTTCATGAGGATGAAGAAGAACAAAACAAGCACATCCAAAGACTTTGAGATGTTGATAGGTAGGAAGAGTGTCATACAGTCGTTCATAAGGAGTTTGATTATCAATGACGGAGGATGGAACACGATTGATAGTGTCAATGCAGCTTCTCCCCAAAACTTTTCAGGACAAGA
The DNA here is from genome assembly GCA_022984855.1 of Dimocarpus longan. Lineage (NCBI taxonomy): Eukaryota > Viridiplantae > Streptophyta > Magnoliopsida > Sapindales > Sapindaceae > Dimocarpus > Dimocarpus longan. Next base: position 25,384,579 of record CM041014.1, read on the forward strand.
GGCAGATATGAGAAGTGCACGAACAGTTTCAAGAATATGCCTATGTTTACGTTCAGCACGACCATTTTGTTGCGATGTACTAGGACATGAACGATGACATATGGTACCCATTTGACTCAACAGATTAAGAAATGTTGTATCTCGATATTCCATGGCATTATCTGTGCGTAAAACTTTGATAGTTTTGGAAAATTGAGTCTGAATCATTCGAATAAAATCAGCATAAATTTTAGATAATTCAGACCTATTATGCATAAGATAGAGCCATGTATAACGGGAATAGTCATCCACAAAGATAACAAAATACTTGGATCCCCCCATGGTAGTTGTTGGTGATGGTCCCCAAATATCTGAATGAATTAAGTCAAATGGTGCTTGGGAAACCGAATCACTATTATAAAAAGGTAGTGCATGATGTTTGGATAATTGACATGATAAGCAATCAATATGATCATCAGTCACAGAGCCTAAATGTCCCCTAGATGATAAAGAATGCAAACGATTAGATGATGTATGACCTAACCGTGAGTGCCAAAGACTCAATGGAAAAGATGAAGAAGTAGCAGCAGATTGATAGGGAGATGTGACTCATGAAGGTAGTTGAAGATGAATGAGCTTAAACAAACGTCCAACTTTATGGCCTATTCCATGAATCTTCCCCGTTTGTGGATCCTGCACACGACAACCAGAAGAAGTAAAATGTACATCAAAACCAAGTTCACACAACTGACCCACAGAGATAAGATTTAATGTAAGTTTAGGAATAAAGTATGTATCTTGCAATGACAAGTTATTTGTAGAGATGTGACCTATATGCTGAACAGACATAGATGAGCCATTAGCTGTAGAAATGACAGGTAAGGAGGAAGAGGATGATTGTACAGAAAAATTTGTAGGATCAGATGTCATATGATTACAACAAGCTGAATCAAAATACCAAGGGGAATTACCTGCTGACACGGAAGAAGCAGAAGTGAATGGATTACCAGATTCGAAAACAATTTGATGAAGCATGGAAGCAAGATCATGAACTGAGATAGAAGAAGAACCAGCAATACCCTGTTGGTTGTCACCTATAGCCTTGGAAACATGTTGATTGTTTTTACAAGGCTTGAGAGAAACATCCTTGGATCTGGTTGAAAATCCTCTGCTATTAGTATTTCGAGGACAATCTTGATTGTAGTGTCCTGGTTTAATTTTATGACAATGCTTACAGCGTCTTGTAGGGCAATATAAAATATCATGTCCTGACAGCTTGCAATAATTGCAAAGATGTTTCATCCATGAACTCTCCATAAAAATGCTCAATAAAATAAACAAGCCCAAGAAAATAAATGAACTAGCCCAATAAGAGAAATTAAGAAAATAGATCTATCTAATTTCTCTTTATATGCAGCCCAATAAACACCAAATGTAAGAGCCCAAATAAAGCACAAGTCTGCCCAAGTCTAAAAAAATCAGTAATGACCCAGTGATTATGCAAATAAAAGCAAACCAAAGACAGTGCACTAGGATGGTGCAATAGCGAAACAAGACAGCGATGCGAGTGCAAACCAGAGAGAGGTGCGATGGTGGCCACAACCAGAGGTGATAGATGCGATGATTGGTAGGTGCTGAAACAGAAACTCAGCCAGAAGAGACTGAAGCACAACGTTGATAAGGTGGTGTAGTGGCGGCTGGTGCGACAACAAAACAGCGGAACAACTGATATAGGGTGATGACAGCCGACGGTGCAGATCAGGACCAGTTGCCCGTGTAGTGACAACAGCGACGGTGTGTGGAGGCAGCGGCGGAACAGTGGCGAAAACAGACCAGATTGCATCCGGGGATTTGTGACGGTTGGACAGCGCCGTGATGCAGTAGCGACGGCGGAACAATGGCGACAATGGCGTGACAGCAGAACAGCGACAGGTTGATGCGATAACAGATGGTCCGATAGCGGTGTGATGCGACCAGGTATGATGATGACAGATCAGGTTGTGAACAGGTGGTTCAGTAGTGGTGTGATGCGGCCAGGTACGATGATGTTGGAGATGTGAATAGCGAACAGCGGAAACAAACCAGAGACTTGCCGCTCAAACCGGAGACCAGGTGCAAACAGCGAAACAGATCAGAGACCAGGTCCGACAGTGAAGGTGTGATAATGCGACGGTGCGAGAGAACCAGGTCCGATAGAGAACGAGACCTGACAGCAACAATAAGGAATGACTGGAAGGCACCGTTGGCGGAGTGACAAAACTGATGCGATAGTGATGAGGCAATGGGATACAGTAGTGACGGTGTGATGAGATGATGTAGACAACAGCGTGCTACAGCAGTTTTGGGTGGTGTTTGGGTGATGATTGTTACAAAGGTGACAGTGCGGCGTGGTGTATGCAGTAGCGGCTGTGGTTTGGTTGGTTGATGACAGTGAACGAAGACTAGAAAAAAAATTTCTAAACCCTAAGCTCTGATACCATATTAAATATAAAAGGATTGTATTATTTCACTGTATATTATAATATACAATATAAAGCCTATTTATAGGCCAATGAAGAAACCAAATAAGGCTAGAGAATAATCTATGCATGGAAACAAAATAATATATTACACGAATAGAAAGAATTGATTTGATTAAGCTAATTGATTGTATGTTAACACATATCACAAATCTTAGAATAGTTTTCTGTTCTGTCCATGACACATTATACTTCTGAATTGCCTTGGCTAGATTTTTCACCAATGGCGGCCGCTGGTTAATGGAGTAAATATAGTATTCTTTAACTAGCTTTAAACTTTGTTTACAACTTTACACTACTTGAGTAGCTTGTGGACTTTAAAATACTAAACAACTTGTCTTGTGTAAAATTGTAATAGAAAGAAGATAGAAGCCAACTGTTATGATTTTGAATACAATTCCAACTCTTTGTCGACGACCAGTCACTTGTAATCTCATCCTAATTTATTCGTTTCAATTTTAAACAAGACGTGCGAAATTATTAAAGAAATTAATGACAGTGTTTGACTACAAATCTGAAAATGGTGATCATCATCACATGATGGAGCAATTATCATGAGTTGGGTATGTATCACAAACAGGCACTGCATAATATACAGGGCACGGTGAACAACAAGTAATATTTGGTGAAGGAGTTGGACTTGGATCTTTCTTCTTCCCAGTCACTTCCTGCACACTTACGATGGTGGCGTATCCCACCTTTTTCCTTAATGTCTTCGTTAAGCATGCTGAATCAACAGAGTCTCCAATCACCTGCACTTGGTCTTTGTCCGGATCTTCTATCGCTACTGATATCACACCTATCAATGAAGATTTAAGAATTTATCTTAATCAAATGCGCGAAACAATAGGAAAGACTAGAATGTTTCATTCATAAAATGCATTGAATCACTAAAATTTGAACTGGGGAGGTAACTAATTAGGACTCATTATAAACCTACCACTTGCTTGGGCAACAATTTTCATGACCTTGACTCTGCATTTTTCACAGTGCATTGGCACCTTTATGACTATTTTTTGCTGCACCATATATCACAAGAGTTGCATATCAATTAGATAAATTATACCGTCAGCAAATTAAAAGAAACGCTATCAATGTCCGAACAAATTACCTTCATCTTCGATCGATTAAGTTCTGTCAACTGGCGCAGCTTTGATTTGCTATAAGAGGATCACTTTACTTTTACAATGGAGAAACAAAGCTACTAAATCTGGTTATATACACACTACTGCACAGAAGCTTAGTGGGAAATTTACATATGGCATTTGATTATTTTGTAGCACATGTCAACGAAATTTACATATGGCGCAGCTTTGATTTCAAATGTCAACGAAATCAAATAATGCATTTAGCGCCACCGACTTGATGGAGAATAGATTCAACAACATTGTAGCTACTTTCCTCTGAGTTGGCAAAGTTGAATTTTCTGGAATCACAACAGGAAAACTGTCATCACATCTTACTTCTCGGCCTTTCTCTTATTTTCATATCCTAGATCTATGTAAAACCAAACTTTATCAACCAAACCGAACACAACTCTTCTTCTAATTTCTCTATCTCCCACCGATAAAATGGATACGCAATTTTGTGAGTTTTGATGACTCCCACAAGAAGACATTCAATCAAATGTTATTTGAAGTGATTTTAAGAACAAACGAATGATTTTCAAAGAAAAGTAATGTCTTTAATAAACTGAATTTACTTGGTCTTCTTTAAATATATATATATATATATTTTGAAAAAAAAAATACATATACAAGCTGGTAATAATAATTTTGGGACGTACATACAATCATTTAAAAAAAATTTCGATAAAAGAATATGTTCACTTAGTCTTTCTTTTTACACCAAACCGCCCTTGTTTTAAACTCAACACAATAGAGACTTACATATTTTTAAGTACTTGTTATTTTGGAGTCATGAGTAGTGCCAGTTATGTTAGAAGCAAAGCCACATGCTTTGGCTAAACAGACAGCCAAGAAATAATCTCTCTCACCCACTAGTAATATATTTTGGTCGATCAATATCCAACAAACATACAGTTCCAAGCTAATGAAAGATTGGACAAGAAAAGATTAGTATACTCCTTATGCTTACATCATGAGATCATAGATCAAACGGTATTCCTGTCATCATACCTTAGATTATTTGAATAATACATAAAAATGAAAAATATGATTTCTTTATTAAAATATAAATAAAGTAGAATACTTGAGTTAACAAAAATTCAACATCTTCAATTTCGAGTATTTTCTCCTCAAAAATTTGGAGAAAAAAAAGAGAAGAATATTCGTCCCAAAAAAAAAAAAAAATCCTAGTTTATGAACAAATTTTCATAGACAGATAATAAGGCCAAACTGTTTGGCAGGACTTCAATCGGACAATGACCGGTTAATAGTATGAATAGTGATGATAATGCCAATTTTGTAGAGGATTGTCCCAATAATAATCCATTAATCTTCCATATGGCATGTATCCATAGCCATTATAGTAATACCAACGGTAACCATTGAAGCCATGGATCACTAGAGGCTTGTTCCTGTAATAGTGATTTCCTGAATAAACTCTGCAGATTACTGCATGAATCCCTGTTTTTTTGAGCATATCAATGACCATGCGTGGATGAAGTTTATCCAACACGTGCACAATTTCATTTGAATCTATGTAATACGATAATCCTGATGCAATAACTAGAAAAAAAAATAAAAAAGTGTAAAGAGCATTAGAAATTTTTAGAGGCAACATTTATACCTAAATTATTTTCATTTAGACCTAAATCAATGGATTTTGTCAAATTTTCGGAAAGTTTTATAATCCCCAAAAAATTGTATAACGTAGTAAAATAAATCTAAGTCATTGAAATTAAATTTTAACGTATGAACAGAAAATATAAAATAATTGGATTATTTTCATTAATGATCACATTACATCCAATACTTTCCAATTCTCTTTTCAACATCCAATTCCATCCGGGAAAAGGTACAGCCACCTTTAGATTAATACTCTGCCAAAACAAAATCCAAAAACAAATCAATAATAATACAAATAAAAGAATGAAACATTAAATTTTAAAATCCCAACAAGAATGAGAAAATTTAATGTAACCATGTAACTATCATCCATTTTATGCCCTTTGAGTTGTATTTTCTGAAACTTGGTGAAATGTTATCCTGGTAGCTATGAAGATGAAAGATGGATCAAATTAAAGTGCTAGTTGATTGATTAATTTAGGAAGTTTAAGATTTTTTTTTTTTTTGTTCATTATTTAATTGATATATGCCTTGTAAATTATTTTTGCCTAACACTGTCACATCAAAAATCTTCTGATTTTGATGATAATTTTATTTTTTTAAAAAATTGATTATTGATGGATGATGATTTTATTCTATATACGGAAGCTATATATTGATAGAAGATTCTTGAAATTTCCAAATAAGTTTCAATTCCTTATAGAGTTTACCCTATGCGATTATTAAAATTTTCCCAAAAAGATCTGCTGATATCAATATTTTCCTGAATAAGCATTAATTATTCTTGTTTGTCAAATTGATGGTATAAACTACATATCTCTACCTCAATTAAAAGACAATAAATTTTTTATTAACCACACACGCGCGTACATATACATATATATATCGCAATTTTTTTATGTGCTTCAAATATGTATATAAAAAACCTTCTTGAACAGACACATTAGATTTTTAATTTTTCAATACAATTTGAGTATATTCTCATGAGAAATCATGGAAGTTACAATTTTAAACTAATTTGATTTAAGTTTCAAATTGAATCATGAGAAATCACATGTTCAATACAATTAGGTTGATTTAAGTTTTGTTGACACTTAATTTTGGTCAACTTGGTTATTTGAGCTCAATACCTACGAAACGACAATCAACAGACAAGACAAGTATGACAAAGATCAAAACAAATAAAGCATAAGTGGTTCGACAAAATAATGGCCTACGTCCACGACTGTCACTTCTCTTCTGTCAGAGTAACAGCATATATTTCACTCTGTCCTTCACACTGAGTTTCATCTCCTATTTGTAGTGAAGATAGTACAATTCAAATAGGTTTAAGAATCTTACAAATAAAGCAAAAAATAATTTACGTTAATTAAGATAATATTTTTCTATATTGTCTCCACTGTATCTGCAATATCTATCAAGAATATCGCAATTTTATTTGCATAAAAATAGGCAAGTTGACTCATTTCTTAAACAGAATTAATCTAGCTTTCTAGAAGGTCATCTAGTCAATTCCAACAATCGCCCAAAACGAACAGACTACCTCAACGATCAGGTGTTACCTCTAACGAGCAAATGAGCAGATTCAACTGTCCTTTCGACTATTGAACAGACACAAGGACCTCCTGAACGCTCTAATAATCTTTAAAGGGCACCTATCGGGCAGTTTCTTGATCGCGACCAAATTGTCTTATGCTTTGTCATACGGTCAATTCTTCATGCATCCAACTAATTATTCAACGATTAAAACAATCAACCTTATAATTAGGTGTGCTCAGGTACACAAGTTAATAAACGACCATATGTCCCGCTCTTTAAGTTTTGACTGGTTTGACCATCGTTTTTTGAGCTTCCTCTTATAAAACAACTCAGCGGACCTCAGTCTTGGGCTTTTTCCACTTCTTTCTATAATCGTCAAAATACCCACAACACTAACCCCCTTACTTTTCAGCATATTTTTTGTACTAAAAACAACATGCTTGCACCTAAAGTAATTTTGGCTGGATATGAATCGTTGTTTTTTCAAATATTGACCTATCCCGTAACATGCGGCATTTCCCTAGACGTCAGTTTTTTGTGTGTCATATGTCATGTGCTATTAATGGGCGTATTTAATGCATGTCTTCACTGGCTGCTCATGATGACGAAATCGCGGGTTTCATGCTATATCGCTAGATTAATAACGGTTACTCAGCCGTCTTGATCTGATGGTTAGGGCTTCAAGACGACAGCTATTTATAAACTCTCAGTCGTTTCATTTTCTTCCTTTACCCATCACTTTCGAAGACAGACGCCCATTTGCTTCCAACTTTCTCTTGCCTGCCATTATTTCCCTGCATCCTCTTTTTCTTTGTCAGTGGAACCTTCCATACTCAAGGTAATCTCTCATGATCTTTCTCAATTTTCCAATTACGATTGGTGCTTACATTTGTTGGATTATATATGTGTGAGCTTATAATATCTTCCTAGATTGTCTCCACCGTATCTGTAATATCTGCCAAGAATATCGCAATTTGATTTGCATGAAAATAGGCAAGTTGACTCATTTCTTAAATAGAAATAATCCAGCCTTCTAGAAGGTCACCTGGTCAATTCCAACAATCGCCCAAAACGAACAGACTATCTCAGTGATCAGGTGTTACCTCTAACGAGCAAACGAGCAGATTCAACTGTCCTTTCGACTATCGAATAGATGCAAGGATCTCCTGGTCATTCTAATAACCTTTAAAGGGCACTTATCAAGCAATTTCTTGATCGCAACCAGACTGTTTTATATTTTGTCATACAGTCAATCCTTCATGCATTCAACTAATTACTCAACGATTAAAACAATCAACCTTAAAATCAGGTGTACTCGGGTGCACAAACTAATAAATGACTATATACACCCACACCCCCCCCCCCTCCCCCCCGGTCCTCCCTTCAACTTTTGACTGGTTTGACCATTGTTTTTTGGACTTCCTCTTATAAAACAACTCAGCGGGCCTCAGCCTTGGGCTTTTTCCACTTTTTTTCTATAATTGTCAAAATACCCACAACAAGTTTTAAATTAAATCAAGAGAAATCATCTGTTCAATACAATTAGGTTGATTTAAGTTTTAAATTAGTTCCATCATTGGGTGCACAAATGGGAATTCCCAAACTGAACACATTTAAATGATCAATTTATTAATATTATTATCATTATTATATATTGAGATATTTGTTTTCTTATTTTATTTTTAATTAATATTTATTTATTTATATAGCCTTTTTCTTTTAAGTTTTCCCAAGTATATATACTTATTTTACACGAATACAAGTACTTTTCAGGCAAAAATTTTTGAATAAAACAAATATGAAACTTACACTAGAGTACATCCACTCTTAGAGTGGTGCATTCCTACCCTTTTCCATTTGTGGTTAGAATCATAATTTTCCACATGCCATTTTGACAACATTTCAGCTTCATATGTACACGGGGAGAGTTACTTAGAATAAATTTCCAGACTGTGGAAAAAATATTGGTAGAGAAAAAGAACAATCGGATAGATGTCCACATAATAGCCCAAAAGCCACAGCCTGACAGTGTGGGCTCAAGTAACCCAAAACAACATCAAAGCCCAAACTGTGGTCAATTGGATTGGCGGCCCAATAACTCTCAAAGAACACAGCCTAAACTAGGGAATCGATCGAATGATTGGTAATTGAGTCTGAACCTATATTTAAGTTAAAGTCTAATCTTTGACCTTCAAAATAAAAAAAGTCTAATCTTTAACCTAATTAATGCTGGGTTTTTTATAATGCTCTACGGTAAAAAGAAACTAGGAATTATGATAGTTTAATATGTAAATTAAACTGCCGTTCAATATAATTTGATGGTAAAAAAATATTTATTTAACTTTATAATGATCCATCTATGAGTTAGCTTTCACCACTAGTGATATTTCGAAGACAAATGTAAATTAATATCAATTTAAACTATAATCGCAAGCTTAGTATGTGTAAGCAACCATGTCAAAGCGAATATCTTGGCATCCAGATTCCATAATTTTAGTGATTTGCAAGATGAATTTGTAATTTGAATCACTAATGGTGTGTTTACTTCATGGATTAAACAAAGGGAATGGGGAATGGGATTGATTGATGTTGTTTACTTGCTTAAAATCCATTCCGTAATGGGAATGAAAATGTGGGCCCCACATCAATTTGGGGTTGTGGAATGGGAATCCCATTCCCCCCAACCCACTTGGGAATCCCATTCCCATTCCCTTTGTCAAAATAAAATGTCCCTTCTACCCCTTTTTAAAAAAATAAAGAAAAATCTATTTATTTGATGTTAAAAAAAAAAAAACTACATATTGTAATAAAAAATTGCGCACTATTAATTTTTCATCACCAATTTTTTTATTATCATGATGGACTAATAAAATAATATGTAATTTATTATTATTATTATATGTAGTTTTTTATTTAATATTAAAAAAAATTACATATTATAACAAAAAACTACACACCAAGTTAGTAAACTATTAAAATAACATTAAGTTTTTTTATTATAATATGTAGTTTTTTATTTGATATTAAAAAAAATAGCATATTATAATAAAAAACTACACATTATTATAATTAATCCATAATTTTAATTAAGGGTATTTTTGTAACTTATAATTAATTCATTCCGATTCCAAAGTAAAGTAAACAGTTTAATGGAAATAATATTGATTCCGATTCCGATTCCTGTAGTTGAAGTAAACAACTTATATGATTCCGATACTTCATTCCGATTCCAAGTCATTCCGATTCCAGATCATTCCGATTCCTATTCCGATTCCTCCAAGTGAAGTAAACGCACCATAAAATTATGGAATATACATGCTAAGATATTAGGTTATTAACCTTTACAAATCAAAGATGTTCACAAAATAAAGGTTTTGATTCAAAATCCCTCTTCGCTTGAATTCAAAAAAGAAAAATTAAAATATAAAATAAAAAAATCAATATAAACTTCACATAATAAGTCTAAGTGGTTATTACAGAACCGCAATATGTTCAGATACACAAATAGAAAATACATAGGACATGTTAAAGTTGACCACCAAAATAATAATAATAATAATAATAATAAAAACAACAACATTCGCATCACATTGTAGATATTGACAATTGATAAAAAGGAAATATGGACAACAACCATTTTCAATGCATTGGGAAGGTGAATTCACACTTCCACATTGCTTCATCTGTTTGTGAGAATTAATTAAAGCTCACGAGAGAAAAATAATATAATAAAAATTCGAAAGAAAATCTTAGATCAATTATGGATATATGTGATAACTACACATCATATCAATATGTATCAAAGGAAAACAAATATTTTTATTTGAAAGTATATGCTTGCATCGAAAGAAAAAATTAACAGATATCTAGTTGTGCTTTCCCAAAAAAAAAAAAAAAAATACACAAATCAGACATCTAATTATAAAACAACATAAGCCAATGAGACCTAATACCTGTAGTTTTGGAAACCAACCTTGTTTGACATGCAATTGCCCACCATTGTATGCCTCCAGAAGCCAAAGATCCAGCAAATTAGGTAGGATATGAAGGACTCTTATGGGATCCTCAGATAAGTCTGACCGAGCTAAAAACAGCTATGATTTGATTGAATTTTGAAGTATAGAAATCCAGTTTGGCTGCTAAGTCCATGGAATCCATATCAGGCATATCTTCTCTATTTATCAACTCTTTGCCTAAACTTATAAGATCTTTTATATTTGCAATTGAAAAGCATAGATCCTTCATATCATTTCCATTAACCAGTAGAATACCCAACTTTCTCAACTGCCTTAGCCTGTTAAGCTCCTCAATTGCTTCGGAGTTCAATTGTAAGCTGTAATCTGGTCTCATTTTTCATATGCATCTCATGACTCATATTTAAAAGTTAACAAGCCGTTAGTGAAAATTTAATCAATGGTCAAATTATGTCACTGGTGATCACCCCAGTTTTTGCAAGAGCTGGCTTTGAAAGTAACAATAATTATTTATAAACCATTTATTAATTGTTCATATTATGCCTTTAATTAGAATCTTCTAAACCTGGAGTATGGTGAACTATTATATTGGTAACCATACAAATCCAAGTGTTGCATCTCTATAATTTTGGATTTAAATTAAAAGACATTTATCATACAAATTCAATTAACAAGTTCTTTCAATAAATTCAAAAGTTCAGGTACTTTGTAGCTACTATATCTGTTCTGTATACAACAAACACGACATGAGTTTCTGAGATTGTGATTGAGTTTCTGAGATTGATTATGACAACTAAGACATTAAGTTTGTGAATTTGGATTTTCAGTAGTTGGAAACCTAAAAAATTTGTTAATGACAAAGTTAACTTCCTGAGTTGATGATAATGGATTACCAGGAGATTGGGCATTGGTTTTTTTTTTTGGTTCAATTTTTCTTCAACTTCAGTTACAATGTTTTGATTTTTTTTTAATATTATTTGGATTTAATACTATTTATTTAAATTTTAAATTTTAAATTATATTATTTAAATCAAGGGTAAATTGGACATTTTAACTTTTTTTCTAATATTTTGGTTAAAAAATTGATGGTTGGGGGAATTTTGGACAAAAATAAAATCTTAAAAAATTGATATTTTTTCAAATTAAAGCAGGATTTTTTGGGATTATCCCCCTATATAAATGATTATCATCATTTTTATTTAAACTCCAAAAATTTGGAATCTCTTTTAATAAGTATAGAAAGTTTAAAGATGATTTTCATTCAATTAAAATTATTGATATATCTTTTATAAATTATATAAGAAATTTCGGATAAATTAAATCTAATTTATATTAGAGTTTTAAAGGCTTTTATGTTACATTACCATTTTATTTATTTCATATAAATATTAGAGAAGTCAATACTAAATAGTACTAAAATTGTATAGGAAATAATGATATCTATATCTGAAAGTAGGTATAATGTTGTACTTGGATAGTTAATGGCAGCCAGGCAAGGACTTCTTTTAGTTGCTCGACTCAATCTCAAAGTTTCCTATCATGAATTCGATGCAATCACTGTGATTTCTCAAATTGTAAATGGTACTCCTTTATGGAGTCATATTTTCTATATTATAGTTGATGTTCAAACACTTTGTAAGAAAGTAAGAAAGTAAGTGTTCAATAATATCACTTTATTTCACGTTGCTATAACAGGGTAGCATACACCCTTATTTCTTTTGCTTTATCCTTTTGAGAGGATAACTCTTGACTTGATATCGAATCTGACTGTATCATATCTTTCTTATAAATTAAAGTTTATTTGAATTTAAAAGAAAAAAAAAAAGAAAAAAATGGTAGGGCTCCCATTCGACATAATCACCTCATCTAGCTCTTGCCATAACACCATTATGTCATATCATTTTGTTGTAAGCTTATATATATATATATATAATATTCTTATCTTATAATATTATCTTAAAATGTAAGAAGATTTTTAAAAAATTTAAAGGGAGGTTATTATTACATTTTTTCATGAACTTCAAATTAATCTAAGATTAAAAAAAAAATGTAACTAAATATTCTTCATTTTAGTGTAATTAAGCTTTGAAACTTGTAACAGTCATGGAAACATAGTTTATAAAGTGAGATATTATTACTAAAACATACCCCACTAATAAACAAATGGATCTTCTATATTGCATTGTACCCAATCAATGACAATATTTGATTCATATCAGATAGAAAAGATAAAAAGAAGAAACAAAGATTAAGAAAAAGAAAAGAAAAATAAAAGCAGCCTAAATTTGGATGGTAGGGTATGGGTCGATGATATTGTTGTATTATATATGGCTGTTACTCTCACAATTTTGGAGATTTTTCACCTGTGGTCTTGATATTTTTCCCTATATATTTTTCTATTTCATTTTTCTTCTTTTGTTGATTATAAAGCTACATCTGATCATTAATGAAGAATCTGTGTTGGCTCATTAACAATGGACTTATCAACTTCAAAATTATTTTAATTATTGGTTGTTTTGGCATTTTTTTAGGACGTATTCAACAAAGAAGAATTAAAATGGTTGTTTTTGTTAAATCAAGCTAACTACTCATTCTTTGATGCAAATGTCAAAATACTTTCTAGGAATATCATCAAAATACCACTGAAAATGAGATTATATGAAACCATTTATTTTTCATGTTCAAGTATTGGGTTAAGTAATATTATTTTTCATTTTAGAGAGTTTTTTAGATTTTTTTCATACTTTCTACTATATTCTTATGTTAAACTTACAATCTTATGGAGAAAAAAAATAAAGTAAAACCACACAATTTTATTAAAGAAAAACTACACAAATTTACTAGTTCTTATAAGAAAATCTGATATAGAAAGCTAACGTGTCTCCAAATGTATTACTAAAACGGTTTGGAAATCAAATTATGTAGACTCTATTTGTAAATCATTATTGTTAGAAGTGAACTTAACTTCCCCCAAGAAAGAAATTTCTTTTTAAAATTTAATTCTTTTTCACTTTTCATCACCAATTTTTAATTTAATTTTCATACAAATTAATAAATACACACCTTAAGAGAATCTTGTATTAAAGTTAATCCAGACACATGTTCTAGAATCTCTATAGTATTAATTATTTTGTTTACTATATATGATCATTAATCGGCTGTCTTATATGAACACGTTAAATATTCTCTACCACTATTAAGAACCTAATTAAAGAAGTCCTAAATATCAGTCTTGGTTTTCTACTTTGCTTCATAATTTATGTGGAAATTTTATACAATAACAGTAACTTGAAAAAGACTTCAAATAATATTAAACATTTAGAAAGACAATTGGGTCGTGAGAGCCCATCTTTTTTTCTATCAACTTGCAGGTCGAAGTTGGAATGGTGGGTGTGGTTGATGCCAATTGAGACACGTGGCAACAGATCTTAAAGTTGAAGAATCTTGTACACATCTTTGTTTTTGGGATTCTAATGAACGCAAATTAATGAAATAATTATATACAAAGTAATGATGACAATAAGTGGACCTTCTTGGTCATTGATCACTGCCTAATTGCTTTTGATTTTCTTGGTCAGATCATATCACTTTATTTTACTTTCAAAATTAATCGACGAAGTTGATTCAACAAGGCACGCAAAAAACCTTTCACCTACCAGGATCATTTTATTGGTTTAATCACATTATTAGTTGATCAATTCTAACCTCTTTTGTAAATTTGATTTCTGAGTGTCAATTCGTACACAAACATTCCATTTTTAATTCTTAATTTACTGATTTCTATATCCATTGGAGGGTGTGTAAAACGCATGTGTTTGATTAGAAAATAAAAGTGATCAGCTGATTAGCAAATCATAACTAAACATCTTGATTCATTTCTGGTTTGTTATCTATTAGAACTTACTAATTACTGTGATCTTAACATTATTAAACAGATTCTTACTAGTAAGTTTATTTACTTTTTGTGAAGCTAATATCAATCAAGATTGGGTTAGGGTTACATGTTCTTGTCGAAATCAAATATTAACAGTGTCTTCAATAGCTAAGTACTCCAATAGTGTATGTAAAATATTTCTTTCACGCTTGTTTTATATTAGTAAGATTGATTCAAACCTATATTGCCAGTACAAGTTGAAAATTCATTGCATCTTAAATGAGAATTATTTTTTTATAAGCTCATTTAATACACATAATATTTATGTAAAAATAAATTTAGATTTTTTTTTTTTAAACATTAATACTTTACAGGTTATATGATTGTTTGGACCTACCAATATAGATCACTGATAATGTGACTCGTATGACTGCTCTTAAAATTAAAGAGAAGATAAGTCCTATCAAGAAAAGACTCACACCCCCCATCTTATATTCTAAATAAAAAGAGTGAGATTTGAACTTCTTGATCTTATATGATCAAGATGGATATTCAATCACTTCTACTAAAAGATAATGTCTAACTTATGGGTTAATTTCATGAAGAATACTATGTTATTATCTATCACCCGCATGAGCACCCGTTATAGATTTGGTATCTGAATTTGTGTCTATCTTGTTGTGTATGTATTTGTAGTCCATTGTTAATGGGCATGGGATATAGCGAAAATAAGTTGGGCTCAGAGATCAAACTGGATTTTAGTTTTACCCACGATTGTATTCAAATATGAGGGTCACTATTGACACCCCTCACAAGTCGTAAATACACCTTGGATCAGAATTTTACTTTTCATTAGCCCATATATATATTCTTAAGAATTTCATCAAGTAACTCAATTTTTGTAACCCTCTAAAACTGCATGCATACACCTAAATCATACATTATAAAAGTTCAACACTATTCTTAAAATAAATTATAAATATTTTAATTAAAATGTATTATGATTGTTTTCATATGCTATTTTAGGCCTGTTTCTTTTTGTTTTGATACTAATATTTATTGCGACATATTGTAATAGCTGTGCTTAGACTTTATGGTTATTTATATTTCTTATAGAATCTAGATTTTTTGAAATAAATATATCAATATAAAAACAAATTTCTGTTACGTGGTATACATGATCAATGGAGTGCTGATATTATTACTCTGTCAAATTTATTATGCTTGAGGAGCATGGTGGGTTGCCTCAATGGAGGTAACCCCACTTGATAAGTTGTGTGTGTCAGGTTCAAGCTTACCCACCACCAAAGTGTGGCAATTTTCCATACCATTTGTGGGATGCTCCCCTACTCTTTTTGGGATGACCCCTCTCTTTTTTGGGAGCTGATCCCCAAGCTGTACTTTAATACCTACCGTTGTTGATCTTGTTATACTTGGGTTGGTTTCAATCATAAAAAAAAAAAAAAAAATTATAATACTTGTGAGCAATTGCAGGACCTTAATTAGAGATTCTAGTGACCGATAATTGAGTGCAGATCTTTGTATTTTTTAAAGTACGGATTTGTAATTTTTTGATTTTCAATTTCTTGTGGAAATAATTCACAAAATAGATAAAATAATTCAACTAATCAAATTGTTCATGATCAATTGAAATTTGATATTGGAATAAAAACAACCAGCAGATGTTGGCATCAACAATGACGCCGGCTATTTGGTAGCCAGCCCAACAGGTTTCAATCGCCCTCCTGAAGTTACAGAGATGACTTTTCCAGTCCGGCATAGTCATCCAAAAATCAACGACAAAACAACTTTATGTAACGGGTGATATGTCATTTAAGATCACGACAAGCATTAATTTCTGCAGCTAACAACAATTGTTGAGTAATAGGTAATGTGGTGGTTGAGGATATATTTTGGAGGGAGCTTCACTTGTTTTTCTAATTAAGTCTTGTTAGTCTACATGTGATCCTCTTGAAGTTAGCTACAAGTCTTGGTCATGTTCTTGTTCCTATGAGGCAGCCCGAAAACAACGGCACTTGACTTTTCCTTTACGTTCCATCTTATTGTTTTCTCTATCTTTATCGGTAAACAATTAATCCAACGGGGCAAAGCTTTCCGATATGTTCCAACATATTGTTTTCTACATGTTTAGTTATATAAGAATTATCCTAATTAATCACATTGATTTTAAAATCTTCTATCGTCACAATTGGAATATTCGGAAATTTATTATAAAAATTATCCTATTAGAGCGCATTGAGACCCTAAAAAACTTCGGTTGCTACCAATTACAACATTCCAAATTCATAATAAAATGACAATTATGTGATTTTGGAAAGTTCCAACCTCATAAAATTTGTCCAGTAATGAATTTGTAATGGTCCAAATCTAACCTGCAGTAAAAAGCTAAGTATTATTTCCTTAATGTTACCACTTACCACCACAATTCATAGCTGTTGGATTGCATTTTCACTTAACTGGTCTATGTATAATATTTTACAGTTGGATGATTACGCGATGAAGTTACCATTTTCAATTACACTTATTCTCTCTTTATCTAAATTCTTTCTAAGCGTAGAAAGTTTAATTCTTATTGCTTTTCAACTAGCTACCAGAACTTGTTTAAAGGTTCAGGATAAAAGACGAAGACTTTAGAAGATTTAAACCCTACGTACAAGGCTCCTAGACCATTAGACCAAAGACTTGACTAGAACATCAAGTGGGTTTTCCTGAACATAATCTTTGTTGTGGGTATATTTCGGGCTGTATAAATGAGCTGGTAAAAGTTCAAAAAACTTATCCAATGGGTTGACCTAATGGACCAAAGCCCAGTTCATAAATGATCAGCTTGCAAGCACGAACTCTCAGATCGCTACCATTGTTCTAAAGTCACTAGTCAACTATGGTCAATACTGCTTATACTCAGTTTTAGATCGCCCAGAGTATAGTCTAACTTGTAGTTCAAAGTACCAGTTAAAAATAAAATCTTTCAAAAGGGAAGCAGCCTAATTTGAGAGAGAATCTATTGTTAGAATTGGAAATAGAATTAAACTCCTACTTCGGTGGGATTTATCCCTAAATTGACGAATAGAGTTTTGGAAGCATAATTAATATGTAATTATTTCCTATTTCAAATGTACTCAAATTGTAATACCCTACTCTATAAATAAGGTTTGAAAATTCATTATAATCATTATTAAACAATTAACATAATACTGTGACTATGTCAAAATAACTAAAGAAGCAGTCGTGAACGTGGACGTAGGCATCTCTTTGGACCGAACCACGTAAAAATCCTCTTTGCATCCCTATTCTTCATCTTTCTTATTGTCTTTGCTTTTGTTTCATGTTATTTGCAAGTATTGAGTCAAAAATTTGAGTTGACCCATTTTAGACGTTGACAGTTTGTAAAAAGATATCGATTAATATCCATTCCCTTGCTGTTATCTTACCAACCATGAAAATTCCTCAACCATTGCTAGGAATGGGCAAAAAAACTGAGGCTAACGCAATTCAATATGAAAATATTGATTTTTAAGTTGATTTCAGGTCGGACTGATTTTATATGTTGAAAATTGACTATTTTTAATATATATATAGATATATATATATCTATATATATATAGATATATATATATAGAGATATATCTAACAGTCAAGGGAATGGATATTAATCGATATTTTATTACAAACTGTCAACGTCTAAAATGGGTCGACTCAAATTCTTGACTCAATACTTGCAAATAACATGAAACAAAAGCAAAGACAATTTTTACACTAAAATGAAGAATATTTAGTTACAATTTTTTTTTTTTTTAATCTTAGATAAATTTGAAGTTCGTGAAAAAATATAATTATAACCTCCCTTTAAATTGTTTAAAAAACTTCTTACATTTTACGATAATATTATAAGATAAGAATATTATATATATATATATATATATATATCTATATAAGCTTACAACAAAATGATATGACATAATGGTGTTATGGCAAGAGCTAGATGAGGTGATTATGTCGAATGGTTATATTTTATGAATCAGAAGACTGCTGGAATTTATTAAGATATATCACTATGATATGACCTAAATGACTCCTAGCTCCCACAACTAAGAGATAACGACTAGAACCCTTAATCTTTTAAGGTGAAGGGAGTATCTAACCACTCTTATTAAATTTAAATTATCTTAACAATAGTTAATTGATATTATTCCCAAATTGTATGTGTACATGTTATGTCTAGGTAATCACAATATTTTTCAGCCACTATAAAATAAGAAAAATTAAAATTAAGGCATGCATAAAGGAATTACCTTGATGTTTGACATAAAGGAACAATTTGCAGCTTTGATATTGATAGGAATTATATTTGATTCGAAACTGATTTGAAGCTGTTGATTGTTGCAATGATTAAAGATAGAGACGCTTCTGCTATATATAATGATCAAGTTGATGAGATAACCATTTAATTTCAACTTTGGATTATGCGTAAATTATGATACATCAATGTAATTGTATTGTCACGACCCGGGCCTTGGGCCGTGACAGAATCGTAAAGTGATATAGATTTTCAATTTGACACTATAAAGTTTATGAAATTTTTAACTTTTAAAAAAATAAAGAAAATTTTTATGTTTTGGATACTCCGGAGTACCAAAATAAAATATTGTGAACAAAAAAAATGAAAATCTTCAAAACACTTTAAATAATCTCGTTGGAGACTATTCCCATAGATATGCGAACACCTGTTAAGAATCATGGATTTATATGCATGACATTTCAAGCTTATCAAATTATTTGATTATATTAATTATATACACAATACGTAAATAATTTACAAATTTCAAAATTAAAACACACGGTTGATAGACTTTTTCTAAGTCCTAACAATTTTAAAATCCACTAATCATTTAAATAATACCAAAGCACATAAAATATCCCCAATATAATATTTTTATATGTATAGTTTAGTTATTGATTTTTTCTATTATAACGATATCAAATGAGAAACAAAACTTCTTGGAAGTTATAATTTAATAAAAATAATAACCTAAATGGGATAGCTTGGAATAAGAATTTAGAGAACAATATAAATTTATTATAAGTTATAATAAAGGAGATAATTGTCAACTACTAAGAGGCTTCAATTCATTTTCAAACATGATGAATTCTTAGTGTATTTCACTATTATACCCAGTATAATATGATGAGTACATCCAGTTTATATTAATATACATTGCTTGTTTTAGGTTTAATGTAGAGAGAGTTGTCTTACTTAACCACTTTATATACGTACATAAGGAGGTTAATGTAATGTACAACACAAGTACACATGTTGAATTTTTCTTACAACTTATAACAAGTTAATGGTAAATACTTTTATTTTTCTAGGTTAGGAAGCTAGATGTAACTTGATTTAACATAATCAATTACATCAAATCTATTGCATGCATTTGAAACTCTTGTATTGGCCTGTAAAATACTCATAAATTTATAACTCGTAAATTATAATTTTATTTCTCTCATCAACACACCAGATGCAGATGAATGTAACATAATAATTAATTAGTTTTCAACTTTGCTGCAGTTGATAATTGAAATGAAGAAATATATTTTTTATAGTCTTTTGTTGGTTGGTAAAAGTCTTCTTATATCTGCCTTCAGGGAACGTTAACATATACCTGTAGTGAATTTTGACAATATAATTTACTGTGGATCGTAGCCATATATTTTGACATATTTTCATGATAACATATAACTTGTAACCAAAGAAATAACAATCCAAATTACAAGAGAAATAGCTGTTAGGATATTTTATATTTCTTATTGTGGGCTTACATATTTAATAACAATTATATTATGGGCTATCTATTTTAATAGAGCCAAATAAGTAATCTATTAATTGGGCTCTAGAAATATCTATTGGGTATGAGCTTTAATGTGTAGAAACCTAATACTAATAGGATTAAGGTTAATGGAAACCTAATTGGTTTAGTATATAAAGAACATTATAAAGGGTTATGGTCCCCAAGTCAAATCAATATAATAATTTTGCTCTCTCTTTTCTCTTTATCCATTCAAGAAGAAGAAGATCATTGAGCAACTAAAGAGATTTGACTGTGGAAGATCCAATCATATTCAAGTTTATCAATATGGATTCAGGTATGTTTTCTTTATAATAATTCTTAATAATTTAATATGAGTTTTCAGATTGTGATATAGGTTTTCACCTATTAAAGTTTAATCAACAAGTGGTATCAGAGCCGATTCATGTTAAATTATTGAGAAATTAATTGATTTATTTGATTTATTTTGCTTTCATGTCAGTATAAATATATATATATGATCGTGTACAGTTTGCGTTACATATATACATATACACATATAGTTTTGTGTTTTTTTTTTTTTTCCCGCGATTGTGGTTTATGTAAAGTCTATCTGGTTTTGTGCGAATGTTACATCGTACATAATAATAATATAGACTGGTTGAAAAGCCAACGAAGGGCATGTTGGTTTTGGGAAAAAAAAAAAATGACAGTAATATGAATATATATATATTAGTTGTATGATTAGACATGTTTTTGATTTAATAAAAAAAAAACAAAAAAAAGGCTTTCTGCATTGATTCTTGTTTTTTGTTTTGTTTGCTTTGGAATCAAAAACGTGATGATTGGTTGCTTTTGTTTCCAATTGAATTTTGTGGCAAATAAACATATATATTAATTCATTGGAAACCGCGGGTGGACATGGGGAACGAAGAAACCATATATATATATATATATATATATTGTTTTTTTCCACCCGAAGTTTATTTAAGTAATTTAAGTATCCAATCAATTTATATTATGGTAACATATATATTCATATTGAACTGATAATTCAATTGGAAGAAAGTTTTTTTTCTAATATATATAGTCTGATATTTCGAAATAAATTGATTGAAATTATATGTTACCAAAGTAACCTCTATAATGTAAATTTATTTATTTTGAAATATTAAGATGTGTGTGTCTATTATTTATGTAAATAATGACCGGTCCAAAGGAATGTTATTATTTGACCAAATAATGGGTATACCTGTGGTAATAAATATGTGATGATTATTAGGTTTTCCAAGTGAGTTATAAGTCAGTCCAAAGAAAGGCTTACTACTTGACAGAATTAATTGTTAATATTTGATTACTACACAGAGAGTACCACTTACAGTTGATATTTCTGTCCAAAGACTAAATGTCAATGTTGTGCTAGGTATCTTGTTTTAGGGCCCACCATTATGGGAATCGTTTAATCATGTCATGTATGAATTTATTAATTGATATATATATAATTTTTGTGACATGATTATTGATTGTGAGCTTGTATTTGATTTTGTTCTCGATTCAATTATTTCTGCTTCAACAATATCTGCCAATATTAATTCCATTCATGTGTTTAATGGCCCGAATTTCAAGAATTTGAAAGAGAACGTTATGATTGTTCTCGGTTGCATGGATCTTGACCTTGCGCTTCGGGAAGAACGACCTGCTTCTCTTAATGATAATAGTTCCGCTGATGAAAATGTGAGAATGGAGAAGTGAGACCGTTCTAATCGCATGAGTCTTATGACCATGAAATGTTCCATTCCGAAAACTTTTAGGAGCTCTATGTCCGAAGAGAAAAGTGCTAAGAAGTTCCTTGAGGAAATAAAACAACGTTTTGCGAAAAACGAAAAGGTTGAAACAAGTACCCATTTGGCGAAACTTGTTTCAATGAAGTATAATGGAAAAGGGAACATAAGGGAGTACATCATGAAGATGTCTCATATCGCTTCCAAACTAAAGACACTAAAGTTACAGCTGTCTGAGGATTTGCTGGTGCACTTAGTTTTGATTTCTCTTCCTGCACAATATAGTCAGTTTAATGTGAGTTACAACATTCAGAAGGACAAATGGACTCTTAACGAGCTCATATCTCACTGTGTGCAAGAAGAGGAAAGATTGAAGCGAGAAGGTGTTGAAAGTGCAAACTTAGCAACTATCTCTAAGGACAAGAAAAAGAAAAGAGGAAAAGAAGTTACAGTTGGGACATCACAGCATAAGGAGTAAAAGAAACAGGATGGAGAGTTTACCTGTTACTTTTGCAAGAAAGTTGGACACATGAAGAAAGAATGTCCCAAATATGCCAACTGGCGTGTCAAGAAATGTATGCTTCTCAATCTAGTTTGTTATGAAGTTAATTTAACTTTTGTACCTAAACACACTTGGTGGATAGATTCTGGTGCTATTACTCACATAAGTGTGTCTATGCAGGGTTGTCTGTGGAGCCGAAAGTCAAGTGATGTTGAAAGATTCATCTATGTGGGCGATGACAAAACAATTGCAGTAGAAGCTATTGGAACTTTTAGGTTATTTTTAAAGACTGGTCAATTTTTGAATTTGGAAGAGACTTATATAGTACCATCTTTTAGACGGAATTTGGTTTCAATTTTTGTTTTGGACAAATTTGATTATTCTTATTCATTTGGAAATAATAAATTTAGTCTTTTTCAAGATTCTAATCTTATTGGTACTGGTTCTTTATCTTTGCATGATAACTTATATTTATTGGATACAATTGCCTCAATTAATGAAACTTTGCATATAAATTCACGAGGTACAAAACGAAAATTAACTAATAGGGATTCCGCCACATTATGGCACAAGCGTTTAGGTCATATATCTAAACAGAGAATTCAGAGGCTTGTGTTTGATGAAATTCTTGATTCCCTTAATTTGACATATTTCGAAGTCTGTATTGAATGTATTAAAGGGAAACAGACAAACATTAAGAAATTAGGTGTCAACAGGTGTTCTGATGTCTTAGAACTAATTCATACTGATATTTGTGGACCATTTCCTACAGCCTCTTGGAATGGTCAACAATATTTTATTACGTTCATAGACGACTATTCAAGATATGGGTACCTATATTTAATACATGAGAAGTCTCAAGCTCTGGACGTATTTAAGACTTTCAAAGTTGAAGTTGAAAATTAACTTGGTAAGAAAATTAAAGCTGTCAAATTTGACCGTGGTGGTGAATACTATGGTAGGTATGACGGATCTGGTGAACAACGTCCAGGACCTTTAACTAAATTCCTAGAGGAATGCGGTATCGTCCCGCAATACACAATGCCAAGCAAACCTAGCATGAATGGTGTTGCTAAAAGACGAAACAGAACGCTTAAGGACATGGTAAGAAGTATGATCAATCATTCTTCTTTACCAGAATCCCTCTAGGGAGAAGCACTAAAGACTGCAGCATATATTCTTAACAGGGTTCCGAGCAAAGCGGTAGCTAAAATCCCTTATGAATTATGGACAGGCAAGAAGCCTAATATTAAACATTTACACATTTGGGGTTGTCCAGTTGAGGCAAGACCTTATAGGCCAAATGAAAAGAAACTGGACTCAAGAATTGTAAGCTGCTACTTTATTGGGTACTCTGAACGGTCAAGAGGTTTCAAGTTTTATAATCCCACTACTAGATCATTTTTTTAGACAGAAAATGCGAGATTTCTTGAGGAAGTTGAGTTTATGGGGGGAGATAAAGTGAAAGACATTATCTTTGAAGAGGAATTTGTTTCTCTTCCTACTATTGTTATTAATAATGATCAAACTTCTATCCCTGACATTATTCAAAATGCAAATCCAGAATTTCAAGATAATGTAGAAGAGCCCCCTGTGCAAAATGAAGAAATTATACCTGAAGTGCAAACTTAACAACCTCAAGAGGATATGCCATTGAGACGATCCATTAGAGAAAGGAGAAATGCGATTCCGGATGACTATGTCATTTATCTCCAAGAACATGAGGTTGACATAGGAATGATGAAAGATGATCCAATCAACTTTCATCAAACCATACAAAGTTCTAATTCTCAAAAAATGGATTGATGCCATGAATGATGAGATGAAGTCCATGAAGAACAATGACGTTTGGGATCTCGTCGAATTGCCTGAAGGTGCGAAACTTATTGGTTGCAAATGGATATTTAAGACCAAAAAGGATTCAAAAGACAATGTTAAGAGATATAAGGCTCGTCTAGTTGCCAAGGGTTTCACTCAAAAGGAATACATTGATTATAAAAAAGACTTTCTCTCCGGTTTTTACGAAAGACTCTTTTAGGATTATAATGGCACTTGTGACTCATTTTGGTTTAGAGCTACATCAGATGGATGTAAAGACTGCGTTTCTCAATGGTGACATTGACGAAACAATATATATGATGTAACCAAAAAATTTTGTATCTGGTGATCCAAAGAAATTGGTTTGCAAATTGAAGAAATCCATCTATGGTCTCAAACAGACTTCCAGTCAATGGTACCACAAATTTCATCAAATTATTATCTCATATGGGTTTGAGGTAAATAAAGTTGAAGATTGTGTATATCATAAGTTCAGTGGGAGTAAATATATATTTCTGGTGTTATATGTCGATGACATACTACTTGCTAGTAGCGATATAGGCTTACTGCACGAAACCAAGAGATTTCTGACAAAGAATTTTGACATGAAAGATCTTGGGGACGCCTCTTTTGTATTAGGCATACAGATACAACGAGATCGCTCTCGAGGTATCCTTGGGTTATCACAAAAAAGCTATATCGAAAAAATTCTTGATAGATTCAGCATGAAAGATTGTGCACCAGGAGACACCCCTGTAGCTAAAGGAGACAAGTTTAATCTAAGTTAGTGCCCTAAAAATGAGTTGGAACGAAAAGAAATGCAAAAGATTTCTTATGCATCAGCTGTAGGAAGTCTAATGTATGCTCAAGTATGCACGCGTCCAGATATTGCGTTCATAGTGGGAATGTTGGGCAGATATTTAAGTAACCCAGGGATGGATCATTGGAAAGCAGCCAAAAGGGTTATGCGTTATCTACAGAGAATAAAAGATCACATGCTCACATATCGGAGATCAGAACATTTAGAAATCATTGGGTATTCTGATTCCGATTTTACTGGATGCCAAGATAGTAAAAGATCCACGTCGGGCTATATTTACCTGCCAGCTGGTGGAGCTATTTCCTAGAAAAGTGCTAAGCAGACACTCATAGCTTCTTCCACCATGGCAGTTGAGTTCACAGCCTGTTATGAGACATCTAATCATGGGATATGGCTGCGAAATTTTATCACGGGGCTGCAAGTTGTGGATTCTATTGAAAGACCATTAAAGATATATTGTGACAATAATTCGGCTGTGCTTTATTCCAACAACAATAGAAGCTCTATGAAATCTAAGCACATAGACATCAAGTTTCTTGTTGTTAAAGAAAGAGTTCAGAGTTGTCAGGTGACTATAGAACATATTGGGACAAACTTCATAATTACGGATCCGCTTACTAAGGGATTACCACCCAAGGTCTTTCATGAGCACACTGCTCATATGGGTGTTATTTTAGCTGATGATGTGTATGTTTAGTGGGAGTTAGTATTTTGATGTTATTTGTAATAGACATATTCTATATTTATTTTCTGCAGAATAAAGTATATGGTTAAATTATAAACTCTGAATGTTATTTGTGTTTGATCTCATTAAATATTAAAGTAGGACCAGTTGAAAATAGGCATGGTTGAGATCACATTACATGTAATTTCCATGCTACGCATCCATACTCGATCTATGTCATTGAATATATTGGTATGGTGACCATTGATGGGTCTAGTTACGAATAAATGTAACAAAAGTCGCTTTGATCTCATGCTAATATAGTAGATGGACCAGATTGTAACTAAAGAGATATTTCAGGACGGATAGTTTTTCAGTGCGCACTTAAGATTATAGATAATATAATTGTCTCAGGAAACATATGTAGCCCAAGTGGCAGATTGTTAGGATATTTTATATTTCTTATTGTGGGCTTACATATTTAATAACAATTATATTATGGACTATCTATTTTAATAGGGTCAAATAAGTGATCTATTAATTAGGCTCTAGAAATATTTATTGGGTATAAGCTTTAATGTGTAGAAATCTAATACTAATAGGATTAGGGTTAATGGGAACCTAATTGACTTAGTATATAAAAAACATTATAAAGGGTTATGGTCTCCAAGTCAAATCAATATAATAATTTTGCTCTCTCTTTTCTCTTTACCCATTCAAGAAGAAGAAGATCATTGAGCAACTAAGGAGATTTGACTGTGGAAGATCCAATCCTACTCAAGTTTATAAATATGGATTCAAGTATGTTTTCTTTATAATAATTCTTAATGATTTAATATGAGTTTCCAGATTGTGGTATAGGTTTTCACCTATTAAAGTTTAACCAACAATAGCTAGGAAACATCCAATAGAAAATCCACTACACAATCAAAAGGAGGAGATTTATTGCTTGTCAAGGCTTGCAAAATTTGAAAGTGCAACAATCACCGATAAATAAACTCTCATTGCATCTTGACCCATCTCCTCTCTTATTTTCATAGCCTGGATAATCCCATATGTTGAACATCACTTTCTCTAACAAAAGCAGCCCAACTTCCTTCGCTAGCTTCTCTATCCTCCACATACTATATATGGATTAGCAGTTTTGTGGGTCAACTTCTCCACCATTTTTCAACAGGTTCCTTGCACTCCTCAGGAATCCTTTCACCAAAGCTCGATGACACAGAGCAAATACCATATCTTTCATTAATTAAACATGAATGAACTATATCTCAGTTGGTAATTTTCCAACATAAATTTTGTTACTTCTATTTTTAAATTACTTCAACATTATACTTCCTTTATAGCTATTCAAATCTAAAATATTATCAAACTAAATTTCTATATTAATAGATCAATACCCTTCTTAAAATTTTACTGACCATTAAAAATAAGATTATAAAACTAATTGTTTAAATTCATTTCCTCTTATATTAGAGCTAAAAATTGTAAATGTTGGTGGTTTTAATTGGTTAAGTTTAAATTTCTTACTCAATTTGGAGTATGTTGTTCTCCGGTAAAGTGAAACCAGCATGTGGGAAGTTTTAGACAATTCTATCAAAAGATCTGTAACAGAGTACAGAGTGTTGGCTCATTGTATTGGCGTCTACTCCGTGCACAATTGTGCAGCCAAGGCCTTCCAGCATTTTCAAGTTTGATCTTGCTCTTGTATACTTCCATGCTAATGACTCTACAAAAATATAGCAGTATTTGACATCATATTTTATAATAAACATATACACTACGCTAAAAAAATACGCTAATAGAAGTGTTTTATTTTTGTAAACATTTATAACATTTAGCATCCTTTAAGTGCTTTTAACAAAGCATTTTGAGCAGTTATTATCTTAAAATCACAATCATTTTATATCTATATTTTTAATCAAACGAGACAAAGCAGAAAAAATATAAATAAATAAACGTTGAGAAGTATTTGTACCTTTGGAGTCAAGAGAAGTGGCTATCATGTTCGATGCAGTGCCAAATGCTTTGGCTAAACATGCAGCAAAGGAGAAATCTCCCTCACCTACTAGTAGTATCTTATGAGAACTACTATAATGTTTAATCCATTTCTCTCCTTCAATTTTATTATCTACTTTAACTACCTCACCCATGTTTTGATCATTGACAAATTTTATTCTACATTTCTTTGATCATATAACGTATGTGGCTTGTCGTGGGTTATGGAGTTTGTATATAATGGAGAAGCCCTTTACAATTTGACTGAAGAATAATGAAGAATTTGAAAGGTTTTAATTAAGGTGCACAAAAAACTAGAACTAGTACTCAAGTTTATCTGTGAGTGATTGGCATCTAGATTCATGGTGCTTTTTTTAGGCCATTTATGAACACTTGATGAATCCAAAAATCTGGGGGAAATAGCAGAGATAGTGGAAGAATATGAAAGGATAAGTGGCGGGTTAATTTAAAAAATTCTTGCTTTAAAATAAATGTGATTAAGCAATTTATTATGTATATTTTCAGCTAAGATTGATAAATATGTAAAAAATGTAGCCCAGATTCTTAAGAGCAAATGATAATTTTTTTTTCTTGGAAGTTGACCGGGAACAATAGAGGTCTTTTGGGACATGTGAAAATCAATAATTATTTACATAATTTGTATAAATATTTTCATAATTAGAAGAAAACTATTTCAATGCTAAAAAGAGAATACTATCCACACAAGTTAATTATTATGATTCGTATAGTGTGAATTAAACTTACGTCAGTTTAAGTGAATAAAAACGTGCATAACCACTTGTGTTAAGAAGCAATAGACCAGATGATGCATGACCCATTATACTTATGGATGATGCACCCATATAACAAACCTTAGAATAGTAGTTTTCTGTTCTGTCCATGACACATTATACTTCTGAACTGCCTTGGCTAGATTTTTCACCAATGGCGGCCGCTGGTTAATGTAGTAAATATAGTATTCTTTAACTAGCTTTAAACTTAGTATACAACTTTACACTACTTGGGTAGCTTGTGGACTTTAAAATATTAAACAACTTGTCTTGTGTAAAATTGTAATAGAAAGAAGATAGAAGCCAACTGTTATGATTTTGAATACAATTCAAACTCTTTGTCGACGACCAGTCACTTGTAATCTCATCCTAATTTATTCGTTTCAATTTTAAACAAGACATGTGCGAAATTATAAAAGAAATTAATGACAGTGTTTGACTACAAATCTGAAAATGGTGATCATCATCACATGATGGAGCAATTATCATGAGTTGGGTATGTATCACAAACAGGCACTGCACAATATACAGGGCACTGTGAACAACAAGTATTATTTGGTGAAGGAGGTGGAGTTGGATCTTTCTGTACGTCAGGCACTTCCTGCACACTTACGATGGTGGCGTATCCCACCTTTTTCCTTAATGTCTTCGTTAAGCATGCTGAATCAACAGAGTCTCCAATCACCTCCACTTGGTCTTTGTCCGGTCCTTCTATCGCTACTGATATCACACCTATCAATGAAGATTTAAGAATTTATCTTAATCAAATACGCGAAACAATAGGAAAGACTAGAATGTTTCATTCATAAAATACATTGAATCACTAAAATTTGAACTGGGGAGGTAACTAATTAGGACTCATTATAAACCTACCACTTGCTTGGGCAACAATTTTCATGACCTTGACTCTGCATTTTTCACAGTGCATTGACACCTTTATGACTATTTTTTGCTGCACCATATACCACAAGAGTTGCATATAAATTAGTCAAATTATACTGTCAGCAAATTAAAAGAAACGCTATCAATGTTCGAACAAATTACCTTCATCTTCGATCGATGAAGTTTTGTCAACTGGCGCAGCTTTGATTTGCTATAAGAGGATCACTTTACTTTTACAATGGAGAAACAAAGCTACTGAATCTGGTTATATACACACTACTGCACAGAAGCTTAGTGGGAAATTTACATATGGCATTTGATTATTTTGATTGGGCGGTATTAGATTGAATATTTGATTCTTTGAAAGTATTTGATTGATCTATTTACATTAAACATATATGTTACACAGTTCAATAGAACCGTGTCAATTCCTACCAATTTTATAAAAAAACCTGACAAAATCATACTTGCGCTACCACTGGTCTTTCTTTATTCAAATTCTTGAATTTCTTATGACTTGGAGTTAAGTCAACTAAGATTCCAACAAGAATCAGCATTTTCATTGGAGGCAATTTTTAGTATGTTTTATTAATTATTTAATCCATATAATGATACAAATGGTTAAATTGGTTAACATATCAAATATATTAAGTAGCATATCGACTCATAATTTTAGTGGTTAGTTACTTTATATTCATATTCATAATAGAAGATTTGAGTCTTGTCATGTGTAATTTATCAAAATGTGAGAAGATATTTCTTCCCTTATTGTAAGAGTAGATACATTTACTAGCGTTATGAGAGTACATTTTCGGGTCATGCAAAATAGATATTTCTTGATGTTATATTCTTAGACAGCACAAATACATAAGTAAAATTATGCTTTAAACTCTATCGAATCTGTAAATGTCACTATACTAATTCAACTAATTACTATCATATGTAGCTGTTTTATGCTAACTGTATATTTGTATATTTGTGAGATTTAGATGACTGGATATATAATATGCATATATACTGTTGAAATTCAATTATCTATATGTTCTGTTGTAATTAATTATACACAACTTTGTAGCATTTCAAATGTCAACGAAATCAAACAATGCATTTAGTGCCACCCACTTGATGGAGAATAGATTCAAGAACATTGTAGCTACTTTCCTCTGAGTTGGCAAAGTTGAATTTTCTGGAATCACAACAGGAAAACTATTATCATCTTGACTTCTCGGCCTTTCTCTTATTTTCATATCCTAGATCTATGTAAAACCAAACTTTATCAACCAAACCGAACACAACTCTTCTTCTAATTTCTCTATCTCCCACCGATAAAATGGATACGCAATTTTGTGAGTTTTGATGACTCCCAAAAGAAGACATTCAATCAAATGTTATTTGAAGTGATTTTAAGAACAAACGAATGATTTTAAAAAAAAAGTAATGTCTTTAATAAACCGAATTTACTTGGTGTTATTTAAATATATCTTTTTTTTTTTTTGAAAAAAAAATACATAAACAAGCTGGTAATAATAATTTTGGGACGTACATACAATCATTTAAAAAAAAATTCGATAAAAGAATATGTTCACTTGGTCTTTCTTTTTACACCAAACCGCCCCTGTTTTAAACTCAACACAATAGAGACTTACATATTTTTAAGTGTTTGTTATTATGGAGTCATGAGTAGTGCCAGTTATGTTAGAAGCAAAGCCACATGCTTTGGCTAAACAGACAGCCAAGAAATAATCTCTCTCACCCACTAGTAATATATTTTGATCGATCAATATCCAACAAACATACAGCTCCAAGCTAATGAAAGATTGGACAAGAAAAGATTAGTATACTCCTTATGCTTACATCATGAGATCATAGATCAAATGGTATTCCTGTCATCATACCTTAGATTAATTTGAATAATACATAAAAATGAAAAATATGATTTCTTTATTAAAATATAAATAAGGTAGAATACTTGAGTTAAAAAAAATTCAACATCTTCAATTTTGAGTATTTTCTCCTCAAAATTTTGGAGAAAAAAAAGAGAAGAATATTCGTCCAAAAAAAAAAAAAAAAATCCTAGTTCACGAATAGATTTTCACAGACAGATAATAAGACCAAACTGTTTGGCATGACTTCAATTAGACAATGACCGGTTAATAGTATGAATAGTGATGATAATGCCAATTTTGTAGAGGATAGTCCCAATAATAATCCATTAATCTTCCATATGGCATGTATCCATAGCCATTATAGTAACACCAACGGTAACCATTGAAGCCATGGATCACTAGAGGCTTGTTCCTGTAATAGTGATTTCCTGAATAAACTCTGCAGATTACTGCATGAATCCCTGTTTTTTTAAGCATATCGATGACCATGCGTGGATGAAGTTTACCCAACGCGTGCACAATTCCATTTGAATAACTAGAAAAAAAAAAAAAAAAAGTGTAAAGAGCATTAGAAATTTTTAGAGGCAACATTTATACTTTAATTATTTTCATTTAGACTTAAATCAATGGATTTTGTCAATTTTTCGGAAAGTTTTATAATCCCAAAAAAATTGTATAACGTAGTAAAATAGATCTAGGCCATTGAAATTAAATTTTAACGTATGAACAGAAAACATAAAATAATTGGATTATTGTCATTAATGATCACATTACATCCAATACTTTCCAATTCTCTTTTCAACATCCAATTCCATCCGGGAAAAGGTGCAGCCACCTTTAGATTAATACTCTGCCAAAACAAAATCCAAAAACAAATCAATAATAATTAAATAAAAGAATGAAACATTAAATTTTAAAACCCCAACAAGAATGAGAAAATTTAATGTAACCATGTAACTATCATCCATTTTATGCCCTTTGAGTTGTATTTTCTGAAACTTGGTGAAATGTTATCCTGGTAGATATGAAGATGAAAGATGGATCAAATTAAAGGGCTAGTTGAATGATTAATTTAGGAAGTTTAAGTTTTTTTTTTTTTTTTTGTTCATTATTTAATTGATATATGCCTTGTAAATTATTTTTGCCTAACACTGTCACATCAAAAATCTTCTGATTTTGATGATAATTTTATTTTATTTTTTTTTTTAAAAAAAAGATTATTGATGAATGATGATTTTATTCTATATACGGAAGCTATATATTGATAGAAGATTCTTGAAATTTCCAAAGAAGTTTCAATTCCTTATAGAGTTTACCCTATGTGATTATTAAAATTTTCCCAAAAAAATCTGTTGATATCAATATTTTCCTGAATAAGCATTAATTATTCTTGTTTGTCAAATTGATGATACAAAACTACACATATCTCTACCTCAATTAAAAGCCAATAAGTTTTTTATTAACCACACACACGCGCACATATATATATATATATATATATCAATTTTTTTATGTGCTTCAAATATGTATATAAAAAACCTTCCTGACCAGACACATTAGATTTTTAATTTTTCAATACAATTTGAATATAATCTCATGAGAAATCATGGAAGTTACAATTTTAAACTAATTTGATTTAAGTTTTAAATTAAATCATGAGAAATCATCTGTTCAACACAATTAGGTTGATTTAAGTTTTAAATTAGTTCCATCATTGGGTGCAAAAATGGGAATTCCCAAACCGAACACATTTAAATGATCAATTTATTAATATTATTATCATTATTATATATTGAGATATTTGTTTTCTGATTTTATTTTTAATTAATATTTATTTATTTATATAGCCTTTTTCTTTTAAGTTTTCTCAAGTATATATACTTATTTTACACGCATACAATTACTTTTCAGGCAAAAATTTTTGAATAAAATGAATATGAAACTTACACTAGAGTACATCCACTCTTAGAGTGGTGCATTCCTACCCTTTTCCATTTGTGGTTAGAATCATAATTTTCCACGTGCCATTTTGACAACATTTCAGCTTCATATGTACACGGGGAGAGTTATTTAGAAATAAATTTCCAGACTGTGGAAAACATAAAGACTTGTAAAATATTGACAGACAAAAAGAACAATCGGATAGATGTCCGCATAATAGCCCAAAAGCCACAGCCAGACAGTGTGGGCTCAAGTAACCCAAGACAACATCAAAGCCCAAACTGTGGCCAATTGGATTGGCGCCCCAATAACTCTCAAAGAGCACAGCCTAAACTAGGGAATCCATCGAATGACTGGTAATTGAGTCTGAACCTATATTTAACATTCATTTAAGTTAAAGTCTAATCTTTGACCTTCAAAATAAAAAAATAAAATAAAAAAAGTCTAATCTTTAACCTAATTAATGCTGGGTTTTTTATAGCGCTCTACGGTAAAAAGAGACTAGAAATTATGATAGTTTAATATGTAAATTAAACTGTCGTTCAATATAGTTTGATGGTAAAAAAATATTCATTTAACTTTATAATGATACATCTATGAGTTAGCTTTCACCACTAGTGATATTTCGAAGGCAAATGTAAGTTAACTTGATCCTATTGCATTTTGTGACTCATGTAAGTATGGAAAAATTCACAAGCTACCATTTGCTAGAGATACCATTACAGCCAAATTTCCCTCAGAAATAATATATTCAGACTTATAGGGTCCCTCACCTCAATTGTCAACAGCAGGCCACAGATATTACATACTCTTTACGGATGCCTGCACTAGGTTTACCTGGTTGTTTCCCTTAAAACTTAAGTCTGAAGCCCTTCAAACTTTCATTAATTTCAAAACAAACATTGAACTTCAACTCAACAGGAAAATCAAAGCCCTCCACACTGACATGGGAGGTGAATTTCAGGCCTTTATTCCCTATCTCACAAGCCACGGAATTCAGCCTAGATATAGTTGTCCATACACACATCAACAAAATGGAATCCCAGAATGTAAACACAGACACTTGGTTGAGACTGGACTCACTCTTCTTGCTCATGCTAAGATTCCCTTAACTTACTGGACTGAGGCTTTTACCACTGTTACATTCTTAGTTAATAACCTACCAAAACCTATCCTGAGTAATCTCTCCCCTTTTGAGAAGTTGTTCAAAAAGACGGCAAATTATGTCTTCCTCAAAACATTTGGATGTGCATGTTTTCCCTATTTGAGATACTACTCAACACATAAATTAGATTTTCATACATCCAAATATGTATTCCTTGGTTACAGTCCATTACATGAAGGTTACAAATGTTTGAGTCAAACAGGAAAAGTTTTCATTTCAAGGCATGTTGAATTTAATGAGTTGGAATTTCCTTTTCAAGACCTATTTTCTTCACCAAACCATAGTCTTCACATCAAACACATAGCCTTCCCATTTCTATACTTAAATTTGCTTCTACAGGTTCAAGTGGTCCAAGTAACTCTGAGAGCATCCCTGCACCAGCACCTTCTCCAAGTCAGAACATTTTACAACCTTGTAGTTCACCTATTGCATCAGTACCTCAAATAACACCATCAATAGAGAAGTCACTAGAAGGTATTAATCTTATTGTTGATCGCACCAATCAGCCTTCAACAACACAAACTACTCAACCAGCAACAACCTCACACCCTATGCAAACCAGATCAAAAAGTGGCATATACAAACCTAAAGTTTACACCTCAATTCACACACACAAATCCAAACCACCGAACCCAAGGCAGTCACAGAAGCCCTTACCAATAAACAGTGGCACACAGCCATGTGTGATGAATACAGAGCATTACAAATCAACAAAACATGGGAGTTGGTTCCCTTTTCCTCAGACATGAACGTGCTGGGCAACAAATGGGTATTCTGAACTAAATTTCACCCTGATGGATCTGTTGCCAAATACAAGACAAGGTTGGTTGCTAAAGGGTTCCATCAGAACCCAAGGATAGATTACTTTGACACCTATAGCCCAGTGGTCAAAGCATCTACAATTAGGGTGGTCTTTTCATTAGCAGTCACTTATGGTTGTCTAACAAGTGGATATCAACAATGCATTTCTTAATGGGGATCTCAATGAATCAGTGTATATGTAGCAGCCTGAAGGTTTTGTAAGTTCCGAATTTCCCTCTCATGTGTGCAAATTAAATAAAGCTCTATATGGTCTAAAACAAGCTCCAAAGGCATGGTTCTCTAAGCTCAAAACTGCTCTTGTTCAATGGGGATTCTTAAACTCAAAGTCAGATACATCATTATTTTCTCTTAGGTCTGGCTCATCTCTCATCTTGTTATTAGTTTATGTCGATGATATCTTAATTACTGGCAGTGACTCTAACAAAGTTCACCAAGTTATTGATAAGCTACAGTCAGCTTTTGCACTAAAAGCCATGGGTTCTGTTGATTATTTCCTTGGCTTTAAAGCCTTCAGAGACACCACTGGTTTGTTTCTCACTCAGACTAAATACATTTCAGACTTACTTGTCAAAACCAATATGGTAGCCTGCAAACCTTGCTCCTCACCTGTTAGTAAAACTGCCAAGCTTAGCCTTCATGGTGGTGATCCCTTCTCAGACCCTACTATATACAGAAGTGTGATAGGCGCACTTCAATATTTGACACACACACAACCTGATATTAGTTTTATTGTCAACAAACTAAGTCAGTTCTTAGTTGCCCCTACACATTTGCATTAGTTGGCATGTAAAAGGGTCTTACGATATCTCAAGGGCACACCACAATATGGATTATGGTTCAAACCTTCTTCACAACAACTTCAAATCCATGGTTATTGTGATGCTGATTGGGCAAGCTCTATTGATGATAGAAAGTCAACAAGTGGCAATTGCATTTTTCTTGGTGACAACCTTGTCTCTTAGAGCTCCAAAAAAATAGACTGTGGTGGCTCGCTCAAGCACTGAAGCAGAATACAGGAGTCTTGCTCAAGCCTCAATAGAAATTATCTAGCTAGCCTCCCTCCTGCAAGAACTTGGCCTTACTTCTCCTCATTGCCCGCTTATCTGGTGTGACAATACAAGTGCAAAGTCATTGGCTCTCAATCCTGTTTTTCA
The DNA here is from genome assembly GCA_022984855.1 of Dimocarpus longan. Classification (NCBI taxonomy): domain Eukaryota; kingdom Viridiplantae; phylum Streptophyta; class Magnoliopsida; order Sapindales; family Sapindaceae; genus Dimocarpus; species Dimocarpus longan. The sequence continues at coordinate 25,421,263 of CM041014.1, forward strand.
TGCTAGAACAAAGCACATAGAAGTGGATGTGCATTTTGTGAGAGACAAGATTTCAGCTGGGTTACTTGAAGTTAGATATATCAACACCACTGATCAATTGGCTGACATTCTCACAAAAGCAATGCCTACTGATCGTTTTTGGTGTCTTTCTTCCAAACTAAATCTGGCTGAAAGCCCCAGGTTTAGTTTGAGGGGGCATGTAAGAGAAGAACCAAGTTAATAGGCCACCATTCATCATTTTCATTCTCCAGGTCAGCAGCCCTCAGTTGATAGCAGCAGTATTTGTCACTCATCATTCTCAACCTTTGAGAAATGGCCAGCCTAGAAGAATTGAAAAGAAGCCAATTCTGTTAGAGTTTGTTAGAGGTGTAGAATTGCTCTTTGATTGATGATTGAAAATCAACCGTTGATTATTTTTGTGATTGGTTAGATTGACAGCTATAGAGAGATGATTCTAGAATTCTTTTATTGTATATATAAAAGGCTATACTACTCTTTTTTAATATATGGAAAAGAAATACGATATTATATTTCTTCATTCTATTCTTTATGCTCCTCTGTTTCTCTGGTTTTACTTTTTATCAAACCTTTAATCTTGAGCTTTCCATACACTTTCACACAGCATAGACTTTTGTTTTCTTGGACAAAAGACCAGCCACCGTACTAATTGCCAAAGGTAGACCTCCACATTATTTGAGAATTTCACCGGACAATAGCTCCAACTCCGGCAGACAAACCCCGTCAGAGTCAAATAGAACAGTTTCCATTCCTCAAACGAAGGAAGAGGTTTAAGCACACAGACATCTGCTAATGAAATGAGTATGGAATCAGCAACATTTTTATTGCGAGTTGTGATAATTATCCTGCTGCTTTTGTTGTTATCAACTAGAGCATGCTCCACATCACCCCAAAAATCATCTTTCCACACATTATCAAACACAACCATATAATTTTTTTCCTTTAAGTATCCCCTTAGCATGTCAATCAAATCCATTTGATCCCATGTAGCTATGTCCCCTGGAGCAAACTTCTGTAACAATTTCCTCAGTACATCTTCCCTGCGGCATGCTTTCTTCACTATGATCCAAACATAGCAATCAAAATGACTTCTTACTTCTTTTTTCCTGTAAACATTAGCAGCAAGAGTGGTCTTGCCTAGTCCTCCTGCACCCACCAGTACGACAACTCTGCGTTGAGGTCTTCCATTCACCATCCAACAATTCAACCATTTTCGCATAGATTCATTTCCCACAATTTAATCTGGCTCAAGGTAGTATGCATCTATAGCCGTGGCTGCCTTGTTTTGTAACGTTATTTCTAGATACCATGCTGCTGGTTGATGGTTGTCCCCAAGAAGTAAAGCCAAACCGCTTTCTTCTTTCATCTATTTCAGCAAGTGATAATCTAATATCTTGAATATCAGCAACAATCTGATGGCACAATCTCAGCTTCTTCATTAAACCATGAATTCGATGAAAGACACAAACGAGGCCTTTTTTTATGATGAGGAAGCCGTGCCAATGTCAGAGTGAACTCATCGATAACATCTTCAATACGATAAGCTTCTCCCCTGACTTGTTCCACCCAAATTCGGACACCTTCGTTGATGCTTTTCTCTTGCAATTCTTCTTGTGCAGCCCTTGCATCGGCATTCTTGAGGAAAGGTAATATGCTCTCCAATCCACCTGTGATGCTTTCAACTTCTTTTCTTGCAGTTCCCAGCAACTTTGCTTCTTTCACGATCAATGGAAGGAGCGTTGTGATAACAAAGCTGACTACAGTCTCCGCCTCAAACCCAACCATATCTCACTGTTTTCTTATGTAGCCAGCTCGATGGACCGATGTCAATAAGTTACTTTCGTTTTAAGGATGTGCACACATACATATAAATTCTCAAGCATATACAGTTTCGAATGATTCGTTTCACCAAACTAGAAATTTTAATGATTTAATATTGCGTAAATCAATTTATCCTGAAAAATATTACAGAACCAATTCTGATAAAAGAAAGACCTGTCAAACCTCAAACGTAATAATATGATATTAAATTAAAAATATAACATTATTACTCAGCATTTAAAGAGTAAGATTCACATTATAAATAAATTCTTGTTTTGCTATGACATGCAATATATTAAAACGTTAATTAGAGAATAAGCTAGTATAACTTCTCACTCTATAAATAGTCGCAGTTTTAATTAAAATTATTTACTCAGATTAAATCAAAATTCTATGATTATTTTAATAATAATGGCTTTGTAAATTTTTGTATTTTGATAGACCATAAAAACCGTGAACCTGCTATAATAAAAATCCAAGAAATTCAACATCAAGCACCTGAAGAGACACATACATAAATAACTTAAAAAGAAATAGTATTAGTTCTTCTAGAAACACTATACAAACATGCTTGCCCTTGTTTTCTTTCTCGTTCCTCTATTCATATTTTTCTTCTCTCTTTCTCAATTACTATATGTTACTTTTTAATTCTCTTTTAGTAGATCCTGAAGACTATCCATAATAACTTATCCAAATTAAAGGCTAATTGAATCATCCAACCATGCTTCTTACTTATCCATTGCGGTAAGATTAATGAATCAAGACTCGAGACTAATTAAAAGAAAAAGTAAAAATAAAAACAACCATGCAACCAAAAACAAGACAAAGACTTCTTGACTCATAAAGTCATATGACTCATATCAAAGAAAAATGTGTTAAAAAAAATTCATATTCATCGGTTATTGTAAAGCCTCCTATTTTACTAACTGTACATTTGTTGGGGAATCAACATGCATGAACACGTCTAACCAGATATTATTTGTAACCAACATTCATGAACAAGTCTAACCAGATATTATTAACTAATAATTCTATTAAAAATAAATAAATAATTAACAATCCTAAATTTTTTGGCATTAGTATTATTATTATAAGCCTGCGCAGACATATTGGTCTTCCAAATTACAAACAAGCAACATTTTAAATCAAACTCAAAATGACCGGAGATACAAGCTTTCATATCTGAAACTGTAAACACTAGGACTAGAAAAAATGGGATGGATTTTGTCCTAAAAATATGTTTTTGACCATTTATGTCCCACGGTATTAAAATTTGGACAAAAGTACCTTTTGAACAAAAAAAATATCAACTTTTTCTTTTCTTCCATCTCCATCCATCCTCTTCAACATTCGAATGTTCAATGAAATCTCTATCCGACATATCCTTTTTTTCTCCTCTCCTTCTCCTTCTACTTCTTCTCTCCTTATTCTTCTTTCTTCTCATTCTTCGTATTTTTCCTCATTGAAAAATGGAGCTATAAATTTTTGAATCTGTCTGCTACTAATCACAACATTGGAAACTACCAATAGTAATACTAATTTCTGCTGTCTTTAGTAATTGCACTGCAAACTGTACATCATTAGTAACAATACTACAAATTATCGTTACTAAAGATCATATTGCACTGTCGTAAGTAACAACAGTTAGGGTTTCAATAATAGTATTTAATTTGAGAGAACAACTCATTTGGTGTATTAATAATAGTTGTTAATTTGAAAGAACAACTCATTTAAGGTTTTGACAATAGTTGATAGTTGTTATCATAGTAGTATTGCACTGCTGTGATTTATGCTAGTTTGCATAGCGGTTACAAATGGTAGTTTGTATTAGCATTCGCAATGGTAGTATAAACTACCTTTATTAATTATAGTTTTCACTACTATGATTCTTAGTAGTTGAACCTCTACATTTATAGATCCACCTTTTTGTGAGAAAGACAAAAAAAGGAGGAGGAAGAAGAAGAAGAAGGGCAAGGACAAGAATGAGAAGAAGAAGAGCAACAGAAAGAGAAAGAATCTATCGAAAAAGATACGGGATGAAAAAAAAAAAGAGATTCCTACAACTGAAAATTAAAGAAGATGAATTCAGTTTTTTTTTTTTTTTAAGTGACAAACAATCAAAATTTTTCGATGATTTGCATCCTTTCTTTGGGTGGTCGTTTTTGTCTTTACCTCTTTCTATTCTTTGAAAGTAGCTCCGGGAAGTATAAAAAATTGTTCATCTTTGTCATAGAAAAATCATGTACCTCAATTCATTTGATGATTAGTAAACTCCTTCCAATAAATAAAATGGAGTTAACGAGTGTTACATATGGTAAAAGATTTGAAGCATCCAACTATATCAGCATCGCTATAAGATACCTTAAATTCATTGGATCAGTTAACTTCGATGAAGTTTTTCTTTGTCAGGTTGCTAATTCCAATCTAATCAAAAGTTGCAAATTAATAGTTATATTTTCTACTCGAATGGTACCTTCCCAATTGTCTTCTGATTTGTGGCAACAAATAAATAATTACCATAATATGTTTTTCCATAATACACTTATTAAGCTGGATCATGATGTTGTCTCCGAACTTAATTCAGTACTCCACGGTACCTGTACATGACTCGATTATTTCCATTTTCATGTGCGCATCCACACTGCCTATATTCCAAACCATAGGTTCATAATTTTACACTTAAAATTAAATACAAAATTAAATCTCCGAATGCAACATTAGCATCCATAATTAAAGTATTTACGTACCATAATGTAGCAAGCTCCTTTCTCCATTACATTGGAAATGTTGTTTATGCTTGTGTGTTAAAAAGCACATAATGGATAAATCGTTTCGTTTTTTGTTTTTTGTTTGGAATTAGATTCTTCTATTATATTAATATGTGCTAAGTATATCAAATTTAAAATTTTAAAAAAAGTACATACCTCAGACTTACAATTCATGAGTACAAAAATAATGTAAATATATATCATTGGACTAACTTCATCCCAATTCTTGTCTAGTGCATTACACTTTAAAATAATAATAAAACGAGAAAATTTTTTATAACCAGAAAAAAAAAAAAAAAAAACACTAAGATTTAAACTTTTATAAAAAATTAATGCTTCAATTTTGAATGTAAAAGAAAAAAAAAATGTAAGGGTTTTTAACTAATTTTAAAACTACAAGGTAGTTTCAACGCACATTATAAGAATTTTCATCTAAATTCAAAATTAAAAGGCCGTTTTATAAAATCGATTAAATCTTAAAAAGACTTTTGCAGATCTCCAAATAAAAAAAAAAAAAATTAATTAATTTAGTAACAGGAAATCTATTATGCTCACCAGTCACCACAAATACTTGCAACAACAGCAAAGAGTAGTCTAATTAGCTTTGAAATGTGTGGACCAACCCCTTAAAGGACTATGAAATCACAGCCCACGATCAAGCCCATAATCAATATTCATACCCCAATATAGACCCATTCAGTAACTCATATTGAGGCTTCTCAATTGACCCACACAAAAAAACCCAAAATGTTAAAAATAAAATAAAATAAGACTCTCCAGAAGTCTCTGGCTTTCCCTCTGTTTTTTCCAAGACCTTTCGCCATCAATCTTTCCACCTGTGGCTGCTTCTTCCACCAACTTCTTGTCTGTACACATTTCCAGTTAACTACACTTCACATGTTATATATATATATACACCACCCTCATCAGACCAAGAAGAGACCAACCACAACACACACACAAACCAACCAAAAACTCTTCAAACACTTACTGTAGTTGTCTGCAATGGCAGCCAAAACAGAAGGTAAAGCTATTGGCATAGACCTTGGCACCACTTACAGCTGTGTAGGTGTGTGGCAAAACGACCGTGTAGAGATCATAGCCAATGACCAAGGCAACAGGACCACTCCCTCCTACGTTGCCTTCACTGACACGGAACGTCTCATAGGTGATGCAGCCAAGAACCAAGTTGCTATGAACCCTCAAAACACCGTTTTCGACACCAAACGTCTCATTGGAAGGCGGTTCTCCGACCCGTCTGTCCAGAGTGACATGAAGCTATGGCCTTTCAGGGTCATTCCAGGACCTGGGGACAAGCCTATGATTGTTGTTAGGCACAAAGGAGAGGAGAAGCAGTTTGCACCTGAGGAGATATCTTCAATGGTGTTGATAAAAATGAAGGAGATTGCAGAGGCCTATTTGGGGTGCTCTATAAAGAATGCTGTGATCACTGTTCCTGCTTACTTTAATGATTCTCAAAGGCAAGCTACAAAGGATGCTGGTGCGATTGCTGGTCTTAATGTTATGAGGATCATCAATGAGCCAACTGCTGCTGCTATTGCTTATGGTTTGGACAAGAAGGCAGCCAAGTCTGGTGAGAAGAATGTGCTCATATTTGACCTTGGTGGAGGCACTTTTGATGTTTCTCTTTTGACTATTGAAGAGGGAATTTTTGAAGTTAAGGCCACTGCTGGTGACACACATCTTGGTGGTGAAGATTTTGACAATAGGCTTGTCAACCATTTTGCTGCTGAGTTCAAGAGGAAGCATAGGAAAGATATTAGTGGCAATGCTAGAGCTTTGAGGAGGCTGAGGACGGCTTGTGAGAGAGCGAAAAGGACTTTGTCTTCTACCACACAGACCACAATTGAGATTGATTCGTTATATGAAGGTATCGATTTTTATGCCACCATTACAAGAGCGAGGTTTGAGGAGTTGAATATGGACTTGTTTAGGAGGTGTATGGAGCCTGTAGAGAAGTGTCTTCGCGACTCAAAAATTGACAAGAGTCAGGTTAATGAGGTTGTTCTTGTTGGTGGGTCAACTAGGATTCCCAAAGTTCAACAACTTTTGCAGGAGTTTTTAAATGGGAAGGAGCTTTGCAAGAGCATAAACCCTGATGAGGCAGTCGCGTATGGAGCTGCTGTGCAGGCTGCTATTTTGAGTGGTGAAGGGAATGAGAAGGTGCAGGACCTGTTGCTGCTTGATGTCACTCCTCTCAGCCTTGGAATTGAAACGGCTGGTGGTGTCATGACTGTTTTGATTCCACGAAACACCACCATTCCCACCAAGAAAGAGCAGATATTTTCTACTTATTCTGATAATCAGACTAGTGTTTTGATTCAGGTGTATGAGGGCGAAAGGGCGCGAACCAAGGACAATAATCTTTTGGGGACATTTGAGCTGAAGGGTATACCTCCTGCCCCACGAGGTGTCCCTCAGATCAATGTGTGTTTTGACATTGACGCGAATGGGATATTGAATGTGTCCGCGGAGGACAAGACTGCAGGAGTGAGGAACCAGATCACAATCACCAATGACAAAGGGAGGTTGAGTAAGGAAGATATAGAGAGGATGGTGCAGGAGGCAGAGAAGTACAAGGCTGAGGATGAGCAAGTGAAGAAGAAAGTGGAGGCCAAGAACGCGCTAGAGAACTACGCATATAACATGAGGAATACAATCAAGGATGACAAGCTTGCAGGTAAGCTTGATCCTGCAGACAAGCAGAAGATCAAAAAGGCCATCGATGAGAGCATAGAGTGGCTTGACAGGAACCTGTTGGCTTAAGTTGATGAATTAGAAGACAAGTTGAAGGAATTGGAGGCCTTGTGCAATCCTATCATTGCTAAGTTGTATCAAGGTGCTGGTGGCGTGGAGATGCCTAGTGGTGGCAGCCATGGCAGCACTGGCTCCGCGAGTGGTGGTGGCTCTGGTGGTGCTGGACCTAAAATTGAAGAGGTTGATTGAAGCTTTTTATAGCATGGTTTTGGTGGTTCTTTTTCATGAGCTCTGTTTTCTCTATGATGCTTGAGTGGTTTGTAAATTGATGCATTAAGTTTAGGATTTGTGTGAGGTAGTAACTATTATGGATAATAATAGAGATGTATGTTTCATCCTTTACTGAATTAAAATATTAATGTCTTTTATTTTTATTTTTTTGACGTTATCTGAGAGAGTCTCCTTTTGAATTTGGATGGTTTTCTTAAACACCGTGATCACTCATTGTTTAAAATTCTATTCACAAACAAACTTTAAATTTTTGACATAAATCATTCTTCACTGGATCGAAAATGTCACTATAATCTCTACGATTGGTCTAATAGTGCAAGCCTTGTACAGATGAATAAGTGTACAAACATACAAATGCTAACTCCTAGTACATAAATATTGTCATCATTAAACCTATCTTTCATGCCTCTGCAACTATGGAAAGCTCAACAAAAGGATTTATCATATTCACACCTCAAAACTCAAAAAGGGTCCACTAGCTTACCACTGCTAAAAAAGTACGAACACATAAGAGAAGACAATAACATACAAATGTAAATTACAACTAGGATTAGAGAAGTACCAATTCAATTTTTGTGCTACTTCAGAAGTTCGGATTGGTGAGATGAGAGTTTGCAGCAGAGTTGAAATCTCTAATTTAAATTTAATTTGCTGTTGAGTCCAATCTTAATGGGCCTTTATAAGCTAGTAATGTGCTCAAGTTAGAACAATCAACAGATAAAACTTCGACTTGGAGGACCCTTGCTAATTCGTGAGCTATCCTATTACAACTTCTGGGAATAAAAGAAAAGGAAACCAAACTTTGCCTATCTAACGTAATATTCTGGATGTCATGAATTACCTTAATCTCTAGAAATCTTTGCATAACCTTACAACATTTAATGAATTAGATTCTAGTGACGAAGGGAAGATACCCGTATCAACAGCCATAATAAGACCCTCATAACTGGTCATGGCTTCCGCAATTTCCACAGAAACAGTCACTTGAAAAAGCTGTGCGGCAGATATGACAATCTAAATCTGACACCTTTCCCCCATACAAATAATGATTTCCGTCCTGGATGAAGATTCCTGCTCACCTAGTATCTATTCAGCTTTTAACTATATGCTGTATAGTTAAAAGCTGAATAGATGTTAGATGAGCAGGGTATACTGATCCTTGTATTATGCCACACTAACCAAGCAGAAACCATGGATCTTCTTAAACAGTCAGCATTCCCCATAAATTCAACCAAGTAATCCTCTCTAAAAACCTACAATTCTTTGAAACTTTTCAGCTAATCAAAAAAATAACAATGGCATCATCCAGGTTGAATTTTCTTACAACCCCATAAAGCATGGGCCACTGTCTCAGGCTCCTTAAGGCTAATGAATGACATTAAAATGAACAATGTTTCACATTCGATATACAAACCAAATCATTCATCCACATCTCATAGTTTTCTTAAGGCTAAAACTCATAGGTCTAGGCAGCCATTGGTCATCATCTGTAAAGACACTCAACCCATCTAATATCCTCCACCTCACCCCTTTTGTTAAAACATCCCTACACCTCAAAATACTTCTCCAAATAAAAGGATGACCCTAAAGAGGTATTAAAAAAAGAGCATCAAGGGAAATACCTCAAGGCTAATGAATAACATTAAAATGAACAATGTTTCACATTCGATACACAAACCAAATCGTTCCTTACTAAATCGAAAATGTCTTTATACTCTTAGCATTATGGCCTAATAATGCAAGAGTGGCCTTGGACGGATAATAGTGTCAACAACCTGCAAAAACAAAGGCAAAGCCCCAGAACTCAACGTATCCCTTTTTACAACCACTACCATAAACAAACTTCTCATCCAAACAATAAAGACACTTTACATTGAAATAGGCTATAATGTGCCAGTGCCCTGATGGCAATATAAGGCATCATTTGACAGAAATTTCATACAGAAAAACCAAGGATAAACACACTTCATAGGGAAACAAATGGGAGAGAGAACCAGCCATTAAGAAATCTTTCTTGAAATTTTAGGCCTCTGCCACGATTGCCACCTTTTAAAATTTAAACCACCACTGAACAAAATAAACAGACCACAACCGAACCTCAAATGGTCCACTTGCTTCCCACTGAAATGAATGTATAGTCAACTTCTCTTCCATTCATTTAATCATGCAAAACGATGAAATGAACTAATTTATGATTACCTGACTTCGAAAACAGAGTTTGTATGCTATCTTGCCCACTTTATCTGCAAAAGGTAGAAAGGGAAACAATTATTTTTTCCAAGGAAAACAACAAACACATTTCAGATACAAAATGTACTGTTCAACTTAAGAAAATTATAACGTTAAGATATAGAAAGTACTAATGACCTGACTTCTTAACTTTTGTACTAATCTGGCCATCTTATTTAAATCAGCACTGATCAGTCAAGTTACCTTCATCAAATTATCTGACAAATAAAATTGAAATAAGTTAGTGACACCCTCAAGCTAAGGCAGACTGATTGCTAAAAAAGTAAACAGAGGATTAATAATTCTAGAATCATAATGTAAAGCAATTAATGGTAACATGCATATAAGTGACTTAATTACATTAAAACTGGCATACCTGAGACTGTTCACAATTGTTGGCTTTGGTTCATGGACGAATTTACCATCTATCTTAACGTAAGGAATGTTGGCTATCTCGGACTGGTCTCCTCTTATATCCCTTAGGCAATAATCCTTCAATTTGGAACAATCAGAAATATGTAATTCCAGAAGTGAGGATAGCAGGCCCTTCTTTGGAAACGATGTGAGCGCAGGACACTTAGAGATCGACAAATATTCAAGAGAGGTGATGTTTGTGAAACCCTTAGGAGATAGACTTTCCAACTTTCCAAAATTTTCGAGAGTCAGACTAGTTAGAGAAGTGGGCAACAAAATAGCCTTCTTTTTCTTTTGAACAAACTTCGCATCTTGACTACTTAGAGACGTGGGCAACACGACTTTCTTCTTCATTTCCTGTGGAAAAGACTTTGCATCTTGACATCCGCTAATGTGGAGGTTTCTGAGAGAGGTGAGCTTGTGCAACCGTTTCATCACTTGGTCATAGAAATGGGGAATTGAGACAGAAAGTGATGTTAGGTTGATGGGGAAACCATATTGTGGAAAGGATGAAAGTGATGTTAGGTTGAAGTTGTTTAAAATGTGAAATTCTTTAAGTGATTTGAGGGTGTGCATGGAGTCAGGTAGCTCAACAATTTTATCACAGTACCTAATTGAAAGAATGGCTAAATTGCAGTTGCGAAGCCCCTCTTGCGGGAAGGAAACGAGACTTGGACAATAGAATAAATCAATCTCACGGAGGCTGCTAAGATTTTCAAGGCTGTCAGCTATGGAAATGAGACTTTCACAACTATTAATCTTAAGGTATTTGAGTGGAGCAGGTAAGTGGCCAGATGACAAGTAGGTGAGTTGTGAGCAAAACTCAATGTTAAGGTGCTGAAGTGATGCAGGCAAGTGGCCAGTTGATGATAAGGTCCTGATCAAACTGTCATAAATGGAAAGGTGCTCCAATGAGGCAGGTAACTGACCTGTTGATGATAAGCTGTTAAGCTTACGGCAAGTCTTAATCTCGAGCTGCTTCAATGTCTCAGGTAACTGACATAAGGTTGTGAGCTTTGAGCAATGCTGAATCTCAAGGTGTTGGAGCGCATCTGATACTTGGCCCATTGATGACAAGGATTCAAGAGATGGACACTTGGAGACGTACAAATACTCAAGAAGTGATGTGTCAATGTTGCTGGTACTCTCCTGCATTGGTGAAGGACCATCCAATAGACACTGCAGCTTTTCGCAACTGCTTATCGCAAGCCTTCTTAGAGACGAAGGTAGTTGGCCATTTGCTATAGATGTTAGAGAATCACAACCTTTAATCACCAAACGACCGAGACTTGCACTGTGGTTCATTATCCCCTGTAAAGATGTCAAGGCATTGCAATCTTTTACTTCAAGGACACTTAGACTGGAAAGAAATGGTGTCTCAGGATTTCGAACTGAACACGCTTGATTGAACCAGGTTCCAAACTCTGAAATATTCAAACGGCTCATAGAGTTCAGTGACAAGGAATCATCAATGTCCAATTTGCTGAGAGTCGGAACACTTGAAATTGAAACCACCAATTTTGCACATTTCTGAATCACAAGCTTCTGCAATGAAGGCAGATGTGCGGGAAATCTTTTAGAAAGTTTTGGACAATTTACAATGGAAAGCTCACGAAGGCAACCTAAGACCTCATCATGCACATTGTCTCCAATAGGGTGCCAAAGAGACCATTCTTGCAAGTCTTCAAAACATAGGATCTCTAATGATTGGAAGGGCTTTGAGTGACTTCCACAGAATCCAGAATCAATTGTTTTTAGCTCTGTCATCCGGCTGATTGTAAGTTCTTTAAGCTTGGCCAAGACTCCAAGTGAAGGCAAGGACGTGCAATTTACACAACCTTCTAGCCTCAACGTCACCATGCTAGAGAATGATGGATCTTCAATCCAAGATGGAAAAGTTGAGCCGCCATAATGGTTAATTGTGAGCTTCGTCAGATTTGTATGAGGTCGTAACATATCAAGAATGTCCTTTTCATCTTCCTCATTTCCCGAGTTGTTCATCCCCCATTCTAGAATCAACATTTGTAGGTATTTCTTATCACTTAATATAGCTCCTCCTAACTCCTCGGAATCTGTCACGTTCTCCAATTGGGAAATGTGAAGTTCACCACATAGAAACTTCAAATTATTCAACTCTTTTAAACAAGAGCCAGTATTTTTGCCCACAATAAAATTAGATAAAGTTTCAAGATATCTCAATTCTTGCATTCCTGCTGGCATCTCTCTTATGGACTTTATACCTCCAATGTCAAGATGACGAAGATTGATCAATTTTTCTACCGTAGAAGGCAACTTTGACAGACGAGAACAATTTCTTAGTATCATAATCTGCAAGTTGATTAAGTCCATTATAGACTCGGGCAAATTAACAATATCTGTATCGGCTAAGTTGAGATACCTTAAATATCTCAGTTTTCCGATTGAGTCGGGTAGCTCAGTGATGTGGTATTTCCGCAAAGATAGCACCCTCAATTTCTTGAACTTGGGCAAGCGATCGAAAATAACCACATTACTTATGTAACAATCAAGATTATGAGTCAATATTGGCAGAAATGTCCTCAAGTGGTCATTGTTTACTTCATCAAAAACTTTAAATTTGTTTTTACCATCATACTCACTAACTGCATAGGAAGAATGACGAGCTCGTTGTAATCCTTTAAACTTCTTCTTAACTACCAATTCATTCTCTAACCTAAAAATTGTTTCTCCTGAAATCCACTGTGCTAAATCATTGAAAAGGTTGTGCATTACAAATTTAGAAGCATTGCCGCTTGACTGTTGAAAAATTGATCTCGATAATAAATTACGAAAATACTCACCGCCTATTTCTTCCAATGGCTTATTGTTTGCTGAAGGTAGAATCAGGCCTTCTGCTATCCACAAGAGTATGAGCTCCTCCTCCTCGAATTCATAATTCCTTGGCAAAATTGCACAATAAGCGAAACATCTTTTCAGATGCGAGGGAAGATGATAATAGTTCAACTTCAACACCGGGAGTATGTTGCTGTCTTCAGGTAAGTCCCAAATTTGGCTGTTCAATATATCTTCCCATTCATCATCTCTCTGCTTAGAGTGTAGAAGTCCACCTAGCGTCCTCGCTGCTAGCGGTAAGCCTCCACACATTTGCACAACCTTCTCACGAACTGATTCCAAATCTGGATATGCATTAGTATTTCCACTTCCAAAAGCATGCATTTGAAACACATACCAGCAATCATCATCTGATAGAAGCTTCAGGTTATAGCAATCACACGATCCTCCCTTTGTTGATGCAACATCCATGCAAGGAGTAGTCACAATTATTCTGCTACCTTGTGCTGCAGTCACAAAAGGGGATTTGAAAGTTTCCCACTAGTCGAATTTTTGCTCCAAATATCATCCAAAGCAAGCAAGAATCTTCTCCCAGCCACAGCCAATTTGGGCTGAACTTGCACTTCATTTAAATCTTTTAGATCACAAGTTGAGTGAGTGATGGACTCAAGAATTGACTTTGACATCCTGAAAACATCAAAGCTGTTGGAGACACAAATCCACACTTTTGGGTCGAATTCCATACTACTATCATTATACACCTCCTTTGCAAGTGTTGTTTTGCCAACTCCTGCCATACCCACAATAGATATCACACGAAAGCTGGCAGCACTTGAATGATTTCTTGACAGCATTTCAAGTACTTTTCTCTTGTCCTCATCTCTCCCACAAATAGCAGGTTCAGTTGGTAGACAAGTAGAGGGTGGTCTTTGCCATCCAGGAGTGGATGTCGCTCCAGCAGTCCTTTCTATCAAACCAAGCAGAGTTCTCCTCTCACATAGCTCCTCCATCCGCTGAGTCATACCTCTACTATTAGACATCTTATTAAAATTTTCCCACAAAATTTTTAACTCTTCCACAGTCATAGAGATGAGGTCTCTTTGAGCTTCAGCTTTCAAGCCGCGTTTCAGGATTGCAGTGTTGTGCTCATCAAGCATGTCTTCCAAATCGTAAGCGAAGTCTCGGAGATCGTTGAGCCACATCTTGACAGCCATATTAGTCCACTGCTTCTCCTCTGCATCCTCGAGAGCTGCCTGGATGATTGCCAGCTTTGTGAACCATTTGTTTACCTCAGAACGCACCGCCTTGTCCGTGACAATGATGTGGGGCAAATTGTGGGGCATTACTCTGTCGAACAACGCCTGGAAGAAGCCTCCGAGAAGGGCACTTCCCAAGTCCAGAGGCAGAAAATTGATTACAGTCATCTTTTGTCGAGTTGAAAAGCAAAGGAATGAAGATTATCACAGCAAGAGAGAAAGGTAAGGGCAATAGAAATGAAAGAATGTTTAGTGTTTGCGGATGCTTCAACAATTGGTAGATGCAGATCTTTAGATCACTTGATCACAAATTGCAATTGACTTGTCCTAGTAAACGTCGACTAAGTGGTGGTTTGCTTTTTTCTGTGGGAAGATTAAACGGTACTGATAAAGACTAAGTTTGAACAGTGATTTAAATTTAAAATATAAATAATATTTTTTTTATATTTAAATATAGAACAAATTACAATTTAACTATCCAGTTGAAACGTATTCACAGACGGAACAACTGTTTCGCTTTTATTACAATTGATCCCGTGCCGTTAGTGAACTTCAGTTAGTTTTAATTGATTTGGAGGTAAAATTATCTTTTGATGTTTTATTATTTTAAAAAATAAATTTTAAAAACTTTTAAATGTTTTATTTTTTAAAAAAATAAATTTTAAAAACTTTTAAAATACCCTCTCTCTCTCTTCCCTCAGCCATTCGCTGTGTCTCTATCTCTTCTTCTTCTGCTTCTTCTTCTTCTCGAACCCGATCTGGGTTCATCATCTTCTTCTGCTTCTTCTTTTTCTCGAACCCGATCTGGATTCATCATATGATGAATCCAGATCTGGGTTCGTGACGAACCCAAAAATCTAGGTTCATCCCGAACTCAGAATCTGGGTTTGTCGAGAACCCAGAATCTGAGTTCGTCGACGAAACCAGATATGGGTTTGCGCTATGACGAGACCCTTCTCGAATCCCTCATCTGGACTCGAGAAAGATCCCGTAGCGCCTCGAAATAATTCCCACGAAGCCTATACTCAGCCCGAAGGAACCCCGTCAAGGCACCGAAAATCATTTAACTAGATATTTTAATTTTCTTTACAAGGTGACAGTGATAAAAATTTTTCGCTTTTTAATAAAAATTTCGGCAGCATACCGTCTGTTTTCTAAACTATGTCACCCTGCAAGTTTCAAATACAGTTTATAAAAACACTTCTATGAAATCCATTTCTCAACTTCTGGAGCTTCCGGCTCCTTTCTCACAAATAACCACAAACAAATCATAAAATTTAAAAACGGGATTTCATAAAAAGTAATAAAACATTTTAACTAATGCATCCACTATTTCTTTAAAATATTTACCACTATGTACATCAACATATATACATGATCAAAATAACAAAATATAGACATGTAGTAGGTGTCGTCCTAAACGTCCGCTTGCACGCCTGATTGAACCTCGTCGGCTGGACGACTAGTTCCTGCACCTGTGGGAGAATTTTAAAAAAAAAAACATTTAAAGAAAAACATGAGTATAACTCAGTGAGTGGTAGTAACTTTCAAACTAAAAGTCATTTTTACACTTAAACTTCTCCCAAAAACAGTTTAATAAAACTAAAGTATTTTAGAAAAATACTTTCTAAAACTCATTTAAAACTGCTTTTGAATCTCGTTCTAAATTTTTTTCTAAAACTTTCTGAAATCTTTTCTTAAACTCGTTTCTGATGCTTGCCTAAATGGTAACCCAGGGAATATCTACTCCTGGCGTGGTAGCATATAAAATCTAACCACTAGGAGTGGGGGATTTACCATGTGTAGTCGCCGAAAGCGGGCCCACGCTGCGGACCGACTACACTACCCTATACGTGCATACGGATCACTCATATCTCGCTCACACATGAGTCAACTAGACTCAAATCTCACTGACTGACTTCCTCTCATCTACCGTATCACGCATAAGGTATTCGGCTGGGTACTAAACTGGGGCTAGGGTGAACCATAGGCTATTAAAATTTTTTTTTCTTAATACACTAAAATATTCTAAATCTTAAGGTAATAAGCCTAAAATATTTAATTCTACCACATTCTCATATACAGAAATAATAAACTAAAATCTTTATGCTAGAATTAAAATATAAATTCAATTAATAAATAAATAACTATTAATAATAAATTCTTTTAATTTAAAATAAACTTTAAAAAGATATAAATGTTAAAAACTTATAATTCCACTCACAACACGTCCTCGGATAAAATCCGAGCCTCCTCTGTATGCCTCCGGAAGTCTCTGCTTTTACCCTAAAACATCAAATATTCATTTAGGGTCACTTAACTCATTCAAATAATATTCAAAATCAATAAAAATCCAATTATCTCTATGTATATCCTTTAATGCCTAAACTTTCGGATATGAATTTCTATTCAACCGGAGTTTTTGAGATCTGTTTTCTTTACATGAATTCTACTTATTCTTTCCTAGGAATACCTCAGTACACTTGATTTCATCGTCGGAAACTCGGAATAAAAATCAACTGGATTCGCTTACTAACGAAAATCACTTTTCGCTCCGAATTTCCGACAACTTCAAAAATCAATTCTCTAGTGTTCTAACACCTAACTATGATTATAAACCGTTTCAAATGTTAAACGAACGCGTTTCGAAGGGTTTCAGAATCCGCCCTTTAACTCGTCCGTTTAGCTCCGAAATAGATCCTAAACTTTTCGTTTTCGAAATCTAACTTCAAAAGATTATTTCCTAACCTCTAAAACATCAATCTAATGTCTTAGAATCGAAAACGGGATCAAATTCCATAAAAACCCATTTTTTCTCTACGACTTCACTCTCTCGTTTTATCTATTTTTCTTCCATCAAATCACTCCAAAATCATACCAAAATCATCCTCACATAACCCTCTTATCATCCCTAATCTCATATTCGAAAATAAACAAAAGAAAAAAAAAATGGATTTCATACGAAGCATCAAACTTAAAACTGAGATAACTCACCAAATAGACAACCGTTTTGCTTCAAATTTATTGGATTAGCTAGAAGAGATGGCGAGGAGCAACTTTCATGAAGAAACCACGACGAAATTCGAACTGAATCTCTTTCTCTTCCTCCCTCTCTCTCTTTTTTTTTTTTCTCTCTTTTCTCTCGGCCCTCACTCGGCAAACTCTCGGCTTCTCTCTCTATTTCTTTCTCAATTCACGATCAAAAATGTCTCACATGAGACAAAACTAACTTATATATATTTTAATGCTTATTTACTAAAAAGTCCCTCAAGAAAATTTCATTTAATAACCTCAAACTTTCAATAATTATACTAGTGACCCAAAATCAATTCTATTGGTCACTTGACACATTCTAATCCACTTATTTTTCCAACAAATCCATGGACGACACGTGGCACATCCATAACCACTACTTTTTAAAGCACTTATCTCATTTCCATTATTTAAAAACTCGGCCGAGTCGGCAGAGTACTCGCCGAGTACTCGCTGCTCGGCCGGGTGCCGAGCCGAGAACCCCCAGATCGGGGGGTTCGAATCGGCTACTGTTGAAACTCGGGCCGACTCGGGCCCAACTCGGCCCAACTCGGGCCGACTCGGCCCAGCTCGGATCGGCCCGAGTCGGCTTTTTTTTTTATTTTTATTTTTTTGCCAAAACGGCGTCGTTTTGGCACACCAAAAAGACGCCGTTTTGGCGTCAGGTGTTTGATTTCAGCATCAGATCTGCTAGCTGCTTCCTTCTTTCGCTCAGATCTGCTTCGTTCTGCTTCTGCCGTTCTGCTTCAAGTTCAACCCGCCGTCGCCGACTCGCCGTGCTGCCTCTGAGTTCTGCTTCAAGTTCAACCCGCCGTCGCCGCTTTCGCCGACGCCGAGTGGGGTGCGACTTCTGCTTCTTCTTTCGCTCGGATCTGCTTCTGCATTCTGGTTTCTGCTTCTGCGTTCTGCTTTCTGCCGTCGCGTTCTGCTTCTGCCGTCGCGTTCTGCTTCTGCCGTCGCCGTCGCGTTCTGCTTCTGCCGTCGCCGTCGCTGTGAGTCCAGTCGCCAACCCTTAGACAGTTATACTAAATTGTTTGTTTTCAATTTTTTTTTTTTGTTTTTTCATTATGTTTTTTCATTTTGTTGAGGATTGATGATTGATGGATTTGTGGTTTATTTGTTGCATTGATGAAAATGAGATTATAATATAGGATTGGAAATATATTTTGTGATTTATGTTATATTATCAATTTAGAAGCAATATATTGTTTGATAATTGATGTTTGTGTTAAAAATTTCTATAGAAAATTATTAAATTTTATTTTTTTACAAGTTTGACCTGATTTGACCGTGGGTCAACGGTTTGACCGTTGACCGATGGTCAAACCGAGTATTCCCCGAGTACTCGCCGAGTTGCCGAGTACTCCCAGCTCGCTGCCTCGCCGAGTCAGGTCCGAGTAGCGAGTTTTGGAACACTGCTCATTTCTCATTGGTTGAATTCCGTGAGCTCACCTTGCTTGATTAACACGTAATTCACGCCTAATAACTTTGTAATCGTACCGGGGTCAATCAAACGATATCCGACTTGCGATACGAAAATATAATAAACTTCAAATAACACTACTGGAGGCCTACGATGCGACCGTAATTCAATTTGAATATTTCTAGTACCATAAAATAATAAATCTGGGTGAAATTTTAATCTAAACACAATTTAATATACTATTTAATTCGAAAAATATTTTGAAAATATTCCACGGTTATCTAAACTTCAAATTGACCATGAAATACTCTAATTGGGTCCCTTACCTCTCAATCCTATGCTTCGCGAAATTTTTTAATAGAGTTTAGGTCATGAAAACTCAATATTCGAAAAATAGTGCAATTTGACTGGAAAGTTTCCTGAAACTCAATCAAATGGATTCCGTTTCATTTCGTTTCAGCTCCCTCAATGTCCATGACCTATTTCGGACATTATCGATTCTTAGGGCTCTTTTTCAAAAATCACTATTCATCCGAACATGTTTCCGTCCAAAAATACTATTCACCGAAAGTTTTTGTTTTTCGTCAAAACAAACTCTAAAATTTTATATACCCTAATCGGATCTTAAATTATTCTTTGACTCTATTTCTAGATCAATATTCCCTATACTACTCAGGTACATAGAATATAATAAAAAATCAGGTTCGGGGTCTATCACGCTAACCCAGATCTGGGTTCTCGAAGAACCCAGATTCTAGGTTCGTTCTTCTGGGTTCTTCGACAAACCTAGATTTGAAAAACCCAGACGAACCCAAAATCTAGGTTATCGTAAACCCAGATCTAGGTTTGATAATGAACTTTAGGTTGATTTCTCTTTTTCTTTTTTCCAGTTTGACAGTTTTGTAGGTGATTATGAGGTTGATTTCTGTTTTTCTTTTTTTCCAGTTTGACAGTTTTGTAGGTGATTATGAGGTTGATTTCAGTGATGATATTGGGTTTGATGATTTTGTGGGAGATTGATTATGTTAAATTTAATTGATGATGTTTGAGGTCATTTTTTGGGTTTCCAAGAGTGGATTGATGATGTTGGGTGATTGTTGATGATGTTTAAGACCATTTTTTGGATGTTTGGGATCATTTCTGGAAACTCAAACAAAATATGGGTTTCTAATTCTGAAAACCCAAAATCTGGTTTTCAGTTTCTAGAAATCCAGATTCTAAAAAAAAAAAATTCCAATAGGTCAGCAAATACATAGAAATTTTAACAGCAACTGCACATAAATTTTAAAGATTTTTCAATTTTTCACTCGATCAACTCCAACAATCAAGGGTATTTTCGTCTTTTACTCATTTTACACTATTTTCGATTACATATAACGAAAATTTACTAACGCGGGGGGGGGGGGGGGGGGGGGGGGGGGGTGTGGTGTAAATTATAATTATATCAAAACAATTACTCTGTCTGTAAAAGCGTTTCAACTTGGTAGTTTTTTTGTAATTTGCTCTTAAATATATTATAAATTTATTTATTATTTAAATTTAAAATTATTTAAAAATTGATATTTATATTCTTTTTATTATTTATTATTATTGTTATGTAATTTTAATTAATGTAATATAAATATTTGAAAATAAATAATTTAATAAATCTTAAAATATTTTTTATGTATATATTAATAATATTTTATTTTTAATTAAATATAATATTATTAATCATATTTATGTATTTAAATATATTAATATATTTAAGAAAATAACTAAAAAAATGAATGTTTAAACTATAAATTAAAATATATTAATTTAATTTCAAAATAATTTGGGATCAGATATATTTAAATTTTACTTTTCATATATATTTTTTGTAAGTAACAAGGAAAAAAAAAAGAAAAATAAATTTGAATAATATAAAATTAGGCTAAATTTGAAATTATGTTATTTTGGGGAGGATAGATTTGGAATAAATACTTTTAAATGACATTAAGTGATTTACAATTAAGTAAATAGAAAAATTCTTACTTAATTTTTTCAGTTATTTTTTTGGTGATTTTAAGTGGTTTAGTCACTTAAAAAAATAAACGGAAACAACTTAATAGATACAATTAAACACTATTAAATTTTAAGTGAAAAAAACAAACAACCTCTAAGTCAAATACAATTTTTGTTAGAATGTAATTGAATAATATAATAACAGATTCCATAGCACATTTATTGAGGGATAATGATAATAAGGAAAAATTGATAAGTTTATTTAAAAAAAAAAAAAGTAATTAAAAAAGAAAACTTATTTTGAGATGAGAAATAGGAGTTAAATTTCATATATAAGTAAAACTTCAATTCTTCATTTGAATGCCTAGATACATATTTTTATTCTTAAAAATTTGTAGTAAACTCAGTAATCACAGTAATTTTCCTTCTTTTTATTAAGATTTCTTTTTCTTTTTTTTTTTGACCAAAAAAAAAATCATATAGAATTAAAATAAATCAAAATGTTGCTAAAGCAGTGAATGATGGCTTTACTTTTCTTTTCTTGCTACAATTAATAATGGGAAATTTAGGTGTGGAGAAAAGGATTGATGTTATTTAATATTTTCATTATAGAAGTTAGGATTGATAGACAGAGAGCTTATAAAATTTTAAATTTAACAATTATATAGCCTATAGTGGGGATTGAATAAAATAATTATGTTTTTTTTTTTTTTTGTTTACTTTTACAGTTGTTAATATGTGTCATTATCATAAGTAAATTAAAAGTATTAACTATTTTTTTATTTATCAATTTATGATAACTATGAAAGCTCAAAATGCTTTACTTTTCTGTGACACTTCAGCAGCCGTGCGGGGCTCCCAACACCCTAAGAGGATGGTCAAGATACAGAATAATTACAGATGCTACTTCTTTTTCAATATTTTTTAATATTATGTATTATAAATATTATTAGAATTTAAATTATTATTAAATTAAAGAAAATTACTATCCCCCATCATACTAAATTTGATAATAATTTTTTTCTTCTTGTTAGGCCTGCAAATATTTTGCCATAACAAGAAGATTATCGGAGATCCATCACAGTGATAATTTTTTTATAAAAACTTTATTTTTATATGTAAAAGTAGAGTTTAAATTTATTCATCATTCATTTGATTAAAGTGATAATTTTTTTATATAATATGAATCTTTGCTCCCTTTTTAGGAGATCCAAACTTTAAATCATATTTTAAAGATTATGATAAAAAAAAATTATCCTATAAATTATACACTATATGAATCCTGTAATAAAATAAAAATATATATATTTTTTACAATGACAAAATTACATTTCACGTCTCTAAAGTAACCCAGAAGATTTGCAGCCTGATCGATGCATTTAAGATCCTGGTAACAGAGACAGGAAAGTTAATGAAATTGATATTTCGAATCTTTTAAAATGTGTGGACTCCACCATCACAGGTTAATTGTTTTTTATTCATCAATTTGGAACGTCTTTTAAAGTTCGATTTTTTTTAAGTGGTAACAGACAGCTAATAAATAAGGACCGGGCAGCTTTTAACTATGATTGTCGACTTTTTACAATTGAAACCGTTGTAGACAATGTTAGACGATTAACTGATTTAATTAGTATTTGCTTAAACACAAACAATTAATAATAACCATTTACCATTTATTTTTGGCAAAGAAAAATTTTAAACAATCCAAAACATTTAATGTTAACGTTGGATTATTTTTTTTGAAAGATAATATTAATATTGACAATTTAGCGAAATAGCATAGGTTGGATTTTAAAGTCTAAGCCGATAATGTTGTATTCAGATTACTTAATTTAAAGATGAAATTTTGGATTTTTTGTTTGCTTAGGAGTGAAAACTTAGGATTCCCTCCTAATCTCTTTTTTTTTTTTTTTTTTTACCTTGATTTTTTATAACAGAAATTGAAGTATAAGTTGTGCATCAAAAAGAAAAAAAATGTAATAATTCTGACCATTTATTATCTTTTATATTAATATATCACTTGATTATAAAAAATTTAGGAAAGAAAAATTGAAAAGGAAAAAGGGTTAAAAGAGAATCCAAACTCCTTCTCAGGGTAAGATCGAAAAAGATAGATAAAATTGAGAGAGTCTGTTTCACCATTGTGGACATCAATTTGACTGCAACTATTGAGTGGTGATGAGTTTCATGAATGTAGAAATCACATTTATGGTTGAATCATACAGAAATTGTTATGTCTTTTATTTCTACTTATGCATCTTTGATTTGTTACATGCGATTGTCCTTTTTTACTGTACAACGCTATAATATAAATATATTGCAAGATTTGCTCAACTTGACGAGTTCATGATATTGGTTGAAGTATTAGTACCAAAATTTAAACATCCCAACACAAGAAAATTTGCGGTGAGAATACGTATCTTAGTAATTATTTATTGAAAAATACGGGTAAGTGTGAGTGGAAGTGGAAGTTAAACACAACCCCCCTTTACAATAATAAACTTCTTATTGACTAATGTTTTTAGATTTTACAATCCTAAATTTGTTAAAATTTCTGTCTATTGAATATGTATCCGAAGTATATCATATACTATATGAATAACCAATTGCATTCAAACTTAATACAAAATTTTTCCCGGCCGGCAGGAGGAGAAGATCTGACAAACGAAAGGAAGCAAAGAAATACCACGGATGTTATGCCTTGTCTCTTTCTTTAAGGCGTGTGGGCTACATCATTATTCCCTATTCAAACAAGTTACTGGATGACTTGGGTTAATTTCAAATGAATGACTATCGATGTTCTTTGGTTCTAAAGAAGTCTTACCTACATCATAATACGTATTTTATCTCTTAATTTTATGTCCTGTGATTAAACAATCAATCAAGTAAGTTTTCTTATCACATGACATAAATTCAATAAATGATCTATACAAGATTTGCTCGTTTTATGAAAACAATATATAAAAATTTTGTATTCGATCGTTTATTCAATATATTAATGTAGTTTCTTTTATAATTCATATAAAGTTAAAATAATTTGAAGAATTTTCAAAAGTTTTTCTTTATCTTTCTTAAAATATATTTTTTTTTACTCTACAACTATATGTGTTTTTTTATTCTTTCACACCCTATATTCCAATCTTTTGTAAACTATTTACACTCTGTGAAATGTAATTTTATTACAAGTGCGAAATACAACTATTTTATATAATGTGAAACAACTATTTTGCATACTTTGAAACATAACATTCATTTAAGTTTTTTGTCAAAGATGTCTAAAAATTTCACTTTTTGTTGTATAATATTGTTTTATTGTCATTCTTTTATTGGGTTTTTGATATCACACATTGTGTGAAATATTTGTATTTCACATTTGTAGTGATCAAAAAATGTAATTGAGTTTAATTGCAAGCCCAAGGCTAAACTCATCGGCCCTCGATCCATCAGTCGAAAGCCACTTGATTTGATCAAATTAGACCAAGTCAAGCAATTGCTCCTTTGATATTAGGGGCAACCAACCCACTAGTGGGCAGGATCTCCTTGCCTATAACAGGCAAACTACAACTCCATTGAAGGACCATTTTTGGCCCCTACTCAGTCTCTAACTCTCACTGTTATTCAGCTTCACTTTTGATAAGTGGCAGCTTCACTTTCCGGTCAAGGTTCTCAAACTCCGACGAGCTCAATTGCTTGGAATAAATAATTCTTTTGCCTAGAGATCTTTTTCCCTACTTCCTCCTTCCGCGCAACTGTGTCAAAACAATACCTTCTGTTGGTTATACAACGCCTGATTCAATCACCTCCCTCTAATCTCTACACTTCAAAAGATTCTCCATCATCATACTCCAATGGTCATAGTGATGTGATGACCATCCAAACGTGGAATTGAAGGTTGTATAAAGTTCTGCACACTGTTCTCTGTAGCCATCATAAATTGCTGCTGCATCTTATAAATGAAGAATACAACTTTAGCTTTGCAATGCCCTGACACCTCACGTTTCTTAAGTATGTATAACGGCTCTGATTCCAATTTTAATAATTAACAGGAACCAACACTCAATGTAAAATTAAAAGACACAGATGAAAGAAACAAATTGCTCTAATATGTTCTTAAATGAACAAATATCATAACTAACTCATAACAGAACATCAACCATCACTGCTGAACTGACTCAATGTGGCTTAGTCAAATCAGCAACAACTATAATTCAAAAAAAAAAAAAAAAATCAGCAACAACTATAACATGACTAACTTCCTAGACTTCTGTATGCATGTGTTTCACTATTTTTGAAAAATAGACCAATAACAAATTGCATGGCAAACAAGACCACTACTGGTTAGGTAATGCCGGTGGAGTTAAGGGAGGTAAGTGGTTATGAACACCTTTATAGGTTGTTATTACATAACTTGGATCATCGCTACTTCTTTCAACCGTTTTCTTCACAGGGCATCCTTGAAAAGTGCATCTATAATACAA
This sequence comes from Dimocarpus longan, assembly GCA_022984855.1. Lineage (NCBI taxonomy): Eukaryota > Viridiplantae > Streptophyta > Magnoliopsida > Sapindales > Sapindaceae > Dimocarpus > Dimocarpus longan. The sequence continues at coordinate 25,446,509 of CM041014.1, forward strand.
CCTGTCAATCACATTACAACTAGTAAGATAATGAATTCGATGACCATGGCAATATTTTATGGAGACTTTGTCTTTTAATCATATGATGACTAAGTAGTTACTAATGAGCATTTCTTTCCTTCCGTTTAGTTCATGAAAAATATGGTAGAAGTGTTCGTATGTATACTTTCGGAGTTCAGATACTCAAGCCAAAGTTTGAAGCACAATTCCTTATATAATAATAATAACTTGTGCTTATTTTTGGGACACTGATTTGCATTCAGTACGGGATTTAGACACTGTATTTTGACGTTAAAAGTTATCATACCTTGGGTAAGGGCTGTTACGCAACCCTTTTTGGCCAATACTTCCTCCACCTGTATCCACCATCGAGTATATCAACCTTCGATTCAGTCTTGAATGAATATTTATCTTTCCCATCCGAGTCACTGCCGCTCTCACCTAATCACCCACAACCAGACAAAGATTAGTAGTGATAACACAAAAACCCCAGAATCTTTTAACAATGACAAGAAAGCAGAATCTATAACAAAACAAATTCAAGAAGCTTTTCTAGTAATTCGACTTACTGTTGTTAGACATTTTCGGTCTATACATTACAGAAAATTTGTTAACTTGTGTTAGTTTAGTTAAAAGAAAAGGGCGAATTTAATTACCTAGTGTTAAATTTTGTATGGATGAAATTAACACAAATGTATAGTGGATTTCGGGTGTAGTAAACCAGTATAAAAACTAGTTTGAAAATTCTGGATGATGGAATGAAAAAGCCTAGATTGAATACAAAGCAGAAAACAACTCTGCTATCTGTTGTTTTGAGAAGACAAATTTTGCACATTTTAGCTTGAAAATAAAGCTTTTGTGTACCATTTTGAGTGCTTAAACAAACATCCAACAGTTTGAAATGAGAGAGTTTACTAACCCAATTAAATATATGTAGCTTACCAAACAGTCCCGAAGGCACTACTTTCAGCGGAACTGTAACATACATGTTTTGTGCTTCACTTTCACTTTCCTCAACCATATTTAAAAGATGGGGTGGGATAGGGGTACTGGCAAATAATTGGTCAGTGGCTGAAGAGGCAGAGGTGACAGTAGAAGTATCGCTGAAGGCATAACCAACACCAGGTAATGCTTGCATTTTTTTGAGATAAAGACGGAATTCCTGCAAATGACTGTCGATGTCTTCTGTAGTGAGACCATCAACACTCATAAGTCGCAGTATAGTCTTGGGGACAGCATTCTTGATGCCTAAGTGAGCAACAGCATCAACAAATCTCTTATGGAGCTGTGGAGTCCAAACGAGCCTTGGTCTCTTGCAACTTCTTTCAGGTTCATCACAGGAAGCACCAGACTCAACCGAGCTTGTGGGACTGTGTCTACGGACCAGCTGTTGAAATGCCTTGTCTCCTTCAGGGCTCCCTGAGCCTTTGTTTAGTTCCGCAGCTTTTCCTTTAAGAGCTGCACAAATACTATCTTTTAGTTATGATCATTGAATTAAGAACCTCTTCTACACTGACGATCTTTGTGTTGAGCAAAAGATCCAGTGACATCTATTATCACGGTAAAGAATTCTGATCCTTTTTATATGTGAGTTATTTAAAAAATGACAAAATTATATGTATCAATACTGAATAGTTGACTTACCTGACAGTTCTGAAGGTACATCTACTTCCTGCAAACTTGTAATTTCCATGCTATGTTCTTCACATTCACTTTTACATTTCTCATCCTGGTTGAAAAGACATGGTGGAAGATAAATCTGAAGCTTTGGGCAATCAGTGATGGTGCTTTTTCTGAGCTCTGGAAAGGGTAAGACACTCCAATATATACTCCTCAAATTTGGTAGCTTTGACAGCCAAAGAATTTCCAGTTTTGAGAATGGGGTTGAATTTCTTATCAATTCTGGACATTCACTCAGTTTCCCAACTTTGATTATCTCTTCCAACTCAGAGCATTCTGATACCTGAAGACGCTTGAGATTTGGAGCGAGAATAAGGTATGTCAGGTCTCGTAAATTTGGGCAATTGTCTATGAGTACTTGTTGAAGGAAGTGGAAACTATGGGGAGATTTTCGTATGGCTTGTGATTCTCCAACAAAATCAACCTCTAGCTCCTCCAAACATTCACATTCTGAAATCTGCAACATGTTGAGGTGCTTCAGATGTGTTAATGAAACTATGATGGACTTCGGATGGCGTAGCAGTTGAAGCCAAAGAGATTGAGTACAACTCTGCAATCCATAGGAGCTCAATAACTTTTGTAGAGCATGTGAGTTTCTCAAGGTAATGCTCAACATGCTTAGATTTTTCAAGCAAAGCAATTCCTCTATTAAAAGTTGAGCATCATTACAGGCAACATTATCCTCAGATGATCGATCATTTAGTACACCGCACTCCCACAATCTCAATACATGTAATATCGAAAACTTAGATATCAACCCTTTTGAAATGGTATGGAGTCTAGATGTATGCTCTAAGTTCAAACATTTAAGCTTTCTCAATACCCCTAACTGACTTGGTAAACTTTTAATACCAGTACGTGACAAATCAAGATGTTGTAATGAAACCAATTTTGAAATTTCTGAAGGTAATTCTTGTAGAAGAATATTATTTGACAAATTTAAAACTTTAAGACAACGCATATATTGGAAGAAGTCATCACCGATAGTCTTGAAAAGATTCAGATTAAGAAACAAAGTTTGGAGATGAGGATATGGGGGAGCATCTTTTAGATCTGTGATACTATTATCAACCACTGACATTCTTGTCATGGTTTTCCAATTTCCAACATCTGGTAATTCAGTCATACCAGCCTTAGTACAAACAAAGAAATTTCTCCTCCCCTTCTCAATTTCACTTATTATCCACATACTCATATCATGAATCCAATTGTGCATTTTCACATAATTGTCATCCTCCTCTTCTTCTAATAAACACACACTAAGAAGAACGTTAATTATGTAGTATCCTTGACTTTGTGCTTCAAGCCTATCATCTAAAAACCCCTCCCCTATCCAACAATCTATCAAATCCCTCTTACAAATCCTATAATTTCTTGGAAATAAACAACAATATAAGAAACATGTTTTAAACAGATCATTTTGCAAATTATCATAACTCAACTTCAAAGGATAATAAATATCCGTTTTAAGTTGATCATCCGAACCTGAAATTGAAGACCTCAATCTCCTTAAGACTTGAAGAACATCTCTCCATTCTTGAGGTGTTCGTTTGCCGTCCATGGCTCGAGCGATACGGACAAGTGCAAGTGGCAGACCGTAACACTCTTTGGAGATATCCATAACAAGGCCAAGAACTTCAGGATGACCTTCATGAAGAGTCTCATATCCGATCAACGTTTGAAACAATTTCCATGCTTCTTCTGCTGCTAAACACTTCACTTTAAACTGCATGTCTGCTTCCATGAGGCCACAAATTTCAAGAGAACGAGTCGTGAAAACAATTTTTGATAAATTTTTCGAGTCCGGGAGAGGGACACCCACTTTAGTTAGATCAACTCGCTCCCATAGGCCATCCATTAGCAACGCAAACTTCTTCTCCTTCAAAATCTTGAAAATATCTGAAGCTTTATCTTTTAAACTCTTTTTTTTCCACGCCTTGTCAAACAAGCCTATCTTTATCCCGATCTGTTCTTGAATTTTCTCAAGTCGCAAGTCTTTAGAAACTGACACCCAAATCACAACACCAAATGTGTTCTGCAAATCAAGAAGCAGCTTGTTGTAGATTTGCTTTAATAAGGTAGTTTTGCCTACACCCCCCATCCCATATATCCCAACAATTCCCTCCTCTCCTCTTCCTCCTCCTTCGCTTTCATCTTCATCATCATCATCATCATCATCGTTGTCATCATCAGCATAATCTTCTCCATCATGATCATCATCATCTTCTTCTTCTTCTTCTTGTTGAAGTTGAAGACATTTCCATACTTCATCAAATAATGATTCCATGGCCACAATTTTCAACTCATCTCCTACATCTTCTGGTACCATCTCAGCATTAGCCATTTCGAGATCTCCTCCTCCACCTTTTGCAGTAGTTACAAGTGGCACCTCATCAGCCACCAAGAAAGCAGCTCCTTCTTCAATCAAATTCATCACAGCTTGCAGCTTATCAGCCATCATATCTTCCACCTCATCATAGCTTGATGACTTCTTGTAGAAAGACCTGGAACAAAAGCCTCCAGGAAGCAACTCGTCAATCTCTTCAGAGGCTTGTTGTATCAGCTCATCAACTTCAGTTTCCAGAGCTTGCACCCTTGAAAGCCACAGTTGCACTTCATTGGTCCGCAGCATCTGCTGTTGATCTTGTTCAGCAATACTAATTCTCCTCATCACATGGTTTCTTGCTTCAACCAAATTCTCCAATTCACTCTTCAAAGCATCCACATCATCGGCATATGAGTCCAAAATAGCCATAGTTTGTGTAGGAGGATCCAAAATATATGAAAAGAGTTAGGATTCTGATTTAGAAGAACAGGAGGAATAGAATATTGGAAACTATAGCCTAGACAGATATGCATTGAAAATGATAATGATAAAAGTCAAGGTTTTTTTTCTTTTGAAATGGATAAAAGTCATGGTCTACAGAGTCCATAGTTTAATGCAAATTACTTAAAAATGAAAGTGGTTAGATTGGGATACCATATGGTCATCCAATAATTTGATATTTAGATCAATATTTTATTAAAATTTTTAATTATAAAAATATTTTCAGATAAGGTACATTGATTAAGACCATATAAATACTAGAGTGTTGACAAAAAATAAAATAAAAAGCATGCAATTAAATGATATTTAAACAGTGGTCAATATGAATAAACAAGCATTATTCTTTCCAATTGAATAAACATTTTCATGCTTTTTCTATCAAAGCCTCTTTGCCTAATTATTTGTTGAATACCCACATTAACATATCCCAGTAATGGAATTTTAAAATGTGGTTTCCTGATTCAAATATTTCAAGCCAAGGAAAGAACTACAAAGCCACCATCCAAAATTGTTAGTAGGTTGCAGGTAGCTAAAATTTTCAAGAGTGTATCGATGTCCAAGTGCACTCAAGGAGATCCCTATATATATATATACATATATTGATTTTACGTTCAGTATCTTCTAACTTTAAAAAGTTAATACGAACCAATCAAATTTATCAATTGCATTCTCTCTTCTAAAACAAATTCTCTCTCTTATTCAATTCAAATATAATTGATGAATTTGATTGGTTCGTACTATATATATAGTGATTTTACCTTCAATACCTTCTAATTTTAAAAAGTTAAGACGAACCAATCAAATTCATTCATTATATCCTCTCTTACAAATTTTCTCTTCTATTTAATTAAAATGTAATGGATAATTTGATTAATTTATATTAATATTTTAAAATTAAGAGGCATTGATGGTAAAATCACTATATATATAGGATAATCTACAATGCATTTAAATACTGATACACCTAATACTAATTACATTCTAAAATTACTGATTATATTTATTATATTAGATCTAATATAATATAATCTAACTCATTTTATCACAATTTTAATGTACTCCACTTTGAAAAAGCTCTCGCCTAGAAAGACATGTTGAAAAAAAAAAAAAAGAAAAGATAAAGTAATGGTTCAAAGTGTCTATATTTTAAGGTACATTAAAGCAAAGTGACTATCTTGTGGGTGTCCGTACTGTCATTCAAATTTGATTTTTACACTCATATTTTATGGAAATCTTAAATTGTAAGAATTTCCTAAAATAAAATTGCTAATAAGGACCATAGAAACACCAGATTATCGGCTAAATTGAGAAGAAATTGTTTTCAATTTCCACTGTTCTAAGTTTAGAGTGTTACTACGATTTTGTTTCTTAAATAACAATGCAACTAAATATTAGGTGAACCACCACTTCTTAGTATAGGTGGTTGTATACACTTTCATCCTCTTAAGAGGTTGAGAGTTAAAATCTTACTAAGTGCATATTGTAATTTGTATGACTAGTTATGAGCTCAAACTCTTCTAATGGGCACAAAAGCATCATTAGCTTGAAATTGCCTTAACGAAGCAAAATTCCGAAAATAGGAATCTTCTATAAGCGACGGAAGCTAGCATGTTCATTTGTTACAACAAATCTCTGAAAAAAGGATAAGGGTTTTGTGAAATAGGAAAATTCCTTAGGTCTCTAGAAGATCACTTCGAACAGCAAGCTACTAGAATTGCATTATAAGTCAAATATGAATGTGATTAATTATAATTTAATTCAATATTTAGGTACTTAATGTAATTTCATATAAAATAAAAAAGAAGATCTATAGCATTTCCTAAATTATAGTAATCAAATTATATGTAAAACTAACATTATATAAAAGGGACCTTGATGTGTACAAAATACAACATTCAATAGTCCTCCTACACCTAGCAGAAACCATGCTAAACATAACCTTCATCTCTATACATAATATAATTGTGCATACAATAATTACGTGTAGGGTTGTATCATGTTAAAAACTCTTTGTGTTTGTTTCATTATCTCCACTTCTTCTCAATTAATTTATATTATTGATTTCTACCATTTATACATTTTTACAGCATTATCAGCCCATGTACTTTTGCCATTATTCGAAATATTTCTTCACAATCCCTACAAATCTCCATATTTATGCAATTCACATAAATTCGAGTGTTGACTATGACATCAACAATTAACAATTTGGGTTAAAATTAAATTTTAAAGACGTGTGGACAAGAAAATGATGTCCAAATAATGCAGCTACATTTTGATTAGGAAACAATACTAATTTTTAACGTAATGTCCAACATCTAGTCTTTTATATCCTATTTAATCCCAATTCATGATGTACTAATGAATCAATAGATATATTTTAAAGTTAAATAAATAATTATTATTTAACATTAATTAATCTATTACAAAATTGGGATCAAGTGGAATATAAAAGGTGGGATGTCTAATAATAATATAATTTTTATTTGATGAAAATTAATGTACAAAAATTGAGACGTATATTAATAGGATATCTAAGGTTATTCACCGCAAAGATGTTATTCGAAAAAAGCTTAGCTTTAATTAATTTTATTAAAAGAATTATTTAGGTGCTTGACACGAGATGATTAAATATGTAATATTTAAAATATGGATTCCATTTCTATATTTTGAAAGGCACCTTTGCATAAAGGTAAAGGTAAAGTATATTCCACAGTTGGATTTGGGATAACTGAGAGAGAAACAAGACTTTCAAAAATAGGCTTCCAAATTCTTCGAATTTGTTTGGTAATATTATATCATTTATGAAAGGCAATATAAATATTATTGATTCAGATTAATTATTATTATATTTTGAATATGATTACTTTTTGAAAAGCAAACTTATTCTTCCTTTTACAGTGGAGAAGTTGATCGATTCCACATCATAAGTTTTCAGATTAATTTCATTTTAATATGGTCGTTTGCGCAAATAAATCATTGAAAATCGACATTTTCCTATATTGTTTTCAAGGAATAGAGCTAATAGTATTCATCAGACTGTTTAAAATTTAAATCTCTTTTATAGGTAATGGTTCGGATTACATTTAAATTAATAGATTGATTTACCTGTGTGTAGGTATACAATAATACAACATAGGAGACGCATACACCATTTTAGTCACTCTTGTAGTCTTGTGTGTCACACTTGCAATGTGGGATTCGGGATTTACTATACTGGGCCTCAACGCAAGTTTGTCCCGAGAGCTCACTCAATTGATACTGTCCCCAATCCCTAATGGGGTTTTGCTTCACTTCTCCCACCTCTCGAAGTCAAGATCAATGACTTATAGTCTTAGTTCATTCAAGGTGAGTACCAATTGATAGTTTAATTGATACTCAACTTGAATTAACTAAGACTATAGATCCCTGGTTTTAAGTTCGAAAGGTGGAAGAGATGAAGCAAAACCCCATTAGGAATTGGGGACAGTATTGATTGAGTGGACTCATGGAGCAAACTTGGGCTGAGGCCCAGTATAGATAAATCTCAAACCCTACAATATCTGTCTATCTTTCTACAAAATTTTTAAAAGAATAAACATTTTAATTGGGTTCAGTGGATTCCTATTTAAATTGTTTAAAGAAAAGATTTTCTGAGTCTTTAGGAGTGCCGGGAGGGCTTCCCTCGAATTCAAAAGGTTAAATCCGGTGGGGTCCCTTCAACATGGTATTAGAGTAGCTTAATTGGTAGTCATCTTGAATGAACTAAGACTATAGGTCTCTGGTCTTGAGTTTAAGAGGTGAAGGAGGCGAAGGAAAACCCCATTATGAACTGGGGACGGTATTGATTGAGTGAGCTCGCGGGACAAACATAGACCGAAGCCCAGTATAAATAAATCCCAGATCCCATAATATCTGTCCGTCTTTCTGCAAAATTTTTAAAAGAATAAACATTTTAATTGGGTTCAATCCACGGATTCCTATTTAAATTGTTTAAAGGAAAGATTTTCGAAGTCCGTAGGAGTGTCGGGAGGGCTTCCATCGAATTCAAGAGGTTAAATCCGGTGGGGTCCCTTCAACGTGATATCAGAGTAGTTCTATTGGTACTCACCTTGAATGAACTAAGACTATAAGTCTTTGGTCTTGAGTTTAAGAGGTGAAGGAGGCGAAGCAAAACCCTATTAGGGACTGGGGATAGTATCGATTGAGTGGGCTCTTGGGGCAAACATGGACCGAAGCCCAGTATAAGCAAATCTCGGACCCCACATGCAACCCTAGTATCATGAGTTCCACTAACCGCTGAGATCATTGCATGATAAATTAAAGACAAGTGAAGCTTAGAGAAGTTTCTTAATAGAAGTTAGAGTAAATAGTAACAAAGTTGCATCAACACTGGTGCATGAACATGCACAATCCCTACAAAGATTAATTCAAAACATTAATACGTTTGGATATAAGACAAAGACTACAGATAAGATATTTGTTCCAAATCTAGGCATAGGCAACACTTAACTTATGCACTATCAAAAAGGAACAATAGGATGATTGACTAGCTTGAAAGGATGTTTCTTATCAATGAACCGGAATATTAAAACCATGTTTAATGCACATTATTAATATTGAATTAAATTGAGGTATTCCATTCTAATGATTAATATAGAGCTAAAGATTAGATATCATTAGTCAAATTAATAACAATCTAATCCGATCCTATCCTATTCTAGTTCCATTATGAACTCGATAAAATCCGAATAGAAAATTAATAAATTTGAGAAGTATTATATATATATATATATAAAACTTTTATGATCAATATCTTTTAACTTAAAAAAATTAAGATGAACCAATCAAATTCATTCATTTCATTATTTTTCACAAAACAACTTCTCTCTCATATTCAATTCAAATACAATAGATGAATTTTATTGATTTGTCATAACTTTTGAAGTTACAAAACACTGATCATAGAAGTTTATCTTTATGTATATATGTATATTTATATTGTTAGAAAATAAACATTTCAAAACACCAGATTAATGAAATGATAAAATAATGTAGAAATAAAATAGATAAAAACAATATATAAAATTTACGTGATTCACCCAAAGTAGGCTAAGTTTACAGAGTTGTTGCAAATATTTACTATAAGGGAAAAAAATAACAAGTGTTTACAAACACTCAAAACCTCACAATCCATATCCCAATTACATTCAAAATAATAACAATTCTCTAACACTTAAGAGAACATCACTTTTCACTCAAAGAGCTAGATCACTCATTTTTTTTTTCAATTTTTCAGATAAATTAAATAATGAGAAGAGAGACTTTTCTATAGACACCTCTAAGTTCCCCCTCATTAATTACCGTTAATGCATTTTTTTTTTTAATTATGCATCAACTACTTTATATGCAACCTCAAATTCTCCATTGTCAAAACTAAGCTTCCTTATCTATTAATTTCCAAAAACAAAGAATTATTGAGTTTCCTTATTCTCTATTGCCAAAACAGAAATTAATAAATTTTCTTATTTTAAAGATCCATTCCTTTTAAGAATCTAACAATCTCCCACTTGAAAACTTACTTCAGTCATGTCTTTATAAGATCAATCCAATAGTTCATATCTCTTTTTCCATGTTTGCAGGCCAACTAAACATAGCTTCAATTTGTCAATAGTCACCGTCTTCGTTAGCATATTTGTAGAGTTTTCATTTCCACAAATCTTCTCAAACCCCAGAGCTTTGTCCTAAAAAAAAAAAAAATCAAATACAATGATACTTTGTCTGAATTTGCTTTGTTCTAGCATGGAAAGACATATTTTTTGCTAAATGGATTGCTGTAATGCCCCAAATTTTCTCTAGTTAAGAAAAAAAAAATATATATATCTAGATGAATAATACTTCGAAATAAATAGTGATAAGTGAATAATGATTTTGGAGAAACGGATCCCGAAAATCATTAAAAGTGAAATTTTTTATGAATAATATTTCCTAATTATTAGTATTTTCGGAAGGAAAAAGTCCTCGTGAATAGTGATTTTTGAAAAATTGACTCCGAATATCGAAAGTCTTAGAATAGGAATTAGACTTAGTAAAAACTGAAACGGATCAATAACGAGTCTGTTTGAGGTAAAATGGAACAGTTTTCGGATCTGATCGGAAATTCGAAAGGATTTTCGGGAAGTTTCAAAAATTTAGAAAAATATCAAAATGAGTATAAGAATGTTTAAGAAGTATTTTAAAAACTCAAATGACACTCCTAAAAGAGATTCAGATGAAAATTGAATCAATCTGAAAATCAATTTCAACTTTTGTTCTGGTAGATTATGAGATGATCTATCATTGTAAATTGCTTTCTTATTAAAAACGACTTCCTTGTTTCAGATGAATTTTCGATTTTCAAAATCCAAGAATTGGTAGCCAAACTTATCAACACCGTAACCAGTAAAAGCATATTTCTTGAACTTTGGGTTGAGCTTGCTCCTTTCAAATGAGTCAATATAAACATAAGAAATACAATTGAATACTCTTAAATGTGAAAAGTTCACCTTTTTATCGGTTCATACTTCCTTAGATAACTTTTCTCCGAGAGGCATTAAAGGCCCACGATTGATAAGGTAGGCCATTGTGTTGATGGTTTTAGCCCAGAACATCTTGGGTAAGCCTGTGTGTATTCTCATACTTCTGACATATTCATTCAAAATTCTATTCATATGCTCCGTTACACCATTCTGCTAAGGTGTCTTGAGAGTAGTCTTTTCCAGTTTAATTCCACTAGCTGCATAAAACTCTTTTAGTTTCTCGTCCCTATACGCTCCTCTATTGTCAGACCTTAATCACTTTAGTTTCAAGCCCGTCTCATTCTCTACCATGACTTTCCATTTTCTGAAAACATCATATACCTTAGATTTCTTTTTTGAAAAATAAACTCTTACTTTTCTTATAGAGTCATGAATGAAGATGATATAATACAATGAGTCTTTAATGGATAGAACTGGTGATGGTCTCTAGACATCCGTATGAACTAACTCTAATTTCTTTGCTTTGGGTGGCTTGCTGATCTTTGAGAAAATGACCATTTTCTGTTTATTGAAATACACTCCCTCCCTCCCCCCAAACCAATGTTTACAGACTTCAGATATAACAACTTCCCCTATTGAAATAAGAAACTTCAATCCTTTCTTGCTCATATAATCGAGTCTCTAGTGCTATATTTTTTACTTATATTTTTTTCATCTATTGCCATCACTCCCACTCAAATCTAGTTATATAGGACTTCCGTAAATATATTGTAAAAATTCCATCCGGAGCTTTAAATTACCAAGAAAATTCCCATAAAAGATTGAAAGAGTCACAACGGTTGTATTTAAAATCCAACTTCCTTAGATAGAACTTTAGGAAAATTTTCATGAAAGACTAGAAGGATTATAACAGTCCCACTTAAAATTTAGCCTCCTTAATTAGAATTTCCTTGAGCTACCATCAAACTCCTATTCACGAATTCACTATTTATCATAGAAAAAATTGTAGAATTCACAACCTGAGCTTTGATACCAATTGTTAAAAAATAAACATTCCAAAACATCAAATTAATAAAATGATAATGTAGAAATAATAATGAAATAAAACGGGCAAAAACAATACACATAATTTATGTGATTCACTTAAAATAGGTTACATTCGCGAAGCTATTGTAGAGCTTCACTATACAGGGAAAAATAACAAATGTTCACAAACACTCAAAACATCATAACCCAGATCTCAATTACACCCGAGAGAATAACAATTCTCTAATACTCGAGAGAATCTCACTTTTTACTCAAAGATCTACACCACTCTTTTTCTCTCAATTTTTGGGATGAATGAAACAATGAGAGAAAAGGCCTTTATATAAGCACCTTTAGGCTCCCCCTTACTAATTACCATTAATGCACTTCATTTTTTAATCATGTATAAGCTATTTTATATGCATCCTCAAATTTCTCTGTCAAAACTGAGTTTGCTTATTTCTTAATTTTTAAAAACGTGAAATTATTGAGTTTCCTTATTCTTGATTGCCGAAACAAAAATTAGTAAATTTTCTTATTTTAGGGATCCGTTCCTTTTAACAATACAACATACATACACATACACATATGTGTGTGTCTATATATATATATCCATCATTTTTTCGATACTGTCTCTAAGCCCATCCCAATTGTGGTCTTTATGTCTGTCTTGATTACATAGTATTCTACTAACAAATACATTTCTAACATATTCATCATTTTCTTGATAGTCTCTAAAAAAAGCCCATAAAAGTTATTTTAATAGAAGTTATAATTTTTTTTTTTCAAAAGAAAAGTTATAATTGTTATCAGAATATAAAAGAAAGCCTACGGGTGCCAATACTAGTACTCCCTCCCTAATATCCCTATCGACGCATAACTTTATATTGAACTAAAAATTTCAGTTCAAATGAGAATTCTTATCCATCTAGCTAATAATCTTTTATAACATTTATGGTGCGTTTACTTCACTTGGAGGAATCGGAATAGAAATCGGAATGATCTGGAATCGGAATGACTTGGAATCGGAATGAAGTATCGGAATCATATAAGTTGTTTACTTCAACTACAGGAATCGGAATCGGAATCAATATTATTTCCATTAAACTGTTTACTTTACTTTGGAATCGGAATGAATTAATTATAAGTTGTAAAAATACCCTTAATTAAAATTATGGATTAATTATAATAATGTGTAGTTTTTTTATTATAATATACTCTTTTTTTTAATATCAAATAAAAAACTACATATTATAATAAAAAAACTTAATATTATTTTAATAGTTTACTAACTTGGTGTGTAGTTTTTTATTATAATATGTAATTTTTTTTAATATTAAATAAAAAACTACATATAATAATAATAAAAAAATACATATTATTTTATTAGTCCATCATGATAATTAAGAAATTGGTGATGAAAAATTAATAGTGCGTAATTTTTTATTACAATATATAGTTTTTTTTTTTTAACATCAAATAAATAGATTTTTCTTTATTTTTTTAAAAAGGGCTATAATAGACATTTTATTTTGACAAAGGGAATGAGAATGGGATTCCCAAGTGGGTTGGGGGGAATGAGATTCTCATTCCACAACCCCAAATTGATGTGGAGCCCATATTTTTATTCCCATTACGAAATGGATTTTAAGCAAGTAAATAACATCAATCAATCTCATTTTCCATTTCCTTTGTTTAATCCATGAAGTAAACACACCGTTAGTTCCCGTCTACTTTGGGCTTCCATGAGTTTTGACATCACTTGATTTACTGACCAGTATATATTTGGGGTCAACTGATAGTGCAATTGGGGATTTGGAATCTTGGGCTGTGTCCATATAATCCAGAACAGCGTTTTTAACGTAAGAGAAAGTCTCTCTCGAATCATCGAAGCCAAAACCAGTTAAAAACGAAAACCATGTCGTCTTCTTCAATCTCTACTTCTCTCCGCATATTCACTACCAGATCACTCCTCTCGCCAAAACCCTCCAAACCCACCTCCCTCTTCTACAAACCCATCAGCTTCCCGCGAAAACCGCTCTCGAAGCCACTTGTTTCACTCTCCTCTACACCCACTTCTCTCCAGCCCGTGGAAGAGCTGCCTCCAAAGCTGCAAGAGATCGTCAAGCTCTTCCAGTCCGTGCAGGAGCCGAAAGCGAAGTATCAGCAGCTCTTGTTTTATGGGAAGAATCTGAAGCCACTCAGAAGCCAGTTCAAGACCAGAGAAAACAAGGTGGAGGGCTGCGTTTCACAGGTCTGGGTCAGAGCTTATTTTGATGAAGAGAAAAACGTTGTTTTTGAGGCTGATTCTGACTCTGTTTTGACTAAAGGGTTGGCTGCTTTGCTTGTTCAAGGACTATCTAACAGGCCTGTGGAGGATATTGTTAGGGTCTCTCCTGATTTTGTGGTCCTTCTTGGGCTGCAACAGAGTCTGACTCCTAGTAGGAATAATGGGTTCTTGAATATGTTGAAACTGATGCAAAAGAAGGCGCTTGAATTGGTTTTGGAGGCTGAAAAGACTAGTGGGGGTGTTGAAGGGTCGAATTCACTTGATGATTCAAACTTGAATAATAAAGATTCAATCTTAGATGTTAAAGATTCAATCTTGGATTCAGACACAGAGATTGGTGGTGACAATTCGGGTGGTTTGGGGAGTAGAGGGGTGAGAATTAGGGAGAAGTTGGAGAAGGAGCTGAGGCCTGTGGAGTTGGAATTGGAGGATGTGTCGTATCAGCATTCGGGACATGCTGATGTGAGAGGAAGTGATGGGGAGACACATTTCAATTTGAAGATTGTGTCTGAGGAGTTTGAAGGGAAGAGTTTGGTGAAGAGGCATAGGTTGGTTTATGGCTTGTTGCAAGAGGAGTTGCAGAGTGGACTTCATGCATTGTCCATTGTCGCCAAGACGCCTTCTGAAGTTTGAGTGAGGGTGAAAATAGGTTCATTTTTATGCTTTTTGATTCGTTTTGAATTATGATTAATAAAGTAGCTGTTCTAATTTAGTATAGTGTACTTTATACATTTTTTACCAAGGTGTTTACTTTGTAAAAGTTGAGTCTTTGATCTTGGCGTCGTGTAGCTTATGTTTTGGTGGATATATGGAATGACTTAATGCCACTAATGTGGTTGTCTTTGAATTAAATTTTTCCCTTTATGAATTTTACCTTATCTGTCATGTGTAGTATTGCATGTTGTTGGATTGGTCTTAACTGATCTTGAGTTGAACTTATTTTGCTCCATAGTTTCAATTTGTGGTGTTCTATATTTCAGTCTTTTGTGCACTTTTTTTTTTCTGCTGTCGTTGTAAACTTTGAAGTTTGATGCCGATTATGTGTGGCAGGTAATTTGTTAAATGAGATTGTACTTCGAAATTAGTAGGGCAGTTGCTGATTGGAGTACACAAAAGATGGTTGGAAAGGGAAAGGTTTGTAGGTTAGCTTAAAAAGGAAGTGTTTTGATAATTAGTAATCAGGGTAAAGTGTGATTAAAGAGAATCATGTGTGTCAACATACGTACAGGGAATTAGAGGTACGGGCTTAAAAATATGGTTAGGGTACTAAACACATGGACATGGGTAGTATATGAAGTGAACAATGGAAGAGCCTGAAAAGAATGGAAGAGGAGATGATCTAGGAATAGACAGAGAATGGCATATGGCATGACAGAATTGAACCTAACTAGTGGAGCAGTTGTTGTTCTCATAGTAATACTGTAATGGTGCTCTTATTTATCTCTTAGTCATTGTATAGATGCCACATAGTTGGTGGTTGCGTCATAATAGCTTAAATCTGGATCAAGAGTAGTTCATGAAAGTCCAGAGAAATCAGGGGTTGTATTAACCTAATAGCCAAAATACTAAATAGTAAGATTGAGGCAGCATTTGGCGTTTAGTTGGTCATCATTCATATTGAATTATACAAGTACAGTCAAGTTATGGTGAACTGATGCTGACTTCATGAAAGAATTATCTTTTGTGAAACGAATGCAGTAGTTAAACCATATTAAAATCAAGATTGTGTTATATTATATCTGCATTTTTATGGTTAACGTTTGAAAATTTTTCCTTCGTTGTCTGAGGCTATTTGTAGGATTTTTAACTTGTCATGATTTGCTTCACTTATGTCTTGGTTCACTACATGCCAGCAGGCCATGAGGCTGCATACTTTTCTGCAGAAATGTGCTATCTCAGGGCAAGCATATCCAGGAAAGAGAGTTGAAACTGCAAATTGTCACTTTGAGGGTTATTCTTACTGCATTCTGTATTTCATGTATGACAGGAAAGACACATAATCTGATTGAGATGACTATATATAATCATTGGCTGTTCTTGTGTCTATGTATCCCCTCTAGGAATGGAATTTTATAACCTTCAGACATTGGTTCCAACTTATTCACATGTCTTTTGATACTATAGTTGTGAGATATCTTTGTGGTTAAGTTTTTATCATATCTTGTACTAAGTTTTCTTAGTGGTAGGCTTGTCGTTCTCTTTTAGCTTTTGTAGCGGGTTAGGTCCACTACTTTATTTGTCATTTGGAATAAAGAAACTTGTATACCCACAAAAAAAATAAAAGATAAAGGTTTTTTTCTTTTTTTCCCCTTCTTTTGCGAAGAATGTGGAATAATCTTGGAATTATGACGAGTAGTGGTTTTTGATTATATAAATCACTGGTGGAATGTGATTTGCATATCATGATTGAATATAATCAGAATAAAAAAGTCATTGACATTAAAGTAGCAAGCAGGAAATCCTTGGTAATCTACTTTTTTGGATCTCTTCACAGGTTCTGTTACTGTATATTCGTGCAACTAGAGCTCACTACATTCAGTTGCTGAATATTTCAAATTTATACGGCTATCTTAATTAGATCAATTAAAAATTGGATTTGAACATGCTTCTGAATTTTTCAAATATTTTAGTTTTATGAGCTTATTTGCCTCATTTAGTGCTCCCTATTCCTTTGTTCTCTTGTTATTTGCTTGAGTTGTGCTAGTTGATGAATGAGAACTTCCTGCTGTGCTTTTTACTAAGGACTATAAGGAAACATTTGTCTCCATATACTAAATTTCGAATTGGAAAGAATTCTGCGTAATTTTAGTATAGAGTTCTTCGTAATGTTCTTTAAGTCAGAATTGTCACTTAGATCCCATTTCAGACTGATAAAAAGTGAAAAAGCACATTGAGGAAACATATTCTGATACTATTATCTCTTCGTTCGACAATTGTGGCCAACTAAAATACCAGTCGGCGGACCTGTCATCTCTATCTGGCATCTGCTATGCAACCAGTAAGTAATATGTACGATACCCAGAGTTGCTTTTACCTTGAAAGTTGCTCGTATATTGTAGGTAACCTTGTTAGTCTGCACCTGCTTTCGCAGTTCCCCAGCAAAATTCAGTGGCAGATACACCAAGCTTGATATCATGTGAATTGATTCTAACCTTGCTTCTCCAGGTTGCTGACTGAATGGCTGAAGAACCTTAGTTGCTATGAGCTTGTCGTAAAAGTAAAGCTCTGTCTCCAAGTACTCAAATCTCACACCCATTTTGTGATTCGGGTTGGAAAAATTGGCGAGGAAGGTGAAGTCACCGTTGAAATATTCTGGCGCATCAAAGTAGATGGTGTTGAGGGTTGCGCCTGGAGTGTCAAACACGGGATTTCTTGGTTTAATGACCAAGAAGATGATCAAAGTTGCAATTCCAAAGAAGATAAGAAGAAGGCTGAATATAAAACAGAAAGTTGCACCACACCATACAAGCAGATTGGGCCGGCGAGGCCTAGGGTGCCGGAGAAGTGATGGCTTCCTTGTTAATTTATTGTCAGGATTTTGAGTGTTTGTTGTTGGACTTAGTTGACGGAAGGGAGGTTTTGATATAACAATCTGTTTATGAGAGACTGGAGTGGCATGCCTTGGTGGTGGCGGCAGTGATGGTGACACTGACGATGACGGTGATGGTGACGATGGTAGTGAAAGCATTTTTGGGTGAAGTATACTATGTATAGAAAAAACCTCCCAAGGTAAGTAATGAGAAAGAAATGGTGGTTTAGAATGTTGATTCTTTAAATAGAACATCAGTAGTGGATTAAAGGAAGTGTTTCAAGTAAAAAGAAGCTTTTGATTGGGGTAGTGGGGCCAATGTGTTGTTTTCGATAATGGGAAAAGCTAAGTGTTGGTGGATTTAAAGTTGCAAAATTATAGATGTTTGAGTTTGAATTTGCTTTTGTAGTTTTTGCTTTTGAAACTGCAGCACCTTTTGGACCTTCTTTGTATTTGATATACAATCTGATTAAGCAAGCATTGATAATAATGTAACTTAGAATACTACTGAGTTTTCCTTTCACGTGGATTCAAGTAAGTAATCTAACACCAATAATCGAAAAATCTACTCTTGAAGTAGGGGAAGTGTATTAACTGGACAATTGAGTTATGGATGTGTGAAATCCTATTTAGCACTTATGGGCCCTCAAGATTTGTTCATATTTTTCATATGATTATTAAATTGGACTTATGTTATATGTATAACGGTGAGTGAGTTGGAATCGTTTTTCTCTTCTTGCAAATCTTTAAAATTATTGTAATAATGCAATATGTATATGTAAAGGATACAAATGGAAGAGTAATTACTAAATTAAACAAAAATATTATGGTAAGGTGGTGTACACTTTTGCTACTTTTCAGGTGTTATGTTTTGTTAGAGGTATCTGGTGAAGGCATTTGATAGTTCGGTACAATAAAATCTGATCATCATACCGAACCGAAGTATGCCCTGTTACTCTCTTTTAGTGAAAAGTACTTCTCAATCTTTGTGATTAAATTTCACTAAACCGGAGTAAAAGAGACCCTCTTCCACTTTCCTAGCGAAAAATACTTGTCAATTCTGTTGTTTTAGTTACTGCAAAACTCGAGCTTACGCTTGTTTGTGAGCCCTCATAAGTGTGACAGGCCAAGTGTCAAAAACATAAGATCTTCACATTGACAACTGGCACTTGTGAACACTATACTGGTAAACAAAAGCCTTTACCTGTTAAATTATTTTAAAATTTTACAAAAAATGGAATTCCTTTCTGTGAGTGGTGGAAATCGCATTCAGAGTGTCATGCTTTTGTATGAAAGAACTTGATTAAGTAATTTTTAAATTAAAAAAAAAAATAGTGATATAAATTATTATTTATAAGATCAAACACAAATTTGTAAATAAAAGATAGTTACTTTCATTATAAACGAAAAATTTATTCTATAAGTTGTATCATATATTTGTTGAAAACAAAACATTCTAAACGTGCATCGGGAATAGACTTATAAACAATTTATCTTGATAGATATAAATATCTGCTTTAATAAATAAAAAATAACTAATTCCACTCTAATAGTAGAAAATTACACCACAAATTGTACCATACATTTGCTGAAAACTGAACACTCTGATCATTCACTCAAATTGCACCATTAATAACCATCCCGATAAATTTCGACTGTCTTATGATCGACAATGTATTTATCAGTGTTAAAGGGGGAAGAAAAAAAAACAAAACCTTTCGGATTAAGTTTATAATCTTCTTTAAACTAATTGCTGTTGTTATTAAATTTAAAATTTGATTTTTGATAATAAATGCATAGTTAATAAGAAAATATATTTCTTCCTTTCATAAGTTGTCACTTGTCAATTATCTCTCTTCTCCTCTGTTTCCCAAGTGACGGTTCGGACTTCACACCGACACCAACTCAGTTTCAGTTCTCATTCACTGTATAGACATTGAACCAAACCGTAACTGATCATGGCTATGGCCACTCAACAACTAGAAAAAGAAGAAGAAGACGTCAAGTGGGTGAATCATTATTCATCAAGCCATCAAATTCTGTTGGTGGGTGAAGGAGACTTCTCTTTCTCCTTGTGTCTAGCACTCGCTTTTGGCTCTGCTTCCAACATCTATGCTTCTTCTCTTGACTCTTATGGTATTGCTTTTCTCTGCTTTCTTTGATGCTCTATCAATGTCTTGGTCTTTCTTATTATATGTTATGTTTGTTGATCATTTGTGACTGATTAAAGTGCATCCTGATCATCTGTTAGAGTCTTGAAATGCATCACATTTGTATATGTTGTAGTTTTTAGTTGCTTTTTAATGGTTGATTGTGACACATTAACATCAACTTTAAATGTAAAGAATTTAATTGAAACAACAATTTGCTAGTTGCATATACTCATGTATCAAGCAAATAATCAAATTTTGTACTTATACAAACTACTTTGGTGTAAGAGTTGCTATGAACTTGTGTTATTATTGTTAATAGACATGTAATTTTCAAGTTTTTCACATTTGGTTTTGATTCTTATGCTAAATTGGGGAAAATTATGTGATCAATAATTTGATTGATTAGATGAAGTGATCAAGAAATATAAGAAAGGAAAATCAAATGTGGACACTCTAAAGGGGATGAAAGCATCTGTTTTACATGGAGTGGATGCAACCCAAATGAAATCTCATTCTCAGTTACGAATGCAGAGGTTTGATCGGATAGTCTTCAACTTTCCCCATGCTGGATTCTATGGAAAGGAAGACAATGAACATATGATTGGGTGAGCTGTTTAACTCTATTTCTCGAGGTCTCTTTGCAATCTTTCGTGCATTTCTAATGCCTATTCTTTTGTTATTGTAGATGATTCGCATAATAGGCATTGACAATATATCTGAAAACATGTTGAAATGAAGCCTCTACTTTAATTTTCGAAATTGGATGAGTATTAAAAGGATAATGTTACAAGTCTTTGCATGGCTGATTACTTGTTTCGGTGCCTTAAAAAATTACAGTAAATGAAGGAAAGGATGGTTTAAGTAGAGTTAAATAGATGTCTCTGTCAATTTGATGCCATCAAACATGTTCGATACGAGTGTTTTCATTACATAAAGTAAATCATACTTAAGTGAGAACTGTTCTGTTCATTTATTCCTAGTCCGCTACCTTGTATATTTGCTTATATCTGCATTTGGTGAATCAAAGGATGCATCGGGATCTTTTGAATGGCTTCTTCAAAAGTGCAAGTCGAATGCTAAGGGCTAATGGTGAAGTTCATGTAAGCCACAAAACAGAACCACCATATGACCGCTGGAATCTGAAAGATCTTGCTTTCAAAAACTCCTTGGTGTTAATTGAGCCTGTTGTTGAATTTAAAATGGAAGACTACCCAGGCTACAACAACAAGAGAGGCAATGGTAATAGATGCGATGACCACTTCCCCTTGGGAGAGTGCAGTACTTTCAAATTTGAGTTGTCCCCTGCTGCTAACAAGAGTTTTAGAGTGAAGAATAACAAAGTTCGTACTAGAAGATCTCTGCAACTTAAAGAGATACCTGTCCAATTTCAGAAACTGGAGACTCCATTTGATTCAAGATGTTTCGATATATTCTTAACAAAACATTGGAATGCTCGTCCAGGCTCTGTGGGGTGGCTGCCTTTATCAACATATGTACAAAGAGAAAGCCCCGTGTATTTTAATGGTTGCTTCAGTAATGTTTCAGAGACATTTAGAAAAACTTATAATGGTGCGGACTACAATGCTTATGTATCTCCAGGGTTTGATTGTTTTGGACGTCCTCAGAGAAATGTCCCCAGACATATGAATGACTTTCCAGGGTATGTAGACTTACCATTGACATGTGATATCCAAAAGGAAAAAGTAAGGATCTTTGATGGCTGCTTCAATAATGTCAAGGAGACACATGGAAGATTTGCCAACCATGCAGACTATTCTTTTCATGGATCACATTTTTCTAGTTTCGAAAGGTGGTGTATGGCTAATGCACCGGAAAGAATTTTAAGTGGGGATTCGTCTGTTGTAAATAAAGATCGTTTGAGCATTCTGCGAAGAATGGTGAGGGATTATGGTGGCTAAGATGTATTATACTTTAGTGGAAGCTTGAGTAACTTCTTGCCCTTTGTTGTGAATGGTAATTAAAATTAGGTAATGTGGTGTTGGTGGGAGGCATGCTTTCCTTTTGCTTTTGTTTAAGTATGTCAATTATCTGGTGTGGTTTGTACTGTTGCCAGTTTTCATGTTCTCAAATTACTAATGGTGCTATTACTAATATTGATAATAGTTAAAAGTTAGTTTACTATGACATTTGACATCAGTCGTTTTTCTTCAGTTTTAGCTAATTGTACCTTGTTATAATGTATGACTGTAAATTTGGGTAGTTTCACTTAGGATGAACGTATCACGATGTCATGTTACGTGGATACTACGGCAAGAAGAGAAAAAACTAACTTATGTACTAGTGCAAAACAATGGACAAAGTTATTAAAGTACCCCTAAGCCTATGTATGAGAATATATACAATACATACTAACATTATCATCATCCCTCACATCTAAAGTGGTGTTTCGCTTATTATGCTATTTTGTCAAACATTTACGAATTTACAAAAAGAGAATTTGTATTCACGTGATAGCAGAAGGTCTAATTTTACTACCAGCAAATAATAAATCATCGGAGGATATAAGATGTGAGAATTTTCATAATTTATTGACAAAATGATCTTTCGATCAAGCTATGATGCTTCTAAATTTGTAATGCATAACCCTTTCAATGATTTGGCTCGAAGGATTTTAGAGGAAATAAATTCTAAATTGAAGAATGAATTGGAGGTTAAAAAGAAATTTAAAATATTACGAAGGACTCATCCTTCTTCCTACACTATCCGTGAGTACAATGGCAAAAACAAATTTGAAATTTTTGATGATGTAAACCTTGACCATTTACAGGCATTTTTGCCAATACTCACTCAATGATCTGGATTGTTATATAAGTAATGGAGTTATTTTCAATGTTTTGCCCAAGTTCAAGAAATTGGGGGTGCTATATTTGAGGAAATACCACATTATTCAGCTAAAATTAAATGACAGAATTTATCTAACCATAACTCAAGCAAATCTTAAAGCGAATGATGAGAATTTTATTAATTTTTCTCAAGCAAACTCATAACATCTTAATACATAATAAACTCTAAAGGTCCCGACTTCTTATAATCTTACCATTCTTAACGAGCAAATGTTTCATAACAAACAATAATTCAATAAAGAAAATGATATCAAACTATTAAGGAAATAATATCAAATAAATTATGAAAACTTAAAAAGATATAAAATCTAAATCTAAAAGAAAATAATATTAAATCCAAAATAGAAATAATTCTAAATTAATAATAAACCTAAATTAAATTATTCCTAATCTAGAAATCCTAATCCAGCTAGAACAGCATCAGTACTGCCAACGGCTTGTTGTTTCTCTTTTTGCACTTTGAGTGGTGTACTCAACACTTGACCACTTTTTCAAACTATCTATCTGCTGAAAACAATTATTTTATTAACATGTAGAATTAAAGCAATATGGGGTTAAAAGAATACAATTCTCATGATAAAATTTTATTAACTCTTTTTCTTAAAAAAAAATTGTTATTATTATTATTAACTTGAACACATTTCTTGTTCTAGGTTTTTCTTCGCCACCTCACCATCTTCTTCTAGCTTCTCACCCACTACCATCGCCGACACCCATTCTTTTTTCTTTCGTCTTTCGTATTTCTACTTCTCTGCCATCGACAACACCCCTCCTCCATTTTCCTCTTCGTTGCCATCGCCGACACCCTTGTCTTCTTCTTCGCATATGACCGGCCTCTCTGAAACTTCACCGGTACTCGGTATTTGTTGTTTGTCGCCGTTTTGGTGTTTGGTGTTTGTTGTTCGTTGCAGATGACCAGCCTCTCTGCTAGACTATCTTTGTGTTGTATTTACAGAAATCCCTCTCTCTCTTCCATTTTCAGAGTCTCGATTTTTGTTTTTGGTTTTTGCAGTTTTAAACTGATACACTCTTGTTTTTGATATTAAAATAGACCCAACAGTAGGCCCAAAAAATGCCCAAAACCAATGGAACCGAATCGAACTGACTCGAACCGAGCGTGTCGGGTTCCAATGAGTTTTGCCTCCAAATTTCTCAACATTAAAAATCAAATATTTCTCGGTTTGATTTAAAAGGATAATTGAAAGATTTAGTTGTTTTTGAGTTGAAAAATAATTATTTATAATATTAATTAATAGAAAGTAGATATTTGGTATAAAGTGCGATGTGCTTTAAAAAACATGTTTTCTGAAAAAATTAATCGGATGTGCAAAGAAAGAGGGGTGTGCATACAACCTTTGAGGGGTGGTAATATCGCCACTCAATCAAATATGCATGCACGAAGAAAATGTTGGGCCCAATGTCTATGGCTAGAAGATCAGTGGTTGTTGGGCCTAAGTTAGCTAATTCACTAACCCAAACACATCTTGTATAGTTGGACTTATTATCCATTCTAGAGTCAGGGCCTGTCGGTTCCTCTATTTATGTGCTCTTATCACTGTTTGTTTTTATTTTCGGTGCATATCAAAATTTCTAGATACCTTTATCAGTGTGAGAAGGACCAAAGATGCCACAAGTCTGAATTGTCCACAGCTTTTACACAGTTGGTAAGTTTTAGTTTAACCTGTCTAATTTTATGAGAGGAACCAGAAATTTTTAGTTGAAGGGATTAATATATTCAAAAGATAATTTTGAGAGCCACAAAAATGGTAAAATTGTCTTTCCAAAAAATTGGTGAAATTTTTTAAAACCTGAAATAAATTCTACACAATCCAAAAACCAAATCATTAGTCCTTAAACAAGCCATTCATTATATTGAATTTGTCATTACGATATCATAGTATGGCCTAATGGTACAAAGATGGTGTTGGACCGATTATTGTGTATCAATGCAAGAATAAATGCAAACCACAAAGGTCTCAACTGATCTCTGTTTACCAAATACTGTCATTAATTCAACAAACCTTCCCAACCAAACAGATAATAGACACAGTTTGTAAAAAGAAATAAATATATCGAAAATCTTCCTAGAAACTTTATGCCTCCAGAACCATAGCCTCCTTTCAACCCATCCATCGATGTAATGAATTGAATGCACTCGTAACTCAAATATCTGCACACAACCATACCCCCCTTTCGACCCATCCATCAATGTAATTTATTGAATGCACTCATAAATCAAATATCTGCATGCTTTCCACCGAAGTAATACCAGTATTAAAATTATAAACTTATGAATAAAATAGCACGGCAAATTAGAAGTATTTCCACTTAATTTTTGAAAGATTGATCTTGACAATAAATCATGGAAATATTCACCGTCGATATCTTCACGTTGTTTATTATTTATCGATGGAAGAATAAAACCTTCTATCATCCACAAAAGTACAAGCTATTTCTCCTCAAATTCATAATCTTTCGGCAAAATAGCACAATAAGTCAAAGAATCTCTTCAAATGTGTGGGAAGATGATAATAGTTTAATTTCAATACTAGGAGAATGTCACTTTCTTCCGGTAAGTCCCAAATTTTGCTATTTAATATATCTTCCCACTACTCATTTCTCTCTTTGGAGCGCAAGGGGCCTCGCTGCTAACGGTAAGCCTCCGCACTTGGTTACAACTTTCTCACAAACTGCTTCCATGTTTGAGGGTTCACCATATATCTCCAAATGCATGCATTTTGAACACGGACCAGCAATCATCATCTGATAGAAGCTTCAAATCATGGTCATCAACTGGTCCTCCCGCTGTCAATGCAACATCTATGCTGCGAGTTGTCACAATTATTATGCTGCCTCGTGCTCCAGTCGAAAAAGGAGATTTCAAAATTTCCCACAAGTCATAGTTGTTACTCCAAACATCATCGAAGACAAACAAAAATCTTTTCCCGGCCACCTTGTTTTGGAACTGAACCTGCACTTCATTTAGATTCTTTAGATCGTGGGACGAGGAAGTAATGGATTCGAGAATTGCCATCGATATTCTAAAAACATCAAAGTCGTGGGAAATACACACCCAAACTCTTCGGTCAAAATCTATTATTTGGCCTGATTGAGGAAGCATTGTTTTGCGGTCATTATACACCGACTGTGCAAGTGTTGTTTTGCCCACTCCTGCCATACCCACAATGGATATTACACGAAAGTTGGCACCGCCATTTGATTCATCTCCTGACATCATTTCAAATATTCTCCTTCTGTCTTCTTCTCTCCCATAAATTTTAGCTTGCACACCAGTAGATGCTGGTCGTTGCCATACAGCGCGCAGTTCTAGTTCTCCCTCCAACTATCCTCTGTAAATTTATTTGTTCACAGAGTTCCTTCAATAATTTATGGAGTTCCGGGTTTTTACGTTTGTTTTTGCAGTTTGTTGATACCACTCTGTCTAAGGCCACTCTTGCAAATTATAGGCCATACTGTTGCTATTGTAATGAAACTTTTGAGTTTGACATTATAATGAACGATTTAGTTCGTACGTAGAATGTAAAACATACAATGTTAACTTTAACGTCTATCTGTTCGTTTTGAAGTGTTTCTGTAATGATCTACACATAGATTATACCTTACGATTTGATGGAGTGCATGCCACCCCTTATTGAAAGTGCTTTAGCTGCATATATTAAATATATTAAATTTTGGTCTTAGATTGCGTATAATACTTCAGCATTATTCTTCCAACTTGATGAGCTTGAGAATTTTAGATGATGATGAATTTTTTAATAACCTCCTAAGATGAGATAGAAAAGTACATAAAAAAATTGTCTATATTAATTAAGTAGTTTTTTTTTAAAAAAAAAAAAAAAAAAAAAAAAATTTTTTTACAAATAGTTATAACCTGCAAATAAACATTAATTAACAAATGAAAAACATATATAGTCACGTTTCTTTTCTGAAGTGGAGCAGCTGCATTGAAGCCAAGCTTTGAGCAAATTCTAAATGGTGATCATTGAAGAAAAGAAGGCTACATGCAGCAAAGTTAAAACCTTTTAAGTAAACTTAATTGTAACTAGCAACAGTTGTTGAGCCCAACGTTAATGGGCCTCTGATGGAGTCTTGTAAATTGTAATTTTAGCTTAAATGAGAACAATCTATAACGAGAGGCTGTATCTGTACCACTCTTATTTTGTATGTACAATCATTATCATCCTTTTTTATAGTTATTTATAAATTCATCTTTTGATAAATTTACTTGAAAAATTATAATTATAAAGTCTAAGTATACAACATTGCACATTAGAAATTATATTAACTTTTTTAGGATTAAAAAAAAAAAATACAGCAGATTGTCAAAACATAAGTAAGATGAACTAAGACAACTATTTTAGATTTTTATTTCATTATTTTAATAATCTTGAGTACCAAATCGACAAGAAACTCTAAATAATTATAAGTACTTAATGAAATTATTAAGAATAAATTTATAAACCAAAAAAAAAAAAAAAACAGTTAAATGTGGTGTACGTAATGTGGTGTACATACAAATTATGAGGTGCATTAATATTGCCACTCATTTACAAATCCAACAAATTACATGTCATTAAAGCCAAAACAACAGGCAAATATAATAATAAAGGGTCATCGATCGATCAGCTAGACAGATATGGGTTATCTTATATCGTCAATTAAACATAAAATTATGAGCACTTTTCTTTATTGTAATCTACCTACCACATATTGCACCATTCAAAAGAGGTATCGTGTTTTCTTATAACAAATAAAAAGGTATAAAACAAAATTTAAACATCAAAGGTTGTTCTTTTAGATGTCTAAAAGAATTTGAACTTTATTATTTTTTTACTAACAATTTAAAAATTGCCAAAAATATTTTAAAATTTTCCATGCAACTTGTTTACTATATTTAAAACTTCTTTCTAAGATACGTGTGCCTTTGCAATTTTCAAATTAGATGAGTTTGCTTGCAAATATAAGAGCCTTAAAAAGAGAATTTATAGAATGAAAATTAACCATCTTTTAAAAGATGGTCCAATTTAAATTGTGTTTGAACAATGTAATCAAACAACAATAGATTGGAAAAAGGTTGATTCACCGAAGTGTCAATTAGGTTAGTAGCGGTTAATTAAAATATTATAAGAACACTTTGGTTACGTACCCTTTTTTTTTTTTTCTTTTTTTAATAACGTTTATGTTGGCTTTAGATGGTAACTTCTTGGCTCCTTCTTTAGTCTTTATTTATTTATTTATTTTTTCAATTATTGACAAATCTCGATTCTCCAGGGAACAAAAAAAATTTATAAAACAAGAGGAAATAATGACAACTAATCAGTGGAATCGTCGTTTACATTAGAATCATAGTAACTACCGTGAAATTTCGAAGAAACAAGATTAGGTCTATTGGAAGAAAAACCATAATTAATTTGTTTACCAAATTGTCAACAAATTACGTAAAGTAGCGTTAATTTATGTTGTTACGGTAGACAGTAGCTAATTTAGTAATTCCTGGTTCTTTCCTTGTGTCTCGATCAGGGACCACATTTTCAAAATTGTTTAGTTGTATGGTTATTTTAAAATGTATGGTTAATAAAAAATTTATTTATCTAGAATTAAAAGTAGGGCAAATCACACATACTTCTCCCAATATTAGCTAAAATATCGGGCGAATGGAATGTTCATTGTCATGTGCACCAACTTGCTCCTGCTATTAGCAATTAATGGGTGGAATTAATCATGGACCGTTTCGTCCATGTGAAAGTTGAAATTGTCCCTCCTATTTACGTCATATAAAAACAATATTTAGCAAATATTTAATTACTTTGTTATTTGCTAATTTTTCAATTTCTTTTTCGGTTAGACTTCGAACTTTTCTCTTTGTAACTAGCGGATTGTGTATGGTGGATATATCAAGTATCTTATAGTCTTGGAATCTAGCAGCCAAAGAATATGTATATACATGAAGAATATGTCAAATATTCTTTGATTCAAAGGAAAAAGATAAAGTGTGTAATTATTCTAATTCATCGTTTGTTTAATTAATTTTAACAGGCCATCCTGTTTGAGCTGTTTTTATCAAGGTCCACAACAAAATTTAATCAATTGAATGATAGTAAGTTTTATAGTGATGTTAATGTTTAACTATTCTAATCGTTTTACGAATTCAGAAAATTCGAAGAGTTATTACAAACTTTTACTTCAAAAAGTATTAAGCATTGTGTCTCTGAAAGTTTCATACATTATAGAATAAGTTATACAATAAATTGTCTTTATAATTACAATAAATTTTAATATTAACTCAGATGATCACCTAATGTATTTGGTGGTAAAAACTCATATTCAGCCTGATAAGATCTTCTTGTTCAAATTGTTCAGTGCTCTCTAAATGGTATCTCAAAAACATATTAAAAATTTAGGAGTTAGAAAAAAAAAACGATTCGAACTTATAATTTTAGTTAAATATAAACGGATTATATATTGAACCATCTCAAATTTTATTAACAAAAAATTCGCCGTTGATCATGGCTTTTCTTATGTTTAATTATTTAGGTTTATCTGTCATACTGTTACTTAAATTATTATATAATTTTCTAATGAGTAGGTAGTGGATTGTGATTGTAAAATTAATCCTTTGTTGATAATTATTTGTAAGGTTGTTGAACTATATTTAATTTGATAAACTATTTTTGTTGTTGTTCGCCTATAACGTGAAAAATATCTAACCAAAGTTGGATTAACATCAAACATCGAAGCAATGCGAAGTTTCTTGGTATGGTCGTCTTGATTAAAGTAAATCATTCATGTTATTTTAATGAATAAAATATGATTATCGAACAATATCATTGTTTAAAGATATCACTTAATTGAAATCACTAGTCCAGCGGTGCATTTCGCTTTCACAGGATGGTGACTTGAAGGCGATGTTAAAATGAAATCCATACATATATTTTAAATATTATAGAATATTTTATTTATTTAAATAAGCTTAAGTTTGGATGATAATTAAAATAATTCGAAATTTGAAGGA
This sequence comes from Dimocarpus longan, assembly GCA_022984855.1. Taxonomy (NCBI): domain Eukaryota; kingdom Viridiplantae; phylum Streptophyta; class Magnoliopsida; order Sapindales; family Sapindaceae; genus Dimocarpus; species Dimocarpus longan. The sequence continues at coordinate 25,476,408 of CM041014.1, forward strand.
GAGGAAACAATTCAAATGTAGGGATTGTTTATTTTTTTATTTATAATTTAATAGTATTAAATTATTTTTATTTTTAGATTAATTTTTTTTAATTGTTAAACTATTTAAAACTATCCAAAAATAATTAAAAAAGTAAAAATATTTATCAAAACTTTATTGCAAATAACTTAATAATATTTAAAATATTTTTTTAAGTGATCAATCATTTAAAACTGTCAAAAACAACTAAAAAAATTAAAAATTCTAGACTATAACTTAATTGCATATTACTTGATGATATTTAAAATATTCTATTTCAAAGCCTACCCACCTCAAAATAATATATTTTTTAATTTATAATAATTTTATCTATTTCCTTTTTTTTTCTCCAAAACACTCGTAAAAAAGGTTTTATCTCATCTCCAATTTTCTTAAAAATTGGAGTACTATATTTTAATTTACAATATAAATATTTATTTTTTTAATTGTTTTATAAGTTAATTCAGAGGCTATTTTATTTTTATTTAAATAATAATTTTACAATGATTTTTAATCATAATTTAATTATACATGAATAATATGAACATAAAGATCTTTTAAAATTTGTTAAATTATTTATTTTTAGATATTTGTATCGTATTAAATAAAAATTCACAACAATTAATAGTAAAAAATTATAAATATCAAATTATTAATTTTTAGATAATTTTAATTTTTTTTTTAATAAAAAAAATAAACAAATTTCTAATAGATTAAAAGGTGAGGAAAAAAAAAAAAAAAAGAAGAAGATGTTATTTATATTTCAAATTTTGGTCACACAAGAAGAGCTATTTTTGGTTTCGCTGTTTAAAAGTTTAAGTCTTTTGAAAGCTCTTCTACCCGAAGCCCTTCTTGAAAAACCCCATAATATAGATTTTGAAAGTTTAATGAAATTTTCATATATCCAATTTTATGCTTATAATATTTAAAACAAAATGCAAATTCCACTGCCTCCTATCTCTTTGTCTTTTCTTGTTCTTGCTCTGTGCAGAACCTTTGCCTTGCTTTTGTGGTGATTTTTTTAATTTTCTTTTAAACAATTCCGTCTCTGCCATTTTTTCATCCACCATCTCCATCAAAATTTTGGACAAATTCAACAAAATACAAAGAAATCAAATGAAAAAAATCAATCCAATCCTAGTAAAAATGAAGATGCTTATCTTCAATGGATTTAGATCTTAGGAGTGCTGACGCAGAGATTTGAAATAAGAAGAAAACGAGAGAAAACGGAGGCTCAACGACGTCTCTAGTTTAAAAATGGCAAGATGAAGGTGAAAGGGATAGGACCTCCTCTTATATATAGGCGCAAGACTGAGACCCTAACAATTGGATTTGGGAGCTAATCAACCACCTTAGATCTAACGGTACCACGTAAGTTGAAGGGTTTGTCATTATGCACCATCAGTTGAGAAATGTGCGCATTAAATATGCGTAAAACGAAACTTGTAAAATGGTGTGGTTACCTAATGAGTCGTCACAAGTCACGTGATGGGACAGAATTTGAAAAGACAGTACGATAGGTCGTGACACGTCAGCTTTTATCAATGAGCTTGAGCTGCCAGTCCATAGATCGTACTAAGAGCTGGGGGACTGATGTTGTGCGTATATTTAGGACTGCGTAAATAGATTGGTAAAATCCAAGGAATTGATCCAAATGATCGACCCAATAGACAAAAGTCCAGTCCATCGATGTCCAGCTCGCAGAAGCGAGCTCTTAGTTCGCTATTGCAGCTCTTAGGTCATTGGTCCATCATAGTCAAAGTTGTTTTATGCTTAGCTCTAGATCGCCCAAAGCAATGTCTAGCTCACAACTCAAAGGGCTCATTAAATGAATATTTTAAAAAATGTAACAGCTTAATTTGAAGAAAAGTCAACTATCAGAATTGGAAGAAGAATCAAGCTCCTATTTCAGCGGGATTTATCCCTAAATTAATGAACATAAGTTTTGGAAGTGTAATTAATGTGAAATTATTTCATATTCATATTATATTCAAGTTGTAACATGTCCTACGCTATAAATAGAGGTAGAAAATTCATTGTAGAGATATACACAGAAGTAATCAATAATACACTATTTTGGGTCGAATAATGTAAAATCCTCTTTGTAAAGAGTGTTCTTCCTCTTCTTTTTCTTCTTTTTCTTATTTGTTTTGTCTTATTTACAAGTATTTGGTCAAGAACTTGGGTTGATCAAATTAAGACGTTAACAATATATATATACGAAAAATACACTAATTACTTAAATGTGAATTATGAATGATATTCTTTTAAAAAAAAAAATTATGAATAGTTGTTCTACATAGAATTTGTCTTTGATAATATTTCACTTAGTTGTATAGTAATCTTTTCACACGGAAATCGAAGCAAAGACCAAATCCAATTTTAATTGTGTTTAAACTTTCAATCCGAACATATACATGTAGTTGTTTTAGTTGGTGTCCTCGCAGTTCTTTCCCTTGCTAGCAATATTTGATTTAAGGATCCAGATTTTAAGGTTAATTATGATTAGGATATGTTAACGTGGGCATTAAACAAATGTTTAGGTAAAGAGACTTTATCAAAAGGACAAATTGTTGTTTGTTTAATTGATATATATTAAATGTTTATTACTCCTGGAATCTGATGCGTCAATTTTGGCGTGATATGTATTAAATTTCATTGGAAACGCAAATCGTAAATAATTCTCTCTCTGTTTTAAGTTGATTTAATATATTCTTATTCACCTATCATTTAAGCTTTGAAAATATATATATATATACTTTTTTCATAATTAAATGGGTTGTACACTTCACTTTGACAAATGTGTCAGATATTTGAGTTTTATTTTATATAATAATCATTATATATGTAGGTTGCAGAGATATATATCTTTTGATAAATTGAATATGTATATTGTAAAGATACTTTCTGATATTATCCAAATAGAATACATATGTTGTAGAAATACATATCATCTCATATCATGAAAATAATTGAGCATGATCCTTGTAGTCTTTAATCTCGGTAAATTTCTAACTAATTTTATTTATTTATTTTTTTGAACCAGAGTTGAGTTAACGTGTACGGTTGGCAAAACTTTTTTGGCTAGTGATTGTGATTAAATTAATGATCATGTTACTTTTAATAGTGATACAAATGCGGAATTTTTTATTACAAATATGGAAGTAACTTCTTGGAGATGTCACTTAATTAAATAATCTTTTGTTTGTTATACATACATATTATTTTGAAATATATATTTTTAGAGAAAGCTCTCCTGCATATATATAACAACCCTTAACATTTATGCTCAAAGCACTGAAAGCACCAACGATTTTTTTCCCCCCTTTAAAATGACTTATTCCAATTGAAGTAGCTAGTGATTTATATTTGTCCAGCTGCGCAATGCACTTTGCTTTAATGCGTTTCGATCGTGGAATGTGAAAGTGCATTCAGATGTAGAATGGGATTTTATATTTTTCTAAAGTAATAGATTAATAATCTCATGTTAAGCACTTACTTAGTAATTTAATGTGAGACCCTCAGCATTCGCCATCTTCTCTGGAAGCATGAGTGAAACATTCAGCCGATCAATCTCGTGCACTCAAGCCAGAAGTTCATGAGACATAAAGGAATTTTGTAGGTTAAAGCTTAAAAGATAACAAAACGAACATTAATAAGGTTGTGAAGAAGAAGGGATGCAAACTTATAAAATAAGTAACCAAACAAATCTAACCACTCTTATGTGTTGGACTGTGAAACTGAATTAGTACTGTTTTCGGTTTTGTTTAAAATTTCTTAATTTTCCAGAGAAGTTTAGAAGTGAGAATTTCATATTTTGATCAATGAGCTTTACTATTTGATCTCCTCTATTTAAGTTTCCTGAATGTGAGATAAAAAATGAGAAGGAGTCGAACTGAGAGATTGTCAACATTCGTTTGGTAGTGGATTTTGAGTGCTAGTTTTGCTCTGAGCATGTGAAGATCATTGTTGAAGCATGCGTAAAAGTAGTTTGCCTTTTTTTTTTTTTTTTTTTTTTTTAATTTATAATCATGTATTTATTATTGATATGGCTTTATGTGATTTAATATTCATAAAAGTTTAATAAATAAATTAATAAATGAACTAATTAAGACAAAATTAAGTTAAAAAATTTAAATGGTCAATTAAGTTAAGAACTTCAAATAGTCAACTAATTTATTCGTTTTAGACGATTGAATAGTTTCAATTCAATGGAGAGTTAAAATTGATCCTCTCTCTATCCTATAAGTGGTGATAACAAATTATCAATTAACCAATTAAGTGTGTGTTTATTAAAGGAAAGAGATCAAGAGAAAGAAACACAATTTTTATTTTTATTTTTTAATTTATTTTATTTTCATCATTCTAAGTTTCTTCATATGGATTTAGATATGTTATTATTATTATTATTATTATTTATTTTTTGAAGTTGTAATTTAATTATTGTGAAAGTCATGAAGTTTTGATATCCTAATAAATAATTATATTAGTTGCTAAAAGCTTACATTTACATTTGAGTTTGTGTTTGTATCAATTTTTCGATACTGTGAAGGGGACTCATATAAAGTAAAAATGATGATTTTTGGTTTCCATTAAGAACGTGTAAATTGTTATGGTTAACAACCATTTAAAACATTATTTCCAGGTTTCCTTCGACAATGGAAGTATTCTTTTGTTTCTTCCTCTTGTTAGATAATTTATTACTGTTGGGAAAAAAAAAATTGAAATGGTATTTGTGCTTGAACGTACGTGACAATATAAAATAACAACAGCGTGGAGAAAAAAATGACTTACCCTAGTGTCAATAAAGTTAAATATACGGTTTTGAGCATTTTCAAAAGACTTTGGTTTAAACCACCATTTTATTTATGCTTGTAGCTTTCGATGTGGCTTCCTAGCTTGATCCACAGATTTGAATCATGGAACTAAGTACTTTCTACATTTCAATGCAAAATGTTTATGGGAACAGGATAATTTTTTAATATTAGCCAAAAAAAAAATTAAAAAATATTTATTTTTTAATATATGAGGAGAAGACTTGTTTAGCCAAACCAACTGGAGGAAACATCTTCAATAAGAAAAATACCATATCATCATATTACAGTATACATGTACAATTAAATTAAAATACTTTCTAATAATTTTTAAAACAATTATCGTATAATCATACACTTCTTAACTATAATATCTATTAATAATTTCACATATATTATCACTTCTCCAATTTTTTTTTTATATATTTAGAATTATAAAATTTTTTAGGGAAAAATCTAAAAAACCCCCTGAAACGAAAAATAATATCAATCTACCCTAACTCTTTAAAATATTAGCCAAAAAACCCCTTACCATCCACCAAAAGCTGTTTCCATCCAAATTTATAGTGGTTTTGTGACAAAAACATTAAAAGACCAAAATACCCTTATTATATTAAAAAATAAAAAAATAAAATAAATTAATCAATCACCTAATTACCCTTTCATAACAAAAAAAAAAAAAATAATAAATTAAATTTATATAAAATTATAAAAATAAATTATAATTTTAAATTATTGAAATAATATTTATTATTAACTAAAAATCAAATAAAAAAATTTACAGCAAATCTCATTTAAAAATAATTTTAAAAATTAAATATATTAATTTTAAAAATTAAAAATTAAAAAAAATTCATTAGATCTCTACCATTCATCTCAGAATGGATGGTGCAGATATATTTGAAAAAACATTAAAAAATAATACACTAAAATTAAAATAAATAATTAATTAATAATTAAAAAAAATCAAATTATTAAAAGTAAAAAATAAAAGGGTTTGTATTCTTTTATTCAAACCAAACTCATATTCTTCACCAATATAAATCCGATTTGAATTCTTATTTAAATTCAATCATAATGAAATTAAAATAAGTAAAATCAACAAAATTTCTTCTTCAACCACAATCAGTTCGAACCAGCAAACCTTTTACAACCAAAACTCACCTCAATTAAACCGACCAAAACCCATAATAATCTTCTTCATCATGTTATCCAAATAAATCTTAAATATTACTACATGAATAAAAAAACAATGAAAAAAAAAAACAAATAATCGAAAAAATTAAAAAAAAAAAACAGCAAGAACACCGCCTCTGGAGATAGAAATGGCGTCGGCATATAGAGCTTGAAGATCTGGAGAGGAGCAGCAGTAGACCACCCCCTCCGTCGCCACCGAAAGCAAATGATTAAAAAAAAAAACAGTATGAATATCTGGAGATAGAGACGGTGTCGGAGTATGGAGCTCGAAGATCTGGAGAGGAGTAGCAGTAGAACATCGCTTCCGTCGCCACCGAGAGCACATGATGAAGATGCCATCGAGAGCCCATGATGAAGATGCCATCGAGAGCCCATGATGAAGAACACCACCACTCGCCATCGAAAGCAACATCAGAACACCGCCAGTGTAAAACATTGACGACTGAGGATTGAAGTAGAACACCGCAGCAGAACAACACCAAGATAGACAGTTGAGCAGCAGTAGAACACCACCGAGATTGACGGTTGAGAAGAAGAAATTGAGTTGTAGAAACCGAGAGCAACAGCATCAGCAGCAGGGTGTGAGAAACTAACAACTGAGAAGAAAAAGCTGAGATGAGTTTTGGTTTGTAGAGAGTTGGTGTTGGTGACAAAACCCAATAATCACTCATCCAGTAATCAAAAAACCCAGAAACAGCGCTTACAGATCTACCTCTGCATCGCCGCGCTGCTTCACGACGACGGCAGACAGCCGTCGTTTCTTTCCGTCCTCTGTATCTCCTCCACGAATCACGTCGGGAACAGTGCCCGCAAGATCTAATCCATCTCCGCACCATCGTACCGCTCGACGACGATGGCACACAGCCCGCTGTTTCTTACTGTCCTCTCAATCTCCTCCACGAACCGCGTCGGGAACAACGCCGCAAGATCTAATCCACCTCCGCACCATCTCACCACTCAACGCAACAGTACTCAACACTCCATTCATTGTCGTCCTCTCCATCTCCTCCACAAACCAATGTGCCGTGAACACCACATTGAAGATCCCATTGCAGTTCCCATCGAAGAACAAACTAGCATCACCACTTGTATAATTAGACTCGGCGGTAGCGTAAAAGGAGGGCAGCGACGATGGGGTAGGGTGGTGTGTTAAGTGGTGATGGGTTAGGTTTTTGAATGGTGATGGTGCTTGGGTGAGATGTCTGAAAGAGGGAGAGAGCAGTGGTGATGGGAGAGAGTGATAGACGGTGATGGCTAATGAGAGAGTGGTTTTTTTATTTTTTATTTAATTAAAATATTGACAAATGGTATACAGCTGTTATCCATCACTGTAATCAACACCAAATGACCTTTTTACCCTCAAAACTAACGAATCTGTTACTTTATTGATAGATTCACTATTTTATTTAACGGTTGGACTGTTTTGGCTATTATTTTAAAAACCAGAGGTGGTTTGATATTATTTTCGATTCTAGGGGGTAAATTAATAATAACCCAATTTTTTATATGTAATCTTAAAAATTTACTGTAAACCTTCTGCAATACATGCAGATGCATTCTCAAAACCTCGACTAAATTTCAATCATAATCCTCAACTCTTATGTAACAAATCTCAAACTAGCTAGAGAATGATTGATACGCAGCAGTATCCTAAAAACTTAACAATATCTACTTGAATTCCTTTAAAGGATATGCCACGAGCAATTTTTGAAACTGAATAAATCTATCAATACTTGACATGCAATTCTTACTTAGCGGAATTGAAGAATATGCATTTTATATATTTTATTTTATTTGCTCCTGGAAAATGCTAAAAACAGTCACTTAGACAACAGCCACTTTCTTTATTTGATAGGTAGTAGTATCATTCCACATCAAAATCCTTCTCATCAAAATAAAACAACATTTTCTCTTTTAACCGAAAAGATGCATTAACCGAAAGGTTAGGTATATTATATACGCTTTATAAAATTGTGTGCTAGACAACTTTGATCAAACACCATTTATTTATTTTATTAATTAGTATACCTTCATAGTTCTTTCCTTGCATTTGAATCAAAGTACCGCTTTTCCAATTCAATTATATCAACGTGTATTTAGAACATATGTTGGGAAAAACATTATTTATTAATATATTATTATCGTTATGTTGCTTATGAAAGAAAGAGATTATAGGCTAAATACATTTAAAAAACAATGCTAAATAAGATGAAATAAAATTCTAGCTGTCTTTAATTTTAGTTGGCAAGATATTTGTCAACGTAGAAAAGAATTCTGGACTAGGATAAATTCAAGTCATAATAGTTCGAAGTTGACTTTGTTTCTTCGTTTTTTTTTTTTTTTTTTCTAGTGATTCTGCTATCCATCTTATAACAGCAGCGGAATCTAGAAACGAAAAATAAACCATATGATAAAATGAAAGGTCCAAAAATTATTCTTATGATCGGCCGTTTTACCACATGATCGATCAGCAGTGTTTAGTTCAACGACGCGGACTTTCCGAGTCTCGTGATACTACTCATTGATTATTTTATTAGAAATTGGAAGTTTCGTTTTTCCTTCTTGCCTGAAACATAACATTCGTACTTGAATATATTAAAATACTTGAATTACGAAGCAAGTCTTTCTTTTTTATCATGCGTGTTTCATTCAATTTCAATGTCCCACAAATCACGTTTTCGGTCAATTACCATTAAAACCGAAAGATTAAATAGGTAGAGAGGTTTAAGTTACAACTAAGTTAAAAAGCTTAAACTATTAAAAAAATATAATATTCAAAATTAAGATAGATAAAAATTTATAATACCTTAATATACCCATTGACTGAAACATGTACACACGTTAGATAGGCATTCGTTGTAATATATATATATATATATATACATATGTATATATTAGATTTCATATACTGTGTAATATATATAATGAATATAAATTTAAGATAAAAGAGGAAAAGAGGAGATTCGAACTCTAGAACTCCATACTTTTATACTAATTATCACTAGATTTAAAAGTTTAAACAGATAAAAAATTACTTAATTATGATATTTAAAACTGAAGTAAACTGAATTTATAATATGTTAACATCTTCAAATAATATTAGACATTATGATTTCATCTCAAGTCCAACTTTTCAAGACACAATGCGCATGGTTTACTAACTTTTTCTTTAAAATAAATTTAAAACCACAATGTTTATATTTAAAAAAAAAAAAAAAAAAAAAAATAGAACAGTTTCGTTATGTAGTTGAGAGTCTTAACTTTAAAAGGTCGCTAAGACTATTGTTTGCCTCCTAAAATTACAAATTTATAATGAAAGATGATTAATTATATACGAGGTATTAGCTTGAAGAATTTTATAACAATTTTTTTCTGATTAAGTGAAAGAACATATCAATTAATATAATTCTTCATGATAATATCTCCCCATTATCAGCTGATCTCCGGCTAAAGCATTCTCGCAACAAACAAAACCCAGAATCCAAACTCTTCTATTGCATTCTTCAGAGCATCTTGTCCTTCAAACTCATGAAGTCATAACTCTTTCCATCATAATAACTATGGCTAAACGCAGCCTAATTGTTTACACATTTTTTCCAATTTGTGTTTCTAGAAACGAGACGTACAAGCAAAAGCTCCAAGAAGATCTCGAAGATTTAGATAGCGAATTGGAGAAGTTGATGGAAGTAAAAGAAGATGTGATGGAGAGAATTGAGAATGCTGAAAGGGAACCGCAAATGATGAAACCGACAATGAAAGTGGAAGATTGGCTTTCCCGAGTGCAAGCTGTGAAAACTGAAGCTGATGACCTGAAAAAGCAAGTCTCCGAAGAGATTGACAAGGTACATCGTCGGAGGTTACGTTCCAAGAAACACAAGTCAAGCGACCTCCGAAACAATGTGGATGATTTACGGAAACGTGTAAATACTTTAAAAAAAGAAGAAGCAGATTTCGACGTGGTGGTTGAGAAGATCATTCCAAAAGATAAAGCAGATGATACACTATGTGTCGAGGAGGAGTCCACTGTTGTGGGCATGCAATCTATGTTTGATCAAGTATGGAAATGTGTGGATGGAAAAGATGTGGGGATCGTAGGCCTATATGGGATGGGCGGAGTCGGTAAAACTACCCTATTAAAGCAAATCAAGAACAAACTTCTTGATAAATGGAAAGATTATGGCAAAGTGATTTGGGTTAGTGTGTCTCATGATGAAGAGCTGCCGCTTGAGATAATTCAAGGACAGATCGGGAAGCAGATAGGCTTGTTTGAAGAGACGTGGGAGATCAAGAATCTTGAAGAGAAAGAGGTTACGGGTTCTTCGTTTGATGATATGTGGGGAAATAAAAATGTTGAAGAGAAAGCTTTGAAAATCTTCAACATTTTGAGCCAAAAGAAGTTTGCGTTACTATTGGATGATGTGTGGAAGATGATTGATTTGAAGCAAGTGGGTGTCCCCTTTCCACCAGACCCTGAAAAGGGATCCAAAATAGTGTTCACAACTCGTTCTCTTGAAGTTTGTAGCCTCATGGAAGCTGAGGCCGAGTTTAAAGTGGAGTGTCTACCATACACAGAAGCCTGGGAATTGTTTCATAGTACGGTTGGGGATAAGGCACTTGACAGTCAAGCCGGAGTTCGTGAGATTGCTAAAGCTATAGTTAGAGAGTGCCATGGTCTGCCGCTGGCACTCGTTACCATTGGTCGAGCTATGGTCTTCAAAGAAGCAGCTGAAGAATGGAAAGATGAGCTTCAAGGCCTAAAGAGATGGACATCTTCGTCTTCAGGTTCGGGTGCTAAGCTTAGAAGACAAATCCTTTCTACTTTGAAGTTGAGTTATGATCGTTTGGAAAAGGACATGTTCAAATCATGTTTCATGTATTGTATTTTATTTCCAAGCGATTACAAGATTCGTAAAAGAGACTTGATTGATTATTGGATTGGTGAGGGACTCTTGATCGAGAGAGTTGGAGCACCAAATCCGGGATACAACGTAATTGAAGTTCTTCTTGATGCATGTTTGTTGGAAGAAGAAGAGCAAGATTATGTGAAGATCCATGGCCTCATCCTTGAAATGATCTTGTGGATAACAAGTGATTTTGAGAAGGAGAAGGGGGAGTTTTTCGTCCGTACAAATGCCGGATTGGCTGAAGCACCCGAGATTGAAAAGTGGAAAGATATGACAAGGGTGTCGGTGATGAAAAATCAAATCAAGAAAGCAAATTGTCCGCATTGCCCTCATCTCCAAACGTTGTTTCTTAATAGTAATCAATTAGAGAAGATTGGTGATATTGCCTATCGGTTTATGCCTTCTCTCAAGGTTTTAAACCTATCGGATAATTATTCTCTAATTGAATTGCCATCTGAAATTTCTACACTGATTTCTTTACAGCATCTTGATCTATCAAGAACAGGCATAAGAGAATTACCAATAGAGTTTAAGCGTTTGGTAAATCTTAAATGTCTCAACTTGGAGCACACATTTCAGCTCTGTATGATTCCAAGACAAATGATATGTAGCTTTTCCAACTTGCATGTTTTGAGATTTTTGAGCTGCGGTGCCTCCACTAAAGCGACAAAAGATAGTGTTCTATATAATGATGGTGAATTTTTGATGGAGGAGTTGCTTTGTTTGAAACATTTAAATATGTTGAGCATCGCCTTGAAGAATTTCCAAGCTCTTCAAAAGTATTTGAGCTCCCATAAGTTGCAGCTTTGTACCCAATCTCTTGAGCTTCAATCCTTACAACATACAAAGTCACTCAACGTTGCATTATCATATCTGAACCATCTCAAGATGCTATTTATCTCAAAATGTGAGGATTTGGAGGAGCTGAAGATTGATTTTGGTGGGGACGTACACAACATACGTGAATCTCGTAGTTTCCCCTTCCTCGAAGAAGTAATTGTCGAGTACTGCTCAAAATTGCAGGACTTGACATGGCTTATTCTCGCTCCAAATCTCAAGCATCTCACGATAAAAGATTGTTTTCGCATGGAAGAGGTCATCAATGTTGGGAAATTGAGTGAATTTCCAGAAATGATGGCAAATCTAGTCCCGTTCTCAAAACTCAAAGTTCTAAGATTAGATAATCTACCAAACTTGCGGAGCATCTATTGGACTGCCTTGCCCTTCCCAGATCTTAAAAAGCAACTAGAAATACATGGTTGTGAACAGCTTCAGATGTTCGACAAGGACAAGCAGAAGGAAAGTGTGGAAGAAGAATCGGAGTATACAGCCACCGAGAAAGCTTTTCTTGATCCCTCCCCGAGTTCAAGTTCTTTATAAAAAAATATGGTGCTTTATGAATTTTCTTTTTGTGAATTATATGTTTTGATGCTATTGATCTCTTTCCTGTTGTTTCTTTGTGAATTATATGCGTTGTGAATTTTTCATTGTTTACTGTCATGTATGCTGAAATGTGTTCAAGTTAATAATTTTTTTTTTTTTTTTTTTTAAGGAAAAAGTTAATAAAATTTTATTCTTTCACCCCGAAATTGCTTTAATTCTACATGTTTGTCAGAGATCTGTCTAGAAGTTTCTTCTGGTAGGGACTAATTTTTCTTGTTGAGCTATATTAGGACATTGAAATCGAGTATTAATTAACAATGCACTTAATGGACACTTGTTGCTCACATACATACATACAGATATATATACTATTCACGTAGTAGAGTCTCTCGATAATTTTTTTTTTTTTTTTTTAATGAGTAGTGTGTGACTTGTGCTCCCATCTCTAGCATGGAATTGATGCCCTTGAAGAAAATTAAGAATAACTTTTTAACGAATTTTATTAAATACTCAACTTATTATTATTTTCTTAAAGCAGTAACACACCTTTTTATGAGAAATTTATTAACTGAGTTGCCATTGCTAGAACTAGTTAATAACAGTAGGAAGCAATTTGGAAATTAATAAGGATAGTAATTAAACAAACAATGTCAAGGCTTGAGTGTAAACACTTTCATTGAATACACTTGGAATGCCTTGCTTAACTTCGTGATTGGCATTAGTAGTAGGAATACGGATTTTTTACCATCATTTTTTTTATTAATCTTTTGATAATCTAGTGATACATTAGTATTTGAAAAAATAAATGATCAAGATTGATAGATTTTTACTCTCATACATCACTCAAACTTAAATTATTTTCATAAAAAGATTAGCACCGTGTCAACATTAATAGAGAATCTTTGTCCAGCTAGTAGTAGATAGTAATATTCCTTAACTTTGTGATTGGCATCAGTAGTAGATAGCATCTTAAAAGATTCTTAAAGATGTGATCATAATATAATATAATTATCTTCGTTTAACAGATAATTAATTTCATGTTGTAAGAATGTGGCTTACTTGAGTTTTTGAATTATGAGCAAAATTTGGAGCGTAAATAATGGGAGCAGTAATTTCTTTGTTGCTTGTAATTCTGCCTTATATATTTCCCTAGTGCTTGGCATTGAACTTTGAGTTTCACCATTATGAGTCTTCAAATTTTGAGTGTCTGCAAATCGTTGTTATTAAAGCAACATCATTGAAACTTTAAGCAGTAGCATGTCAACATCAATAATCACCATATCCGATCCCCATATCATTGTTACAAACTTGATCCCTAATAGAGGGATAACAACACCCAGAGCAATTTCCATAAATTATACCTTGTGTCAAATTGTGAACAAAGATTACAATACCTAAAAACGTGAGATATATAGATTATGGAGGTTGATATATGGTTGCCATTGTAATAGATGAAAACTTCCATGAGTTAATAGAATATGATCCACCACTTCAAAACTTTTTCCAATTTTTTCATTTAAAAAATGGATACTATATATCTATATATATATATATATATATATATATATATGTAATATCCTATCAGAAAATGCGTGAGTTATTATGGATTTAATTTGGAGTTTTCTTCATGAGGAATATGGTTGTCTCACAAGGATATTGTAGCACAGTTTTCAGCTCATCATCCTTCGTAGGCCTTTCTTCAATAAACAAATGTCCGAAAAGATTTTTCCGACATCTCCCAGACATGTGACTCATATGGACACATGCATGTAAATATTTTGCCTCTCTTTATTATTGGGGGTGGAAGGTGATTCCATTGAACATAAGCATCAAAGAGTTTGAGTAGAAATGTTCGAGTGGTATCGACAACCCGAGCAAATCTTCATAAAGACATTCTAAAAGGGTTGAGCAATGCTAACAAAATGGGAAACTTTTAAAAATAGTCCTCATATTATCAGTAATTTCAGAACTAGTCTCTTCGGAAATTTTTTCTTATTTTAACCAAAATAAACATTTTTGGACCAAAATCCCTTTTAGTATCTTCCATTCCTTCCAACACAGTTGAACATTAAAACTAGCGAGGAAGTTATTTCAAAGATAAAGAGAGAAAATCAGAGGTAGAAATGGAAAACTGAATTCAAAGAGACAAAATCATCATTTAAATTAGCCACAGAAATCCATTAAAACCCTAGAAATAAAAACTCATTGAGAGAACGGTTGTGAAAGCAAATGTATATTAGCATACAAACGTTTTTTGGCGTGTGAAAGTTTGTTGTTATTAGCTAATTGGGAACATATTTTGTTCTTGGTGTGTCAATATTATTGGTCTTATAATGCGAAAATTCATGTACACTGAACATTTTTGTTCTTGATGTATAAACTATAACCACTTTTATGTTTGGTGGGCCATTAGCAAGAGAGCTAGAAAATTACATGGACAGAGTTTATTCGAATCCATGAAGGGGAGAACTATGAGAAGAGAGAATCCCTAAGGGAGAGAAAAACAATTCGGCACCTCTTATTAATAATCAAATATAATAATTTATGAATATAAGGTGTCGCACTTATATTGTATCAATCCATGCACGATCTATTAGTTTTTTACTTGTAAAAGAACTTGTTAAGTTATCATGTCTCATGTCTACACCATTGTTATAAAACTCAATGAGTAAGTCTAATTACTTGTCGAGAACTCGGTCGGTGGGGTTCAATCGATCTAAGAACCTCTAAATCGAGGGTTCAATAGTCACCATATTGGGCCGAGCACTTGGCTTAACCCTTTATTTATTATTTTTTAAGCTCGAAACACCAAAACAGTATCATTTTGGTGTCCTCAAAACGATGTCGTTTTGAGGACATCAAAACAACATTATTTTGGTGTTTAGAAACTCAAAAAAAAAAAAAAAAAAGAGTTTCAACAGCAACCCTTTCTCACTTTGCACTTTGCAGACACTCGATCCAACAACAACTCTCTTCTCAGCTACCATCTTCGCCTATCTACCTCTATCGATGTATTGTAGTCGTTGCTGGTGAGTTTTTTTTTTTTTTGGCTTTATATTAATGTTGGTAGGGTTTTGGGGTTGAAGGAAAGGAAGCAAAGAGTAGAGTAGCTAGGGATGAAAGCAAAGAGGAATGGTTGGCATAGGTCACTAAGTTTGTCAATGGTCCCGAAAACTCGTTAGTAGCCGAGTACTCATTATTAGTTAGGTCATCAACTAAGGAGTAACGAATTATGAAACATCGGTCTATACACAAACATGCATGATCCATTATATTAACTTGTTACCCAATAAACACATCTAACGCTTTAAGTTGTAGGCATGTTAATTTTTTGATTAAAAAACAATTCATTAACTCTTTTGTCTATTTAGAATTTTATAAGAAGTTAAAGTTTCATTAATTTAATTACTTAACCAATTAATAAATAATAATAAATTATGATATACTGCTGATTCAAAATAAAATTTAAAATAATATATTTAATATTTAATCATGCTAAATGGGTTAGAGGAGTAAACCCAAATACAACCCCTTTACCTAATGGGTCTAACATATTGACCCATTAGTGACCTAAATCTAATATGGTCTAATCCATTCCGCTAATGTTGTATTATCTCAACGATGGTCACCCTTAATTACAGACAAAATTTTATTTAGCACTTTTAAATAAATGCGGATACATTGTGGTTGCAAATTTAGTTTGGTGGTAACCACACCTTTTAGTGAATGTAATATTCCAAGTTTGTTTGTCCCTCTTACCTAAGTTTAAAAATAAAAATCAAATATGGATATCATAAATAAATAAAATAAATTTCAATCGTTGAAAAAGTTGGCAAGGGTCAAGAAGATGCGATCTTATTATGATTCATTTCCTAAATCGATATTATTTTTATGATACATAAATTTGTATAAAATGGACAAAACTTCAATTATTATATACATAACTCATACCATTCTTACTTAAATTTGTAGACTTTTTTAATCATGAATTAAGTGAAACTAAGTGGATTATTTTAAAAATTATAAATGATTTAAGTTGTGATAACCTAACCCAAAACCATATACAGGAAATTAACAGGCTAGGTATTACTGACAAAATAAAATGAAGTAAAGCGTCAGCTCAGAAACAATAGAAGAATAAGACAACATCAAGACAAAACCAAAACCAAAAATACGTAAAGCAACTGAATTTCCTCTATATTGTTGACCCATAAAATAATAAAACATTTATACGTAATACATTTGTTTTTCAAATAAAAGAATCGAATCTGTCTCTACTGGCCCCTTGCTCGATCCGTAAATGCTAGTTGTTACAAATTGTCTCCTTGAAAGAAGACTGAAGATCCGTCCTTTTTTCCTTTTGTTTTTGTTAAGGCTTAGCTAAAACAGTAGGGACCTTCTTGGGTGTGTCCTAACATTTAGAAATTGTCATACATAAAATGACAACTATTTCCCGCAATCAATTTTTTTAATTTGTGCACATGCAGTTGTTTCTCTTTCATTTAATCATTGAGTTCTCAGAAGATCAAAGCACAGCTAATCAATAGCCATATTTAAAACCCCAGTTTCTCATGTATTACCTGTACATAATCTCTTACCTTTGGTTCTTGACCACTACAATTTGAAAATTTCAAAGCGCCTACTGCCATTATTGACATCCCACAATTATTAATCACTTTCAATTAAATAGCACAACATGGGATTGAGACATTTATATTAATTTTCATGCATTCGGACTTCATATACAGAAACCACCTACCATAAGTCTTTAAGAAGACACCATGAGGTTAAGATATTTATTTTTTCATTCAGACTTCATCCGTTAATGCTACTAATTAACCAAAGTCTCTTTAAAGAGGACAACATCATGTTTGTTGTTCGGATCCTTTTTTTTTTTTTTCCTTCTCCTTAAAAGCAAACGATTTAATGGAGTCATATTAATACTAACAAAGTTATATAATTATTCTAATACTACTAAACTAATTAGTTATCAAAGCACATCTAATCAATAGCCATATTTAAAACCCCAGATTCTCATGTATTACCTGTAATCTCTTACCTTTTCTTAACCACTACAATTTGAAATTTTCAAATCCTACTACCACTGTTGACATCCCACAATTCACTTTCAATTAAATAGCACAACATGGGGTTGAGACATTTATATTAACTTTCACTGCTTCATATACATAAAACCAACTACCAAAAGTAGTCTTTAAGAAGACGACATAAGGATAAGATATTTATTTTTTCATTCAAACTTCATACGTGAATGCAACTAATAATCTCTTTGAAGAGGACAACATGCGTGGTTGTTCGAGTCTTTTGTTTTTTTTTTTTTTTTTCCCTTAAAAACAAAAGATTTAAGAGAAAAATCTAAAAAAACCCCTCAAATGAAAAATAATATCAGTTTACCCTAGCTTTTTAAAATATTAACCAAAAACCCCCTACCGTCCACCAAAAGCTATTTCCATCCAAATTTATAGTGGTTTTGTGATAAAAATATTAAAAGACCAAGATACCCTTATTACATTAAAAAATAAAAAATAAATTAAATTAATCAATCACCTAACTACTCTTTCATAACCAAAAAAAAAAAAAAATTAGGAAAAAATTAAATTTATATAAAAATATAAAAATAAATTTTAATTTTAATTTTTGAAATAATATTTATTATTAACTAAAAATTAAATAAAAAAATTTATAGCAGATCTCATTTGAAAATAATTTTAAAAATTAAATATATTAATTTAAAAAATAAAAATTAAAAAAATTTCATCAAATCTCTACCATCCATCTCAAGATGGATGGTGGAGATAAATTTGAAAAAACATTAAAAAATAATACACTAAAATTAAAATAATTAATTAATTAATAATTAAAAAATCAAATTATTAAAAATAAAAAATAAAAAGGTTCGTATTCTTTTATTCAAACCAAACCCATATTCTTCACCAACATAAATTCGATTTGAATTCTTATTTAAATTCAATCATAATGAAATTAAAATAAGTAAAAACAACAAAATTTCTTCTTCAACCATAACCAGTTCGAACCAGCAAACCTTTTGCAACCAAAACCCACCTCAATTAAACCAACCAAAATCCATAATAATCTTCTTCATCATGTTACCCAAATAAATCTCAAATATTACTACATGAATAAAAAAAATTAAAAAAAAATAATCGAAAAAATTAAAAAAAAAAAAAACAGCAAGAACACCGCCTCTGGAGATAGAGACGGCGTCGGTATATGGAGCTCGAAGATCTGGAAAGGAGCAGTAGCCTCCGTCGCCATTGAAAGAAAATGATTAAAAAAAAAACAGCAAGAAGATCTGGAGATAGAGACGGCGTCGAAGTATGAAACTCGAAGATCTGGAGAAGAGTAGCAGTAGAACACCGCCTCTGCCGCCACCGAGAGCACATGATGAAGATGCCATCGAGAGCCCATGATGAAGAACACCGCCACCCCGCCATCGAAAGCAACATCAGAACACCGCCAGTGTAAAAGATTGACGGTTGAGGATTGAAGTAGAACACCGCAGCAGAACAGCACCAAGATAGACGGCTGAGCAACAGCAGAACACCACCGAGATTGACGGTTGAGAAGAAGAAATTGAGTTGTGAAAACCGAGAGCAACAACAATAAGAGAAGAAAAAACTGAGATGGGTTTTGGTTTGTAGAAGTCGGTGAGAGGGTTTTGGTTTGTAGAGAGCGTAATGACAGAGAGGTATGGATGGAAGAGACTAATGCATGGCGATGATGGAGAGGCAGGGATGGATGGGAAACCACCGCACACGTGGCACATTCTGGATGGTCCTTAATTTATTTTTATTTTTTCTTTTAATTAACAAATTATATATTGGGAAACAGTTGGAATCCATTTAACATGTCAACCTCTATTTACCTTTTTACCCTTTAAATTGACGGATTTGTTAGTTAATTGATAGATTTACTGTATTAATTAACTGTTGGACCGTTTTAGCTATTATTTTCAAAACCAGTGGTGGTTTGATATTAGTTTCAATTTTAGGGGTTAAAATGATAATAACCAAAGATTTAATGGAGTACAATTAATACTAATAAAGTTATATAATTATTCTAATACTACTAAACCTAATCATATGTATATTCATTTGATATATCAATGGTTATAGGGTTTAACAACTCCACTAATGGATTACATATTAAATCATTCGGAAATTCTTATGATCATATAAATAATACTTTAATATATTCATGAAAATGACCTTAATTTTATCTCTTAATTTTGAAAAATGTTTTAAGTATAATGACAGCACCAACTACACTGTCTTATCTTGTAAATTAATTCTGAAGATTAAAGGGATTTTAAATTGTTACTTGGAAACAGTTCACAATATTAAAGAAATATGTCAAGCTGGAAATGAGCTAGCTAGATAGATCGATATGGACCCATTAATGAATGTGGGACGAAAAAAGGGAAAAAGAGAGCTACCCTTAGTTGCATCCATTGGTTAAAATAGGCATCTACACACATATTAACTAACAATATATGTTCATGCACGTCAATCAAAGAAAGCAAACCTAACCAAGTGGTTAGAAGACCAGCGATGAGGAATCATGTTAGAAGTTGAAAGGGACGCAAAAAAGAAGTCAATAAAATCTAGAAGTAGGTACTCTACAAGACCCACAAGTAATTGCTAAGAATATCCCATCGGATAAGATCGAATGAATGTGCATCAGACAGCTGCTAATTAATATGGTGTTTTGGCTTAAATCCAAAATCTTATATGTTTTTAGATTAATCAGACACTTAAATTGTAATTTTAAGATATATCTGAAACTTTCTCTAAATAATTAAATTGTTGATATCGCTTAATGTTGATGCTGCTTTGCATGATTGTATCCTGGGTTCTTTTCTATTGGTGTAGGTGCTACATATGGATAGGTAGCATGTAGGTCAAGTTATTGTAGCTGTTGTCAAAAGATTATTTGTTAACTTTTCGCAGGAGATGGGTGAGTTTATGGTTCTTAGAACAGCTTTGGAGTTGGCCTGTAGTGTGCATTACTTTGTTCAAATGATGGAGTGTGACTTAGTATCAATTATTCATCCTTATCCAAATCCTTTTTTTTTTTTTTTGGCTCTGGCTGAGGGTTGTGGACATTAAATTTTTGTTACTACTTTGAGGAAATATTGAGGTTTCTTTTATTCCTTGTAAGGGAAATATGGTGACTCATTCCCTAGCTAAAGATGTTTATTCAATGGAGGTTAAGGTATGAATTTATTATATTACTCCTTTTATTCAACATTTTGTAATTTCAGATTTATAATGGTAAACTGTTATTTTTTTTTTCTGTAAATTGAAAATATATATATTATCTGAGATCTTTATCTCAATTTTTGTCCTCTTACATAGAGAAAATTTAAATTGAATTTTGGAATCCTCAAAATTTTTATATATTTAAATATACCAAAAATAAGAAAAAACAAAATCTAAAAATATATGTTAATTTGAAAATCTAAAATAAATAATATATAAATATTATTATTATCCTTTGAAACGACAAAAATAGTTGTTACACATTTTTTTTTTTAAATGATGACATGGTACAAATTAAACCTGATGAGATCAATTACTATTTATACAATCCAATATACACTCCCATAAATGGAAGACATTTATTTCTACAATAAAGGATGAAAACTTTATACAAAAGCTTGTAAAATGCACTTAGTGGGATTTAAACTCCCAGCAACTTCAATGGATGGGGAGTTGTGTACGGGAGTTAGGGCTGTCACTTGAATTTTTAAATCCTTTTAATTGTAAACCAAAACAAAAAATTCTTGTAATCAAATTTGCATTTTAAACCAATAGTGCATTTTTTTTTATTTACATTTTAGAAGTCAATTAAGATGGATTAGAAGTTTACTAAGACCGGTGTTTTAGAAAGCACTAGGTGCTAGGCAATTGGTACGATGGTTAGGCAAGACCTAGCCTAGGTGATTTAACCGATGATCAACAGACTGTCGACCAAACTTGGTCAGACTTGAAAAAGAAGAAGAAGAAGAACTAGTTCGGTCAAGCTTTAAGAACTGATAATTTGTTTTGGGTTTGAAGAAGAAGTGAAGAATGAAGATGAAGGTTGGTCGACAAAGAATCTTATAATAAACGCCCAAATGGCATCATTTTAATAAATCTTATTAAAAAAAAAAAAAACCGCAATGACCAAAATGGCATCTGTTGTTTTGAAGAACCCAAAGCAACGCTGTTTTGGTGTTTATTAGTTGAAAAAAATTATGTTGTTGCTCATCACTCACCAATCATCAATCCCGTTGCCAATCTACATTCTTCAAAGATGTTCTTCATCCTTTAATCTTCAGTTCTTTATACCAATTTCCAACCCCAATCAAACATAAAACCCTACTCACCACTCACCATACTAGCTTTTCACACCAATTTCCAACCCTAACTTTCAGTTTTTCATTCGATTGAACATCGCATAGCTTTGGTGGCAATAATGAGTTGGCGGTAGGCAACGATATTGAAGGTAAGGGTTAGGGTTTGAAAAACGACAAAGGTGAAGGGTTTGGTCTGGTACGAATCGGGTTTGCTCACAAAAAATGTTTTGAAACATTTTTTTTTTCCACATCTAGTTAACACCAAAATGGTGTTGTTTTGGTATCCCCAAAATAGTCTTGTTTTTAGGACACCAAAAGGATATATCCTAGTTAAGTGGTTTTTTTTTTTTTTTTTTTTTTTAAAAAATGAACTTCAAGATGAGTCACCACTGAGCCTGAGTTACCTGATTGAACCGCCCAGGCCGCCTACCCAACTAGCTGTCGAGAAACCCCAATTAGGGGGTTTTCAGTGCAATAGCCGACTAGCTGGTGACTAATTCCAATTTCTTAAACACTGGCTAAGATTTGTCAAAATCAATTACTATTTAATTCAAATTTCCATTTTAATAAACCAACAAACATACCTATAATTAACCGTAAGAATTTTCTAACTCAGTCACTCTATCACTTTTTTAACTTGAGAAAATAAGTAAACCAACAAAGCTTCTTTTCTCCAAACTTAAGCTCCATAATTAACAGTAGCAAGAACAGCAAATCTAATCAATTAACATCTTTTCAAGAACATGTAAATATTATTTAATTTCATAATAGTTCCTTCGTCAGAATGTCTATGAATTAATTGCTTTTTAAGATTAATAAATTTGTAGCAGTATAAAATCAGTTTTGTAAAATCACAAAGCCATTGGTTTTGATCTTTTTTTTTTTTTTTTTTTTTTTTTAAATATCCTATTTAGAGACTAGAGTAACAGCGTAACACCATATAATTTTATTAGTGTTTTAGTCTTTGTTTAATACTAGTTTTTGTTTTAAAGAAAGAGAAGGAAACTTCGACTTTTCGTGTTTTGTCGTTGCCAGTAGAAAGTGCAGATGCTTGGGATTTTATTAATTCGTGCTAGGCAGATCAGCATTTAAATTATTTATGTAATATTATATGGCAGATTTGGTGTAAAATCTCTTTCACATCACCATCGTGATTACATGTGAAGACGTCGAAATGAACAAATACCAATACCTTAATTTCATTGGTTCCTAATGTTA
This sequence comes from Dimocarpus longan, assembly GCA_022984855.1. Lineage (NCBI taxonomy): Eukaryota > Viridiplantae > Streptophyta > Magnoliopsida > Sapindales > Sapindaceae > Dimocarpus > Dimocarpus longan. The sequence continues at coordinate 25,499,324 of CM041014.1, forward strand.
ACTTCTTTTAACAATATATCAATTATATATAATTTTGGTATTATTGATTTGAATAAATTTCTTTGATTTTCCTAACTTTATTTATAATTACACTCAATCCTAGACGGTTAACTTAATTGCACTTACATTCCTTTTTACCATCGTTGTTCAATTAAATCATAGAGGAAAACACAACTTTATCTTTTCTTACTTAATTTTCATCTAAATAAATTATGTTTTTAAGAAATCTCTCATCCCTCTCAAGCCCTCATTCTCTCTCCTCTCCCACCTAATACTCTTTCTTCTCTTTCACCTGCTCTGCAAAATGGATGTGTTGAATTTGTTTGTGTATTTTAAGTTTGGATTTGGAGAAAAAATTAATTTGAATGAAAGGGTTTGGAGGATAAAAAAAAAAAAAAAAAAAAAAAAGTAGGATATGGTTTTTACCGTGGTGTGGACGAGCTGCTCCACAATCTGGTTGTTCCTAGATTGTGGAGGAGTCAAGCTAGACTTTTTCATATAGCACGAAATAACCATATTTTAATTTTTTTTTAGAAGAAACTTCACTTTAGTCCTCAACGTTTCAGAAAATATTAAGTTTTTAAAACTCTTTTATAAACAGTTTTTTTTTTTTTTTTTTCATTCCTAAGTTTTTTAAAACTCTTCAAAAAAGTCCAATATACTAGTCAATTAACAGTCAATGGTAACTTTAGGTAATTTTTAGTAACATAAATTCAAAGATATTTTAGATAATTTAACTTACAAATTTATAATTTTATTAAGATGATCCAATAATTTTTGTGAAATTAACAACTATCAAGAGTAAAAATTTTTTTTTACGTATTTTGTTAATGTTAACTGTTAGTGACTGATCATTTTATACATTTTTGAAGAGTTTTTGAAAAGTTACGAATGAAAATAACTGTTTTTAAAAAATTTTAAAAATCTAATATTTTTAAAAGTTTCAGAGACTAAAATAAAGTTTTTCATTTTTTAAAATTGTTTCATCGTAAACTATAATTTTTTACCGTATAGGTATTGTTAAGGATTCAACCTTAGATCTTATGAGAGTAAACTGTAAGACACAACTATTTTTACTAACCACTTATGATACCAAATTTCTTTTTTTTTTTTTTTTGTTATTTATATTTTTTTAATTTAATTTTTTTGGTTTTTTAAATTCAAAATTCTTCATTTTTTAGGTAATTAATAAATCTGTAATATATTTATATATCTAAAAATAAATTTATTATTTTAACTTAATTGACTAATTGTGGTAAACCATTAATCACCAGTCAACCATCGTTAGTCAACAATCCAAAAAGATATAAATACAATTAAGTCAATAATTGGAATTGAGTGTAATTATTAATAAAGTGAAGGAAATTAACATGATTTGCCCTTGATTTTTACAAGCAAAGGTGTAATTTGACGTTAATTTATACAAATATATCTATTTTTGACATTGTTCGAGCAATCAAGCATCCACAAACACAGGGAGAAGGAAAAAGGGAAAAAAAAGGCCTTCACTCTTGCTAAAGCTCCCGTTTTCTCTCACTGCGATAACCCTCATCGTTCATTTCTTTTCAACTCAAAAAAAAAAAAAATGCCATCTCGTATTTTTAAACTTCTGCCTTTGGACTTTGGAGCTGCTCTTCTCGGTGGGTTCTTTCAGGTATTGTTCGACAGAATAATGCCCCGTAGTTTGCCACACATCATTGTACGAGAACATGAGGTGGTTTCAGAGCTAAACAAGTGGTGCGCAAAGCTGGCAATGATTCAGTCAGTGCTCGGCGATGCAGAGGAGAAACAGTGGACAAATGTTGCTGTCAAAGTGTGGCTGGACAATCTCCGGGACTTCGCTTACGATTTGGAAGATATGCTGGATGAGTACGCCACTAAAATTTTAGAGCGCAAACTAACTGCAGTAACTTCAGATGACATCATTTCTATCACAACAGAAGAAATTAAAAATCTTCTGAATAATTTTCGTACGATGTCCGACTGTGGAGTTATGTCCGACCGGTTGAAGGAACTCTGTGAACGAATAAGTTTACTTGAGTTAATGGAAAGGACTGTTGGACGGACAACTAATGCGGCTGTATGGCAACGACCATCATCTACTTGTGTGCAAGCTCAATCTACTATTTATGGGAGAGAGGAAGACAGAAGGAGAATGTTTGAAATGATGTCAAGGGATGAATCAAGTGGCGGTGCCAACTTTCGTGTAATATCCATTGTGGGTATGGCAGGAGTTGGCAAAACAACGCTTGCACAATCGGTGTATAATGACAGCAAGACAGTGTTTGCTCAATCAGTGGATAATGACAGCCAAATAATGGATTTTGACCAAAAAGTTTGGGTGTGTATCTCCCACGACTTTGACGTTTTCAGAATATCAACAGCAATTCTTGAATCCATTACTTCCTTGTCTCACGATCTAAAGAATCTAAATGAAGTGCAAGTTCGGCTCCAAAAAGCGGTGGCTGGGAAAAGATTTTTGTTTGTCCTCGATGATGTTTGGAGCAAGAACTATGACGTGTGGGAAACTTTGAAATCTCCCTTTTTGACTGGAGCACGAGGCAGCTTAATAATTGTGACAACTCGCAGCATAGATGTTGCATTGACAGTGGGAGGACCAACCGATTATTATGATTTGAAGCTTCTATCAGATGACGATTGCTGGTCCGTGTTCAAAATGCATGCATCTGGAGACATTGGTGAACACTCAAACATGGAAGCAGTTCGTGAGAAAGTTGTTACGAAGTGCGGAGGCTTACCATTAGCGGCTAGGACTCTTGGTGGACTTTTGCGCTCTAAGGAGAGAAACGATGAGTGGGAAGATATATTGAACAGCAAAATTTGGGATTTACCAAAAGAAAGTAATATTCTCCCAGTATTGAAATTGAGCTATTATCATCTCCCCGCTCATCTGAAGAGATGTTTGGCTTATTGTGCTATTTTGCCAAAAAATTATGAATTTGAGGAGAAGGAGCTTGTACTTTTGTGGATGGCGGAAGGTTTTATTCTTCCATCGGCAAATAATAAACAACTTGAAGATATTGGCAGTGAGTATTTTCATGATTTATTGTCAAGATCAATCTTCCAAAAATCAAGCGGAAATACTTCTAAATTTGTAATGCACAACCTTATCAATGATTTGACAGAGTGGATTTTAGGGGAAACAGTTTTTAAATTGGAAGATGAATCGAAAGCCAACACTCGAGCTGTAAGATTCCAGAGAGCTCGCCATTCTTCCTACATGTGTAACGATTTTGATGGCAAAAGTAAAGTTGAAGTCCTTAAGAGAGTTGAAAGTTTGAGAACAATTTTGCCTATACCCACACAAAATCGTGATTGCTTCATAACAAATACAGATCTCATTGATTTGTTGTCAAAGTTCAAAAAGTTGAGGGTGTTATCCTTAAGAAGATACAATATTAGTGACCTACCAAATGACTCCTTCGAAAGTTTGAGATATTTAAGGTACCTTAATCTTTCCGACACTCAAATTACCTGTTTACCTCAATCGTTAGAGAAGTTATATAACTTGCAAGTTTTGCTATTACAAAATTGTTCTCTTCTTGTTGAGTTGCCTTCTTTCATGGGAAATTGGATAAATCTACTTCATCTAGACATTAGTGGTGCATGCTTAATAAGAGAGATGCCAAGTGGAATGGAGAAATTGGAATATCTCCAAACGCTGTCTGATTTTATTGTGAGTGATAGATCTAGTTTGAAAGAATTAAAGAATATGAAGTTTCTTCGTGGTGAGCTTCATATTTCCTCTTTGCAGAATGTATCTAATTTGGAGGAGTTAAAATTGGGTATACTGAGTGATAAGAAGAATCTACAAGTGTTAATTCTAGAATGGGAATCAGAATTTGACAACCCAAGAAGAGATAAGAATTTAGAAAAAATTGTACTCGACATGTTACAGCCTCATAAAAATATGACAAAGCTCACGATCAAGCACTATGGTGGTGAAGATTTTCCATATTGGGTTGGGGATCCATCTTTTTCAAACATAGTGGATCTGAGAATCCTAGGCTGTAGAAGGTGCACATCCTTGCCCCCTCTGGGGCTATTGGGCTCCCTTAAATATCTCATAATCAGTGAGATGACAAAACTGGAAGCAATACATTCTACATTTTATGGAGAAGGTTGTTTAAAGCCTTTTCGATCATTGGAGACTCTTCATCTAGAGAATTTGGAAGAATGGGAGGCGTGGGACTCTATTGATGACGATGTGAATGTCAACATATTCCTTCGCCTCCATGAGCTTTCCATCATCAATTGTCCAAAGCTCTCTGGAACATTACCTAAACGTCTCCCGTCATTGCAGAAGCTTGTGATCCGGCAATGTGCAGCATTGGTGGTTTCATTTTCAAGCTTTCCGAAGCTCTGCAAATTAGAAATTGATGAAATCAAAGGAGGTATGGGAAACACTCCTGCTGCTGACTCCTGGTCAGTAAACTCCACACCTCTTGCAACTAATTCAGACGGCCAAAACTCTTCCACAGATGCAATTTGGAGAGTAGAGCAACTGACAGTTAAAAGTTGCCCACGTCTTTCTGCATTTCTGGAGGTGTTTTTTCTTTCCAACCTGATTTCACTTGAGATCAAAGCTTGTGGTGGCCTAACATCCTTACAAGCCGTAATGGAGCAGAGTGAATGTCTTCGTTGCTTGAAGATTGAAAGTTGTAATTCTTTAGAATTTATTGTAAGAGGCAAATTACCCTTTTCTTTAAAAAGGCTTGAGATACACAATTGTGAGAATCTGCGTAGTGTTTTGGAAATTGCCAACCACATCAAGCTGTCACTTCTTGAGCAGTTGTGTATCTCCGATTGTAAGTCCCTCACAACCTTAGTTTCAAGAGGTCAGTTATCTGAGACCCTTAAGTGGCTCGAGATTAAGAATTGTGGTGAGCTCAATACCTTGTCATCAGAAGGTCAGTTATTACCTGTCTCATTGGAACACCTCGACATTAATCAATGTGGAATCGATTCCATACCCATTGGACGACACAATCTTGGCAGCCTCCGTGAGATTGAGGTATCTTATTGTAGCAATCTTCGTGGATTCCCGCAAGATGGCCTTCCATTCACCAGCGTAAGAAAATTCTCAGTCAGTTATTGTCGGAACCTGGATGCCTTACCTAGCTCCATGCATGGTTTTAACTCGCTTCAGGAATTACAAGTGTTCAAATGTTCGAGGAACATAGCCTTCCAACCAACTGAACCAAGTGGTCTTCCCATTAGTCTAACAGCACTTAAAATTGAAGGTGATGCTCTTTACTCTTCACTGGCTAAATGGGGGTTTCACAGGCTCAATTCTCTTCGAAAACTCGATATTAGTGGTCCTATTGGAGGTTCAAATGATGTCTCTTTTCCCCGGACAGGGAGTATGCTGCCTGCCTCTCTAAATTATTTGTCCCTCGCAAACTTTCCCACGTTGACATCCCTGCAGCCTCAGGGTTTTCAAAATCTTACCTCTCTTGAATATTTCACAATATCTGATTGCCAAAACACTCTCAGAAATTTTCCAGACGTCTTGCCATCCTCACTTCTGAAATTAGAAATTATTCAATGTTCTCGACGGTTTAAACTAAGCGTGAGTACTGCTGAAGGACGAAGGAAAGCCAATATAGCGAACATCCCTTTCGTTAAGATAGATGGCCAATTCATCTATACTAACTAGAGGAGAAAATGAAGGGAAAAAAATAATTACTCTAATATTCCCATTTTCCAGTCTCAGGTATGTTAAACATATTACAAAGTTACTTATATCACACATTTTAAATATTTTACATGTTACATTGCAATTATCATTTTTCGATAATTATTAGCTAGTCCTGTGCCTCAAATTGAAACTGTGACTTAACTAACTCGTTTTCATTCTACTTTTATTTATCATGTAGCTAGTTTTATGAGGGTAATTTGATTGAATCAACATTGATGTACTGGTGCAGAATTTTTCAGGTCCAATACTCAGAACTTTGTGTGTTTTGTTTAATTTCATTGATTTAACTGTATCTGATGCTTCGAATCTAATTAATTTAGGGTTTTTTTTTTTTTTTTCATTTCTCTCTTATATTCGGCTGCCTAAATATAGATAATTTGAGAAGCTGATTGTTATATAATATGAGTGAAGATGGCTACAATAGCATGCAATTAAACCCTGTCTTGCAGACCAGATTCATTATTCTTTTTGTTTTTTTTTTTTTTTGAGCTACAGATTCATTATTCCATATGATTAGATAGAATAAAATTTGTGCTTGAGAAAAATTGTAACTTGCCTTGCTTGATGACATTGTAGAGTTAACTTGCAGTGCTATTTTATTCGTCTGTTAATAATTTTAATGCTGGTATTATTTCAGTGGAAAGCAAGCGGATAATTTGAGTTACGAGTGCCATTCGATTCATTATGATGATGGATGGCTTGAATGGAGGCTATGATTGCAGAGGCATGAAGTTTTTATGAAGAATTTCGACATTGTGTATTTTGTTTTATCACATAGTGTGTCTATTATCTGTTTGGTTGGGAGGTTTGTTTAACGAATGCCAGTATTTGGTAAACAGAGATCAGTTTGAGACCTTATAAGTGGCTTGCATCAATATAATATTCTGTCTTGCAGTCCGTCATACAATAATTTGTACTATAAGGCCATACCATGATATTGTGATAACAAATTCAAGGTGATGAATGGTTTGTCTATCGAGTAATGAGTTGGTTTGCATGTAAAATGTACAACAAACAACGTTAAATTTCATGTCCGTCTGCTTTTGTAATGATATTTATATGGATTGCGTCAGAAATATTTTTTTTTTATGGAGTTCTCACCGCTGCTTATGCTAACTGCTTTTGCTGCATATTTGAATTCTTAATTGAAACCTTGCAGCATTAATTCTTTGTCATATTTTGGATCAGTGATGTTCAACCAAGTGAAATTTATAATATTTTGGCCTAGTTTTGAGTAATGAGTAAATACAATTTGTTCTGATGAAATGTTTTTCTCTATTCATCGAAACAAAAAATAATAATAAGTGGTGTTCATGGAAACTGCATAAATTGTTATTAAAGTACGTATAAGTGAATATAACAATCGATGTGATAAAACTAATGTCACATATGATTCTAATTGATCACCACTAATATCATATAAGCAGTAACGGAGGGAGGGAGGGGTTGGCAGCTTCTATTAAAAATTTAAATTTTCTTCGAATGAGAATAATTAATTTATTTCACGTTTTAAAAAATTTCACCATTAATTTCTTTTTAAAGAAAATTTTACCCTTTTGCGGCTCTCAAAATTATCTTTTGAATATATTAATCCCTTCAACTAAAAATTTCTGGTTCCTGTCATAAAATTAGACCGTTTAAACTGACTTTATAAAAACTTACCAACTATGTAAAAGCTTTGGATAATTTAGACTTGTTAAACTTAGAAGATGTTAGCCTGGGCATCTTTGGTCCTTCTCACACTGATAAAGGTATCTAGAAATTTTGATATATACGGAAAATAAAAACAGGCAGCGATGAGCGCACATTTATCCCAAAAGTTGTCGAGACAGGCCCTGCCTCTAGAATGGACAATAAGTCCAACTGTACAATATATGTTTGGGTTGGTGAATTAGCAAACAGAGGCCCAATATAAACTGGAGATATTGTTTCTGTTTCACGAGTCTTTATATCGAATACAAATCTGCACAGGCAACTGAAAATTTGTAAGTGTAATTCCCCAAACTAGGAACTGTGTAGAAGTATTGCAAACTCCGTTCCTGTATGCATTGGAGTTAGTTGTTTTCTTTGTGCATAGAAGGATGTAATTTGTGAGCAAAACTTGGGCGTGGGCACCTAAACGAACCTCCCCACTGTCCCTTCTGTACGTAATGACAGTTGTGACAATTATTGACGACATGAGGGTGATTAAGTCATGGTGACGTACAAGTGAAGCAATTGGATGGCGATGGATTGGATTGAATTGAACATGGAGTGTTGTTGCACCAGTATAGGCGAATAAAAATTTATGTAAATTTTCCAATATCTAAAGTTTTAGTTCTTAAATTATCTTATTCTTGAGAATCTACAAGTGAATTTTTCTTTTTTTAAGTTTGATCTTGAAGCTAACAATGTGTGAGTTAATCTATTTTACCTAAGGATAATGAACATTCAAGGCAGCACTTATCTATTACACATGAACTTTTAAAACGCTTTTCGTTTATGGTAGCCACTTCATTCATATGAAAAATTTTCTCATGGGATTTTATAGTATATCTTTAATAATACAGGCAATAGATTCATCATAAATTAATATGATTTTTTTAAAAAAATAAATAAATAAATTTTGTTATTAAATTTTTAAATGTCAAGTAACATGTCAATTTTATTTTTAGTATGTGGTAAAAATTTCTTTAATTATTTTTGTTAAAAAAAATCGCAAACACTGTGTGATCATGCAAAATTCACTCTAATAAATTATCTATGTACTGTACAAAGAACATAGACATTACATTCAAAAGTGAAAAAAAAAAAAAAAAAATTCATTATTGTAAGATTGGCGGATTAATATTAAAGAATCGTCACTGTAATGTATCAGAAAACACATAGCAAAGCACCATTACAAATAAAATTGGCATACTTTTCCAATTTCTCTACTTCATCAACATTGCTACTCACGTTACCTATCAAGAACCACCCTGACTTCATTAGTACTTGCATATAATATAGCTTCTCTTCAATAATTGCCGTTGCACCATAGTTAAACATCATTGACTACGTACTTTATAATAGCAGTGTTCCACTCCGAAGAGTCAACACCGAAAGCTGGTCTAATCCATCAATTATTGAACCATTAACGTAACTTATATAGACCATATCAAGTCATTTCAATGATTATATACCTTCCGAGTTCATATATAAGTTCAGCAGCCCCAGTGTCTGCAGGTGGTAAAGGAGTAACAAACATTTATTTTAAAAAATAAATTAGATTTTTCAAAATAATAGTACCCTCCAAGTCAATGGGGGGAGGTGACCTCCGACAACCTAGCATCAACTAATCTCCTCCACTAGGATGTGATCATCCCATGATCTCCTTCTAGTAAAAGAGATCTAGTCGATCTCTTCTTAATGGAGGAAATTGAGTTTGCAGTCTCCTTGATTGGAGGAGCCGAATCTACTATCTCCTCCATGGGAGGAGATCGAACATTGAAATTGGTAGCAAAAAAAAGGACTAATTTGGTGTGTATATATATATATATTAAACTAGTTGAAATTTCAAAAAAATCCTACAACTCTCTTAATAATTTCCCTAATTTATAAAGAAGGGTGATTATTTGTTTGTCGTTTGATTATTGGTTTGGCGTTCTATTAATCATTCAAACTAAGGCATTACAGATAACAATCCTTTTAAAAATTTCAATTCTTGAACAAATAATATGAATTTCATTAACGTGGACAATACTCTGGTAGCATTTCATTAACGTGGATGATACTCTGTGGAATCTTCCTCACATTTTCTTCAGTGCACAACTTGTAGATCCATCCAATTTCCACTAATATGAATTCTGATTGAATTAATTTTTATAAATCTTGTCATACAGCTTCATTAGCGACAAGTGCTAAGCCGTATGTACTTTTGTTTTTTTGTTTGGGAAAATTTATAGATTTTACCTAAATAAAAAGAAAATTTTTGTTTTTATCCAGATTTTTAATAAAATTTATTTTTGAGCTCTTAAATAAATTATTTTCATCGTTTACTCAAGATTATCAAAATACCCAATTTGAAAATTACGAAAATAATCTTATTCTTCCTCACAATATCCTCCATATTTTCTCTTTTTCATTCTTCTCCATTCATGATTTCTAATTTTCGATTCATTATTGCAGCTGAAAGACAACATAGTAAGGGATTAATCATTCGAGCTTCTTTATCCATTGAAAGTTTAGAAGTTTCTTCTTCCATTTGAGTGTTAAAGGTAATGTATGTGTTTTTTCAATTGGTTTTTGAGTTATTTTGTTCATATTGCAAGCTAAAAGATTATAAGAATGTTTTAGTTGTGATATATATGGTATTCGTAAAAATCTATGACGGAATCTGTAAAATCTACGACGAAATCGATTTTTTATGATCGATAATCGGTTTTTCATTATATGAAAAACTAATTAAAAAGGTGTATTGGGTTTTCAGTGACTGAAAAACTGTAAGTGACTGAAAAACTAACTAACGATTTTTCAGTGACTGAAAAACTGAAATTAGCAATTTTTTCAATGACTGATATTTTGTGTTTTGAATGTTATATATCAAAACGTATTATATATGGTTAGATATGATTGTATTTTATTTTATTATATTTGAATGGAGAGTGTTGTGAGTATACAATTAATGCATTTAACTCGATTTTTAGTGAAGTAAAAAACTGGTTCCGATTGAAAAATCACAAAACCGATTTTTCAAGCATTATGAAAAACTGAGTTAATTATTTTTCTTCAATCTTTAGTTCCCAGATGGCTTTATATAACCAATAAATAACCTAAAAATTGCGTCAAGTTAACCAATTGACATAAAATTACATAAATAACTAACTTAATTACGTGGCATTGTGACATGGAAGTAACATAGGATAATCACATGATAGTATTTCAACACAAACGTATTAATATTGATCCATCCAACTATATTTGTAATAAGATACAACATCATTTCTATTGTTTTTGCATCTTTTTAGTTGGTCAGAACCATAAAAGAGGGTGAAAAGATGGGTAAAATTGAAAGAAAAGTAGGGATCGATTTTTACTATGCTTGAAAAATCGATTTCGATTTTTCAAGCATTGTGAAAAACCAAGTTAATTACTTTTCTATATTTTTCCGTCTTATTGGTTTTCCACTGTAATGAAAAATCGATTTCAGTTTTTCAGGTTTTGTGAAAAACCGAGTTAATTACTTTTCTATATTTTTTCATCTTATAGGTTTTCCACTGTAATGAAAAATCGATTTTGGTTTTTAAACTATAATAGAAAACCGATCCATTGATTTTGAATCATTTTTTATTGACCTTTAATACGTAAATGCATTGAAGTAACAAAATTATTTAATTAGTGAGCATATAAATCTATAATTTTATTTATATACAACATCCACATCAAAGTCTACTATCCATCTCCCAAATTCATTTACTTTATACATTGGCATTGAACTCATGCAATCTCTGCCCTCAGTGCAATGGTGTCTGCAGTTTTATCGGGTTTTTTTTATTTTCATGTACTCTTTAGATTACAAAAGGTCACGTATGTATATGACCATATACTCCACAAGTCGTCATGTATCATTAATAAATCAATTAAATATTATAACATACAGACTATAAATATATATATTAATTAATTCAGTTATAAACTTGTTCACTAATCGGGTTGCTGGGGCATAATTAATCTATCAAGATGCTCAACTTTTCACTATTCATCCACGGCTGGTATATCTATCTGGGTCTTCTCATAAAAATTTATGAACTGCAACAGGATAGACATGAAACATACTAGCGGCTCAAGTGGCTGAAGCGATTCGGCTACATCAGCATTTGCTAGGGAATCATGTATTAATATTTTTTACTCTTTGAGACACTCCTAACAGAGGATTCAGTAATTTTGATTCAGACTACAAGGTAATAGCACCTGCAGTTTCAAAACGTCAGTGCTATAGGATTAGTTCGGATGATCAAATAATAAATATTAATATTCGAACAACACTTACATTGTCAACACGCTACCACAGGATTGCTACGTTTATTTGCCCACAATCGAATGTATGTCATTTTGGGGGTATAATAGCTATAGCCAGATCAAATTTTATACATTTGCTTAGGTATTGTTGATTATAATGCATTGTCATAAAAGTATGCACTATAAAAATTAAACATATTATTTAACTTTTGAGACCCATAAAATGAAATTGTAAATGCATAACTGATTAAAATGTAAACACTTGCAAATAAAGAACTACAATTGACAGCGTATCTATGGTCTTTAGCCTCATTCTACTACTTTTTTCGTAGACACATCATATACGAATCGATGCACTCATTAGTCAACTATAGGTTTTCGTTCTAAAAGGAGACCAATGTGGTCGATATTACGTACCACCCACAACGATCAACCACATGCCTAAAATTTAAAAAAAAAAAAAAAAATTAAACATTATTATAAATTTTCTTACATTAACAACTAGGATGCAAGGATAATTATATTTTTTTTCAATACTTGAGGTCTAAAGATGTTGAAACTTTGTATTTATTATGGACAGCCTCTATAGGTTTATAGACTTTGCCACCTTCTCAATCTGTTGTTGAGCCACTTTCTTTTTCTATTTCACCGATCCAGGATCCGTGTAAGGATCCGTAAAGGTGCCGCTGGCTTGGTCTTTCGTTTGCCCAGTTCCTAGATGCCCTTATCCTGCAACTGTAAACAAATCAAAAACATCAATTACACATTTACAATTATATGTCAGACTATAACACACTACCTGGTCATGACCACGCTCAACCTCTGCATTGATAGACCTCCTAAGTTCTTCTAAGAGTCAGACTGGATCTCCTACTCCTTTTGCTGATGGGGTGACTGGTGAAGACTCTGTGACTGAAGGACCTCCTGATTCTCATGATGGTTGATTGACTGACCCGCATCGATAGGTGACTGATAGACCATCTCATCCTCATAGAGAGGTGACCAACGGACCCCATCATTCTGATAAGCTAGTGGTGGTAGTGGTGTTGGTGTTGGTGCTGGTGCTGGTACTGGTGACGGGAAATAGATGTGCTCATCTTCGAAAAAGCTCCCACCATCATTATCATCATCGTCGTTGTTGTCGTCATCTAGATCATGGCCACCAGTAGAAGACCTAGGAATTTGTAAATGCTCTTCCACCTGTCTCATCTCCTATTATGATCTTCAAGCTTGTCTTCTGCCTCTTATCCATCCTACTTAACTTCTTATACATTGTCTTCTTTAAATTCATATATTCTCAAACAACTGCTTCACTTATAGAATAGAATCATATATACCATTTTACACGGTACACACAATTGTAAAATATTTTTACAGAGTCTCCCCTATTTTTTGAGTATCCAAGGAAATATAATATGCATATTTGAATTACATTTTATCTATCATATTTAGAGACTTCATCTATTTGTCCCACTCCGTACTACTATACAACATATCTACATTTTTTGCATTTACTACAATAGATATTCACTGAATAATCATATATATAAAAGATTTTTACCTCAGAATGTATGTTTCTTACACCGTGCAACTTTTTTATCCAAAACTCTGAAAATGTATCCTCTGATTTGGATTGCACACTTCGGACGTCTTCATTCTACTCATCGTCACTCGCCACCTCATCATCACCCTCCACCATGAAATCATCACTTCCCTTCTCTACCTGATAATCATCATGACCTCGTACACCATCATCGTCATCATTGTTGTCGTCGTCATCGTTGTCATCATCATCATCATCACCCTCATTCCCTCCACTACCAACTTTGTGTACCTTTTCTATAACCAAATAATTCGAATTAAAAGATTTTCAATAATTCGTGTCTCTTTCGGCGTCAATAGACTCAAGGGTTTGTACAATGCCTACTATAGTCATATATACATATATATATATATAGTTATATTATAGTCATATATTTAATATAAATAAAGATAGTTAAAACAAACAAATATTTGAGATCAATTTAGGTTACGTTTGCCACTTATATGAGGGAAATCATCAAGACTTTTTATGTTTTTTGGTGTCCTCTTAAGTAATCGTCTCTTACATCTTGGCAAATCATTTTGTAAATATTGGTTATTTTTCAATATCTTCTCTCTCAACACCGAGAATAATTTCTACTAAACACCATTATAATACAAAAATAATTAAACAAAAAATAAACATATAGTTAATAAACAATCATATATATTAACCGTAATAGGAAGAAGTAATAAATATTAAAGGTATTAGTTATACCTGAAACGTCAGGACATAGCCATAAATATTAATGTTACGTGATAAGTTTTTGATCTGCTCTTCATTCTTTATCAGACGGTGGTAGTGAAACAAGACACTATAGCATAATATACCTTAAGGGAACGAATTCCACATCTCTGTATTCTCAATTACGATCCACATAAATTGATGAATCTTTGCCCTATCATCTTAACCCATGAAAAGATGGAAAGCAATCCCCACAGTTGCTAACTTCAAAAAATCTTCATCATTTATTATATCGTCGTCTGCACGGTCTTAATGGCTTTATGGCTTTTTGCATCAAGAAACGTGGTTAACTCGGTTATATATCCTACAACACTCCATTAAACAATTGTCATAAGAGACTGTTCTGATCATTTTGCAATGTATTAAAGATTTTGCAGTCGATGCCCCCAAAAGGAAGTCCTGTATCTAATAAAAACTCTTGTTTTCTAAACCTATATGTTCTCTCCCAAATTTCAAATCACATTTTATCATGGTGTCCACTCACGTCCACTTCTCTAGCAAGAACACATAATATTATAGAGACAGCAGTTGTATTGTTGATAATCTTCAAAATATGTCCAAACGAATACTCTTTTATAAACCGATAGTACCAAGTTCTTCTAATAAAAACCGAAGTGAAAAATAAAATTAAAAAACCGAAGTGAAAAATCGAACCGATGCCGACGATGCTGTTATCATCGGAATCAGCTATTTTCAACCCAAATCCTACTAAATACAATCAAATCCAACCTATTCTAAACCTAATAATCATAACCCAAGATCCATAACACAAGACATATCTCAAAATCATGAATAAAAAAAAAAAAAATGCAACATTTCAAATGGCAATCGTACCTTTGTAAGATATGGCAGCTCGCCGGTAGTCGGAGACTCTCTAAGAAGGTAGGAAACATCAAGAGAATGGCCGAAAAAAGTGGATGTGGGAAGTCGAGTTGTGATCGAGTTCGGGTCTCACAACAGGGTCGATTTTTGCTTTTGATCGGCGATGGAAAATGCTTTCCATCGATTTTTGGTTTGTATATATATCTAGAGGCTATTTCGTAATTTTACATTTAGGTTTTTTGTAAAATTCTAGTAGTTGAGGGTTTATGGGTAATAATAGACAGAGATATTATGGGTAATTTGGGTATATGGTAAAATTAATTTGTTTGAGGGGTTAAAAAAATTTTTTTTTAAATAGTGGGTAAAAACAAAATTGATTCTTTTTGAATGGATATTTGTGATAATTTCCACTTTTGTCAATGACTAATTATAAATTTTAAATATATATATAAATACTGAAATAAAAGTATAAATTAATAGAAGGTATATATTTAACTAAAACCGTTATGGGGGGGTCACTAGTCAACAATCACTACCAACCCCGTATTTTTCACAGAACAATTGCTCGCATACCTTTCTCATATTGTAAATGTTGTAGTCTCAACTGTCAAGATCCTTCGTGCACACTCTAATTACACTTTGAAAAATTCAAATAATACTTTAACACTTTTAAAGTGAGTGTCTAAGGTTTATTTTATTTGTATTTCCTTTCTAAATTATAAAGAAAGAAATAAGCAGCCAGATTGGTTGAAGACCAGAGAAATATTCTTTCTACAGTCTTCCAACAGAGAACCAAAACATCAAAAAATTTGAACCATGCATTATTGTAAGATTGGTGGACTATGTCAACGCTGTTGGACATATCACAAGATAAATTCTCTGCTCATTTTACAAGTTCGAACGGAACGTGTCAAGTGGTTTTGTACATTATGTTGTAGTGTTTGTGTTTGGTTATAAGGTCGAAATCAATAGCCACAAGTGGTCCTATAACTCATGTTTAGTTTTAGGATTTATATATATTATTTTCCAACTATATGCTCATTTGTCTGTAACTTCGATGTTATTCTAATATTAGTTACAAGTATTAATCACAAAATTATTTCATATATCACATATTAATTAATCTGATGATGTTTCATGAATTGAGAACTAAATTAAATTCTCTAATATCATTAATTTGGGATATACCACGAAATGATGTTTGTGTGAGTGTGATTCATAAAACTTTACCCGGATCTTGGTTGAAGAATTGTGTAGTCTGGACGCCTTTAGAAAAGTAGCAAAGACATCACTTTCATGGTCTCTTTCTCTCAATTTTAGAAAAGTTTTGTATTCTTCTTTGATGTGATTATTCTTATTGCATACGACATAATTTGAATCTACAATTAATTTATTATAGTCCTAAATATTCTTTATAAATCTAAACTATTGATCAAGTATCAATATTAATAAAAATTATGTTAAAATATATTCTTACTATTATTATCGTCTTGCTGATAAGATTTAAACTATTGATCAAGTACTATTACCGTCCAATGTTAACATATATTCTTACTATTATCACCGTCCAAATTATGTTAACATAAATCTAAACTATTGATCAAGTATCAATATTAAAAATGGTCTGAGTTTGGGTAACTATATTCTGCCTTATTTTTTCATCAAAAATTGTTTGGACCTCATTTTTCACTGCAAATTTTCTTGTGTCTAGAGCTTCTCCATATTTTTACCAATATTAACATTTGTCTTGAGTTTTACAAATCTTACAACACATTAAGTGTTTAGGATTTTCTAAAAATTGTTTGCCCTTATTAATTAACATTAAGTGTTTAATTAGGATCTTCATTTTTTTTTTTTTTTGGTCAGTTTCAGTTGTCTATAAACCATTTATTTTAGTTGAAAACTAGAGAGTCCTTTTCTATTAGTTGTCTTCTCTTCAACACGATTATAAATTACAAATAATAAAGAACCAACCAGATTCATGAATGATGAACCCTCATTGTACTATACATAGAGTCCACACAATTTAAAAATGATTCCAGACATTAATTCCATGGTCTATATATCCTTGTCTCTTTTAGGAGTTACCACCATTGTGAGTATAGTAAAGATGCACAATACTTCCATTAATTAAAGCCATGAAATGTAATCAGGATTTTATAACATTTTTAATTGAGGAATAGTAATAATTAAATTTTCTTAGTTGGGGAACTATCTGCAATTCTGCGGTGAAAAGAAGTCTGTTGTCTTGGTCTATCAATTTCCATTGTTTACTCCTTTTTCTCCGTGGACTTGCAAACAACTTGAATGTACTACTTGAAGTAACCTTGTATTTTGCCTCTTATGATCATGGCTTCCATTTGTCTTTATATAAATTTTTGTTTTTAATTTATCTTGGAAAGGTAAAGCTTTTCTGACTATTGAACATAGGACTATTTTTGGTGATCAACAATTATTAGTATTTTTTAGATGAAAATCTGTAAGGTCATAGTGAAAGTCTTTAATGAGACAAAGATACCACGTCGTGATACTTGCAAGATATATCTACCAAGGCAAACTTCCATGAACCTGTGAGATGACCCTAACTATTGCTGCAGTGTGTTATGGTTTCAATTTCACTGTCATTCAACCTTGGACAGTTGAATTTTCCTCCTCTTCTTCTTTTCTCTATTCGTTGTTTATAAAGAAGAGATTCTCCTGAGATCATTGTAAATTGCAAAAGAGGAGAATTGTGATACTTGATTCTTCTTCCTAAAGCCAAAGAGAGTAACACATAACAAAAATGATGGCAGAATCAGCTGTTTCAGGAGCGTTAGCTCTGGCTGACGACGTCTTATCCTTTCTTGACCAGGAAGTAAACCTTCAAAAAAATGTGAGAAATAATGTTGAGAAGATCAGGAGTTGGCTGGATACACTACAAGCAGCTTTAAAAGTTACGGATGGAAGAGAAGGTGACGAAATGCTGAAAGCTCGCGTAAGCCAAGTTCGAGATTTAGCTTACGACATTGAGGATGTTCTGGATGAATTCAAGCTTCATATGCCACGAAGATTTCACGGCCACAGACTCTCCAAGTACGCTGAATCAGTTGGTCATCATTTCAAACACAGGAGTGCACTCCACAAGTTGTCCTTCTAGGTGCAAGACATCATCAGAAAGATGAACGATATCATAACCTTGGATCATGTTAGGGAATATTCTGCTGGAGAAGGCTCAAGTTCTGGCGCAAGTGCGGAGTTTTTTCATGGAACACCTAAGGAAGATCAGATGGTAGGCTTTGAGGGGGACAAAGAAACACTGATCCATAATTTACTAGGAGATTCAAGGTCAACGCTCAAGAAAATTTCGGTGGTTGGTCTTGGTGGCTCTGGGAAGACCACTCTTGTGAAAAATGTTTATGAAAGCAAGAATGTTTTGACACAGTATCACTGCCGTGCTTGGATTCATGTACCGCGTTCCTGTAAAATCAATGAGGTTTTACGAAGTATGTTGAAGCAATTTCGCAAGGGAAGGGAGAAATCCAACTTACGAGATGAAGACGTAAGAGCTAGATTGGGAGACCGTCTGGAGCAGAGAAGGTATCTTCTCGTTTTAGATGATATTTGGAGCAAAAATGACTGGGAGTGTATTGTTAATTCTCTACCCCAAGGATCACTTGGCAGTGGAATCATTAATACTTCTCGAAATATCAATGTGGCGCACTCCTGTGGAGCAACATCTCCTAATATCCTTGAACTTAAGGGGTTAGAGTGGAAGCAGGCTTGCCATCTGTTCTGTAAGAAGGCTTTTCCAAGCGAGAAAGGATGCTGTCCAAGAGAGCTAGAGGAGCCGTCTGAAAATATCGTGAAGAAATGTGAAGGACTGCCCTTGGCAATTGCAGCAATTGGTAGTTTGCTATCAAAGAAGAGGCAAAACTCCTACAGAATGGAAGACATTGCCTTGGTTCTGAGATTGGTCCTGATTGTGGTCTTGCAATCATTAGTAGAGTATTGTTGCCAAGTTATAAGGATCTGTCAAACAATCTCAAGAATTGTTTCTTGTATTTTAGCATTTTTCCTGACTATTCCATTGCACGAGGAAGGCTAATTCGCTTGTGGATAGCCGAAGGATTTATTAAGGAAAGAAGCGGCAAAACATTGCAGGCTGTTGCTGAAGATTACCTCAATGAGCTCGTAGGAAGGAATTTGATTGAAGTAACCAAATGGGATTTTGATGGGAGGGTACGCTGCTGCCGAGTATGAAATCTCATCAAGAATTGCATCATTTTTAAATCTGACGAACAAAAATATGTCAAAATACTTGCAGAATCACATTCAAGCAGTTCTGTTGATTACAAAATTCGACATTTATCTATTCAACCTTTTAAGACTGGATGGTCAGACATGAGTCGTGACTTGTGCTGCGTTCGCTCCTTATTCATGTTTGAATGGGACGATTCTTTTCATTCCAAGATTCGGAAATTCCTCTCTCACTTCAGGTTGGTGAGGTCTCTAGACTTGCAGGGAGCACCTTTGACAGAATTTCCTGAAGAAATTGTTCAACTCACCCTTCTAAGGTATCTAAGTCTGAAAAAAGCAAAAGTAACAACAGTTCCAAAGTCTATAAAGAAGCTAGCATACCTTGAAACCTTAGATCTTAAACATACTAAGGTAACCAAGTTGCCATTTGAGATCTATGGACTCAAATTTTTGCAGCATCTTCTTGTTTATCACTATGATGTAGAAAACTATGTCACTTTTGACTCTGTAAAAGGAGTAGATCAGGCTTTATCTGCCATACAAAAGTTGTCACTTATTAAGGTAGGCAAGCACAAAAACATTATAGAAGAGTTGAAATCTTTGGTTCAACTGAGGAAGCTGGGACTAATAGGTTTGGAGAGTAAAGATGGAAGGGCCCTGTGTGCATCAATTCAAGAAATGCATAAACTTTCGACTCTGGACGTGAGTTCATCATACAAGGAAGAGTGTCTCGAGCTAAATGATATGAATAATCCTCCTCGTCATCTTCAACGCTTGTATCTAAAAGGCCGCCTGCACTCGTTTCCAGCATGGGTTTCCTGTCTTGACAGTCTGGTCAGGATCTATCTATGGTGGTCTAGACTGGAGACTAGCCCACTTGAGGCCCTTAGGATTTGCCAAATCTTGTTGAGCTAGAAATGCTTGACGCTTACACAGGGGAAGGACTGGAATTCAAAGCTGCAACATTCATGAAACTGAAAATTCTACATCTTGAGAGGCTTAATATGGTGATAGTGGAGGGAAATGCAATGCCTAAGCTCGAAAAGCTAACAATTTGCAAGTGTGAAAACATGGAAATGCTTCCACTAGGCATCTCCTATCTTACTCGGCTTCGGGAACTGCTCGCATATGATATGCAAGAACTTCATCGCAACACTTCAAACAAATAGTGAATATCACTACATGATTGAACACATTCCGGTCATTCATTATCAGAACTTGTTGCAATAAACAAAACTTCTAAGCATTCGATCCTTGATTTTATATTCTTCATTTCAATTATATTCTGAGATGTCAACAGGGATGAATTAACTTCGGTTATTGTTGTTTGATTGGTAGGTAATTGGCATTCAGAGGTGGAATAAAACATCACATCACCAAACTCTGCTGCAGCCATATTTGATTCACTTTAATGTTGCCTTCATATCAATTTCACGCTTTACAATTGTCGTTATGCTTTTTTCTTTTTCAAACACTAGGGTTGAAGTTATCATGTCAACTAAGCTTGTTTGATATCATGATTTACAATAAGAGAGTTTATTGCAATATGATAGTCATTGAAATTTGCATCTTGTATACTTTTATGAGAATCAAGTATCAGGAATGTACAACCCTCACCCCCAAACCTTCTTCCAATAGTAGCATTTTTGTAGCGTTTAGTGTTCTTTTCGCAGATTATATTGTGTTCATGGTTTTCTAAAGCTCAAGTTGAGGTGTTACATCCAGTAAATATCTTCGTCTGTTTGTTCAAATCGTTCACAAAAAAATTTGCAAGCAACTCATGTGAATCTATTACGTTGTTCACTAAGAGAAAATATGCTCGATATCTTCAATGTTGGATGAAAGTAGTTTCCAAATTCATTAGAAAAAACTAGTACTTTAATTTTCAAAACAATATTCTGACAGACTAAAAAGGAACCAATGTTATTATTGGAGATCAGTGAACATGTCCTGAAGGGGAAGTAGAAGAATCAAAACTCATAAATTGTTTCTTATATTTTAATGTAGTCATGGAATCACAAACTTGTTAATTTAATTACTTAAGCGATTCCATTTAGTAAATGATGAAATCATCTTTGTACAGTTGTACCTGAATAAAATAGTTTGTCAACTAGTCTGCTTGCCAAATTGTACCTTTACAAGTTTACAACATGTCTACCAATAAGGCGAAGCACAGAGAAAAAGTGACCAATTTCAAAAACAAAATTTGGTAACTTTCAAAGGATTTTACAGTAACATTAAATTATATAAGCAAAATAACATATTGAATTGATGAACCATTTGAAGTTTATCTTCTAAAAGTCTTTAAAACTATATCTAGTCCACTATTAGATAATTTTCAGAGCATGTTTATCTTACTGAAAACTATCCTGCATTAGTACATTAAGTTGTAGCTTTTATTTATTAATCCCAAGTCAACTACAAACTCATCCTAAAACTCATGTTTGGGAATAATAGTATATAGTATTATTTTCTAAAATATATACTTAATTATTTTGTAACTTATATCTCAACGTTATTTTATTATTAATTGACATTAGTAACAAAATTATTTTACTTTTCAAAGGTTAGTTAATATCGATCTAATTAAAGGTAGTTTAGTATCTAATGATGCTCAACTTTTGACAGAAGAATTGCTCCGCTTGAAAAGTCTAAGCATGTCGAACATCACCTTGGCAAATTCAAGTTTAGAAAATTTGACACTTATTGTCTTTTTGTTAATTTCCATATTCCCTTAAAAGAAAAATGGTATCTACTAATGTCATCTTAAAAGAAAAATGGATGAGTTCTGGGAATTTGCATTTATGTGTTGCGTATCAATTGAATATAAAATGTATAACTCGTATTAATTAATACTTGTTACTGTTTAAATGTAGTCTAGTGCTTTTATTTCTCCAAACCTCCGGTCTTACCTATTTATTTGAATTAAATCATTTTGGTGCTTCAATCAATCATCTTATGTGTTGAAACTTTCTTAGTAGTTTACCAAATAATTTGTAATGGTTCTTCAGCTAAACGAGAAGACAAGCTAATAAGCTCACGATATGTGATAAGGCATGTGGAGAGGTGAGATGATGAAGCTCTAGTTTAGTTCTGGCATAACGTAAGCATCAATTGAATGACAATTCCCAGATTTCTAATTTGTAGAGCCTTAATGAAATAGAACCTGGAGCAGAATGCCACTAACTTTGTTCTAATATTTGGGAGAGGTGCTACTAAGGTAAGAACGAGTTGCTTCTCTTTCTGTGCTTATATCATTCTTTTCAATTGCCTAATGTTTGCTATTGTCTCCAGAATGAATTATGCCAAATACATGTTTCATCCAATATTAGAAGTTATAACTATGAGTTAACTAAAATTCTCTGTATTCTATTGCTTTGAAAACATCATATGTTCACCGTTCGTTGTATTAACTTTTTCTTCAGATGATGTAACATTGAGAAAAAAAACACTTGAATCCTTGCTGAAAAATCAGAGGGTAAATCCGTCATTTCAAATAAAATCTAGTGGTGCGGGTGCTCCACTAATATCCAAGGGAAAACAAAAACAAAACTACACCGTTTGGAGTGGCAGCCTAAAACGTCGTACCTTCTTCAATCTTTGCTCCCATCAGAAACATCCGTTGAAAATCCGAAAACAACGAAACCAAACCTGAGTCTCCCCGAACTAACAACCATTGTCTTGTCTCTCCAAAAACGCTGACCCTGTGTTCTAGCTCTGTCCCTCAGTTTCTCATCCAAGCTTTTTCTTCCTTGTAACTTGATAGATCTAATGTTCTTCATTTGTGCTGGTTAAAAATCTGATCTTTTGACATAATCTCAATGGAAAGCAACTATTCTTCCATACCCAGAAGCCAATATGTGGAGTTGCAACTACAAAACGATTCTCAGAACCCCAGATCCAAGATATCCCACATAAAGTTGCAATCTTTTGAGGATCACCATGTTTTGATTGATGATGATGATGGTGATGTTGGTGGTGGTGGTGGTGATGATCTCAGTCTCGATATTGATGATTACCCGCTTATACAAGGTAAATCCAATAAAGGGTCCGGTGTTCCGGGTGCAGTTTTTAATTTGACTACTTCTGTTATTGGTGCTGGGATCATGGCATTGCCTGCTACAATGAAAGTTCTCGGATTTTTTGTAGGTTTTATTTTGATTATCTTGATGGGTATTTTGTCTGAGATTAGTGTTGAACTGTTAGTCAGGTTTTCTGTTTATGTTAAGGCAACATCATACGGGGAGGTTGTGCAGCATGCTTTGGGTAGACCTGCTAGGGTTTTGTCTGAAATTTGTATTATCATTAACAATGCTGGTGTCTTGGTTGTGTATTTGATCATTATGGGGGATGTCATGTCCGGTTCGCTGCATCATGTGGGGGTTTTTGATCAATGGTTAGGAAATGGGGTGTGGGATCAGAGGAAGTTGGTGATTTTTGTTGTGCTGGTGGTTTTTCTTGCTCCACTGTGTGCATTGAATAGGATTGATTCTTTGAGCTTGACTTCAGCTGCTTCTGTAGCTCTTGCGGTTGTGTTTGTTGTGGTTTGTTTCGTGGTTGCTTTTATTAAGCTTGTTGAAGGGAAAACTGATCCTCCTAGGTTGAGTCCGGATTTTGGTTCCAAGAAGGCTATTATGGATTTGCTTGTAGTTATTCCGATTATGACGAATGCATATGTCTGTCATTTTAATGTTCAGCCTATATATAACGAGCTTGAAGGACGTTCTATCCAGAAGATGAACCGGGTGGGGAGGATTACGACTGTTGTTTGTGTTTTGGTTTATGCATCAACTGCCATATCAGGGTATTTACTTTTCGGGAAGGACACTGAATCTGACGTGCTTACCAATTTCGACAAGGATCTTGGAATCCGATTTAGCTCTGCCTTGAATTATATAGTTCGAGTTGGGTACATTCTTCATTTGGTTCTTGTTTTCCCCGTTATCCATTTCTCTCTACGGCAAACTGTGGATACCTTGGTGTTTGAGGGATCTGCTCCACTTGTAGAGAGTCGAAGGAGATCTATGGCTTTAACAGTGGTTCTGTTGGCATCTATTTACTTGGGATCCACCATGATTCCCAACATTTGGACCGCTTTTAAGTTTACAGGGGCAACAACAGCAGTTTCATTGGGCTTCATATTCCCATCTCTTGTGGCTTTAAGGTTAAGTCGGCAAGGAGACAGTTTAAGCCTTGGATTGAAATTTTTATCTTGGTTGATGTTAGTATTGGCGGTTATAGTAAGCATTATTGGAGTTATTGGCAACATATATAGCTTGGAATCCAAATCCGATTGATTCCCTTCTTGGTAATTCCATGGAACACATTTGCTAAGTTTCGATTTGGTAAATTTTGTATGAAGTCAAGTTTGAAACTTAGCTTCTATAGTTCGCTGATTCCAATTTGCAAATCCAGTCGGCCATGTCATGTTACCAAGAAGCAAAGAGAAAGCTTGGAAATGTTCGACTGTATGCTCATATTGCAGATACAATGTGTTTTATTTCTTATACTCATCAAAGCAGCTGGAATAAGTTGACACACATTAGGAAGATTAGTTAAGGAGAACACTGCTCTGGGAAATTCATTACGTGTAAGTTATTTGAAAAATAATTCAAATTGGTTCATCACGAAATTTCCCACTCTCCAGATGTTTTTGCTTTCAAAATTTTCTTATAATTGTAAGATTATTGCTTATGAAATGAATTCTTTCATCACCACGTTTTTGTTTCGTAATGAAGCTTGATTTGTTTTTCCTCTTTGTGCATTATATACTCTTTATCATAGTCATGATATAGTGTTACAGAGCTGCTGCTTTGATGAGCAATACTTTGTACTCATTGATTTGATTAGTTAAAACTTATAACAAATATGGTGCTTGGACCAAGATAGGAGCATCTTATTAAAATGAGTTAGTTATACATTAAGAGGTTGAGCATGTATAATTAACAGAGTCTCTGGAACCATTAACATGCATGTTATAGTAGAGTTTATATCCTCCTGTTTTTGCCAACCCCTGTGCTTTAAGCTAGGTAAGCAATCATATAGTTTGAGGCTTGAGCCACAATGTGAAGCAGATGGAAAAAACTCATATCTGTGTTACAGTCATTTACTTCTCACTTAATCAACAGCTTGTTATCAAGCACTGCCATTGTTTTGGTGTGTGAGATTTGTTTTAAACTTCATAGCATTCCATTGCCGGTAAGTGATGCTCCAAATTTAGTATCATGTTTGATATTTTCACCGGAATTGCTCTTTGATATTACTGAATTTGGTTGGTTTGGGTAAAACATCAGAGGAGTGATTAAATTCAATACGTCTATGAGATCGCAAACGCACTCAGCAGGTACAGAGTATATGTGACGATTGATTTGCAATAAGCCTTCAATGATGAAGAAATTTTTATAATTAGCGTGTATGCATATTTGAAGTTCTTTTTTGATCTTGTACGTAACACCTTGACATTCGACTCAAACAAATGTCCTAAATTAAATTCTCTTCGATATACTTTTTATTCATGATCCATGAATTATTAAATCGTGTTACATATCAACCAAGATGAGATTTGGTAAATGTCATGAATGTTTGACCGTCTCCACAAGTTGAAATATTCTTCATGAACCGAATTGGTCCCAATCCGAGAACTAGCAGAGTTTGCGTTTGTGAGACTCTGAAATAAAGCCAGTACAGAGAGTTATGTTCAAAGATGCTCCACACAACAATGCTTGAAAACATTGTTTATGCCATATACATGTTTCGTCCAACGTTTATCACCTACATTTCCTTATTAGCAAACATACTCTGCACAACAATGCTTGAAAACATTGTATATGCATTGTTTGTTATCTGGCTCGTCTCTCAGAAGACCAAATAATGAGAAGATTTGCTCAAGCCTGTGGTGTGTAACCAGACTCGGTTTATCTTTATTTTTGTTTAGGTTGAGTCTGACCATTCTTATGACAACCAGCAATTTTCATAGCTAGGAATACTCAAAGTGATACGCTTTCTGAGGGAAAACCTTCAATGATCTTCAGGGGCACTGACACATCATTGCCTTGTATCTATTTGAAAAGGAATCAGTTGAGTACTGAGGGGTTTACATATGTATGTTTGCTTTGTATTTTATCATATCATTATCTCTCCAAGACCATTCTTGCATTATAAGGTCATTTTATGAGCTTGTACTGACATTTTCAATACGATGACCAAGGATTTCAGTCATGAGTTTCTATCAGAAAAGAGGAACATAATCATCTTTGTTAAAGTAATAAAAGAACAAAATGTGATAGAAGCCTCATCATGTTACTAGAATTGCATCAGAGTTGTGTACTTGAGACTTAACACACTAAAAATTCAAGGAATTAAACATGTTTATTCCCATATTTTTTCAACCAACTTAGCTATTATGGAAAAAGCGAAGGATCTGGTGTAGGAAATTCACTGCTCAGAAAAGCTATGCTAGCAGCAATAGCGAGTATTGTCAACCAGAGATCAACATGGATAGATTCAAGCCTGCTCTTTGTCCTCTTCCTCATCTTCATTGTCATCGATTCCAACCCAACAAGTGAATGCAAACAGAAACTCTTTGAAGTTCACCATTCCACTTTTATCCCAGTCCATCTCTTCTGCAATGTTAAATTGGAGAACAAGATTTTAAAAACCATAAAGATCTATTATCCATTAGACGAAATCATCGACATGAAAATGTATTTAGCATGCTGTAAGAGAGAGAGAACTGACCGAATCTTTTCATGGCTATTCGTCCAGAGGAACGTTCCCCTGATTCATTTACGGCATGAATCATCTCACTCTTGCTCACATAACCATCTTTGTTCTTGTCCAAGAACACAAACGCATCAACCAATGTTTCAAATGTTGCCTCCAATTTTGGCATCCCCATCCGCGATTTCTTACCAATGTCAAGGAATACAAACAACCAATGTGAAATATAACTTAAACTTTGCAGGCCAAATACAAAAGCAAATATATTTAATAAATTACGGCAGTTAGGATACAGCTTGAAGAGCTGTTGGGTCATCCTTGAAAAGATAGACAAGGCAGAGAAGCACTATGAACTCATTGAACTTCATTCCCATGTCCTCATTAATATCGCAGGCCTCAAATAGATCATTGATTTCCTCCTCCGTAAAATTAATTTCAAGCTTCTGGAAACACTTCTTAAGCTCTTCGTGGTCAATTGCACCATTTGAATCCTCATCTACAAATAAAAATACCAATACTTTTTAGAACTTAAAGAGGAAAAATTTGTTTCCAATTGTCTCTATACATCACAGAGATACAAGCAATTAAAGCACTATCTCGAATCCAGAATTATCAAAACCATTGCTATTTTATGTATATACTCAAGATAAATTAAATTAGTACTTTACAATGGAAAAAAATACTACAATTCTTCAACTCATTGCGGAAAAATTACGGAGTTTAGTTTTAAGAGAATTAACTTCACAATAAATCGGTGCCAACACAAAATGTTCAGCCTCGCTAATGAAAAATGCATGCTAAATCAACAAAAGGATGAACTGTCTGTACATACCAAACTCCTCGAAAATAGCTTTGCAGTTTCTTAAGCTCTCATCAATTTTTGGGAACTTCAAAATTATGGTGTTGAAAGATTTCAAAGCCGTTCCTCCTTTTGCCCTTCGCTGCATAGCTTCGACCATTTTAGCCTCAAGCTTCGTTTCCGGTGTCCAAACACTCCTAGGAGACTCTGGCCTTCCCACTGCAGCTCCCATTGCCAATTAACAAAGACAACACAGACGAAAAGTACTAACTAACTGCAAACCTGGCCACTCAAGTAACAGAGATGTCAAGATTATGTAAACAGCTTTTTTCAGCAAAGACCTTTCACATCAGATGCATCTGCATCATTAGGCAAAAATTTTAACAAAGTCTAACAGCCAGCCAGCCACCATAATTACAATTCCAAACAAAATCTTGTACTTTCATGAACATAAAACTTGAATGACTCTTGCTTATAATTGTGCAATATCAACCTCTCCTCAAAACTCGTTTTATTAAACTCAAATACCAGTCCTATAATTGAAAACCAAGAAACGAAAAATATATAAATATATATATATATCAAATTTGGACACTCAGATTTACGTGTGCGTGTGTGTGCATATATATATATATATGTATGTATAAAATCAATTTGTAGTTACTCCATATAACTCTCTTTGAAGCTCTCATTTGATCAAATCAGAAAGGAAAAGAACAATTTTTTACTAAAAAAATCAGGTAAAGCTATGCATGCAAACTTGTTGTCTGATTACAGCATATAAAAAATCTCATTATCAATCACAACCACAAACATTAAAATCAAACTCCATTAATAAATCGAAACACAAGAAAAAGAAAAATTGCATAAGCTCTTACCAACAAACAACAATGGGGGTCCTCCAGGCTCCGGCAGTGGAAACTCAATAAGATCAATCAAACAATAAAGAAACCAACCAAGATCGCACCTGAAAATGGCTCTTATATGGAGCCAGAAAATCAAACAACTTTAAAAACAAAAGACAAAGAAACACTGAAAACAAACAGACCCCAGAATGAAAAAACAAACAGGAAGTTCACTTCTGTTGTCAAGGTAACAGAAGAACAGACATGAAGAGGGTGTTAGCTAAAGTTAGATAATTGGGTAGTTTTGTTGTTTGATTGATGAGAGTTTGGTGTTTTTGCAAATTCAATGCAATGTTTTTTGGAAGCAAGGTTTGTGGTGAACCCACCACGTATACTTGTCGAATACCTCTCGATCTTGTCGCAATTGTGGTCATGGTTTTGCTGCACTAACGAACCATCATCGCTGACTTTCTCACGTTATTATTATTATTATTATTATTATTATTATAACAACAAATATGTAACCATGTGTTATTAATTAACTAATTAATAAAGTTGCAGAAAGCAGGGATGACTTGGAAGTATAAGTCCATCCTCTCACCAAGCCTCAGTGTTTGGTTCGAACACATCTCTCATTTGATGTGTAGGTAATTTTTTCATTTTATATGGGTCATTCTCTCATATTTCTGAGAGTAGAGATTCGAACCGTATTTTATAGTCTTATCTCAACTGATTCCGACGGTACTCTAATATGATGCCCATAAATAAAAATAATAATAATTATAACTAATTAAAGTTCATTATTATAATATTTCCATCCATGTTTTGGTTAAATGGTTTTGGTATCTCTTCTTTACTTATAGGTTTTGGTTTTAGTAGATTACGATAGAATTATAACTTCTAATTCAGTTTTTGTTTGTCAAATATTGAGAAAGTCATTTGAATTGTTTTATTAGTAATTAGTTTTAAGAGGTTTTAATCAACTCCTACTTAAATTTTCGTATATCATGTGTGGAGGAAGTTATTTGAACTTTACTAGTAATAATTGGTATTAATAGGTTTCGATAAACCCATAATCCAATTCCAATGTAATTTTTTTAATAAATCTCAATAATGGAACTATCAAACAAGATGGTTGTATGTGTAAAGACAAAAGCTAGCTTGTATAATATAAGGTTAGATTAGTATGAAAGGGAATTCAAAACCAATTATGGCTTAAATCATTTTGGTATGTTTTGACAGAGTTTATGGTTTGGTTAAGACATATTATTTTTATTAGTTTTAAAAGTTTATCAAGATTCTTTTATAATTTACAATCCATAATGAAAATGATGTCTTTGTTATATGACATAATAGAATTATTTCTTTCTTTAATTTCAAAAATATATATCTTTATTTGTTTACATCAATTGTTTTCCCTACATGAAAATCTAATTATAAGAAATTTACAAAATTAACTAGATCTATTGATATATTAATCCAACATTGTAGTTATCAACAATCATATTCTAATGATTTTCACATGAATAGGATATGGATAGATTCTTTAATCCATGTTGAATATAATCTTATTTTATTTTAGAATTTGACAAGTTGCAATCTTTGGGTGCTAGATTTCATCTAAGGAAAGTGATGTTTACTTTAATCATAATTGGGATATTCATAGGTCACTAATAATAATTTAATACTCTTATTGTTTTTTAATTTTTTTTTAAGTAAAATCTCAAAAAATCACTTGAAGTATGAAACAATTTCTTTTTACAACTTACTATTTCATTTTTATCTGAAATCCCACAAATATTATAAAAGGGCAAATTACAATTTAGCTACCCGGTTTAAACGCTTTCACAGGCGGAGCAAATGTTTCCATTTTATTACAATTTACCCCCCTACCGTTAATGAATTCAGTTACATTTAACTAAGTCAGGGGTAAAATTGTCTTTTCATATTAATTTTTTTTTTTAATTTTAAATTTTATACCAAAATATGCAATCTATCATCAATTCAAAGTTCATCACCCAGCAAATCATCACCAGTAACCATTGTCAACCAGCAACCATAAAATGATTCCAAACATCTTCAATCAACTAGCCAACGTCACAACTTCTGAAAACCCAAAAAATGACCTCAAATGTATCCATCAAATCCAACATTATCAATCTCAAAAGCATCAAACCCAATATCATCTGAAATCAAAACCATCAAACTGAAAAAAATACATACGATGAACCCAGATTCTGGGTTCATCAGACGAACCCAGACTGGGTTCACTGACGAACCCAGCTGGGTTCGTTCGTGAACCCAGACGAACCCAGCTGGGTTCGTCAGTGAACCCAGTCAGGGTTCACTGACGAACCCAGCTGGGTTCGTTCGTGAACCCTGACTGGGTTCACTAATGAACCCAGGTTCTGGGTTTGTCAGGAACCCAGATCTGGGTTCCTGATAGGTTCGTCAGGAACCCAGATCTGGGTTCCTGAGAACGATGGGTTCGTCAACGAACCCAGACTAGGTTCCTGATGAACCCATCTGGGTTCGCTGACGAACCCAGCTGGGTTCGTCAGCGAACCCAGATCGGAGTGTTTGGGTCTCCGATCTGGGTTCGCTGACGAACCCAGATCGCAGAGAACCCAGACGATCCAAGGAAGAAGAACAACAGAAGAAGAAGAAGGAAAGAAGAAGAAGAAGAAGAAGAAGGGAAGAAGAAGAAGAAGAAGAAGAAGGAAAGAAGAAGAAGAAGAATAAGAAGGAAAGAAGAAGAAGAAGCGGAAGAAGAAGAAGCGAAAGAAGATGAGAAGCGGAAGAAGAAGGATGAAAGAAAGAGAGAGAGAACAGCTGAGTGAGTGAGTGAGTGAGGAGTTGACCAGATATATATTTGGTCAACTGGTCAACTTTAGTCAAAGGATAATTTCGTCTTTTCACCGTTTACCGTCAAATATAACGAATCTTACTAACGGGAGGGGGGTAAATTGTAATAACATGGAAACATTTGCTCCGCCTGTGAAAGCGTTTAAATCGGGTAGTTAAATTGTAATTTGCTCATTATAAAATTAACAAAAAATCCCACAAAAGTTAAAGACCATTTTAACCTTAAAATTTTTATTAAAAAATATAATAATCATAAAATAATATTTTAAAGTGTAAACATTATAAATTAATAAAAACGTATCTCCACTATCCATCTATCATATTTTATGATCAACACATCAAAATAAAATATTTAAAAAATTGATAAAAAAAATATTTTAAAATAAAAAAATAATTATTATCATCAATCTGGGTTCCAACGACTATAAACCTATAATATCTAGGTTTCCAATCCTTGGAAACCTAGAATTTATAAGTTCTCAAATGGCTGGAAACCACCATTATCATCAATCATCAACCTCCACCTAAAACATTTATCAACCCAATCATCAATCATCAACCACTAAATCACCGAACACCAAACCCCCCCATCAATCATCGACCATCAAACCTACCTATCAATCATTAACCACCAAACACCAAACCATTGGGCTTGTCGTGGAACCCACAATGCCGCCACCGTCATCATTAGTCGAAGAAGAAACAAGGGAGAGAGAGAAAGGGGGGGATAGATAAGAGATGAAGAGGGAGAGAGAACCTAGGTCTCCGATGGTGAACAAGATTCGGGTCTCCACTATAGAGACCATAACCTCCACTATGCTGTCATCGTAGTTGAGATATTTGCCACCATCATTATCGGTAAAAGATAGAGAATAGAGAGAATGGTACTGGCTAGAAATAGAAAAAGAAAAGAGCAAGAAAGGAGAGAGTTATAAGAAAAAAAATATATTTATATATATTATTTTTTATTTTTAAATAAAACTACCTCATTTTATATTATTTATTATGATTTTTTATATTTTAATTAATTTTTTATTGCTTTTTCCTTTTTACCTCTGAAGTCAAACGGTCAACCATGTCAACTTAATGAAACATGTGATTATCAAAAGCATTGTCGTCATTTCATACGCCTCTAAAGGAATTTTGGATATTTATATTAATGTCAAGTTGTATTTCAAAGAAATATAAAATAATAGGTTGCAAAATAGATATATTTTCATAGATCATGTTGTTTTTTGGGAACATAAGTAAATTTCATACAAACTATCTATTTTTGAAGAAGGAGATCTAGTAAGAGAAGAAAAATGAGACTCTGATTATCCTAACTCTCTTCTCAAAATAAAACTTACTGATCAGACTGAACTCTTTCCATTTCCAGAAATAACTCACCAAGAGCGAGTTCACTAGATTAAGACTAAGCTAAGATCATAGAAAATAATTAAACTGCATCCCAAGTCAACCTTTATTCCAAATGCTAGATATCCACCGGGTCAAAAATTTAGAAATTTGGAGAGATTGAATACTAGTATAGTTCCTCTTGTCTTCGTGTTAACTTATGATTGATTTTGATCCATTTGGACAAAAATGATAGATTTATCCAATCAAAGATAAGTACTCATATTGCTTAAGAAAAAAAAAACTACATATAATAAACTAATTTTCTAAATTCTTATAGGAATTTGAATTGGATTTCATATCATCTCAAAGGATGGATCCAATTTAAAATTTTATTGAAATTTGATAGAATTTAATAAAATACATGAATTTCATAGATTTCAAATAAACTTTGTCACAATTCGATATGAATTGAATATATTTGAATTTTTATAAGGTTAGATTAGTGATTGGATAAAGTAACTAAACTCTTATAATAAATATTATAAAAATTTTGGATTGAATACACTAGCTTTATGGACTCTTTAAAAGTTAAATTAAATATATTTGGTAATTTTTAAATTTTTTAAATGTAAAGTAACTCTAATTTGAATACATACACCTTCTAAATCCTAATTATATAAGGAGAATTTGATCCTACAACCTTTTATGGCAATAATTGCACATAAGGAATGTTACAACCAAAAACCAGCTAAGACATTCAACACTATTACTAAAAAGAAACAAAATTTATATATGAAATTTTGATAGTTCTTACTAAAATTTCAGTATACTCCAACAAATATTTTAAAAGAACTTATTTTCTTGCTCACAAGCAACAGCATCTAAGTCCCACTAATGTTTGCGGGTAATTTATCAATTTTGTGTAGGGGTGGACGTTATCGGGTTTGGGTTGGGTTGGGTTGAAAATCTCCTAACCCAACATGGGTTAGGTTAAAAATTTTTCAACCCAACCCAACCCAACCGAATAATTATAGGGTTGGATTTAGTTAAGTCGATCGAGTTGGCATCTCATTGAAATACAAAACATTCATATCAACTCGTTCAAATACAAAACGTTCCCGTTGGTCATATAGTAGGTTTAATACAAATAAAAGTTTAAGCTACTACATAATTAAACAAAAAAAAAAAAAATCAATTAACCATGAAAAGGCACAAAAAAATAAAAACTAAGGTAATAATCCTAATAGAATCCGTCAACACGAG
Source organism: Dimocarpus longan (assembly GCA_022984855.1). Classification (NCBI taxonomy): domain Eukaryota; kingdom Viridiplantae; phylum Streptophyta; class Magnoliopsida; order Sapindales; family Sapindaceae; genus Dimocarpus; species Dimocarpus longan. The sequence goes on from CM041014.1 coordinate 25,533,235, forward strand.
TTTGCTGTCATTAAAGTCTTCACAAACATCAAAAATCACTAAATATTACGTCCAATTGATAGCTCCCAAAGCATCAACTGCATGCACCACATCTAAGTCCTAACATGAAGCAAAACATATAAATTAAGTCAACCCAAAGTGTAACTAGCTAACATATTTTCAACTTTTACAAATCATAAAAGAACAAATATATGTAAGTAAAATATAAGCTTTTTATTAAAAATAATTATCTTAATAGCATGAAAAATAATCATGGATCCAAATGTATGCCCACTCCAATATCTACATAAATGGAAGAACAAAATATTAGTAATTTATAAAATTTAAAAATTACACATTTAACATTATTATAATAAAACAAATCATTTACCTTTTTCAATTGCTTCATACAACTTCATCTTATCCGTGAAAGTGTAAGGTCCAAGCAAATATTAGTAGATCGCAACCAATTTTGCAAGCAAACCAATATCTCCACCATCTTTGGAGTCAAGCTACTCCTAAATAGGTCAAGAATACGGCCTCCCATGCTAAATATTGACTTGAAAGCCACTGTTGACACCATAATGACAAAGATATCCCTTACAATACGAGATAGAGTCTTGTACTTAAAAGAATTAATTTTCCACCAACCCAAAAGATCAAAGTCCTTATCATCCAAATGCTCATTGGACTCTATCAAATACTTTTCAACCTCACTCTTTGAAACAATAAAATCATTATTTTCTTTCATTTCATTGAACTTTTGAGCCTTTCCAAACGAAAATCAATACCTTCATTCGTCTTTCCCATATCATCCTCGCTAAAGGAAGGATTAGAGCTAGCAACTTGTTGACCACTTAAAATATTATCATCACTTTTATAAAACTCATAAAGTTTAATCAAAAGATCTTTAATGTCACTAGTTAACTCTAAAACCTTCCTTTCATCAAACATATCACTAAAGCAAAATTTGACATAATCCAACTTGTATCTTGGATCAAGAACAAGTGCAATTATCAATAATTTATTCACTTCCTCAATTTTCCCCCAATATTTGTCAAACTTCAATTTCATTCCAATTGTCATATCACACAACAAAAAATCATCACTCTTACCCAATCTAGTCAACTTATTTTCAATAGAGCACAATTCGTGAAAGAACGTATTGGAAGTAATGGATGTAAAATCACTAAACTTCAAAGTAATGTCATAAAAAATATGCAAAAATTTAACAAACACTCTAGCATTACTCCAATCTTTTTCTTTTGGCGGCCCTACCCTTTTTTGCCCATTTTCATCTTCAACAAAGTATAACCCATAACGTCCATCATCCTCCAATAATCTATCAAATGTTTTTTCAAATTTTAAAGTACTAGATAACATTAAATAGGTCGAGTTCCATCTAGTAGGCACATCTGCTACTACAAGACTTTTGTTCTCAGTTGTTTCATGCTCAATACAAACTTTAAACGTTTGAATTCTTGAAGGTGAAGATCTAACATATTGTATTGCATTACGAATGCGAACAATTGAATCATTCAATTCTTTCAAACCGTCAGACACAATTAAATTTACAATATGAGCAAAACATCTTACATGCAAAAAATTCCCACCTAACATAAGTTCGGATTCTTCCCAATTTTTCAACTTCTTTTTTAGATAATCTATAGCTACTTTATTAGCGGAGACATTATCTACAGTAACTGTAAACAATTTTTGAATACCCCAATCCTTCAAACATGACTCCAGAACTTTTCCAATTGTCTCCCCTTTATGGTCAGGAATAATGCCAAAACTCAAAATCCATTTATGCAACTTCCATTCATTAGCAATGAAATGGGCGGTGATTACCATATAATTAAAATTTTAAATTGAAGTCCATGTGTCGGTGGTTAGGCAAACTCTTGGTTTTTGTTCAATGAAAAATTTTCTAAACTTATACTTTTCATCTAAGTAAAGTTGAAAAATATCCCTAGCAAGTGTTCTTCTAGATGGAGGAAAAAACCTTGAATTTAGAACACTACAAAAATGTTTAAACCCTTCTTTCTCAACAAAAGAGAAAGGTAACTCATCCACAATAATCATTTTAGTGCAAGCTTTTCTACACTCTTCTTTATCAAAACCCACAACCATAAGTATCTTGTTATCACTTATATGCCCAAAAGTTAAGGTTTTTTGTTTTTTATCCTCCCCAACCTTTACAGAATTGTATTGTGCACATTGTTTTTGTAAATGATTCCATAAAGTTGTTGTGCCACAATGTTTAGTAGAACATGCATAATCCTTACCACAATAATTGCACTTACATCTAAACTCGTCACCATACTTAGTGAAATATTTCCACACATCTGACTTTGATTGACCCTTTTTGGGGTTTCCCATGTCATTGTTAGCATCATCATCATGCTCGTCCATCTACAAAGAATTTTAGAAGATTGAATAATAAAAATTTTGGATGATTAAATGTTTGAATTATATAGTACTCTATCAAAAAGTGTTTGAATTTTTCATTACCATATTAAATGTAACTTTCCTCTTCTTATCCATAATAGTCTTCTTCCTCGTCTCAAATCTTAATCAACAAATATTTAAATAGTAACTTGACCTATAACAACAAGAAAAAACCAATAAAATAAATAATAATAATAATAATAATAAAAAGAAATTAGCAAATAAATCAAATATCAATTTGTTATATAAATTGCAAGTGAGGTTTTATACACCACTTTTTTGTATAATAGTTAGAATTATAGGCTTGACTTTTTAAGGTAAAATATTGTTTAAATTAAGGTAAAATTTAAGAGTGAGAATACTATTCCATTCTACCTAAGAGTTTTGAGTTGTCTAGATCAAATGAATATACTAATAAACGTGATGTATGCAGTCTAAAGTTCACAATTTATAATAATTCAGACATTAAAATACTCAAATTTAATATTAAAACACATATAAACAATGAGTCACATTAAATTAAAAGGAATCCACCAGGACCATTACATACACAGGGTCACTGGTTACATAGAACCAGACTGTCACACACTGGACAGTACACTACTATACTGAAAAATTGTAACCATGAGTCTGTGACTTTATTTGGTCCACTGTCCAGTGTCCACATTTAATCTTCAAACATTGGTCCCCTCACAGGCTCACACAATAACTCACATACACAGACAGTACACTACTACACAATCACTCACACACATATAAATAATCTATTTCTTCCATTAACTCTACTCGGCACTCACAGTCACAGACTCACAGTCACACACACACACATACGACACATCCATGATGATGATTCCATCTATATATTCCATCCTCCCACTCACACATACGCTCTTGCCAAGTTCCAACCCACCTCCACTCACACATTTGGCCATTCGGGTACTAGATCAGAGTCAAACCCTCCCTGCACGGCTCCACCCTTTCCACCCTCTCCTCTCTCTCGACCACCAGATCTGACCCTCTCGGCCTTTCCCTCTCGATCTCTCATTCCATCTCTTCATATATTCCACTAGTCACACGACCCACACTCGTACCTCAACTCTCAGCTTCTCACTCACACATTCGGCCATTCGGGTACCAGATCAGAGTCAGACCCTCCCTGCATGGCTCCACCCTTTCCACCCTCTCCTCCCTCTCGACCACCAGATCTGACCCTCTCGGCCTTTCCCTCTCGATCTCTCATTCCATCTCTTCATATATTCCACTAGCCACACGACCCACACTCGCACCTCAACTCTCGGCTTCTCAGTAAACCACCCACACCTTGCCTCATGCGGGTCCAAGGAAGTTGATGATTGAAAAAATCATCAGGTTTTAAGGTTATTTCATTTTGAAAAAAATGGAGATTAAAGAAAAAATATACCTATGGAGTGTGGAGGCCGACGAATAGAGCTGGAAGACCGCCGGTCCGCCGTGAAGGATGACAATGCAAGAAGTGTGAAGGCAGCTGTGTGTGGAGCGGAGAGGTGGAGAGAGATGAGAGAAAAATTGAGAGAGAACGAGTGAAAAGGTGATGTGGTCGGCGCTGCCTGGAAAACTAGAAAAGAAAGTTTATATAGTTCGGGTTCGGGTTGGGTTCTCGGTTTGATATTTTGACCCAACCCAATCCGAAAAATACTCGGGTTACTCAAACCCAACACGATTCGGGTGTTTTTATTATTACAACCCGACCCAACCCGGAAAAAAATAAGCGGGTTGGGTCGGGTTACTCGGGTTGGGTTCAACATGTCCACCCCTAATTTTGTGTGAGTAGCCCTCTTGAGTTTATTAGGAATAAAGTTATAAGTTTCTACCTCAAGAGATTTCGACAGTTATAACTGTAATGTAATATCCAAAAAAAAAAAAATGATTTTCATTCCTTCCAAGTTGCAGCATCCCAACTTTACATAATCTCAACTTTAAAATTTCAATCATTAGATGAAATCAACAACTGAAAGTAAAAATCGTCTTCAATCCCATCATTGATCATCCACCAACCTTCAATTATTAGTCATACTACGGATAAAATTCTAGGTTCAGATTTCTTTATACAAATCTGAACTTTAACATTCCAATAATTAGATGGAATTTATAATTAAAAGTACAAATTATCTTCAATCCCCATCATTCATCATCCATTAACCTCCACCCTGTTAGATTCATCCTATGGATGAGATTATAATAATAGATTATTTGGTTGTATCATTTTGAAAAATCTATTAACATATTAAATTATTAAAATGGATATATATATATATAATTCGAGAGTTTCTTTTATTAAGAGTTTTCAGGTCAATAATAAAAAATTAGTGATACGTAAGTTAAATGCAATTTTTTTTTAAAAAAAAAATGTTTATTTAAAAATAACTTTTCTCCACTAGCTTTTGGTTTGGCTTAATAGATGTTAAACCACTACAAGCCTCTACTGTAATTAAAATAACGTTTTGAAAAATAATAAATAAAGGTTAGTAGAGGTTTTAATCTAATAGAATACCTAACCAAACAAGCACTAAAAATGTAAATCATCTTCAATCCTCATCGTCCATCGTCCGCCAATCTACAATCGCCAAATACATCTTACGAATGAAACTCCACGTCCGAATCTCTCCATACAAATCCAACCTTTAACTTTTAATCATCAGATGAAACTGACAATCGAAATTATATATAATATTAGGGTTTAAATACCTTATCCAATTACTAATCTTACTCTTCAATTGGAGTTCTTGGATTAACTTCAATAATCATTCTTATAACTAATTTAGAGCTCCAATTGAAAAGTAAGATTAGTGATTGAATAAGATAATCAAACTTATGATATTGTATTCAACCCTTACCATTTACAACTGTCTATCAATTCTCAACCGTTAGATTCATTCCATTGAGGAAATTCCAGTCCAATCACAACCGGAACCTAAGAATCCAAGACTAATGAATAGAAGACACGCAACGAATTAAAACCGCGTGCGTGGCAATAAAGGTGGAGCCAGGTCAGCGGCCGCCATCACCAACATACATACGCCATATAAATACACCAAGACAGTCTTCTCTTCTCAGTCGCAGTTGCGTGACCTTGACTATTTTAGAAGACACCACCTCCAACAAACAATCCTCAATCCACAGGTAACCTTCGACTTTTCATTAATTTCTCGTTTCTTTTTTATATTTTATGTTTTTAAATTGATGATCGGTGAATTTTATTTTTTATTTTTTAAAATTTTGTTTAGTTAGGGTTAGGGTTTGTGATGATCTTGTTGTATTATTGTTGTTGATGACGATTATGTTGATGATTTTGTTGAGATTCGTAGTCCTGCATGTACGGCGACGTTTATTGTGTAGAATTGTACAGATTATTATTTTAATTTGTTGCGATTTTGTTATTTTATTTTATTTTTTAATTGTGTTGTTGTCTGTAAATCTGTGACTTCAGTGGCTTGTTTGTTTTTTTTTTTTTTTTTAATTTTTCAGAGGCCTGTTTGTCATATTTTTTATTTGTATTGTGTTTGGTGTTTAGTTTGGCTTTGTTAGTCGTTTTTCATTGAGTATTGTTTGATTGATTGAAGGTTTTTGCTTTAGTTATGAGGATTTGGAAGCCAAGTTGAGTTTTTGGTCTGTTTTTGTGTAGAATGAACCAGAATGTGTTTGTTTACAGCTTTATGCGAGGTTGTGTTTGGTTGTTGAGGAAAATTAAGGAGAAAATATGAAATTTTCTTCTTGTCTGACCTGTTTGGCTAGTGTGGAGGAGGACTATGTAACAGATAATGATTAGAAGCCGATTGTATTTTTATGAATACTTTTATGTGTTTGGCATCTCTTCCATTTCATGAAGATTAAGGACTGTTGATGTTTGCTCTGGTTAATTGTGATGTTGCCATTCACAGTTTCCAGTGTTTTTGTCTGATTTTTTAACTTAGTTTTACGGTATGGAAACAGCTTGGTTTTCAGTAACATTGTACTTTTCGGCTTTTGTTTTTGCAGTGTGTGTTTTTGAGATTCTGTGATGGCTTCGAAACGAATCAACAAGGAATTGAAGGACCTTCAGAAGGACCCACCTGCTTCATGCAGTGCTGGTATGGCTCCTCATTTTTTTTTTTTTTTTAATTTTCATAAATTTTTATTGGCATGCAATTGGATTATTTGGGATTGAGAATAGTTTACTTTTTGATTACCTGTGCATCATGTATTAGAGTGTCTGCTTCTGTCATCTGGTAGTGAGGATGGGAGAAAATTTGGAAATAGAATGTAGTATTGTATTCATAGAACTTCGATTGAGTGATTGCTTCCTGTTGCATGGACTATAATATTTCATATTTTGGCTTGTTTAGGTCTGCTTCATTTATCTAAGTTTGCCTGCTTATATTCATATGCTATATAGCTGGATGTACCAGAGTTTTTCCTGATGAAAACTTTTTGGGCATATCATTACGCAGTTGTGCCTTTTTTAGCTATAATATTATATTATATTGGTTAAAAGTATTGTATTGGAAAATCCTGCATGATGACAGGCCCTGTCGCTGATGACATGTTCCATTGGCAAGCCACAATCATGGGCCCAGCTGACAGCCCATTTGCTGGGGGTGTGTTCCTTGTATCCATTCACTTCCCACCAGATTACCCTTTCAAGCCACCCAAGGTAGCATAAATATTATTTGTTTTGTTGAAAAATTATACTGCAGTTATGTTTAATCTTGCATATTTAACTTATGTGCATATCTTCTTGAACTCACTGTTAATTTATTCTAGCGTCTGTGTAGTTCTTCTGAGGAGTGAAGTGTGAACTTGAAAAGTATATTTTAGAGTGAGTCGAGTGACTACTGTTGTCTAAGAAATTGCCTTCCCCCATCCATATATTCGTTCTGTTTATTTAGGTTTTAGCTTACGTATTTTATGTCAAATATTTTAGGAAAGTCGGTGGGGGAGATGTGCCCTGTTTAGTTGACGTGGTTGTTTCGTCCAATAAATCTTTTTTGGAAAGTAATTAATATTATTGGTTTCGTGTTTTTGTTTATTTATTTATTTATTTTGTTTTCTACAGGTTGCCTTTCGTACCAAGGTTTTTCACCCTAACATCAACAGTAATGGTAGCATCTGTCTTGACATTCTTAAAGAACAGTGGAGCCCTGCCCTGACAATCTCCAAGGTAATTTGCCTTTTAGCTTCTTCTTGTTCATATGCTGGTATATCTTTTCTTCACCACACTTACTGTTTGCCCTTGAAGCTTTGTACCATGAGTTATCCAATTGTTTGACAGTTTTAACACTCCAATAATGATATCATTGTATTATTTGTAGGTTCTCCTGTCAATTTGCTCACTGCTCACTGATCCAAACCCAGATGATCCTCTTGTGCCTGAGATTGCTCACATGTACAAGACGGACAGAGTCAAGTATGAGACCACGGCCCGATCCTGGACCCAGAAGTATGCCATGGGTTAGGGACAGGTTGTATTTGCCAGAGAAAATATTGCAGTCAGTTGGGCGTATTAGTAAATAATAGAAATAAGTTTGTCCAGAGATTAAAAGTAATTTGGTTTTGCTGGTACTTTGTTTGGATGGTTTTATGTGGTGTTACTCTTCAATTTAGAAAATGTTCGTTTACTATAGTCAACTATAGTTTACAACGAGCAATTAAACTGCATTTGGGTTATTATGATTTACAGCTTTTGCATACATTTATTTGCTAATACATTACGAGATTGTTGAAATTAAATATTACGTGGTTTGAAAATCAATTTCGGTGATCAGGGATGGTGGGGATAAGAAATATAAAACCACTTCGATAGTAAGGGATGGTGGGGATACAAAATCTTATTGCGAATGTGAAGAAATTTGCATCAACCATTTCAGGTATTAGAAGGTGAAAGAAAATGTATCAACCATATGAGTAAGTGGACGCGAAAGAGTGCCAGCTTTTTGGAATACTAATTATTGGTTTGCATGACATGCTGCTAAACTTACAGCACTTTTGTGAAGTTAGAAGTGAACGAATACGAGCCTCGGTTATCAACTCATTACCCGTGGAAAGTCACTAAAAGAAAGGCAAGAGTTAGAAAACTAAAATTCAATTTGAGTATAATTATCTAATGGGAAATTTATAGATTTTACCTAAACAAAAAGAAAATTTTTGTTTTTATCTAGATTTTTAAAAAAATTATTTTTAACCTCTTAAATAAATTATTTTTATTATATATCCAAGATTACCAAAGTACCCTTAAATTAAAATCATCCAAATGCCCAAAGTTGAAATTACGAAAATAATCTTATTCTTCCTAACCATATCCTCTTCTCCATTCATGGTTTGTGAGATTCATTTCACTATTATAGCTGAAAACAATTTAGTAAAGGGTTTTTCATCGAAGCTTCTTCATTCATTGGAGGTTTTTGATCCATTGAAGTTTCATCTTCCATTTGAGTTTTAAAAAGTAATGTATATGTTTTTGTTGATTGGTTTTTGAGTTGTTTTGTTCATGTTGCAAGCTAAAAAATTGTAAGAATGATTTGATTGTGATATATGGTATCCATAAAAATCTACAACAAAATCTGTAAAATCTGCGATGAAATCTGTTTTTTATGAATGAAAAACCAATAACCCGTTTTTCATGATATGAAAAACAGATTCAAGAAGTATACCGGTTTTTCAGTGACTTAAAAACTGATAATGGTTTTTCAATGAACTGAAAAATCGAAATTAATAATTTTTTCATACTTTTGATATTTTTGTATTTTGAATACTGTATATTGAATTTTATGTGGTTAGATATGATTGTATATTATTTTATTTGATTATATTTGGGTGAAGAGTATTATAAGTGCACAATCAATGCATTTAACTCGGTTTTTAGTGGGGTAAAAAACTGATTTCAGTTTTTTTGTTTACTTAAAAATCAAGTTAGGCAGTGTTAGTATAATTTTGATATTTCTTGCATTGTTGATGCTAGGTATTAGCTTATAGTATTAAATTTGATTAAATATGATTGTATTTTATAATATTGTCCGATTGAAATAAGACTAATTTATTAATATTATATTATTTGATTTAAATGTTACAAAAATGACTCAAGAAACGATCGTAATCAACTTTGATGAAGAGTGGAATAAATGTAATTACATTGAATGAGAGTCGATCATGTGTGAGGTTTACAAACATAGTAATTTTTCATCATTTATGGATGTTGTGTACAGAGAGGCCGATATTGATAGAAGAATGTGGGATATCCGTATATATTATTTACTATTATTTATTAAAAATGATCAAGTTAAAAAAGATATGCATCATGTCTAATCTTGATATGGTTGATTTGATAGCGATAAAAAATATTGATGTTAAATATATTTATATTGATAAGATTACGAGAGATTTTGGAGCTAAGGTTAATAGACGTACCTTTAAAACAAAACTCTCTACCTTCCATTCCATAGTTATAATGGATAGTAGAGATTTTAGATTTATTAAACATTTGATCAAGTCTTAAAGAAGATTACTTGGTAAAAAACTCAAGCATTTCTACTAAGTCAATTACCATGTTCATTTGGGAACTCCAAGCTGACAACCACGCACCTATATTCACTAATTGGCAGCACTATAATACCTCTTAGAAATGAAATGTCTGGAAAAACATGGATAAACTCTGACCTTGTTGCAAAGCAGATAACTTGTTATTCATGTAGCTCTTCCAACGCTAGAGATCGAAATCAATGGAGCAACATGAGTCATTAAAGGAGAAGATAATGAACTTCCTCAAACTGAGGCAAACATATGACAGCTAATAACTATGTCTTGGTTTCTAGTCATATCATCCATAAATGGTTTGACATCAGAGCTTGTTTTGGTTTTGGTTGATACGGTCATATCTTTATCATCGCAAATCCCCTAGGTGTTAGTATGAGGAAATTAGTCATTTTCTCAATTTCTTCTGTTGGATCTAAAACTTTAAACTTAACTAGAAACATGCAATATATGACCTATTTGGATTTCAATAATAACCAAGTGATGGTGGCGATAATTGTTGAGGTGGGTTCATCGGCAACCACAAAAGCCCATCATGGCCATGAAACACCCGTAGCGTAATAGAGACCCTTTATCATCTCCCTCACATGATAGGGAAAAAAGAGATTGGTCTCCATCGTCGACGTCTATTGTCGGTAATGGATACCTCTACCTCTATCACCAACTTCAATGATAGAAACTCATACCTCTATCATTGAAGTCGACAATTGAGGACTTTGAGTGTTTTTGTATTAAAGTCGACAACGATTTGGGCTTTTGTGTTTTTTTTTTATTTGTTAATAGTGTTTTGTTATTATTAGCATTTAATTTCTTTTTTAAAAAACAATAATTAGATTTTTTTTAATTAATAAAATTTTCTTTTATCTTTTTTAAATTTTTATTCATTTTTAATAAAAAAAATTATTTGTCCTTTTTATTTTCTTTTTATTTTTATTTTTCAAATTATCCGGTTCATATATGTGTCAAGATCTTCTATTATGATTTAAAATGACAAAATTACGTCTGCCCACCATACTGTCCGTTAGATTTAAATGTCAGTTGACTCATGGGAAGAGACTAATTTACTACGTTTTCAAAACAGTAGAGATGATTTGATGTGTTTTCAAATATGATTAAAAATTAGATATTTTTCCAAAACATGAGGACGAAAACTATATTTTCCCTAAAAATTATTATCCAAACTCTAATTTGATATTTTCTCCCTTAAATAGGCTGTTCTCTCAAATTATTGGCTTTTTATAAAGCCCAAAATAAGTTGTCAAAACAAATGTGTCTTTTTCTTAAATTAACGCCTATTATCGAATCTTCAAATGTGACGTCAATTGTCGAATCCCAAATGCGTTGCTTTTTATACTTTACAACTATTACTAAAACTTCAAATTGGTCGTTCTCGCACATTAACAACTATTATCCAAACCTAACCCAAAACTCGATTTTCATACACCCAAGCCTATCCCAAATGGATCAAGGTTCCGCCAATTTGAGTCAAATTCGAGATTTTTGTCATTCCCGATCAAGATATTAATAATTTGGGACATTTTATCAACTTAGTGGCTTAAGTTGGTAAAAAATAAAAATAAAATAAAACTTCGATGGGTGTGTATGTTTGAAGTTTTACATAATTTTTGGTTAAAACTGGGAATTTTCTCAAATGCGGAAACGAATTAAAGAATTTAAGAAAGATTAAAAAAAATAATAAGATCAATATTGGATTTTTTTTAAAATAAATATTGGGTTTATTTGATGTTAATTATGGTGAAGAGAGAGAGTATCAAGAGGGGCAAAATGGGCTACCCACTCTTTTGCTAGTTGGAATGGAGATGGTTGGGCCAAAATCTTTTCAGAAGTGGTATGCTTTGGGCTCTCTTCTCTACCTAACCTTGCTATTATGGGCCCATAGACTATTTTTCCAACACTTTGATCAAATTTTCAAAAGTAAATAAATGGGTCCAAAAAAGTAGGGCATCTTCAGACTCTAGGCCTGGTTTTTTGGGGGGCCCCTCAGGAGGTAGCTCCCTGATGTCCTCTCCATTGTTTTCTTGCTGTCTGCATAGTTTCACCATTATTGTCAACCAAGGTAGAACCAAAATATTTAATCTCACCATCTAAGAAACCCTGTAGGTCTCACTTTTATCTAGGTAGAAGCACCTAAATAGCCTATGAACCAAAAGACTCTAACTGCCTAACTGTTAAAAAAAACAAGCCAAGGAATTTAAATTTACTTTTTGACGGTTATTGTACTGTACTGTGAAGACAAGAACAGATTAATGAAGCTGAAAGAGACACATAACTGACCACAGTATACTGCATTGAGATTTGAGAGAGAGAGAGAGACTAGGTGCAAACAAAAGACTGAGTTAATGAGTCATGACAAATTAAGTGGGGATGAAATGTAAATGACAAAATCAAGACTGTGTGTGATGATCAAGCGCCATGACATTATAACATGTCACCTATCATCGAATTTTTATGTCACGTGACATAATATTATTGGGTGCATAAGACTGTAGAAAAATTTTCTGGGTAAAATTGGGGACCCATTAATAAGAGAGTGTCATCCCACCCACCGTGACACTGCATGTTATCATGTTTCCCTATCGCATTGTTAAAGTGTTATCACTCTCTGCACTAGTACGCTTTCTCCTTCCTCTCCAAGTGTCCCCAGCCAAAAAATGCTTGAAAAGCAGTTGGGGTCCATAGATTCAGTACTGTTTTATCTCTATTACAAATACAATGTAAGTCATTAATGTCTCTGGATATATAAATCCAAAGTAACCCTTCTGTGAGAGGGAGAAGAGAGAAAATTTTGAGGGGGCAGAAGAGAGGGAACTTGTATGAGATGTCCCTATTCAGCAATGTTAATATAAATGGTTCAATAAAAATCCAACAAGAAGAATCCGTTATTGTTTGGGTTTTTCGATGATTTGTTGACACTCATACTCCACTATGACCTCTCTTGTTGGCTAATTTGTAAACTGAGAGAGCAAGCACTTGTACGATTATATACCATTACTTTAATTATGTTGTTCTCTAATGTAAATATCAAATATTGATTTTATTTTGATCATATCAAAATTAAATCATTGAATGTAGATATATCAATCAATAATTAATCACCTTTATTAAAACTCTCCATAGAATTATAGAATGGGATCGAATGATGGAAGAAAAGTTTAAGTTGTTTACTTTTCCTTCTTACATTTCATCTTTCCAAGTAAAGATCACAAATCAAAATGTAACAACAAGAATGGAATAGAAGCGATCGAGCTTGTTTCATTCTTGCTTTATCCAAAAGTTACAAACTTTAATGTATGTACACATTTATATGTTGTTAATTAATATAATAGCTAAATTGGTTTTAATAACTGCAAGTGATAGAAAAGTAAACACATGGCATTGACCCTAGAAGCATATATAATGTCACCAAAGATGGTTGTCGGTAGGTCATGTACTCCAATGCGTACTTTGAGGTGCATCCTGTCATTCTTTAACTATACCTATTTATTATTCACAGAAAGAGATAGAGAGAGAGCATTCCATTGGTTGAAAGGTTTTTTTTTGGCAAAGAGGAATAGTTTAAAATGAAGTGATTTCTAGAAGCAAACTAATTTTAACAAATTTTAATTTGAATGTTTATAAATTATTTGCAATTAATTTCATTTGAATATAAATTCTGTTAAGTAGGGAACTTTTCCTTTTTATTTTTTTCTAAATGATTAAATGCATTTAATAGTTGTTATGGGTATTTTGGAGTTATTTAAAATAGGTTGGTAAAAGCCAAAGACTGTTTCAGTGAGCTTGCTCAGTTGACTAAGGTTTAGCTCGTTAAGGATTCAGCTCGTCAGATATATAGTTCGTCAAATAATCAGATCGTGAACTCAGGTTTTTAAACTCCGCATGCTCAATCCATGTGAGCAGACTCATAACCAGATTTCGAACATTTCAACTCGTCGAAGTGAGCTCTTTGCTACTGTAGTTTGCGGATCGCAAGTCAACTTCTGTCAAAACTATCAAACGAAATTCAATTAAGCGTATCATGTACGCTAATCCTTCAAAATTAACAGTATGATTTAAGAAAATCTCACATAACCAGCATGAATTTAGCGTCTAAACCATACATTGACAGAGTTGACCTGACAAATGTCAGTCTCGAAAATATAATTTATCATGATTTTACTTTGTCTTATTATACATTACTGTAGCCTCTCATTCTCTATAAATAGGGGATGCAATTCATTTGTAAAACAAGAGAGAAATACTTAGTAGAGATACTGTCATCCTGTCGAAATAGCTAGTGAACAGTCGTGGACATAGGATATTCTTTGAGCCGAACCGCTTAAAAAATTGGTCGCAATAGTGTTTCTTCCTCTTTCCTCTCTTTTTTTTCTCTGTTATTTCACTCACCTTACAGTTTAGGCTTCAAAGAACTTGGTTGGCTAAATTCAGACATCGACAATAATTGAATTTTGATAGATAAAAATTAAAATAATGTGTTACTTAAAAAAAAAAAAATTCTGATGTATATGTATGTGCGAGTCACAATTCATTATTTATAAGATTTATAAATAGGAAAAACACATTGGCATGGAATCATGTCAATCGATTAACTAGATTATGTATCAGAAAACTTAATTAACTAGATTACAAATTAGATTGGAACGAGATTATTAAGGAGGAAGATGAAATGACTGAAATTGCATGGGTGTGAAAGGAAAAAATAAGGTAAAAAGGGAGATGTAAATGGGATTGATTGTGATCTTAGGATGATCAATTTGGTTGGGTGGATAGGATTTTAGAAGATAAGATTTTGTTCTTTTTCCCATATGCTAGTGACTTGTGTTGAGCCAAGAATGGAATATATTTTAGACAAGTGGTTTATTTAGATAAACGGTTTAGATTGCGCGTACAAATATACAAAGTAATGATATTTCAAAGAAATTTATGTAAATACTTGTATAAAGAAACATCAACTTAAATATATTTTAAAAGACGTTTTTCTTCTATATAACTGTAAGATAGTCTAATACCAATGATTAATATCTGTTAATTAGGATTATTTATCAAGATTAAACATTATATTTTTCATTTAATTATAAGATAATCCATCACTAATGATATATCAAGAACAAATATTATATGTACTATTTAAAAATCTATTTTTATAACATCAGGATAAATTTATGATTAAACACTACCTGTATAATTTAAAAAGTATTTTTATTATATTAGGATCTAATCCGCTTTTACAATGAATATTAAAAAAACTACCTACATATTCAAGAAAATGTATATTATAAGACTTGAATCCTATTAAGGATATAAAAAATACATACACTATCTAGCCACTTAAGTTATAGATGGATGCATATAATAGATTATAAGTTGACAATAATTATTTTGAACAATTCATATATGAAATAATCAAATTGTATTACTATCATTATTCATTTCAATGTTTTGCACTTAAAAAATAAATATGTGTACACCACAGATTTTGAATAGTAAAATCAAGAGTAACATTGTTTCAAAAAAAATCAAGGGTAACATGAAAGTGCAGGGAAAAAAGTGTTGACTAGATAACGAATATATATATATATATATATATACACACACACACACACACACACACTTAAGAAAATAAAAAAAGAATCACGGTCACCCCAATTGTCCAATGGTTGAAAATCACAGAGTGAATCAGTCATCCCACAAAAAAAGTGGCACTAGACAGGGAAGATATATTCTGCAAACCTCTATGTCTATGCATGCTCTCTCTCTCTCTCTCTCTCTCTCTCTCTGAGTTTTTGCATGGAACCCAAGAAGACCGATTTTGTCAGAGTCAGTGAGTCACGGGGTTGGATTTGAATCGAATTATTTAATAATAATGAGTTTGGACTTTGCACTAACGGGCACAGCCCCAAATAAGGAATTGCCTGTGTGTTAAAAGTGAAAAAGAGGATGGTTTTTGGTTTTGCATTGAAAAAGAATAATTTTGTAGCGTGCAATGTGAATGCATCGAATCAGATTCGGAATCAAAATAAAAGATCATATCAATATCATCTTCTCTCTGAAATCAAATCTTAAAGATATATAAGTAGTGGTGCAATGTAAAAAATATATACTGTTTTCTGGTAAGTTGAATTTATGTATTATTTGTCGGTTTCCTGGATTGTTGTCACGGACATGCCCAGACACTCATTGAGACAAAACCTTGCAATTATAATCATAGAAAATTAACACTCTTGTATTTGCATGCATAGACAATGAAAGATCATGAGAGAAGAGGCTAGTCATTGCTCTGCCTTTTTAGTATGTGCAAATTAATCTTAGATATGCACACCTATGAATAGCAATTATATGGTGGGAAAATTCGAAATATATTAACACTCATTTGTACGTGTGTTTGAGTTGTCAATAGGTTGAAATTCGTTTGATATTCATTAAAAGGAGATAAATTTATAAATGTTCTTATAAGTTTATGTTAAGTTATCGACGGATAACAAATCTCTCGTCACACATCACATCACAGGCCACTGAACTTTCTAGTTCGTATACAAGTTTTGATTTTCTTAGTAAAATAAATGAGTTTTCAATTAATTAATAAGTGAATACATTTACATGAAGTTTTGACACAAAGCAAATTTGTGAACAAGATTTTGTATCGTCTTTTTTTTTTTTTTTTTCAAACCTCTGGTAATTATCTAGCTACATATCAACATCAAAAAATATTATCAAGATTGTTAATTTTTTTTTTCTAATCATGAAAAGTTTAACAAAAACAAAAATGTTGTAACGAATCCTTGCTCCAAATTTGTAACTGAAAATGACGATCAAATGAAACTATAAATATATTGCTACATTCTGACTATATTTAAGGTATTTAGTGAGCCACTGACATTTAATTTTATTTGTAAAAGCTAATTAGTTTTATAATATTATTCAATTGTCGAATTAAACATTACATTCGGTTATTTAGAATTCCGATTCTAACGAACTGTTAAAATAAGATAAGTCCGGACCACAGCCCACTCCTTCACACAACATTCAACTCAAACGAATAGAGATAAATGGAAACATTCAAGAGAATAGACATAATGTGTGTGTAATGAAAGGGACAAATGACTGTAACATATTTTCTTGGGGGGTGTGGTTTTGGAATTAGGGATTTTGGTTTTGGTTTAGAGGGAAGTGGGACTATCTTTCTTAGAGCGACTTGTCCACCGACGCCCTTCTTCCAGTCTTCTTTTGATCTCTCTGTACAGTCACTGTAGCAGCCTCCTCGATAGTTGCAACTGCAAAAATAAAACCATTTTGTATGCAAATTAGTTCATGACATGTTCCCATCCACCACTCTCTCTCTCCCATCCTAAAAAAGTTAGTCTTGTCAATTCCTGCCCATTATTCTTTTCTTTGATGTATTTTTCTTCTCTACAAGAATTGCCTTTTACATTCCATCTTCACCCAAATTTAGAACGCCCCATTTTTCAAAAATGTTACAAGATGAATATTTTATCATCATTGAGTTGTTAATTCTTTGCTTTTTTTTTTTTTTTGATTTTGTAAAAGAATAGTATTCTATTTGCTAAAAAAGTCATATAATGGAGCGCATGCCATTGAAAAGTTGCTGCTTTTATGATCAATTATATATCCTGTAGACCTTCTTTTAAATGTTAAATTATTTGTTTACTTGCATATTCTATAAGGAAAGTTGGTGCACATATAGGCATGCACAATTCATTTGTTTATCTATAAATATTAGGTAGATAAAATTGGATAGTTTCTACTGAAGCTTCATGATTAAATATTAGGTGTACAATTTGAAAATATACTATGATAACAGTTGAGAGATATTTACATCCACAACATAGAAAAATATTTCTCATCCATGTTCATTTCAATGCACACAATGATATTTAAACATTTATAAAAATGTGAAGGCAAGGCAAGCGTGGTTCTTGACCACTCAATTTACATAACCAAAATCTACCTAATTAAGTTGACACGTTACTCTTTTTTTGTTTTGTTTTTTGTGTTGTTGTTGTTTTCTTCTGTAAAGGAGGATTAACTTCATGTCTACGCTATGGTACTGCTAATGATTTACGTGACCACTTAATAAAAACTAATTAACTTTGATAATCAACGAACCACTTGACAATGACATTACAAGGTTTCGTTTACGCGCAATTAAGGGACCTATATCAAGTTTAATTATTATCAAATTATCAATTGATATGCATGACAGGTAGCGGGGATGAATATGATCATTGAATTGTTAATCACATTAACATTTGATGGATCGAACTCTTTTCTTTTTGTATTTTTTTTTTATTGTATTAACGTAGTGGGTATGCAAATGTGAAAAAAATCCAATTAAAAAATAGTCAACTTAGTTTGATTCTCCAACAAATTTCAACGATCCCTTATTAACAGAGTTGAAAGTCGATTAATTATTGGTCATGATACCTTGAACAATTATGTTTCTACCGCCCATCAACAAAAAGTGGGATCGATAATTCATCTAATCTCCATAGAATATATGCTATAAATTAATTCTCATGTCAAAACCAACCACTGTGGTAAAATATTCCAAAATCTTTTACTCAGATAACTAATTGTATATGTGTATATATATATATATACACGCTTAATATTCTAGAAAAACCTATACATACGATCTATAAATAAGATAATTATGCATGTAATCTAGACAACTTTGTGCACAATTTTTATGCAATAATCGAGTTTCAAATCTTATACAAGTGCACATTTATCATGCTAGAATAAAAGATAAATCTTGGGATTACAATGTAAGCTGAAGACAATCAAATACATAAATGCTATTTTGCTTTACTTTTTTGTAATGTAGTAGTACTGTACTATACTATTAATGCATGCACGAATCCATCAAGTTGATTTAACATTTGTATTCCCAGAAGCAGAACAGAAGCTTTAAATTTTTCCAACACCTAGTCAAGTAAATATTGGTGTAATGATGGCATCATCATACTCACATGATCATCAGAATGTTCAGTTGTTCACCTTCGTCTTTGTATTTTTCACGCCCAAAATTTCCTGTTTTTTTCATCATTGTTCATCATCAGATCATCAACGTTATTTTTTGGGGCTTATGTTTGTGTTGTTCATGATCCAAAGTCAAAACAGTTGACATCCAACATTAATGAGGATTAAATTCTGAAAGTTACAAAACAAATGCAATGAGAGAGGTCATCAAGTCAGATTTTGGTTTTGGGTCTGATATGAAATCTGACTAAGGCAGGTCTCGTAATCTCCTTGCAGATCAAATTTTGGAAACTGGAATGGTATTTTGATGTGTTTTTTTTTAATATTTTTCCCACATCATCGTGGTACTAGGATATATCATATAATCAATTAATGCATGCAACCAACACAATTAAATAGGGTTTCTTGAAATGTAGCTGGGAATTTATTGTGTAGTGGAGGACACGTGGCCTTGTCCTGCAGTTTTGGTCCATCCAAATATATACACTGCACATACTTTCTTTTCTTTTCTGTTTTTATTATTATTATTTTTATTACTTCACTGCACATACTCTGCTTATATTGTTGATTGATATTTGATAAACTATGCACGGAAGGAGCATTGTCGATGCAAATTCTATAAGACTAGAACCAACCAAATTTTCAACTCACAAAGTGACAAAAATTTACTCTAACTTGGTTTACAAACATGCATCTCCCCTCATATTTCGCACCAAGTATTTATGTCTAATTGTTCTTATCATACAATTTATAATTCCATATGTTTTGCATTCATGCTGTATTACCAATTAGGAATTGACTGACTTATTATGTTGTCATTGAACAATTATTTGTTCCTGTATTGTTTTCATAATCTATTGTTTTTTCCTTTTTTTCTTTGAAGAATTATTATCTATCGTTGGATGATTACGAAAATGTTATGATATGACCAAATATTTTTAATAAATTGTTGTCTCTTGTATTATGTTACTATAATATAAACACATAGATGTTAATTTTTATTAATGGTTTAACTTTATTATAAGTATAAAAACTTAGAATGATACTTATTATAAATTAGATGAATATACCATCTACTATGGTTTGATAATAAAGAATACTTATTCAAATTAATAATAATACAGATTCGAACGATTACATCGCAAACGATATTAAAAGAAAAAAAATAAATAAACGAGTCATGACTGAATACCTTCCATCTCTTCACTTTTTTATTTACAAAGTTTAACTATTGAGTTAATGACAAATATCATAATCCAATATCACAAGAGAATCCAATGTCTTTGGTTGCTCTCACCGTTGGTTGGCGCCAACAACCACCATGCCTCCTTTGTTAGAAGCTTGAGCTCGACACCCATTCCTCTCATATCTAAATATAATATATAATATACTATATATAATAATAATTATAAATAAACTAATATTCGGTCTCTCACCATTATATGTGGGTTGATTTCCCACCTTCGTGTGAGTTTTCTCTCTCTCTGTGTGAGTTTTTTCCTTACCTTCGTGTGGGTGGATCCCTCCCAATTGGGAGTTGTCATCCCGACTATATTACTAGTGTCCTATCTCGATTGCTCTCGATAATCTCTAGACCTATCTCAGTTGCAGTTTATGTAATAAAAAATATATATATATATATATCACAAGAGAATCACATAACTTTTTAGTTGAGTGGAACTTGGTCATGCAAAGCTTTTGAGAATTTGTATGACACGTAGATAGTGTTACTACTCAAATCTCAACCCGTCCTTGTCTTTTAAAAATCTAATCAACGAATTAAATAAAGCATTTAATGAGAATAATTGGTCAAGAGAAAATCTCTACTCAATAACTTCAATTATAGAGAAGCCAGAGATTCTCTCTTGAGCAGCTAAAAAAAGGTAAAACCGAACGCTACTTGACCTTCTCAATCTACTCAAAAGTCACCTCTCCTCTCTCCCTTTCTCTCTGTTGCTTTGTAACGCATCCCATCTTACAAACACACTAACTGACACTAACTTTTATTCTTTAATAACTAATTAATACAATATTAATTAACTCTTTTAAATGTCCAATTAGAGTCATATGCTAAATTTGGCTCCATTATATTATGGAAGTAGAATTTCGGATCACATAATTTTTTTTTTTTTGGAAACAGTCTCTCGTAATTTTAATCTCATGGTAATTGAAATTATACATAATATTTAATGGACTATGTTTTAATAGATTGTTGGTAAATTTTGGACTCTGTTGCAGTTACATGACAGGAATGATGAATTAAGGTGATTACACAAAGGAAGAGTGAAATGACACGTTAGCAAAAGACCGTACAAGAAAAGCAAAACAAAGCCTTCTCAATCTCTGGCTTGCTGGAACCTTGAGAGAGAGAGAGTGAATAAAGCAAACGAAAAACAAATACAAACCCAACACACAACCCAACCCAGATCTTTCATTCATTTCCTCTTCTCTTTTTTAACATTTCACTCATACAAATCGTATGTTTAGTTCCTCACTGATAGAGAAACCGAGTAAAGCTCCGACCTTTATCTGTTTTCTCGATAAGGTTTCGAGATTTTTCAATTCTGGGATTGAGATCCAGCTGCTGCCATCTGGGGTTGGCTTGAAGTTTGCAAAGGTGAGATCTTTTTGCTGTTTTGTTGAGATTGAATCAAAAAGCTTTTTTTATTTTATTTTTTTTATTGGTTTTTGTGAGGAGTTGAATGTGGATCCGTACGGTTGGTGATCAGCATTGTGGAGATTTGATGTGGGGGGGGTTTTTGGATTAAGTCAATGAGTGTGGTGTTAAATGCTAGGAGTAGAACTGAATGATTCTGGTGTATGTAACTGTTTCCCCTGCTTGTGTACTGTTATTGTTTTTGTAAGTTTATGGAGCCTCTCTGTATGGTTTTTAACGCATACTATATTTAATGAGCATCAGCTGTTTTAATGGTTCTCTTAGATTTTCCTCTATATTTTTGTTTGTTGTAGTTTTAGTTTTGGAGCTGCAATGAAGAGCTTTTTGTGAAAGAAAGCACATGAAAATGGTGAATTCATTGGATAATTATTGATTTGGATCTACTGATATTTCATGGTTTGTGATATATATATGTATATGCATACACACACTTAGCATCCTTGAAGGGTGGATTTGATAGTTAATGTGAAGAAGTGGGAAATTCTTAAACTTCCACGGGAAAAGTGCAATTTTGATTTATTGAAAGCTTGGATAGGGAGTGTTACATCTAACATGACACATCACAAGAAAGTTGCTTCCTTCTTTTACTTGCTTTTACTCTTATGAGATGCAGCTAGAAGAAAGTTTCGCTTGTACAAATAAAGTTTTGGTCATTTATATTTTGGTACAAATAAAGATTTTTGCTTGTTTTTGTTATGTCGGATGCTTAGTTGTTGCTTCTGTTTTTGAAAAGTGTGCAGGCATGTGTGTGTTTGAGTTAGCTGGACCTGTTTCCTACATGTGAAGCTTTGGGTCAATACTGTTCAGTTGCATTAGACTAAAATGTCAGGTATGTTTAGTGGTTTATGTATGGTGTAATTGATTGATTGTTGTATACAATACTTGTATATGAATTTAGTGTGTCTGATGCTTGTTTGTTTGAAAATTTGGATATTGAAGGCCTAGAAGGGCTTGGGGCCAGTGATGAAATCAGAGAAAGGAGGTCAGATTTTGAAAACTCTGAAGATGAGAGACGGCGATCGAAAATTGGCAATCTGAAGAAGAAGGCCATAAATGCTTCAAATAAGTTCACTCATTCTCTAAAGAAAAGGGGGAAAAGGAAAATTGATTACAGGGTTCCTTCAGTTCCGATTGAGGAAGTACGTGATGCTAGAGAAGAGAGTGCTGTCCTTGAATTGCGTCAAAAACTCCTTGGAAGGGATTCGTTGCCTCCTCGGCATGATGACTATCATACTTTGTTGAGGTCAGTTTGTTGGCCACTTCAAGGACATGAGCAAATTGGCTGTTTTCTCTCGGATGTGTTCTTCATTCAATTGCCCCTGAATATGAACTCATTCCTTTCTAATTCTTGTAGATTCTTGAAAGCTAGAGATTTTAACATGGAAAAAACGATCCAGATGTGGGAAGAAATGCTTGTATGGAGGAAAGAGTATGGAGCTGACACCATAACAGAGGTAATAAAATATATTCATGCCTCCAACTTCTCCATATAAATGCGTGTCAAATCTTAGTGGCTTTTACATCTAACTTCCACTGAACTTATCAATACATAGGATTTTGACTTTGACGAGCTGGAGGAAGTCTTGCAATATTACCCTCAAGGATACCATGGAGTCGATAAGGAAGGGCGACCAGTTTACATTGAGTTGCTTGGTAAAGCCCACCCAAGTAGGCTTATGCGTATCACCACCATTGAACGATATTTGAAGTACCATGTCCAAGAGTTTGAGAAGGCTTTACAAGAAAAATTCCCTGCTTGTACAATTGCAGCAAAGCGGCGAATCTGTTCAACAACTACAATATTGGATGTACATGGCTTGGTACGTCTACTAATACCCAGGACAATCACAGGAAATTGACTTTTATCAGTTGTCATTAATTTATAGTCCATGAGGCACTTGGAAAACCGTGTTTCATAATAACATAAACATCCAAGCCTTTCATTTTTATCTGTTTTTATGTATTTTCAAGTTCAGTTAATGGAATGAAGGCTGGGAACATTTTAGTGTTTATTGGATATGGAAAAATTATCTTCCTCTCTCAGTAACTTCTTTAATTATAGTTCTCCAACAGCTTGTTTTCAGAAGTCTAAATGGTTATAAGTATTATAATGCAGGGAATTAAGAATTTTACAAGGACTGCTGCTAATCTTTTGGCTGCAATGACAAAAATAGACAATAGTTACTACCCCGAGGTATTTAATTTTGTTTGGTGATATTTTCTTTTCTACTGATTCGTTAGTCTGAAATTGCTTCACATGAATTTGCAGACATTGCATCGGATGTTCATCGTGAATGCTGGTCCTGGATTCAAAAGGATGCTTTGGCCTGCTGCACAAAAGTTTCTTGATGCAAAGACTATTTCAAAGATACATGTAAGTATATAATTTTATTCATGCAATTTGGATACATTTCTTGCATTCTTAACTGAATTCTCTAATTTCTAATATTATAGGTTCTGGAGCCCAAGTCACTGGGTAAACTACTGGAATTCATTGACTCAAGGTTTGTTTTCTATTAATTCTATCTGGTTCAGGATGCAACTTATAAAATGTATTAATCGATTGCTTGATTATTTCCCTGTTTCAGTCAACTGCCAGATTTCTTGGGTGGTTCATGCACTTGTTTCCCAGAAGGAGGGTGTCTTAGATCCAACAAAGGTCCGTGGAATGATCCTGAAGTGATGAAGGTAAGTGTCCCTCTAAACAGAGCTGTTTTTCTTTTTGTTATGTCTTCGTTTTGTACATTGATCGTAAAGTTCCATTAAGCTTGCCTTGAATATGCTAATTAAATTGTCTATCTAAACATTAACCTTGGTCTCTTTTTGTAGCTTGTACATAGCACAGAAGCCACCTTTGTGAGGCAAGTCACCAGAGTATCTGATGATCAACACAAATATAACTCGTATATTCATATGCGCCCAATGAAGGCAGGTTTTGGTCTTATGATGTATGGTATTTAAAATTTTCAATTGTATATTATGTTGGCGATAATAAAATGTTCTGGTTTGTTTACCAGGGAAGAAGCAGCAACACTTCGACAGCAGAATCTGAATCAGATATTGATGATCCCTGTTCTGCTAGTGGGCGAAGGAGTTCTGCGATTCCTTGCTTGGCTCCTGTTCATGAAGAAGTGAGTCATAGAATCTGTGAATCATATATATTGCTATTATCATTCCTACATTTGTTCCTATCTGCATTGTGTTGCTTGTGTATGTACACTGAAAAATGATTGTGAATTTTTTCAGGTGTGGGATCCAAATGCCTACTATAGTTGTGAAGACAATTTCACTTTTGTTGATAAAATTGCGAAAAGTGATCAGGGAGTGGGACATTCTCAGGATCAATTGAGGAAATCCGCTGATGTGGTTGCCATTTCTAGTGAGGCAATAACCATCTCGGAAGGTATTTATTGATTCTTTTCTACCATGGCAATAATTCCTCCTTCAAGATATGGTGGTTTTGCTTGTGCATACTACTGATATGGTTTATTAGTATTTTTTATGATCCTTACCCATGTGTTTTATCTTGATCCCATCATGAATTTTAGGCACTCCAATCATACGTATGTTCAACAGTGTGAAGGAAAAAGTTGAAAGAGCAAATATCCAGGGTGCTGCAAGAATGCTACTATCGTTTATGGTCAGACTAGTTGCTTTTTTCCGTAGTCTACAATTATTATGGAGAAGGCAGAACAACATACATCCGTCTAATTTGTTGGAAAACAATGCAAATAACCATCCACCTGCTGTTGAAGCTGTGACCGAAGAAGATCGCATCCTTCCTTGTATAGAGCGTCTTCAGAAACTAGAGAAAGTATTTGAAGAACTAAACAACAAACCTGCAGGAATCCCATTGGAGAAGGAGCAAATCCTTATGGAATCTCTGCAAAGGATCAAGTCCGTTGAGTCAGACCTTGAGAAAACAAAACGAGTATGCCACATAGTCTTTGGCTTAAACTTCTGGAAATTTAAATTTTCACAATGGTAATATTACTAACAATCGTGTTATCTTGGCAGGTACTACATGCTACGGTGGTGCAGCAACATGAAATTGCTGAACTGCTAGACAAGTTACGAGAGTCTCAGTGTCGTGTAAGTTACTTCCCAAGAATTTTAGTGTCTTTAATAGTCTCGGCATCTTTCAGTGGGTTCACAACTTCAAGCATCCTTGAGCGTTCTTCACGTTTGGTTGCCTAATGAAAAACTGAAATAACAAGTTGAACATCTCATCTGTTGACAATAGAATGATTATGGAACTCATAAATGTGAAATCTTTAGCAAAAACATTTGGCCTCACATGTCCTCTGCAATTTGCATGTCTGCATCTGTAGTTGGGCTTGGTTCAAGTGCCAAGCCAGTTGGTTTGGCATGTGAGTTAAAAAACCTTATATCATTAGTTAAGCTTTTACATGACAGCATAAGCTTTTGGATTTGATGATTACTAACACAAACAATGAGCTTTGGTTTGTCCTCGGGTGCCCCAAAATATTTTTGATTTTTCACAATTATAGCAATGCAAACTAACTATTCTTGTCATAGTTTTGACTGTGGCATGACATTTGTGAATATCTTTCTTGCAGCAAAGAAGATTTTTCTGTTGAATATTTTGATGACCAACTTCAGAACAAGGTGCATCTGCCCATATCTGATTTACAGGAGGTTGATGCATATATTCAATATTTTGGTGATCTACTGGAGGTTGTGCATACAATCTATATCAAGGGGGACGCCTCCCGTTGCACCACATACTTGGGAGAGGAAGGGCAAATATGTTTTTTTTCCCTTTCCCTCCTTTATCTTGTATCCTTTTACATTTGTTAACAGTTAGAACTTGACAAAATTTACAGTAAGCTATTCAGCTTAAAAATAGTGTAGAGAGAAGAAGAAAGGAAAAAAAAAAATCAATGAAATGTTTTTACAGTGGCGGCAATTATGTTTCCCTTTTTTTTCTTTTTTCTTTCTTTTTTGAAGCTCCCCTTTTTTTCACTCAAATGCATATGTATAGCCATTTACTAGACTGTATTTAATGTATTTTACAGAGATGTACTGTTAAATTAAATTTCAGAATCTAACTGGAAGATATGCTATCATCTTCCATGGAGAACACCCACCAGCCATCTTTGGTAGGCTGTGTAATATCAATGTAGTTTCTTGTGAACCCCAGTTTCTTGTGTAAGCTGGCATGGCTTTATCTCTCATTATGAGCCGCCCATGAAAGGCAAAGGGTACTTCGAACCCTTTGGTCTATACCTCTGTGCAACAGGAAGCTCAACAGGTTGCCTGCGCTGCTGCTTTTGTGTCCAGGGAGTGCAAGTTCTGGAAATGGTAGTGAGAAGATGCATTTCCTTGTAGCAGCTCACCATTTCCTGCAGACCCCACTAAAAAGGAGACATTTCAGAGATGTGATTGTTTTTCCTGATTTAAAATGACTACAGGGACTGGCCCGATCTTGTTTGGTTGTGGTCAGCTTGTTATATGCATCCATCCAACACTCTACATACTAGCCAAGCGCTGATTAAAACCATGATGGTGGAGTATTGCTGTTGAAGGTAGTAGGTACATATAGAGCCTTAGAATGTAACATTCAAGTCTTTGACAGAAGCCAAAAACACTTTGTCTCCAAGGCTAATTAACTAATCTAATAAGAGAGGGTATGACATTTCTTCATTTGTCTGATTATACAGCCTATTATTAATGAGCTTGATTCATGACATTGAAAGATAACTTGTGCATATTAATAGGTTTTAATGTAGTCTTATGCGGTAACCATGCATGTATTTCCTAAACCATTTTGTTGGTTGCTCATCTGAAACTGCAGAAGTTCATTTATAATAGAAATGTAAAATGTGTCCAACCATATATTGTAGGTTATTTTCATTTTAATACCTTGACAGCTGTTCTTAGCTGAATTTTGGTCCAAACCATTTGTAGAATGGACTAGGATTCTTAAAATGTCAAAAGGTTTTATCCATATTCACCTGTGTTACTAATTTGATTAATATTCATTGCCTTCAATCAAATGCTTTTAAAAAATAGAAAAAAATCGAATAACAAAGATCATAAAGATGATTACTGCAACTACACATTTCATCAGCATCCCTGTAATTCACTTTGATTTTCAAACTTTTTAACGAGTAGATTAGTTAATAACATAAAGACAAAGTCTACTGTGTGGTAGTGATTGTATGCAATGCAACATGATTTACATGCATGCATCTCCCTTGACATCCTGACACTAGAAAACAGCAGTTAAATCGTTTAGGTCTTCAAGTAGTTGTAACATTCACAGTTGTACAATCAACAGTCGAAAACAACCATTAACTTCAAACAATAATTTAGTTTCAACTTTCAATACATTTATCTACTCAAACTGAAATTCAACAAAGTCGGGTTGAATCGTTTTCTTCCCTCTCCTGCCCTGGAAATTTCAACTTGTTAGATGTACAAACAATAAGCTTTGGCTTATCCTTTTGGTGTCCAAAATATTTTGATTGTTCACAATTATTGCATTTTAACTAAATATTCATGTCATAGTTTTGAGTATAGCTTTGCAATTGTGAATATTATTTTTGGCAGCTAAGAAGATTGTTCTGTTGAATATTGGAGGACTAGATTCAGAACAAGGTGCATCTACACATATCTGATTTACAGGAGGATCATGCATACTATCTTTAATATTGTAGGACAATTCTTGTTGCAGCACACATACTCTGGAGTAGAAGGCCTACTATCTTTAATCCTTTTACTTCTGTTTAGTGTTAGAACTTGACGAAATTAACAGTAAGCTATGTGGGGTTTGTTCTCTATTCAGCTTAAAAGTATTATAGAAAGAAAAAAATGGGTGAAATGTTTTTACATTGGCAATTATGTTTCCCTTCTGTGTACTCAAATACTTGTGTAAAGCCAATTACTAGACTGTATTTTATAGATATGCACTGTTAATGAAAATTCAGAATCCAACTTGAAGATATCTTCCATGGAGAACACACCCCATTAGCCATCTTCCTTTGGCAGGTTGTGTAAAAACAATAGAGTCTGTTGGGTACCCCAGCTGACTGGCTGGCAATGACATGCTACAATTAAGCCCTATAACTACACATGATCCCCCAAGCTCAAAATGCCAATTATACGGAAGTGAAACTACAAAAACAATAAGCATTATTGAAAAGATAAAAGTAAGTTGTCGGTGAGAAAAAGTACATTTCTTTACTGTTTCAATGTATGTAAAAAACAAGCTATTGGTAGCAAAAAAGTAGATTATTTTACTACTATATTCTTTTTTACTTGTAAAAAGAAGAAAAAATATTACTATTTACTTTACTTTTATGTAATTATTTTGTACTTTCGAATAGTTTGTGAGTAAACTATAGGTTATCTCCATGTGATCTCAAATGTATTTCTTGGTCTAATTGGGATAAGAAGAACTATCAATAGGAGTGGGCATCCAAACCATTAGACCAATCGATCCGACCAAACTAAATCGATTAAAGCAGGTTGGTTTGAGTTTATAAAATAAAATAAACTCATTGGATCATTTACCTTATGACTAGACCGATTTTTCTTAGTTTGGTTTGATTTTTTATCTTATGATTGATTTGATTTGAGATGTACATTACTATTAATGATTTGGTTTAGGTAGAGTTAAACCCAACCCAAACCAACACTTGCCCACCCCTAGCTACCAGAATAACGCCTTCATTCATGCATAAATTCTTTGAAACACTTGTATTGTATCGAGGGAATTGCTCTACTTGAACTTGGACTGAATATACTTTAAGAAGGCATAGATCTTCCTCTCATATGCTATTGCATTTGTGAGCTGCTAGTAATGTGGCTCTGAGGGTGCATTGGGATCTATGTCTCTCATTATGAGCCTGCCATAAGAGGAGCCTATGCAACGGTTCTTCGAGGCCTTTGGTTGTTACCATTTACGCCATGGGATCCTTTTCTAGCCATGGTCTGATTACAACCTTAATGGTGGAGCATTGCCGTGGAGGTATAATTAGGTGCATATAGAACCTTAGACGGTGACCTCCAAGTCTTGACAAAACACAAACTATTGGTTTCCAAGGCTACCATCCTAATAAAATAAAAAGTCTTGACATTTCTGCATCTGTTTAATTATACAGCCTGTTAATGAGCTTGTATCACGAGATTAAAAGTTAACATATGCATATTAACGGGTTTCAATATTACTCTTATGCAGTGACCAAGCATGCCTTCCCTTCATCATCTAACACATTTGTTGCTATCTCAACTGAAACTCTTGTAATTCATTCATGATTGAAATCTTGTTCTTAAAATGTAAAATGCATCCAACAATTGTAGGTTCTTACTTCTTATCTTAAATTTCATGACAACCTGATCTTAGCTGGCAAGAACCCCAACCATTGTATGTTCCCATTCATTTGTAGAATGAATTAGGATTCCTATCAATCAAAGCTTTTATCTATACTTATACACATTACTATATTGATTAACATTCACTGAATTCAATCAAATAATTTCAGAAAGTTTAAAAAAAAAAAAAATGAATAACCGAAATTTAAAGAGATGACTCACTCTCCATAAAAGAGTTGCTTAACTAAAAGTTTCTTATATATTAATTATCAAGTTATTTATAATTTACTTTAGTATTTAAATTTATTAACAATAAATTCGTTAATAACATAAAGTTTACTGTGTGGTAGAGATTGTATCATCCAAAAGCACATTCAATGCAACATGATTCACATGCATCTCACATTAGATCTTGACACTTGACCAAGATTTTTCCCAAGCTTAAAGGAGAACATAAACATTAGCAGTGAAAAACCGTTGAAGTCTTCAACCTAGTTAAAAACATCAGTAACATTAAACAACAGTTTGGTTTCCACTTTCAACGCTTGCTGAGAAAAATCAAAAGTAAAGAATAATAATAATGAAAAATAACTAAAACAGGTTATTGCATATTATAGGTCGTACCCCATTACCTACTGGCCCTGTCTTTATATTACAAAAAAAAAATATTTTAAGTCTTTAAAGTAATGCTCTGGCTCTGGCTGGAACCAGTCTTTGGCGTGATGTGTTGCGAAACCGCGTTAAAGGTTTGTTCTTTTTAGAAGGGTAGAGAAGAAAACACTCAAAGTTGGGTCTTTTGCATCGGTGAGAAGATATGATGGAGCTCAGACACTGGTCATCTTCGATTCTGTTTCTGTTTATCTTGGTGGGGTCTTCTTCTGCTTATATTTCAGGTAATTTAAGGTCTCATCAGTTGGTTTGACACGCTCAAAGTTGTCTTTTTTTAATTTTTTTTGGTTTGTATGTAAGTTGTAGTGATATGTTTGTTCTTGATTTGGATTCAGATGATGTCTTTGAATCTCATGCTGCTACTGGGAGAAACCTCCTTCAGGCCAAGAAAGGTTTGATTTTTAGCTTACCTTTTGTTGAAATTTTCCCTTTTGATCAATATTTGTTTTGGATCATGTTTTTATAGTTTTTATGTTAGATGCATTTGTATGGGATCTGAGATCGCTAAAAGTTTCTACTTTTGGCTTTTGTTCATGACCTCTGTTGTTTCCAATAAATTAGAGAAAAATGTTGTAAAAGTGATGAAAAAACAGCCAGAAGGTGAAGGAAAATTCTGCAGTGTTTTGCTGTAATGTTAAACCAAACGATGCAGAATTTTGTTGTGCAAAATGAGCCAGAATCGGCCTTGTGTTACACCCAAAACAGTCAGCAAAAATCACCAAATACTGCACAAAAACAGCCCAAAAAACCTGCACAAAACAGTCCCAAAAACTGCAGAAAATTGTAGATGAATGACTTCAAGACACGTAACAGAGTAGCTCTCCTCCTTAAGATGCTATTCACCTCCACCAATTTTGTGATGCACCAAGTTGCAAATACGCCTCTAGGATACAACAAAACCTTTGTTTGTTTGCGATGTGCACTAACGAAGACAAATCAAAACATTGTTGGAATAGTAATAAGTCTAATGTTAACAATTTTCTACTTCTGCAGAAAGTATAACACTGCTAAAATTTTATGAGAAACAAAGGTTTTTGGAGGAGATAAGATTGAAGAGATGTCAGATATACATTTTTGCACTGGTTTAGACTCATACAGATATGATTTTCGTGAGACCAATAACTATCATAACTACCATTTCAGGGCATAATAGTAAAGGACTACGTCTTTTCATTTTGAAAATTTCAAATTTAATTTATTTTAAAAATTTCTCTAACAAAAAGGAGGTTTTAGTTTGTACAGCTTGTTTGATTGATTACTTCTTCAAATGACATATTTGTGAGCACCCAGATTGTTTCTGTTTTTAGTTGAATTTATTGTAAAAGTTGTAATGACATGTTAAATTGACTGCTATGAAAGCAAAAATCATTGATTTTTGTAAGAATGAACAGACTGATGAATATTACATCTGATGGATATTCTAATGTAGGCAAGGAGAAAGCTTTGCAAAATTGTGTATTGACGAAGTCTAAATTTCATTTTGCAGCTTACAAACACCGAAGTCTAAATGAGTTTCTGTGTGAACTATAAGCGGCGTTAACATAGATGAGTCTCTTTGGTTTTGTTGAATTATCGACTGTTTTGCAACAAGTGGTGTATTTTTAATCTGTTTTCCAGTAGTTTGAACTCGAGAACGAATTAGGATAGCATTAAATAATAGTGAGTTTATAAAGACTGACTGGATTTTGAAGTAATGTAACTTTCAATAGCAAAACCATTTATAAATCTCAGGGCCTGTTGGGGCAGTTTCTTAATCTAATATCACATGCACACACTCACCTATTTGTAACTCCTAAATGACATAAGGAGTAAAAAGGAAGAAAATAAGATTAACACAATATTATAAGTCTATTGGTTTTAAATTAAAAATTGGAAATGATGCTCAAGTGTTTCCAAATTAAAGCAAAAGATCTGACCTGCTGATTTTGCAGGCCTTTTGCATACTGCATTAAGCCATTTTCTGTGTGATTTCCTGCCAAATATTTTTCTTAATCAGATTACCTTTAAAGGAGGAAAATGTGGTTGGAATGCTCGTGTGTCCATGTGATGATTGCTTGATTGTAATTTTTAGCATGCAACAATAAATTTTCCTGCTGTTTCTGTAATTCTAGATGCAAAGATTAAGAAGTTGATCTCATGATAGATTTCACGTTACATATTTGTACAGTGACATCATTTACTTGCCTTATCTGCAGCTTGCCCTGTGAACTTTGAGTTTCTGAATTACACTGTCATCACTAGCCAATGCAAAGGACCGAAGTTCCCACCGGATGCATGTTGCAAAGCATTGAAGGAATTTGCTTGCCCCTATGCTGATGAGATAAACGATTTAACCACTGATTGTGCTTCGACAATGTTCAGCTACATCAACCTATATGGTAAGTACCCTCCCGGTCTATTCGCTAGTGAGTGCCGCGAAGGCAAAGAAGGGCTTGCATGTCCTGCAGGAGCACCATCATTGTCGGATAGTGCAAGTAAGAGTCAGGTCATAACCACTCCATCCCTACTACTTCTGTCCACAGGTGGTTTCCTAGTTTTGTTGTTACAATTACTATGAAGAAGACTCAAATGTCAATTCTTTTCTTATCAAATTCATGGCCACGTAATGCTAAATCAGCTTCAGTTAGGCATACGGGAAATTTAATGTGTGTATTGCTTTCTGCTTTACTGCCACTACTAGTTTGGTATATGTTTGTATTCACATATTGTATGGAGTTCCTCTCGGCTTTGTAGTCTCATTTGCACTTCAGATTGTAAGTTATGAGCTCTAATTCTACTTTGAAACATCTACATTGTCAAATGATTGTATATGAATTCAGTTAGTATCAATCAAAAGTCTTGGCATATTCATATCAATCATGACTATAATGACGGTCTATAAGTTGTTAAGTTGGTGTCCCAACTTGTCAGCAAAAGTCAAACCAAGGCCGTGCCAGACAATTTAGGCTGGAATTGCATTGTAATTTGTACATGATAAAGGACAGCTTGATCATAATGAATATGTAGAGCCTTTGATGATTTAAAACCGTGAGGCCATCTATCGCTATCAAGTCTGCAAAGGCCTTGTGATGTGTCAAAATTATTAATGGCAAGACTCCGAAGATTTCTTTGGTGATGTTTGATAGCTACACAAATATTGAAACCATAAATAAGAGGGGAAATTTCATATTAGTGCTTATATTTTGAGAAAATATCAAATTTTTTTTGAAAAGGGTCAAATCTTCCCTAAAACTTCGTAAACACATCAATTTAATCAAATTGTCAGTCAAATGTTAATCAAATCTAATGGAAGTAGAGCTAAATGTTAATCAAACCTAATGGAAGTAGAGGTATATCAATTCAATAAGATTATTTTAATTTAATTTAAAATAAAAATAAAATATTAAAAATAATTTGTCAAACAACTTTTTAAAAATATTTACAAATTATTTTTTATTTTTTATTTTTTTAAAAAAAATTGATTTGATGATGAATGATGATCAGGCGATCTGATCATCACCTTCATCTCTCTTCCATCGGAATGATGATTTCCTCTTCCATCTGATCATTTGATGGAGGATCTCAAATCAAGCTTACAAAATTAATATCTATATATATATTTATTTATTGTTGAAGAAAATGAAAATTAAAAATTAAACCCTCAGATAAAGATCTTGGTCGAATCCATATCTTTGTTTGATTAAATAACCAAGATATTCATCCATAATACGAACACCTCAATCAACCCATAATACCAACACCCACAATATCAACACCTTCAATATCAACGCATAATCACCCACATGAACAACTTCAATATCAACCCACAATAGCAACACCTCAATCAACCCCAAGTTTGCAAGCTCGCTGCATCTTCTATCAATGGAGATGTGTTGGAGCTTGAGCCTGCAACCAAGTCATGGCCATCCCATAATTGACGATTTGAACTGATAGAGGGATTTAGGGCAACAAGAACTCTAAAAGACCCAATTCAAGGTGAAGAAAATCGTTTCCTCCACCTTGAGTGATCTCCTCCTTCAATAGAGAAGCTCGCATCTACTCCTCAATAGAGTAGATGTCTAAACCTGGAGGAGCAAATGCAAGCCATCATTCGTGGATATTCCCGTCGGCATTCATATGTTTTTTTTATTATTATTATTATTTTAAAATTTTTTTAATTTATATTAGTTGATTTGGAGATTTTTCATTTCTTTTGTTTTATTAATTTTTAAGTAAAGGGTAAATGAGTGAGGTATAAATTTATTAGGGAATTTAGTAAAATTACCCCAAATACATACTAAAACTACAAAAATACCCTTTGAAGGAATTAAATTACAATAATACCCTAAATAACTAAAATGCACTTAAACCCATCACTCTCTCATTCATTCTCTCACGGCAGCCCCACACTCTCATTGTTGGAATCACGATAGACCATAACTCTCATTGTTTTGCTTCATGGCAGACCACACCCCACTTTCAAACCAACCCGATTCTCCACTTTCAGAGCAGTCCAACGCCATTCCAAGGTGCACCGAACTCAAGGCAAGAGCCATCCAAGTGAACCAAGCTCCATTCAGGGATGGAAACCGCCACCAACTGCCATAGAAGCTCCACCCGAACTCGCCCAAAGTCCAACCGTCAACCTATCTGAACCATCTCCACCCGAAGTCACCCAAACTCCAACTGCAACCATCCATCGAAGTTCAACCACAACTAATCATAGAAGCCCAAGCTAAGCAAGCACACCCACCAAGTGTTCGACGAAAGTTTCGACCCAACAACTTCAAAATTCAACCCATTCGAAGGCATATTTCACCCAAACTCAACTATTTTTATTTAAAATTTAAATGTTTTTGGTATTTGTTGAATGATTTATGATATGTTTTGATTATTTGTATTGAGTTTTTTGGGTTTTGATTATTTATTTTTTGGGATGAATTTTGATTGTTTGTGTTGGTTTAGCATATGAATTTTAAGTGTTTTGGATAGTTGTTGAATGATTTATGATGTGTTTTGATTGTTTGTATTGGGTTTTTTGGGCTTTGGTTGTTTATTTTTCGGAATGAGTTTTAATTGATTGTGTTGGTTTGTGATTGTTTTTATTTAATGTTAGAATTGGTTGGTTTTGATAGTTTATTTTTTTGGATGAGTTTTGATTGTTTGTATTGGGTTTTTTGGGATTTGATTGTTTGTTTTTTGGAATGAGTTATGATTGTTTGTGTTGGTTTTTAATTATTTGTATTTAATGTTAGTATTTGTTGGTTTTGATTGTTTGTTTTTAGGATGAGTTTTGATCGTTTGTGTTAGTTTTTCATTTGGAGTTTGAGTGTTTTGGGTAATTATTGAATGATTTATGGTATGTTTTGATTGTTTGTGTTGGGAGTTTCTGGTTTTGATAATGGTGGTAATGGTGTTGGTAATGATAGTAGTAGTGGTTATGGTAGTGGCGTTAGGGCCATTGATAATGGTGAAGGTGCTTGTGTTGGTAGTAGCAATGTTGTAATTGGTAGTGTTGGTAGTGTTAAATCAAGCACAACAACACTAAGGGCCAAATAACGTCATTTTACATTGACATATAATGCATAATATCACTTGGGTTTCATTTACCATTAGTTGCCACCACTAGTCTTTTCTTTAAACAAATAAAATATATTTATATCACCAATTGCTAAAGACAAATAATTCACAATAAGAAGAATCTATAAATGGGTTTTGTAATTATATTGGTTTAAATTATGTTAGCTGGTAAATTAAGTAATAGGTGACAACTTAAACCATGACATTATGTTAAAACCATTTGTTAGTTGTTACATATGAGTTGACATTTCCATGTAAAATCCAAAAGGCAGACTTTTTTTTTTTTTTTCTCAAACATATCAAATGAAATTATTAACTCAAACATAAATATACTAACCTTTATGCCGAAATTTCTTCAATATTTCTTCACATTATTTTCCACTCAAAACTAAATTAAAAAAAGAAAGATGATTGTTTTGGAGAAAAATTGTGACGGAGGAAATGAGTTAATATTATTTATTTGATGGTTTGATTTGTTGATTTTATTATTTTAATTAGGTAGGTAAGTAAGTAATGTGTATTAATGAGTAAGTTTTAATTTATTAGGGGTCTTTTGAGTAATTTAGGGTGATTTGAATGAAAAGGGTTTGTACAAGGAGCATTTTAGTAAACTAAGGGTAATTTTTTAAATTAATTGCTTGTAAGGGTAATTATGTAATTTTGATATGTTTTTAGGGTTATTTTTGCTAAATTTCCACTTTATTATTGGTCCTAAATTTTTTAACTTCCATTACTTTAAATTTTGGATCACACATGTTGAACTTTTATCAATTGACAAGTTCAGATAAATTTATAATATCACGATTAATTAATAATAGGGGTAAAAAAACACTTGTTTTATTTTCTGTTCAGTTTGATTGTTAAATTTTTTGTGAGTGAGACTAAGCTGATGTATTCACAATACTTTAACAATGATTTGATGATTTTTCAATTCGTAATAAAAAATAAAACAGAATTTCAATACATAAGGACTAAAATAGAACTTATCCTAGATAAAAACCAATGGCTGCAGGCCAGTGAAGTCCAACTATGGTATACATTCAAAATTTCGAAATTGTAATAGTATTAATACAGTAAATGAATGCTTACATTGACTTTATGTATTGAATTTATAACTATATATAAAACAAATAAATTATTGCTGGCTTACTTTCGTAATTATCACCTTTCAAGACTCTTACCAAATCTCATATACTCTCAAAAGCTTTGAAGCCGGGATTTTCTTTCCTTTAAAGGAAAATAAAAAGAGAGAGAAGAAATCGGATGACTTGCTGAATGTGATACAGGTTCTGTAACTAGAGAGAGATTTTAGTTCACCCCATGAAATTGAATCTAGTCTTCTTCCGGAACTCCTTCTTTGTCATACACCACGTTCCCGGGAAAGAGCTCAACTGCATAAAACCATATCACGAGATTGAAAACCATGCAAATACTTATTCATGCACTTCAATCAAACATAAATTGAAAATAATGTATCCCGTTGATAATTCATTCATAATGTATATGGAAGCCTATATAGTAAGCAAGCAAGGAGGTGAGGATCAAAACCAATCAAATTTTGTCTATCCAAACGAATTTATTTAGATAAGTTTCTTACGTTGCTTATTAACTTTGCCCCAAACCATGCAGTGTCAGCACCGTTAGGAGGAGGAATGACTCTTATTCCATTGGAGATCGATGCAGGAAAATGCTCTCCGAGTTCTTTCTCTAGCCTTTCTGGATACAGCTCAAAAACAAAACTTCATTAATTCACAACATCTGGCTGCATCTCACTCTAATATAGCTATCTAGATCTATCTACATTCGTTTTCAAAGACTCAAGCAAAGAATATAAGAGGAAATTCTTGTTGTGATTTTAGTCTGAACCTTTTCCAGGAAAAGCAGAAAGACTCTGCATACAAACTGTGCCTTTACCTGGAAGGCCTGGTAAACATGCAGTGCCCCCAGTCAAAATTATAGTCTTAAACCAAGAATCATCACCTCCCAGTTCTGCCGTACAACAATGGTCCATGCAAAGTGCTACTGCCTGGTCTAAACTCATAGTTCGCCTGCGACAAAAAGAACATGATATGTTAACTAAGGAGAATTTGATTTCATTGGTATGAATATCGTATGCAAGGAAAATAAGGACTACACTCCAGAGTCAGGATCATTGTAGAGTTAAAAATTTCAACAACAAATGCTGAAACTTGGATCACTAAGATCACTTGGCTATATAAAAGTAATGATTTATACGTTCCCCCTTCTTCAAAAGAGAAATAAGATTTAAAAATAGAAAATAAAACATTTTTGGAATGTTTTTAAGTGTTAGTCTTCAAACAACTATATTGGTGTTTAAACTTTTCCAAGAAGTTAATCTTTATGGCAGTGCTTCAGAACAGATTTCTATAATAGACTTTTCAAAGATGAGAACTTACACCCCTGCCAAACGTGGCTGAAACAAGATCTCCCCAGTTTCAAAGCGTTCTTCCTGAAGGGTGACCTCTCCTTCCCCTGAAATTTCCATTGATGCTCGTGTATCTTCTCTCACTTTCTCAGCTTTGTAATCAGCAGCAACATAACATAGATTCTGTAAGTTCACAATGCCAAATAAGATACAAAAGAAGGTTTTTCCATAAATTGAGTTCAAGGATAAAGACTAAAAATTCAATCGCCTTCATCAGGAACAACAGATATGTACTGATCTCTAAACAGGAAAAAACAAAACATTACTAGGTCTTCTACTCTTAAACCATTGAACTGTTATTGATTTGTTACGTAGGAAGATTGGTCATACATGCTACTCCTCATGCTCCAAATATCTTTTGGAGTAAAATGTTAAAAGTCATGCAAACTACAAGCAAAGAAATTAGAAAGAAACCTTTGCATGACTTTCCCATAGGAGAGGAAATAATGTAATAATGAGTTTGCATTGCTTCACAATATAACAATACCTCTTTCAATGTACGAATAGTGTACAGCGATTCAAAATTTACATTGTTCTGCTGCAGCTGCGACCTAAGGAATCCTGTAAGTTTTAATGCCCCCAGTCCTATGACTTCCACACCCACCTTGCGCATCACTTTACCATTTAAAACTAATAAACAGAATAGAAGAAAATACATAAATCTGATATCCAATTATTTAAAAGCAAGTGAAGGCAATAAAAGAAGGCCAAAAAGAATTGACTAATAAATAACAAGAAATTCACAAACATATAAAACTCAGCATCCTACAGATTCCATATGCCAGTCAAACAAAATATCAAATCTGCTAGAACCGCAACCAACAAAAAGAAAAAAAGGCAAAGCAATATATTTTGTTAATGGCTGTGGAACACCTTTTTTGCCGGCTGACACACAAGAAAGTACCACGGTGACAATATGCTGCAAGAAGGGCAGCCAATCCAAGCACTTTACAATTTTGCATATCTGTCTCTAAACATGAGGAGGATCCCAACCAAGTAAATAAAAGAATTGTAACTTACTTGGAACAACAGAGGTGACTTGGAAACCAATATTAACAACAATTCCTGAAGTTCTTCTAGCAGCAAATAAGGCTAAAGTTGCCTGTATATATATGAATAATTGTGACATTAGCATGATTTATTAGAAAAAGACGGGATAATCTCTCTGTAACTAAAATGAATAAGTAATCCAATTCGACTATTAAAAATTTCAATAAAAGGTAGAACAACACTCCCCATATTACTACATATTACAGGTTGCAGAAATTAAAAATTTT
Organism: Dimocarpus longan; assembly: GCA_022984855.1. Lineage (NCBI taxonomy): Eukaryota > Viridiplantae > Streptophyta > Magnoliopsida > Sapindales > Sapindaceae > Dimocarpus > Dimocarpus longan. Next base: position 25,573,193 of record CM041014.1, read on the forward strand.
AAAAATACGCATAACAAACTATGGATGAAGCAGACTATCAAATAGCTAAAGCTCTCCAATCCTAGAAAGTCCACCATAAAGACACTAATCCATTCAGGTTACATCCTTCAGAACTCGGTGCACATCATTTAATAAAGCCACCATTAAGTTCAAAATTTTTTTCATAAAAAACACCTTAAAAATTAATCATCACTAGACTACACCAATGTGATAAAACACACCTGATTGATGGCACAAACAGCAGGAACATTCATGTCAAACAGTACTTGGTAGATGCATTCCTTAAGCTGCCGTCTAGATGCTTTGGCATTTTCAGTGTCTGCCATAATAATAAGGAAAACAAGTCATTGGGATGATAACCTGACAAAATGAAAGGCATTGATATCTTCAACTCCAATAACTAACACCATATAGTCCAAAATCTAACATTATAAGACATGACCAAGATAGCAAATGGCCGCTCTTATTTGACCATTGCAAGTAGATCGTGAATACATGGAATTGAGACTCCAGCATTAAGATACAATCTGTCCCTCTAACTTAATGAAGAGTATAACTGAAAATAAACAAAATAAGAAATGGTAAAGGTAAATGTGATATCCATAAGAAAGCAGGTGCAACGAAAGCATGTATCAGAAAGTCATACTAATATTTAACTTATGGGCGAGTACAAAGGTCATTGCTGATCTCATCAAATTATATAAAAAGAAAAGCTCATCCCCATAAATATCAAAGCCATGGAGCCACTAATTTGTTTCAATTCCACCATAGCCACTCGAAAGCATTATAAAAGAAATTTCAACAATTCAACATTCAAATACAAAGAACAGGAGGTAAAAGAGCAAGTTTTGTCTTAGAAGAAAGTTACATAGTAGCTAACCATCATAATGGCAGATTGGAAGAGATACAACAATTGGCTGAGTAGAAGGTTTCACCTGCATTCTGTAGAGATATATATTTAGTGTCCTAAATATCAACATGTGAATCAAAATGCATAGGGAATGATGAATTGTGAAAGAACAAAGTACATAAATGATGGGATCTCCATGTCATCCAATATGGTGGTAAATCTAAAATTCATAGGATTGCAATTAAGAAAATGACCACCAATATGATATATAAGTTGCAAACACCGATTACATAGACTTAAGGAACCTCAGCATGCATGATTTTAAAAGGGAGAGAGGATGCATGCGGGACAAGTCAATACCTGGTATATATAGTTGTAAAAAAATGTCGCATTCTGGGATACATAGGAGACTCGATGTTACCAAATTCCTGTAAACCAAATAAATCTCAGAGTCGTTAAAGTAAAATCTGGGATAGCTGAAGGACATAAAATAGATGGATAAAAATTCCTGTTGATGTAGAAACAGGTTCAAAGAAGTTGTAACAGAACTGCCACTTAAATAAAAAAATCTCACCAGGAATGTTGCTGACCTCCCAGATGGAGAAGTATACTTGCTCCACCCAAATTTGCAATATCCCGAACCACCTTGAGGAAAAAAAATGCGTCATTAGTTGGAAGAGTAGAGACAATTTCCAAGCGAGTAACAGCAAAAGGCTGAAACCCATCTCTTATTCTTATATTTAAACAAGATGAACACCTAATTAATGATCCATTAACAATTTCCTTGAGTTGAGTACTAATACTCCAATGTAAAAATAGCTACCAAACTACAATGGCTACCAAACTACAATGGCATGTAAATGATTCACTCTCACTCTCACTCACCATCAATAATAACAGAACCGATAACCTGTGAGCGTTGTCCATAAATATGCATGCAAGACACCTCACTCATCTGACTAGGAACCATTCTGCAATCAAAATCACAAAATGCAAGTAAATAACATCAGACGAACAAAAACAAATTTGTATCAAAACTAGCACTACACCAGTCACTCAAATATCAAAAACACTAACTGGATTGGATATCCGGATCGGAGCATGGTTTCGGCGAAGAAAATGGAGTCCCAGGACTCATTCTGCTGCTGTAGAAAGTGAATCCAGAGACGATTATCGGAGACGACGGATCTCCACGCCTTGCTTACGACGCTCATCCTCGCTGCCTCCTTTGGACCAATCATCTTCACTATCTGCAGCACTATATCCGACGGTAGGTAATCGAACAGTCCCAGAGACGAGGAAGACGACGAAGACGATAACAGAGACTCTGCTTGACTCGACCGACTCAACGAGTCAACGCTCGAACACGTCCTCGTTGATACCAAATCCCATACTTTCCTCAAGAACATCACCGTTCGGCCGGCGGTTCGTCTGTTTCCTTGTATTTTCCCGGACAAAAAACTCGCTTCTTCAACCAAACAGCGTTGAAAGAGTGTCGAGACCGGGACTTTTATAGGAGGAGAGAGCTAGCCACTGAAAATGTGACACGTGTGAGAGCTTGTGTGTACAGTGGTCAGGTGCACTGCGTGGAAATGATGCCTGGTGTACGGGAGATTTGCTTGGCAATGGATATGCAAGGATAGCGGGAGCGAGTGCAGATGGAGGAGGAATGGGTTGTACACGTGGGACCGTTTTTTTAGTTGTGGAGGGCACGTGTTGCTCGTGAATGACGTCAGAGGTGAGTGGACAATGACATGGGGGAACTGGTGGTGTCGTGGAGATCATGCAGCTGCTCGCTGTGTTTCTGTTGCCTAACATGCAAATGGATATATGATGTCGGATATAATTAATGCTTACATTTTTTATATTCCATACCTAACCATCCGATATTCCTTGAATGAAAGGATTAATCTTAGGAATTGTGATTACTCTATTATTATCCCAAATTTATTTCGATTTTAGTATTCATTGACTGGTTGGGATGCTGTATCTATAGTCAGTTGGTCACCCTATGTGATGGTTGTATATGTGGCCATCCTATGTGATGGTTGTTTTAAATAAAGTGTCGTATTTATTAAAAAAAAAAAAAAAACTAGATAAATTACATAATGAGGATGTATTTTCTTCAAAAAAAAAAAAAAAAAAAAAGGATGTATTTACTATTCAAGAGTCAAATCAAATGATCAAATTTTATATTGGAGGAAACTTATCCTTTGGGATGGGGGAGAGAATCAAATTCTCTTATTATGAGGACTTTAATTCTTTAATTAAATAAAAAGTCTACATAATCTAATTTCTAATAGATTTAGCAAACAATTGAATTATAAATTAAAAATTAAGTTCTTTTTTTCCTCTCAAGATTGTAGATTGTTTATTTTATGCAATTGTTTAGTTTGGGATTTACTATGTTGGAGTTGAAAATTAAAATTTGTAGTATATTTTAATTTTATTTGTTTTAAGATTTGTAATGTTGGCAGTTAAACTTAATCGGATTTATAATGTTGAAACAAGCATATATAATAGAATAAAAAAAATTAATTGTATCGTATTTTATTATTGTCGATAAAATTTGAAACTAATTTAAATTTTGGTCATTGGTTTTATTTTAGGATATGATTTGATTATAGACTGATCTTAAAAAATGTAAAACAAAATTCGTGGGTTAATAGGTGGGTGCAGTTTAGTCCAGACTCACAGGTGCAGGTTCAAGTTTGATATATAACTAATGAGTGATGATAATGAGTTCTAATAAGTTACATCATAATTACATTTTTGTAATACTTTAGGATATTAATTTAATTTTTATCTTTTGATACATTATATTAATTTAATTCGGACTTTGCCACATTTTGAGAATTTATACCGATTATTGTAACTCTTGTCCGTGATTAAGTTGAAAATAACACCATATATTCATATATATATATATAATCCCAGTATATGCCTTATAATTGTATTAAAGCTTTTTTTAATTATAATTTAGTGATAATTTCATTTGAAAAAAAATAAAAAATAAAAATCTAAAAGTAGCCACGATAGAGTATTTTCAACATTGAGCACCTTGAAGACTTATTTATCAAATCAAATGGAAAATCAACTATTAAATGATAGTTAATAAAATATAATGAATGAGATGTATTCAAAAATATTAATAACAAAACTAGTTCCCTAACTATTTGAATATATGTAATTGTTTCGAGGACAATTATAAATGTATTAACGGTTATACATAAATATTACTATTATTATTGTTGGTTATGTTCCAAATTTTTGGTATGTTTGAAATCAAGTTCACTTGAATAAAATTTATCTCCCGTTCAGGTATCAATGTTGTACCTTTTTTAGTTAAAATATGCAAAACTCAATTTAGCAGATGTAACAGATTTTGTATCATCTATTTATTTATTTCATTTTCTTTTACTGGTTTCCGTTTCTCTCTCAAATCACAATCAATCCAAGTGCAAATTACCAACATTATGTATTAAAATATTAGAGATATCCATTCAGATATCATTGTCGTACAACATTTTAAGTCAAAATATGTAAAACTCATTTCAGCAGATTTGATAGACTTCGTATTTTCTATTTATTTACACCATGGTTTTGGGCCTTTTGGCCCTTTTTGTTGGGGTTTTGAGGTGGTTTTTGGGCTTTCCGGGTGGTATTTAGTTGTGGTTGAAATAGAAGGGACTATGAAATTTGAAAGTATGAATGATTTTAGAATGTTTCTATATTTATCCTGATAATGTTAGGTAGCATGTGAGAATACAATGTACATTATAATTGAATTGTATTTATAAGTTTGATAAGATGGGTCCACGGTGTCTCTTTCTTCCATCTAAATGGAAATTGAGTGTCACTTAGCAAAGAATTTGAACGGACGCTGGATGGACCCAAAAATTAGCTAAAAACATTAAATGTTAAGAGAAAAATCTTCAAGAGTAGTTGGAGAGTATTGTATTTGTTTCCCTAAGCTGCATTTACCGTGTGAGATTGAATTGAATTATTTTTAAGATCTGAGAATGAGTTGGATATGATAGAATAAGATTGGATTAAAAGAAGATAATGGATTAAATAGAATAGGATTTGATTGAACTAAATTAGAATTTGGTATTATAATGGTAAGATTTGTTATATATATAATATTTATAACATTCAATTTAAAATCCATCCATATTCATTTAAATCAATCCATCCATATTCATTTAAATCAATTTAAGTGAAATTTGTGAAGTTAATAATTTTTTGAATACATTTAGATTTTATTGGACTTTATACAAATCTGAATTGAATATACATAAATTTTAATGGATTCCAAACAAATATAGATGGAACACACTTATATTTCAATTGAATTCATTAAAATCTAAATTGAATACACACAAACTTTTAAAATCCTTTAAATTCCAATGAAATCTTAAATTAAATACACTAAGCTTAAATCTAAATTTTATTGGATTTCTTATAAATCAAAATTGAATACACCTAGATTTTATGAATTTTATACAAATATGATTAAATATACATAGATTTCAATTAAATCTATTTAAATTTAAATTGAATACACCTAAACTTTTAGAGCATCTTTAATGCTCTCATGAATCGTATTTTGAAAAAAGAAAGGTTATGTCATCAATATCATTGGATTTATTTTCTATATGACATAGATATCATTTGATAAATAATCAAATTGAAAAATTATTATTTAATGCTTCCATGCATTTCCTATAATGGCTGAATGTATTTCTATTTAATGTTTTCATATTTTTCATTTGATGTTTCCTTTTTTTTTTTTTTTTTTGTAACTTTCAATTATATTTGAAAATTAGAAATAAATAATTATTAATTTATTGACATAATTGTCTAACACACCCTTTGAAAATAGTTAGTCACGTGACAATGTTTTTCGTGTTTTTTTTTTGCCACTTTAGCTTCATATTAATGATTAATAATTACACTGGAGATGTTATTTTAATTCAATGTCCATTTATCTTATGTGACATGTAATTTTTTCACAATCCATTAGAGCATTAAAGATGCTTTAATCCATGAGAACATTGAAGATGTTAAGAGAATCTTTAATACTTTTATGAATTTTATTTTATTTTATTTAAAAAAAAAAAGTTACATCATCAATGTCAAAAGATTTACTTCCTACGTGATATATATATCATTTCATAGACAATGAAATATAAAAATTATTCTCCAATAATTCTACGTATTTTCATTTAATGTCCCGATGTATTTCCATTTTTTTTCTACTTTTAATTAAATTTGAAAATTAGAATTAAATTTCACGGATTGAGTTTTGAAAAAAAAAAAAAAACATGTTACATCATTAATATCAAGATATTTGCTTCCTACATGACAAATGTATCATTTGATAAATAATCAAATATAAAAATTATTCTGTAATGATTATATGTATTTTCATTTAATGTCTCAATGTATTTCTATTTAATAGTTTTTTTTTTTTTTTACTTTTAATTAAATTTAAAAATTAGAATTAAATAATTATTAATTTACTAACATGATTAATCTGGACGCATATTATATAATCGTCACAACAAATATCTTTTGAAGGAAAAGTATATTAACAATCCAATTTGTCCATATATGTTTATTAAAATATCAAAGTCTAGATTTGTTAGCATCGCATTTTATGTTGATGATTTAAATATCATCGGGACTCATGAAGAACTTATAGAGACGATAACATTTTTTAAAAATGATTTTGAAATAAAAGATTTGAGTTAAACAAAATTTTGTCTTTGCTTGCACATCGAGCATCTATTTAAAGAAATTTTTCTTCACCAATCAACTTATATCGAAAATGTATTAAAGCGCTTTAACATAGATGAGACATATTATAAAACAAATGCAATATTAAGATATTATAGAATAAGAACAAAAACAATAAGTAAAAATAAAACACAAAAAGAATTTTGGAGAGAGATGTTATTTTATTCTTTCATTTCTAATGCTAATGATAAATCATACAAACTTATGTACCCCTTATCTACAGGCTAAGAATCATAAATATAAGAAATAGAAAAAACATAAGTTATACATAACATTAAGACACTATTATAATGATAATTATTTGAGTGATAATGATATTTAATGTGAAAGTTATAGAATACTAAAGGGTGACATTCAGTTGATTTACAATATTTTCCTTTTGGATGTCCACCGTACAAATAATATGTCCATTAAAAACTTTATTAGGAAAAAACTCTATAAAAAAAATAATCTTGATAAAAGGAAAAAGAGTACATAATTCTTGTACGTAATAACCTCCCCTTATGCTAATATGTCTTCCTTTGATGAATTTTAACAAAATTTTCTGAATCGACACATGTCAATCTTATTCACCAATTTCTCAAATGTTGTGATAGAAAGTGCCAATCTTGATAATGTGCTTTTGGTGAATTTTAACAAAAATAATCTTGATAAAAGGAAAACGAGTAAATAATTCTTGTACGTAGTAACCTCCTCTCATGCTAATATGTCTTCTTTTGGTGATTTTTAACAAAATTTTCTAAATCGACACATGTCAATCTTATTCACCAATTTCTTAAATGTTGTGGTAGAAAGTGCCTTTGTGAACAAATCTGTCATGTTATCATAAGATCAAATTTGACGAACGTCTATCTCTCTTTTATTATGAAGTCATGTGTGAAAAGGACTTTGATGAAATATGATTGGTTTTATCTCATTTTATGTAACCTTCTTTGATTTGAGCGATACAAGCTACATTATCCTCATATAAAATTATTATACTTTCTTTAATAAATAGAAGATCATATTCTTTATGGATATGTTGAATCAAAGATCTCAACCATACGCATTCTCGACTTGCCTCACGTAATGAATGCAATTACAAAATGACTGAAAATGCATTTAATGGATGTTGTGACAGTTTATCTGTATGAGTCACTTGATAATGACATTTATATGAAAGTCCTTGAAGGACTGAAAATGCCTGATGCATGCAATTCGAAACCCCAGGAAATGTATTTGATTAAATTACAAATATCTTTGTATGGATTAAAGTAATCTGGATGCATGTGGTATAAATGTATAATCGTCTCAGTAAATATATTTTGAATAAAAGGTATATTAACAATCCAATTTGTCCATGTGTGTTTATTAAGAAATCAAAGTCTAAATTTGTTATTATCGCAGTTTATGTTGATAATTTGAATATCATTGAGACTCATGAAGAGCTTATAAAAACGATAACATTTTTGAAAAATGAGTTTAAAATGAAAGATTTGGACCAAACAAAATTCTGCCTCGGCTTGTAAATCGAGCATCTATCTAAAGGGATTTTTCTTCACCAATCAACTTATACCGAAAATGTAACGTCCCGAATCTCATATCGGTAGAGTACAGATCCGGGGAAGGCCATATAAGTGAGATGATTTGGAGACTTGTCAATGCGTCTTTTGGAATATCGTTCTAAGGGACAAAACCGTGAGGCTGTACGGGACGACTTCGGGCCAAAGCGGATAATACCTCGGCAGGGGACCCAAGTTGTCACATTTGGTATCAGAGTCGGGGATGGCTCTAAGCGATGGTGGGGGGAACTATAACATCCCGAATCCTACATCGGTAGAGTACAAATCCGGGGAAGGCCATATAAGTGGGATGACTTGGAGACTTATCGAGGCGCCTTTTGGCATATCATTCTAAGGGACAAAACCGTGAAACTATACGGGGCGACCTTGGGCCAAAGCGGACAATATCTCGGCATGAGACCCAGGTTATCACAGAAAAGGTATTAAAACGCTTTAACATGGATAGGTCTCATCCAATAAGCTCTTCCATGGTTGTTCGATCCATTGGTGTGATAAAAGATCATTTTTGTCATCGAGAGGATAATGAAGAAATTCTTGGTCCAAAAGAACCATATGTTAGTGCTATTGGTGCACAAATGTAACTTGCTAATTGCATAAAGCCTGATATAGCATTCTCTGTTAATTGATTAGCAAGATATAGTTCTTTACCAACTCGAAGACATTGAAATGGTGTTAAACGAGTACTTTGCTATCTTCAAGGGATATCAGATATGAGTTTTTTTTATTCAAATGACTCAAAGACAGAATTGGTTGGATATGTAGATGCTGGATATTTATCAGATCCATATAAAACACAATCTCAAATAAGTTATTTGTTTACATATCATGGTACTGCTATATCTTGACGTTCTATAAAGTAAACTTTAACTGTCACATCTTTAAATCATGTTGAAATATTAGTATTACATGAGGCAAGTCAAGAATGCGTATGGTTGAAATTCTGATTCATCATATCTATAATGAATATGATCTTCCATTTGTTAAAGAAAGTCCAACAATTTTATATGAAGATAATGCGGCTTGTATCACCCAAATCAAAGAAGGTTACATAAGAATAGACAAAACCAAACACATTTCATCAAAGTTCTTTTTCACATATGAACTTAAAAATAAAAGAAAGATAGACGTTCATTAAATTCGATCTTATGACAATATGACATATTTATTCACAAAGACACTTCCTACAATAACATTTGAGAACTTAGTGAATGAGGTTGGTATGTGTCGATTTAGAGAATTTTATTAAAATAAGACATATTAGCATGCGGGGGATGGTATTACGTATAAGAATTATGTACTTTTTTTCCCTTTATTAGGATTTTTTTCCTATAGGATTTTTTCCTGATAATGTTTTTAATGAGGCATATTCTTAGTACGGTGGATATCTAAAGGGAGAGTGTTGTAAATCAATTGCATACCATCCTTTAGTATTCTATAACATTCACATTAAAGATCATGATCACTCAAATAATGATCACAATAGTAGTGTCTTAATGTTATGTATAATTTATACCTTTTCTATTTCCTATATTTATGATTCTTAGTTTATAAATAAAGAGTATATAAATTTGTATGATTTATCCTTTGCATAAGAAATAAAAGAATAAAATAACAATTCTCTCAAAAATTATTGTGTTATATTTTTAATTATTGTTTTTATTCTGCAATATCTTAATATTGCATTTGTTTTATAACATTTTTTTATGACACCTCATTTTAACATTGATGAGTGATAATTGCATTTAAGAAGTTTATTTTAACTCAATGTCCATTCATCATAAATGACATGTAATTTTTTCATAATTCATGATAATATTGGAGATACTCTTAGAATGTTCAAATTTTAATTAATTTTATATTGAATACACCCATCTAAATTTCAACTTTTATAAGTATTAGCCACTAGATTGCTTTTTTTTTTTTTTTTTAAATACATTTGTCGATGTCTGGATCTAACCGACTGGGTTCTTTTAAGCCCAAACTACAGTTTAGATCATCACAGTATAGCAAACAAGTAGAAAACAAAGGAAGAGGTCAGGGAAGAACAAGGAACACCAAGAAATTTGTAAGTACTTCGGCCCCATTGATGTCTACGTCCACTGTTCTCTCTCACATTATTTCTGTAGAGTAACAGCACTTAAAGATTGTTCCCTTTTTACAATGAATTTTCTTCCCTATTTATAGAGAAAGGGGAGATGCTACAATAATTTATAATAAGACAAAGTTGCAACAAGTTCAAATGAAATGATGGATTACATTTAATGTAGCTGACATCTATCAGGTCAACTCTACCAAAATATGGGTTTGGACGCTAAACTCATGCCGATTAGGTGAGATTTCCTTAATCAATACTGTAATTTCTGATGGGGTTGGCGTGTACGATACGCCCTAAGCTGTAATAGGTTCTGACAGTTTTGATTGTAGTTGACTTGTAGTTTGAGAGACATAACAGAAGCGAGCTCTTTAGCGAGAATGATCTCCTATCAAGCTAACGAGAAAAAAAGACTCATTATCGAGCCGATCTCATTAAAGGTTGCTGATAAAGATGATAAGCGAGCTATTTAACGATATGATGAATCAAAAGACAATCGATCTCATAGACGAGCTGATGGACGAGCTGATAAGTGAGCACATGTAAAAATAGCCGATCGGTTGAACGAGCAGATTGACGAGCATATAATCAATTCCATAAACGGGCTCATGGGTGAGCTGATAACGAGTATATGTATATGGATGAGCAGATAAGCGAGCAAATAGACGAGCAGAGAGTTAGGCCTTTTTGGTTCCTCGGCTATTGGACCCATTCTTTAGACTTTTGTCAGCCCATTCGGCCTGATCGTGAAAACACTCATAACCTTCTGAAGCTTGGTCTTCAGGATCTGCTTTATAATTTTATTGACTGCCTCTACTTGGCCATTGACTTGGAGATTATCCACAGCTGAGAAGCTTTTGGTGATGCTGAGGTCGCTACAGAATGTGAGAAACTGTTCACTGGTAAATTGGGTTCCGTTGTCTGTCACGAGCTGCTGAGGAATCCCAAATTTGTAAATAATGTTATCTCACACAAACTTTTCTATCTTCGTCGTGGAGATCTCAGTAAGTTCCTTCGCCTCTGTCCATTTTGTGAAATAGTCTAATGTGACAATGACATATTTACACCTACCCTGACCTATCGGAAGAGGTCCTATCAGGTTTATACCTTAGATTGCGAAGGGTCATTGACTGATTATCTGCTATAGGTAAGCTAGTGGAGCTCGCAGAATCTTGGCGAATCTTTGGCACTTATCACATTTCGTCACCAGAGTGATGACATCTTATTTTATCGTTGGCCAGTAGAATCTTTGTCGAAGCGTCTTTTGCGCTAGGGATAGCCCCCCGACATAATTGCTACAATGACTGACATGGATGTCTTTTAAGATCGTGATACAATCCGGCTCATCAACACATCGCAACAATGGAGCCAAGAAACCTTTTTTGTAAAACATGTCGTCATAGATGTAATATCTCGCCGTTCTCATTCGCAGACGACGTGCTTCTAACTTATCATCTGGCAGTTTACCCTCCTGTAAATAATCCACCAAATGACTTATCCATGAGTCTGCTACCACGGCTAGGACCATTACCTTGTCATTAGGCTCTGTACCTGGCTTTCGCAGGAATTCTACTGATATATCCCCAGAAAAATCTATACCTTGAGCTGTTATCAGGTGACCTAAAATATCTGGATAAAAATTTTGGGCTCGCAGGATATGATTCACCTCACATTTCTCGAGTGTCCCTAACAGCTCTTGGACCTTTTGTAAATAAATTGTCATGCTTGACCCCTTAACCTGGTATTCACCCCTTATCTGACAAACCACGAGCTGGGAGTTGCTAAAGATTCTGAACCGTTCAGCCTGCATCTCTTTGGCTAAGTGAAGCCCTGCCAACAAGGTCTCATACTCGGTTTCATTATTCGTAGCTTGGAATCCAAACTTGAACGCACAGAGGATTTTGTGTCCCTCCGAGCTGATCAATAACACTCCAACTCCAACTCTTCGCTCACTGGAAGAACTGTCAACAAACAGTTTCCAAAATGGACCTTCAAAAGATTTGCCTGAGGGGATATCTGGTCAGCAATTCAATCTTATGCGCTTGAAAATAAGGACGCAACTTCCTGGATGCCACCACAAGACAGTAGGCGAGCTTCTCCATCGGGGTGTACCTCGTCTCAGCATCTACCAACTTCTTACTGATGTAATAGATGGGGAATTACGTCCTGTCTTCTTCCCGAACTGAGGCTACACTTAAAGCATGCTGAGATACACCGAGATAGACTGTCAAAGTTTTTCCATATTTTGGTTTTGACAAGAGAACAGCTCGCCCCATATATTCCTTCAGTTGCTGAAACGCATTCTCACATTTTTCTGTCCATTCAAAGCTTTTGATCTTCTTCAAGACTTCAAAGAATGTGACATATTTGTTTATGGCTTTGGAGACAAATCTACTGAGGGTAGCGACTTGACCGTTTAGGCTCTGGATGTAAGCTCTCATCCTCGATTCTAGATTCCCTAGTGTTAAAAACTAGACTAAGGGATGAAAAGATTCAATTTCGTCAATGTCGTCCCTATAAAAGTCATTAGGATATTAGTAAATAACAATTAAATGCATTAAGGGTGAAATAGGAAATTCAAGCCCAATTAACTTATGATTTTGGTGTGAGTATTACATGGAATGAACTTGAATAAAAATCAAAATCCATGTCATAAAAAAATTATCCAATGAATAAATGACAAATTAAAAACTAAATATGAAATTATAAATTACTAAATGATTAGTTTTATTTCATGAGTTACCAAAGTGCCATTTTATGGGTAAAATTCCATGAGATGATTTAATTGTTATTTTGTGTTGAAATAAAGGGTATTTTAGTCCAATAAAGTAGCAATAACTATATAAGGGATGACCACTTAAAAGTCATCATTTGGTTGGTCAAACAAAGAAGCAAAACCAAGAAAGTGGATATTGAACAAAAGAGAAGTGGTCGGCAAACAACAAAAAGGGGACATGATGGTGATTTTATAAAAGTTGACCATATATATATTCAACACTTAGAATAAAAAGAGAGAGTTTAGACATAAAACAAAAAGAGAAAACCGAGAGAGAGTTGAGAGGGAGAGAGCTTGGACGGCAAAGGAGAGGAAGGAAGAGAAAAGGAGATCAAGTGATTCCAAGCTAGTTTTCAAGTTTCCCACCACCATACTAAGTACATTCAAGTTAAACACTCATATCCTTGAGGGTCAGAGGTTCGAGTGGCAGCTGGGGGAGGCGAAGCAAAACCCTTGGCCAGGGACAGTACCTAGTGAGTGGGCCACCGAGGCTGCGAGGCGAGGCCCGTACCCCCGAGGTGGCCGAGGCCATGAGGGGGGGTCCCACAATAAAAAGGCGCCTTTTTATTATGGGACCCCCCTCATGGCCTCGGCCCATTGGGGTACGGGCCTCGCCTCGCAGCCTCGACGGCCCACTCACTAGGTACTGTCCCTGGCCAAGGGATTTGCTTAGCAAAGCTGGTACCAATTGAGCTGGTAGCTCAATTGGTACCAGCTTTGCTCTAAGAATCCATTTAACCAAGGGCCAGGTGGTGGGTTCGAGCAGCTGGGGAGGCGAAGCAAATCCCTTGGCCAGGGACAGTACCTAGTGAGTGGGCCGCCGAGACTGCGAGGCGAGGCCCGTACCCCCAATGGGCCGAGGCCATGAGGAGGGTTCCCACAATCGGCCTCCTCTTTTAGCAAACTGGTTTGTGGTGAGTGTCTATGTTTAACTTATGAGTCATCACTTCTGGATCAATCCCTACTATATCCTCATGGTTTCAAGCAAACACATCCAAATTTGTTTTGAGAAAATCAGTTAGCTGGGCTTTTATTTGAAGGGCCGGATTCTTGCCCAGCTTGAGATACCTTTCAGCGTCCACTTCACTCACTGGCACATCTTTCAGCTCTTCCACTGGACTTGTGGTCTTGCACGTATTGATCTCTCTGGGGTTCAGATCATGGCTAACCCCGGAAGTACTAACAGCCTGTAACTCGTGCCTTGAGACCACATTCACCTTCTTCTCTTGAGCTCCTATCTTCACTGTATCCGTATAGCTACGTAAGCTAGCTGCTGCTCACCTCGAACACATCCTATCATATTGGGGAGTTGAAAACTTCACTGTAAGGGTCCTGATAGAGGTGACCATGTTCAGATCATTCATCGCAAGCCTTCCCAACACCACATTATAGGCTGAAGGGGAGTTTATAATTTGGAAGTCCGCTAGTATAGTTGATCGGTAAACTACATCTTCTGGAATGAGAGGTAGTCTGATCTGTCCGATAGGAGTGACCGCATCTCCAGTGAAAATGTACAGAGGCTCAGAGGAAGGTTTAAACTGTTTATCGCCAATCCCTATCTGGTCGTAACACTCCTTATACATCACATTCACCGAACTCCCAGCTTCAATCATTATTCTCCTGACCTCTGAGTTTCTAATACGGGCGCGGATCACCAAGGTATCATTGTGGGGCCAGTGAACACCCCAAGCATCTTTTTCTATGAAAATAATCTCTTCGGATGCCATTCTTGCCCTCTTTGTAGGTCCTTCTAACTCTCTTCAACCTATAAGCTGGATATGATTAGTCTCACGCACATACCGCTCCTACGATCTGTTTGATGTTCCTACCATATGAGGACTTCTATAGATTGTAAGGATCGTCCTCATAGCGAGTGCGTGCTTCTAGTCAAGAGTTGGTTGGGCTAGCTGTTGCTTTTGTTGCTGTTGGTAAGGATGTTATTGCTGGGATGGTTGCCCCACAGGTCGCACAACGTACTCCCTTAAACGACATTTTCTAATCAAATCCTCAATGGCGTCCTTCAGCGCCCAACAATCGGAAGTGGTGTGCCCTACTTCGTTGTGATAGACACAGAATTTGCTCCTGTTCCTGCGTCCTTCAGGAGTCTGAATAGGAATTGGTCTTCCAAAGTTCTCCCCATTCTTTTCAGTTGCAAAGATCCTTTCCCGAGTGTCTAACAAGGTGTTGTATCTATTGTAACGACCTTGATACTAAGGTCATTCTCGCCTTTGGTTATTCCTCGGTCCAGGCCCATATCTAGCCTTCTTTGCAATCTGATTATTATTTCTTTGGTCCACAAGGCTATTTCCTCTATTGCTCATTTTCTTCCCCTGATTGGAGCTACCAGCCTCATCTTTCTGATTATTCGCCTTCTTAGGGCCAAATGCTTCCTCCCACCTTATTTCTTTTGCTGCTCGCTCATAAAATTTCCCTAGATCCTTCACCGGGGATTTATAAATGCTCTCGTACAGCTTCTCGTCTTTTTTTAGTCCTGTCGAGATAGCTATCAAGATCTCTTCATCCGAAGGGCTTTCCACATTATTCACCCCACGCTTGAATCTGTTGATATAGTCCTTTAATAATTCATCGGGACGTTAGAAGATGGTGGTGAGGTACTAGGGTGGTGCGAGTTGTCTCTTCAGTGCCTTATATTGGTTCAAAAATTTTTGTTGGCACTCCTTCTATTATTGATGCTGCGAGGTGGGAGGTTTCTGAACCATGTCCACCAAATGTCCCTAAGTGTTGTTGGGAAAGCGCGTTAATGTGCGAGCCAGTGGTCTACAAGTCCATCTGGATATTGAACGCATCCAGATGATCGTAGGGATCAACATCCCCATTATATTGTGGAATGTTGGGAACTTTGAACCTGAATGGAAGTGGCTCCATCCTATTACGAGCTCATTGAAACCGAGCACTAGACTACACATTGGAGGAATGAGCTGACCCATCTTGAACTGATTCCCTGATGACTCTTTCATTCGGGACAGGGGCCCCAGCATGCTGTAGCTACGGGATATCCCCCCTCACAGCTGCCTGAGGTGGTTTCTGAGCAGTTTGAACCTGGGTTTGAATTAGTGCCCTGATTTCATTTACCAGTTGTGTCATGGTATTCTCTAACACCTCCTGGCGTTGTTGTTAAAACCTGTATAACATCTCCTCCTACAATATTAGGTATAGGTTGACGGAAAGGAGTAGGAGGTATACCTTGAGCGTTCCCAGCCATAGGTGCGTTAGACGTTCTTGCACCCATGTAAGTTGGTCCGCCAATAGGCAGAGTGTCTCACTGCTGGTTTGAGTTCTCGAGTTGGTTAGCATCCGCGTCGAAACTCCTGGTGATTCTTTCTCTGACCATGGTAATTAATGAATGAGCTTCGTAAGTCGAGAGCAAAGGTGGTGAAACTACAAATGGGCCATTCCTCTAACGCTAAAATGCCGACGTCTGGATCTAGCCGACTGGGTTCTTTTAGGCCCAAACTACAGTTTAGATCATCACAGTATAGCAAACACGTATAAAGCAAAGGAAGGGGCCAAAAATGAACAAGGAACACCAAGAAATTTGTAAGTGGTTCGGCCTAATTGATGCCTACGTCCACTGTTCTCTCTCTCACTATTTCTGTAGAGTAACGACACTTAAAGATTTTCCCCATTTTACAATGAATTTCCTCCCCTATTTATAGAGAAATGAGAGGTACTACAGTAATTTATAATAAGACAAAATTCTAACTAGTCAAAATGAAATGATAGATTACATTTAATACAGCTGACATCTGTCAGGTCAACTCTGCTAAAGTATGAGTTTAAACGCTAAACCTATGTTGGTTAGATGAGATTTCCTTAATTAATGCTGTAATTTCTGACAGGGTTGGCTTGTACGATACGTCTTGAGCTGTAATCGGTTCTGACATTTCTGACTGTAGTTGACTTGTAGTCTAAGAGGCGTGACAAAAGCAAGCTCTTTAGCGAGAATGATCTTCTGTCAAGCTAACAAGCAAATAAGACTCACTATCGAGCCGATCTCATTAAGGGCTGCTGATAAAGGTGATAAGTGAGCTATTCAACGATATGATAAATCAGCAGACAATCGGCCTCATAGACGAGTAGATGGACGAGTTCATAATCGAGCACATGTAAAAAGGGCCGAGCGGTTGGATGAGCAGATTGACGAGCACATAATCAATCTCATAAATGGGCTCATGGGCGAGCTGATAACGAGTATATGCAGATGGATGAGCAGATAAGTGAGTAAATAGACGAGCAGAGAGTTGAGCCTTTTTGGTTCCTCGGCTATTGGGCCCATTCTTTGGATTTTTGTCAGCTCATTCGACCTGATCGTGAAAACACTCATAACAATATTAGATTGCATTTATACAACTCAATAGTTCTCTATTATCTATATTCTAAACCATCTTAGTAACATGTTAGTCATATCTTCGTGAAACGATTTTGATAATAAACTGATCATAGAATTATATTTATAAAATTGAATAGTCTATAATAACATTTCCCATTGGATTATATTTATAGTTTTATACAATTCAATATCTATTTTTTTTTCTAGGAGTTAGTCTATTGCTTGGTTGATCAACCACTGACCTTTGTAATTTCTTATCTTACGTTCGACTCCCAATGTAGGCAACTTCTTCTACACCATATAAAAATATATAAGTTATCTTCTTACCTTACGTGAGTTATTCTCTCTACCTATATATGAGTTGCTCTCTACCGTATGGACGTCGCGTTCTGGATCACGCTATAGAATCAAATCTTACTTGATCTCAAGTGATTCTTAGATTTATCTCAACCATTATATATATTTTTATCTTAAAAAAAAGATACAAATTATAATATAAAAAAAAAGATTAAATTTAGAAAATTTATAGTTTATAAAAATATCTATTTTATTATCTATATTTTATTTTATCCAAATTTTTTTTTTATGTTAAAAAATTAATAGAAAAGATTAATTTTATTTTCTATGGCTTCTTCGTCAATTAATATCTATCAAGGGTATTTTTATTATTTTATATTCCTTTTGGATGTATTTTGAATTTTTTATTAATATTAAAAAAAATTTAGATAAAATAAAAAGTATATTTCTACGAACTGCAATAATTTTTTTAGAATTATCACTTAAAAAAACCAAAGAAGTGGATATATAAAGAAGCCGTCTCTTTCACACGTAACACGTTAGCGTCGAATCGGTGGATAAACACAAATGCCTCCTACTCTTTTTCTCTCCCTCTTTTTCTCTCTTTCTCCTTGCGTGTTTCTCTGATCATCTCGAGTTCTCGCGATCAATTCAACTCGCCGTCAAATCAATTTCTCATCTCTTTTCGCATTGACATATCTTCATGATACAGTCTCTTAACCAATCCCTTTTCCGTTTTCCTGCTATTGCGATTCCCAGATCGGAGTGAACCCTAATTGGCAAGGTGAATTCTTGTTTCTCTTTTATTTTTTGCATATTTTTATTGGGGTTTTTCATTTTTTTAATTATCTAATCATGATTTTGTATAAAGTTATTTTTTTAAAAAATTTTTTATAATTATTGATTGTTTGGTGTTTCTGATTTTTGTTTTTAATTTGATTCTAGACTTATAATGATTGTAGACCATGTTGTTTGATTGTGCATGTTGTGTGTTGGTGTTTGAAATTGAGGGAAACGGTGGAAAGATTGGATTTTTTTTTGCGTTTCGAGTGTTATTGATATTTGGGAGTTGGTTTCTCTTGGTACCGGTGGCGTTTGGGATCGGATTTTTATTGTGTGAGTTGATTTTGGAGTTGTGTGAGAGGGTTGGAATGTAATTGTTTTGAGAATCAATTCAAGTTGTTTGTGTATTGATTCAATTGGTGTTACGCGGCGCCTCACCGCCGCAGGCATACCTGAGACCCGACCGGGTCGACTTGGCGAGGCGGGTCGGGTCTGAGGGATTTTAGAAAAAATAAAATCTCAGAGGCAGGCTCTCTTTCTCTCTCTCTCTAAACCAGCAGCCTCAAGCGTTCTCTCTCTTAAAACCAGCAGCCCTGCACTCCAGATGAGTATCCAACGATGTTTGAAGCTTTCGGGTGGGTTACCGGTGTCGATATGGCAAAGGTTGAAGAGGGTGGGAGGATGGCGGTAGCTGCTGCTAGAAGCTTCTGTTTTAGGGTTTCTCTTTCTACTCTTTATATATATATATACACACACACACACATATATATACATACACATATAAGAAAATTGCCAACATGAAACAATCCCCTAATTTTTGACAATACATCAAATCAAACATTTTGGCTTGAACAATAGGCAAAAAAGACCTTTACAATTAGTTAACTTTTATTTTTTCAATTATTTAACTTTTAATATGAGTACCACACCGCCTCATGTACTTTCGAACCTTGGTGTTACTGATGTTTTTCTTTGTTTAATCTGCCTTGTGTTTTTGTTTAAACATAATGGTTGTCTTTGGGATTGCCAAATGTTTTAGCATGTGGATTTTAGTTTGTGAGCGCTTGTTTGGTTAGTGTTTTTCTGGGGTAGCTTGTGATGAATTTGGCTTTTTTGGTTGAAGTTTTGATTTTCCAACTTGAGGGGCACTATGTTGAATGATCTATACCCATTTGATTTTAATTAGCACAAGCCTTTTTTAGTACTTGACTAATATCTGTAAGCTTAGACATGACATAAGGGTAATACCTTAAGATTCCAATACGTATTGATGAATTAAGATATTGTCTGATGCAAGTCCATTTCACATTTTCTCAAAGCTTTTAAAGAGCTTAAATGATATGCAGGCTTTGTTCTGTTTTACATGTTGGATGAAAGTGTTGTTTCATTGTCCTTCGATGAATTTGCTTTGGTTGATGTTGTTGTAGGCACACATTTATCAGAAATTATGTCCAATCACCAAGCAGATGATGATGCTGAATACATGGCAGATGAATATGATATGGAAGATATAGATGATGAGATGGATGATGAATTACGTGGTGGCGACATGGCTGGTTCAGATTCCGATGTTGAAGAATATGGTTACTCGGTTTGTGATGCTTAACTTTAAGCAGTGTCTTTCATTATCATTTTAGCTGATTTGTAATAGCTTCTCTATGTGTCAAACTCTTTTGAGTGTTTTTCTTAAGCAATGTAGAAATCCTAAGGTGGTTTTGATGTGACTGGTTCAGAATAAAACTGATGATACTACTGCTGCTGAAGCAAGAAGAGGGAAGGATATCCAGGGTATACCATGGGAAAGACTTAACATCACAAGGGAAAAATACCGGCAAACTAGGCTAGAGCAGTACAAGAACTATGAAAATGTTCCTCATTCCGGAGAAGCGTCTGGAAAGGTATAAGTTTTTACTTTATTCCTTTTTCATCTTATTTTAAGTTCCATGGGCAGTGTTCATCTTGTAATAGCTTGTTAATATTGAGTTTTGCCCTTCAAAATAAATGTTGACAGGATTGCAAAGCTACTAAGAAAGGGGGTGCATATTATGAGTTCAGAAGAAATTCAAGATCTGTGAAGTCGACTATTCTTCATTTTCAGGTTAGCTGAATGCCATTTTGACTGTCATGCCCATTACTTCCTCTTTTATTTGCGTAAATTGATGATATTTTATCGGCAATCTGTTTGCCTAATCAGAATAGTGAATTACAGTGATTACTCTTACAGTAATACTTCCTGGTAGAGCTCTTCATTTGCTCAAATTAACAATAGGGCATAAGTTGCAGTTGTGACACAGTTGATACTTGCATTTGATGTATGAACTATTGTTGCATAAAGGTGTTGTGTTATGTCTTAGTCTGACTTCATTTTTTCCTGGTGTTGTAGCTTAGGAACTTGGTTTGGGCTACATCAAAGCATAATGTCTACCTTTTGTCACATTATTCAGTTGTTCATTGGTCTTCGCTAACTAGCAACAGGTCTCAAGTTCTAAATGTTTCAGGCCATGTGGCACCAGCCGAAGTTAGTGGCTCTTCACCTTACTTTGATTTGAAAAAATACCTCACATTTCTAAATCTTTCACTTTGTCATATTTGCTCATCTTGTTCTTGAAATTATTTTTTTATGTTTTTCTTCCTATGTAGAAACATCCTGGCAGTCTGTTGGAAGGATTTACGCAGACTCAAGTTAGTACCCTTGCTGTAAAAGATAAGTTGTTGGTCGCTGGAGGATTTCAGGGAGAATTAATTTGTAAGGTACAGAATGTAAACTTATTTTAAGTTTTTTATTGAATGAAACAAGGAGATATTGGAAAATGGGTGAGCATTGGGATAGCAGTTCCATGCTCACTCATTTATATGGCACCGGTATTTTCTTGGATGTTATTTTTGTATTGGAGTGTAATGCACTCACACCTAAGAGTGCCTTTGAGTGACACTTTGTAGTATTTAGGGGGTTAATGTAACGACCTATGCGGTCTGATATCTGTGCATTGCATTTGCATAATAGTGGTCATGTTGCTACCAGCTCAGATTTACTGAGAATCGTATAATCAGTTTCTTGATTGACAGTGCACATCTAAGCCTTGATTGTTTCTTCTGTTTTATTGTATGCAGCATCTAGATCGACCTGGGGTCAGCTTTTGTTCTCGGACAACTTATGATGAGAATGCCATCACTAATGCTGTTGAGATCTATGCCAGTCCCAGGTCGTTCTTCTTTCTTGTGCTTTGGCAGAACTATTAACTTTTAAGCTGAGCCTAATTGAGTTTGTTCTCTTAATTCTCAGTGGTGCAGTCCACTTCACTGCCTCAAATAATGATTGTGGAGTTAGAGACTTCGATATGGAAAAGTACCAGCTCACTAAGCATTTTCGTTTTGGTTGGCCAGTGAATGTAAGTTGCTTATGCATTGAATGATCCTGTTATCATGTTGCTCATTTAAGCTTTGGTTCATTTTGTGCTAATTACAGTCTATGGTGAATGTAATGTTATTAGTCGACAGTGTGATGATGTGCATGAGAACGGCGGCCTTGAAAGTCCTTTATAATTTGGTTCATTTTGTGCTAATTACAGTCTATGGTGAATGTAATGTTATTAGTCGACAGTATGATGATGTGCATGAGAACGGCAGCCTTGAAAGTCCTTTATAAATAGATGATGATTTAACTCTTTAAGTTGATTAGGCTTTAACTCTGAAAAATGAATATCAAAGCTTCATGAAATACAAATAGCTGATGAAGTTGCATAACTTAAAGCTTAATTAAAGAGCTTTATGCTATGAACTGTAAATTTTATAGTGCAGATACCTGGTTTTACTTGCATGTTTTCCTGTTTTTTATGTGCAGCATACTTCACTGAGCCCTGATGGTAAACTTCTAGTAATCGTGGGGGACAACCCAGATGGCTTATTGGTGGACTCTGTTTCTGGAAAGGTAATGTATCCTGGTTCTTTTTGAGTATTGATGAATTTCCTTTTTGTAAAAAACAAAAGATATTAGTTTTTATTTGGGGGTTAATGAGCAAGATGACATGGCAATGAGCTGATCCATGTACATGTGGTGCTTGGAAAAGTAGAGCTTGTATTTATTAGAATTTGCCATGTTTGCAGACCATTGCGTCATTGTCCGGGCACTTGGATTTCTCGTTTGCATCAGCATGGCACCCTGATGGCGTCACAATTGCCACTGGAAACCAAGACAAAACTTGCCGAATTTGGGATGCAAGGAACTTATCTAAGTCAGTTGCTGTTCTAAAGGGCAACCTTGGAGCCATCCGGTCCATCCGCTACACATCAGATGGACGGTACATGGCAACAGCAGAGCCTGCTGACTTTGTGCATGTCTATGATGCTAAAAGTGGGTACGAAAAGGAACAAGAAATCGACTTCTTTGGCGAGATATCTGGCATATCATTCAGTCCAGACACAGAGTCACTTTTTATCGGAATATGGGATAGGACGTACGGTAGCCTCCTCGAGTATGGACGTTGCCATAACTACTCATACCTTGATTCCTTGACTTGATGAGTTTGGATGTGCAATTTGCAAATAAGAGTGTGTTGTTGGTGTGGGTTCAAGTTCAGGAAAAAAAAGTCTAATGTTGTAGGAGAGGGGTCTGGATGTAAATGTAATATGATGTGCAGTCTAGGTTTACAATGGTTAAATTAGTTTTCGGTCCACCTTTTGTGGAAGCTCATCATCATAAGATTGTGTTGAAAAAGGGAAGGGGGGGATATACAGACGGTTTTGTCTCATGGCTTCCTGGTGAACAGAACAATGTTCCATGAATGATTCCTGCCTTCGTTTTAATGTCAGAATTCTTGGAAGCTGTCAATGCTCATGTTTGATCTCTTTGGATCTCTTCTCATAGTCTAGTAATTATTGCTCCTGTAGTGTTCATCAGTCCAGTACAGTGCCCAATAAATCTAACAATAGAAAGACTAAAATGGGTTTGTAATGATTGGAAACCATAAATTGCTCTCTTCTGCATGTCCTCTTTTAAGAAGAAATTCATCAATTTTTCTCTAGTTGACCTTGAAACACGTCAAAGTCTTAAGTTTAGACTCTCGACTTGGTTATTAATATTTCAAGTCTCATATTATGGCCTAAAGTTCGAAACAGTATAACCTTTTTGTCTAGCAAACAGAAACGGTCTAAAGTTCTAAACAGTATAATCTTTTTGTCTATCAAAGAGAAACGGTCTAAAGTTCTAAACAGTTTATGTCTATTAAAAGCATTGATCCAATCGTAGTTGGCAGTTGCCGCCGGTTGGTTTAGTCGTCAGCTTCCCCATGCCAAATTTCATGATATGGTTCTACATCCGGGAGATTTTAAAAAATATGAGAGTATTTGCTGCTTGCTACTTCCCCCTCTTATGTGAGAAAGTAATTATTTCATCTATGTGTGGACCGATTCCTCTCTTATGGAAGCTATATCCTCTAGACCGCGCTTTCAATGTTTAATTACGTTTGATCTCGATTATTTTCTATGTTAGTCTCAGTGATATAATGTAATAAAAAAAAAAAAATTATCCAATTATGGGGATTGAACCCGATGTGAATTGAACACGCAACCTTCTTACTTGAAATCAAATGCACTGCCATTGCGCCATAGATTTTAGAACAAATGCAAGTGGGAAGAGAGTCTATGAGCTGTGACCACATATTGTGTTGCCAAAAATCTATGATCCAGAAGAGAACCAATGGAAGAAAGCCAAGTCACCACGCAAAATCTTTTGTCTACTCATTCACATCCTCACAAATCTGCCTCAGCCTCGCGTAACCATGACTTGTTACACTACATGATCTATTTGTACACCAGCCACTTCTCTTCCACATAATTTTGTCAACAACACAACTCCTTCAATTCCCCATCAAACAACCATGGCAGCAGCCTCCTCCTCCTTGTTCACACCCACTTTCTCCTCCACGACCATCCAAAAACACCCCCAACTCTCACCATGCAACATCTCTTTCCAAGGCCTAAGACCCCTCTCCACCAAGGCCAAAGCCACCAATCTCACCACCACCACCAACAACAAGAGTAGTAGCTTTAGCGTAAAAGCTGAGCTTAGCGCCCCACTAGTGATCAGCCTCAGCACAGGGCTGTCACTCTTCTTGGGGAGGTTTGTGTTCTTCAACTTCCAAAGAGAGAACGTGGCCAAGCAAGTGCCTGAACAGAATGGAGTGACTCACTTTGAAGCTGGTGACACAAGAGCCAAGGAATATGTGAGCCTGCTCAAGTCCAACGACCCTGTTGGCTTCAACATTGTTGATGTCCTTGCTTGGGGCTCCATCGGCCATATTGTTGCCTATTACATCTTGGCCACCTCTAGCAATGGCTATGACCCCAAGTTCTTTGGCTGATCATCATCTTTTTTCATTATTTTACTTTTTATCCCTCTCCCTCGCTCTCTCTTTGTGTCTCTTTGTGCCTTGTTTGTAACTTCGTATAGTTTCATTGGATCTTTTCTTGTTTGATTAAGGTTTTGATGGGAATCATTTATGCAGTTTGTGCATTAATTTGTGGTGTCAAAGTGTGAATCATGTAATCTTCTATGATCCATCTTTCATCACTCATCAAAATTCACTAAGCAAGAAGAAATAATTACATACAAAATATATGTATTATAATATGTTCATCATGAATTCAATGCATTGAACTTGCAAGTTAATGGGAAATGTAAATTAACAAATATTTCAGTTTAAAATAATGTAAGAGTTTATAATATCCTTTGTAGAGGAAGTTTTTGTTTATGTTCCAAGAAATTGAATGAAATCTACCCTGAAATCTTAACGATTCAGAGGACCAGCAAGTATAGAGTCCAAAAACACTATAAGGTTTTCAAGCTGTGGCCAAATTTCCTGTCTAGTGCATAAAATTATGATAATTATTGCTGGGGGAAATAACATTGACTTTGGCATATATATTTTTCATTGGAGAATTTAGTTAATGGCTAAAAAAAAAATCATTAAATTTAAATTCAATACAATATAACCATCATTTTTCATATGAATAATGTTACACAGTAAAAGTTTATTCAAATTTTATATTTGCAATTATGATAATATATTAATTATGAGATAATGCGCTGGTGATGCGTAATTACGAAACAACTTGACAAGTTATTTAGGAAATAAATCTTTTTACATGCCCAGTAAATTCCTAAACCTTTTATAGTTGGATTTTTTTTTTTTTTTTTACTTTTAGGTGAATCACATTATAGTAATACTTAACATGGAAAAAAAAAAAACAGTTCTGTCAAAGCATTGCCATATAAACTGGTAACTGTAAGCAATTTTTAGAAAATTATAATTATATTACCATATAAAGAAAATAAAAATATTACATAAACTTTTAAAACCTTTACTCTGTCCTACCAAAACGGTTTTCTTTCCTTTACAACCCTACATGATGACATTTTTGGACTCCCATACCTAATATAAGGGGTTAGACAATTTTATTTCTAAAAAAAATCAATTTTTTAGAAAATTAATTTATGATTGAGAAAGTTGAATTTACGATCTTATAACACATAGCCTGCCAAACATATTATTAAATAACTATTTCAACTACGATGAACTTGTCACAACCTTTATCATCAGTTATTAATATCAGCAACCGGTTCCTCCTCATGCATATTATGCTCTTTTTTTTTTTTATGTGTATTATATAGTAATTTAACTTTTTTTTTTAAAAAAAAATGAAATAAAGAAGGGGCTTTAGGAGTTAGAAGATAATAGAATAATATAAAAAGGTGATCACCGTCGATATCTTGCTTTAACTTTACCCTTCTTATGACCTGATTAATCTCCTCATCTCTTGTTCAAAGTTTCAACATTTTTACTTCTGGTCCTCCTCTCTCTCTCTCTTTAAATTCTTTGCTTCTTTCACCAAACTTTGTATTTGATTAAAAATATAACTTATATAATATAAAGTTTTTATATACCATCCATTGTTTTGGTTTTATTTATCACCCTCTAATTTCACCATAACCTTATATTAGGGAGAAATCTATTATCTATTATTTATCAATCGATCATCTCTCTCTATCTTTACCTATCTCTTGACTAAAAATGTCTACCCATGTTGTTATAAATGGCCAAAAATCATCACTCACTACCACCAACAACAACTCCTTCAACCAGTACCCTCCTGCAACCGCCAAGTACCAGGACGTTGTTCAAAGCTCTGATCTTTTCTTGGCTACTCTCAAGTCCTTCCTCAAGTCTGCTGGCATCAAGTTCAAGTACGTAACTTTTTGCTTTTTTCTTCTTTCAGGTGCTGCCTTTTGTGTTTTTGACTCGTCTTGTTGTGTTTTTTTCATCTGGGTTGTTTTGTTTTATGGTTCTTTTGCTTCTTTCGTTTAATTTATTGTTGTTGTTATTGTTTTGAGATGTTTGGTTTTTTTTTAGGGTGTTCATGATTTATGTCTTTTAACTGGATAGGTGTTCATTATGTTTATGGATTTCTTTATTCTCTGAGTAATTTATCAAATTTGAAGTTGTTAGAGTGACAAAAAAATAAGTATATTCTTGTTTGCTTCAGTTCTGTTTAAAAGTTCTAAGCTTTGTTGTGATTGAGAGAGAGAAGTGTGTTCTAATAAGCCCATGTTGTTAAATCTGAGACAAATGGCACAGTTTCATGGTGGTGCACTGTTATTTGATGTATAATAATGCCTCGTTAATCCTTTCCATAGATGCAGTGCATCAAGTGAGGATTTTGCTAAGGCAATGGTTCAATCCTTAATGCTTTGATGCCAAAACTAATAACACATTTATAGCTCAACCATGTTTTGTAAATAAATTTGTCTTCAGCTCAGGGAGACTGATGGAACTTGTTAGCTAAATAGGTTTGTGATCTCATCGGTTCATTTAAGTACGTAATGAACATCCATGTTCGGTGCACTGGTTTAGTATGATAAGCGGATTGCTGGTTTCAGTTTGATTACATTTTCTCCATGATTTGACTCTAAGATTCTTTGTATCATGAAGCGTACACCATTCAGCAAATATTTGTGATGTGTTTACTTTTCTTATATTTCCCTAAAAATTTCATATAATGTAATGTGGTGCAAAAAGAAGCTAACATGTACTTTTGAGTTCATCCGTTGTTCCTTGCTTTACTTCATTCTACTTCTTTTTTAAAATCCTTTTGGCTTTTGCTTTGGTAAGTTTTTTAATCTCTCCAAAGTTGGGGCCGATTTTTTTCTTTTTTCTGCTTGTGTTCATCAATTATTATTAATTGAAGGTCCAATGATGCATCTCACACTTAGAGCTGTCTTACCTTATAAAAACCAGAAAAACTGATTAGTCATCATTTTTTTTTTCATCCTATAGGATTCCTACTGTAGGAGGAAGGGAGCTAGATCTGCATCGCCTTTTTGTAGAGGTGACGTCTCGTGGTGGCCTTGAGAAGGTAAAAGTTATTATGCGATTCATGATTATATAGGTGGATGCAATTTGCAACAGAACACTCTTAAATCTTGTGACCAAAACCTATTGTAAAAAAATTGGCCTAGGATGACATGAACATTCATGTTCCATTTTCTAGTTTGCTTCAAATTTTCAGTAAGGTTAGAAGCTCGACCAACGATTTTAGATGAGTGTGATTTGATTGATTTAGGACTAAGGTTGACATAATAAGAAATAATGGACATTATTAGTTTTCCATTTTTGTCAAGTGAGATAACTTCTCTTTTAATTTTTTAATTGTGTTAAAATGGTTGCAGGTAATTAGGGATCGTAAATGGAAGGAAGTGATTGTGGTTTTCAATTTCCCAACAACGATCACCAGTGCATCATTTGTATTAAGGAAGTATTATCTGTCATTGCTTTACCATTTTGAGCAGGTTTATTACTTTGGCAAACAAGTCCCTTCAAACACAGTGCCTGGTACTTGGAAATATGAATTACTGATTTTTGTGGTTGGAGTTTTTTCATTTAGACCTCAAATACATATTTTATATATATATTTATCTACAGACATTGTGAGTGGGAGCCTAGACAATGGATCAGCACTCCGAGAGGAGGGTACCCCAACAAACCAGATAGGAGGTCAGGGTATGTTTTCCCAGACCATTTTTAAGATTTTTCCCTTCTGTATTGGGGTGCAATTTTATTAACTGCTATTTATGTTTGTGTTTGCTTTGCTTGTGATTCAAACTACCATGTGTTGTTCCTTATACTCGTTAAAGAGGTAAAGATAATACGGTATCAGGGATCATATGCTTTGGTTAATCGATTCTATATTTGAGTCAAAGGTATAGCGTGATGTATCTGCATACTGGATTTTATGAGGTATCAGATGATTTCAAGCCGTGTGACATTTTTATGGTTTTAAAGGTCTAACATCATATATACTAGATAGTTCACAATTTATCAAGGAAAATATGTGATAATTTATTTAATTTTTCTTTGATATTCTCTGCTGAGATGGCTTTGTTTAATTTTAGTTTAACTATGTTCTTTTCCATTTTTAAACTACTTGGCCAGATCTGTCATCTTTATGTGTGCATGCTAGATGACCAAGTTACTCGGCATCCAGGCTTAAGTATTTCTTCATGCCTTTAAGAATGTTTTGGCTGAAGTTTTTGATGTCTACCCTTAGGCAGTATAAATCTCTTTGATCATTATGGAGTACTAGTACCTTCAACTTGACTTGCAAGGTTTAAGATTTTCGATTATATTTTCAAGTTGCAGTTAAGAAAGAAAAATAGTAGTTGAATTTTTGTTGTGTTTATTACATGCAGAGAGTTCCAATTTGCAGCTTGGCTG
This sequence comes from Dimocarpus longan, assembly GCA_022984855.1. Classification (NCBI taxonomy): domain Eukaryota; kingdom Viridiplantae; phylum Streptophyta; class Magnoliopsida; order Sapindales; family Sapindaceae; genus Dimocarpus; species Dimocarpus longan. The sequence continues at coordinate 25,602,475 of CM041014.1, forward strand.
TTCAGTTACTGGAGTTATTGATGGAAAATTCGATAATGGATATCTGGTAACCGTGAACTTGGGTTCTGAACAGCTTAAAGGTGTTCTATATCACCTTCCTCAGACACTTCAAGTGGCTTCAAGTGCTAATAAGTCAGGTGCACCTGCGCACCGGCGCCGGAAGAGGTCTCGTTTGGCCTTACGGGATCCCTCTAGGCCCAAATCAAACAGGAGTGGTTATAATTTCTTCTTTGCTGAGCACTATGCTCGACTAAAGCCTCAGTATCACGGGCAAGAGAAGGCCATCAGCAAAAAGATAGGGGTTCTTTGGAGCAATCTCACAGAGGCCGAAAAACAGGTAACACAAACTCCTTGTTAAGTTGGATTCCTCACTGGCAATTTTTCATATGTTTATGCGATTCAAGCGTATTTGTTTTAACAATGTGTAGGTGGATAATTGATGGTTTCATGCCAAAATCTCTTTGGTGGATACTGCATGCTACTTGGGAAATTTTTATGGCTGTATCTATGATTGCATGCACATCAGTATTTCTCTCTAGTATGCAACGGAATGATGATAATTATGTGTTTATATGTTCTTATAAAAGTTATAATAAAAAAAAGTAGGCAGTGAAGTTGGATGAGGGGTTCAAGCATAAAATCTAAACTAGTCGACACTTATCGTTTTTCTCTTGCTCTCTTTCAAGCCCGCTTCCACATGATTGTCGAACGCCTAGCTCAATCGAATGGGGTTTATTATATTTCCGAAGTACATTAGAATAATGGCAAGATTTTGAGCATCCTTCTTCACTCACAGCAGCTTATTTTGTCCAACAAAACTGCTTGGTTGCATTAAGCTTTCACTTTGAATCCATTTTGGGATGTCTAATGTATACTGGGTACTCAATGCGCACTAAACATGATCAAATGAAAACTATGATTGCAATCTGAATTTGCTTTGATGTCTAACATTCTAAACTATTTCAATTACACTGATTTTATATTGTAACTGGAGTGTTCTCTTATATATTAACGTTACCGTTATGCAGGTTTATCAGGAGAAAGGTGTAAGGGACAAGGAGAGATACAAGTCCGAGATGTTGGAATATAGGTCCTCCAATGAGCCAGTGGCTCAGTAGGCAGCTAATGTTCGGTTGTTAGGAAGTCATCATCGCGTAGGACAGAATATTTTCCGCACCTTTGCTAGCTTTTGTAGTTGCTAGAAAGATGAGCTGAGAAGATGCCCCATTACAGAAACTGAGGGAGGTGGTATATGGGGGCATCTCTGTAACATATGTGTTACATTATATGTACCATCTTTGAATTGGTAGACACAGTAGCTGCTTTTGCACTCTCTATAAAAAGACTATTTGCAACCCTTTCTTCAAGGAAAAATAGAATTTAAGTTTTCACTCGTCTCATGAGAGAAAATATCCCATCTTACTTTAGTTCTGGCAAGTATTTTTATGCTATAACATGAATATTATCGATGTGATTTGGTTGTAAAAGGTATTCGGTCAGGTTGATGATATTCTAGGTTTAGTTTTGAGTGCTTCACCGTATGTGGTACATTTAGAAAAAGGGATCCACTTTGGAAAGGAATTGAACCCGACATGAATTGGACCCACAACTCTCTGATCTAGAGTCGGATGCGCCATGTATGAAGGAATGTAATACAAGACATGAAGTTAATGTGATTAAATACAGAAATTAATAGGATGTCCATAGCTGCTCTATAATCATGCATAAATTAGTTTGACCTTTATATATAATTATCAGATGATCCAATCCTTATTAAATGGTGTGTTTATCTGTTTGAAACTTGAAATATGTATATATAGTAAATACAAACCCAGAATCAATCAGTCAATCAACCAATCCTTGATTAAAGCAGCCTTTTTGGTTGACCGAAAATATTGAGAGTCGTCCAGCAACATATTCATGTGTTTCTCACAGAATGGTCCAACTTTCTTTTTTCTCTTGCTGGAGTTGGTCAAAGATAATATGATTTGGAGGATTGGAAAGGAGTGCCTTCTTGATTAGAATTGTTGGTCTTGTATGATCAAAGAATTGCCAAATTTTCTTTGAACACATTGACTCCACTGCTCACACTTTTCATGCAAACCATTTGATCCAACCACATCATACAACTTTGTGTATTTAAGTTCATTCATGTAAATATATGCTTAATTACCACTTATGATAAATTTTTATCAAATTAAATTGATTCATGCACATTCTGTTTGAATGGACAACCAACGAAGATCCTCGTGTATGTGTCCATTTTTAAAATATAATTTTGATTTTAAATTCAAATTTGTTTATATATGATGTGTTATAATCACAATATTTCCTGTCTAGGTCATTATAAGATGATTTATACGTTTTAATAATAATGATTTTGTGTGATTGGACTTGACTAAAATGTGGAATATATATGAAAGCTCATGGAAAGCTGTTTAAATGAATAATTTAGTGATATTACAATTAATATTAATTAATTAGAATTAAATTAATTATTGAAGATAGCAATGACAGAAGATAACTACAAAATTAAAAATCAAATCTCAACACCTAACCCATGAGTTTCCTTTTTATTAATATAAAAGAATATCTCCCCGCGTAGTGATTTGTTTTCCATAATCAATTTAATTACCCTACAAATTTTACTCATTTTAGGTAATTAATGATCAAAAGAGATCATGGAGATATTGGAAAATCCCCCACAATGCCCATAGTAATTAAGGAAAAAAGGAAAATCCACACTAATATATTCTATAGTCTCCTAAAATTAAAATTAAAAAATAATAATAATAATAATAATAATAATATCCAATCAACTGCAAAACTAGCGGTCTATAATAAAATTTGAAACAAGGTTTTTAAGATATATACTTTGGAAATAAAGTTAAGAGAAAGGGGAAATTAAGTTGGAATAGGAATGTGACAGACGGTCAGTGAGTCAGTCAAATAGCCCACTACAACTAGGAATGACTCCTCAACACCCTTTCACATTCTTCTTCTTCTTCTTCTTCCTCTATTCTTCTTCATCTTCCATTCACTTTCTTGGTTGATTGAAGCTGATTTGGGGTGATTTTATTTTTTTTTTTACCAAGTTGGTCTTCTTGATTTTAGGAGAAAATATAGGAAAATTAAAATATATATATATATGGGTCGGTTTGTTTGTTGATATATGGGTAAGCTACTAGTTTCTTAGCGGACAAGGAGTGCTACTAAAAACCTAGGACTTGAGTTGAGATCCAAATATTTAGTATTCGCTTTGGTTTTAGTTTTTATCAATCACAGTCACTACCTTTTTAACAAACACTGACACTCTAGTGACGCAAATCACTTTCAAGATTGGATTTTTTTTTTTTTTTTTTTATGTTGAATGGCTCAACCTGAAGAAACCCAGCTAGGATCGTCAGCGGTTGAACGTCAAGGTATGGCTTTTCATGGTGTGATGATGAGGAGTTGCAGTGAGTGTGGTAAGCAGTTTAGCTCGGGGAAGGCGTTGGGAGGTCACAAGAGAGCTTGTCTTCAGAGCAAGAACAACGTGTCGAGACTGAAACCAACAATCAAGATTGAGGATGTTGGTGTTGGTGATGACGAAGAAGGTGGTGGTGGTGATGATTGTAGGTGCTATGTGTGTGATCAAAGGTTCATGACTAAGAAGTCTTTGTATGGACACATGAGAAAGCATCCTGAGAGGCAATGGAGAGGGATCCACCCACCACCACAACACCTGCATCATGTTCATGTTAGTGGCTCTTCTACTATATCTAATGATCATATTAATATTAACGATGAGAATGAGAATGGTGAGGAGGAGAGAGGTGTGGCTGTGGACTTGGTTGAATCACTCAAAGGGTGGTCTGTAAAGGACAAGAGAGGTAGGAAGTCATCGACCTCTTCTGATACTGCTCGTCCTTCTTCCAATTCGGTTTCCAAGGAGGAAGAAGAAGTTGATCCTGTCGACAAAGAAGCTGCTAGTAATCTTTTCTTCCTTGCTCAGACTCTACACAAGTATCATGATGACTCCAGGAAAAGGAAGATGGAAGAGGTTGGTCATGGGGCGTTGAAGATTAGAGACAGGAGGCCTGAAACTGATCAAGAAAGGGAGATGATCAAGCAACAGAAGAAGAGGAAATTGATTGAATTGGAGCCAACTACTTACAAGTTCCATTGTCCCATTTGTAACAAGGGTTTTGACAAGCACCAGGCGCTGGGAGGCCACGTGGCGAGTCACAATAACAAGACCAAGAACCTTGTCAATACCATGAAAGAATCTTCAGCTTCTGTGGAAGAAGAGAGACAGGTAGCAGCAGCATTCGATCAAGAAGCGTCTGGTGGTGGTGATGATGATCGATCATCCAGAGTTAATGGTGAATTGGGTGACCAACACCAATGCAACATATGCAACAAGAACTTCCCAACTGGTCAGGCTCTTGGTGGACACAAGAGGTGCCACTGGACTGGCCCAAACTATCCTGAAGCCATTTCAAGCTCAAGTCAGGTCACTACCTCAACTGGTGAAGTCTCTCAGACACCCTCAAGACCACTACTTGGAGGCCTTGACATCGACCTCAATGATACCCCACAGGAGTTTTATCAGTTTTATGGGTTCCCGGAGCCCACCCAAGACCCTAAAGCTGGTGGTGCTGCTGGAGCTGGCTCCAAGGATAATCCGATGAGGTAGTAGCCTGCCTTGTAGGTTAAAGAATTTGATCACCAGTAGATACACAGTTTGTGATGGTAGTGTTTCAGTTTTTAGGCTTTTTAGCATAGGTGGTGGCTATAGTTTCATTTGAACTCTCTCTCAATTCTTGTACTGGTGATCCCAGACAGTTGCAAAGAACCCACTTGGTTCCTTTGCTGTTTTTCTTTAGTGGGGTCTCTGAAACTTTTGTCTTTTATGTGTTGATTTTTTCTTCATGTAAAGCTTGATGGTCCATTAGGCTTTAATGTGACGAAAAAGCTCACAATTGGCTCCCGCTTCTTTCTCTCCCTTATTTTATTTTTTTAATATTCTTAGCTTTTGTTGATATACAGACCCTCCATTTACATTACATTTTGTTCTTTTATTTTCTTATAATTCAATCATTATTTTCTGTAATATAATTCTCTTCATGTTGATAATATTTTTCTTAGTTGACTGTCCAATGTAGACTATACATGATGATGTAAACTGTTTGAGGAAAAGCATGAAAATTCCGAGAAAAGTTCCTTCTTTGGAGTCTGAGAGCAACTTGGCTTATCTTCCAACAGAAACCATTTCTAGGGTCATCTATTTGAAAGGGTCTTCTTTAATAAAGATGATGAGGTATATTTTATATCTTCCAAGTCTCTCATATCCTTATATTATACAAATTCGGATAGGAAGAAATTTAATGGTAGTTTCTTGTCAATGTCCACCAGTTTAGGTTGCATAATTCCAGCTGAATACCCACTCCACTTGCATGCTGTTGTGACTTGGGACCAAGTCATTTGCGAAATAAACAAAACAAAATTGATATATCCATTTTACCTCCCTAAGGATTAGTCTAAATTACATCCACACTTGAATAGTTTAGAGGACCGCTAAATAGAGTTACATATGACTGTATCACTTTATTGGATTAGTCAAGTTTCAACTTTGGAGTGCATGGTAATTTGAAACTGGAATATTTAACCAAATACATTTGATAGAGAATATTTTTTAGAATAGTAAGAGAGATTGTTGATAGATTTATCTGTATTTTGGTTAAAACGAAGAAAGCGTGTACTATGATCAATTACATTAGTAAGTATGGAGAATGCATGATAATTTGAAACAAGAATATTTGGTCAAATACATTTATTAGTATAATATTTATTAGAATAGCAAGAGAGATTGTTGATAAATTCCAAAATGCTTTAGATTTATATGTATTTTAGTCAAAACGAAGAAAACGTGTGGTATAGTCAAATGGGTCTACATTATTAAGTAGAGAGAGTGGGGTTTAGTAGCCAAAAAACAGACATGAAGGTAAACTGTTGTAATGAGGGTGTAATCAGAGAAAAAAAGGAAGCGCTAGCTAATAGCTCTCTCACCTGTTTTCTTGACAGATTCTCGTGAAGTGGTGATAGCAACAGCTTCTTCATTATGCGAATCATTTTTGACTTTTAAACACATTAACACCATTCTCACGCCATACTCTTTACTCCGTCTTGTACTAGGATACCTTGTTATGCACATGATGTTACTTTACTCTTTGTGGGATTGAATCTTTGTATTTAATTTCATTTCATTGAATGTTCGTATGCATATATATATATATATACATAGTAATTATGTCTTAACTTTTTAAATATTAAGATCATTAATCTTAATCATTCATTGTATTTTATCCCTAAAAACACTCATTTCTTTTATTTAAATCAAATACAATGAATAAGAGAGATTAATGATCATAATAATTTAGAAATTACAATGTATTGACTATAAAAATTATGATATATATATATATATATATATGTTCTAAGTGGTTATTGGTACCATTTAGTTGATTATATTATTTAATCGTCGGATTACCGTTTATTAAAACAAATTTCATTAAGTATGCAAAAGATTTTTCGGTACAAATTGACATGGATGGTCAATAATAATTGTTTGCTCCAGTAAGGATTCTCTAATGGCACGATAACAGATAGAAGCTTATACTAGAAGAGGATCATTCGTTGATGCTAGTGAAACTCAAGATATTACCGTTTTGTGATTAGAAAGCATGGGAAGCTGCCTTTTATGTGCGGGATTGTCATTTGGGATGGCACTTTAGTTTCTTCTTCCGGGTATCGTGTTAAATAAGAAAGTTAATTTCGAAATGGATAGCATAGAAGCAATTTTCAAGATTAAAAATTAGAAGGTCCAGGTCTCAGACATAACAGAGCAAGGAAGAGGAAATTGAAGTCTACTCTTTTCCAAAATACGAATCAATAACCAGTTTTTCATGTAAACATGTGCTTGATCATTGATGCTTAAAGCACGGACGCATCAATCCCAAATAAAGCCACCATTATTGAGTTGCACATGCTTCCAACATTACTGACCTTCAAGCCAGTAATAAAAACAATTAAACAAGTGGTGGTGGCCTTGAGGAATCGTACCACATACATTACATGAAAATGAAACTACCAACTACCATAAGCATGTAATGTACATGTAGCAATACAATGCAGTTGTTTTATTAGTGGCCAATGAGGATGATGACAAAGTCAGTTACCGGTCAAGTAAAAGTAAGGGAAAGTTTGTCGGCCGTTGGTGGTGACTTTTTGGCCAAGTGATGCCAACTTGAAGACCCCATCTTTGCTTTTCCAAAGAGGGTCTTGAAATAGATTGAAGAGGACTTTCCATTATAATATACACGCCATAACCTCATTGAGAATCCATTTTCACATTGAATATGTTGGGAGAGAGGTCATGAAGATTTAATCAGTAGGGAAATGCACCGTGGAGGTCGAATACGTGTAAGAAAAATGGTGCTGACAAGCAATGTAATAGCATAAAGTTCACTAGGAAACAAAAAGAAAATAACAATATTGAGATGCTCTACCCCAAATAAACACTAATATTGATGAATTATAGATGTGAACGTTTTAATAACAAAACACCGTTAAAACTGTACCTCATCCCCACTATGACACCCTTCTCACAAAAAATAAAAATAAAGGAAGGAAAAGGTTCTACTTGATGACGATAAAATCTAATATTCAAATCTTCACCTAAAATGTTGCAGGTACAAAAATTAAAAAAGAAAAGGACTTATATTTCGAAATTTAGGTGGGTATAATCACCTTTGGTCGGGTTGAAAACTGCCAGACACACAGCCAAAATACAAATCCCAGCAATATCAACTGTATCATAAAATATGAAGTAACCTTACATACCCTCTTCGGTATCTTCAGAGCTACTTCAGTCTCAGAAATATCTTCCCAATATTTTTCCAACTCTTCTGCTTGTTTCTTTAGCACTGCAGCCTTGTTTTCAGCTTCTTCGAACTTGTTTAACATCTTTGTTTTCTCCTCAGCTAGAGTTTCTTGCTCTGCATGAAGTGTAGCTTGATCACCTGCAGCAACTCTCAACTTCTGTATCGTCCTCGTTAACATCAAATACTCAATCTCAGCCTCAATCTTTTGACGGAAGAGACCCTCAAGCTCAGTCTCCATATCTCCACATTTTTCTGGCTGCAACTCAATAGTGCTCCCTGATTCTTCCTTCAGTGGCTTGCTATTGTTTAAAGCAGCTTCTAGTTCAACAACCCTTGATTCCTTCACCTCAACTGCAGCCCTTGCCTCCTCCAGTTTGCTTTCCAAATATGTCACATTCTGTTTCAAGTTTAATACTTGCACTTCCAAGGAACTTGAAGCATTCTCTCTTGTCTTATCCGATTGGTCAGAAGACCTAGTTCCGTTGATTGCTGCATCTGTAAAAGTGGCATCTGCAGGTACATTGCTACTCTCAAATGAGTTTTCATGCAGTGATTCGGCATCCTTCCCAATCTCCCCGAATTTCAGAACTTCTGCAATTGACACCTATTTCCATTAGAGTTGATAAACAATCATATACAGTTTTAGCAATTACATTAGCACTTGCAGAAATTTGTACTTCCTCAGATTGTGCATAAAACAATCTATGACATGGACTGTTAACATAAAATTTACCAGCTAGTTTCACAACATTGAACATAAATCACCCAACTAGAAATCAACAACAAAATGAGTAGAAAATATCCAATATTGGTAAAAAAGTAATAATAATATCCAACAGATGTATGTTTATATTGAACAACCAGGGTAAAAAAAAATAACAATAATAAAAGTTCCATGAAATCAAAGATCAGATTTCCTAAACCCTGTTATCAGATCTGGATTACCAAAACCAAAATTCAGAAGCATAACACAACTGTGAAATAAACATAATTCATATACAATTAATATCTGTTTGAAACCATAGTACACCAAAATTCATTCTTTAAACAAAATACATTCATTCCAGACAACAATCTCTGATTAAAATCTATTCCTCGCAACTAAAGATAGAGTTACAAAAGCACAGCAAAACTAATATTTCCTACTCGAATAAATCATGTAAATCATCTTTCATGATGATGTGAAATTTATGTAGTTAGTCATTAACCACAGCACCCAAAAACAGTTGAACAAAAACACAATAACAGACGTCTAGTTTTTCCTCATGACAAATAATACAGGATAATGAGAGAAAAAAATACAGTTTCAATTTGACAATTCTAGCTACGACAATAATGACTTTTGTTTTTGCTTTTTTTAAAGATTCCTTGAAGCAACAAGGAGAAAGTAGAATAAATTTTTAAGATTCCAATAAATCTTCAAGCTATATCTTCAAGGATGGCCAAATAAACACTACATGACAAATTTTCATGATATGGAGACATTCTCAGTTTGAAAAGCAGCGTAGCACTACCTTTTTTAAGGGCTTCCTGAACAGACTGGAGTGTAAGGATAGACTCAATGAAAGGATCCCGATCAGTTGGGGGGCAACGGTGATTTTCTTCCTTAGCACCCCAGGCTGAGTCTGCAGCTAGATCTTCTCGTGAATGATCTCCGACATTGTCCTTGCCATAACCCGTCTGAACTTCCTCACTGAATTGTTGTTCACTTGCATGAGCATCATCGCTATTTTCTCCATCATAATTCATTGACCTATTGCTGGGCTTACCGTTACTATTCACAGAAAAAGCACCCTGCATAAAGACAAAGTTGGAGCTTCTTGAGTCAGATTCCATGCTGGAATGAGAGTTTTCTTTCTCGATTTTGACCTTCTCTCCTCTTGGCTTCTTACTGCTTTCAGGCCGATTTTTTCCTTGTTGGACCCGATGAGTGGGATTACCCCCACTCTTCACACTCAAATTCTTTGTCCTGCGAGCGTTCCCCATCACAGCAGGCAATTCATGTCTCATCTTTGGAGCACTAGCTGCTGTAGAAGACTTGCTACTTCGATCCTCACTATTCTCAGAATCAGTACCAGCAGCAAAAGCAGACCCAACAGTTAACCTAGAATCCAAGCTAGAGTGATGCATTGCAAATCCACCCACATTATTTACAACATTCGTGGATCCAACAGAACCTTCACTATTCTGCCTGATGTCAAGCGGTGACATATGCAACGGCTTACTCGGATTAACCCCACCAGGCAAACCTCTCTTCAAAGGTTTACCGCTATCCACACTCGGAGCAGCATCCTTGACCACATCCCTCTTAATCCTCCTCCACTTTTTCAACCCATACCCTTTCGTCGATTTCACCTCTGACGAAAGAGTCAACTTTTCAACACCCTTTGCGCCACGATCACCATGGGGGGCTGCATTGGCATCTGCAAACCCACCACCACCCAACTCATTCGAACATGATCCATTATCCTTTACACATCCTCTCTCCACTACTTGATTATCTTCCACAGAAAATTCAGTCTTCAAATCCATGGCCACGAATTCTAAAAAGGGTATATCTCAAAATTGCTCAAAGGATCCAGCTAGATCAAGATCAAGAACATTAACCATCATTCCAGCACTCCAAATTTAGCAAGATCTGAAAAAACAAACATCAACCAAACCAATCCATCGTTCCATGAATATCATTTAATTACATGAAATCCAATTAAACATACAGAATTTGATCCCCATCAATGAAAAAAAAAACAACAAAATCTAATACAGTTCCAAAATTGAACTGGTAACATATATATATATATATATACATTGAATTGGTAACATATATATATATATATATACACACACAGACACACATACACAAGACAGGAGACAGATATATGTAAAAAAGGACATACCTTTTTAATGGGGTAAAACTCTATCAACCCATAATGAAGCTTTGGAGTTGAAAAACGAAGATAAAATCAAAAAATCAAAAGGAAATGGAAACCCTAAGGACGGTTGGATTTGGAGTTTTATAGCTGATTTTTTTTAATCAAAAATGGGAAAAATGAACGTGGGTGATGCTGAGATGACCACATGGAGGTGGGTCACCCCAACATGACACACAAGTGGCATTCCCTTCACTTTGGTTTCATCATTTCTTACAAGCTCTCGCCTCTTCCAAATTACTCAACTGCCCTTTTCTACTACTCTCTGTCTCCTTCCATTCATTATTCGCCGCCTTTGCTTGGTTTCAGTACAGACGAGGAATTTTCTCAATCACCATCCTTCAATTTAATGCACACAACACAACATTGTTAATTTGGAATGTTTTTATTTTCAAAACATGTTAAAATAAGTGTCGTATTTACCATTTGTTTAATATACACTCCTACTTATTACTCAATTGGTTAATATATATAATATTATACTTACGATAAATAATCGAGTTTTTTAATAAGTATTTATTGATGTGTTTTCCCATATTATGAAATTAATTTTCAAGTTGAACTTATAGTTTTAAATCTCAACATGTTCTAATAAATCGATTACCATTAATTGATATCGGATTATCTTATAATTATACGTAAAAAAAACAAAAAATATATATATTCAATGGAAGTCGAGGTGATATATGGTGATTTGTCCATCGTATTTACATCTATAAAATTATGTGTTCAAGTACTATGTCCCCCCCTTATACAACTATTGAATTTGTTATAATTCAAAACACATATAATAATAAATTGTTTTGTAGTTAAGTAAGGGCCATGTTCAACAATTCTTACAATTAGTACATGGCCGAACTGAGGTTGTAGCTATGAATAAATGGAACTAAAACTTTTGAATACATCTACCAATGAATGACGAATCTCTCTATTGTAAAGTGAGGTCTCTTATATTGTTTGTTGTATATAGCTTTAATATATGTGTAAAAAGGTAAGGACATTGTTTTATAAGACAATAGGGCACCTCATTACAGAAAAAGTGATGAATCCATTGTCATAAATTATTTGTTATTATTAGAAAATAACATGGCAAATTGGTAATGTTTATTCTACAAGGGGGAAGGAAGTTGAGTGTATTCAACTTCAAGAACATTTCCCCTAACTTAGCATATGCTACATGAAAAATTAAAATATTTATTTAAAAAATTACATTATTAATTAATATTTTAATTTATGTGACTATAATGTAAGGATACATGATAAGACTTTAGATAATGGATATATAGAGGGTGAGATGTACATATTATATCGGCGGTTTTATCGTCTCCCTATATTGTCAATAAAGAATGATTTTTAAAAATGGATTAAATTATACAATATCATTCTACAAGTTCTTCCACTAACAAACATCTAACCAAACTTGTAAAACACAATAGGAAAGGTTATTCAATTTCCCAGGAATTAAAGCCTCTTGTAATAATGACCATACATATCCCCATTAAGACAAAGAATCTTTGCTCATCTTCTCACTTCAATGTTAAGTTTGCTATATTATATATTCTTGTCTATTCTCTTAATGCCTATTATTAATGCATCTTTAGTTTTTGTATTAGATTTAATAATGATGAATTGACTAGGCTACCTGTCATCTTATTATTAATTTGCCGGTGCAATGCTGTGCTGCTATCTTTTCAATGGTGTATTTCCCACTTGTGAACATGATTGAAAAATCAAGAGCACATGCAAAAGAGATTAAAATCGATACCTTCTTCTGGTTTCATACATAGTTTGCTGTGGAGTAATTATGTGGCAATTAAGATAAGTAATTATCTCATTATCGCTTTATCTACCTCATCCCCACAATTTTATATGGCTTCAATAGATAGACTTGGCTCTATTATATATTTTTGGCTACCTTATCAAGAGAGCTCTTAATAGGAAGCTTTTAGTATCTGCCAGTCAATTTTTATATTAAAGCATGAGATCCCATAATGACTTGTATATAATGTAATGAACTTGATTTATATAATGGCCACAAAGATGATAATAATATCAGCTTTTGTGTATGCTTAGCTAAGATTACACTTGGCCACAAATATTGTATGGAGAGCTGACACATAAGGGGGTTTGATTGAGGACTAATGTAAGGACCAAACCAATTAATTTTAGCTACAAAGTCTAAAATTGCAGGCCAGTGGATGTTATTGTATCCGATGTTAAAAAGGGGACCATTAATCAATCCAAAAAAATTTCATAAAAGGGAAGAAAGCTAGAAATTAAAAAAGCAAGATATCAAACTTTAGAAGAATAGGGGACCAAGGACCCTGTCTCAGGGAGTCCAAGTTGTCACATTTTGCATATCTGAGTCAGCGCAGCCTTCCAGCTTGGGCCAATCACTGCATATATAATACATATTGCAAGAAAGCTTTTTTTGTAGCCACACCCACACATGGTATACTTGATTTGAAATAACCAATTTGGCTGGCTGAACAACTAGCTTAAATTATACATATAAATATATTAATCAAAACGCTAGTGGCAAATATTTATGCATAAAAACGACATCACTTTGTAATAAAAACCCTTCTTAAGTTTTCAGGAGAGGAAGATGTTGTTGTTGATAAGAACAACAACCATCCTTGTGTGTACCACACTATAATTTTTCTTTGATATATAAATTTCCAATATGTGCATGGATGATAGAGCATAGGAGTTGGTGCCATGCCATTTGAAAATAATTGAAATATATATTAATTATGGAGATGAATAACAGTGGTGCTGGCAAAGTATTGAGGTTGGACTGGTCTTTGGTCCAATTTCCAGTGCAAAAATAGTTTGAAATATTGTCAGAATGAGTACACATACAGAGGGAAACCAGCCATTACATGTATAACAATAATAATATTAATAATTATAATGAAAGCAGTGACTGCTTTTTATTTGTATTGCAAAAATTTGAAAGGCTACGACAACGAACAACAAGGTGTGATGAGTTAAGGGTACCTCTCCCAATGCCCCCTCAACCTTTTTTATTTATCTGACCGGTCTCATTGGCTTCTGTAACAAGTGAGAGCAACCCCATGTAAGATTTACAATAGAGAGAGTAATGTGTACATCACATAAAACAAAAAGTAATAACTCTAACCCCAACACAAATTATTAAACAAGTCATTATTATTATAATGTTAACACCATTGAGTCATTTACCCTTCTCAGCTACTTTTTAAGCACTTATACATTATTTTATGTTCAAACCTTCTTGCAGATCCAACCCATACGTTAGATTCCCTTCCCCCCCCTCTTCTGTACATACACACAGACGTACAGCTTGTGTTTGAAAGATTGATAGAGTTCAGGATTTGCAGCAGAGGAGGGCCTCACTTTCTTGTTTGCTTCAGGTAAATTTTCTAAAGGATTATTATTGATCACTTGAAGTAGTCCATGATGAGTTATTGTTTTCTATTGTCACTTCCTTTTTTTTTTTTTTTTCATTACTAATAATGGTTGTTTTTAAAGCATGTTCTCTATTTAGTCGATCTATAATAAAATCATATGTATCATTTGATTGTTCAGAGAAAAGACTGAATGCTCTACTACTAAGCGATAATATAATCACAACAAATCTGAAAATGAATGCTCTTGTCTTCTTATGTTAATGCTCTTGAGTCAAATCCACTCTGAGAAGCAGAAGAAAACAGGTATATTTATCTATCTATCTCTGACTATATAGAGGCCCCCACCATGGCAAGTGATAATACATCACATGCAGATTTTTCCTGTATCAGTTATTCGACTGTTGCATTCATCTTCTGCCTTAGTCTCTCTCACTTAATTGTATGTGTCAGCAGAAATTGAATCACAGTGAAAGAGAGAGAGAGAGAGAGAGAGAGAGAGATGGCTCAGCACGTTCTTTGTTTCCTCTAAAGACTAAAATGGCTTTTGTGAAGACCTTCCTTCATCAACTTGTAGTCTGGGGTGATATATTCCAAGTACAACCAACCACTTACAAGCTGTGTTCAAGAGAAAAAGAGCAGCATTATCAGCTTCAACTTTGTTAGAAGAAGCTGAGATCTGCATACTTGAAAACAAGTGATTCATGGCCATGGCAGATGAAGAAGCATCATCACCAACTGGCCTCCCCATCAAGACTAGCTGTTCTGCTCCTTGCCTGAAACCAGGTAACAACAAAGACGCTTGTTGTTCGTCAACTCCTGCTTTGTGTTCAGATTTGCCTTCACTAAATATAAAAAGCTCAATAGAATCATCTCCGTACAACTCTCCTCTGGTGTCACCACCATCATCAGCATTTGTGTCAGCTTTGCAATCACCATATATTTCACCAAGAGCCATAACCCCCCAACCCCAGGAGAAGCCAAAGCCAACTCCAAACCCAGCTCCAGTTACACTTGCACTTGCACATCCAATATCACCACCTGTCTCCACCTACCGTGGTTCACAATCTGATGACATTCCAAGCAGTTCTTACACACCCCCATCTGACCAATATGAGTACTCTGATGATCCAGCTGATCCAAAGCTCAAGTTTGTAACTTCTGTTCAAGTTCCAGATCCTGCTCCTCCACGTGTGTCCTTTTCTTTTCCTGTGCCTAGAATTTCTTTTGCAAAAGGTCCTGTGTCTCCTGCTTCTAATGCCAAACTCAGGAGCTGTGATGTTTTCATTGGTTTTCATGGCCAAAATCCAAACTTGATGAGGTTTTGTAAGTGGCTCAAGTCAGAGCTTGAGCTTCAGGGGATTGCTTGTTTTGTTGCTGATAGAGCTAAGTACTCTGATAGCCAAAGCCATGAGATTGCTGATAGAGTTATATGTTCAGTGACTTGTGGTGTTGTTGTGGTCACCAACTCTAGTCTTCTCAATCATTTGAGCTTGGAGGAGATTAGATTTTTTGCTCAAAAGAAGAACTTGTTTCCACTTTTCTTTGACACTGGACGTAATGAGATCATGGGGCTACTCAACTGCAATTCAATTGATAAGGAGTGCAAAGAAGCAATAGATGGGGTAATGAAGTGTCATGAGTTCAAGTTGGAGGCCAATGAGTGTAATTGGAGAAGCTGTGTGGGGAAAGCTGCTGGGATATTGAGAGCAAAGCTTGGGAGGAAGAGTGTGGCTGAGAATGCGTTGGAAGGATTTGAGGAGCTACCATTTCCAAGAAACAGGTGTTTTGTGGGAAGAGAGAAGGAGATAATGGAGATTGAAGCTGCCTTGTTTGGAAGTGGGGATGGTTTTGAGCCAGATTATGGTGTGCCGATCATCAAAGGAGAAGCAAGTGGGCAGTCTGAGGGGCTTGCTGATGAAGAAAGTGACACAGTTAGTGGTAGAGGAGGAGGGAGGTTTATCAATTTGGAGTTGGGGAAGTGCAAAGAACCAACACCAGAGGCTTGGGAGGAGCCTGTTCTGGGAAGAAATTCATTGAGGAAGTCCAAGTACAAGAAGTCTAGATGTGGCAACTACAAGAGCTTGGGGAGCAATGTGATATGCATAAATGGGGTTCCTGGCATTGGCAAGACAGAGCTAGCACTTGAATTTGCTTACAGGTATTCTCAAAGATACAAGATGGTGTTGTGGGTTGGTGGGGAAGCTAGATACTTTAGGCAAAACATATTGAACCTGTCACTCAACTTGGGGTTGGATGTGAGTGCTGATGCAGAGAAGGAAAGGGGTAGGATTCGAAACTTCGAAGAGCAGGAATTCGAGGCATTCAAGAGGGTTAAGAGGGAGCTTTTTCGCGACATGCCTTATTTATTGATCATTGACAATCTTGAGACTGAGAAAGAATGGTGGGAAGGGAAGGATCTGTACGACTTGATACCAAGGAACACTGCAGGTTCTCATGTGATCATCACTACTAGGCTATCAAAGGTGATGAATTTCGATATAATGCAGCTTCCTCCATTGTCCTCGCCTGATTCAATGGTTTTAATGAGAGGAAGGAGGAAGAAAGATTATCCATCTGAGGAGTTGGAGATCTTACAAAGATTTGATGAGAAATTGGGAAGGTTGAGCTTTGGTTTGTGGGTCATCGGATCATTACTTTCCGAACTTGGAATCTCTCCATCACAACTATATGAAGCTGTGAATCAAGTTCCACTTGAAGAACGTTCAACTTCTCCTTACATGAGCATCAATGAAGAGCAATATTGCAAAAACAATCCTTTCCTAATGAAGATTTTGTGCTTTTGCTTTGCCATCTTGCAACAAATCAATGGGAGAAGGAACTTTCTTGCCTCTAGAATGCTTTTTGTGGGTGCCTGGTTTGCTCCTGCACCAATTTCTGTGAATTTGCTCGGTGCAGCTGCTAAGAACCTGCCTCATGCTGGAAACCGGTTAAGAAGATGGAAAAAATGCTTGAAACTCACCTTCGGTTGCTGTCTTGGTTTGGCAGCCCAAAGTGAAGAAGAATCAGCCCTTCTTCTTGTGAAGTTAGGACTGGCACGAAGAGCCAACAAACAACCACCCGGTTGTTGGATTCAGTTCCATCCTATAACTCAAGTATTCGCCAAGATAAAGGAAGGCTTGTTGGCTCCTAGGGCTACAATTCAAGGAATAAGGAAAATTGGTAATCCATCAATGAATTCTGATCATCTTTGGGCGTCTGCATTCCTTGTTTTTGGATTTAAATCTGAGCCCCCACTAGTCCAACTAAAGGCCACTGACATGGTTCTATACATCAAAAAGATAGCTCTTCCTTTAGCTATCAGAGCCTTCACAACATTCTCAAGGTGCAGTTCAGCTTTGGAGCTTCTAAAAGTGTGCACAAATGTGCTAGAAGAAGTAGAGAAGTCATTTGTGTCACAGATACAAGATTGGTGCCATGGTTCTCTTTGTTGGAAGAAAAAGGTACATGGTAGCAACCAAAGAGTGGATGAATATGTATGGCAAGATGTGACATTGTTGAAGGCTACACTTCTTGAAACCAGAGCAAAACTGCTGTTGAGAGGCGGGCATTTTGACAGTGGTGAAGAGCTATGCAGAACCTGCATTAGTATTCGGACGGTTATGCTTGGACATAACCATGCACAAACCTTGGCAGCTCAAGAAACACTGGCAAAGCTAGTGAGGATGAGGAGTAAGATATGATGTTCACGGACGGGGAAGCTCAGTTTTGTTAATGATGTAGTCAGTTTTTAGCTAGAAATACAATCATCAAGTTGCTTCCAACATTTTAGCTTCTTTACCACATTATGCAAATGAAATTTGGTGAAATCAATCAGCTCATATTTTTGAGTTTGCATTTGTGAGTTCATATTAAATTCACGAATTCAAAGTAACCAATATAATCAAGTACAATATAGTATAATACAATGCTACATCCTATTTTAATGGACTGGCCCAGAAGCTTACAAGACGTGCTCATGGTACACTCATTGATGGAGAGGCAAGCCATTATTACCATAGCCATTAGGCCCATTACATTGCACATTACTTTCTGGAATTAGCTATACAGTTGAGATCCAATGTGAATGTGATACAATAAAAATTTGACATTAAATTGAACTTGCTTTAAAGGTCAATAGAAGCTCATGTACAAACTACAAGTCAAACCAGAACCAAAAATAACACAGTTTGATACCACCCATCTGAAAGTAAGAGGAACATAACAAAAATACTACCCATCTGACCTGGATTCCTGCACACCCCCACTCTAACTAAAACAACCAAACCAGAGCCCAATACCAAACCCAACAACACAATTTGATAGGTGGTGGTAACAGGGGCGGTGGCCACAATGGATGGTGCTTTTGTTATTATGCTATTGTCTGACCAACTTCTGTTTGTTCAAAAGACTTGGTTGTACTTGGTAGGTTGGATTTTAAGGTGTGGTCAAATGTGGACTACTGGCTTATGTCATCCATTGTACAACGATCTCAAATAAGACTGATGTTAATTAATCAAGTGTGTAAACATTTGTACACACAATTCATTTAAAAAGACTAATTCTTAGTCCTAACTCTTAATGATCTCAAATGACTAGAATTTCTTTAGTTTATGTTGGAATAATTTGGTCAACAAAAAGAGAGGAAAAACTTTTCAACCCAAAATTTCAACTTCAACTTCAAATTCATTTTGGAGTACTTCAACTATAATGTTTATGCACTTACAATCATCGACAAAACTTGGAGGACTACATGACAAGTTTTAGACTAGCTAGATTCCTGAAAGATCATAAGATGAAGAGGAGGAAGACGAATAATCATTGAAATATATATATATATATATATATATATATATATCTAAGTGTTGGATGTCTCCCCATGGAAATCATTAGTTGTTGAGGTCAGAAAGGCACAAGGTCCTAGAGTTAAAAAAAATAAAAACTAAAAATAAAGAATAAACATGGTCCAACCAAGTGGGAACCCTGAGAACTTTGTGGACTCCACTTAATGCTCACAACTAACTATAACCAGCTGCCTTATATCTCAACCAGTTGGTGCTTTTAGTGTCCAAATTCTAACATTACGAGTTCTGAGTATATAATAAAGAATGAATGCGTATGTGTATGTATATATGTATTGTAACTTTTTTTATAAAAAAAAAAACAATAAATATGTATAATGTAACTTGTATATGAACATTTGTGGCTTGAATTTGTCCATGGAGTTGTTTAATAATGAGTTCATTAGAAATATCAAGATGAAAAAGACAAGCCAACTGTGTACACAGAAGACACAATTTGATGACAATGATAAATTCTGTTGATGGCTTTAGTGTGGTCTGGTTCCTATTGAAAAAAATTAATGTGGGGGGTTAATGGTTAGCAAATAGGAAGGATTGGTCAATGGTGTGATAATGAATTAGTTTGAAATCCCTAGATTCTAGTGATGATAAGGACAAATGGAGGGGGTTTCTTATTACAATAATAAATTTAGTCTTAAAAGTAAATAATAAAGTAGGGGAAGTGGATGATGATGATGATGAGGCAGCAGAAGAAGAAGAAGAAGGGAAAGACAAGGAATGGCCCACATATTGCACAAAAATGGAGCAATCTTGTATGTTAAAGGGTAAATAAGGAGTCCAGCTTTCACCATGCAAAACGCACATCCCACGTTACATCCTTTCCAACTCTTCAAAGTACCACTTCCCACTTGCTTCACATTAAAAACAATTCACCCCACCAATTAAAAATATATACATATACGGTTTTCAATAACACACACAAAAAGTAGTACTATTAGACACATCACACGACATGAGGCTTGGCAGATTGTTGTACAGTGTTTTGTGTGTGTGTGTGTGTGACTGTTACGTGCCACTACAAGTCTTATATTGTGTATACTAGTTGACACCCTTGTCACAAAACGATATCCGCTAGATGTGAAAATGTGAACAAACGGCCTTCTTTTTCTTTGATTGCTTTGACTCTTCTCTCTCTTGTACTGAAAACTCATAATCTCATGTACTATTTGTTTCTTTTATGATATGATATCAGTAGTGTAAGTACCTGCCCTTTTTTCATTCTATAACGGCTATATTTCATGGTCTGCCAGACTTCCATGTTCTCTCTGAACACAACATTTGAGTATGTGCCTTATTTCGCAATCTTGGTAACAAAAGCAAAGAGAACCTATATGTATATATAAAGGAAAAGCTAGCTTGCCCTATCTATTGATGACAACAAAAACTACAGCAACTTTTTTTGTGTTCTTTTACCTTGTTTAGGGTCCTACACATATGGTACGTATTTTACCCCACATGAAAGTCTATGTTTTGTTTCTCTTTGCAGCTCTCTCTTTTATTAGCTATGTTAATGCAATTAGTCATCAATTAAAGGACAAACAATGAAGATATATATGTGAATTGTGAGCTTCTTGTTCTTTATCTAGCATATGTTTAAGGCTCTTGGTGTCATTTTATGTGGGTTTGCATTGGCAAAATGTAATCATCAATATAATTTTATAGACTTGGGTTTTATTGAATGATTTCAAGTAGAATGGAATGTATCATGCATCGTTCGTTACGATCGTAACGTATGACAAAGGAGATATGCATGCATACTGATGCGCAATCAGTACATGCAGACTTATATCTAATACACATACACATGTATAACGACACAGAAGAACAAATATGAAAATACCTGTCATTTCTATCAATCACTGATGATCACTGTCTATTTGTAAAAAAGGCATTCTGCGAGAGCATGCAATCTTTTCCATGCATGCAATGCAAGGACTCGTAGCTTGCTGGGTTCTAAAAACCAAATACAATGTCATCAGCTCATCTAACTGCTAGCCTTACTAATTCATCCATGCACATATGTATGATTACCACTAAACTGCAACAATAAGATCTACAAAATTCTACCAATTTCTGGTCATTTTGAGCTTATTATATGTAAATTACTAATCCAAGCTTATGTAGAAATGGTGATATATGGTCGATCCGTCAGTGTAACTACCAACAAAGAACAATGCTAATTGCAGTATCATTAATCTTTTGGGATCGACAAAAACATTACTACTTATTTAACTCAAACATAGTTGAAGCAAATGAAAATGACAATTCTGATAAATATTTATGTAGAGAGAGAGAGAGAGAATGGTGAAAACAAAATTAAAATTTCTTTTAGGAACACTTAACTCCAGTGGCTTTGAGCCAAGGTTCCTCTTCCACTATTATTCAAGGATTCCTTATACATTTTCTAGTCTCTGGAAGAGCTTTTAAGTTTCGCCTAAATAAGCAGTAAATTCTCAAGAAAACAGCATAAAGTTGTTCCAACATTTAGTACATCAAATATAAGTACAAACTCTATTCGAGTGATCTTGACACCGAACTCCTGCAAGCTGTCTTTCGTCGAACCTCAATTATTTTTTGCTGTGAAATCATTTTTCAATCCTCAAAAGTTTCTGGCCATCAGTAGTCAAGGAGAAGCTCAACATTGAGTACAAGATTAACCAATGAAAAACCTGGTAATGCATGGAACATCTGAAAGCAGCCATCCCAATTCCCAAGCAATGCTTCTGACTATGATAAGCTTGGAGAATAATACAGCGTAGATCTCAAATGACCTGACGAGTTTGATGCAGCCATGTAAGGACTCCGCTGGAGAACACCTGAGCCTTCTGGAGTACAACTCCACCTAACAGGACTTGCATTGGGTAGCCTGGATGGGATAGCATAGGAGTTACTATTATGCACCACAGCAGCAGGCGATTCACCCAAGACAGAAGGATCCTGTGACTGATAACAAGAGAAAGGATTCACATGCCTTGAGTTATAACCGGAAACTGTTGAAATTGAAATGCCAGAAGAAATCATCGGGTTTCCCCTCAAGCCTTCAGAGTATTTAGCTACATCAGCTGTTACATTGGCTTCACTCTCAGGAACATCGTCGATGACAATGATTTCTTTGAAAGATGAACTACAATCTGCATTCTTTTGTGGGTGGTCAAAAGTTGTATCTTTCTCCATTATATTGTATGATGAGGACAACTCGCTTGATCTGATCTTGGGTCTATTATGTCTACTTGATAAACTGTAAGCAGCTTCATATATGTGGGGCTCCATTGATACGGTAAAACCACCATTGATGAGCTGATTTGGAAACAGGCCTTCCGAAACTTGTGCAGGCATCTGTGGAGTCCTTGGATTGGAATAGTTTTTAAAACCACTTGACAATCTGACATCAAAAGATTGCCCCATTGCGTCATACGGATTATGACCGTAAATTATGGGACGTTGGGGAGCCATATGAGGGAAGGAACGACGGTCATGATTTTGCACATTGCTAGGAGAAACTCCAGAAGATGTTGGAAAGTGCGAGGGGGCATAGGGGTGGTGGGATTGCCCAAGAAGCACGGGTGAATCTTCCTCCTTGTTGACCACCATTAAATTTTTACCCATAAGCCTGAGTACAGGATTAGAAGTAGATGGACTGGCAGAATCAGAATCACCACGACCTAAAAACTTCACTCCAGCTTCTGGTGATCCGTTTGAAGGAACTGAGCCAGCTTGAGACTTTGTCATAGGGAGAACAACCTTTTCAGATCCTATACTCGGGCAATTGTTGAGAGAGTACTCCAAATTGTTGAGTCTGACACTAGGATTACAACCAATTTGCTTTCCCATGGCAGGTGCTGACACAGAAGCCATTGCCCTTCGCTTTAACAGTTGGGACTCCTGATAATTTGGAGCAATATCCTGTGAAACTCTCTCCTTCCTTTGGCAACAGCAAGGCTGACCATCATTCTTGAAACTGAGAGGTCTCTTTTCGATAGATATCTTACTGATTTTAAATTTCTCTTCATCAAAATAAGTCTTTTCAGCTCTGGTACCAGTCTGTGGAACCACAGCTGCACTTTCTACGGAGGCATCAATGCTTGCAGTACAGAAGCTCGGCCTCATCTTGTCTTGGACTGTATGATTTTCAACAGATTCTGAACACTTCAAATCAGATCTAGTTTGGGTGGAGTTAGATATTGTTGACGTTGCAGATATAGGCGAGTCTGACGAGTCTCCATCGACCAAATCAAGTTGATCCTGAGAAGATTGAACCCGGCTTGTGGTTAATGACGAGTTTCCTTGAAAATCATCGGATCCCATATCCCTTGGACTAGGTAGAAATGACCCTGGTGGTCCCGGGATCGGTATTGGATCAACTTCAGGAAAAGAATTGCCTTGCCCAACATCAGGATCCAATCCTGGACCTCCTGATCCCATATGAGCATTTTGCCCAATCATAACATTCCCCTCTTCATCCGAACAATACATCTCTTCTCCATCAACAAAGCCCCGGTCAGTTGGGCCTGTCAGCGTTTCAGCTCCATATAACATCCCATTATAATCCTCAATAGAATGCAAAGAGTTTGACTGGCTCCTAGAATGATTACTCAGCTTGAGGGCGTTAGTATCTACAGATTTACTCAAACTAGTAACATTGCCCGCAACAGATTCCAGGACATTAACCTTGTCAACTAGATCGTCACTGGCTCTAATAGAAGGATCAGTGTCTTCTTGCTCATCAAAACCATAACATCGAGGTGCTGAATGCGAACTCTCCAAAGACGTTTTGTCTGTAACCTCTCCTTGTCCAAGATTTTCAGTACCATTACACGTCAAAATATATTGTTGTTCAACCTCGGAATGCCAAACCTCTTCATCACCTTCTCCACTTGGGTACAAATGAGTGTTCTTTTGAGCTGAACATTTCTCATTAATATCAGGTTTGGATTTAAACATGGACAACTGATTGCTAACAGATGAGCCATTTTTCCTTGATAATGTTCTAAATGCTTTCGATGTAAATGCATGTGTACTAATAGAGGGTTTGGTGCCAACACTTGGAGAGGTATCAGATTTAGTAACTGGCCCTCCATGGACACCAGCTCTCTTGTTATTCAATGAAGACACAGAATTTCTATTTGAGTTAGAAGGTTCAAAAGTAAGAGTACCATGCATGAAAGAGCCATCTTTACTCCCATTTTGCTTCATTGGTGGAAGAGACCTCTCCGTAGCATCACTGAGCCTGGCTCCAAGCAATGGACTAGCTACTCTCTTTCTCCCGGAAGAACGCTCCCACTTTTCACTAACTTGGGCTTTGTAGAATGGCTTCTCCGTCTTCTCACTAATTTCTGGAGAAGACATCAGATTCTCAGACAAATTAGCATATTTCTGAACATGGTTTCCCTCCGCTATAGATTCTCCTAAACTTGACTGATGACTCTCAACCAGCAAGTCCCGGGCAAAATGCCATTTACATCTGAAAGGTTGATGACCATCTTGATTGTTGTTGACCTTCTTCGCCAGACCTGTTCGTTTAGAACACACCCATTGCCTCAAGGTACCAGAATCATGGGAACTTATTTGCTTCTCCGTCTGATGTTTCTCCTTCTTCCCACTTTCTTGCACTCCATAATCTCCTTCTTGACCCCCATATACCTGTCAAAAAATACTCAGTAATCATATGCAGCTGAATTTCAAACTAAATAGTCCATTTAAAACTTGTGAGTTGAAATGCCAAATGCACTGCAAGAAGCACAACATTTTTCACATCTAAATTCGCAGTGGCTTACGAAATCTAGTTGAAACTAGTTAAGTGTCATTGAGAAATTGATTTTCAACAAATAAGGAAGCACCAAATACAGCGATCCAGTTTCATGACAGAGAGCATGCAACATGCATTTCACTCTGAAGTACTTGAGTGTCGCCAACAGCTAGTAAACCATACATTTGAAATTTCCTCTCTCTCAAACTAGACCAAAAGCACTCAATGAAAAAATCGATAAAGGTGGCTTTTTTCCAAAGAAAAAGATTGGTAGAAGGGAAGCAAACATGTAAATAATAAGTACCTGAGAAGAAGCACGGGTTTTTTGAGAGAACAATTTCCTGCTTTGAGGAGCAAGTTTGAGATACTTGAGGTGTTTTTTGGCATGGCGTTTTTTCTTTTTTGCTGATATGAGTTTGCTTTCTTTACCTTCTTTTGAGGGATTCCTTGGCGGAAGCTCCTCCACTGCCAGTCCTGCTGCGTCATTAGACTTGGATAAAATCCGAAGCTTGGTTCCATTTGCATCAATATAAACTTCACCAACTTCTCCAGCATCCTCAGGATGCACTTGTGACACTCTTTGCCTCTTCACTTCACCAGGCACGTCAAGCTGCTTCTCATTATCCTGCGGGGCAGGCAAGCTTGAAACTGTGGCCCAGCTGGTGCCATTCCTTTTATCAAGCTCTTCTAACGTGCACCGTTTGGCTGTGGAATAAACATCCTCCATCAATCTCGTCTTCCTCGGCTTAATTCTGTGCCTGGTAAGTTTAGAATCAGCTGTCCACTTAGGCGGTGACTCTGCGGAAAGGCACTGATCAATGTGCGCATTCAAGGTGGTGTTGGATGAGGACGTAAAAGTTTTGCAAACAGGGCAAACTTTGGAAGCCATTGTTTCAGATACAGCAGTAGAATTGGAAGCAATGTCTTCGGTTGAGTTACGATCCGAATTTCCACCGAATTTGACAATCAATCTGCACTTTTTAGCGGGGGGACGGAGTGTGTTCTCAGGCTTGCGAGAGATGGGTTGAAGCAAAGGTTCCAATGAAGGCTTTTGAATGGGAAGAGAGTCTATTTCAGAATGCGAAACACTTGTAGTTGTAGAAGGGAAATCATTTTCAACAGCAGATGCGGATCTGCATGAACTAGTGTCTATGCACGGAGTATTATTGGATGAGTCTACAAGAAGGTCATTATTGTTGGGGTTGGGCCCAGAAGGCTCTCCATCAAAATTGGTAATGTTTTTCTCCTCAAGTGAATTGGATTCATCAACCGTACATCCTTTAAAAGATTGAGTCTTTACGGAAGCAACAGCCTGAAATGGTGGCAACACATCCTTCACGCCATGTTTCAAACAAAGCTGCAGATTCTTCTGAGAGAAAGGCCAATTCTTCTTGATATCTTTGCTCCGGCAACTAAATACATAATCTCTACAGTTTCAAAAAACCATATGAGTAAGCTTTGATCAATTTCACAACATACGTAAACCATCATTAATGATAAAAACTCAGACTTTATTAAAGGCAAAGATGGGGAGCTCAATGAGACCCCCCCATATTGTATGTTCAAACTAATCAAAAGAAGACATGGACCACGGGACTCAAAAGAGAAAACCACATCAACAGTAGAGAAACAGCCAAGAAATACCCAAGATTCGATGATCTACAAACTTAGGAGAAGTCTTTTGAGTCTCTAGCATCATATGGTTATAGTTGCAACAACAAACAAGTACACACACACACACACACACACAATTTAGCCTGGTCTGAAAACAAATCTATAGACTTTTATTGTTAGCTGGCTTCAATGAGTCAGAAGACTTGATCACACAAACTCAAAAGACCATACAAGAGACAAGATTGGGGTGTCTTGTGTGTTGCAACACTGGATCTGACCAAAGATGAGATCAACCAAAAGAAAAAAAAAATAAAAAATAAAAAAGGAAAAAAGGAGAGAATTAGTTACTGTTGAAGATAGATAGCAGAAAGAAAGAGAAAGAGAGAGAGACTACCTTATGGAGAACTTAGGAAGATGATGATGAAGAGGCAGATCTAGTTGAGAAGGAGAGTCATGAGTGGAGGAAATTGGATTGAGCTGACAAGAACATGAGGGATCTGATGATGATGGAGGGTTTTCAATGGATAACATCTGATGGAAAGCTTCACTCTTCTTGTGCTGTTGATGTTCAAACAGTCACAAGCAGCAGCTCCTCTTCTTCTTCGTCTATCGATGATGATGATGATGATGATGATTCTCCTCCCACTATTGCTACTAGTACTACTAGTAGTAGTTGTATTATCTCCTCTACCACCTCCCTTAGCCTTCAGCATATAGACATACAAATACTATGCCTCTATCTCACGCACATACACACTCTTTCTACCTCAACAAGCAGCGGAAGAAGAAGATGCTGAATCAAACAATCCCACTTGAATCCTCATCCATTAAACCCTGAAACAGCAACATAAAAGAGAGAGATGTGTGAGAGAGAGAGAGTAGCTAGTAGGAGATTCTAGAGGAGGAAGCAGGTAACGTTATTTTATGTGAAGGAAAGGAGTGAAATTGAAGCATCTATGTTTCGATTGATCAAGCAAAGCACAAAATAAACAAAGAACAAAACCCCACAAGCTAACATATTCAATAAAACTTTTCATTTTTATAGCGTTATTTTATGTGAACAAACCCAGAAAGACGTCTCAAAATCCAGACTTGGTTGGGCACACACACCCCACTAACAAATACCTCAAAAAAATCACTTCTATATAAGGTAAAATCATGTGATAATAGCATGATATTCAATCTAGAAACAGAAAATTCAAAGCTTGGACAAGAAAAGTTAAGCAGTGAGTAAAAGAAACGGCAAATACAAGATAAAAAACGAGGAAAACATGTATATTGAAAATCAAAGGGAGTGGAAAAACGAGAGATTTAATGGTAAAAATTGAGAGAGAAATGGTGGAATGGGAAGTGAAAAGTTGAAACTGACTATAAAAAGAAAATCTAGAGTATAAACACAAGAACAGACCAGAGATTTTGTCTACTTTGTTTGGCACACAGTCTTCTTCTTTCTCTCAGTCTAAGTCTGCCAACATAACAAACTCAAACTCAAAAGGAAAAAAAAAAAACTACAAGAAGCTGCTTCATTTTCTCAACAACCCAGAAACACAAAACATACCCCAGATGGAGAGAAATCAAAACAACAACAGCAACAGCAATAATAGTAAAAACCAACAACAAAAAACCATAGCACACAAACACAAACACAGACCTTGTGATGTTTGGAGAGAAGATTTTGGAGAGAAGAATGAAGTCTTTGAAGAGAGAGAGAGAGAGAGAGAAAGAGAGAGAGTATATGTGTGTATATGTGTGTTTGTGTGTTTTAAGAGAGAAAAACAGCACCACCCACTAGCACATCAAAAGGGCATCAGGTTCTCTTCTCTCTCTCTCTCTCACCAAAAAGCAAAGAAAGAAGCTTGTGTTTGTTTTGTACCATTTAATCTCCCACGATTCACCTCCCCTCTCCTGTGAATATGCGTTTCATGGGAGAGATAGACATCAAAATATAAATATAAAGATAAAGAAAAAAAATAAATAAAAGCCAGAGAGAGAAAGAGACAAGACACACAGAGAGATAGAGTTGTATGTATAAATGTGTTATTATTGTTAATGTGTTGGTCTTCCATTTTAATTATGTTACCATTTCAAGTGATATAATGTTTATTTATCATGCGGATTTAATTTCTACCATGCTAATTCAATCTCTATCTTCTGGATTCGGATTTTACCATGAGTTGAATTTTAAATCTAAAAATTAATATTTTATAAAATATTAATTGATATACGCTATAAATTATATTTTAAAAGCAACTGTAATAATGATAATTTTAACTTAAAAAAAAATAATGATAATTTTAATTCGAAGAATTTTGTTTTTTTTTTTTATGTATTTCACAAATACAAAGCTGTCCTATCCTATACCTAACCTACAGAAACCTTCTCATTTTCTAGGCTTTGTTTATTGTTGATTTTTTTCAATCAAATTGTGGCATTTGAAATGCCCTTTTTGTGCACATATCCTCACTAAACGACAAAACCTTCACTGTTGTGTTGACAATTATCACCATCCCGAACCACACCACCATTGAAGCAAGCCTTTCATTTCTTATTTATTTATTTATTTTTACCCTTGTCTTCCTATTCTATTATTCCACTCTATTTTCTATGCAAAACTCTCCATTAGTTTAAAATTTAAAAACGAACAAAATAAAATCATTATTGGTATGGTACCGCTGTAATGTAACTACAAAGTTGTATGAATATCAAGTACTTCTCACCTTCCACGTACCCCTGCCCTTTTTCTTTCTTGTTCTATCTTCTTCTAGATTCCCTATTTGCAAACTTCATTCGATATATCTTTTCCTCTTCTTCTTCAATTATATACATCACTTTGATCGTTGACATTACTTGGTAGGGTTACTTTCTTTTATTTGGGTTGTCTAAACTTTTATCTCAAGATTATATGGTAGTTAACCTTTGATTTGGCTCTCCAATTTGATCTAATTAAATGCTCTTAAGGTGGACACAAAAATATATGATCTGTGGGACGATCCGAAATTAACCTGAACTAAGGGTATTAGATTCTGTTACAGTTTTTTTAAAAAAAAAAAAATTCAATTCGATTCTAAGTATCTAGAATTGATTCAACTTGAGAAATCAATCCAATAAGGACACATGCGAATTTATATACAGAGTAAATCTAATCATACCTAAGACCCCATTTTAGTTTCTTTATTGTAGCTAACCCCCATTTTCTTCTTCTTCTTCTTTTTCACATTGCAGTCACCCAATCTGATCATCCTTCTCCAACGGCTACTGATCTTCTTTTTTGCATCTTAACTTTTTCGCTTGTTGGATTTAGTTCTTAAGAAAGAGCTTTGATTTAAAAGTTGAAATCTATGGGGTATTTTAGTTTTTGATTTGGCTTGTATTTTCCTTTTTGGTGTTCAACTCTAAAGAAAGAGCTTTGATTTTGTAAAAGTTTGCATTTTTATTGATTTTTGCTCTTTGTTCTTATGTTTTCCTTCAATGTCCAAGCAAAAATCTCAGTTGACTTGTGAGAAAATGTAAGAAAAGTTTAGAAAATCAAACCAACCCAAACTGAACTGATTGTGTTTGGTTCAAGTCAGTTTAAACTCTTATTTTCTAAATGTTCGGTTCTCTATGTTGAGAACCAAACATAACATTGTCCACCCTTAATATACCCTAGAGAAAATGTGTTATTACTCAACCATCCAACGATATATAAGTATGTATCACTATTGTCTGTTGCTCAATTTCATTTGATAATGTGAATGTTAATCCAATTTCACTATTATTGACTCTATTCATAATTAATAGTATGTTTACTTAATGGATTAAATAATAGAAATGAAGAATGAGCATACTTGTCGGTGTTTACTCGATCTTAAATTAATCTGTAATGAGATAAAATTATAGATTCCAAATGAATTTGAGTTTGTGAAATGGAAATTCTATCTCTCTCACCTTACTTGGGAATTTCATTCTCATACTTTTTTACAAGTTAAAAAGTTTTTTATATCTCTTATTAAAAAGATGTTTATAGAGTACATAATTTTAATCAAGGATAATTTTACAACTTATAGTTAATATATTCCGATTCCAAAATAAAGTAAACATCTCAATGAGAGTATTATTAATTTTGATTCTGATTTCAATTCTTGTAATTGAAGTGAACAACTTATTCTGATTCTGATATATTATTCCGATGTTAGGTTATTCCAATTCAAAGTCATTTCAATTATATGCAAATAAACACACCGAAAGTTATAATAAAACCATTTTGATTGATTAATTTAAAAGAACGTATGAAAATGTTAGTTTAACTCATCTAGTTTCTTAAATTTAAGGTAATTATAAACTTAAACTAAAGGATGTTGTTACATTATTGACCATCATTTATTATATAAATTTAATCCAAACATCCTTTGCCTTCTCTTGATAATATCATCTGTTCTAAATTAATCATCTTTTACCCTTTTTTATAATATCATGTCAAAGTCTCACCCTCATCCGAAAACAACTAATTCAAGTAGTACTAAGTTGGGTTTAGAACATTGTGAAATGGTTTGATATAGATAATTTTCTATGAATTTAATTATTCTTTTCTCAAAATAAAAAAATAAAATAAAAAGAAGTTGATTAAAGTTTCTTAATTGTTATCGCTTGATTGTATGCACTTATCATGGAGAAAATGTTGACTTTGCATGAATCATGTCATAAATTGATGGATCATTATTTTCAAAATAAAGTTTGATAAAATAAAATAACTCACCTTTAATTAATAAAGTCTCTAAATTCACATTATATCTAGTTACGTAGATCAACAATGAATAATTAAAATTTTTCCATCATGCAACAATTTCTTGGAACGAGAAAGATGTGACTACAGAAATCACATGTGGAGTTGTGAAATTAGTCTCAAACTTCCACAATCTAGCTTCTCAATTTCCAATACTCTAATAAGTTTTTAAATTGGTTTAAACCAATTAACTTCAATAGTTTTTGATGTCAAACTAGGTTTTGTTACACCAACTTCTTCAAAGTATCGAATAGTTTTTATGGTGAATTTATTAGAAGATTAAAAAAGAAAAAGAGAACTATTGACATTTTATAATAACTAAGATATTTATAATATATATATATTTTTTGGTAAAAATATGGAGATCCTCCATTTAATCTAATGGATTTGCTTAATAAAATTTTAAATAGAATCACTAAAAAGAACAAGAAAATCAGCCATAGATTTTGGGCATCGGCTTTTATTCCAGCATTCAAAATGGTGTAAAATAATAAAAATTGGCTCAACAACTTTTGTCAGCATAAGAAAAATATTCAAATATGCCGTTGGACCATAAAAAAATAAATAGGAACATGTATATATATTATATTGCTAGATTTGTGATTATAATATTAAGCAGCTTATTATGTATAAAAAAATTATATATGAAATGGGTTTCTTTAGCAGCTAAGATGGAACATTGAGAGACCCCACCAGACTTTAAAGTTGGTCGAAGAATGATCAAATGTTGAAGAAAATCGAGAAAGAGAAACCATATGATATCTCTCACAATATTATTATTTATTTTAACTTTGATCACCCTCTCACATTTCTATTGAATTCCCCTTTATTTGTCTTGTAATTTACCATTGTCATGACTAAAATATTATTTGAAGTGCTCCTACGTATCATTTAAAATACGAGTATAAACTTCAATTTTATCTGTCATAAAGTTTGAAGTAGATTATAAACACGTTTTCAGGATTTGAAACTTCAGTCTTTAATAGTATTGTAGGAGAAATGTTGCATAAATTTTAAGATAGAATTTACAAACCAGCAGGATATGTATACATGTCTTCAAATAGTTTGGTTTGTTATTAATGCATGTAAACTTAATTAATAAACAGAAACTAAGAGAGCTCGTTGAACGACGGATCGGATGGCATTTATTAAAGTAATTAATAAAAGTGATGTTTTGTAACTATGATTAAGAATAAATTGAAGTTGGTCTTGCTGCTTTTGCATACAAAGATAGAGTTGGTTGTAATTGTACCTACAGTAATGCCTGGCTTCAAGATCAAAATTAAATTACAGTTTTAACTATTACGCAAGAAATGCATAGTTATTGAATAATCGAATGTAAATCAATTCTTACAACAAGCAAGCTATTCAATATTAATATATGATGGCACATATTCAAGTAAGTTTCTTATACATTCACATTACAAATAAAGTGGTACGTATTACGTTCACGATATTTAAATACGGATGGTAAGTAGTTTAACTTTTTTTGAAAACCAAAAAAAATATATATAAAAATGTAAGATTGTATAAAGGATAGTGAAAAGCAAAAGGAAGGTAGATAAAATGAGGTATTGAATGTAATGAAGGTAGATTAATTGGTACACATTGAAGAAGAAATGTGTTGAAGAAAGGATAATGAGGGAGGTGGGGGGTTATTTAGTTTAATTAGTTGTTGGTTGGGAAAACGTGTCCGAGTAATTAATTAATAATAAGTGAAATTGGGATTGGGAAGAAGAGGAGGAGCGTATGCGTCTTCTAATAAAGGAGTGGTGAAAAGGATCTGACGGTTGGATCATATATGGTCAGTGGGGTCCAACTCTACTTTACATAGAGTGGGTGTCCACGTGTACGGAGATTAACGTTATCTGACGCCACCCTTTACGTTACCACACCAACCATCTCTCTCTCTCTCTCTAACCTGAACATCATCTTTTCATCTTCACATTTTTTTATATCTACTATAAATTTGAAATTCAAAGAAGGAAGCATTATTTGAAACTGGCAACATATAATAATTATTTGTAAACTATCTCAGCTTTTAATATTTTCACATATATTTCCTCGTTTATATAGTTTTGTAATTATTATTACTTAAATTTATAATTAATCTCATAGAACATATATCAATGTAAATTAAAGAAGAGTAGATTATTTTCTCATCATCAATGCTTGTGGGGTTATAAGATAGTAACGTTTAATCTGGAAGATGACTAATAAATCCTTAACTAATTTCGTGTAAGATTTTGAAATGAATAAATTAATTGAAACTTCCCTAATGTCTTTCTTTCTTTTTCATTAAGATAAAAAGTTTTGTTTTTTTTTTCTCCTAATTAAATTAAAACTTTTATAATACTTTTCTTTCTTTCTTTCTCATTGAGGAAAAAGGTAATGTTTTTTTTCCCTCACGTATGTTGCTTCATTGCCTATTCTCACAAACTTGGACTTTGTCTGATGATCAAGTCAACAATCCAAAGGAAGAATTAATGACTCAGATCCGGCCACATTGTGGAATTGAAAATGGTAAAGACTAAAGGCCACCAACAACCAAAAATTTTCACTCTTTGATGAGGTTCATTGCACACTCCCAATAAAACACCCATCTTGATTGTTAAAAATTAAATTCTAAAGGTCCACTACTCACCTCAGCTAGCTCACAAAATATTCCCACATATCATGTTCAGTTTTTTGGTGTTTTTATTGATATCCCATCCCCAAATAATTGCATGCTTTTTCACAGGACATTTTCCCATCAAATTTAAACTACTAGTCATCACTCAAAATACATAAAACGAAGAGGTCGATCATAAAGAATGTGATCAGCGTGTGTGTGTGTATCATTTTTATTAGTATGTAAATACATCTAATTATATATGCATGTCGTTTTCATATGGTGTGTATACGGAGTTTTTCTCCTATAAGAAACTTCAAAAACCACCCCGGCCCCCATGTCTATACCATGCAAACGCAATGCATCGTGTTGATGAGGTTATGATGAGAGTGACTTGTAACCATGCCCCATCATCCAATCTCTCTCTCCATATATAAGCTTAATACTAGGTTGAAAATAAAGAAGAAAATGGCTAAATTTGAAGTTCCTGCAGATTTTTAGGCATCAAAGGCTTAAGTGTGTGCTTAGAAAACGGAGTAATCAGAATACTCGCTTAGATTTATGTCCTTTTAATAACTCTTACTCTTACGTACGTGTATGCATATGTATTGTCCTTTTGTTAATATATTCTAAGTCCCCGGTGATAAATATGAAGGAATTAGAAACATACTACTTGATCGTTAGGATTTGATTACTACACAATGAGTCAAACAATTGTTTGGAGGATGAACAAAAAGTAACAAGCAACTGACAATGAACATGCTGTGCAGCAAAATTCCACTGTAGCATCATGTTGCCTGCCCACTTATTTCAAGGTAATTAAACTTAACACATGCGTTTCAACAAGTGTGCTATTTGCATCCATTCATTACCTGTCAACATTCAAACCTCCTTTCTTCTCATGATTATGAACTACCTTTATTATCTTGGTATTTGATGTTGATTTCACAATTAGTATGATCGAGATCCATCAGTACTAAAGATATATAAATATGTGCATACAAGTCATAAGACGACTGGTCCTCCACTGATCCAAATAATAAGACTAAGGTTAGTAAATAGTCACCTCATTCCTATGAGGCAGCATATAACGAAGAAGAAAAAAAAAAAAAACATAAGAATAAGAGAGAGAGATGTGCCTAAATTTTGCCGCCGAAGGGGTACTAGTTGCAAGGACTTTGCTGTGCTAATTGTACATGAATCAGACACACACAAATGGGGACAAGACAAGTGGGAATCATAATGTATTGCTATAGACTACAATGCCAAGGCAAGTGGGTCCATCACCATCAAGAATTGAAGATGGTAATCACCCTCCTCCTCCTCCTCCTCCTCCTCCTCCTCCTAGACTTATGGGATGTACAATGTAGCAACTAGCTAGCTGCCTTAATTTCTAGTCACACAACCAACCAAATATCTTACTTTCTTTTATCTCTCAGCTTTTAAATTCCTTGGACATATCTTCAGCGCCTTTCCAAGTTGTCTTTCTTTTGTCAACTATTTATGATTTACCCAAGTGTGGTTGATGGGAGAAGAAATACAAACATACACAATCCACAGTTCCACACAACAGGGGGCATTTGATATGTTAATGGTATGAGGTGAAAATGTAATTGAGTTAATGCACTAAGATCATCCAGCACCATTTGAATACCCCCATGATTAGTCTCTAGCCTAGTCTTGGGCTGAGCCTTACAATCTTGGTAATCAGAAAACAAGTGGGTTGTGATTTCCCAGACAGGCGGCCCCAGAAGAAATTGACCCATAACTATTCTTTGGAACCAAAAGGACTTTTTTAACACTCAACCCACTCTTAGGGGCAGAAAAATAGAAAATACCAAACATGATGGCAACGGGACCCATTTACGAAATTGTCCAACATGAAGAATTTCTCTTCATTTAACAATGAGGTGCAAAAGTCATGCAGGGTAACAAAGATTTCACCTTTTGTTACAAGAGGAATACAGTTATCCTCTATGAACAAGATCAAAATAAATCCAAAAGTAACTTTTTATGTTTGATACAATACAGCTAATTATTTTGCAATATAACAACCCCTATCTATGCATACCAAGTACTACTTTCTTCTACATTTTCACCAAATGCTGAATCGAAAGGGCTTCTAAAACTCCCGGGGTTGTGGTGGCTGCTCCCATGACGACAAAATACCTACATGACAAATCATTGTAAGGTTCTCGGAATGACAAACTACAAAGTAGAAAACTTCAATTAAACAGCTGAAAACTACATATTGGTTTTGAGAATAGTACAGCTACAATTCACAAAACAAATGCATCTTCTTGCAAAAATTCGAAAATTGTCTTGTTCTTTACCAAAACAAACCAATACAATGATAATTGAGATACAACATAAATCCACAGCCAAATCTCTCCTAGGTACAAGGAATCAGTACTGGATTCCTCAACTTTTCAAATAAGCAAACTAAATTTTGCTTCATCTGATGCATAGGAATCTACAACCTAAATGCAATGACAACAAAATTTAAGAGCTAATCCCCCCAGCAATGCACTTTACCAACTAAACTTTGCATGAAAAACCTGCATAGGATAGATGTCATAATCTAGTTTGAGGTGCTTGATGTCATCCTCTAAGATCAGTTTCCAAAAGCTACCAAATATTTTAAAAGTCATTCCACCATACTGATTAACTCAATAAGCAATTCCTCAAAAGACTGTAAAACACTGTAACTCTTAACATAGCCTTAAATTTTCACCTTGAAGGCTAGCAATCTTTGCAAGTGAAAAGTTACATAACAAGTCATCAGTAATGCTGGTCAAGAGAGGAAGACATGTCTGAATATCCATGAACACATGTATATACAAAACATGTTAAATGCAACACCACGGATCATTAATACCCCCATGTTTGACTAAAAGCACGCATCAAATACAATGGATATGAGGGTCTAAAAAATATGAAACACATTTTCCTAAAATCCTTAGCTTCCAGATGAATGCTGAAATTAACAATAGAAACAAGCAAAAAATATGCCAAAAACAGCCAGAAAAAGTTTGCCATTTTTAAGGTGCTTTCATTGTCAATCTATTATTCTTTCCAAGATCTAGATTCAGTCATGGTTTTGCAGATTTTTACATACTAGATTTGGCACAAAACAAGTGATCCAAATTGCATATGACTACCAACAATTACCTCAGCAGTTATTTGATGCATAAAAATACACTCATTAATACTCAATTTGAACATCATTGCAAGGAGATCAGCCATACAACCCTAGATTTTATAAGAAAACAAACCATGAAATTAAATTTCTGGCATACTTAATGGAATTTCTCCTAGGGACATATATATTGAATCATCATCACCAAGATTCCCCTGAAACAACCAGTAAAAACAGTTAGTTATTCATCAGCTGAAATGAAGGCAAACAAGAAATACATTAATGTAGCTATCTTCAACGATCAAATTTAACAGAAGTAAACCACAATCAAGCGTGCAGAACAAACTGTCAAAAGACACAACTCATAGGCTTTATAATTAGGTTAAAAAACCAGCATGTTGCCCAGTGCATGCATTAAAAATTAGAAAGATTTCTTGATTAAAAACCAATTCTTATCAATAAGTGGTGTTACCTCTCCATTGTGCAAGCCCATCTCATTTTGCAAAGGATTAATATCCACTGGTACTGCAGGACAATCTGAAAAGGTATTGAAGAATTGTGTCATCATAAGCCCTTCATAATTATCCTGAACATCAGGAATATGACCGGCATTTGGTGCTTGGTTAGGAAAGCCTTCCAGGCTTGTAAACATAGCTTCTGTCCTGCATAATCAAACAATTTAAGATGAAAAGGACAGATGCAAGTTAGAGACTCAAAAATAGATCCCCAAAAAATTTTACTATCACTCCTCATATATATACAAATAATTGGACAAAAAGAGTAATAGAAGAGGCATAGATAAGAGAAACATACTTTCTGTCTGAATTATCAATGGCTCTGTCTTCTTGGGCAGAATCATTCTCTAAATCAATTATTTCAATTGCTTTACCATTGCTTATTCGCTTATTGTATTCACCAGACATATTGGAATTACTCATTGATAAATCAACATCAACTGGTGTAGTTTCTTTTTTAGGAATAGCAGGGTAAATAAGAGACGGATCACTATGGTGATTATCATTTATGTCTTCTATGAGATTAAGGTCACAAATCTTGAATGAACCTCGAAGAAGCTGTTTTTCTTGTGTATATCCTACACAAGGCTCAACACCCTTTGAAAATTGATAATTATCAACTGAGCTTCCTTGTTCAATAGCCAGAGATACCTGTTCACAAGGTACAGCTGTTTCTTCTTGAGAACTCTCTTTCTTCTCACTCAAAGTAGACATGTTGAAGCATTCATCAGGTCTAATAGTAAAGGACGAAAACCATTCTCTTGGTTTCTTGGTTTCCTCACTTGAATCATTCTCTTCCATAGGTCGTTTTTCACCTCTCTCTTTGCCCATGGACCTTGATTTTTGAAGACCTAATAACCCCTGACTTAATTCCTGCTCATTGACATGCATTAAAGCTCTATCTGGAAAAGATTGAGACCTTGTACATTTACCTTGCTCAAGGCCAGCATTAGTAGCTAATGCTCCCGCACCCTCAACAGACAGGACAGGCAGGCCTTTTGATATTTCAAGATTGGGGTAATCAAGAGTTTTGTTTGATGGCACATCAACAGCAGAGCTATCCAAAGAGTCATCTTCAACTGAGACTTCGGATCCTTGAGAGAGTTTGACATCCAAAGTGTTTTCCTCATCATTATTTGAAACCAAGTCAACCTTTATGCCTTTATATGTCAAAGAAGAACGGGTTCTGGTTGGTACCTTGGCAAATTTGCAAAATTTTAGTAAATCAGTGATACCATTGCCCGTAGCGTCACCCTCCATAGCATGGAGCTCAATGGATGAATCTTCTTTGGTATCTGGTTTCCCAGTTTCATCTTCATCCGTGCCATCCCTTAGCTCCCCGGTCTCCATGTCCTTGTTTTTTGAATCCTCAGACCTCTTGGAGAATTCCTCATCAGTCTGATGCACTAAATCTTTTCCGACACTAGAAGAACCCACCCTCGAGTTCATTTCATCCTGGAAGTTGTACTTTTCCAATTCAGGTTCTGAACTACCAGTTTCCTCACTTTTCAGTGCAAATTCATTTGAGCTAGACTTCTGAAAACTGTTTCCTACATCTTTACCAACTTGTTGATCCTCTTGATGTCTAGAGTAAGAATCATCATCAACCTCCATATCAGGGGAAATCCTACTTCTCTCGGACCATGAACCACTCCTCCCGTATTCTCTCCCCCAATCCGAGCCATAACTCCTAAATGATCCTCCTTTCCTCCTTCCTTTCAGATAATTCCTCAAACCCATTGAGTTATAATCATCAGAGTACCTTCTCCGACTAGACCCCACATCAGTACCTGAATTCCCAAGACGGTTAAGGGCTGATGAACGGCCTTCTGGTGGAAGATGCATATCTCCATCTTGTGACTTAAAGGTACCATTCTGCCATTTACCAGAGAGTACGCTAGGAGGCAGCATTTTCTGAGAAACCAAATACTCAGCTGCAAGTCGACCAGCTTCCATGAAAATATCGCCTTTTCGTGGTGTTGGTGGTGGAGGTGGTTGATGAAAAGACTTAGGCTGTCCCTGACCTCGTCCAAAACCACGATTAAAGCTCCGGTATTCTGAATTGTAAAATCCATGGCCTCTAGCTGAACCTTCTGGGTGCATACCCCCCATCCCCATCGAATTAGACCTATATCCATTCCCAGGATTTCGATGCCTAGGATGCATGGTGTCCCGGTCGACCTAAAAATACATATGTACACCAAACAGTCAATTGGAGTTCAGAAATGCAAGAGCTCAATATGTTTTTCTGCAAAGCAAACAACACACAACTATAACCACTTCTTACACTCCAGAACCATAAAAACCAAAAACAAAATCAACCTTTTGCAATTATCGATAACCAGAATTTAGTAAATAAAAATAACTTGTTCTAATATGTCCACCGAAATGAAAGGATCCATGAGCTTGTTAGCACCTCTGAGGGACAAACCAAGCTTGTCTTCCCTCACAATACAAACATTCTCAACTACCACAAAAATCAGCTTGGTTCAAGATTGCAGTCAGTCACACTAATAATATAGAATCCGAAACCGCACCAACAAAATTGAATTATTTAACGTCATATAAAACAAGTAAAAGAAAAGCCCTCAATAGAATATTCAGTTCAAGGCACAGAAATGAAGACAGCAACCTTTGTTTGCTTTTTTTTTTTTTTGGGTTACTTATATGAGGAATTGTACAAATCTCATCAAATGTCCAGTGTGAAGAAAGATCAAATATACCAAATCCAACAAGTAAGGCAAAAGATGAAGGGCAATCTTGGGTTCCAGAAGCAGTGAAAAATCTAACCTTTATATCCCTTTTTGTGTTGGTTCGATTGAAGGATAAACAGATCCAAAGCTCAGGTCTTTTTAAAGGGTATCAGATGCAGTAGCTCAGATTACCTCATCTCATCCTCCATATCAAAACCCTAACACCATCTTCTTGTTTTTATAGCTCAAGTAAAACATTCTTGGTTCTGATTAGGTATGTTCACTAAATAAGGTAAAATGCTATCTGGGTTGTCAATGGATGGCGATAATTGTCTAGTTTCCTTGTCAAAATTGTATCTTTAAAATCTGATTCTGCAGAGCAGCCAGCAGCTGAGGGTTTGCTGTTTGTTCCTCTTCACTTGATTTTTATTTTTACTTTTTTTTTTTCCTCTCTCAATGTCCCAAGAAATGAGTGCTTTTACACAATTCCCCTATTATTGACACGTCCCCCAGCGGATCGCGTGTGCACGCGCTTACCTCCTTGGTCGATGCCATCCAATTCCTGAATGCCAGTTGAGCGAGCACGCTTAAAAAGAACCATGTCGAATCAATTGTAAACGATTAATTATAAAGGTATTTATTAAAACCAATTAAATGATTGTAATTAATAAATAAAATTATTTAATCAATAAAACAATAAAATTTTTATAATAATAATAATTTAAAGTTAATTTTAGTTTATACATATAGTAATTTTATCATCAGAATCTTCTAAAAATCAATTAAATTTATTTTATTTATTGTATTTGAATAAAATAATAGAGGATTTATTTTATGAGATAATGAATTTGATTGGTTCGTCCTAATTTTTTTAAGTTAGGAGATTCTGATGGTAGAATTACTATAAAGAGATAGACAGAGAGTAAAAGTGCTTTTACAATCGGTATTTCCTAATTTTGAACGAATCAATTATATTCATCGATTGTATTTGAATTAAATAGGAAAAAAAAAAATATAATGTAATAAATGAACTTGATTAGTTTGTCCCAACCTTTTAAAGTTAGGAGACTCTGATGGTAGAAGCTATATATATATGATAAGATTTTATCGGATTCTACTTATATGATTATTATCCTATTTTTGCCTGAATAAATGGATATTAAATAGATGAAAGGTTCAACGGCTTAGATAGAACACTATATGCTTAGCAAAGATACACTGTCTAATGGGAGATATCAACTCAAATTGTCTGTCCAGACCTTTAAATTCTTTCTATATTAAAATGTGTAAGATGATTGCGAATGATCAGTTATCTAACACCTGTTCCATAAATGATTTATTATAAATTTATAATAATAATTTGAAATTAAGACTCATCTATAGTACAGATTTTATTAGATTAGCCTCATAATCATCTCGTGCTTGTCTGGATATGTAAATGTTTTTCAAAAAGCTCGTGCCAAACGAATTAAATGTCTATTAGAATCTGCCTAGATAAACCGCCCTACCTTAACAGAAGACATCGACTCAAATTCTTCATAAATGACTTCAACCGCTACCCTTTAACATGAGAGATCAACTCAAATTCTTAGTCAACGTCTTAAATTTTCATCCATGTGGAGGACGATTGCGAGCAATACATTATCTAAACACATGCTCTATAAATAAAATTCTGTAGGAGACTGATTATTATAATAATCTGAAATTAAGACTCATCCATCAGTACATATAGGGTAAGATTTTATAAGATTTGTCTCATAAAATCATCTCGTTTTTGTCTAGATTTATTATGAATGTTTTTTGGAAAACTATAACCGAACGAGTTAAAGTACTATTAAAACATATATAGATCAATCATCATCCCATAATAGGGGAAAACAACTCAAATTCTTAGTCAATCCTTTAAATTAAGATTAATATAAGATTTGTCTCGTACAGTTATCTCCATTTCTACATGAGTATATGTAATTGTTTTCTAAAGTTGACACTGCACCAGTAAGAAGTCTATTAAAATTTGTCGATATCAAACATTATTTATTTAACCAAAAATTATTTGTTGTGTTCCGATTTGTTCACCAAAAGTGAATGGTTCCAAAAATGTGTTTAAAAATAAAATTCTATTAAAGATAGACTATAATGGTAATCTTAAATTAAAGCCTATCTATAAGTAGATATACATGAGAGTTTATTAGATTTGTTTCATAGGATCATCTCAATTTCTATTTGGAGATGTGAATTTACATTTTGAAAGCTAACATTGAATGGATTGGAATTATGTCAAAATCAATATAAATCAATGACTGTTTATGTAATTAAAATATCTAGTTTCATAACGGAAGATATCTATTTATGTAAAGAAAAAATAAAACTCCTTATTTATAGTTGAAACATATGCATAATGTGACAATATCAACTACCATAATTTTATTTGTTTGAGAAAACCATCATTTGATTTTAATATTCATTGATTAACTAAAATCGTATAATCCTAAGCAATCTAACTTTATATCATAAATTGAGTAAGGTGTGAGTTTTATTACGTTGAAATGTGAATGTACAAATCGATGGGAATATTATCTCAATTGTGGCATGCAAAATTTGCCTAACTTTGAAATAGAAAGTTTGAAATATCTAACATTGCGATAATCTATACGGTGTATGATTGTATTGTCTACTTTCGAAAGAAAGCACCTTTGGAGTTGAAGTTGCCAGCTATCTATTAGAAAAAGCATAGTGTAGACATGCCAACCAAAATGCTGATTATTTTTTGATTGTTTGTTTGGGAATAATAACATTTGAAATAAGATGGAAATTAATCAATGCCATCTGTCGTCAGCTTATGATGTTTGGATTTTTAACCATTTTTTAACAATTTTGTTTGGTGAAATAGGATCTCGTATAACAAATCATATATAATTACTTACCTAGTCAAAAACTTGTCTATAAATAAAATTATAAATTTACATGTCATCTATGATTAAGACCAATGACCTTTTTATAACTCTAATTCTAACGTCATCAATGACTTATTTAGTATTATGATTTTGAAATCTAATACCTAGTCAAAATTAGCAATCACTTAGATATCCGAAAACATTGAAAAAAATAAAAGAAATAAAAAAAAAATTTCCCTACACATCTTAATAATGGTGACACTTAAACATAATAAATGAATGAATTATTGATCAAAGACATTTAAAAATTTTTGAAATGATATCTATGTTATCTTTTATGTGCATATATGTATATATATATTCTCTAAATAACATATTTTAGCAACTCACTTTTGGCTCTACATTATATGTAACATGTGAATTACAAATATAAAATATTTTGCACTTGAAATTAAGGTTTGATAGCACATGTTATGTTGGATTCAAAATTACTTCGAATTTGTTATTTATATGTTGTGTTCTCACCATCTACCATTTCCTCTTTGTTTGGGCCCCATGATTTTTTATTTACTTTTGTTATGATGGAAACCATACTTCTTTTTATGATCAATTGTAACATCCTAATCAAAA
Organism: Dimocarpus longan; assembly: GCA_022984855.1. Taxonomy (NCBI): domain Eukaryota; kingdom Viridiplantae; phylum Streptophyta; class Magnoliopsida; order Sapindales; family Sapindaceae; genus Dimocarpus; species Dimocarpus longan. Next base: position 25,646,188 of record CM041014.1, read on the forward strand.
GGTTAGATGGTTGTACTACAGAATAAGGATTCTCTGTCAATGTTGACATGGTGCTAATCTTTTTATAAGAACAATTTAAGTTTGAGTGATGTATGAGAGAGAAAAAATCTATCAATCTTAATCATTCATTTTTTTAAATGCTGATGTGTCATTAGATTATCAAAAGATTAACAAAAAAAAGGATGGTAGAGAATCCTTACTCTGTACTACAATGTAGGTTTCTTTATGAGGAACCAATTTCCTCGTCAAATCACCGATCAAAATAATATTTTTAATCTAAATCACTTATTAATAAGTAAGGTACAAAATACAACTCTTATTAAAATGAAAATAAAAATTATATTTTATAATTTAATAAATAAGACTTGAATCCTTATTATAGAAGTGAATTAGAAAAGTGTTTAACCACTTTGGTAAGAATAGTTATGTTAATAAATTATGAAATGAACAAAGAAATCGATATTAATTTTTCAAAAATAAAATATGGTTATAAATTATAAGAACGTCCATAAATTATCACAAGTATATAACATTAAAACTTAAAAGCATTTTCAAATTTCAAAAATAAAATATTGGAGACAAGGTCTACGAAGGAGGTAGTGTTATAAGCACTTTCCGAGAAGGCAAGAATCCAAGGAAAAGCTAAAGCCAACATATAAGTGTATGCTGTATAGGCTCGCTTTTTAATTCAGTCTCCTCAATGAAGCAATCTAATAAATTCTGAGAGGAACTAAGAAAAAAATGGAAAACATGATAGTAAAACAAAACGAAGAAAAGAAGAATGATTCATTTCTTGCAATTTTACTGTACAAAGGGGCTGTTTATATATAAATTATGTGAAGGAGTAATAAATTATGGGAGGAATTAAGAAAAAAATGGAAAACATGATAGTAAAACAAAATGAAGAAAAAAAGAACGATTCATTTCTTGCAATTTTATTGTACAGAGGGGCTGTTTATATACAGATTATGAGAAGAATCGTCACGGTCATTTTCTAACAAATTAACAATCAATGGACACGATAAAAAAGAATATGCTAGAAGGAATTATGCTAAAACTAATTCTAACAACGTAGAAATATTCTAGATAAGGCTTTTGTATCCTGTACACATAACTCCATTATATTGCTTGATGCTATCTATATCTTTGGGCTTGGGCCATGAGTCATCATCAGGTTTTGTTTCTTCTCTTACACCCCCCCTGTAAATTAAACCTAGGGTCTTAGACAATGTTTAGTTTGAATGTAAGCTTGCGAAATCTGTTAGTGGCCGGTAGTTTAGTGAAGATATCTGTCAATTGATCAGTAGTGGTAATATACCTGACATCCAGTAACCCAGCTACAACTTTGTCTCTAACAAAGTGAATATCGATTTTGATGTGTTTTGTTCTTGCATGAAAGACCGGGTTGAGAGCTAATGACTGTGCTCCTGTGTTATCACACCAGAGAATTGGTGTTCTTGGCAATGAAAAACCAAATTCAGAAAGGAGAGATACCAACCAGAGAACTTCAGTTGAGGCTTGAGATAGAGCCCTATACTCTGTTTTTGTGTTTGAGCGAGCAACAACTGCTTGTTTCTTGGAGCTCCAAGAAATCAGATTGTTGCTTAGAATGTACAACTTCCACTTGTGGATTTTTTGTCATCAAGGGAACTTGCCCAGTCTGGATCACAGAATCTTTGTAGCTCGAATGGAGTTGATGAGGGTTGTAAGTGCAAGCCATACTTAATTGTTCCTTTGAGATATCTTAGCACACATTTACAGGCAATCTAGTGAGTGGTGGTAGGGGCTATGTGGAACTTACTTAGTTTATTGACTATGTAGCTGATGTCTAGTCTTGTGTGAGTCAGTACTGTAATGTTCCTACCACACTATGAAACAAAGAAGCAGTTGTAAATGGTTCTCCTTCTTGTAATGTCATCTTGATGCTGGTATTTACTGGGGTGGCACATGGTTTACACAACTCCATATTGGTTTTAGCAAGCAGATCATTAATGTATTTAGTCTGAGTTAAATATAGACCTGTAGTATCTCTGAAGACTTTGAAACTAAGAAAGTAATTGACACTGCCTATTGCCTTTAAAGCAACGCTACAATGTAATTGATTAATCACTTATTGTACACTCTTCATATCATTTCCTGTAATTAAAATATCATCCACATAGACCAGAAGAAGAAGAAGACTAGTTTCAATTTTATAGAAGAAGTAAGATGTATCTGATTTTAAGTTGTGGAACCCCCACTGCAACAAGGTTGTTTTAATTTACTGAACCAAGCCTTTGGGGCTTGTTTTGACCGTACAGAGCCTTTGTGAGTTTGCACACATGGGATGGTTGATTAGAATCAATGAAACCTTCAAACTGATGCATGAAAACTGTTTCTTCAAGTTCCTCATTTAGAAACGTGTTGTTGATGTCCACTTGTTGTATTCCCAACTTTGAGCAATGATTATTGAGAAAATTACCCTGATAGTTTAGGCTTTTACCACAGGGCTGTAGGTGTCAAAGTAATCAATGCCAAGGGCTTCATTAAACCCCTTTGCTACCAATCTTGCTTTGTGTTTAGATACAATACCATATGAATTGTACTTGGTCCGAAAAACCTATTTTCAACCAAGGATGTTCATATCAGACCTGTGAGGTACTAATGTTCAAGTTTGATTGATTTTCAAGGCTTCAAATTCTTCACACATGGCTTTATACCATTTAGGATCTGTTAAGGCATCAACAATAGTTTTTAGTTTAGTATTTGAGAAAGGCACATGAGTAGAAGTGAATACCTTTGGTTCGAAAATTCCACTTTTGGATTGTGTCTGCATAGGATGAATGGATTGATCTGGTCTGTAAGGTTGAGTTGATGTAGATTTATTTGACCTATTAACAAATAATGGTGTGTCTTCTGGAGAATTGTGCTGTGATTGAAGTGAAGGACTTGATTTAGACTCAGTTGAAGCAACTACTACAAGGGAACATTTCTTGTCTACTATGTTTAATGGCCTGTGAAGATTTGTGGCTGTTGGTAGCAACATGGATATTGGCAAGCTTTGGTTTTGGTGTGTGGTAGAAGAAACTTTTGGTAGAAATAGGTCTTGAAAAGAGAAGTTAAGTTCATTGAACTCAGCATGCCTTGAGACAAAAATTTTTCCGCTAGCATCAAAGCATTTGTACCCTTTGTGTTGTATGTTGTAACCTAAGAAAACACACTTGGATGTGTGAAAATTCAGTTTGTGCTATGAGTGGTACCTAAGGTATGGGAAACAAGCACATCCAAAGGATTTTAGATATATATAGTTGGGCCTTTTGCGATACAGTTTTTCAAATGGGGAGATATTGTTTAGCAAAGGAGTTGGGAGGTTGTTTATGAGAAACGTTACTGTGGAGAATGCTTTATTCCAGTATACCAATGGCATTTTGGCATGTGCAAGAAGGGTTGTTAACGTTTGGATTTAGCCGACCAAGTTTGTTTTTAGCCCAAGCTACAATTTTGGGTTATTGTTATAGTGTAGTAGGTAAATCAGAAAGCAAGCAGAGGAGATGAGATCAAGGAAGAAGAAAGAACACCAGAGATTTTTAAGTGGTTCGGCCCAAAAAGATACCTATATCCACTGTTCCCTCTATCACTATTTTAACAGAGTAACGACACTCAAGATATTATAGATAGTTTTACAATGGGAGTCCTCCCTTATTTATAGAGAAGAAGATGAGCTATTGTAAAACGTAATAAAATAATGTACAGTAAATCAATATTACAATGATGAGTTACATTTAATGCGTCTGAATTGTATTTAATGCGGTTGACTACGGTAAGTTTAATTCTGTCAAAGTATGAGTTTAGACGGCTAACCCATATGGGTTAGGCGATAGCTACGTAATCCAATGTGTAATATCTGACGGGATTGACGTGTATGATACGCCTTGAGCTGTAATTGGTTTGACAACTCTGACTGTAGTTGACTTATGCTGAGAAATGTGACAGGAGTGAGCACCTTAGCGAGGAGGGTATCTTGTCAAGTAGATAAATGAGTAGGGTTCTGTTGAATTGATTGTATTAGGGGTGGCTGGTAAAGGTTATGAACGAGCTGTACAGCAATCTGGTGCATTAACAAACAATCGACCTCATGGATGAGTTGATCAACAAGCACATGCAGTAAGAGCCGAACAGATTGATCAATCAAAGAAACGAGCTCAGTCTCGACCTGATTAATGAGCATCTGAGAAAAGCTAATAAGCGAACAGATTGGCAATTCAATACATGAGCAAATAAGCGAGCAGGTTGGCGATTCGATACACGAGCAGAGAAACGAGCAGGTTGGCGACTAGACAAATAAAAAGGTATGCGAACAGTTTGGCGAACAAAGAGATGAGTTGATTGTTGGGTTTTATGGGCTTTTGGGTTTTTAGGCCCATCCTTTGAACCTTCTTTCGGCCCAATTGATTCGATCGCGAAAATACTCATAACAAGGGTCAACCCGGTTTCTGTGATGTATCTATGTTTTCGCTCGGGAACTCTATTTGGTTCATGGGTATGAGGACAACTAAATCTGGTTTGAATTCCTTGTTTAGTGAGGTATGAAATGAAGGCTTGGTATTCTCTTCCCATGTCTGTATGTAAAGCTTTAATTCTCTTGTCAAATTGTAGCTCAACTTTGATTTTAAAATTGGTGAGAGTCTTAAGGGCTTCTGATTTTAGTTTTAAAGGAAAAAATCCAAATGAATCGTGTGTAGGCATCAATAAAGATTATATAGTATTTATAGCTTTTAATAAAAGTATAGGGTGATGGTCCTCAAAAGTCTGAATATATTAGTTTCAAAGGTGATTTAGTAGTGATGCTGTGAGTAATGAAAAGAAATTTGTGAAGTTTACCAAGTTTGCAAGAATCACAAAAGAAAATTAGAGACAAATATATGTTAAACTTCATTATATTCAAAATTTGCTTAAGAACAGATAAAGACGGGTGCCCAAGTTTGGCATGCCATATGTCTACATTTTTCTTAACTGCTATACTAGCTTGAAAACTGCTAAAGTTTCTAGACACACTACTGGTATCTTTAGAGAAATTTGAAAACTACTGGTTCTGGTTTAATTGTTCGAAGGAGGGAAAGATTATTGAATAAGCTAATGATTGTTGTTTTGAAGTTTTCTGAGATGTTATGGAGTCAATTCTGTAGAGGCCATCTTTGAGGGTCCCCTTAAGCAGTATCTTCCCTGTGGTCATGTCCTTGAAAACAAAACAATCATAAAAAAATATGACTAACACATTGTTATCTTTGGTCAATTTTGAAATACTCAATAAGTTTTTTGTAATATATGGAACATGTAAAATTTGCTTTAAGGAGATATGTGTATGTGTGTTATGGTGTTTGTTTTAAGAAGAGAATAACCAATATGATTAATGTGTAACAAGTTATCATTACCAACTGCCAATTTGTCACCTTCTTTGTACTCTGTGCTGATTACTAGGTTGTTTAGATTTGCTGTGACATGGTTTGTGGCACCACTGTCCACATACCATGTTGCATCATTGATGGTCTTAGGAGTGGCATACATGTACGCATTTTGTGCAATATTGGCCTGTGTTTGATTGGTATTGCTGTTTGGTGTGAGAATTTGATGATGAAATTGTTGCTGATGTTGTTGTTGTGGTTGTCTGGTGTTGGGATTTCCTTGCCAACTGTGATCAAACCGCTTGTAGCATTTCAAGGCAACATGTTCTGGCCTCTTACACAGTTGACAGAAAATGCGTTGGTTATTCCATCTACTAGATCTGCCTTTATTTCTTCTTCCTCGAGATCAATTTATACCCCCTTGATTATTGTTATCTCTACCTTCATTGTGAGCTGCAAAATTTGCTGATGAAAATGACAAATAGACTTGTGCAGTGGTGTTCAATTGCTCAATTCATTGTTCATGCATTATGAGAGTATATTAAACATCTTGAAGAGAGGCTGTTTTGGCATTGTGTGATACAAAAACAACAATAGGATCGTACTCATGGGCTAAACCATTTAGAGTACTTAATATTAGTTCATGTTCAGGCACTACACAACCAGCAACCAAAAGAGCATCACTAAGATTTTTTATTTTCATCATGTTATCACTACCGGTTAGAGATCATTTCTGTATACTGGTTAGCTGATGTTTAAGTTGCATGATCCTAACCATTGATGTTTGAGCATATAATTTTTCTAAGGTTTTCCATGCTTCTAAGGAGGATTTAGATTGGTTTACTTGCCCAATGATACTCTCTCCAATGGTTGACAACCAGCATAATGGTAATTGATCTGATCTTCTCCTTGCTCTGTAGTTTGGGTTGATGATAGGATCGGTTTGGCCTGGTACTTCAATAGTCTGTGATGGAGGAGGAATGAAATCTGTAATGAAATCTTCAAGTTCCAGCGCTCGTATAGCAGTAATCACTTGAGCTTTCTAGTTAACATAGTTGGTTCGGTTGAGTTTGATGGGTAGATTAAAGTTTAGTGTTTTGGCTAAAGATTGGAAATCTAAGGCTAAATTAGTAGAAACAGAGGTGGTGTGATTTGAAGTTGTGAGAGGAGTAGTTTGATTAAAAGAGGTGCTATGTGTTTCTTCAATCATGATTAACATTGGTATTTCAAGGCTCTGATATTATGAAACAATCTAATAAATTCTGAAAGGAACTAAGAAAAAAATGGAAAGCATGATAGTAAAACAAAATGAAGAAAAGAATAATGATTAATTTCTTGCAATTTTACAGTACAGAAGGACTGTTTATATACAGATTATCAGAAGGATCGTCACGGTCATTTTCTAACAAATTAACAGTCAATGGACACGATGAAAAGGAATATGATAGAAGGAATTTTGTTGAAACTAATTCTAACAACCTGTAAACATTCTAGACAAGCCTTTGTATCCTATACATACAACTCCATTATATTGCTTGTTGTTGTCTATATCTTTGGGCTTAGGCCATGAGTCATCATCAGACTTTGTTTCTTCTCTTACACTCAGATTCAGTTTGATCAACCATAATGTTATGGATTTCTTCACCATATAAATCACCGTTAATGCTTATTCTAATCATCAAAATCAACAATACAAAATAAAATCTTGCAACCACATTTAATGTTGATTATATTTTGATTGTTCATTCGGGACATATTTTAGTTAAGGAGGAATTTGATGTCATCTGTCCTCAACTCATGCTGGGACTTCTAATTATATTCAAAAAACAGTTTGTTTGGTGAGAGGCAAGACGTCATTTAGTACAATCCATGATTGATTTTAAATTTACAATTTCAGAAACTTATTTATGAAAAAAATTATATATATTTGATAATCTCTGGCTATCATCTCTTGACTCAAATTGTATGCATCTTTTGAGTATACTCTTAGGGTATGTTTGGCACGAAAGATTTGAGATGAGTTTGAGATTTATTCCTAATTTTTCAATCTTTTGGAAATCCTCATTTCCATCCAAAAATAGTGAGTTTTAATGGCAATAAGATTCCTCAAATCCCATATTCTTCTTTTCTCTCACACCTCCATCTCACTCTCTTTCTCTCACTTTCTATCATTCTCTCATCATGTCTCCATGGCACCAATAGCACCTCTACCCTCTCTCATTCTTCTTCTTCTTGATTATTATTATTTTTTTTTCTAAAGGTTGATTATTTGGTTATGTGATGGAGCCCGAGCCCCGCACGCGAACGCGAACCTGAACTCGAACCCCTTTTGTATTATTATTAGTATTTTTTTAAGTTCATGTTTTGATGTTTTAATGTTGTTGTTGTTGATGATGATGTTGATGTTATTATTGTTGTTGTGAGAGATAATAATATTGATGAATTTGAGTGATGATGTTGATGAACTTTGGGTTGATAATGTTGAAGACATTAATGAACTGTGGGTTGTTTTTTTTTTTTTTTTTTCAATTTTTTTATAAATTAATTTTATATAATAAAAATTTAGATTAATTTTATTTTAATTTAATCTCATCCTATATCAAATATAATATATTATAACTTTAATTCGATTCTAAGTTCTATCAAATATGAGACAGTAATTTTTTAATTCGATCAATTTTATTCAAATTCAATATATTCTGTTTCATTATAGTCTTGCGTGCTAAACGAAACCTTAAAGTAGATATTTAAATCACATTTATAGTGCCTTGATCTTATCAATAAAGCTAATATTTTTCCTTACACAAAGTTTAAAATAATCCATGAATTACTAATCAATACACTTTAGAATTTTTAAAATTATATATTAATTATTTTTTAGATGTATCATAATATGAATTAATGGTGTATTTACTTCACTTGAAGGAATTGGAATAGGAATCAGAATAATCTGAAATCGGAATAACTTGGAATCAGAATGAAATATTGAAATCAAAATAAGTTATTTACTTCAACTATAGGAATCGAAATCGGAATTAGCAGTATTCTCATTGAGCTGTTTAACTTCGCTTTGAAATCAGAATGAATAAATTATAAGTTACAAAAATACCCTTAATTAAAATTATGGATTAATTATAATAGTGTGCAGTTTTTTATTATAATATGTAATTTTTTTTTAATATCAAATAAAAACTGCATATTATAATAAAAAAACTGTATATTATTCTGAAAGTCTATCAATTTGATGTGCAGTTTTTTATTATAATATGTAGTTTTTCTCTTTTTAATATCAAATTAAAAACTGCATATTATTTTAATAATCTATTATAATAATTAAGAAATTGGTGATAAAAAATTAATAGTGTGTAGTTTTTTATTATAATATGCATTTCATTTTTAATATCAAATAAAATAGATTTTTCTTTATTTTTTAAATAAGAGTATAAGAGACTCTTCATCTTGATAAAGAGAATGAGAATGAGATTTCAAGTAGGTTGGGGAGAATGAGATTATTATTTCACAACCTCAAATTAATATAGGATCCACATATTTATTCCTATTACAAAATAAATTTTAAGTAAATAAACACTATCAATCAATCCTATTTTTCATTCTTATTTCTCAATCATTGAAGTAAACACATCATAAATATGCATGTCCATTGACGAGTTTACGACCCATATGATATGCACGCACTTATTCCATTTTTTTAATTATTTTATTATACTAATCATAAGTATCTTACATATCGTGTAGTTTAATGAATATTTTTGATTAAAATCTTTAAAGTATGATCTAGAATTGAACTTCCAGGGGGAAAAGATCTACATCACCGGATAAATTTGTCACTTTGGTCAAATGACTAACGAGTAAAGTTAAATTCTGTCATTGCAAGCAAGGAAGTCGCTTTTACCATCGCGGAAGGCCTATGTGTTCCGCAGTTATTTTTCATATTTATAATTCGGCATTATTATTATTATATCATATGAGTAAATATTAAGGAAGAAATTTCTCCGTAGCCTAGAGTAGATGGTAATCATCGATGACAACTGTAATTATCCTATTAACATTTGGAAAATGAATTGTCTGAATAACGTTAAGGAGGTGTGAGTCTGACTGGTACTAAACTAGACAAGATTGAATTTTGATCGCCAAAAAGCATGTCAACCGAGGAGAGACTCGCATTGAGATCCTCCCCAGAAGACCACCACCACGTCGACTTGGAAGCAGATCCACCCTCCAGACACGCTTCCACCACCCCCACCTCCTCCACTTTCAAGGATCTCATCAAACAATTAGATCGCGGCTTCTCCGGCCGCCGCCACAGCTTCCGCGACAGAGACAAAGACCTATCCCATTCCTTATCTTCTGCTGCCGACGACCATGATGTTCTGGCTGAGAGTGCCCCTCCTGAATGGGCGCTTCTTCTCATCGGTTGCCTTCTCGGCCTTGCCTCCGGTTTGTGTGTGGCTTTGTTTACTAAAGGGGTCTGTTATCTCTCTCTCTCTCTCTCTCTTTGATCTAGGTTTGTTGTTTAATTGTATTTAATTCAATCAAGTTGATAGCTTTATTGATTCAAGCTAGCGCTCATTTGTAGTCTAGAAAAAAGTTATCGTTTTTGAATTTATGGTTGATGGTGGGCCTGTAGGTTCATGTGATACACGAATATGTGTGGGCGGGGACCCCCATTGAGGGTGCGGCTTGGCTCCGGTTACAGAGGCTGGCGGATACTTGGCATAGGATTTTACTTATACCGCTAACGGGAGGAGTTATTGTTGGAATGATGCATGGCGTAGTTGAAATATTGAACCAAATAAGGCAGTCGAGTGGTTCTTTGGAGAGGCAAGGTTTTGATTTGCTTGCTGGAGTCTTCCCAATAATAAAGGCCATCCAGGCTGCTGTTACTTTAGGTACTGGTTGTTCTTTGGGTCCTGAAGGTCCTAGTGTAGATATAGGAAAATCATGTGCCAATGGTATCTCTTTGATGATGGAAAACAACAGAGAGAGGAGGATAGCTCTTGTTGCAGCTGGTGCTGCTGCTGGAATTTCTTCAGGTATCTACTATCTCTTCTTGCTTATCATATCAATCTACCCTTCATTTTTCTTACCTTATTTTCTTCGTTGGAAACTGTTCCTTTCTTTATCATATATTCCATATGTGCTGTTTTCCGTTGAGTGATAATGTTGTGGAAAATTTTAATTCGTTGCGAGACACATGCACTGGTATCAATTCATAAGCTCCGGTAAAAGAATGTAAAAAACATTTGTCTGCTACTTACTTCTGTGATTTGATTTTCTCTTACACTATGGAATTTAGATGCTCTGTAATTGTTACTGTCTACATAATTGAATAAAGTTATTGCTTGAAATAAACATGGGTTATTTTTTCACTGTATTTGTTAATTTCACACGGTGGTTATTGTACAAAGTTCCTGTGTATTTTTTTTTCTCATTTTTTTTCCCCGAAGTTGTTGAATTTCATCTTTTAAATTTTTCTTTCCTTCTTCTTCAGGTTTTAATGCAGCTGTTGCAGGTTGTTTCTTTGCTATCGAAACCGTGTTAAGGCCTCTCCGTGCTGAAAACTCACCTCCATTCACAACTGCAATGATAATATTGGCCTCTGTCATATCATCTACTGTATCTACTGTTTTGCTTGGGACCCATATGGCTTTCACAATGCCCCCATATGATTTGAAATCGGCTGCTGGTATTTCATCTTACTCTTGATTTATTCATTTGTTATATTCAAAATCTTTGTTGTATTCTTCCTAAAATAAAGTATCGGTTGCAGGATGCACTAACCTGCTTAAATGGAGATCTTAGTTCTTTGCTGAAGAGCATTGAGGTTTTAGTGAAGAATTTTTCAAATCTACAATTTAAGTTCAATACTAGTCCAAATGTATACACTTGTAATAATGTCTTTCTCCTAGAGATTTTCGTCTAACATTAGAAAAGATATGCTGTTATACATGATAAATATGCTTTGAGATGTTGGGAATGGAATATAGATTTGCACTACAATAAATTTTCGTTCACTTGACTGTCATAAACCAAAATTTCTTGTCTTCTGCCACCTTAGTAATTATGTATATGAGTAAACACAATTAGACCAATAAATCTTCCCAATCTGAACTCAACCAAGCCAACTTGATTTAAATAATTGACTTTGAGTTTGGCAGCTCAAGCTGAACTTAATTTTGGTTGGACAAAACAAAGAGGTCTTATGGGCCTTCTGGACTTCCAGTGCAGCCCAACCAACTGAAGTTAGAACCTTGTCATTTGTTAGTATAGGAGGCTTGGGATGTATCTGATCGAGATTAACAAGTATATTTTTAATCTGTCAAATACAGTTTTGTGATGATTTGGAATATGTATGAACATTTTATTTTTCAGTGTCGACATTTCTAGCTTGTTTTTCTCTCTCTCTCTCTTCTTCTTCTTCTTCCTTTTTTTTTTTTTTTTTTTTTTTGTTTAAATTTATTTTGACATTGTCTTGCAGAACTGCCATTGTACCTGATACTGGGCATGCTATGTGGTGTTGTAAGTGTAGCCTTCACTCGCTTGGTTGCTTGGTTCAGCAAGTCATTTGAATTCATCAAAGAAAGATTCGGCCTTCCTGCAGTTGCCTCTCCTGCTTTAGGCGGTTTAGGAGCTGGGATTATTGCTCTGAAGTATCCTGGAATACTTTACTGGGGTTTCACAAATGTTGAAGAAATATTACATACCGGGAACAGTGCCTCAGCTCCTGGAATCTGGCTGTTAACTCAACTAGCTGCGGCTAAAGTTGTGGCAACAGCTTTGTGCAAAGGGTCTGGGCTTGTGGGTGGTCTTTATGCACCAAGTTTGATGATTGGTGCTGCTGTTGGTGCTGTCTTTGGAGGTTCAGCTTCAGAACTTATCAATTCAACCATTCCAGGACATGCTGCTGTTGCACAGCCACAGGCATATGCTTTGGTAATATTTTCCTTATTAGAAGTAGCAAGCATGTATGCTTCTCACTCGATTAAAACTGTTTTGTGATCATTGTTAGCTAAATTGTATTTCATAATTCTACTGCAGGTTGGAATGGCTGCTACATTGGCTTCTGTCTGTTCAGTACCCTTGACATCAGTTTTACTTCTGTTTGAGCTTACAAAAGACTATAGAATATTACTTCCTCTCATGGTATTTTTTCTGTGATCTTGCATGTTTAATGTCTCAAAAGATCACTCAACCTGATAAGCTTGTTATGTTGTAATTTTTTAGGTTGTTCTGTGTGTCAAAGCTGCAGAGAACTAACCAAGTTAGATTAAACACATAGTGGCTTTTACATCCTGGAATGTATTGTTCAAACATCCCAATCTGATTTATTTTCTTCTAACAAATGATTATCATATTGTCTAGCTTTGGTATATGATAGGTACGCTGGCTTTATAGTATCTTATGCTTTACATCACCGTTTAAGTATGCTGCATTTCTGTATGAAAAAGCAATTTTTATTAAATAAACTGAGTTTTATTAAATAAATAAAGCATTAGGAAAAATATGTATAACAAGCTCATTTATAGCATGGTAATCTTACTCCTGCTTAAACGAGGAATGCTGAAGCAAGCTAGGCATTGTTGTTATGGATTTTTATAACTTTGGATGTGTATCACATTGTTGAAATAACTTTTCAATGCTTGATGATTTTATCTATTGTCAACCATGCGAGTAGGGGGCTGTTGGATTGGCAATATGGGTTCCCTCTGTGACAAACCAGGCCAAGGAGACTGAAGCATCTGATACACGGGCATTAGCGCCGAGAGGTTATTCTTCTGTGCTTCCTTATGAAGATAAAAATGAAAGCACATGTAGACGGATTGATGGTGCTGAAGATTTAGAACTCTCTGTCATAGAAACTGAGGTTGATTGTGAATCAATAAATGAAGATTTGCTTTTGGAAGAAATAAAGGTTGTACACTTCTTGATTCCCTTTCACAATAGATTATAAACACCGGTCAAGATTGTTTTGTTATCTGATGATTTTAGCTTCTGCTTAGTATGCTGCTTATTTCCAGTATTTCATGTTTGCTTGTAACTGAACTTCTTCCATTCCACTTGTCTGCTTCACAGGTTTCAAGGGCTATGACAAAGAACTTTGTAAAGGTTTCACTCAATGTAACCTTGACAGAAGCGATAAAATATATGCGTGATAGCCAACAAAATTTTGTTCTTGTGGTTGATAATGAAGACTTTTTGGAGGGAATACTAACAAATGGTGACATTAGACGTCATCTATCCAAAAAGCCTGGTGGTGCTTCAAAGGATGATTCAGCAGCTCTGGATGTATGTTACTGCAAATTTTACCCTTTGATTTTGTTCAGTTGGTTCCTTTAAGCTCTAAATTAGTACATGGCATAATTTTACCATTTTCACTTCAATCTAGCTGAATTTAATTAGTGTATTTGTCATGTGGATCCAAAAAAATGCGCACCCACTCTCACTTACAGAAAGTTTAATCAATAGAAAGGGGGAGGGCGGATTTCCATATTTTAACACATAATCTATTGGTCAAATAGACTCTAGTGCCTTGTTGATTAGCTGTCGGTTCCAAACCTTTAACCGGATAAGAAAAGTCCAAATAGTAATATTTAAATTCTAGCAAATCCATTGAAGAGTTTCCATTTTTTTTTTTTTTTAATTAGTATTTTTTTTTAATAAATGTAAGACCTCATACTTGCGAGGTTTACATTGCTGCCTTACTTTTCAGCTTGTGAGGCTTGTTACTTCTATTTTTTATTCATAACCTCGTTGATGACATGTTAGTAAATCTTTACAGGTGCTTGTTTCTTCTGTCTGTACTCAAACGATAATCTATAGAGGGCGAGAGCGTGGACTTTTAACATGTTATCCAGATACCAATCTGGAAATTGCCAAGGAGATAATGGAGGCCAGGGGGATCAAGCAGTTGCCTGTAGTCAAGCATGATAGAAAACACCAAAGACATAGGAAGCAAGGAGTTGTTGCTATTCTTTATTATGATTCAATTTGGAACTGTCTCAGGTTTTTCTTTTACTTTGACTATGTTATATGGTTTTGTTGTTTCCTTTCCTTTTCATTCTACATAGATGAGCCTGTTGTTTAGTTTCTACCACTAACAATCTTGCCCTTTTCTTTTCCTAGTTGCAAATTGCAATTAAAAGTCCAGTTATTGGTCATTGATATGTCATGTGGTGGTATATCATGATATATATCATGCCTTGAATTTCAAATTGCTATATGCAATGATATAGCAACCACTCTCTTTAGTTGCTTATCTATTGATTTTGAGTTGATAGTGAATTAAGGTGGTTTAATTACTTGAAGTTTTTATTCTCATATCCATATAGGACCCTGGTAGATTTTTCTTTATTTTTTTCCTGTCTTTTTTCTTGAGCCATAAAATAACTCCAAGGTCCACTAGTTTTCCGCTGTTGGATAACATCAGACAGTGGGAAGTTAATTAGTGTCGTTTTACCTTTGGCAAATGATCACTGATGGATCCATCTGACACTTTTCAACTTCAGTTTTAAAGATGTTATTCATATTACTAAATGGATATTAATGTGCTAAATCTCAAATTGTAAATTTGATGATTTTATTTACAGAGAGGAGATAAATCATCGGAAATCAGTTTATCAGCGTAAAAATGACAGCCGCCTGGAGGTGATGATTTTAAATGGCCATTAATGCATACATGCCGTTGATTGCCAAATGTGATGATCTTTGACGGCCACCTTGATGTCAGGTCAAAAGAGATTATGATGGTTGGCCGTATTAATTCTGGACTTGGATTGCTGCCATATTCCGTCCATATACAAAGTATTCGTACTGGAGCTACTAACTTTTGGGTTTTGCTGATATCGTAGACCCTGTAGTTTAGGAACTACACTATGTACATGTAATTTTTTTATGTTAGAGTTCAAAATCAGTAGTACAATTTTAGTGAAAAAAAGAATTGATATCAAAAGTCGAGTCTAAATTTTGTTGTCAAGCAAATGTATTTATTGGTGCATTTCTGGTCCATGAGAGATACTTCTCTTGCTCAAATATTAATGTTGAGCAATATCAATAAGATATGGTATTAGCTGACCTGAACAGCTTTCATCTTTGCAATTCATCTAATGTTCTTTCATTGTTTGTTATTGCTTATAGTTGCAATATGAGTTTTGCCCAATCATGGGAGCAGTTGGTAGCTTGGTGTCAGAACTGCTTCTTATATTATAACTTGTTTAAAATTGTCAATATATTATTGTTCACAACCTTTTAGTGAAAACGTTTGTCCGCGCACGATTTATTTTTGCCCTGATTTTTGTGTTAGAATCACTTGTTACAGACTGCTGATAATCAATTTTCTACACAAGTATCCTTCTCTACGGTACTTTTCAATGCTTGTCGATGTCATGTTTAGAGGACTAGAGAATCCAATTCTTTTAGAAAGCAAAGTCTAGTGAATAGTATTTCCAAAAAACAAATCTCGAGTGAATAGTAGTCTTTCATTCTGTAGTTTCAAATTAGTTATTTCATTCAGTTTTATTGAGTAAAATTGAGTGTTTCTTTCATATTTATCTCCCATGGATTCATAATAAGTATTCTTCCAACTCTATTTTTTTTTAACAGTAAAGGTCTTGTATATTTGACAAGAACATCGTGTCTCTCATCTGATATCTGAAACTTGCAGGAAGCTTTGAAATATTGGACATACACAAGAGAAAAGAATGAAGAAACAACACATCATCATCTTAACTTCGTGATTCTCTTTAGTGTCCCTGCAAGCTCGTTTCTTGGTCTATTTAAACAGTACATCTGTTTTCATTCCCAACAACAAAATTAGTACATAAAAACTTCAATATGACTTTCTAAATACCAAAGAATCAGAAGATTGCCAATGAAATTGAACCAATTGTGTATAAAATTTATAAATATTACTACTTTCCTCATAACAACGAAAAAATATAATGGTAACAACAATAGTAATAAAGTAAAAGAAAGCATAAAGATTTACATCTGAGGTCCAAGGGGTAGCCTATTCATAAGCTGCTGGTACACTGCTGAACGGTTGGACAAGTTCAGACCAGGGTCTGACATAGGCTCTACCTTTGGTTCTCCTTTTGGCATCATGAAACCCATTTCATTCACCTGGCGGTGCTGCGCTAAATAAGGATGAACAGGAAGAACAGGTAGCTCAGCTTGACCAGGGCCGAGTCCTACCATAGCTAAATTGGCCAGGCCAGGTTGATTCATTCCAAAAGAGAAGCCAGGGGAAGGTCCTAATGGCTGTCTCCCAGGTACTCTGAAAGAACTGAACGCAGCAGGCCTTTCAAACCTTGCCATGCTGGATTGAACCTGTGATGGCTCAGGCCTGTGGACGTGGTTTTGACCACCAACACCATTTTGGGCAGTAATGGCGCTAGAGGACCCTGAATTGACATGACTGCTATTGCGAGCAGCAGGCACATCATGGTTGTGCTTTCCCTCATATGTGGTGATCACTGACTTCAGGTCATGTGATGCCCTCTCCACATGCTTTCTCACCGTGCACCCCGCACTTGTACACTTGTAGTAACTCCTACAAGCAAATAGTACAAAAAATTTTATGTTGAAATCGGAATTAATATGCTCATGCATGTATGTTAGTGAGGCTTAAGAGAGAGAGAGAAAGAGTGAGAACAGAGAAGAAAAATAATAGACGATTTCAGTAACCACCTTGGATTTGGATTGCCTTTAACTACTTTCTGCCCATACTTGCGCCAGCGGTATCCATCATCTAGGATGTCCACCTCACTAGTCGTTTGGACCACAACTCTAGGCTCACGAATAGCTCTGGTGGCTCCACTCATTTCTGTGGCATAAGCTTCGATTTTCCTGGATATCAAACAACGTTGCAAATTCCCACAGTGATTCAAATAAATATTACACACGAGATATCATAGCAGATATACGGAAAATGTACCTTCTCTTCGACTCAGACTCATCTCCTTCACCATCATAGCCAACACTGCCATGTGTCCCTCGATCGTCTTCATCTTCATCATTAGAGAACGTAGATGAAGCATCCACTGCATCTGATTCAAAGTGAGTGCCATTCTGAGCCTGTAACAAATTAGATTGGTTGCATACTTCTGGATCCGCAGTTGCTGATGATGTCACCTCAATGCTGTCCTGCCTCCAGTCAGGAGTTACAGCAGCAGTTCCCTTCTGTGCATTTGCCCATGCAGGATCTCCATCAGCACCACTCTGTGGTCCATTCTGTTCAGCAATATCTAGTTGCATATCAAGAAGTGGGTTGGAACCAATGGCTGCTCGGCGATTAGGTGGAGGCTTGGGGTGGTTATGGGCTCCTTTATAAATGATCTCTGTTATGTGGCCTTCATGGGATCGCTCTACTTTCTTCTTAACCTGACAATTTGGATGCGTGCACTTGTAATAACTACGTGGATACTCACTACCTTTCACTTGTTTTTGTCCATATTTTCTCCAGTTATATCCATCCTCAGATGAAGCACCTCCACCACCAGCAACCATGGAGTCTCCACTGCCTCTTTGATCACCTTCTTCATCCTGTTGCTCATCAAAAGGTGGAGAGTGTTCATTACTGCCACCAACAGTGTCAAAGATCCTTTGATCTGCTGAGATTGTATTACTTCCATTATCTTTTTCAGTTGCTGATCTGGAGAAGTCTGTCTGGAGATTGAGGCTGTTTTGGTTATGAGAGACAACCTTGGTAGGTTCTACATTTTGAGACTGAAGAGAATTTTCAGACTGAACAGAAACCTTGATACCGGGAAAGGATTGCCGAGGAAGACTAAATACAGCACTCTGTAAGCAAAAAGGCAAACAACACTTAGCAGACACAGAATAGAGATTAGTTTAACTCTATGAATAACAAACTCTTATATATTATGCTTACTTTGTTTGTTGGTCCAAGAGAAAAAGAACCTGATTCTGCAAAAGGTTTAAATGCAAATGATGTATTGATGTCCTCAAAAAAACTATCTTTACTCTTGTCAGGGGCCTCTGAGGTAAATGTGGAACTTCTACCATTAGCATTTGGAATGTTTCCAAATGAGAACTTTCCAGTTGTTGGAGATGGCTGTGCCTGCAACAGCATGGGTTCATAAATTAGAGTGTAATGTAACAATACCAAAAGCTTTGTGTACATGCAAATAAAAATCAAACATGCAACAATAATTCCAAACCTAAAATTTACATCATGTCATTAAGTTGTTTTTTTTTGTTACCTTTTTGGAATAGAAGAAGCGATTAGCTTACACAATTAAGCTGAACAATACGTTGTTAAGCAACTTAAGCTCCATGACATAAAAACTAAGCAGGTGTCTTCAATGATTCAACGGTTTCAATATGCAAATATCAAGTTGAAGAGCACGTAAAAACGATTCAAACACCATCTTTGTCTGATGGTCAGATTATCAACACCTTTAAAGACTTAGTTGCAGTAGCTAGATCATTATCTGAATCGAAGGAGTCAATATTACAGTTCCTCTAGGAGTCAGAAGAAATGAAATGAAGACAATAGTTGCATAGAATGAGAAAAGCACTTTAGAAATCCCTTCGTCTAATTCATTCAACGTAAAAATGCTTGATGTGGTTTTACAGATAATACTTGAACCAGATAATAATAGAAGTAAGGTCAACTTTAGTATGTTTAGTTAATGTCTATGTACCCATACAATTTATGGAAAACCTCCTGCTTCCATTGACAGACAACTATTGCTTTAGATTCCACATCACCAATGAGTCAATTTTTAACTTCAGAAGATGAGAAGTTACCAAACAACAGATAAGATATTTTAAGAAATAAGCTCACCAGTGAATTTGAAACGAACACCGGAGACTCCAGCAAAGTTGTCGGGCTGAGACCAGGTGATATCATCAAGTAAGGAGACCGAACATCAGGGTTCAGTGAGAGGTCCGAGGACCTCATGCTTTCCGTATTCAACCTTGGAGCATTAAAGCCAGCTCTTGCTGCCATCCTTTCTACAAGACCACCACGTGAACTTGATTTCAGCTCAGAAAATGGACCAAAGTCATTCAATTGATCACTAGACGCACCCGCTTGTGTCACATCCTTTCCGTCTGTATTTCCTGATCTCATTTGCTCTTGAGATCCCAAAAAGAGCTCCCCAGCTCTATCCTCGCTGGTTGGTTCTCTTGAGCTGATATCATCACCCATCATTGCTGAGAAAAAGGTTCTTGGGCTTGGACTTGGAGCCTGAGGCACCCACTCTCCAATCACAGCCATATTATCATCAATTCCAGCCATGACAATTCAAAGACTTGGCTCAAAGCCAGGTCAACTTAGAATCAAGGTCGTGCACAAATGTTGAATTCCTGAAAGGTTTATTCAAACAAAGTACAACATGGAATCAAAAATAGACCAACCAACCAACCTATTGAAAAGGTACAGATGAGATGCTAAAAAGAGAGTAGAATTTTGAACTGAGGTCTAAGATTATGTTGAAACAAAATTTCCATTCAACTCAATACTATATATCTATTTAGTTAAGGTGGTTTCCAAGAGCGGAACTAAAACAATAAAACAACACAAAATTGAGATGTTCCATTTTCGCTTGCTTCTTCTCAGCAATCAAAAAGAGGTCAGAAGAAGATAAAGCAACTTGTTTGACTGGAGGTCATCACTCATCAAATGATTCCATACACACACCAAATGAATCTTCATGAATTGCAGACGTATATACTAGAAGAAATGAAACGACACACATGCAAAAACATCTCATCAATGCAAGAACACCATCTAATTTTTTTTTTTTTTAACCTTCTTCACACAGCAATTGATAAGTATAATTCTCCAAAACCAAAAACGATAAAACTTCAAAAATTTGGGAGAAACCCCAAAAACATAACAAAAATAATTTCTTTAAGAGGTGTAACAAAGAATCTATAGAGATGGAGGTAATTGACAACATTCCAAATTTGATAAAAGTTAAAGGGAAGTACTAATCATGTGAATACAATGAACCTACAAATATGGAAAACCAGTTTTTAAAGTCAGGGTGCCCATCAATCAAGATCCAATGATGACCAAATTGACAACAACATTGAGAATAAAAAAAAAAAAAAAAAACCCAGATAACAAAATCTATAACAAAACATACCCAGATCATAAAATCATTTAAAAGATAACATAGAGTGAGAATGGCACCTTAAAATTTCATAGAGAGACAGGAAAACAAAAAAGGAGCAAAGCAAAGAGAGATGGAGATATTTAGAGATAGATAGAGAGAGAAAAAGAGAATGATTAAAAATGATTACCTGATTGATTAAAGAGTCAAAGCTAAATGAACAAAGACCCACCACCACCACCACCACCACCACCACCCATCACCAACACAACAACAAGTCTCTCCTATTATTGAAAAAGGAATCAACTTTCCTCTTCTCTGCTCTCAAAATGATATGCTGTGCTGATGTTTTATGCTAACAGGACGAATTGCATCACCAGATTATAAATATTGTTTCATCACAAACCAAAGCTTGCATTTTTATTATTATTATTTTTCACTCTCCATTTTAACTAATCAATCATTTTATTCATCTTATTGTTTCTATTTAGACTGGGCCTAGTCTTATGGGTCCCACGTAGGGGTATTGTCGTCCTAATATTGAGTGATTTGAGTTGTTGGTGATTAATTAGTGTGAGAAAAAGTGTTTACATTAATGGTAAATATGGGTAACGTTGGGGTGTCATGTTGATGTGGGTGCCTAACACGTGTCCCCTTGCAATGTGAAAGGGGTTGTAACTGCCTTATTTTGCTTATTTACTCTTTCTACTATTTAGAATGTACAACCAATTTCTCCATTTTGGCAACAATGTCTTTGTGATTAATTCATTTTAATATTTGACCTGTTTGGAGTTTTTATGGTATGATATTGGATATGGTACTAATTATTGTTTGTTGCTATTTTTTTTTTTTTTTTTGTGGATTTTTCAATGTTTTTGTGTTTGGTATGTTAATTAAATCACCACTAAGAATAACAATATGTGGTCAAACCTTTTGGATTTTGTTTTGCGAACATTAATTGCTTTATTAGAACTCTTACCTTAAAGCCTAATTCAATTCATGGTTCAATTTAGATCAAGTTATTTGAATAGTTGAAGATTTATTTTGAAAATCGAAGCAGCCAGTGAATTTACATAGTAATTAGTGAATGGTCGGAGCCACCAAAGATGATATTAAGAATAGCATAATTAATTTTCTAAGAGTTTCGGAAAGATATAATGAATTATGTAGAATGATAAATCGAAAAGGACAAGAGGAGAACTTGTCACAGATTTTAATATTATAATGCAAATTGAAAAGGGCTGGCTGATAATGAGTAGTTTTTTCTCTAATAAATTATTCTCTTATTAAATAAGGAGGATCTAATTCTAATCTAATTATCACATTCACATTCACATTCTAGTCTCTTCCCTCGTTATCTTCTTTTTGTTTTTGGCTTCTCTTAGTTGCCCACTACTCGACTCTTATAAAGTTATATATTCCAACTTCCAAGAGCCCCCTACACAATATTCTTTTTCTCTCTCTCTCTTCTCTCTTTTATTTGGGCCCTTAAAAAGCAAATAATATGAGACAATTAAACTTATAAGTTTTTTCTTCATCTTTTTTAACTCTCATTTTTAAAAAGTCATATATATATGAATTAGTCTATATTATGTTTCATGTGGTCATTATTTGGTATAAATGTCAAGATATTTATATAATAAATTTCCAAAATTGAGTATCTCGAACCGTTAAAAATACGGTTAATGATACCGACTAAAGACTTTTGAGTAGATAATTAATATGGAATCTCTATCATGTAGACGTTGAATAGATAATTAGAATAATAAAAACAAGTAGAAATGGACGGAGGCAATTGTCTGAGATTTTGTTTGGGATGGCTGGCTCTTCAAGTTAAGATAGAAACCAATGCAGGGCACATTATATGTATTATTAAATATGTATGTTCATATTTATCTCAAAAAAAAATATGTATGTACATGTACATGATGAAAAGAAAAATAGTAGAGTTGATTTTGTCAAAAGAAAAAAATAAAAAGAGCCAAATCCTGGCACCAGAACAGAAGAAGAGTAGTAGTGAGAGTGCATGGGCATGGATCTGGTGAGAAATTGCCAACTGGATGCATATCCATATATCATTAACAGGCTAACAAACAGCATTTCAGTCTCCCATACATGTGACCACTTTATGTTTTTATTTTTTTATTATTATCTTATTCAATGCATTTACACTTGCTTTATTGATGGATGGACACCCAGTCAAAAAAGATCGTTTGACCAAGTCTTTGTCTCTTTGCATGCCCTGCTCATACTTTTGCCTTTGTTTTTTTTTTTATCTTAATTACTAGACACAAAAGTCTGGTGGCATCACTCCCCCATGAAAAATAAAGGGCTTGCAGTTGTGTTGGTGTCTGATTTTTACTTTGATTGAAAGTCGAAACGATCCTAAAATGCAACCTCAAAGCATCTTACATTATGATGAATTTTAAATATCATATTTATGTACTGCAAGATTTGATTACAAAGGATACTATAGATAGCAGTTTCAAAAAATATAGCATCTTCTTCACATAGAAGCTCCTATAAACTTTACTAAATGTTAATGATTGTATGAATGAGTGTGTATATTTAGCATAATATATATATATATTGAAGAGCCAAAGACACATGAAGGGGTGTCACTTATATATTTTGTGTCTCCAATTCTGTGTCAGGAATTCAGGACTCAGGAAGCAACTGTGTGTTGATAGTGGGGACACCAACAGGGGTGGGGCTGGGAGAGCCAATGTTGGACTCCAACTTGAGTTTCCTGTCAGGATGGGGCCTCTCTCTGGGCTGATGAATTCCATGACTACAGACTTTCCATACTCAGCAAGACGGGTCCACTCCTTGGAATGTCTAGGCTGGGCTGGACATTTTCAGCCCATGTTGCCCCAATACTTAAGTTCTGGACTGGACCAGCTTGTGGTCTTGATGGGGAATGGTATAACATTTGAAGATATGGATGCAGTGATTCTGATGCTGGAAATGTGAGAGAAATGAAAAATAGTAATATTTGGATACTATTGTTCTCATGAAGATTGATCCAAGATGGTGGAAAAGCGAAAAAGGAAAAAGAGGAAAAAGACAAAAACTTTCATATCAAATACAAGTAGTGTAAAACATCATGCAAGAACATGGTAATGAAGACATTAATTTAAAGCTTTGACCAAATTGGCTAAATTCTAAAGCCAGAATTCATGGGACATAATGAGCGACCTATCATATCTTTGACATGCAAAAGCATATCAGATCATGTTGATATTTCTGGTGGGTGAAGAATCTCTCTCTCTTCATCAATAATGACATGGTTGAATCAAACGCAATAGTTGTTGCATCATAGCATGAGAATGGTCCAATAACAGCAACTTAGAATCCACCTCAATCACTCCATCACTTCTTTCTGTCACAAAATTCCCTTTTTTATCAACTCCTGACTTGAACCAAAGATCACTGTATTTGTCTGTTTCTGATATTCATCAACATAAATTTTATGTTTGTTTGTCATATTCCTGAGTCAGTTAAACAATCAACTCAATTACACAACTTTACAATATTTTAGAAGAGATTTATGATTTAACTTCATCAAATAATGCTACTGCTACAAATTTACAAAATGTTCTTCTGTCCTCTAATAGTCCGGCTTCTATGCACAACAACAATAGGCAATTTGTGACAAGATCACAAAACTAGATACTAGAACAACATCAATCAGCAAAACTTTGACAGGAAAAACAAGCTAATGCCAAAGGAACAAAGTTTGAAGTCTTTACAAACAGAATTAGTAATCAATGAAGAGAAAAACATAACTACTCGACTTGCAGCAACCGAAAGACCCCATCACTTTGTTCCCTCATTTTTTTCTCTGTCTCATTCAGTGTTCTATTATTTACACTAGGCAAAATGGGAAGGATAGGCCTCATCTCTGATATCAGAGGTTCAACTCAATGATACTGTAACTGTGTTGCCTTAGCTTGGCAAGTGGCCACATGCAGGATTGCAAGAAAAACACTGCTGTAGTTCAAGTGCATTGAAATGACATGAACTAAGGTTCCTTCTCTCACAAGTCTTCCATAACGGTCTCTTTCAACGAGAAACCGTCAAGGCTATCACTTTCTGTATCAACTTGAAGTTCTTTGAACATTGCCATTACCTGTATCATGGTTGGCCGCCTGAGCGGCCTGTCATCTAAGCACTCAAAGGCAATCCTCAGATACTGGTGTAGTTCTGTATCACCAGATTCTCGTGTCATCAACTCAGAATCCAATATTTCACTGCTTCTCTTCTCTCTATGAAGCTGTTTTGCCCATCCAACAAGGTTGTTGTCATCACCAAACTCAGATGGATCTATTGGCCTTTTCCCTGAAAGAAGCTCCAGTAATATGACACCATAACTATAGACATCGCCTTTTGTTGTACAACGGAAACTCTGGTAGTACTCAGGTGGAACATAACCAGGTGTTCCTGCAAGGGTGCTCACACTAAGATGAGTGTCAAGAGCATTCACCAATCTCGCCATGCCAAAATCCGAAACTCTGGCCTCAAAATTCTCATCTAGAAGAACATTGCTAGACTTCATGTCACGATGAATGATGTGGGGTATGCAGCTATGGTGAAGGAATGCAAGGCCTCTCGCTGAACCTATGGCGATCTTCTTTCGAGCTGCCCAGTCAAGTCTTGTGGCCCCTCCTTTGGCTCTATCATGGAGGACAGATTCCAGACTTCCCCATTTCATGTACTCATACACAAGTAGCCTCTCCTCACCAATCTTGCAGTAACCGAGCAAAGGAACCAGGTTCCGGTGCTTAATCTTCCCAATGGTTTCCATTTCCGCCATGAATTCTCTGTCTCCCTGACCTGTGACGTGAATTAACTTCTTGATTGCAACAACACAGCCATCTTTCAATTGTGCCTTGTAGACTTCACCAAACCCTCCAGAGCCTATCAAACTATCAGCACTGAAACCATTAGTAGCTTCAAGCAGATGGGCAAAAGTTAGCTTCCGCAGTGGTTTCTCAAATGTGGCAACATTGATGCTCAGAGGCTCAGGAACACTGGAAAGTTTCCAGCTACTGCTACCTGAAGTTGGAAGGCTGTCGATGTATTTCTCTCGTTGTTCGTCCTTCTTCTGGTGCTTCTTCACTCTATACAAAGCTAAAGTAAGTCCCAGAATGCACAAGATAAAGAATGTGATGCCAATGACCACACCTGTTTCTACATTCTGCTTCTTGTCTTGATTGTGGAAAGTTGCAGAATGGCTTCCGGAGCCACAAGGTGGCAATGGTACCCCGCAAAGGCCAGAGTTGTTCTCATATCTGGACGATGGAAACGTAGTGAGTTGACCTCCAGAAGGAATAGGACCAGATAAGTTGTTGTTGGACACATCAAGATCACTTAAAAAAGAGAGTCCCCCCAATGACCCTGGAATGTAACCTTGAAAATTATTGTGAGAGAGATCAAGAACGCCAATGGCTTTCAAACCTCCAAAGCTGTCCGGAATGCTACCAGTAAGATTGTTGTGTCCTAAATTCAAAACTTGCAAGTAGTTCATTGAACCAAACTTTTCTGGTATTGTACCCGACAAGGAATTGTAAGAGAGATCAAGGTAGATCATGCTGCCATTGCCAGCAAATGTATAAACTGTCATGCCAGAGTAAATTCTAGTTGATGGACAAGAGTGTACCATAGGAAAGCCCTCCAGCCTCTCTGATCGAACCCCCTCGAATTCAACTAGCCCTCCTGCACCTCTACAAGCTGTTCCACCTTCATTTCTAACAAATGCAAATTGCTTCCCTGAAACAATTCCTGGCATAACTAGGCCAGCTTGGTCAGCAAGGCTGGTAGGGAGAGCACCACTCAGGCCATTGCTGTTTAAATCAAGCCAAATGAGGCTCCTACAGTTGCCAAGCTCATACGGTATCTCTCCATGAAGAGTATTGTTGCCCAATTGGAGGATAGCAAGATTGACTAGTTTTCCAATTTCAGCGGGGATTTCTCCAGTAAGTTTATTGCTGGAAAGAGACACCCATATCATATTGGTGCAACTGCCAATGGACTTTGGAATGTTTCCGATGAGTTGATTGTTGTTGAGAATCAAAGTCTCCAGGTTCCCTCCATTGACACAAATGCCTTCAGGGATTTCACCAGTGAGGTTGTTTGCCCAAATCACCAAATCAGACAGGTGTGGTAAATCCCAAATGGCTTGTGGAATTTCACCAATCAAGTTATTGAAACTGAGATCAAGTGTTCTCAAGTTCT
This sequence comes from Dimocarpus longan, assembly GCA_022984855.1. Taxonomy (NCBI): domain Eukaryota; kingdom Viridiplantae; phylum Streptophyta; class Magnoliopsida; order Sapindales; family Sapindaceae; genus Dimocarpus; species Dimocarpus longan. The sequence continues at coordinate 25,672,910 of CM041014.1, forward strand.
TGCAGTTTCCAAGCTCGGACGGCACAGTTCCTGAAAGATAATTATTTGGTAAAACTATCTTTTCCAGGGCAGAGGGACATAACCCTGGACGGATGTTTCCTGTAAATGCATTGGAACTGAGGTCCAGCACTTGAAGTTTAGTACAATTGGTCAGAGACAGTGGCACAGCACCAGTTATATTGTTGAATGGCACGTAGAGATATACTAGACTTGGGAGCTTACTTACAACTGTGCTCAGAAAATCCCCTGATAGCTGATTGTTGCCAAGGTTGAGACTAAGCAAAGAAGTACATGATGTGAAAGTTGAAGGCAACTCACCGGTGAGCTTGTTGGATGAAAGATCAATCTCCTGCAGAGTCCCACAGGCCTGTCCCAACTCAGGAGGGATATCGCCAGAAAACTGATTATGTGCCATAGACAGCTGCTTCAAGCTCTTGAGATTCCCTAACAAGTTGCCAGGAATCTTGTCTTGTAGTGCATTGTGGGAGAGGTTGAGAGTCTCCAGGAGCTGACAGCTGCTCAGGCTTGGATGGAATTCAGCGCCAGAAAGGATGTTTTGAGAGAGATTAATGACTGTCAGATTGTTGCAAACCCCAAAATCAAGGCTGGAAAACTTGCCAGAGAAGTTATTGTGGGAGAGATCAAGGTACTTGAGAGATTGTGGTGAGTCTGCTAGAAAAGTAGGTGGTATGTCCCCTGACAGAAGATTATATGAGAGGTCAAGAGTGGACAGACTTTTGCAAGAGGAGGGAGCAGCAACAAGTTTGCCAGACAGCTTGTTATCAGAAAAGTTGAGCAGATTCAAGTTCTGGCAACTGGAGAGACTATAGTTCAAAGAGAAGGAATCGGAAATCCGGTTTCGAGACAAGTCAAGCTGGAGAAGGGAAGGACTAATATGAAGACTAGCCTGAGAGATTGAATTGTGAGAGAGATTAACAGAAACCAGATGATCACACGTGTGAAGAAAAGATCTACCAGGAAGAGCACCTGAAATGTTGTTTAAGGACAAGTCAACTGTTTGCAGGTTGCAGGAGATGGTTCTGGATGTAGATAGATCACCAACAGAGAAAAGGTTGCCTTGCAAATATAGATGTTGAAGTTGTGGCAAAGATGTGAGAGTAGGGAGGTGTAAACTGCCTACAAGACCAAAGTTGTTGAGTTTGAGAGTGGTGACATGGCCATCATCAGAGCAGACAACACCTATAAATGAACATGGACTTGTAGAAGTGGAAGTCCAGTTTGATAAGTACCCTTTTGGATCAGAAGTCACAGAGAACTGCTTGAAAGCTATCAAATTGGAGACTTCCTCGTTGTTATTACTGCTGGCCAGTTGTCTGGCATGTGAGGGTATCATTAGAAGCAACAACACAAAGCCAAAGATTCTTCCCATGAAGATGCCTCCTTGTTGGTGGTGTTGTGATGATGATGTTGAAGTTGAAGTTGATGATACCCTCCATTCTATCTTCATTTTTGGGCCTCAAATTATCATACCAAATGAGCTGATGACATAAAGAAAACTGAGTAATAGTATTAGTAGTAATATTGATGACAAGAGAGAATTATTTTAATTTGGAAGTGGTTGGGAGAGTGCTCTCTTTGATTTGGTGTCTAACTGCATTTGCTGATGATGAAAACAACATGATGGAATGATGACCTTCTGCAACTCTACTATATATCTTCAACTTAATCAAACCTCTTCTCACTTGAGTTTGTTCAGATCTGTTCTGAGATGAGAGCGATTCTCTCTATTTTTTCTTTTGGTGGGGATTGGCTTCTTGTTTTCCAAAAGCTACCACTATAGCTGAAATTAAATAAATAAATAAATATATATATATATATTAAAAACAAAAAATATAATGAAAGTAAAAATAATAATAAGGTGGTGCAGATCACTATCAAAGACGCAAATAGACTAAAATTGAAAAGCATATACAAACATAAATAAAAGAAAAAGGAAAAAGAGAGTAGCTGCAGGTGGGTATGTAAATGACACAGGAAAGTACAGAAGGCAGAGTTGGTTAAGGAGGAGCAAGTGCTGGAGTGACAGACAAGACTCTAGCTCAGATGGTACGATGTTCAGAAATGTCGGCTCTCATTCAAACTTAGTATAACTCAAAACTATATATATATTTATTAAAAAGAGAATTATAATATTCACATCATAATATTTACCAGAAAAAGTAGATGATATACATATAAGCAGTAGTAGTACCGAGATGTTGTTGTTTTGGGAAGAGAAGAGTGAAGTTGATGAATTGCAGCTTTGACAGGTCTTCGGCTGACTTTCTGTGAAGAAGAGAAAGGAAAAATAGCATCAACCAGCAACAGAAAGAGAAGGAGAGAGAGAGAGAGAGGGGTGGTAGAAGAAGACCAAGAAAAAAGTGGGGAAAAAAAAAAAAAAAAAACAAAGAATAAGAAAGAATAATTAAGAAATGAAGAATAGAATAGTAGATCAAAGTAATTGACAAGTTGGTGGCATTGGAGGCAACACATTACATTACACACATATTGAGTAATTTGTGGGACTGATGCTCCCCATCCCCGACCCCTAAATATAATTATAAATATAAATATGAATTTCTCTTTTTCATTTTCCAATTCTGGGTCCAGTCAAACTTTGGATTTGATTCTCTCCCCCTCACTCACTTTTTTTGGATGAATTACCCGGCACGTACGTCTCTCCCTTTCTCACATCCGTGACTTCCTTTATAATCCTCTCTGCACTTTATACATTACATTTATTATGCTTTTCAATATGTAGAATTACTTACATGTACAAAGATATTGCTTTCTCAATTCGTGAAAGTAAATATTTAAATAATTCATGTGCTTAATCTGCATAAAATTTATTAAGTTCTTGATTTATTCCGTCTTATGTAAAATAGAATTTATTGTTGGATGATTTAATTGATGAACTTATCCGATCCATGATTGAAGTGACTAATTCAGATTCAAAAATTACATAACAAGGCTTTTCTTCTGTACTTGAACTTTATAATTGGTTTGTAGCATGTACATAGTGAAATTTTTTGTATTTATTTAGATGTTGATTTTCAACCATTGTAGATAGAAAGATATTAAGGACCTAATGATAGCTCCTATAACACGTCTTGACTTGTATCACACGTTAGGACGGATAACAAACTAATCAACGCACTGAACATGTCAATTGGCCTTCAAGAATTGGATCACATAATGACCTAATCTTAGCAAAAGATATATAACAAACCAATCGATTACCTACAAAATTGGATAAATTGATCATTTAGAATTATATCACAGAATTAAATTAACTCTAGCCTAAGTAATCCCAAACAATAACACCTAGAAAAACCGAAAGAAGTCATAAGATATTTACCTCATATAGTTGCAAGATTTTATTAATTTTCCTAAAGCCAAAAGATTATAATAGCCCTAAACTAATGTTGTATTTAGCTAATTAAATCTAATTTTCTAGGAAACATGATTTCCTTAGTGTTATGAGTATTTTTACGATCATATTAAATGGGTTGGCAAAAGCCCAAAAAGTAGGCCCAACAACCAGAAAGCCCAAAAAAGGCCTGTCTTTCTGTTTGTTTATCTGTTCGCCTGTCCGTTCGGAGATTTGCTCGATATCCTGCTCACGGATGTGATCGCTTACCACTTCTCTTTTGCGATCGTTTATTAGCTCGTAAATGAGCTCGTTTATGGGACTGGTCAATTGCTCGTCAACTTATCCACACAACCGCTCAGACCTTTTTATACATGTTCACATACCTTTTCATCTACGAGGTCGACTATTTGCTAATATACTTGATCGCTAGAGTGCTCGTTTATGACTTGTACCAGTAACTCTTAAGGTTGCCAGTTAACCAGAGCTTTATTTGCTCGCTACTCGACATAGTATTCTGCTCGCTGAAGAGTTTGTCTCTGCCACGTCTCTCAAATCACAAGTCAACGGAAGTCAAAACTGTCAAGCAGATTACAGCTCAAAGTGTATCGTACACGCTAATCCCATCAGATATTACAGCCTGGATTACGGTGACCTCACCTAACCCACATGGGTTAGCTGCTTAAAGCCATGCTTTGGATAGAATTAACTTGACGCCATCAGCCGCATTAAATGTAATCCAGACGCATTAAATGTTATTCAGGCGCATTAAATGTAACCCATAATTGATTTACTGTACACTATTTTATTACGTTTTACTATAGCTCCTCCCATTCTCTATAAATATGGGAGGACTTCTATTGTAAATCTATCTACAAGATCTTGAGTGTCGTTATCCTATTAAAATAGTGAGAGAGTAAACAGTTGATGTAGACATCTTTTTGGGTTGAACCATTTAAAAATCTCCTGGTGTTCTCTCTTCTTCCTTGACCTCATCTTCTTTGCTTACTATACTACAACAACAATCCAAAATTGTAGCTTGAGCCGCAAATGAACCTAATCGGTTAAATCCAGACACTTAGAAAATAGAAGATTAAAAGAAAAATAATTCTAACTTTTCTAGGAAATAAGTTTTTATTAGGAAATAGAAAGCTAAAGGAAATTATTAAATAAATTAAGCAAATAAAAACCTAAAATGAAATAAATCCAACTAATAAAAAGAAATAATAAGACGTAAATAAAGAAATAATATATTAAAACAAAATCTCAATAAGTCTTCTCCTAACACTCTCATCATTCCCCCATTCTCTGAGAATACTCTTGTCCTTAAAGGTAAAAGTTATAAATCTTTCCACCATTACATCATAACTTTTTCAAGGTGCTTTCTCCTCAGACACTCCTTTCCATCAAACCCATACTCATCAAAACTTCATTTTCTTTCGACCTTTCTTCTAGCTTCTGTAACTAAAGGCTTCCTTAGGCTACAACAACATCATTCCTTTCTCTAAAACCTTCTCGATGGCAAAATCCTTTAGAATGAGAGTTCAAGCATAGTTTGAGTTTTCAAATCAAGCTTCAATAATATTGGATTCTTTGCATCAAACTCGAGCTTTACTGTTGAGAATTCACATCTAAAGAATTTTGTTCGAGTGGTTGACCTAAATGAAACACCTATTTAGAAAAGAGAAAACCCTATATATCAGGTTTTATTGGCTTCATACACACGTTTTTCTCCTTATTTTGAATTTTATGTTCCTTAAATACTACAAGCAACTCCAACTTCAACGAATTTAATTCTTTCTCATGTGACATAATATTTTCATTGAGAAATTCAAATTCACCTTCTCTATTAAAATGGATCGTTCTTACTATGACTTTGACTTTGTAGCCTTCATAATGACTTTTGCACGTTGTTTAACCTGATTATCCTTGAAGGTTGCATCAATCTTTTCTCCTTGTCTATGGCTTCCACATGATCCATGCAAATTGCTTTCATCTAATTCATTTTTCGTCACATCTGTCTCATGTTTATGACTTTTGGATCGTCATTCTTGTTCATGAGTTTGTCTAATGTTTCTCTCTCCACTATCTTCAACTAATCTCCTTTCTATCCATTTTAACCATTCCTTGTTTGTTCTCCTTATTTCTTTCAATGATTGGTTCATGGTCACTATTAACTGTGCTAATAATGCAGTCACCTTCTCCAACGTCTTAGAAATTCTGGATCGACATTTTATTTAGAGCTTCCAACCTTTTGTTCTTTATGTCTCTCAATATATATATATATATATATATATATATATGAAAAGAACCCTCCAAATAACTTTTAATGAAAACAACAAAAAGTTGAGAACCTAATTATAGATCCAACAATGAGCCATAGCTGTCCTGACTTGTATCACACACTAAGATAAATAATGAACTAATTAGCTCACAAAATTGATTAATTGACCTTTTAGAATCAAATCATATAAATGACCTAATCTTAGCCAAGGATAGACAATAAACCAACTAACCCACAGAATCAGGTAGATTGATTGTCTAGAATTAGATTATAGAATTGACCTAACTCTCGCCCAAGTAATCTCAAACAAGAATACTCAGAAAAGCTGAAAGAAGTCACAAGATACTTGTCTTACAAAGTTGTATTAATTTTCCAAAAGCCAAAAGATTATAACAACCCTAAACTAATCTATTATTTATAGCTAATTAATCCTAATTTTCTTAGGAAACATAACTTTCTTAAAAAATAGAAACTTAAAAGAAAAATAATTCTAACTTTCGAAGAAAATAAGTTTTTCTTAGGAAAAAAAAAAACAAGTCTTTCCTATGAAACATGACTTCCTTTAAAAATAAAAACTTAAACAAAAAATAATTATAATTTTTGAAGAAAACAAGTCTTTCCTAGTAAACGTGACTTCCTTAAAAAATAGAAACTTAAAAGAAAAATAATTCTAACTTTCAAAGAAAATAAGTCTTTCTTAGGAAAAAGAAAACAAGTCTTTTCTAATAAACATGACTTCCTTAAAAAATAGAAACTTAAAAGAAAAACAATTCTAACTTTCAAACAAAACAAGTTTTCTTAGGAAAAAGAAATGTTGATGTTGGGATATGATCAACAAGATTCTTCAAAACCCAAGACTGCAGATCTGTGAAAAATTGAGAGATGAGAGAATAGAGGCAGTGAGAAAGAAGAGGAGCACCAAGATTTACATGGTTCAACCAAGTGAAGGGCCTATGTTCACGGCGCCTTGCTCTGATGGTGGAGAGACAGTCACTGTATAGAGTATATTTTTCTGGTTACAAAGAGAGAGAGGAGAGAGATAGCAGAAAAACCCTCCAACTTTTTTATGATTTTACTTATATTTATAGAGAGTGGGAGGTGTTACAGTAATGGGAAAACATTAAATGCATATTACAATTGTCAAAGTTTTCTATAAAAAAAACCCTGAATCTTCTGACACTGCTCATGTTGTAGTAGTTGAGTAATTCACGCTGCTATAGACTGTGAAGATTTAGTGAGGGCGAGTAGGTTCTAACGGGCGGCCGGGCGAGCAAGCACTAGCGGGCAGTCGGGCGAGCAGCTCTAGCGACCTTGTCAACTTGTTTTGGGCGAGCTGATGAGTTGATGAATGAGAATAACCTTATGAACGACCTGATGGATGGACGAGTTCATAGTTAATCAGTTGGGTCATTTTCGTTGGGCTTTTACCAGTCCCTTTGGGGTAGCCCAAAAATACATACAACAAAAAACATAAAAGAAAATAAATTAAATAACATAAGGAAATAAAATCTAAAGAGAAATAAATCCAAAACTTAGAAGGAAAACAATTCAAATAAATGAAAACATAAAAAAAATAAATAAATCCGACGAATATAAAGATAATATTACATCAATAAAGAAATAATATCTAAAAAAAAAGGGTCTCAAGAAGTCTCCTCTTAATTAGCGCTCTCATCAAAAGATTAGAGAAATATTTATAATTGTGAACTCTTTGACATATTGTATGAATTATTAGTATGTATATAGATATTGCTATTTTATATTTGTGCTAATATAATTCTTAATCTAGTAATTATATCTAATAAATTTTTAATCCATTCTGTGTTAAACTCAAAAAATAAAATAAAATCTATTATCAAATGGTCTAATTGGTAAACCTCTTTTATTCATAATTAGAGTAGTGGAGACTAATAAATTACATAATTATACTCTCCTTGTGCATTATTTGTACTAAAGTCGTTTTATAATGTGTATATGTTAATTAAAACATTTTTCTTTGTTGATTAAATTTTAAAATTTAACTATTTTACAACTATGAACTGTTAATGTATATGAATGGCTCTTCAATTTAAGCGAGTAACATAATAATAAAATCTAACTCCGAAGAAAAGTTAGGGGATGCACAAGACACAAGCATGTAAGGGTGCAAGAAGCCTAGACTAGTGTTCAAGTGAAGACAAGGCAAGTGTACGTACATGAGTGCATGACTGCAATATAGATAGATTAGACAAAAACTTAAAAAAAAAATACTAGTATTATAGTAATATTATCTCATTCTACTTTTACTCAACCATATAATTCAATAAATAACATCCCAAAAACGTAGTAGTTGTTGAGTCTTTGGAGTGTGGGAGAGGCAACTCAACTTTACCTTCTCTCTTTTGCATTTATTTGTTTTTTCTTTTGTCTTCTCTCACTCTCTCACTCTGGGGAAGATAAATCCTTCTGCTTCATTATCATATATTTTATTCTTTTGATCTCAAATTATGTGCCTTGTTTTCTTTAATTAAGTAGGATGAGTTATCTTTAGCTGGTTGCTTTCTTCCATAAAATACATTTACATATTAAAAATCCCAGCTAGCTTGTATTACTTAATAGCCATGGAGACATGGTACCTTTTCTTAATCATCTTGTGTCACGCATTGTAGTTCAATTAATCAAAGTAAATCAAAGTCATTAGTCACCACTATTAAAAGGATTAATATCGATAGATGATGAAACGAATATATAAAAAAGGGATCTAGATATGCCATATATATATCGATGATGATGTTAGGTAACATAATCTCAAAAATAAAACCCTTAAAAATGGGATAGTAGTTTAGGTCAATGATATATAAATAAATGTAGATGAGATGAGAGAGGAGCATACAGATATAAGCATGCGCTTCAATCCTACATCATGATGACATTGAAAGAAGAATACAAAATTCAAGAAAAGGAAAAAAAAAATGAAATGAAAAGAAGAGAAGTGAAGAGAGACAATTTGTATATAAAAATTTCCTTGGAGAAAGTAGTGGGGAGTATCATACATACATGCATGTAGATAAATATAAAAAGACAATAAGAATACACACGAGGGAGCATCCTATTCTCTCAACACCGTTAGATTCGCACTTTGCCTCCTCCCTTCGTGTACAGATTTTTCACATTACAATAAAAGTCAAGTTTCTCACTTGAAAACAGCGGAATCCTCGCAAAGAAACCAGGCAGATATCTGGACCGTTCCCTTTCATTTTTGATGTAATTTACAGATATTAATATTATAAGTTTTTGTTTTTTGTAATCAAAATGTTTTTGAATAAAGCGCTTAATTATATTATATACTCATACCCCACTTCATACAAAAAAAGCCAAGAGTTTAATTTGACAAGATTTTCTCATTTTGTGGGTCCACACCCTCACCCTCTTTTTCTTCCCACACGAGCGTCTCCCAAGTCCATCCCATGTGTCTTCAATCATATTCCTTTCTTTATTTACTAGTTTTCAACATCAATATCATCTACAATTTCGTTTTAGACCAAGAAAAAAAAAAAAAAGGAAAATGGAGGTTTCTTGGTCTTTGAGTCATTAGAGTGCACCAAAAGAAAAGTTAACATGTAAAGAAGCCGAGGGGTGAAAATAGGCCATGGCTTTAGTCTAGTATAAGATTCCTAAGTTGGATCAGATGACTGTATTTTAACATTCAGTTCATGATAATGATAAAATGGATCATATAATCATTTTCATAGTGTTTGTACCACTTCCATGCGTGTACAAGAGCGTATAGTTCAAACGTAACATATACGAACCAAGAGAATTGTTGTGGTGGACCATTCCGTAATATTTGACTTTTAAAAATTAAATGGGGTTGTAAAAATGTCAATGGACATCTATCTAAAACGTGTCCAACATTTTGGTATATACATATATATATATATATATTTACAAAAGATTAGTTGGGATTGGTTAGCTTAAAATACACGTCTTTATTTCGTTTTCTTCCACACGGGCACGGCACTCTTTTATCATTAAAAAGACTACTGATGTTAATTAACCTCATCACATTCACATACGTCCACATTTCAATTACTCACAGTTTACTTAATTTTAACTATATTCAGGGGGTTCTTTTATTGATTGATAATGAATCATATCTACTAAGATTTTAATCATTATTATACTTGTCATTATGGGACTCATAAAGTGAGATTTATTAAAGCAAAAGAAAAAGACGGAAATAGTAATCTTCTTTGAGGGTAAATGTTCACACTTTAATTTCGACAACATATAAGGTGTTTTATCTTTTAGTGTACGCTTTACATCAGTGAAAAACTTTCAAGGTTACTATTTTGTTAAATAACAAAAAATTTGAATTAGATTTGTGTATCAGTAGGGGGGAACCAAGTCTTTGGTTCTAGAGGTGGATGGATGGGGCCATGGGGACTGGAGGGTGTAGCTTAATTTTCTGGCATAGAGCTACCAACCCATTTGAGAATTGAGAGAGATTGTGGGCTTTTTGTGTTTGACATTTTCAACCGACCCTTGTAAGTGTAATAATGAGTGACAGCAATGGCCGGCCATCACATCATATCAACATACAATCCAACAACTCAAGCACAATTTCAAACCATGTTTCCGCTTCTGCCAATTCAAATTCCATCGATACAAAAGAAGACAAAGAAGGTGTATGTGGGTGGCGTTTTGGACAAGTAGTGGAAGGTCAATGGCATTAACATTGTCCACATTTTAGTTTGGGTAAGCCCGTGATGACAAAAGCAGGAAGCCCACTTTGGGGTGTACAATGACGTGACGGTAAGCTTCGCGCATGCATTCCATCGAAAATTTGGGTTGGTGGCTTCTAAATTTGTAATAAGAGTTATTATTATTTTCCCTCCTAATGTTTAATGAATTATTATTTTTCTCCTGAATGATTTTGAAAAGTTTAAAAAAAAACCCCTGAATAGTAGTAAACTAATTACTAAAAATTATAATTTGTTTTAACTAAAATGTAATAATTAATTTAAAGGTAATGTAGGGATTTTAAAAATAAACAAATTTTGGGGTGTACATACCGCTTTTAGTGGTGGAAATGCAGTGGCGCAAGGCCATTGGCGGAAGCTCTAAGGAAGCCCAGCCCAATGTACCTTAAAGATCCAAAAAGTTGAAAAGTGCAAGTTGCACGAATTGCATGGGATTGTCTGACATATGAGTCCCAAACTGAACCCAACGCCGATCATGGAACAGTTATCCATTCTTACGTAAGAGAATAGATGTCGTGGTACAGCAGCCAATCACATACATCCCTCCTCTGCTGTCAACATTGACTCAGCGGTGATACGACATCTCTATAACCTTATAATTATTGGATTCCAAAACTAGCAACTTTTCTACTGTCTATTCCGCGGTGACCTCTCCTCCAGGTTAGAATCTTGTCTAAATATTGGTGCATTTTCTGATCCTTCGATGTGGGTTCGTTTTGTTTTGGACTTACAACTCTTTCTTTTCTATCAATGGTCAGTTGGGGCCTTTCTGTGCAGTTTACTAACGTTGTCAGATAATTCTGTTGTTTGTTATCAGTTTTCTTATGAATTTATTTGTTTTCCACATTTTTGCTTAATTGGAATATATGCACACAATGTTTTGCTTGTGTTTAACAGTATAGATGGATTGTCCTTTGTTAACATGTCAGGAAATTTTGCAAGTTGTTAGTTTGATAACCTAACAAGCTCTTGGACAATAAGTTATCCAGTTTTGACACAACTATACCCCACACCTGATGGGGTTTTAAGTTGATGATTGGTGAAGAATGCTTTTGAAGCCTTTACTTTTAGTATATAAATTAAATAATCTCTATATGCACAAGTTTGGATGATGTTTCGCTTGATTGAAGGAATATATAATGAAGTATGTTGAAGAGTCTATGAGCAAAGACATTGTGTTTAATATTGATTCTTAAATTCAAACAAAGTAACCAGAATAATCCGTTGTTGATAACGTCTATGCATTTGGAAATGGATCAAAGTATCCGGAGACATATGGTTGAGCCATTGGAGCATGAAGCAAAAGTGCGTGTTATATATGTGTGAATTTGGTTTACGACCTATAGGTTTCTGGTGATTGCGACCCTATCCATTTGTAGGTCTTCCTTATTAGTTTCCGGCAATGCCTGTGACTTGGGGCTTGGCTGCTAGATCTCATATGTGCTTCCCATATGTCTATTCCTGGCTTCTGATCTCATTTATGGGCACTTCTTGGCATGCTCTCCTTGTTCCTGCTGTTACCACATCATATACTTCTTTTCAACACTCTGTAGGTGGTTGTTTGTTATGATTTTCATGGGTAGTGGGAAGCTTCTATTAACGTGCTCCAAATTTATGCTACCTGTGCAACTTCAGCTGTCAGTCCGGCTGCTGCATTGTCATTCTAGAACACTTTCGCTGCCCCATTGTTTGCCAACTATAACACCCTCCGGCCACTTTCCTAGGTCACCCCCTCAGCCATCATTTGACAGTCCAGTCAGTAGCTGGCACAAATGGCATTATCCTCTTTGTCCATTGTGGCGCAAATATACCAAGGGTAAACTAACTGTCCCTTTTCTTTTCCTTTAATTTTTTCTTGTGAATGTGTCAAATACCTATGTTAGAATTGAACTAGATATTTTTCTTACATTTCCACTCAGATTCAAGCTAGTGGAATCACTTTGTTTTGTTCATTTCATTTGTACGTGGTAATACACTGGATTCTTGTCACTAAACTGTCATGCTTTATGCAGTAAAAGTTAGATGGGGTAGGGGTAGGTCTTAAGTTAAATTTTTGCTTAGCAAAAGAAAAGCAGTATGGATATAGACATGCACAAGAATTGATCCTCCATATGTTACTCTTAAAGCTGATAATATGAATATGCATGAAATTAAGTTTTTTGATATGGTGTGAATGCAAATACATATACATTTTTGTTTGTTTTACCATTGCATTCTTTGATTTTATCGGGCAAGTTGAACATTTGAAATGGTTTGACTCTCTGTGTCCAGTAATTGGTCTGATGAAGCAAAGTTCAGGCCTCAATGGCCATTGAGTTGCTGGAGAGGGTGAAAAGCATATGTGATTGGGAAGGGATTTGGGAAAATGGAGAGAGACACAATAGAGTTCATAAAGCTACTTTGTTTCATTATTCTGTTAGTTGTGACAGAAACATGGTCGAGGAGTTTAAGATGCTATGTTTTGTAAATATGTGGAAATCACCAATGATAATTTTGTGTATTCTTTATGAGTTTCTGGTATTATGTGCCCTTTTTTTTTAAATAATAATAATTTTTTGGCCTACATCCAAACTTGGGAGGATGAAAATTTGACAAAAACTTAGGCTGGAATGTATCACAAGATTTAGATGGTTTTTGTTCTTTTATAGTTACTACAGTTTTGCGTTTTTAGTGACGGATTGGGTATCTTTGTTGCAGGAAAACTTATGGCTACCATAGCAACTGCTGAAGCTTGTGATTCAAATGCAGCCCTTCTGGCAAGTGGTGAATTGCGTGTTCTGGAACCAATGTTCCAGATTTATGGCCAAAGTCGAGCATTTTCAGGTCCTGTTGTCACCGTAAAGGTGTTTGAGGACAATGTTTTGGTAAGGGAGCTTATAGAAAGCAGAGGCGACGAAAAAGTGTTAGTGATTGATGGTGGGGGTAGCTTGAGGTGTGCTTTGGTTGGAGGGAATCTGGCACAGTTGGCTCATAACAACGGGTGGGCTGGTATCATAGTGAATGGATGCATTAGAGATGTAGATGAGATCAATGCATGTGGAATTGGGGTGAGAGCTTTAGGATCACATCCTATGAAATCGAACAAAAAAGGCCATGGTGAAAAGCATGCCTCTGTGCACATTGGTGGTGTCTTCATTCGTGATGGGGAGTGGTTGTATGCTGATAGCGATGGCATTCTTGTCTCCAACATGGAGCTGAGTGTCTGAACCAGCAGTTGAAGCCTGCAGTCCAATCATAATAAGATTAAATTCACTAATGTCGATTTGGACATTAGTTGTGCTGAACAAATGTTTATTAAGGCAAACAGTTCACATAATGTTCCAGTAAAGTTACATTATTTAGACTTTTGTCTATTAATTTACATTCTGTGCCTCTCATTTTCAGGTTATAATGATATACTTGAATGAGTATCTTATTGCCAATTATGTCTCTATATCTTGCGTTTGACTTTGATAACATTGAAGGGGTAATGGTTTCAATGAAACAAATCCTAGGTAACAATTAGAACTTATAAGTGATAATATAATAAGATGAGATTAATACAATAATAATTTTCTCATACGTACGTCTAAAAGATTATCGTATGATTTTGAAATCATATATATATATATATATATATTTTTTTTTTTTCCTTAGATCCTCATATTTACATTTTTAAGATCCTAAGCACAGTCCATTTTGCTTTTCAAATTCTAGTTTATTTATAATAATTAAAAAAGAAAATAAATGTCTAAAACGTGATTAAATGAAGGTATATTTATAAATAATGTAATGTGTTGCCGCGCATAAACATAAAAGCAAGCCAAAAGGGAAGACACCCAAAAACAAAAGCAAAACGAAATCAAAGCTTAAGAGAGAGAGATGGATAGATTGCCAAGCACAGTGTTAAAGAAAGAGATAGTAGGGAGACTGGACATGGAGACGCTATGCTCCATTGCATGTGTGAATAAAGCCCTCCGCTTCTATGTCGACTCCCAAGCGCTTCCTTCTATTTGTTCTGTCCATTTCTCTGTAAGTAGTTTCGTTTTCATTCAGGCATTTTTACAAGCATGTGATGGTGATTGATTAATGAAGTGGGAATGATTTGGCAGACGATGTGTCCGGATGAAGAGACTCTGAATCACATTCTGGGTCGCTGCAGGTCCCTCACAAGTCTCACACTCAACTGCCTCCGCCTCTCTGATTACCCTCTCTGTCGTTTCCTCACTCCAACTATCCAACAACTGACTTTGTGGGGTTGCTCCTTGCTCTCTTATCGAATACTGGCTCATATTGCATTTAACTGTCCCAATCTCAGGTAACTTTGATATGGGCATGTTTCTTAACTTTGATATGGGCATGTTTCTTCTTTGTTGAAATATAATCTGTTTTTCAATATTTGATGTCCACAATTCATTAAAATTGCACACTCACACTTTCATGTTTTGAGTCTTTTTTTCAATTTGGAACGGTAGATATCAATGTTAATTTGGAATGGTTGATATCGATGGTCGATATCAATCTTTTGAGTCATTTTTACAATAGATATGTTACATCTATTAGTGTAGTAAAATGGTTTTTTTGTTAGGGTGCTTACGCTGGAATTGGCAGATAAGGAATCGCCTGATGTATTCAGACATAACCTTACTTTGATGCTTAATAGGTGCTTCTACTTGGAAGTAAGTTTCACTTGGACTTATATTTTATACTATGTTTGAAACTGTTATCGGGTCGAGTATCAGTTTAATTGTCTAGGTGCCATGATCTTGGCTAAAATACTCAAGTCTGTTTGTTTTCTTTTGTTAGTCTCTTTATCTGAGGATTCGAGGGACTGAAGAAGGTGCAAGTTTTTTCCAGTCCTTAGATTTTTCCCTGCCTAGGACTATCACAACTCTGAAACTGCTGCCAATGCTTGAGCGTGATGCGTTTCATCTTATAAACAGCATTGGCAGTGCCCCCACCTCTCTGAATGGCTCCAATTTCAGATTGCGGAGCTTGTCACTTGTTCTAGATCTAATAACTGATGGGCTCCTTGCAATTATCACAACTTCTCTTCCTTTTTTGGTGGAGTTGGATCTTGAAGACAGAACAACCAAGGAGCCATCGTCAGTTTGTGACTTAACCAATACTGGCCTTCAGTTCTTAAGTTCTTGTCATTGTTTGACTGGCTTATCTCTTGTTCGTGGTAGACTAAAGCACCAAGGAACATTCAAAAGAATAAATGATATGGGCATGTTTCTTCTTTCTGAGGGTTGCAAAGGCCTGGAGTCGGTGAGGTTTTGTGGATTCTCTAAGGTCAGTGATGCTGGTTTTGCTTCAGTTTTACATTCCTGCTTGAAATTAAACAAATTTGAAGTCCGTAATTCCTTACTTCTGTCAGACTTGGCCTTTCATGATATGGTCGAGTTGGTTTCATATGCGCTTGTAGAGGTTAAATTGTTGTCATGCAGGCTAATAACTAGTGAAACTGTGAAGAAACTGGCCCTTTGTAGGAGCTTGCAGATTCTTGACCTGGGGGGTTGCAAGAGCATAGCAGATTCATGCCTAGGCTCGATTTCTTGTCTCCATAAATTGACTACATTGAATCTCAGTGGAGCTGACATTACAGATTCTGGTTTGTCTGTCCTTGGACAGGGGAGTCTGCCCATCACAAATTTGTGCCTTAGAGGCTGTAAAAGGGTAACTGACAAAGGTGTTACTTGTTTGCTGTGTGGCGGATGGACAATTGGCCAAAAATTGACAGCTCTTGATTTAGGTTACATGCCTGGTATATCAGATGAAACCATACTAGCAGTTGTTGCGGCTGAGATAGGGATTGTTGATTTGTGTATTAGGTCTTGCTATTATGTAACTGACAATTCAGTGAAAGCATTGGCTGGAAAGAGAAATGTCCAAGGCATGAATAAACAACTGAGGAGGCTTGATCTTTGTAACTGTATTGGTTTGTCTGCTGAGTCATTGAGATGGTTGAAGAAGCCTTCATTCCAAGGATTACATTGGATTGGGATATACCATACTCAATTGGCTAGCCGTT
Organism: Dimocarpus longan; assembly: GCA_022984855.1. Lineage (NCBI taxonomy): Eukaryota > Viridiplantae > Streptophyta > Magnoliopsida > Sapindales > Sapindaceae > Dimocarpus > Dimocarpus longan. Next base: position 25,689,319 of record CM041014.1, read on the forward strand.
TAGACTCGACTCTGACTGAAGTTTACCAAGAAAGACCATGGTTGACGGTGTGCTTAGATGGGTGTGAAATGGGATGTAATAATGGATGGCAGTTCCATAGACCAGAAGTTCCTTGATATCTGGAAATTTCCTCTTAAAAGCCCACGTAGATATCAGAAATTTTTAGGTGGCATACACCATACCATTTTAATGATGAGGCACATGGGCAGGACTTACAATCAAGATTTATTTCGTAGTGATAGCATTCTTGAATTTTAATGACTTTCAGTCATTGGCAGAAATAATGTGTTGTTACTTGTATATAACAAAGGATTGTATATAAATAACAGTCAAAGTTGAAAATTTATGTTGAAATTAGACTAATGAAGTTACTTGTTTCGAATTTCTTCGACCTTTTTTACAACAAAAGGAAAAAAAAAAGGAACATTATAACATAGAGATCGAGAATGCAAAAGAAACCTATGATATCAATTAGAGACAATTAATTGATGTGTCTGTCATAAATTTAACAAACATATCAAAATCTTTGTATTTTCTAATCAGATGAGAAGCAAAAGTTATTGTCGTAGCAGACATCATAACTTGCACGGTTGGTGAACAGGGTCAGTAAAGCAATCAATAATGTGTCATTCTACCCTCTCAGACGGAAGTGAGCACTTGTTATAAATTAGAATTCACCTGATGTATTCACAAATTACACTTGCTATAAATAATATTTAACAGGTGCTTACACTAGGAAGTAACATAACTTTGATTTAATGGAATGTTTAAAGGTTTTACTTAATTTTTTATAGCTTAATTGAGGGTGGCAAAGGCCTGGAATCATGTTGGTTAACTTAGTGCTTGGATGGATATGAAATGGGATGTCATGTTGGGCGGCAATTCCTTAGACCAAGAGTAACTTAGCACATTAACACATACATGGAGCAAAATCATGTTAATATACTTCTGCATACATATTTTTCAATTCCGCAACATGTAAAACCATTTGAAAACCCCCATAGAACTGTTGGGAGTCAGCTGCAAATCATGACTTCTTTTCCATCTCAACAAATGTTCCCTATAAATTAAGAATAAGAACGGTGACCAAAATGGATAACATATATGCTTGATCCCCCACACACAATGCAGAAGGGCTATCATTGTCCGACTCTGGGAAAACAGAGCAAATACAAGCAGTACCATGTGCAAAGAACAAAGGAAAATTAAAGAAAAATCTTGTAGATTTCTATTTCTTTCTCAATTGCTTGGGTCCTGGCATTGTTGTTTCTTCTATGTGCACACCGGAATAAACAACTGCTGCAAGGGAGTTAACAAGTCAGAGTTGTTGTCTAAAACGCAATAGCATCTTTCAGATAAAAGCAGTCCGCCCACCCCTACGACTATGCCTATCATATGCAGTGTTGAACTTGTCCACTAGCTCATTCATTGTGCTGTCAAAAAATAAGAAAAACAAAAAGAATATATTTCCAAGTCAGATCAAGGATGCAAGAAGAAAACCTAAAACATTGAATGGAAAGTAGAAACCATTACTCAAAGTTTGTTAAAAACACATCCATGCGAAATAAAATTTCAGTTGTCCTCATCAGACATGCATGAAGTAGAAACAATTGGTGAGCATGATGAGCATAATAAACCATTATGCAAGGACGACCAGACATCCTACCTGGCACAGTTGGTGAACATCGCCAAGTAGGCAATCAACAATGTGTCATTGTACTCCTACAAGAGGAAAAGAACAGTGAGCATAATGATCCATCAAACAACACACTAATCATTATGGGACAAACATAGATGTTTTAACAACGGAAGTTTATAAAGACAAAAATAGGCTATTTCGCAGTTTTAGGTATTTAATGAAACAAGCACAGAATTATAGGGTAGAACTATCCCAAGTGCCAAAAACTGCTAACTGCCTTTCATGTAGCCATGGCAAACATGCCATTAGTTCCCTTCATAATATGTACTTCAATATTTGATTTTTTTCAATCCTTGGAGACACTTCCTTGAAGCCCTTTAATGTCATCAAGAAAACTTCCACAACCATTCTGGCAGTATCAATATTTTCATCTTCATAATGATCTCTAATTCCCAGTCTTCATAAGAATATGACAAACATCAAGCCGGTATGCCTTTCTTCCAACATATTATAGCATCATTTTCCTTTCTCATTTTCCAAAATGAAATTTTACAGGCCCAAAACTGTTGCTATAGTGGGATGCTGTTAGAAAATTTATGCATGTCATCATACGAAGAAAGTCATGATAAGAATTAGGCAAGGCAGAATTATACTCACCATCAAGAAATCGTCTTGAAATTTTTCTGATTCGATTGCTGGCAATCTTCTCAGGAGGCTTGATACCTGTCTTAGCAGAGAATTCTCACAAGGGATGTCACCTGCATTCACAGAATGAAAGCATACTTATAACATGAATTGGTATAATTTTCAATCCCCATAGTAGGTCAGATTACAAAATTCAGAAAATTTCAGAGGCATCTGTTTTTTTCCATCTCTTATCTGCCCATTGTTAAAGGATTGAATTTTTCAGATTTCAAGCTATGAACATTTACTTGTGATCATTTTTCTACAGCCAAAACAGCGAAATTGTCTCCTCTTTATCATTTTTCCTTCCCCTCATCCTACTTGTTTCAGACCACACAAAGTTTAATGCTGGTTTAGAGATGAAGTTCAATGATATCTTATGGTAGTTGATTTTTAGTTTAACCTTGGGTTTGGATTTCTTAGTCATATTATTTACTCTTTTACATTAAGATAGGCAAACTGGACAACTACTTTTAAGATTTTTACCTTTTTGCATTGCAAGAAGATAGTGATGCAGCACCTTAATTCTGCTATTAAGCATCTTGATAGCACTATGTATCCCAGTAAGGTGAGCAGCCACTGCACATCAAAGATTTATTCATTAAATACAAATCAAAGAACCTTGGGCAAACAAATTTCTACTTACCCCTCTAAAACAAGTCAAGTAAAATATAACAAAGGAGCAACATAATCAACTGAGCAGTGCCACTCACATTGAGTCGCTGCTGAACCCCCATCAGACGGTTTGAGATGTGCAACATGATCAACTGAGATTCTTTCTGCTTCTACAGTCTTCAAATTTGATAAAAAAAAGATATTGACTGGTTAAGCCCTATACCAATACATAAAGATAGAAGAGAGAGCAGTGGGAAGACTGGTTGTACCTCAATAGTATAGCTTGACCGGACAAAAATTAGCTGTGGAATCCCATCTATGACATGCAGCTCTGTGCAAAAACACAGAACAATCAACAAACGAAAAGATAAAAAAACATACTCTTAACATAAACAAGAAGCACACGTAATAGATAGGTCTTAAAGAAACCATTATTAACGTTGAATATGATCAAACATTTAAATAATTCCTAAACCAGAAGATTGTTAAAGAGCATTCAACAGCAAAAAAAATAGCTGCTTTGGTTGATGTATGGATAATAATAATGAAAGAATGATACCGCTTTCGAAAATAGTAATGGGGAGATCCTTCTGGGCATGATTGATGGAAGGATTGAGAAGAACATAAACAGGGCTTTCATTGATATCCATCAACTGTGAACAAATATCATATCAAGAGAAGCTAAAACCATGTGTAATCGATAGAATAAAAAAGGAAGAAGGAAGAAAACATACAGCTTTGTGGATCTGCATGTCAGATTCCTGAGCATCACTGCCTGTGGAGTACCATCCAAGTATGTAGAAGTGAGGGAACACCTTCTTATCTGAAAACAACAAACAATTCTACTTAAGATGATTAGATGAGAGAGAGAGAGAGAGAGAGAGGGGGGGGGGGGGGGGGGGGGGGTGGTGTTGGTGGGAGGATTACAAAGCTCTTGCTTCTTCTCGAGGAAAGCGCGGTCAAGCGAGTGAGAGGAAGGATCGTAGAGAAGCTCGAAGCTGTTGAAGATCTCGACGGTGCGTCCTCTTTGTATACCTATGACGCAACCGTACACACGATGATGTGTAGCCGTTGCGTTGTTAGGGTGCTGGTGGTGCTGTGCAGCGTTAGTCTGTGACTTGACACGAGTATAGTGATCGGATATGTTGACTATCACCAGCGGATGCAGCTTGAACGTCAATCCACTGCTCGATGACGACGCCATTACTTCCACCCACCTTCTCCCTATTCACGATTACAAGCCTTGTTTTACCCTTTGCAAGTTTCGCAGAGCAGAGCAACCGGACTAAACTATTTATATGGGCTGGGCCTATAATTGTTGGGGCCCAAGCCCACTTGTAAATTCACTTATTATAGATACATAAATATAAAATAATAGATATGGTATATGGATGACCGACGATAGGACCAGCAGGTCTGTTCTGGCAGATACGTAGAGAGAGGCCTGCCTTGTTATCAATTATCATCAAAATTGCAGACGAATAAAAAATAAAAAGAGAGTGGAGTGATGGCGATGCGTGAGCTAGTGTCGGGTGGAGCTGCTTGCGCGGTTCCAGGCTCTTCTTCTTCTTCTTCTAATCCTCTAGGTGCTCTTGCCAACGCTCTTATTGGCTCTTCTTCCAAGACCCAGGTTTGCTTTTTCATTTACTGATTCGATATTGAATTGTCTGTGTTTAGCGCTGTTTTTTATTTGTATGAATTGAAATCAAATTTGGAACATGAGCAGGAGAGGTTACAGGAGATTCCGACATCGACAACAGCAGCTCCTGAGGCTCGTTTCTACTCCGACACCGATGACCATTTGAGGGCACTTCCTGGTTCTGAGCTTGATACCTCCCTTCTCCAACCTCATCCTCAGGTTTCTTTCTTGATCAATCATTTTCTTTGTTTTTTGATCAACCTCATCGTTAGTTGTATTTCAATTAGTCTATTTTTTGATCAATCATATTTATTTTAGGGCTCAGAATTCCTTAAGGGCTTCCGCTCTGCCAATCAGAATGGATTTTCAGATGCATGGGATGAGATTCAGAGTCAGAATCAAATCCCACCTCATTTGGATCAATTTCGTCCTCCTCTGCCCCAACCAACTTTGGATGGTATTGTTTTTCATTTTTGCTTATATTCAATAACGTTGCGCAATCCTACCATGATCAGCTTTAGATATTATCGGTTTCCAATTATAATCACAGGACCACCGCAAAGAGTGTTATCAAGCTTTCTCCATTCATTCGTTGAGAGTAGTCGCGGTGGTATGCCTTTCCGTCCTACTTCACTTCCATTGCTTGGATTTTCTGAAGGTGACAAACAATGCATACGAGATCGAAGCACTATAATGGCCCGCCATTTCTTTGCTGATAAAAGTGAAGATTATATTAATGCTCAGGTTCCCTTATTTCTTGTTTTATGAAATCGACATGCTATTGTGATTCTATATTTCCTGTTTTTATTTTAGTTTTGATGATTTTCTCCGTTAACTTGGTTGTGATCATTATTGTTAATGTTATGGTTTTAAATATTTCTTATTTGCAACCTCATTTTCCAAACTTAATCATTTGATGTTCAAACCTGTCTACAAGTATTTACCTCATGAAGTTGAATATCTAGATTTGGTGATTTTTGAGTACTCAAAATTGTAATTCTACCAGCATGTTTAATGTCATGCATTAAGTACAAACTTTTAAAATCATAGTGCGTTATTTTTTTTCCAGGTAAATGCATTACTTTCATCTTTAGAAATTGATAGTGATGCCCGGGTTAAAGGACCTATGCCTGGAAGATTTCGGGAGCTGGAGGATTACTGGAATGAATCTCAAGGTATGGTTAGACCTGGTCCTCCTGCCGTTGAGGGATGGATCACTGAATATAACCAGCACAGAGTGGCACATGGTGAACCTGATGCTTGGGCTCAATCATTTGAACAGCAGCACGGTGTGAATGGTTGGGCGTCCGAATTTGAGAGAGTAAGCCTCATGTTTATCATCTAGAGTTGCATAATACAACTAATTTTTGTCACTATGTTAATTTTAATTACATATGCTGTAGGAGTGTAGGTTGATATCAGAACCTTTTGATTGCTTAAACCTGTTATTAATGGAGTTGTTAACTACTAGGTGCAATTGGCATGAATATAAAGATTTCTATAACTCTCTGAAATTAGTGCAGGATTTCTTAATTTTTGGCTATAGCTTCTCCATATCGACTGTTAACTTTGAACACCTAATAGTTAACTCTTGAATCTAATTGATGTTCTTTCTCACAAACATTGTCAACAGACTCTTGCCTTTTTCCTTTCTTTTTTTTCACTTTCTAGTTGATTTCTTCTGTATATTGCTTATAGGAACAGTCTCAGTTGGCAACAATAGATCAAATGAGAGGTGTAAATATCCCAAACTTTGAAGCAATGGAGCAGACTCGTATGCTTGCTCATACACTAGCTCAAAATGATGACCCCAAATTTCAGGTTTGCATGCTCAATCATGACCTAAGATTTCTATATTGATGTGCATGTGCTTTCTTGGGTTTTCCAACTTAGTTGTGTTCTTGGGAATGGATTACTTTATTACATCAGTCCAGTGGATGATGCATCCATTCATCCTGTAATTGATGTGTTCCGCTTTGATGGCATGTTTACTAATCCGGAATCTTAAGAGGGAAAGAATATTTGATTCCTGATTTGTGATTCCATTTCCATTGTTTACTAAATCTATAAGGAATTAAATTATACGTGGACTCTGCATTTAAATAAAAAATTTAATTCTTTTTGGAAAGTGAACTTGATTTGCAAGAATCAATGTCCCTTTCTTTGATTCCGTTTCCTATTGATTTCTTTCTTGATTAGTAAACATGCCCTAAATGTGATTTAAAATTACTTGATTGTGATAACTTGATTTCTTACTCTTGTGTTTGTTATCCATGAAGTGCATATGTGCTTGGTGCTTAGAAACTGATGTCTGCATGCTGCATTTATACTTGTTGTATATGCTCTGATCTTAAAGAGGTAATTTTTATTTATTTATTGTTAATGTTTATTGGTTTGTGGAAAGGCCTCTCAAATGTATCCCCAAGACCCTGTAAAAATCTTCACCTTGTATTACATGTTGCTTCTTGGGGTATTAACTAATAGCTGTGCTACAAGGAAATAACAAGCTTTTTGGCACCTGATGTCTCATATACCGTGTACATAGCAGCTGGTGCTCATAACATATTTTGGGCATGATTACACCACTAGATGACATATTCAGGATACTGAATTCTGTCCTGGGGTATTTTGGCTAGGTCACATTGCTGTGAGTCTATCAGCAGTATGGAAAATTAAATTAGTGCTCTATGCTGGATACAAAATATCTGAAATTGGCTCCTTTCTGTTTGACTATGAACGAAGTGATGTTTGGTTAAGTTGTTATATACAATGGTTTGCCCAAACATACAATGTGTCGCATAAGGTCCTAACTGTAGGTTCTTATTAAAAAAGCTCCTAAGAATAGGTTTGCATCATAAATATTGACTTCATGCACACAGACACGCACACATAGGTATACACATGCATTCATGTATATGTGTATGCATTGATTACATAGATTCATTGCTATTCCTGATATTTGTATTAGTATTTATAATAAATTTGGGGTTGCAGAATTCAAAGTTTCTTCAATTTGTGTCGAAGATGAGTCGTGGAGAACTTATTATTGATGATAATCAAGTCAAGCCAGCTACATCTGGGGATTGGGCAGCTGAATATCAACAACAGTATAGTGGGGCTCCTTCTTGGGCTGATGAATTTGCACGTGATCAGGCAAGTATAGGATTATTTGAAGCATAACAAATCAGTTTCTTACTATATAGAATATGGATAGACACACATTTGTATGTGCATATATATATTCATTTAGTGGCCCATTTCTTAGAAATGGTGTAGGTATGGATACATAGGAATATGTGTATCTAAATACGTGGTATTTCTGTATGTATTCGTCTTTTTTGCTATCCTGATACCAGTGAAATGCTGAAATTAAAGTTTGCGTATTCATGGAGAATGTAATGTTATATTCTTATTTGGATTTTATTTTATTATCTTTGAACTGCTGCAGCTGATATTTATAAAGCCTGATCTGTTTTAATGACTTGCTTAAGTAATTGTGCCTCACATTCTTTTAGCTATAGAATGTAATTAAATGATCTGTTTCACTTTATGTACAAAAATTTTGATGCTTAATTTTGGTGGTTCTTAGCTTTCCCATGGACCCAATCAATGGGTGAATGAATTTAGTACTGAAAGGGAGCAACATGGTCCAATTGATAATCAGTGGGTCGATGAATTCTCTAAATTGCATGTCGATGACTGGGCTGAAGAATTTGGGCAGCAGGTTGGTGAAAGTTCAGCTGATAATTGGGCAAGTGCATACGATGAGTAAGTACGGTTCACCGCTCCTGGGATATTGATTAATAATATAGACAGATAACACCATTTTCTTTTTAAGTACTCAAAGGTCTTTTTGCAGTTTACAAGATATTGAATGATGGCTTATTGCCATGTTGCCTTCAAATATCCAAGACCACACCAGTATTTCGTAACTTGTTCATGAATTTCATAACTGTTATAGCACAGACAGCTGATAATTTTCATATCAACTCCTGCTACTCTTGCTTGTGGCTTGTTTTCCTTTTTCTAATGCATTTTGTTCGTCAGTTGCAACCAATTGATATGTTTTTAACTGAATATAAGATTTTCGAACCAACTGATTTGGGGTCAAGGCTTTTTTGAACTGAGTTGAGTTTCATAGTAGTGATCTAGGTGCTTTAGGAAAATGGTTCAGATTTGTAAGGGTTTCATCTATCTAATGATGTTGGTAGGTTCATAGATATATCTTTTCTCTGTCTCTCATTTTTTTTTTTTTTTTTTTAATATCTATTTTATTCATTGGCATGATTGCCATGTTCAGTTGCTTGAAACCATTTGCTATATTGAATTATAGGTTCATGAACGAGCAAGTGGCTGCCAAGCAGAGGTCAGATGCTTCAAGTGGGGTTTATGTATTTTCTGATATGAATCCCTATGTTGGTCACCCGAATCCTTTAAAAGAAGGCCAGGACCTGTTCCGCAAAGGACTTTTGAGTGAAGCAGTGCTTGCTTTAGAGGCTGAAGTTTTGAAAAACCCTGAGAATGCTGAAGGTTGGAGGTTACTTGGAATAGCACATGCCGAGAATGATGATGATCAACAGGTTATAAACTTTCCTAATATTTATTATCATTCTGGGTTGGTTTCTGCCTTTTATGTAGGATCACACAATTTAATTTCAATTACTTGATTAGAAAAGTCCACTCAGCATCTGTATTATTTCATGGAGAGACTTGCATTGTATTTTTTGGGGAACAGAGCAACACTGTTCTAAACAGTCTTCTGGTTCTGGCTGATGATTATGTCTTTAAATTGATGTTTCTTTAGTAGGATCCATGGCTAAAATTTGATCTTTGTTCTTCAGTTGTTTTGGAAGGAATTTTGATCACTTAATAGCATGACGTGTAACAAAGAAATGATATCTATGCAGGCTATTGCTGCCATGATGCGTGCACAGGAGGCTGATCCCACAAATCTTGAAGTTCTTCTTGCTCTTGGTGTGAGTCACACAAATGGTTAGTATTTGCTGCTGCATGTTTATTGCAAGTACAGAAGATAAGTTTTAAACCTTTTTGTAATCTTTAGTCAAATGCTTCTAGGACAAGAAAATATTCATTTTGTTACCGAAATTAGCTCCTGTGCTCATAGATGATTGGATAAGAAATTAAGGTAAATTTGTAGAGTGAGTGGTAGGTAAAAGAACTTCTTGAAGTAGTAAATGTGAATTTATGATGGCTTGGGGGAACAACTGAGGTTAACAAAAAAATCGTAAAAGCTTAAAGGTAAAGAGTGATCAACTTTGTATCAGAAATAAATTTACTTCTTATTGGCCTAGAAAAATTCCTCATTTCCCTTATTAACATAACTAATGGAGACCTCTTTCTCATTAAGGAAGGTACTGCATTCCCCAACTAGTCAAATAAAAGAATAAAAATTGAAGAAGGATTATGACTTTCATTACCAATAATTCCGAAGTATAAATCTTTGAGTAGATAATTTTCCATAAGATAAAATTAGCATGAAAACTTAGAACATATATAAATAAAAACGAATTTGAATGGAGGAGATTTCCGGAAAGAAGGTACATGGAGAAACAAATGTCAGTAACTGATCCTGTTCCACCAACTTTTCATGTTGGTGCTGCCTTCTAATCTAAACAGTTATTTCAGTAGTAGTGACATGTTGTGTAACCTTTAAAATCAAGTTGCATTCAACTTTCTGGATGGATAATTTCAATATCTTATTTGTATATCATAATTGCAGAGTTGGAACAGGCAGCTGCATTGAAATATTTATATGGATGGCTGTGTAATCATTCTAAGTATGGGACACTTGCCACTCCAGAGCTTTCAGAATCCTTGTATTTTGCTGACGTAAGTGTTCATTATTGACTGTAATTGTTGTTATTTTTCTCTTAGTTGACCATAGCTTCTGTAATAGCTGGTGCTTTTACGATAATCTCCTAGGACTTGTATAATTTTTATAACTTGATGTGTTATAATTTGTCATTGCATCTATGAAACTCTTCATGGAGAAAATGAAGGAAAAATTGGAACCTTTGTGGCGAAAGTCTTGATAAATATGAGAACATAATGCTAGTTTTTTCCTAAGGAATTTTGTTATGAAATATAAATAACTAGATAAGTTTTGCTAATCTACTCAATGCAAGGTGTATGATATATAACATACATCTTGCAATGTAGTTATTAATTGGCATACAGTATGATCAAAGATTAACTGGACAATTTTTTGGTGTACAGTCACAAACATACCTTTCTACATATTTTGTATTAGTGACTAGTAAGCTTGCTATGGATGATATCGCTCAGGCTTCCTTGCATTACGTCAAACAATTTTTGTGCTATGTAGGTTGCTAGATTGTTCATTGAAGCTTCCCAGATGTCTCCAGAGGATGCTGATGTGCACGTAGTACTTGGTGTTTTGTACAACTTATCCAGAGAGTATGACAAAGCCATTGAGTCCTTCCAGACAGCTTTGAAACTCAGGCCACATGATTACTCTCTTTGGAATAAACTTGGTGCAACACAAGCCAATAGCGTTCAAAGTGCTGATGCAATACTGGCTTATCAACAGGTCAGCCCTGTAATTAACTCATTGATGTATCCATCATCTCAGATTTCTTATTATACCTTTGTGTTTTACTTTGAATTTGAATTTAAAATTTCTGAAGTAGTACATGACAGGTTGTAAAGATGTTGTAGATATTTATAGTGAATAGAGTATATAAGAAACAAACCAAGCACTTGGTAACCAACCTCTTTTACCAAGTGCTTAAGAAAACAAGTGGTCTTTAGATGCTTGCATTAGCTGTTCATTTATTTTTAATGCTTTGTAAGGGAAAGACAACTCATCAACATCAGAAGTCCTGATGGATTATGTTTCTCTTTTTTTTAACAAAACAAAAAATAATATATATTTTTAAATTTCTTTAAAAAAAATTAGTTTGGACAAAATTTTGCATTTTTAATGGTGAATTCTACTGAAATTATCCTCTTGCACTAAAGAGAATTCTGTTCATGCATATGACATGCACATGCTATAGCTTGCGAGGTATACCAGTGAGTTGATGATCATAAATTCATAATCATAGTGAAGTGTTCCATCGTTCCATGCATATGACATGATTAGCCTGCAAGCTATCCCAAGTTGTGTTTGCTAGGTTTGCTGGTATCTTCTGTTTTAAGATTTTCTTGGGGTGATATGGTACATTATTATTCTTGTATCAAAAAACATTGGAATTTGGAAATCCAGATGGGCCCATATTCCCTTACAGCAAAAAGAGTTATATTTCATTGATGTAGCATGCTTTAACATGCTTGGCTATGATTCTAAGTTGATTTGTTTGAGGGACTTTTCTTTATCTCCATAGACATCAATAACAATCGACTGTACTTTCTACTGGCATTGTCATTTGCACGTGTTTGCACTTTGCACCAATGTACATTTGTTCATTTTGAAGAAAGCTGTCTATTTTTTCTCCTACGTCGTTAATTGATTATCTTTGTGTTGCCAGGCACTAGATTTGAAGCCTAACTATGTTCGAGCATGGGCAAACATGGGTATTAGTTATGCCAACCAGGTGTGCTCCTGTTTGACTGTTCATGCAAATTGTCACCTTTGCTGTGTGTTAGTAGTTATGAAATCTGGTCTCTTTTGCTTGTTGACATTTACATATTTCTGTGTATGGTAGTCCTGGTAACTAATGTTTCATTGCTTATTTCTGAAAAAAACATGTATATGTCACTATAAAGTTCAGTATTGTCCATGCACAGTGGCATTTTCATACACTCAGAACCTTATAGCAAATTTCTTGAAGGGTCAACTAATTATGCCCTATGTCTAGTTACCCATATTCTAAAACTGACTGTAAGAGAGATGTTTAAACTAAATACTATCTTCTAGCCTTATGCCTGCTTTGATGATGTTTATCTGAAATGACAGTATTTACCTGCAATATCTTACAGTAAAGCTGAAGAGTTTGAGGAACCGTGTTTATTTAATGATGGCATATCAATAAGTATCACTTGATCATTGGTTTTCTGTACAACTGTTGCGTGTCAATAGATGCTGAGTGGTGTCCTTTTGCTTTAAAATGGCATATCTTGAGATATATAGCCTTTGTCGTACTTGACAATTTGGAATCTTTATATTTCAAGAAACATGAACTAATCAGATTTTGTAAACATGTTTTCTGCGTGTAGGGTATGTATGAGGAGTCTATACGTTACTATGTTCGAGCACTCGCTATGAATCCCAAGGCAGATAATGCCTGGCAATATTTGAGAATTTCTTTAAGGTATGTTTGTCTAAACAGAGATGTTTTCATCTGTATAATTATAGGGATGTCTCATCAGTTGGTATGCCATTAGCAACTGCGATTGTCTCATTTCACAATCTGTTTTTGCAGCTCTGCTTCTAGAAATGACATGTTGGAAGCCTGTGATTCACGGAATCTTGATGTTCTCCAAAAGGAGTTTCCGCTGTAGTGTTTGTACTTGACTTTGAGCACTGGATATTTTGGGATCTATTGCTGAGATGAGCTCTGAATTATAGCTCTATGATTGTAGTGATTAGTGCAATTGGATAGAAGAGCCTATCACTTGCTGATTCTGGTAACAGCCTCCGGGAGAGTTGGAAGTTGGTAGATGAAGAAGGTTATTTGCAATTGTAAGAAACGCAATAATTGTGTTAATAACAATCACAATATGATGAGTCCCCAAGCCTTAAAAATAATAGTGGGTGATCATAATAGTTGTTTGCAGTTGAGAAAAGAGATGGAAAGATAAGAGTTGTAACTGATACACATGGGAGCATTATTATGTATTCGATATATAAACAATTTCAGATATATAATTGTTAGTATATTTGTTTACATGAAACCAAAGATGTCCACATATTGTATTGATTCCTATTAAGTTTGACAATAGCAATTGATGTTTGTCATCCCTATGAATATCAGTAATAATGGTGCTTCCGATGAGACGGTCAAAAAGACAATGGCCGCTTGACTAGAGGCACGAGTCATGACTCCTACAAAAAGCTAGGGAGAGTAGGTTTTGAACTATATAAGAGTTGATGAGAGTGATTGAAAGTTGAAGAGATGTCCCCATTGTGTAGAGCATTGATTTTGATTCTGGTTTCTGTTGTTTTTATTTAAGGCCAGTGCTATGTGAAAGCTAAAAAGCTTTACAAAAAGATCAGCAGCCGGGGGAGAAGTAATGCATAACAGCAAAAAACATGAGAACGCTTTTATCAACAGAGGGGATTGTAGAAAGAAGTAATGACCTAAAAAGGAGTAGGAGTAGGCTCCCTCATCTTCTCCCAATACTTGGGAATGTTCTAAATGTAAGCATATATATATATATATATATATATAACCTTTTAAAAGTCAGTCAAGCATGGACTCATGGAATTGGTAGCTAGGAATAATAAAGCCTTTGTGCAAACGTGTTTCTACTCTAGAGACTAGTCATTCATTTTGAATATATATGGGACTCTCTCTCTCTCTCTCTCTCTCTCTCTCTCTCTCTCTCTCTCTCAAATCATTCGGGTTGCAATAATGTTCAAAGTTGTGATGGCGAAGAAGTGATATCATATACCAAAAAGCCAAAAAAATAAACTAGAGGGTTGGCTCTTACTTGTTGCGCACGGTCCGGCCCCATCATCTACCTTAACCTTAGCATGTCCCTAGAAACCCCTATCCTGTATTGTATATACTTCAATGGGATAGAATTTGCCTTACTTCTTCTTCTTCTTCAGAAATCACCACACCAATTTGTAACTATTAGGTAGGTCTAAATAAACACCTTGACACCGTATCTTGCATGTATGTTTGTCATGTACATTTTTTAAGCTTTGTCATTGTATCCCAACAAGTGAAGGTGTGTATTATCTTTTACAGGATACAACTTTTGTAACAAATTATGTAAAAAAAAAAGGTTAGCTGATCCATTGATTCTACCCTATTCCATATATCTAATTAAATGTGTGTTTTTTTGTTTATTTACATGTGAATCATGATGCAACATGGTACAGAGAGAATCCTTATGTTACGGAGAAGGAAATCTAGGGTGTCGACCCACACCTAGCGACCAGCTCATCCTCTCCTCGTCCGTCACTTTCACACTACATCACCCAAAATCTTGCATGTATCTATCTCCTCCTGCAACCATATCTCTCTGCAAATTTTTTAACTTCTAACATTCTCTCTCTCTCTCTCTCTCTCTCTATATATATATATATATATAAAGTATGATGCATTAGGGATCTGCTGACAGAATGGAAAGCCATTTACCAATAGTTTCCATTTATGTATTAATTAAAAACACACACAACATGATATATACTATATGCACCTTTCTAATTGCGGTTAAAGCGATGTGTAAAAAACAGTTTGTAAGGGCCCCTAGGCTACACATGGACTACTGCTTGTTATAATAAAGCAACAGTCAACGATGCTTCTTGCTGTTTCTTAAGGCCTAGCTAGCGGGATATATGTGTTCTAAATTCGAATTAGGAGGATGCTATCCCCGCCACGCCAACCACCCCCCTCCTCCCTCTCTCACTTGTCTCACCTAATCGTTTGTACACTCTTCTCTATCTCATATTTTTATATATCTGACAATCTGAGTGAATAATGCATTACATCAATCTGACTAGCTATTGTTGTAGCCCTGCGCCCTCGACAACTTTGGACTTTATATAGGGGAACGGTAGGTGAGATTGAGAATGATTTGAATCTCCTATATTAGCCAGCTTTTAACCTACGTAAATCTGATTTATAATACGACTCCTAGTGCTTAAGCTGTTGCATCATGTTCAAAGCTGTTGAATGATCATGCACTTAGCGTAGTGGTCGATCTTCTATATATGTTTATAGGAAGATATCAAAAGTGGGATATATCATGTTATGTTCATATATAATACACATGGAATCAGTTACTTCTTTTCAATCTATATGATTTTATGCTATATAAGGGATAAATGATCAACTTAATCTTTAAGTTTGCACCAATAATAGGCCATTAAATCTTAAACCATCATCGTTAATTCAACTAATAGTGTTGCTGAAGAATTCCCTAACCATCCATTGTGGTGCCCGGCTTATTAGAAACTATATTCTATGCGCAATTAATAATAACAAAATATTTCACAAATAATATTCCTTTCCCAACTATGCATCTCAATCAAAGAAGCTTTTGTGGTATTCCTAAAACAAATAGAAAGAAGATTCCGCTAATAAAAAGATAAATGAAATATTCGACCATGTCAAAATGAATAAGAAATAAATTATATAAATATGGATAGTGATGCAGAAGCAGAATTTTATATTAAAAGTTATTAGTACGTACTGGTTGCCAATAAGATGATATAATATAATAATAATATATGTAGTTGATGACCTAAAATTTGTGGTAGTTAATCAATTATTGAGCTTGGTCGGTTCCTACTGATGATCTTTGAATTGAGTTGTGATACTTTTTCCCCAGAGTGAGAGATCCAGTGGACGCACACAAGCATTTGGACACGCACAGAATAAAGCAAATTAAAACGGTAACCAAAGAGGGAGCGGACTTGGCGATGAGATTGAGAAGCATTAAAGGTTTGATGAGGAGGAAGATACCCACTATCCATAAATTAATATATAATATATAATTTGCCAAGGAATATCCTTATGGTAGCAAATGAACATGAACCTCTTCTACTTTACTAGGTAGAAGGGAAAAAGAAACGTTCGTGGCCGCAAATAATCCAAATAAACAGCTCTATCATTGCAATTATTGCATTGAGGGTTGGCAGGAGTGGGAGTATCGATTGTATACTTTTCAATAATGAGTAAAAAAGTGAAGTCTCTTCCAAAACAAACACAGAGAGCTGCAAGAGGCAAGGTAACGTCTGAATCAGATGGATGGATGGATTGATTGTGTCATGCCAAGCGTGCATGCCCAACCCACACCACCACTGAGTCGTCTTAACTCTCAACACGCAAACTATATAGCTAGCTCAATTTTGTGATGTGCTATCACTGTGCCATGCCTGTGACCATCTAATTATGTATCAGTGACAGCTATCACACTTATGAAACCTATATGCCTTATTGTTGCATCTACTCATCATAAACCCCACTTCCCCATTTTCATTCTAATGTGAAATGAGAAGGGGGCTCATCCTTTTCTAATTAAGGCTAGGAAACCAACATACTAGTGTATATAAAATTATATACGTAGTCTCGAACAATATTAAAAGGATATGCAAGCTTCATCTAATCAATAAAGAAGAAAGAGAACTTACATATATGTTGATCAGATGTTAATTTTCTAAGTTTAATATATACATAGGTGATGCTCTCCTTAAAATTTGTCAAGAAAGAAATAGTCATGGAGAGACACGAGTACTAAGAGATTAGTGGTCCTTGAAAATCCACAGGACACGAGAGAGATCCCTAGCAAGAGGGTTTTCCAAATGCATGGGTCTAGAGGAGGCAAGGTGGGCATGAAAAAGCCATAGTTTGTGAACTTTGATGGTTTTGTTGAGGGGACAAAAGGCAGAAATTAGGGTAATAAGTGGTGCAATATCAAAGACAGTAACAGGTATATACGGATGCTTAGTGCAGAAAACAAGAACCCTCATGCATCCTTTCTTGAAAGCACAGCATTGAAGGAGACAAAGGAATTTTGGGGAACAAGAGGGCCACAAACCATTTGATATTATTACTTTAATAAGAGAAGAGAGAGAGAGAGAGAGATTAAGGGAAAGATAAGACAGCACGTATTAATTAATCTATGAAGCATCATTAGCATCAAAATTAGGAAGAAGTACCAACACACCCCAATATATATTTAAATTAATAAATTATAAAATAAATGGACCAACAACTGTCTAGAGGAAGCTGATGGTGCTTTTAAACTTTATAAATGGAATAAATATATAAATTAAAAAGTACTGAAACACTTGGTTGAAGAAGGATCGGTTACAGAATTAATTAAGGAAAAAGTTATACTAATTATATAAAAGACAGAAAATAAATTAGGGAGACAAGAGGAAACAAATTAATATGTCAACGTACCCAACTATAAAATTATAGAGTAAACACAATAAGTTCAGCTCCCCAAGAAAGAACCAACAGAAGGTGCATGGTGCAGGCAGCAGTGAAGGCGATCGAGCGTGGCTGGCTTCGAAACTTAATCCTTCTCTTCCAAAAAAGTTCCATGCAACGTACACAATTCACACCATATATGTCATCCCCACTGCTCCACGCATGCAAACTACTCATCATCATCATCATCAGCAGTAGCTAGCTAGCTAGCTAGGTTACAAATTAATCAAAGAGCAAGGTCTTGAAATGGCATTTGATCATTTGATCGAAGCAACTATTAGACCTCATTTTTCCTTTGTAATTTCATTTTTGTAGACATGGGGGTTTTAGTGATATAATTAAGGGCACGCATATAGATATAGTATCGGTATATATTAGAAGTGGTAGCTTGAAAGTATGATTAGCTAGTGCCAGGAGGAGACTGAGAAAAGGGCACGATTCTGCCAACCTAGGAAGAAAGAATTGTTAAGAATCTGAATCTGGTAACCTTCAGAGGGATAATGAAGTCTTAAAAGGAGCTTGGCCTGAGACAAAGCAAAAGGACTTAAAGGGACATTTGCAAAGCCTGAACTTCTAAGCATCACCTCCCACGACTCCAACCTCTCGTGCCTTTCTCTTCTATTCTCCCCCTCTGCCCCCACTATGTCCATTATTTCTCTTCCAAACCATATTTGCTCTACTGCTAGTCTCTCCTTGCTGTTTGGTGGCAAGGTTGCCTCTAGCGACTCATATATGGCCGAGTAGTGGTCCAGTGCCTCCACGAATCTCCTCATGAAGACCGGGTGGTTGTGGTTGGCTTCTCTTTCCGCAATCGTCACCACTGCGGGGTTCAAGGACTTGATTTTGTGGAGGAAGAGGCGCAGATCCCGGCTGTCTTCCTTCACAAGTCTGTGTAAATACAAGACGCAGTTGACAGCCAAGGCCTCATCTGGGAGGAGAGAGAGGGCCGAAGAAAGGTAGACGGCAACTGAAGTAGGGTCATCGTTCAGGAGAAGGAGAGGGTGGAATTGGAACCTGAGGCCGAGAGACTGAGCAAACATGAAGAGGCGATCACCAGTGCGGTGGAGGATGTCCAAATCGTGGCCAGTTCCAGTGATTCGAAGCATAGGAGGAGGGTGGAGAGTGTTGTTGGAACGTTCAGCTAATGCTTGCATAAGAGGAGGCCATTGAACACCATGCATGATGTCGAAGTCAAGGATGTGGATGGACTGTTGCCCTACTTGTATGGCTTCAAGAATGGCCTGATTGGCTGTGAGATGGCTGAACCTAATGAAGGGCGTTATTTGGTTTAGAGATAGGTAGCATGTTTGAAGAGCACTTAAGTCATTACTGATGATATAGTTGGCACTAGCACTTATGCTTGGAGTAGTACTACTACTTGTGGTGTTAATACTTGTAGTAGCGATGTTTGTAGTAATCAAATTCATCATGAAGCCAGTAGCCGAAGCATGAAGATGATGGTGGCGATTCAGACGGAGAGAGAGGGCTCTTACGAATTGGTGGATCAACCTTTCTGTGGAATCACCATATGGGGAAGAGTTGGCTGACAAAATGGAGATGAGGCGGTCGGCAGCCGAGAAATCTGACTGAGACACCAGCTCTGCACAACTTATTAGTAACTGCCGCATCTGGATTGCTGCTGCTGGTGAGTTCAATCCCCTCGAATGTGATGGCTGTGTAATCTGTTGGTACTGTAGATCTGTGGCCGACGAGGGTTCTTCTTCGTCTTGCTCATGACCAGATGTGGTATTCAAAGACCGCAACATATTTATCAAATCTTTCTCTCTCCCACCAAAGCAACCAAATAGTTATTATGTGGTAGCTAGCAATGGCAACAATATAGAAGCAGCCGTGGTATGTATATGAATGAAATCCGATATTAGCAAGTGATGAGAGGGAAGTGAAGTGGTGATAGGATTGAGAAGAAGGGACCTGTGCTGCAAGTTCAAAAAAGCTAATAACATGGGTAGAAGAAAGACCGGGCTGGAAGAGGTTTGCATTCCTTTTGCTTTAAAGTACTGATGATACAATGGTAATGTATGAGATACGCTGATTACAGAACATAATCTGCCAAAAACAGGGAAGAACTGATACTAGTACCAGTCACTAGTTAGTAACAGTAGCAGACTACTTCTTCCAATTCCTCTCACACTTCAACTATTCATTTTCAATCGCTTTATTACTTATTTATAGATAAGCTATTAATTTACACAACAAGCCTATATTAGCCCTAGCTAAGAAAAGTCGCAAAGTCAAAATAGAATCTCTCCACCATCGCCAAATAATTTATGTATTCTATATTGGATTTATTTGATCTACATAGACATCGATCAATCCAATAAAATTAAATCATAAGACAAATATTTTATACATAATTATCTAATCGTATTGGATGCATATTACATAATCTAATGTACCAAAGTCTTTCTCATCAATAAGTCCAAATTCAACTTAACCTTAATTTTGTTGATTCAAGATATCAATTATATGCATGATGGTGGGAAGTGATCCAATTTACATAAAATGTACGAGTAACATATCCCTATGTATGTACAATGTCTGAAAGAAGCATATATATGGAATTGCAGCCTATGGATAACTGATTTTAATGAACCAAGTACTGCATGTCCATTGCTTTCCATATAGAATCAATCATTAATGAAGTTTTAAAGAGGCTTTAACCTCAAAAAAAGAAAAACTAATGCAAGTTTATAATGATTAACCAACTTATATGATATGCATAAATAGACTTTATCAGTAGGGAATCTAGAGTGAAAAAAACTTGAAAACTGTTTCACGGTTGAGTAAAACTTCTGTTGAAGTGACGTGTATATAAATATATATATATATATTTTTTACTTAGTTTTGTTACATTTATCTTAGTGTTCTTGGTTTTGGACTGAACATTGTAGAAAAAAATGGAATAAAGCAAGTGTAAGTAAAATTGTTGACAGGTCATCTTGGTCCCACTGGAGATGCGGAATCCCTGTGAAATAATATACGGGATTGGAAACCTCGATATGTGCAAATACCATTTTCTCTTGCTTGGGATTTGGAGCCGCGAACGCAAGTTGTTAATTCCTTTTTAAATATATTGGTTTACATTTATATTTATCAGAACCAATGGTTGGGAGATAAAAACCACATTTCAACAACTGAATGCTCCACTCTGGTGCAGAGTATCTATTTGGGAGTGGGTTGTTTAAGGGATTGTACGGTCCGAAAGGGCGAGCTTAACTAGGTTTTAGAGAGTTGTGATCAATTGGATAATGAGTATTTTTGAGACTGTATAAATGAACTGTTAAAAGTTTAATGAAATAGTCTAACAGATCGATTCAATAAATAAAGGCCTAGTTTGTCAGTATTCAGCTCGCAGATATAAACTCACAAATTATAAAACACCTAGTTAGTAGATACGAACCCTCAATGTATCAAATACTCAATTCGCACAGACATGATCTTAGCTTGTATAGGCAAGCTCTCTGGTCACTGCTTAGTCATAATAGAAGCTACTTAACATCCAGCCTCAGTTTGCTCAGAACAAGATCCAACTCGTGGCGTGGTGTGTACGTTGAGCTTTTTTAGAATGGTAACAGCGTAATTTAAGGAAAAATCAATTACCCAGTATGAAGATAATGACAAGATTATATTTTTACGGGATTTGACTTTATAATTATAGGTGATAGACTTGAAAAATGTAATTAATACTAAATTACTGCCTATTTGTATTATACTGAAATTGTAGCACTCCTCTTTCTATAAATAAGAGTTGAAATTCATTATAAAGGGAAGGAATAAATATAGATGATTATAAAAAATAAGATACTGTGACTCTACTGAGAAATAATCAGAGCATAGCCATGGACGTAAGTATATTTTGGTCGAATCACGTGAAAATCTGTCTTCGGTTCTTTCTCTCTGTCTCTCCTCTCTCTTTTTTGCTTTATTTTTCGATTAATTACAGTATTGAGTTTTAAGAATCTGAGTGGACTGAATTCGAATACCAAGAATACCTCTTATATATCTTAGGTTATCCATGAGTCCGAGATAATCCCTAATTCATCAAATTAAGTTGGCTAAACTACATGTACATATATAGACGAGTACTGTACCTGGCAAAAAGACTTATCAATGTCACGACTCACCAATCAATCAACTCGTACTATCATGTTGCAATCCACTTATATATATATATATATATATATATATATAGCGTCCTTCAACACTCAAGTAATGAAAGTAAACTGATAAAGGGATGGGGCCGGGCTGTGGTTTGGTTGGTGCTGCTGTAGATGTAACGCTAGGGGAATATTTTTACATTTTATATATGAGTTAAGGAAAGAAAAATAATACACATATATTGGACACAGCTTAGGATGTACATTAATTATCAGTTACGGTATATATATATATATGTACAGGAGAAGTAAAGGGCATGAGTGAGGACACATGAAGAATTATAATTGGGATGGGATGGTGTTTTATATATGTATAATATATGCAGAGAGGAAATGAAAAGGAAGAAGTTTGATGGGGGGTGAAAGGAAAACACGCAAAGCTTTAAATGTGGAAATGCAAACTGCACAACTTTAACCTCAGCAATGGCTTAACGCTGACACCTGTGCTGTGGTTTTGCCTTGTCTGTTTCTTGGATTCGCTTAGTAGCCTGCTAGGTCTCATGAGTGGCTTTTCATTTCAGTTCAGAAGATAGGATGGATAGACAGACAGCCAAAATGACTTCCTTACCACGTGGACTAACTAGCTGAGTGAAGGGAACCATACCGCATCCACAACAAAATATACCACAACTGCTGCTGCCCCTTGCTCTTACTCTTTCTTTACTGCAATAAATTATAAGCGTGGCTTCTCTTTCCAACATTATTTTAAATGTGGCAGCTGGTAAGAGTAACAAAACTAGTTGAGTAGGCTTACTACTGATTCAATCACTGCCCAAACTTACTTGCAGGAAAGGAAACCACCACCTCCTTCTTTTGGTGTCAGCAGTACATGTGGGACACAGAAAATGAAATGATGATTAACCCAAGCAACCCATTTGTCCTGATGCCCCCCACGCACGTGCGTCTAGATATACCTGCTTTTTTCTTTTCTTTTCTTTTTCCACTGTGTAACCAGTATATTACAATTCATTCACCCAGCAAGAGTCGCTTGTTCGCATGCACAATAACCGTATCGAATTAGCAAGGATAAACCAAAATACCAAATACCTAAGCCAAATTATAAAGCATCCTGCCCCTTCACACCGACATATATATATATATATATCTGAAAATGTGAAGCATGCATCCAATACACCTTTAAATTTCTTATGTACCCTCATTGGCAATTGCTAGCTATATAGCTTCCCATTTATCATCGGACGCAAACAATAGAAAAGCATCTTTGGCTACATACAAGTCACTAACAAACAGCTAGAATGTCACGGACAGTCCAAAAAGGGAAACCTCCCATTTATTATGCTGGGTAGTTGATGATCATCATTCTATTGGGAGCTAGATACATTTATGCGAATATCTCTCAAGTCTCAACCTACCTAGCTAGCTTCTCTAACACCGATATTCTCTATGAGGTCTGCTCACTACTCAACACAAGTCACATTAACTTTAAAACTTGTTTTATTTGGCTTTCGTTAATCGATTCAAATTACATGTACTCATTACTAAAAACAAACAATAATAATGTACAGTTCTTACTTGCATGTCGATAAGATTTTTTGAGCTTTTACACCGCGCCCGCCCCGCCCCCACCCCCCCGGCGCAGAAGAAAATATTATAAAAAAAAAAAAAAAGAAAAAAAGAAAAAGAAACAACTAAACTGAAGAAAGAATCTCCTTTTTAACCGGTGCCTCCTGAATTATTGAGAAAGGAATAAAAAAGAATAAATGGAGAAAAGAAAAGCATGGAAAGAGTATATTAGGGTATATAAGAAAGGACTAGCTAGGTAGCGCTACTTGCGCTCCACCTTTTGATGCCTGCACTCCCATGTATGGACGACCTTTCCTCTTACAGTACAGTGTGAGTGTAGAGTGCAAGCATTAAAAAGCTGCTTTCTCATTTGAATTTTTACCTCCTCTCATTAATTATGTGTGATTTGACATCCCCAAAAGTCCACCAACATTTTGTTTTCGTTTAGAGAATCTTTCCTGGGATTCACCATTCACTTCCACCATTCCTCTCCGCTCTTTTTTTCTTACCTTCTCACTATTAATCTCACCTTCGTTCCTAAACTATCGATTTACTGACACAAATGTTCACGTACTTGCTTTTTCCTTTTCCAAATTTTGGTACATATTATATACGCCCACGCCCTCTAATCATACCGATTAAACATGCATGCAAAGGCGAGCACACATTTATGGCTATCCTCCATTGATGGTTCTATTTGGGCCTTCAATAAGAAAGCTTATAACGTTCAATACTCTTTGTTCACGGCCCAGCCGCTGACAATACCACCTTCTCTTGCACCATTATCCAGCTTCATAAAAAGGCCTACTAAATAATGATTGAGATACCATATAGGGTTGCTGTGTCAAGTACTCATTGTAGTCTGAAATATAATTACAGCCTCATGTTGGCGCAGGATTCCTGTACTTAGGAATCTAAATGGCATGAACACTGGAATACAAATGGCATTACTACTACAGCATTACAGATGTTCCTTTCTACAAAAAGGGAAAGGGAGTTTTCATCCCAAGCAGCACTCAGTCAGGAATGGCATATTTTGCATAAAACCTCCCCCTGCCAAATTAATATATTATTTTATTCATTAATAAATAAAAGATTTGATTACCTTATTGGATCCTCATCAATAACAATATTCGGATAATTTAAGAGTATCATCAAAGGGTTAAGATTATTATTGATGGATATGATTATCCAACTAATAAGATAGCTAAACTCATAAATAAATATAAAATAAACAAATCAATACTAACAAAAGAAAGAAGGAAATATATATATATATATATATAAACGGGAGAATTACTCATAACTTCCCTGTAAATTTGATATTGACAGGCGGATATAACCTTTTGAATTTTTTGCAATGTCCTCCCCTGATTAACAGATGGGCTGGTTTGACCATCACCTGGTCACTTTGACCGTTTAAAAAATATGGAAAGACGAAAATGCCCCCAGTCATCTTCTTCCTCCTTCTTCTCCCTCTCTCCTCCTTCTTCTCTGCATCTGGGTTTCCGATCGGAAACCCATGGAAACCCAGACGACTTCTGGGTTTCCAGCAGAAGTCGTCTGGGTTTCCAGATCGGAAACCCAGACGACGGTCTGGGTTTCCAGATCTGGAAACCCAGACGACGATCTGGGTTTCCAGATCTGGAAACCCAGACCGTCGTCTGGGTTTCCGATCTGGAAACCCAGACGACTTCTGGGTTTCCAGATCGGAAACCCAGACGACTTCTGGGTTTCTGGAAACCCAGACCACTTCTGGGTTTCCAGATCTGGAAACCCAGATCGTCGTCTGGGTTTCCGATCTGGAAACCCAGACGACTTCTAGGTTTCCGATCGGAAACCCAGATGCAGAGAAGAAGGAGGAGAGAGAGAGAAGAAGGAGGAGAGAGGGAGAAGAAGGAGGAAGAAGATGACTGGAGACATTTTCGTCTTTCCATATTTTTTAAACGGTCAAACTGACCAGATGATGGTCAAACCAGCCCATCTGTTAGTCAGGGGAGGACATTGCAAAAAATTCAAAAGGTTATATCCGCCTGTCAATATCAAATTTACAGGGAAGTTGTGAGTAATTCTCCCATATATAAACTAAAGATAGAAAATATCATATTCTATTATTTTTGAATCTAAAAGTTTATGGCACAGATTAAACACAAAAGTCTATTAGCAACAGTATCAATCTCACCAGACAACACATCCTACACTCCAGAGAGCGGTAACACCAACAAAATCTGCTAAAAGTTTATGGCACAGATTAAACACAAGGGTCTATTAGCAACAGTATCAATCTCACCAGACAACACATCCTACACTCCAGAGAGCGGTAACACCAACAAAATCTGTCTGGCAATTCTTTTCAGTAGAATCCAATCAAGTTTCCAGCTTGACAATGGTGTCTCACTTGTATATTTGGCGTGCTAACAGTTATATGCATTTGGCAACTTGAAATATACAGTTCTCACCGTCAGTATATATGCCTTCAGCCTTCTCACTGTCAGTATATGCCAGCGTAAATTACCAAATCCTTGAGAAAGGATAAATTATCATGACATGTGAAACATTGAAGCTCCACTTTGCTGAGCAAAACAAGGGGACAACAGCATGTAGATGTTTCACAACCACGTTCTCCAGCTTGCTGATCTTTTGTCACAAGATAAGAACCTTGGAAGGCTTAGAAGACTATTAACCCTGGTAACACCCTCCAAAGCTGACCACTCATAATCTTCTGCAACAGAAATGCACTCAGCTAGGCTCCTCTTTGATGAACTCTGACTCTTCCTAGAAAACTTTTCTTCTGTTGACTCAGAAATCGGTACAATCTCATCAGAAGCCTCTAAAGATCTTGAATTTTCAACAATAAATGCATGAGCATCATCATTGGTTGCTAAGGACCAATTATCATTATTGATTACCGCTGAGAACCCATTCTCATTATTGATTACTTCCAAGGAACCATTCTCATTATTGATTACCGCTACTCTTTCCAATACCTCATCAGGTGTCTTTATAGTGCCATCCTCCTCTGTAGATCTACTGACTGTGGGTAGATGTTCTAGAAAGAGACATACAACAGCACAATCATCATTCTTGGAGGTAGGGTACTTAAGCCTCCAGGATCGAACCGCACAGTCTACAAGAGCTCTGGCTGCTGTAGCACGACTAGGAGCTGATGCCACAACATCCACAGCTTCCTTATTGGAGAGGACATCCCAAACCTGGGATCAAATGATATCAGCTTCTGAAGCCTTAATGATAGTTTGGGAGAAAAAAAAAAAAAAAGAAGGCTTTCTCCTCCTAGCGAATAAAATTATAAAGAGCATGAACATATTATTTTTAACTTAAAACACAATGAAATTAGATCAATTGCAGCATTATCAGAGTGGCACCAAAAGTATGAGTAATGACTTAATGTGGCAGAAAAGCAATGCATGTGGCACAGAACTGACCAAACAATAACATAGTCACAAAGCATCCAGTGAATTTCAAAATTATATAAAGATCCGTTCAAATAATTAGTATAGATGTGGAAGATAAAGATACCCCATCTGTGGCAAGAATAATAAATTCATCTCTTTCAGTAAGGCAGCGATAGTAGATATCTGGTACAGATATTAAACCAAAATCCTTCAAACAGAAGTCTCCAAATGCTCTAGCCATTGCCAGACCAGGGGAGTCATTATTAGGCAACCATACACGTGCAACCTCTGGCTCATCTTGCAATGCAAAGACCCTTCCTTTGCATTGCTGGATCCTTGCAGCTTCCCCTGGGGAAAAAAGTATGACATGGATTTGAAGTCTGTAGATATTATAACGTAGTTAATTTAATATATTGGATTGCAGAACAACATATATTATCTAACATTCACTTTTTTTTAAAAACTGAATAAACCTGTGTGGACCTCTGTGTGCGCGTGCGTACATGTGTATGTGTGTGAATGTGTGTATGTGCTTGAGAGAGAGAAAGAGAAAAACTTGGCAGATCAGGCTTCAAGTCCACGGTCAATTGTATAGCAACCAAAGAGTTGTCTTTGTCTCTCATTGCTAGCACCGCTCTTGAGTCACCAACATTTCCAATTACAAGATCCTGACCCTGGAAAGTTAAAATTTTCATCAATTGGTCAATGTAAAATTATTATCTAGCATATACTAATTAAAAAAAATTATCATTTGCAGGAGTCTATAGAAGCTTCATAGTGACTCATCTGCCAATACTCAACACCATTAAGCAGTCTAATCAGAACGGTACATATGCCTTTATCATATACGATGAAAGGCCTATTTCTAAAATATTAAAACAAAAGATGAATTACTTCCCTTGCATATTTTGATCCAAACACCCAAAACAGGAAAAATATTACAGTTCATAAGTATCATTTATCAGGAATTTTGTCTGAATTTTTTATTCACATTAAGTATACCCAACGACAACATAAATGACTGAGTTTTAATGTTTCAACATTAAAAAGATTGAGTTCTGATTAGATGCTGAGCCAAGAACCCACAAAATTGTGAACCACCTTTTTTTTGTTTCTAGTGTTGTTTTTCGATCTCCCTTGCATGTTACACAAGTAACTTATTATTTGCAAAATTTTAAATGTATTCCAATCATCATGTAAGATCTCAAACAACCCACATATAAGGTTCAATGATGTTGATTCTTAGGCCAATGGTAGTGAAATTAAGTTTAGTTGGACGGATTTGGACCAGCGCCTGAACCCATCAAGTAGCCTACTTTACAAGTCAACATTTCCAACTCTGATAACAATGACTAAGTAGATTGAAAGAATAAAAATATAGCCGATGAATATTATCCTTGCACCCACACTCACTAATACCACTTTAGGGACATTAGAAATCAAAATAAACAAAATTTTGTTAATAAAAAAATGTCAGTTGAACAATCAGTTCATTAGCTATAAAAAAGAGAGCCTTTTGAGAAAAACCTGAAGACTTTACAAGATAATACACAACAAAAGCTGGTCCCAAAAAGAGCTGACACAAAAATGAAATATCCTTCAAAAAGAACAAAGTGCAAAACCAAGACTTTAGTAAGATACCAATTATAATCTTAAGCAACAAGTGTAAAATTATGACAAATGTCTGTCTAGCTAAGTCCAAAATGAATATGAAGGCAAGGCATCTTGAGTTTGATCTATAGATTCAATAACGAGATAACTGAATTCAACTTATTTGCAGATTAGATGTCAGATTACTGCATTTGAAGTAGGGTGATCAAGAAATAGAGGAACAAAAAACCATGATTAGCATTTGCTGAAATGGTTGCAGGCAGTACAAGTAAAGAAGATGTACAACAAACCAAAAAAATAAATTGGTCGAAAACGATCACAAATGACATGTATCTTTTTTTGTCTTCTCAGGTTTTAACAAATGCATGTAATTTTTGTTTGATATTAACCAAAAATTCACCAATTTTTCCTTCAGGCTAGATTAATTGACAAAACACAGTTGCGTCATATATTTTAAAGAAAAAGAAGCAGGGAAGGTGAGGAGATGTGGAAGGATATTTATCTGTTACAATATGCACACATATCTTAAAGCCTTAAAAGTTAAAATTCTCCACTCCTTTCACATATTCCACAGCATACTCAACCTTAGTCTGTAATTTCTGTGGCAATGTGTCTGTGTCCGTGAGTGTGTGTGTTTAAGTATTGACATTTAAACCTGGTTGTTCTACAAGAAATGAACATATAATGTGGTATAAGACACACCTGCTTTACGAGGGTAACAGCCGTTGTACCGCTGCAGAAGCAATCAATTGTTGGATGCAACTTTAATTCCTTATCCATTAACTTGAAAGATTTTAACAGACAATTCTTAAGTGCCAGATACATCTCTGGAAATTTTCCATTTTCCTCAGCATCCTCTGACTCAAAACATTCATCATCCATGCTCAGTGCAGCAATTTCCTCCAGATTTGTGCTAGTATCCCTAGGACTGTTCTGATCATCACCAGCACTAGCTTTCCATTGTGAACAGAGTATATGAGGAAGAGAATCTCGTACTTTCTTGGCAACTGTATGACCATAGGGACCATGCCCATCAAATACCCCGCAAAAAGTTGTATCTTTGGAACAAAAATCCTATAAAAATAATCACATAAAGTTGCCAGACAAAGGAAAAAGCAAATAAGTAAATATTTGCTCTAAAACAATGACATAATTAAATAGTATTCAAGCAAGGCAGTATTCTTAACTAATGGTAAATGTAGTTAATAGCTATCCAAATATGAAAGTACGTGTTTTTCTGTGCCTGACATGTTGAGAAAAATACTCAGCTAAAAGCAATCCTATGTCCAAGGAACAGGAACGGTCATCCAGGTGTGGCACATCTATTCATTCTACATTTGAACCCTAGCAAGTAGGATTCCTCTTCAATAATAGTCCAACTTTCTGTTATGGTAACAACACCTATTAAGACTTGTGTTATATTGGCATTTGTTGTCCTTTTGAGAAGTTGAATAATCTCTTTCTATTGGTGCATTACAGTAGTAGAGTAGTCCCCTTTGTATATATATATGGATCATGGCATAAATGAATAAAAACCAGCAAAACAAGTGTATAAGCAATGTCGGATGTTATGCTATAGAGTTGCATGTCATGTTGAAGCAAATATATTCGAGGGAGAAGAACCTGCCAAAGAAGCATGGCATCTTGGTTGGTGCCTTTCTTGCCCTGTTGGGTATACAAGCAAGCAGTTGTAGTAGCAGCGTTTGAGAAGAGCCTGCCGGAAATCTGATGAAGCAGAGCATCATCATCATCATCATTTTGAGGGGATTTTTTCTTGAGAAGAAGAGCACCTCTGCCTTTCCTCCACCTCCCAGAAGTTGTTGAAGTGTCTATTACATGTGCTGCATCCTCAGGGCTCTTCTTCTCCTGCTTCCCTATGGCAATGGTTGAGTAGCAAGATCCCATCTATATATTATAAGTTAAGCCAACCAGCTCTCTAATTTCTTCCAAAATGATCAAATCCAATGCAACTCTCAAATGTTATTAGGTTCAGCACTTCAGCTAGGGTAGGTTAGCTTTAGAAGCAGACAGACAAAAAGACCAACCGTGTTCAAAACAAGACAAGAGAAGACATCAAGAGTGGGATGGGGGGCAGGGCAGTGGGGCAGTGGGAAATCTTTACTCTTACACACACAACACAACACCACCAACTAAACTTGGGATTGGATTGGATGGTTGCGGCTGCGGTTGCGATCGATTAATTAACACTAAACTGGTTAGGTGTGGATTATAATTAACTTTACAAATTATATTTATTCACATGACAAGGACATGCACATGGACTTTATTTTTTTTGAAAATATGATATGGACATGGACTTGATTGCTTGTTTTTAATAAATAAAAGGCGTGGTTATTGCACCGTTACTTAGCAGTTAGCAGTGGTCAATGGGAATTGAAATTGAGGTTGCCAATGCCACTTGCCCCTGACTTGGTTAACATTAACTGTCTTGTCCATTCTATTAAAATTTATGACATAGTGAATATTTAAATTAAAATGTTAGATTACCTACCATTATAAAATAGAGTAGAACATGTGGAAATATGTTATTAAAAATAAATAATAAATAGAAAGGTGAGAGACTTTTTATCTGAAGTAGAAAGGTAAGAGACTTGTTGGAGCCTTCTCCTATTCTTCTCTTTTCATTTCAATTTATTTTTCATTTTTTATTTCAATAATTTAGTAATGAAAAAAAATACTTTTGATAATTATCTGATTACAAATTATAATATTTAAAATTTCTTAATAAAAAATCTAAAAAAGGATGCATACACTACTTTTGTAGGGTCATAAACGTCACTATTCTTTATGATGATGTATTTAAATTACGTTCGAAGTTTTCATTATTCTTTTGTGTAACTTATGACCCAACCCATATAAAATACAAAATGTAGTATAATTGGGGATGCCATTTCCAATTTTTTTTTTTTCACTATAAAAATAAAAAATTGAAGCAATTTTAATGGTCGTCTAGAAGCCCTCGTCGACAATGGCCACAGAGGAGTGACCAAAACACAGTCTTAGACCAGCACCAAAAACCCTAAGTGAGAGGGCCATGGCCGTCGAGTCATCGACTTACCTCCAACCTCAACTGGCTGCCATCCTCGGCCCTGACTCCAGTCACTTCGAAAACCTCATCTCCTCTCTCATGTTGGCCTCCAACGAGGTCCGGTAGGAGGCCGAGCTCGTCTTCAACCTCTGCAAGCAGCACGACCCTGACTCCCTTTCGTCGATAGTGACGACTGGGCTCTTCAATCAACTCTCCCTGGTATCGTCTCTTTCATACAAGAATGGTTTTTTATTTTTTGATTAATTCAAGTGTGATTTCTTTTTTAGAGCAATGGTAATGTTATTTGATAAGTGTGGCTATATAAGCCATGCAGAGTGCGTAACTTGGCCATGCTTGTGAATTGTCTTCTTACAACTAGATCGAGTCAACTCAATTGGGACTTAGACTTGGTCTTTTAAAGTTTGTTAGTTGTGTTGTTATTGTGAATAAAGTCAGGGCTGTTATGTAGCTAGTGGAGCAATTATATAGGTATTAGTTGCTATTATTAAGGCATACATTTCCTTAGTTGTTAGTTTCCTTGATTCTATGTAAATCTTTAAACTATTTAAATGGGCCTCACCATCAATAAAGGAGGGGGCAGCAAGAATTAAAATTGTTCTACTCTTCTTAGATTTCTCTTCTACTTTTCTACTCTCAAATTCTACACATCATTTTGGTATCAGAGCATGGTTACTCGAAATCAATCAAACACGGAATTTCAAAACGAAGTTCTCGAAATTTTGGGACGTCATGAATCTAGTATCAAAACAGTTTTGACTGAATTACAACCCTTCGTGCTTCACAAGCTTCAGCTACTACCCATCAAGACACCAACTCATTTGCCCCAACTGAATCATCCCACCAACAAAACCAACCCCCATCCAGCCATGATCGACCTTCCACAGACTGTAATCCTCATCACCTTAAATTGAATTTTCCTAGATTTGATCGAAATGACCCACAAGGATGGATTTATAAAGCCGAGCAATACTTCGAATTTATAAAGCCGAGTAAATATATATTATTATATTCTCTTCTCTTTTCTTCACTCTCGAAAATTCAAATTCTCTCAATTTCTAGGGTGTAGAGTTTAATCACTGTCCACTAGTAGGTTGCTGATCCGGTGCGGCAAGTCTATAAATTGGTCAACTGTAAAAAATTGATTTGCTTCTTTACGCCTTTTGTCATTATAGGAATGAATGAATTTCTTGTTATTGTGAAATTTGATCATGTTCTAGCATTTTTGGCATATTTTGTGGGTTAATAACATGGTTTAGGTTTGTTTTAGCTGTTGATTTGTGATGAGAATGAGATTGTAGTTTCACGCGTCAGCTGTTAAATTAAAATTATTCAACTAAAGATTTGGAAGTTGATAGGATTTTGTCAGTTAGGACGCAATGTTTCATTTTGGTTATCCTCATTCTCCTAATTTTATGAATTGCTATTATATTTAATCAACATATACCAACATTAGTATAAGGGCACTTGTTTAGGGTTTAGGGGTTACAGTTTCGGGGTTTAGGGTTTGGGTTTGGGATTGGGATTTATAGTTTAGGGTGCTCAGCAAGGAAAGATGACTTTGAATGTCTTTCTCTCTCAAGACTTAATACATATTACAGTTACTGAAAATTGGCACTCATCAATTCTCAGGTTGCAACAAGGAGCTGTTTCTATGCCGATTTTGCAGCTCAAACGAACTTTGCTGAGGTAAAATGCACTTCCTTTATCGTAATTTGTTAAATTATGAATTCATGTCACCTTTAAGGAAGCATGGAGGCCTTCCCAATTTGTGAGAAACTGAGAATAAAATTCAGTCAACATGAAACAGGATGTCCTTGTTCGATTCTAGCATGTATTAATTATCCCTGCATAGCAGTATTTTTAACTGAAAGTACTTGTTAATTTTAGGTAATTGCAAAGGGTGAAGCCGAAGGAATGGTTAGCAAATCTATTGGTATCATGCTTGGTCTAGCGTTGGCTCCTCTACACCTCTTTCTCTTGCTTCCTTTGGTGTGGTGACATGGATTCACATGTTCTGTAATTTGAAGTCATACCAATCTATTGAACTAAGGACTTTAAATCCGTATCGTGCAAGTAATATTTCTTCTTTTAAACTCTTCTTCTTCTTTTTTTTCTCCTGTGTTTTTCTTCTGAAAGTGTTCAAGTGATGATATTGAATCTCTTATTCTTGAGTTTTTAAATGAATTAGTTTATACTGTGTATGAAATACTTGTATAATTGACCCCGATGAAGATTCCCCCTCAAGCTGAATCATAGTTTAATACACTCCACACAATCAGCCATAGAAATTTCAACTTTCTCAACACTCCTCCAGCAGGTTCAAAGGTTAACTTAAATGTTGAAAGTGTCATTTCAGAAGTTTTTCAGCGAGAACATCAGCCAATTGATTTTCTAGTTGAGACAAATGATGTGCAAATTAAACCATTCTCAAACTCTACTTCCATGAAGTGGCTATAAACCTCAACATGTGTAGTTCTAGCGTGCTGCACAGTTTTGAAAAGGGGTTCTGAGTGTTAGAATGTCAAAGTTAGATTGTATTGGTGGTTGTTTTGGTTGATTATGGACTGTTTCTGTGTTTCAGTGGATATGACTTGTGTGTGTTAACGGGAAGAATGGAAATTTGTGTTTTTGGTTTAGTTATTATGTTGGAATTCTGATTGAGTTGTGTTTGGTTGGTAGGAGTTATGGTTGTCTGTAGAATGTGATTTTGTTGTTTGTACAACATTTGGATAGGTGGAGGTCACTAGTTAAAAAAATGTATGGTAGAGGACTCCAGTGAATGAGAATTTAGCCTCTTTGTTTGTTTTAAGTGAAACTCTCTTTTGTTTAACTTCAAGTCTGTTAAGTATACATTTATATATAGCATGCTTCTGTTCTGTTCTGTTTTACATATATATTGTTGACTTCAAGTCTGTAGTCTGTTAAGTATATATAAATATATAATGGCTGTTTTGTATGTTATTTTGTTTGTATGTTTTTGGCTTGTAATATCCACTGTCATATTATTTGTATGTTTTTAGCTTGTAACATCAACTTGCTTTGCTTTGAAGTAACAGCAAACAGTTGAGACTGGAGATGCCATTGCTCTTACATGGGAATAATGCTTCTTTTGATGAGATTGAACAAATCAAATCAACTCACTCTCATTTCTCACAAACTTGCCTTGTTTTCGACTATATCTTGTAAATTTAAAGCCGAAATTGACCGAATCACAAGAATTATCAATGACCATCCATTTCCCGACGAACCACTTCACCCTACCCTTCTCCAACATGTCCCCCAAACTGTCCTTTCTGCAAATTTTGTTGAGAATGTGCTCGGCCACCTCTTTGCAGCTCACTCTAATGGCCTTAAAGCCCTTGAGTTTTTTAAGTTTTCCCTTCACCATTCCAAGTTCACTCCAAGTGCTGATGCTTTTGAAAAGACACTCCACATCCTTACTAGGATGCGCTATTTTGATAAAGCTTGGGAATTAATGAGTGACATGCAGCAGAGACACCCCTCTCTACTCACTCTTAAGTCAATGAGCATCATGTTATCAAGGATTGCCAAATTCCAGTCATATGAACAAACTCTTGATGCATTTGAGAGGATGGAAAGTGATATTTTTGTTGCGAGGAAGTTTGGTACTGCTGAGTTTAATGTACTCCTTCGAGCATTCTGCATGCAAAGGGAGATGAAGGAGGCACGCTCAGTTTTCCAAAAGCTGCACACTCACTTTTCCCCTAATACCAAAACCATGAATATCCTGTTGTTGGGATTTAAGGAATCTGGTGATGTTACTGCAATGGAATTGTTTTACCATGAGATGATTCGAAGAGGTTTCAAGCCAAATAGTGCAACATATAATATCAGAATTGATGCTTATTGTAAGAAACATTGCTTTACTGATGGTTTGAGACTATCTGAAGAGATGGAACGAGTTCATTGCTTGCCTACACTTGAAACAATTACTACTTTGATTCATGGAGCAGGTATTGTTCGAAACACGTTGAAGGCAAGACAACTATTTGATGAAATACCACGAAGAGATTTAAAGCCGGATGTCGGAATTTATAATGCTTTGATAGGTTCGCTTATTAGATCAAGAGATATGAAGTCTGCTATAGAATTGATGGATGACATGGAGGAGAAGCTTATTGAGCATGACGGTGTGACATACCATACTGTATTTTCTGGAATGATGAGGTCAGCGGGCATTGATGATGTCTGCAAGCTCTATAACAGGATGATTAATAGAAATTTTGT
This sequence comes from Dimocarpus longan, assembly GCA_022984855.1. Classification (NCBI taxonomy): domain Eukaryota; kingdom Viridiplantae; phylum Streptophyta; class Magnoliopsida; order Sapindales; family Sapindaceae; genus Dimocarpus; species Dimocarpus longan. The sequence goes on from CM041014.1 coordinate 25,725,034, forward strand.
TCCTAAAGCACGGACGGTGGTGATGTTAATGAAATTCTTTTGTGAAAATCGCCTTCTTGATTTGGGTCTTCATTTGTGGACATACCTTGTTGAGAAAGGGTGCTGTCCTCATAGTCATGCATTGGATCTTTTGGTAACAGCATTGTGTTCCCGGGGAAGGTTTCAAGAAGCTTTTGAATGCTCTAGACAAATGTTGGTGAGAGGAAGGCATATTAGTGAAGCAGTATATCGGATGTTGGAGAGATTATTATTGCAGTCTAATCAAACAGACAAGTTGGAAGAGCTCAACGAGATGATAAAGAAGTTACAATGTGTGTTGCCCTCGCGCCAGCATGGTATGATATTGATAATTGTAAGACCATTGCCATGGACTAAAACATGACCAAAAGATCTCACTAGAAAACTTTTTATAATCTGAACTAAAACCTTTAAGCAAATTTAAAGAGAGAGGCTAGATTATTCTCCAAGTCTTTTCTACCATCAGTTTCATGATTCTTTATGAAAATATTGAAGTGCTAGATAGTTTAAACTTTACTGTGTTTTTGAGAGTAGAGTCAGAAACATTTTGTGTACTGGAATTTTTTTGCTCATGGCATTAAATAACCCCCTTTATTTTCTTTTTAGCAGATTTTCAGGATAGACATGTAAATTTAAGTCATGTCATTCATGTTCCATCATTTTGGCCAGAATATCCCTGACTTCTGAGTCTATGGGATGGGACAGTGATGCTGCGTGATACAAGTGGAACGTTCTAAATATTACATGAAGGTTTGACTACTTGCTTCCTCTTAATTAAGCTATGAAGCTGCTATCACATATTCTTGAATATTTAAAGGCATCATGTAGTAAAGTAATCAATGAAAAAATGTTGGTTGTGGAATATTAGGCATCAGCATACACAAGATTACTAATTGAAATCCTCAGATGATGTCATCTAAATTTTCTTGTGGTAGGCTGGTTTTTATGATGTTGAGACTTGTGATGGTTTAATTTTGTCTGACTGTCATTCTTATGGATTCAGAATTTACCATGAATTTGTCTACATTCGGCATTTTCTTCCTCCGTCAACTTCAACGATGATTTTAATGTGTATTTATGAATGTAAGCATACAAATAAAACATAGAGAAACCATCAACAACATCAGCATATGTTGCTCTGAAAAAAAAAAAGAAAAAAACAGCATATGCTTCCTTAAAAACAAATCGCACACACGCATCAAATACCAATTAAACTTTTTACTAATCTTATTTAAAATCACCTACCTATTATACTGCCCATAAGCAAGTTGTTCCTTTATCTGCCCTTCTTGTTTCTCAAACTTGAGGCTAATAAATAATAGCTGTTCTTGTCTGTTGCTGTTACAGATTTGATGCAGAGCTTCAATTTGATGATCCCAATATAAGTGCAGCAGTTTCCAAAAACTTGGAGGAATGTTATAAAGCACAGACTGATGACTTGTGCTTGAATTAGTGTACAATAACTTTATTTAGTTATAGGATAGACTAGCTTCACGGAGACTGCTCCCTCTTGGAACCTAAATATATATATATATATATACATATATATAATTTTCTTGTCTTATGTGCGTACATTTCATGTAACTCTTAGAACGCTTGTGAGGTTGCTGGATAAGTAAAAAAGCAGAACACATTTTAAAGTCATTTTGTCTGATTGATGCAGACTCGCAAGTTGCAAATTTAGGACTATTATTATGGTATTCTAGATTAAAGATCAACGTTGCAGTAGCTTGAGATTCCTGTTCATGTTTTTACCTTGCCAAACCATGTTTGAAAAACAGCATGCCTAAATGTCTCCTTGGTTCTCTTGATCCCTAAATGAAAACATGCAGATCTTAGTAAAGCTAATTGAGCTTGTTTGAGGACTTGGGATTGTCATATTTTATCATTGAAGCATAAGTTCTAATCAGTACCTAAAGAGCTGCTTTTTCTTGACATAAAAAGAGCTGTTTCTTTCTTTGCTTATCAGGAGGTTAGATTAAAGGATCAGGTAATTAAGTGCAAGTCTGATTCAACTTGAGGCCAAATTTATTCTGGTGCTTGTATACTTGCCACTGAGAGTGCAACAAACTGCAATATTATGCCGTTGAAATGAGGGGCTTTCCACTCTGAATTCAAGTTCATAGTACTTAATATTCCTCTATAAATCTTCTCTCAAACTTGATTTTATCAGAGTTCCTTTGACACCAGAGCGTCATCCAGAGCCTGTGATTTTCTGAACTATGGATTCTCTCAGCTGCTTGGATTCTCCAAATGCTTCAATACTGTGAGTGATCAAATGTAAAATGCATTATTCACCACTCAAAACTTTTTAGGGTCATTTGTAACATTTATTAGTTTGATGATGATGAGAAAGTACGCACGAGAAATTAGAGAGCCACCGGTGAGATAATGGTATTGAAGGGTAGTTTGTTTTTTTGTCTAGAGATTAAATAGTACTGCTGAAGACTGAATGCATAATAGTGACTAAAATATGAAATTTGAATAATATGTTTGTTTTTTTTTTTTTTTTTTTTTTTTCTTTATCTCTGAATATATTGTAAACTTATTTATTTTTAAAATTTAAAATTGTCTAAAAACTAGTAAATTGATATTTATACATTTTTTATAATTTGTTGTTGTGTAATTTAATAAATTCTAAAACATTTTTTATATACATATTAATAATAAAAAAGTATAGTAATATTAACCATATTTAAATATTTAAATATATTAATATATTTAAAAAATAATTAAAAAAATGAATGTTTAAATTGTAAATTAAAATATAAAGTGAATTGCACAACACTCTCCCAAGGTATGTTTAAAAACATATGAAAACATAGTTATTATTTTATTGCATAAAATCCCCATACTTAACATTGATTTTTTTTAAGATCTGGACAGATCTTCAAATTGAAGATTTGGAATCCAGATCTTCAAGTTACAATGTTGAGGGTATTATAGGTATTAATCTAAAATCCTGGTCAAACCGTTAAATTTGACAGAAGTCAATCGATGATATAGAGGTTTAGTGTAATAAAAGGGTAAATATGTTTTCATCTGTTTTTTGGCAAACCTCAGGGGGGTTTCGTGCAATTACTTCTAAAATATATTAGTTTAATTCTAAGATAATTTAGGATGTGTTATATGTATTTTTGGGCTACCGCAAGTGGGCTGGTAAAAGCTCAGAGGCCCAGTAAGATAACCTGCTAAAACCGTCCCAACAGACAAAGGCCCAAGTTACTGGTCCAAAGAAACAGGCATAACTTTGTGCTCGGATGTTAGATTGCTTATTATAATATGTTTTCGGAAAGGGATTTTCGTGCTCTATAGCGTGGCAACTCGGGGTTTCCCCGGTTGATGCCATTTACGTCCTCAAAGTTATTGTTTCAATGGATGTGTTCTTGAGGTTTACATTTGCTGCCAAAAAGTGCTGACAGCAACGAGCGGCGACAAGGCGCCCATATCTGCTCACTTGGAGTTGTCCGCTGATCGCTCAGCCTGTCCGCTGACCACTCAGCTTGTCCGCTGACTCTGATCGCTCCGCCTGTCCGCTTGCTCTGATCGCCCAGATCTACTCGCCCAGAACTGCCCCAACTCACGAACAGCGTGACGTGCACGTGCCAAGCCCTTCTCAGAATGTTAGCAGCATATTTTTCGGGGATCTCACCTACCATGTCAGACGACTCAGACTTTGTGACAGAAGACTTTGAAAATTGTAATACGCATTTAATGTTTTCCTATTTAAGTTGTACTATTACTGTAGCTCCTCCCCCTCCCGATAAATATGGGTGATTTTCATTGTAAAGGGTTGGGGCTTTTTGGCTCTCTCTCTCTCCACTATTTTCTCTCTCTACAGCTGTAACCAAATGAACAGTAATAACAGTAACTATCGCTCCTCGCCGGAGCCGGCGCCGTGGACGTATGCCTTCCCCTTGGCCGAACCACGTAGATCCTGCGTCCCTTTTCTTCTCTCGTTTTCTTCTTCCTCTCTGTTTCTCCTTTCTTTCTCTTATTTTCTGTGGATTGCAGCTTGGACCTAAAAAGAATCTCGTTGACTAGAGATTTGGATTAGCTGACCAGATTTTGACGTTAACAGGATGAGATGTATTTAAATTTTACTTTTCAAATATGTTTTTTGTAAGTATGAAGGAAAGAAAAATTGAGTAATATAAAATTAGGATGGATTTGGAATAAAAACTTTTAATGTCATTAAATGATTTGTAATTAAGTGAAAAGTTAAAAATTTTTACTTAATTTTTTCAGTTGTTTTTTTATAGCTTTAAATAGTTTGACCACTTAAGAAAATAAACAGAAATAACTTAATAGATACAATTAAGCATTATTAAGTTTTTGTTGTCACGAATGTCTTAGGGGTTAGCACACCAAAAAATATATATATTTGTTAAAAAATTTCTCAGTTAGACCTAAAAATTTAAACATAGATAATTGACGCAAAAGTCGATTCACCTAAAAGTCAATTCAAGATTTCATGTTAAAACACAGTTTCTGCAAACATTTTTGTCATTACGACTCCTCTAGATGTTGGTGTACCAAAAATTTAAATTTCTCAATTAGGCTAAAAACTTTAAAGATAGAAAAAAACATCCAGATTATGATAATTAATACGAAAATTGATTCTAGATTTCGTTTTAAAACATTTTTTTTCTTGATGTCTTTGCCTTCATGAAAGCTTGAGGGACCGATAATGGTAATTTTTTTTTAAATTTTTTAATGAGACCTAAAACTTTAAATATAGATGAAAAGACTAAATTATAATGATTGATACAAAAATCGGTTCAAAATTTCGCTTCAAAACGCATGCCTTATGCAAGGTTACACACAAATGTATAATATTGATTATCAAGTAATGTTTGCTTTTGTACCAAAATGAATGCAGTCATGGTTCACACATACGGCTCGATACAACTATATATATGATTGTACGGTTGTGCTGGATAAAATACATATCCATACGATTGCATTTTGGTCATACGATTTTTCAACCGTATAATGCATATCGGTACGATCATACCGTATTGATATGACTATATATGCACATATATGATAGCGTCAGGTATGAGTAGAAAAAGAAAAGAAGAAAAAAAAATTGATATAAAAGGGAAACAACCCTAAATGCTCTCAAACCTCTTGATCGGTTGCCTTTCTGTCAACCTCGTTGTAAAACTCCAAATCCGAACCAATCTAAACTGATCTAAGAGGTTTTATATATATTGTTGACGTTTGAAATTAGTCAACGAGATTCTTCCAAACCCAACACTGCAGAAACAGTTAATACAGTACAAAAAACGGATAAAAGACGTAAAAGAGTACAAAGGTAGAACACGAGATGAAGAAGTGTTGAAGTAGTTCGGCTAACTTTGCCTACATCCACTGTTTGTTCTCTCAATATTTGGAGAGAGTAACGGTCAATTTTTTTCTAAGTGTTTCGCTCTTAGGTTACATTGAAAAGCCTCCCCTATTTATAGGAGGGGAGGTGCTACAGCGATATACAATGAGTTAAAACAAAATGATGACTATAGTTAATGCACCTGATTTATTTTTAATGCAGTCGGATTACATTAAATGTAGTCGGATTACATTAAATGCAATGGACAGGTGTATGATTTATATGACTAACCCATGTGGGTTAGGCATGATTTCTGTAATCTGAGCAGTAATCTCTGACAAGTTTGGCATGCAAGGCAAGTCACAATTTGTCCTGGCACAGTTCTGGGCGAACTGGAGTCCGAAAAGATAGTAGGTAATGAATGACGGTCTCAGCCAACAATAGCAATACACGGTCTGGCTTTGAGCGAACTTCACTTCGCGAGGTGCGCTACGCTGACTCTACGCCGCACCTGGCTCTGAACCGACTTCGTGCCACACCTGGCTCTGAGCAGACTCCACCCCGCAAGGTCTATGAGGAACATGACCTGGAAATTTCCTCTGATGGATTGGCGAAAATTGGGCCTGGCCCAGTTGAACCAATTGTTTGGTCTTTTATCAATCCGATTGGGCATTTCAGAAAATACCCATAACATAAGTCCCCCAGTTCTTAGGACATTCTACGGACTGAGAGCTCCGAGCTTAGCTGATAAAAGCTGTGTTGGCGAGAACCGTTGCTCATTGATTTTTCAAATTTGTCTATCTGATGCGTGGCAGATGCTTAGACGAAGATAGAGGGACACGTCTCGTGCAGGGTGTGCATTAAATGCACGTCTTTCAACTGATGACGTAATGATGACCGTATCCCTAACATCGCGCGAGACCGTCATATCTTAGGCGGTTACTGAGCCTTAAGATCCAACGGTTATGGTGTATGAGGTAAAAAGGGGTGAGGCCTTTCGCATTCTTTACTTTCACGTCATTTTCCAGTGTCAATCACCAAAAGAGATTTTTGGTTTTCTTTCGTCCGTCGTTGCGATCATCTTCGACCTTCATCGGTGGCCGGCTTCCATTGTCTTAGAACGCGAAAGATTTGTACTTTCAAAGTAAGTTACTGTGATTCTCCCTCTGGTTTTATTCTTCTATGAATGGCATCGTTGGTATATTTTTCTAGGTTTTGCTTTACATGAAGATTGTTCTTCGTGTTCTTATTGCATTGCATGTTTACCTGTGAATGAAATGTTGAAAATAGTTAGCTTTTAATTCACGGAATCAGTTTTTTGTAGTTTTTCTGTTATTTATCTTATAGACGTGAACTCATTTGTAGGAGTATAGATAGGCAGTCCGGAGGTCGTGAAATAGCGACCTGGGCTTAGCCCTGTAAATAATCTCCTATGGTATCTGTGGCTTATCGACTATAGGAGAATTAGTTGCTTAGGGAATTGGAGCCTTAGATAATTTTAGGCTTGGTCTGCGTATAGCGGACTAACAGCTTCTTTTACATTTTGTAGATGTTTTCAGGTCGCAGATGCCAACCTCATGCAATAGAAGAGAGAGAGTCCTCGAGCTCAGAAGAGCAGATGGAACAGGGGCAGACTCCTCAGGAAGCGATTCCGCAATTTGAGGAAGGCGTTAGAGAGTTATTTTCTCGTTGGAATCCTGTTCCATTGGCCCAGCAATCCACTTTAGCCAAATGAGCTATTGAAGAAAGGCGAGCTCGCGAAATGTTCACGCGTCATCCTTCGAAAATATCCTCGATAGATCTCATGGGAGTGATGCTTGAATTCCACCTCCCTAGAGGTTGCCGTATTATGGCAGTCTCTTCGGAGGGTCATGTAGCCTATCCCTCTGAGGGTTTTATAGCTGTTAGTACGCAGCATTTAGAAGCGGGACTTAGATTTTCAGTTCCGCCATATATCATTAAACTTCTCAATGATTTGGGCCTCGCCCCTTTTCAACTTGCCCCAAATACGTACTCACAGATAACTTCCTTAGTCATCTTTTTAAGAAAAACGACTTTCCTTTTCCTAGTCCCAAATTAATAAAATATTTGTACGCCTTTAAAAGCACTAGCACGGGTCAGCCACGGGACGGGCTGTATTATGTCTCACCTCGTCAATCCCGATATAGAAACATATTGCCTCAAGGGCAGGCGAAGGGAAAATCCAATGTGGGCGATTACAAGACATATTGGTTTTATATTTCCTGCCCTTCTTTGTTTAAGCTGCAATATTTTACCTTCCGAGTTGAACCGGGTACGAATCCTCAAATCATACTTCTGGATGTGTCATAGTTTACATAGGCAGTCTTATTGACAGCGTTTTGCTTTTTAATTGCTTATATATATGAAGGCTAAGAAGGTTGATCTGACTCAAGGGGAGATTGCTGAGTTGGAAGTTCTTTTGGTGTGAAAATCAGAAGGGGACGACGTCAAGCTGACAAACGAGCTACTTCGATTCTACAAGCTTGCTCCTTATTCTGAGAATAAGCTTATCAGAAGTAAGTATGTGGGTTCCCAAGGGATCGCAGATATTGAATCGGTTTTCGTTGCAAGGGACGTAACCGAAAGTTCTAGCACGCCACAAGGATTAACCTCCTCCAACGATGCGGAGGTCGAGATCGTTTCTGAAGAAGCTGCAGAGATGACAGAGTCGAGGGGCAATCTAAATTTATTACCTCTCTCAAAAAGAAAGTCCAAACAACTTGGGAGTTTCGCAGTTGCTACTTCCGCGATTCCTGGCTTTTCTATAGCGGCTGCAAAGGAGATTCTGGATCTTAGTACTGCGGAGTCCTCTGCTCCAATTGTTCCAGAAGGACCTTCAATAGCTGTTTCTCCTACGATTGCGTAGGAGAGCATCTCTGTTGCTCAACCACAAAGCTCCTTAGATCCAAATATTGCTGCTGCAACCAAAGGTAAAAAGGTTGCCACTGTCTCCGGGGCAAAGAGAAAGGAACCCGTAGGTGTAAGCAAGCCTCCTCCTACGAAGAAAACCTAAAAAAAAAAGGATAAACAGGTCGTTGGTCAGGCCCCAAAGGTAAGGCCAAAGGTTCATGTTGAAATTCTCCTAAAGATTTCCTTGAGGGAGCTTATCTGGACATCGCGTACGAACAAGCTCATTCCCTTGTAGATTATTCAGCCAAAAGGCTTGAGGATGAGGACTTTTCTGGTGAAAAACTACTTTCCTGGTCACTTCGCCAGACACTCAGGTTAAGGTTGCTCATAGATGGTTGCACTTATTTTCATTTGTCATTTCCTGATCATTTTTCGCGTTCTATAGGTGTCTATGGGGCTCATGACGGCTTTGGATGATGAGTCTTTCTTAGAGGAACAACACAATGGGCTTAAGGGCGCCAACAAGAAACTCAGAGAAGTGGCTAAAAAACGTGATGAGGAGTTGCTTTCTCTAAAAGATGAGCTCAAGAGATCCCAAGAAGCGGCGAGTAGAGTTGAAAAGACGGCGAAGAAAGCTCAAGAAATGGCTAACAAGACTAAAGAGACGACCATAATGCTTTAATCTAAACTGGATGTAGCTGATGCTGCAAAGTGTTGTGCAAAATCGCAAGTGGACGAGCCGAACAAGTAATATAATGATGAGAAAAAGTATCGTCCCATAAGGATTGTTGTTAATTAATACCTAAAATTAAAATAACTCAACTTTTATTTGGTAGACGAAATTTGAGTAAATGAGTTAAAAACAACTAAATTTAAATGTAAATGTAAATAAATAAAAAGTAATTCAATGAATGAAAATTCTAAGGTTCTGATTTCACCATAACTAATCTGTTCCTCCCATTTATTCTTTTTAACAAAAATTAATTATCCAGTTGCTAGTCGAGATTCCCTGAATTATTCACATAGCCCCTTCCGAGGTCTAAGAAAAATACCCTATAAAACTTAACTGCTATGTCAACATGCAAGTTAAAACATTAAAAGATTCATTAAGATTTATGGATTTCTTTTATAGACTACACAAATCATGCAGGTATATTCCTATCCTACATATAATTTATGACATTAAATACAATGAACTAGACACATAAATTAGCTTCCGCTATCATTATGATTAACAATTCAACTAAATAGTGATCAGTTATCTAGAAGCATTAAGCATAATATTAAATGCATTAACCAAGATAAAAAAAATCTTTAATTAAATTGAACAAAGGATTGAAACATCAAAGTTGGGCTACATCATAACTTTAGAAAAATAAATTTACTCCATATTAGAATTTATAAAGACTAGAAAATTAAACATAATAAAAGATAAGAAAACTTAGTGGATTGAAGTTTCGCTGTAGAATTTCTTTCTCTGCTTTGCTCCTCCTCTCCAAGCTCTCTCTCTCTTTCTCTAAACTATTTGTTGGTTTGGTTTTTGATGAGATGCTTGGAATGGTGATTCTAAGGGCTATTTATAGGCCAAGTTCATCTTCAATTACATCATCGCTTGCATCATCTTTTCCTAGTTTTTCACCATTTTGCATCATTGCTTGCATCATCGTTCACCTACCTCATATAAGTCAACTTTCATATTTCATCATTGCTTACATCATGGTTTACCTACCCCATGCAAGTCAACTTTCATATTACATCATTGCTTACATCATAATTTTGATTACATCATTCCTTACATCAGCATGACATAATATTTATTTCTAGAATACTCGATCTTCAAACTGTGATAACTTCTTTATGCTATATCTAATTCGAGTAATTCTTGAGGTGATAAATTGCTTCGAATGACATTCATTTTGTAGCGATGATCTTGTCTCGAATAATAACACTTGGTGGGGTCCATATGCGATTTTCACCAATTTTATTCTGAAAATAAAAATTACAAAATGATGAAATAATGTACTTAATAATAATAAAAACATCAAGAACTAAGCAAGAATTCAGATTTAAAAAGATAAAATAACTCTATAAAAATAGAGTTATCACACCCCCAAACTTAAGATTTTGCTTGTTCTCAAATAAAACTAAAATAACAACCTAAGCTAAAAACACAGAAAATAAAAACATAATCAATTTTCGTAGGTAAACAAGATGGCATTGAGCGTATGCCACAAGCCTTTAAACCCTTAGGTGTCCCTAGTAGAAGGAGTTGTGTTTCCTGAGGGTTTACCAGCAACGATACCCACAAACGTTAAAAAATTCCACCCATATCTCATCAACATCTCACTAAATACAAATTAGTAGAAGTCTTATACATGTATGATCTTATATTAGGACTAATGATAAATCACTAATGATCTAAAACATAATCATCAACAATCTCACACCACTCTCAAAGCAATTTAATTTCAAAACATCATATTCACACGTTATGGACTTATTTCGCTTCGACTCTAATCCTCACAAGATATCTCTCATAATCCTCATGAATCCTAAAGCATACACTCATGCAATCATATGTGATAAGGGTTATGTAAAGGCATAACAAGCGTCATTTAAATCACATATGAATATAGACATGTAAAATAACTACACTTTTAAGTGAATAGATCTCATGATTGGAATTAAATACTAAGAACGTAGATAAAGCATGATGACATACTTCAACTCTCAAATTGGACTTTCTCTTGAAGATCAATAGACTTTATTAAGGATTGTATTTAGGCTATGGTTAATTGATATGTAAGAAATTTTAAGGTACAAGTTCAATAAGAACAAAGTACTTCATTTATTCTCTTTAATTCATCACAACTTCTTTTTTATTTAGAAGCACATCATATAAATGTTAACACTTCAATTCCCTTCTCCTTTTTTTTACTGCATAGCATGATCCCAAACTTTATAAGGTATGACTAAATTTAGAGGCTCAATAATGTCATTTAATCAGGATAAACAGAGAAAAATGTTTAAAGTGTTTGGCTTCAAAAGGTTTATAATGTGTCTCAATTCAAAGTAGGAAAGTAGGCTTTTGTGGAGTAAAAATTATCTATATAACTTCTAAGAAGTCGATCCAATTTTCAAATCAAAACAACTCATGTTATCTACAATGATGATTTGTTCTTTAGTATTCAATGCAAAACCTATAGAGATCATCTATTAAGAATAAAGTGAAGAGTGTTTAAGAGTAGAAACAAATAAATCTCTCAAAAAGAAATGTTTAAAAAGTTCAAATCCTCACCAAGGGTAATCTCCACTAATAGTCCATAATTCATGTAAACATAATATTCATCCACTCAATTAACTAAGATTATGACATTCAAAAGTCTCAAATCATGCAAAGATGTTCATGACTATTCCTTAGTAAAGATATTCAACCAAAAACATGCATTAAGACTCCATTAACAAACACAAAGTAATTAGTCAACTTGTTATGGCAGAGAAAGAAAAAATTAATAGAAAATAATGAAAATTTTGCATTTTTTTTTTTAAATGAAAACAAAGATGCGTATCAAGAGCACAAAAGTACTCCTTACTCTGTCATCTTTTGGTTTCAACTCGGACCAATTTTTGAATCTTATGGTTTTTATAATAGCAAACTCTACCCCCAAACTTATTTGAGATAGTGTCCCCAATGTCTAGTAAGATAAAAAGAAGAAAAACTCAAATGAAAATGCTATTAATAAAACCATAGGATAAGAAAGTTACAACCGGAGATTAAGATTCAGTGCACGCTTCTTGTTACTGCTTGCTTCAGAATCCCAAACCACCTGCGACATGATTAGATCAACTTCGGGCACAAAGTCTTACAGTTGGTCAATCAGTTCTCAGCACTTGAAGCTGAGACTAGAATACGTCGGTTTGCTTGAGTCATAAAACCCTGTTCCACAGCATGATCAAGAAAAGCCAATAAACCATCATAAAAACCGTTAGTATTAAGCAAACCTAATGGCTTTTTGTGAATGTTGAGATGGGCCCAGGACGTAATGTTGAAAATTTCTTCAAAAGTTTCCAAACCACTAGGTAACGCAATAAAGGCATCAGTATTGAGTAACATGTATGTCATTCGCCCATGTATGCTCGTGACTTGAAACTCATTACCTATACTCATACCGATGATATCTCTCCTTTCAGTCAAATGCTTTACTATGATACCTAAGGTTATGCTGCCTCCAACAGTTGCAGTTACTACGACAGAACCCCTCAGTTTTAAATTGCCTCCTCCATACACCAAATCTATGTTTCGGGCAACTAAAGCCATACCAAGTTCAGCAGCTGCCTTTGAATATTGTGTACTCATACCAGACTTCGGGATCTTCCTCTGGTTTTACGTCGGGAAACGGCTTAAACACCTTCTATGAGTTGAGGGTCGTCGGTTTCCCGTCCAGTTTTCTTATAAGCTGGCAAACAGGGTCTGTTAAAGTCAGATTCCCAAGACTATAACGTTGTTTCTCTTTACTGAATAACTCCCATAAATCTAAAAGAATACGTTGAACTTTCCCACAAGGATGCGTCTCAAGAGTCTCACGGATATTATCCAGAGACTCCTTACTCAGTTCATCCTTTATGCATTTAAGTTTATCTTCTCGATTTATGGACAAATATCCAGGCTTTTTATAGCTTGTGTCGCAGTTCCATCTCGTACACTTATGGCAGACTCCCATTCTCTTAGCTCTCATCTTCTTTGAGCAGGAACTTCTTCCCAATCCTAGTAAACGTTTAATGAATGAATCATTCAACTCACCTGCTAGACATACCTTAGCTTAAATGATCCACCAAATATGCTCTGGAAGACCTAAACATGTTAATGCCCTCATTCTTTTGACTCTGCACTTGTAAATCTTTCTGAGTACATCTTGAGGCAGAGTAGGGAAATGATTTTTGAGTGCTGCAAGACTTGTTTCCATTTCTGAAAAAGAAAAGAAAATTATCAAAGAAAAATAATAACACACAAAGAAAATAATAACACACAAACAAAAGAAAACTAGTTAAGAAAGAAAAACTTGGGTTGCCTCTCAAGAAGCGCTTAATTTATAGTCGTTAGCTCGACTGTTGAAAAACGCTTTAAGTTGGGTTTGAAAGCGCGATGGTGGATTTCTGTTGATGCTCTCCACTATCCATGTAAGCTTTAAGTCTTTTTCTGTTGACTTTGAATCGACGATCTAGAGTGAACTTCTTGTTTAGGATACGTTGATCATGCCACTTTCTCGTGCGTTTTTTGTAAAACTCAGCATTTTCTTTGATACATTCTTCCACTACATCTACCCTCATGCAGTTGCCAACATCATGTGGATGTTTGAGCGCTTTTAACACATTAAAGGTCACTTTTTCATCTTGAACTCTTAGTATAAGTTAACCTTTCTGTACATCAATGAGAGCTCTTCCTGTTGCTAAGAATGGCCTACCCAAAATGATAGGTATTTCTTGATCTTCCTCCATGTCTAGCACAATGAAATCTGCAGGAAATATGAACTTATCCACTTTTACCAGTATGTCTTCTATAATTTCCCTTGGATACTTGATTGATCGATCAGCTAGCTATAAAGATACTGTAGTAGGTTTTGCTTCTCCCAAGTCGAGTTTCCTGAAAACATAGAATGACATTAAGTTAACGCTTGCACCAAGATCACATAATGCTTTATCAAATAATGAATCACTAATGGTGTAAGAAATTGTGAAACTCCCCGGATCTTTGAGTTTGGACGGTAGCTTTTTCTGCAAGATTGCACTACATTCTTCGGTCAAAGCTACCGTTTCATGTTCTTCTAGCTTCCTTTTATTTGATAGGATTTCCTTTATGAACTTCACATAGCTAGGCATCTGTTCTAGAGCATCTGCAAAAGGAATATTAATTTGTAATTTTCTACAAACTTTAAGAAATTTAGAAAATTGCTTATCTAGTTTCTGCTTCTAGAATCTTTGAGGGAAAGGTTATGGTGGTTTGTATGGTGTCGGATTGTCTGGAAACAGCTTTGATTTTGACTTCTCTGCTTCTTTTCGTTCAACCATCATTTCTTCTTCTACTTTGCTAGATCCTTCTTTCTCGTCTGCTCATTCGACATACTCTTTTAGCATTTTACCGCTTCGTAATGTGACAGCCTTAACGTGCTCTCTAAGATTAGTCTTTGTGTTGCTTGGTAGGGTTCCTTGAGGTCTTGCAGTCAGTAGATTTGAGATTTGACTCATTTGTGCCTCTAGATTTCGAATGGAAGCAGTTTGATTCTCGTGCGTGATGTCTGTTCTCGTCATAAATTGATTAGTCCTTGCGGTGAGCTGAGCGAGTGCTTCTTCAAGCGACGGTTTGTTGGTCTGTTGCTATTGAAGTGGTGGCGGATATGACTGTCTGGGTTGATCATTGTTTTTCCATGAAAAGTTGTGATGATTTCTCCATCCTGAATTATATGTGTTGGAGTAGGGGTTATTTTATTGTCTGTTGCCCACAAAAAATGTTTGACTTGTTTGGTCTTCATCGCACTACCCGTTGGAATGGTCCCCTCCACAAAAATCACAAGATGTCGACTGAGCATGAAAGGCATTAGCTGTTAAGTTTTCGAGTTGCTTGGCTAATGTCTCGACCTGAGTGGAAAGTTTGGTTAACACATCATTTTTTTGTATTCCGAAAACTTTTTTCGGAACTGTTTTTTCTGATTGCCATTGATAAGCATTTGCAGCCATTTCCTCAAATAGGTCCCACGCAGCTTGATGAGGTTTTCTCAAAAGTGCTCCACCAACTACGGCATCTACCAATGTTCTCGTGGAACTTCCTAAACCATTATAGAATGTGTGTAGCTACAACCAGTCAGCAACTCCATGATGTGGGCACCGTCTTAGCATATCCTTAAATCTTTCCCATGCTTCGTACAATGACTCTCCATCAAGTTGTTTGAATGTAGCAATCTCTATTCGTAGTCTTACAGTCTTAGCTGGTGGAAAGAATTTGGCTAGAAATTTTTGTGCCAAGGTATCCCATATGGTAATACTCCCTGATGGCAGAGAGTTAAGCCAGCTTTTAGCTTTATCTCGAAGAGAGAACTGGAATAATCTCAAACGGATGGCGTTATCAGTAACACCATTATGTTTGAACGTATTGCAGATCTCCAAAAAGCTATCAATGTGAGCATTTGCATCATCGTTCAGAGCCCCACTGAACTGGTTGTTTTGCACCATTTGGATAATTGCTGGCTTGATCTCAAAATTGTTGGCAGCAATGGTTGGTCGCCGTATAGCTGAAGCATTACCCACTGTGGGTAGAGCATAATCGCGTAATGCTCGAGTATTTTCGGCATTTATTGGTACAATGTTTTGTACGTTGTTTGGTTCTTCAGCCATGCCTACGAGCGCAGTATTTGCAGTCTGTCTTGTTTCTTTTCGGTTCTTGCCGCAAGTTCTTTCAATTTCTGGATCAAATGGTAAAACTTTGCCCCCAGACTTTCTCATACACCAAAAAAAAAAAAATCGTAAGTAATAAAGCAAATAAAATAAATAAATAAATGACCAAATTAAAAATTGAGTTACGTAGTATTAGTATTAATTTAAACAAACAATCCCCGACAACAGCGCCAAAAACTTGTTGTGCAAATCGCAAGTGGACGAGCCGAACAAGTAATATAATGATGAGAAAAAGTATCGTCCCATGAAGATTGTTGTTAATTAATGCCTAAAATTAAAATAACTCAACTTTTATTTGGTAGACGAAATTTGAGTAAATGAGTTAAAAACAACAACTAAATTTAAATGCAAATGTAGATAAATAAAAAGTAATTCAATGAATGAAAATTCTAAGGTTCTGATTTCACTATAACTAATCTGTTCCTCCCCTTTGTTCTTTTTAATAAAAATTAATTATCCAGTTGCTAGTCAAGATTCCCTGAATTATTCACATAGCGCCTCTCGAGGTTTAAGAAAAATATCCTATAAAGTTTAACTGCTATGTCCTCATACAAGTTAAAACATTAAAAGATTCATTAAGATTTATGAATATCTTTTATAGATTACACAAATCATGCAGGTATATTCCTATCTTACATGTAATTTATGACATTAAATACAATAAACTAGACACATAAATCAGCTTCTGCTATCATTATGATTAACAATTCAATTAAATAGTAATCAGTTATCTAGAAGTATTAAGCATAGTATTAAATGCATCAACCAAGATAAAAAAATCTTTAATTAAATTGAACAAAGGATTGGAACATCAATGTTAGGCTAGATCATAATTTTAGAAAAATAAATCTACTCCATATTAGAATTTACAAAGACTAGAAAATTAAATATAATAAAAGATAAGAAAACTTAGTGGATTGAAGCTTCGCCGTAGAATTTCTTCCTCTGCTTTGCTCCTCCTCTCCAAGCTCTCTCTCTCTTTCTCTAAACTACTTGTTGTTTTGGTTTTTGATGAGATGCTTGGAATGGTGATTCTAAAGCCTATTTATAGGCCAAGTTCACCTCCAATTACATCATCGCTTGCATCATCTTTTCCTAGTTTTTCACCATTTTGCATCATCGTTCATCTACCTCATATAAGTCAACTTTCATATTTCATCATTGCTTACATCATGGTTCACCTACCCCATGCAAGTCAACTTTCATATTACATCATTGCTTACATCATAATTTTGATTACATCATTCCTTACATCAGCATGACATAATATTTATTTCTAGAATACTCGATCTTCAAACTGTGATAACTTCTTTATGCTATATCTGATTCGAGTAATTCTTGAGACGATGAATTGATTCAAATGACATTCATTTTGTAGCGATGATCTTATCTCGAATAATAACACTTGGTGGGGTCCATATGCGATTTTCACCAATTTTATTCTGAAAATAAAAAATACAAAATGATGAAATAATGTATTTAATAATAATAAAATCATCAAGAACTAAGCAAGAATTCAAATTTAAAAAGATAAAATAACTCTATAAAAATAGAGTTATCACAAAGCGTGCATTCGAGATCGCCTTAGAGGAAGAGAAAAAGCTTCATGAGTCAACTTATTGCCACCGAGGCTCAGGCACAGGAAATCAGGGTTGAGACGGAGTCAAGGTTTTTATATACTCTGTGGGACTCATACCTTGATTTGGACTATTCCATTTTTTGTGAATGAGGAATTAAGGAAATCGAACTTTTCATTGAGGAAGTTGCAGAAGAACAGGGCGAGGTACCAGGTCAAATTCAAACGACTTTGCCTGGAGGAAGCGTTCAGGATCCGCCTACTATAGGCACAGAGAATCAGGCACCCTCTTCTTCAACCCCTCAAGATCCTACTTCATGAATTTCAAATCTCCTGACTGTAGTTAACTTTTTTCTTGTTTCAGTGCACAATTCCTATGTACTTCGACAAAATTTCATCATTTTATTACCTTGCCTATGAGGGTATTACCTTACCATGTACATATATTGATCCTAAAGATCTTTAATTTTACCTTATTATTTGTGCCTTTGTATGAGTATGAGAAAACAAATATAACTTGAGTCACTAAACGACATTTAGTAATAGGTCAAGAGCTTATTCTTTATAATGTAAATTTTTGCAAAAGTGAATGACCTTTATTTGCTTAATAAATCAACACCTATAATGTTTGGGCAAAATATTGTACATGGACTAAGGTAATAATAGCAAATCGAGCATCAATATCAGCATAAGCTAAGTAATGTGTATGCACGTAAGCTTACTTGAGGTCTTAGCGGAGATCCTCAGTACTGCTGTATGACATGAGCTTGCGTAACCTGCCAACGAAGGTTGACGATATGAGCTCGCGCAGCCTGCCAATAAAGGTTGATGATATGAGCTCGTGCGGCCTGCCAACCTTTGGACCATAAGGTAGGTGTGGGGTCGGTGAATATACCGATATTAAGTCCCTTACCCCTATGGTTCTTTACTTTTCGTAAGAATTCATAGTCTTACTACTCCCAATACTAAATTCATGATTTGCTATGAGTTTATTTTTTGCCACATATAGTCACAAACGAAGTGAGTCAGTGTCATTTATAGAGAACGGAGAAACTTTTATTAGCTTGTAAAAATGTGAAATTTACAAGAAAAACAAGTTATAAGCTATTGATAATAAGGCCGTAGACGCTCTGCATTCCAAGCTCGCGGTACTATAGCTCCTTCCATGTTTGTCAAATAGTAAGCTTCACTCTTTAGATTTTCTTTAATGATATAAAGCCCTTCCTCGTTCGGACCAAACGTTCCATCACTTACCTTACGAGCTCCAGTTAAGATGAGGCGGAGTACGAGGTCGTCAGGTTTGTAGTTCCGAACTCGGACCTTTTTGTTATAATATCTGGCCACTTTTTGTCAGTAGATGGTAGCTTTCATGCAGGCTGTCTCCTTGGATTCTTTAAGAAAATCCAAGCTTGTGGTGAGGAGTTGATCATTTTTTGTCGGGTTGAAATTCATCCTCCGTTGACTAGCTACTTCGATTTCAGCAGGAATCATTGCTTCAGAGCCATAAACCAAAGCGAAAGGAGTTTTCCCAGTTGTACTGTGAGCTGTCGTCCTGTAAGCCCATAATACTTTCTATAATTTGTCAACTCATGCTCATTTCTTGGCTTCTAACTTCGTCTTTAATATCTATTTGATTATCTTGTTGACTGCTTCGACTTGGCCATTTGCTTGGGGATGGTCAACTGCTGAGAAACTTTTCTTGATACCGAGACCGTTGCAGAACCTGACAAATTTTTCACTGCTGAACTGAGTACCATTATCTATTACAAGCTATTGAGGGACTCCAAATCTGCAAATGATGTTATTCCACACAAACTTTTCTACATTCGTAGTGGAGATTTGAGGTAACTCATTTACCTCAACCCATTTGGTAAAGTAGTCCACTACCACAATGACATGCTTACACCTCCCTCGACCCGTCGGAAGCGGCCCTATTAAGTCCATTCCCCAAATCATGAAGGGCTATGGGCTAATCATCTGGTGCAAATAGGCAGGTGGAGCTCGTGGGACTTTGGAGAACATCTGACAAGTATCACACTTCTTTACCAATTCGAGAGCATCTTGCTTCATAGTTGGCCAATAGTACCTTTGTTTCAGAGCTTTTTGGGCTAAAAAGAGTCCCCAGCATGATTCCCATAATGACCTACATGGATTTCGATCAAAATACCTGTACAATCGGGCTCATCAATGCACCTTAACAATGGAGCTGAAAAACCCCTCTTGTAGAGCACATCGTCACAGATGCAGTATCTGGCCGACCGTGTCCGTAGGTGACGTGCTTCTAGCTTATCATTCGGCAGCTTCCCTTCTTGCAAGTAATCAATCAATGAGCTCATCCAGGAATTGGCTGCCACAATCAAGGTTATGACTTCCTCATGAGATTCAGTGCTAGGCTTAGACAGATATTCTATTGGTATTTCCTCGAAAAAATCAGCATCCTGAGCAGTTGCCAGACGGGCTAATGCATTAGCATAGGAATTCTGAGCTCGTGGGATCTGGTTTACTTCATATTTGTCGAATGTTCCCAACAAATCTCAGACTTTATGTAGGTAAACTATCATTTTCGTTCCCTGAGCTTGATACTCCCCTTGTACTTGGCATACCACGAGTTGGGAGTCGCTAAAGATCCTGAGTTGCTCAGCTCGCATTTCCTTTGCTAGGCGGAGTCTCGCCAATAAAGCTTTGTACTCGGCTTCATTGTTTGTAGCTTTGAACCCGAACCTGAGTGCACATAGGATTTTGTGCCCTTTTGAGCTGATTAGTAACATTCCGGCTCCTGCCCTCTGTTCATTAGAGGAGCCATCAACATATAAGTCCCAATAAAGACCTTCTGAGGTTTCGGCTTCTTGTTCGCCAGTAGACCCTATGAATTCAACCACGAAGTCAGCTAAGATTTGTCCTTTGATTGCTAACCTCGGCTTGAACTTTATGTCGAATTGTGCTAATTCGATGGCTCACTTGAGAAGGCGGCCTGAAGTCTCTGGCGTCTGGATAATCTGCCCTAAAAGATATTTGGTTAAGATTGAGATCTTGTGTGCCTGGAAATAAAGACGTAGCTTTCTCGATGCCATAACCAGGCAGTAAGCAAACTTCTCCATGGGAGTGTACCTTGTCTCAACATCAACTAATTTCTTGCTAATGTAGTATACTAGATGTTGAATGTCATATTCTTCTTGTACCAGTGCTGCACTTAGGGCATACTGAGATATCCCTAAGTAGAGTAATAGATTCGCCCCTTCTTTTGGTTTTGAGAGGAGTGGGGCTTGCCCTAGGTATTCCTTTAACTGCTGAAACGCCTCTTTGCACTCCGCGGTCTATTCAAAAGTCTTCACTTGTTTTAACATGTTGAGGAAAGGAATGCACTTGTTAGTAGCTTTTGAAATGAATCGATTAAGTGTTGCAATCTAGCTATTAAGACTTTGTACCTCCTTCATGTTTGCTGGCGGCCTCATATCTAGCAGTGCTTGTATCTTCTCAGGGTTGGCCTCAATCCCCATGTTATTCACCATGAACCCGAGGAATTTATCTGAGGCTACCCCAAAGGCACACTTGAGAGGATTAAGCTTCATCCGATATGTCCTCAATACCTAGAATGTTTGCTCTAAATCGCGTACATGGACAGTAGCTTGCGTAGATTTTACTAACATATCATCTACATAGACCTTCATGTTTTTTCCTATGAGATCCTCAAACATCATATTCACTAACCTCTGGTAAGTTGCCCCTGCATTTTTAAGTCCAAAGGGCATTACCTTATAGCAAAACAAACAGCAGTCGGTGACGAATAAGGTATGCTCTTCATCTTCAAGATGCATAGGGATTTGATTATAACCAAAATACGCATCTATGAAGCTGAGGAGCTCATGACCAACAGTAGCATCAACAAGTTGGTCAATCCCAGGCAAAGAGAAATTATCTTTTGGGCATGCCTTGTTGAGGTCTGTGAAGTCTATGCAAGTTCTCCATTTACCGTTTTTCTTCTTTACAAGCACAGGGCTGGCAACCCAAGCTAGGTAATGGACAATTCTGATGAAGTTGTTGGCCAAGAGTTTGTCTACTTCATCTTTCAATGCCTCATACCGTTCATGGGTCATTTGTCTCCTCTTCTGGCGAACTGGCTTGCAGTGGGGAGTAATATCTAACTTGTGCGATATCACCTCCGGACTTATCCCCACCATATCTTCGTGATTCCAGGCGAAAATGTCTAAGTTCGCCTTTAGAAAGTTAGCGAGCTGAGGTTTCACTTCTGGGGCCAATCTTTTTCCCAGTTTAAGGCATCTCTTAGGATTAGCTTTACTGACTTATACATCCTCTAACTCTTCCACTGGACCTGTTGCCCTATCTGTATCAACTTCGCGAGGGTCAAGGTCATGATTCACTCTCGTTTCTATCAACACACATGCTTCGCCACCTGACACCACGTTTATCTTTTTCGCTTCTTAGGTGCCTAATCTCACGGCATTCTCATAGCATTGGCGAGCTACGCGCTGCTCACCTCGTACACACCCTATGCCCTCGGGAGTGAAAAACTTCACAGAAAGGGTCCTGGTGGAGATGATCATGTCAAGATCATTCATGGTAGGTCTCCCAAGTACCATGTTGTAGGCGGAAGGGGAATTAATGATTAAGAAATCCGCAAGCATGATTGACTGACGCTTGGCATCCCTAGGGGTTAAGGGTAGTTTGATCTGTCCCATGGGAACGACTGCATGTCCAGTAAATCCATACAAAGGCTTTGGAGAAGGTTTGAGCTGCTCATCTCCAATTCCCATCTGATCATAACACTTTTTGTATATTACATTAACTGAGCTCCCGGTGTCGATCATAATTCTTCTAACTTCTACATCCCTACCCGAGCTCGGATCACCAAAGCATCATTATGAGGCCAACAAATACCCTTCGCATCGTCTTTTGTAAATACGATTTCAGCTGAGGTTGTCTTAGCTGTCTTGACAGGTCCTTCCAATTCTCTTTGACCCGTAACTTGTACATGATTAGCCTCGCGCACGTAGCGCATTATGTGATCTGTTTGATGTACCTGCGATATGAGGCCCTCTATTGATGGTAAAGATTGTTCTTACTTCGTGATTCTGTTCTTGATCAGCGTCTTACCGACCAGGCTGTGGCGTCGACTGCTGTCGAGACCGATGACTTTGAGGTCGTTGACCCGTAGGCCTTACAATATAATCTCTCAGACGCCCATTTCTGATCATTTCCTCAATGACGTCTTTCAGAGCCCAACATTCTAAAGTATAATGCACTACCTCATCATGATAAGCACAATACTTGTTCTTGTTTCTGAGCCAATGGGGTACATTCGTTAGAGCGGGTTTTTCGAAATTTTCTCTGTCCTTTTCGATGGCAAAGATTCTGTCCCTGGAGTCTGATAGGATGGCATAATTTTCATAACAACTTGAATGAGGAGGACGTTCATGCCTCCTATTAGTTCTCGGTCCAGGTCCGCTCCGTGCTTTCTTTGTTACCTGGTGGCTATTTCTCTGCCCATCATAATTTCCCTCGTTGTTCCTCCTCTTGTTTGGTTGATTGGAGCTGCCATCTTTATCCTTTTGATCAGCTGGTTTTTTAGAATACCCGAAAGCCTCTTCCCATCTCATTTCCTTCTCGGCTCGTTCATAAAAATCTCCTAAATTCTTCACTGGAGACTTATAAATACTTTCATACAACTTTCCATCTTTTCGTAGGCCCGTCGAGATAGCAATCAGGATTCCCTCATCAATGGGGCTATCTACATTGTTTACTTTGCGCCAAAATCGATTGATATACTTCTTTAAGGATTCTCCATGGTGCTGAAATATGGTGGCCAAATGACAGGGTGGCGCGAGCTGCCTCTTCAGCGCCTTGTATTGGTTTAAAAACTTTTGCTGACACTCTTCCCAACTACTAATGCTGCGAGGTAGGAGGTTTTTGTACCATAACCGAGGAATATTGCCCAGAGTTGCTAGAAAAATGCGGCACTTTACCAGCGAACTGATGGTCTGCAGATCCATTTAAACATTTAAAGCATCCAAATGGTCTTGGGGGTCAGAATCGCCGTTGTATTGCGAAATATTGGGAAGGTTGAATCTAACAGAAAGGGGTTCTACTTCAACTTTTAAGGAAAATAGAGTCATTTCCCCTCTTAGAATTCTCTGCTCCTGTGCTCATGGTCTTGCCTCCAACTGCTGCACCCTTTGGAGGAGACGCTCAATTACAGAACCTTGCATTGAAGGCTACCTGGCCGGGGATTGTCTATCTAGCCTGCTTTCCCCGTTCGAATGGTATTGCTCAAGTACTTCGTGCTTCCTGTTTCTGAGCTCAGGGCAATGACGGTTAGGTTTCTGCCTTTAATGTGATCGGTTTGACCCTTCTTCTCTACGAGAGCCTCCGTGATGGCATTGGCGTTCATTTTCATTCCTCCGAATTGACGCTTGAGCACCTCCATGGCTCACTTCGACTCTCTGGTGTCCGTCGTGGTTCACCCTTACTCTTAAATCTGAACGCTGAGCCTCATTCTCATTGTCATGAGCTCACCGGGTCCGGGCTATTGAACGTACATTTGACGACAAGTTTGACCCCTAGAACTCTGGCGCTTCCCTAGTGACTCTCTTTTCAGCTGCAAGGATATCATCTGGCCTGCGCGAAGCACGAACTTGGGCTTGTGTTAGCGCCCTCACAGCATTCGCTAGTTGCTGAACTGTGCCTTCTAACCTCTCCTAACGTTGTAAGATTTGTACCGAATTCCCTCCTTGAGCGGCTCTATCTACGTGAGCATTTGAAATGCCTACACCTAGAGTAGTAGGTACAGCACCTCGATGGTGATTCGTGCCTTCTGTTCTTTCGGCTACAACACCTGAACTTCTAGTGGTTCTACCATTTGCCATGATGACAACGAAGAAACGATACAGTTGGGCCCTCTTTCTAGCGTCAAAATGTTAACATTTGAAATTAGTCAACGAGATTCTTTCAAGCCCAACACTGTAGAAACAATTAATACAGCATAAAAAACGGGTAAAAGATGTAAAAGAGTACAAAGGTAGAATATGAGATGAAGAAGTGTTGAAATGGTTCGGCTAACTTTG
This sequence comes from Dimocarpus longan, assembly GCA_022984855.1. Classification (NCBI taxonomy): domain Eukaryota; kingdom Viridiplantae; phylum Streptophyta; class Magnoliopsida; order Sapindales; family Sapindaceae; genus Dimocarpus; species Dimocarpus longan. The sequence goes on from CM041014.1 coordinate 25,749,356, forward strand.
CCTACATCCATTGTTTGTTCTCTCAATATCTGGACAGAGTAACGGTCAATTTTTTCTAAGTGTTTCGCTCTTAGCTTACATTGAAAAGCCTCCCCTATTTATAGGAGGAGAGGTGCTACAATGATGTACAATGAGTTAAAACAAAATGATGACTATAGTTAATGTACTTGATTTATTTTTAATACAGTCGGATTACATTAAATGTAGTCAGATTACATTAAATACAATGGACAGGTGTAGGATTTATATGACTAACCCACGTGGGTTAGGTATGATTTCTGTAATCTGAGTAGTAATCTCTGACAACTTTGGCGTGCAAGACAAGTCACAATTTGTCCTGACACGGATCTGGGCGAACTGGAGTCCGAAAAGATAGTAGGTAATGAATGAAGATCTCAGCCAACAATAGAAATGCACAGTCTGGCTTTGAGCGAACTTCACTTTGCGAGGTGTGCTACGTGGACTCCACGTCGCACTTGGCTTTGAACGGACTCCGTGCCGCACCTGGCTCTGAACGGACTCCATGCCGCAAGGTCTATAAGGAACATGACTTGGAAATTTCTTTTGATGGACTGGCGAAAATTGGGTCTAACCCAGTTAGACCAATTGTTTGGACTTTTATCAGTCCGATTGAGCATTTCAGAAAATACCCATAACATATATATATATATATATATATATATGCCTCTTAATGAAATTTATGTGAGGTTCAATTAGAAACCTAAATTAAAAAACCCAAAAAAAAAAATGAGTCCAATTGGAAACTAGGATGACCCAATTATTTTTCTAAACATACCCAATTGTTTTTCAAAATATGCCCACTTATGGTTAAACATGGAAAAAGGAGAATGTGAGAGGGGTAAATGTGTCAATCATAAAAAAAAAGAGAAATTGTGAAATTTTTTAAGGACAAATTATGGAAAAAGAAAGAAAAATGAGAGGGTAAAAAAGGAAATAAAATGTTATAGAAAGGGCAAAATTAGAAATGGTAAGAGATGCTTTGTTAAATTCTACTTGGATGAAAAAATGAGTGGTGGAGGAGGGAGTTAAGTGTGTGGTCATGCATGAAGATATATATATATATGTGTGTGTGTGTGTGTGTGTGATTAAAAGCTACTCCATCCATTCATTTTTCATCCTAGCCGAACTCACACCTAAAGAAGAGAGAAAAAGCAAAGGGGAGGGAGAAGAAAGAAAGAAGAAGAAAGAAGGAAAGAGAAAGAAGAAGAGGAGAAGAAACTTAAGGAAGTTTGGAGAAGAAATTGTGGTGTGAAACTAATTCCAATTTAGAATAAATTTTCTTAGTTAGTTCTTATAGATCCTAAATAAATTTTTGATGTTGTTTTAGGTGAAAAAGAGTACAAGGAGAAGACAAGTACAAGTGAACTTCCATAGAGCTTGGAATTAGTAAGTGGATGATTCTCTTAACTTGATTTATGAAAGTATTTTTGTTATGTTTCAACTTTTATTAATTTTAGGAATCAAGTATATTTTGTGATCTATGGATTTTGAAGTATGTTTTAAGATTTGGAGTATGTTTCATGAATTGAGAAAGATGAATTATGTTTAGTATATATGTTGTGTGAAGTATGAATTTTAGAGTAAATTTTAAAAATTTTAAAGTATACTTAGAATCTATGAACTTTAGATTATGTTTTACAATTTTAAGAGATAATTTGTAATTTATGAAGTATGGATTTTGTTTTGAAATATTAAAGTATACTTTATAATTTATGAATTTAAGATTTTGTCTTATTATTTTAAAGTATACTTTGTGATTTATGAATTAGAAAGTATACATTCGGTAATTCTAAAGTGTGTTTGATGATTTGTGAACTTTATATTATGTGTTAAATTTTCAAAGTGTATTTTACAATTTAATAAAGTATATTATGTTACATGGTTTATGAATTTGATAGCATGATCTATATTTTACATAAGAAACTATGACTTTTTCTTGTATATATATGCATGAATGATATTATGTTGGAAATTTAATATTTAATTTAGGAAGCTTTATAAGTTTTAAAACACTAAAGTGTATCATTCCCTCAAACGGTTAGATAAGCATCACGTGAGTAAGGCCAAGGTAGTTGTCTAACACATGTTTGGCAAAAGTCAGAAAAGTCATTGGGGCTTTGAGAGAGTGAGTCATTGAGTCGCCTAGCATGTAAATGATAGAGTTATCTCCCGGCTTCTGCGTGTGTGTTGAATGTCTACACCATATATGACGCTCACTCTTTTATATTTTAAAATCATTTTTCAGGAATTCGTTAGGTCTTAAATGAAACATTCGAACAGGAAAAAGTGCGATACTTGAGCAAGTGATGCATGAAAACCATGTTTGATATTGTCCATGTATATTTTGATCATTCCATAACACATACTAACAGATGTGTTTTTGCATATAACATATATGCATTAATGATGTAAAGTACTTATACTTTTGATACTATGAACATTATAATCATACTTACTATATATTTGGTACATGACATTTCTTGTGTTGGAATGAAAATTGGGAGTAAAACCGGAGACCCTAAGTAGTTGAGAATTGAAATGAATTTTAAAAGTGTATATTCTCTTTGTTATAGGGTGGAATTATTCAACAAATAATCGTAATGTTGCCAAAATTTTATTATACCACCCTATACCTTATTAAACTTTCTAAATGATTTTAATTGAAAGAGTTTAGAATTCATACAATTTTCCAACTATTACAAGATCTTCTCGAATTCAAAAAAGGAATTTGGGAGGGTCCTGTCACTCTCTCCTCACCGATCGATTTAAGCTTATATTTCGAGCGAGATCTCTCATGGTAGACGCTTTTTGATGAGTCGAGCTTCCATTTCCAACTGTTATTTCACTCATTATCGATCACATTTCCAACAAGTCGAGCTTCCATTTTTGAAAAATCATGTATTAAGTTTATATTTTGAAAAAAAAAAAAAAAAAGAAGGGCTTTCTAGGTCTTCTCTTCCCACTCGTCATCTATTAAGTTTATCTGTTGACTTACACTTTCCAAGTATCTCTTCTCAAAATGACACACGACAATTTTAGTGTTTTACTTTTAAGTTGTAAGTTTACATTTTACATGCTCGATAGTAGCATTTGTGTTTTACTTAGTTTATATTTTCACTTGAAAATTGCAAGATTATAAAATTAACTCTTACTCTCCTGTACACGCTAATAACCAATTTATACACAATAACCTTAAGTGGCACAACTAGACAAAGCAAAGACCATTCAAATAAAATATAAAACCACATTACAAACTCAAGCGCATACATTGAATACACGGACAACATTCAACACCTTATTATGTAGATTATCAATGAAGAAAATTTTTAAGAACCCTTTAAAACACACCTCAACTTGTTTTATGTACTCTTCTTGTTTTCTCCTCTCTGCAGCTCTTGCTTCCTAATGTTCTAATAACAAAAGTAAAACAATTACTAGGGAAGATTCTACAATTATAAAAATAAAAAAAAAGAAAATCACATGAAAAGCTACCTCACGAATTTCCTCAGCACTTTGAATAGTGTCCAAACTAGCCTGCAATAAGCAAAATTAAAACATTTACAATATGGAAAACTGAGTAAGTTGCACTCCTAACGCAGCTCTTTGTTCAGCATTTGACAACATCTCTTTTTCATGCTTTAATATAGATACCCATAATGGAACAAGATACTCAGTAAATATCCCCGAAACAGAATAATATACTTAGTTCTGCTCAATATAACGTCCAGCTCCATATATTTAACTTCTGAGAATGCTCCTCAGCTGCATTCAAAGAGTCGAAAGAATCATGTATCTTTCATTGTTAGTCAATGATCAGCTGTGAGAACTCAATATTTCTAGCTAAAATGCCATTAATTTCAACTTTCTTCCAAATGCAACGTGCAAATATGGGATATATCAAGAACACTTGTTACAAAAGATGTAAAAATATGCGTATGATTTCATAAAGTATATGGTACAGCAAATGCACAGATTATACAATATCAAATTCACCTGATGTTCAAGCTTTTCCTTCGCGAATTTTGCTTCCAAAGCCAACTTATCACGCTCTAATCGTTGTGAAATGACCTCACCCCTAGCAATATTAGACAAAAAATATTAATGGTACAGTGTTCACATCAACTGAAAACATATGCAAAGCCCAACTAAAAAAATGTATACAGAAATTTAGAGCATTTCTTCCGGGTTGCAATAAATCCACGACCATAATTAGTCAACCAAGCTGATTGAACAGAGTGAAGCATTACATTCTATAACTAAAGCCAGGGCAAACACCAAGAAGACCATTCTTCAGTGAAGTTGGTTAGAAAATCATGACAAACCTAAGGCATTGAAGATCTTTTCAAGCATCAGAAATTGAATTTAACTATAAAAGCAGAATCCATAGATTTAAAGATAGCTTTACCTATACTTTGCTCAATCATCTTCGAGACATCTGGCCTTCTCAACTGCCTTTTCTTGGGCCTTTTTAGTATCTTCCTACATCTAGTTACAAAAGAAATAGGAAATTAGGTACCCAAAACAATAAAACTAAGCAACTCATTCTATGAGGAGGAGGAGGAAGAAAATTTACTAATAATTCATACCTGGGTTGCTTCAAGAAGAAGTAAGAGGTCCTTTCTTCCATCCACTGCAACAATGGAACAACAAATTATACCAGAAAACCAACTAAATAGTTTTCACAGTACTGCAGAAGATACAGGAAAAAGACTTTATTACTTCATTCAAACAAGTTACTGTATTCAAACCATTTAATGCATGTTTCACAAACTCAAGCACACCACAAGATTAACATAATGTATCACTCAACAATAACAAACAGTATATCATTACTAAGTCATACAAGAGATTTAATACAGTAAATTCATGAAATATAATATTAAAAAAATATTATAAAAAATTTAGTATATTAAAACACAAAAAACGAGAGGTCTCATCCATCCATTTGCCCCATGCTAGCTGTCTCACCACTTTTTTCATCAGTTTATCACTTTTCAAAAATAAAAAAAGTTATCACCCATTTCTCTTCTCCGATTAGTTTTCCTCCTCTCCCATTACTTCTCTCTCAACCATTTTCTCTTCTTCTTTTCCATTTCTTCATTAGTTTGCGTCATACCGTCGCTGGAAGTGGAAGCTTTGGTCGTCGAAAATGGAAGTTTCGATCACCGACTCGCCAGAAAGAGAAGCTTTGGCGTCGATAAGGAGAGGGTTTGGAACGGATGCAACCGATTGGGATTTGAGGGAGAAAATGGGAGAGTTTTAGGGTAGCAGTGATTTTATTAAATTTTTTTTCTGTTTTGCCCCTGACGTATAATGTCATATACGGGCGTACGCAAACAGTACAACTGCATACGGCCGTACCAGTACGCGTTATACTGAAAAAAAAAAAAGATACAGGATACGACCGTACCAGCATATATACAGCCTGATACGGCCATATTTACGAACCATGGAGTCAACCTACCAAAATATTGGAGTCAACCTACCAAAATATTAGAGTCAACCTACCCTTCAAGGATACACTGAAGATGATACTCATGTTTGCAACTGGTAACCTGAAAACAAGAAACAACAATCAAAAGATTACACAATCAACATATGAAGTAGCATTTTTATTCATTTTATACATACACCCGTATCAAAACAAAACAACCAAGCAACAATAGTAAACTCATGATCAGTCAATAAACAACACAAAACGCGAAACATGTTTTTTTAGATAATTAAATATAAATCAGATTCAGTGATTAATCATAGAAGCACTGACTAATCAAATTGACCAATTGCACTCAAAGTCGTAACTTGATCGCAAGTCAAAATCTCTGTAAATTTAAACAGTCAAAAGATACACCCAAAACATGCCGATCAAACAGTGTCGTACAGTTTCAAATTCAAGACGCTACAACAACACTTGTAGCGTCTCTAAAAACCCACGTGAGAAACAAAATCTACCAACAATCGAGACAGAAAACTTAAAAAAAAAAAAAAAGAAGATTAGTTTTCTCACCATCAAAGCCATTAATTCATATTCCAACCTGTTCAATCAAACACAACAATTAAAAAACCAAAATCAGTAAAAAAGACCCAAGAAACCTTCATAGACATAACTTCTTGAACAACCTATATGAATTAAAACAACCAATAACCAAAGCAAGAGAATTAAAAAGACAAACCTTTTTAGCAGAGATTGAGAATCAGCAATCTTTGGGGCGTTAACGGACTGCTTGGAACGAGCAGTGGCGGCCACCAGGATGTTTCCTTCGTACCCATTAATAGTGGCCATACTAATCTTGATTCCAAGAAAGAGAGAGAGTCCGAGAGAGAGAGAGAGGGAGAAAGGGATTATCGCAAAAACCCCATATGAGGGAGCGCCCGCTTCTCTTAAACAAAGAGAGATAGAGACAGAGAGAGAGAATGAACTTCTAGTCTGTGTTTGTTTTGCTAGATTGGACTGGGATTGGATAAAATACAGTCCAGTCTCTTGTTTGGTTGTATCCCATGTCCCTCATTTTAAATGGCTGCGGCCACAACATATGGGTTTATTTAATCCTATGTCAGTTGTTTCAGTTTTTGTTTTTTATTTTTATTTTTTTATCTTTCAACCTTTCTTCCATTGCACAGGTAAGTTATGTTATATTACTTTGAAATTAATTTAACTATTTTAAATATAAAATATATTTATCTTATTTATATTTTTTAATCCAATCTCATCTTCGACCAAACAGAAAACAGTATTACTTTTATCCAATCCATACTACTACACCAAACACATCATAATATTAATTTATCCAATTCTATCCTATCATATTCGATTCGATCCAATCCAATCCCATCAAAATAATCTAATCCAATCCTGTGTACTAAACGAGACCTATTTTGCCGCGTTCTCTTCTTCTTCAGAGACAGAGAGAGAGAGGATGGATTTTGTTGTGTTCTTAAAGATAGGGAGAGAAAGGGAGCGTGTTTATAAATACTATATTGTTATAAAAAAAAAAGGGGGCTAGTTTTGATAGGCCCCCCACAATTTAGGTTTTATCATGATTGATTATGGAGTGAGAACATAACCCCTTATTTTTGAATATTTTAATAAGATAATTTTTCCTTATAGTTTGATGTATTAGCCAAAAAACCTCTTAATTTTAGAAATCACTAATAACCATCCTGTAGTTTATAAGCATAGGCCATAAACCCTCTGTAGTTTATTGAAATATTCAGGAAAAAAACTCTTGCTATTCACTTGGACATTAAAAGTCAATATTTAACTATTAATATAAAAGAATAAAACTGCTCAAACAAAATAAAATATATAATAATGTCAATTAATTAAATTAAAACAATTCTTTTTAAAAATAATGATTGTCATGGACGGTAGAAATGAAAAACAAATATTTCATTTAAAAAAAAATTAAATAACATCAAAAAAAATTAAAACAGATCATTTCTACTGTCCATAATAATGATGGACAATGGAGATGGATAAAAAATATTAAAATGAAAAAAAAAAAATCTTCTTATTTTTCTTCCTCTTCTTCCATTTTCTTCTTCTTCGTTGGAAACCAGAGGTCGGTATAGAGAACATCATCTTCTTCCATTTTCAAGAGTTCAACAACATAGAGAAAATTAGATCTTATTCGTCAAAGACTAGGAGGTCTTTGACAAAGGAGACTAAACGGTCTCCATCGCATGAAGACCAGTTTAATTTTTATCATTTATTTCATTTCCTCCCTCCTTCAATTTTTACTTGCCGTTACACTCTCTGGGTTCGATTTGAACCCATGATGATGGTTTATTTGGATGGTTCAATTCAAACCCAGATGACGATATTTATGTGTTTATGTTAGTTTTTTTCACTTAATTTGATTTATATGTTGATGAAGGTTTATATGGTGACTTATGTGTTTATAAAGGTTTATGAGGTGATAACGGTGATGATTAGGTGTTGGTCATGATGTTTGATGTTTGTGTTTCTGTGTTGGTATCTTGATGATGATGTTTGACGTTTGTGGTGATTAAGTATTTATGTTTCTATGTTTATGCGTTTGTTGGAAATTGGTTCAAAGAAAATCCAGAAAAATATAGGCTTCCAAGGCTGGAAATCCAAAATTTTCTGAAAAATGAGTTTTCAGTTGCTAAGAACCCAAGGTTTCTGAAGATTGGATTTTTTTTTATTTTAAATATTTTTAAAAAAATTATTTTGAAATTTAATTTCTATCGTCCGTTATAGAGATGGATGGTGGATATTAAAATAAATTGTTAATATTTTTTTTTAAAAAAAAATTTTGCATTCATCTATTAATTATTTTGTAAATTTTTTTAACAATTTTTTCCCAACAATATGAAAGTAATATTATCTTTTTATGCGCCACCACTTTGAATACATATTTTTCAGTAATAAAGTTAACAAGATGGGGAAAATAGAATTATGTCAACCTACAGGGTGGTCCTTAAAGATTTAGTCAAACAATAGAGAGGTCCTTAGTATTATCCCTATTTTATTTTTTCAATTACTGCTAACTTATCTAAACTTTGGGTTTCTAATAATAGGATTAATTTTAAAAATAAACATCATAATAATCTCTACAACTAATATTAAAACATTTATAGTATAATTTCACATAAAAGGTTTGCAAAATTAACTCGCAAAATTAAAAGCTTCCAAATCAAAGCTTGTTATCTAAGTTTATTTTGAAATTATGAAATTTGTACTAGAAATTTAAGAGTATTTTGGTTTAAAATAATGTGTTGGTAGAGAGAGAAAGAAAGAAACAGAAGAAAGAGAAGGAAATGGATGGGAAAGAGAGGGAAAACAATCATAAGGCCCTATTTGGTATAGGCTTTGAAAAAGGGCTTTTGGCATTTAGAGTCCATTTATTAAGTGTAATTTGGTTTAAAAACCCAAATCCACTAAATTCCACGTTTATAAATCTTGTTAGTCTTTATAATTAACTTTGTATTTATCATATTTATTATTTATATTCAACATATTAAAAAATTAATTTATTATATTTAAAATAGTAATATTTTTAATACAAATTAAACTAATTATATTTTACTTTTAATTAATTGTAAATCAATTTAAAATAATTTAAATATTTTTATTTACAAATCAATTTAACATTATATTATATTAATTTAGTTCAATCCAATCCCAATTGCACTAAATAAATTATAGTAAAGTTATTATCATTTCCCCATCTAACAATTGATGAATCATTATTTTCCCTCATTGATAATTTTAAAAAGATAAAAAAAAAAAACCCAAAAATGGTATTAATTCAAATAAAAAAAAAAGAGTAAAACGATGTTTCTTGAATCTATAGGAAGGAAAATGATGATTCATTAATCATCAAGAAAAAAAAATGATAATAACTCATTATAATATTAATTTAATCTAATCATATCTCATTTAGTCCCCTCCAATCATATTTCTATCCATCCTATGCACCAAATAGAGCCTTAGGAGTCAAATGACACTTTTACAGGTGTTTGGGTAAAATATAAGAAGAACATCTAACTTTTAAAAGGTCTTTCAAAAGGTTTAGGTGAGATTATCATAGTTTATAAATGTGTGATAACTAACATCATATTTGTCAATATCAAGTTAAAAAAGGAAAATATATTCTTACAAGCTTGGGAACGGGGTAGAGAGAGTTCATAAAATGGGCCTACAGCATCTTGTAAGGTCCCTAATTAAAGGACCAACGGGCTCTTTATTTTATGGGAAAATGCATTAAATGACTTATTTCAGCAGCTCAACTCCAAATCTAACCCTTTTGTTTTTGACAGTACAAAATTGATCATGAATGGACAAAAATGCCCTTAATGAAAACGCTCAAGCTGTAGCTCTTTTTCTGTCGATCTTGTGGAACCACTTTTCATCAATCTTGTAATCCACCACCAGCTCCGACTCCCTTCCCTAGGTGTACACGAAGATCTTGATGTCCACCATGCTTATATCTTCGTCTTCATCTCGACCACCACCATCACTACCCACTGCCTCGCACTCCACGTCGTAGTCCTTCTTGTTGTCCAACTCCTCCAGTTCTTCCTCCTCTGTCCTCATCGCCCTCGTTAGCTCCACTTATTCCTCCTCCATGTCGTAGTCGTCGCCGTCCACATGGCCCTCGTCGGCTCCACTTCTTCCTCCACCATATGGTAGTCACCACCGTCCGCATCGCCGTCGTCGTTGCATGCCAATAGACGGCTTTTCTGGGAAGGCACACAAATGGAGGGGAGCTTAATGGACGAATGAAAGAAAGCCATTTTAGTGCTGTTGAAAGAGCAAGGTTTGCAAGTCTAATACCTTATGGGTTGTGGCGGATTAATATATTTTATTGTATTGGCAGTTGTGATTAATGAATTTGTTATTTGAAAGTTAATTGTGATTAGTGAATTTGTAATTTGAAAGAATGTGGAAGTTCTTTTATTGGCAGTTGTTATTAGTGAATTTGTAATTTGAGAGTAAGATTTGTAACAAAGGCTAACAATCGCAACTTAGAGGCAAAGTCTTCGTGTGAAGGATAAGAATCCAAATTATTTTTTATAATGTAACCCAACTGGGTTGGGATTCCCAACCTCTAGGTTGGGATTTTCAACCTCGAGGTTGGGATTCCCGATCAATCCCAACCTATAGGTTGGGAGTCCTAACCTGGAATGTCTACTTAAAGGTTAGATTCCCAACTTTTAGGTTGGGATTCGAAAGTGGCTATTAAGTCAAGGTTGGGATTCCCAACTTGAAGGTTGGGATTTTCAATCTTGATTTTACATCATATTAGGAATCCCAACCTTCAAGTTGGGATTCCCAACTTAGAAGTTGGGATTCCTAACCCTCTCGACGTCAGACGGGGTCTAGAGTAGGAATCCCAATCCAGGGGTTGGGAATCCCAACCTCCTGGTTGAGATTCTCGACTTTCGGGTTAGGAATTCACCTTAAATTCTGTCGGAGGTCGACAAATTCCGACCTTTGGGTTGGGAATTACAATTAGAAGGTTCAGATTTTCAACTTGAATCCCAACTTTTAGGTTGGGATTCCCTACCTAAAGGTTGGGAATCCCAACCTAAAGGTTGGGAAAGGTTAGGATTCCCAACATTTAGGTTGAGATTCTTAATTAAGTTGGGATTTTCAACTATGTTGGGAATCGTAACATTTAATTTGAGAATCTCAACCTCTGGAAATGACACATACCATGTTTTCGAGATCCATTCTAAATTAGTAGTTAATAGATGCTTTTGATGAGGTTGTGGGGGTTAAACCTCTACGGTGGTTTTGGGATTCTCAATTTGTTTGTAAAGTTGACAATATATTGTTTCAATATATAGGCTTGGTGTTTGTCATTGTTGGGGTTTTGGCTATTCATATGATTTTTTGAATTGGTTTCTTTGTGGTGAAATTAGATTTGTTTAGTGTTGGGATAGGGTAAATCATGTTGGCAAGAATATGTGACTTTTACTTAATATCAAGTGATCCATCCTTCTCTTGCAATTGGAACACCAAACATGATTAATGGAACATGATTATTGGAACATTCATCTTCATAAGATTGCTTAAAAGAGTAACATTCATTGACACAAACACTCCAATAACAATAGCAAGTACACCAACAAGTTTACTAGCAGAGAAACTCACAAACTTACTTCCGACATTTACTGTATATTCAAACTAAAGATGGATTTGCTAGAAACATTTCTAACTGTGACATTATAACAAATATAGTTTTAGAAACAAAACATGAAAGTTCAACCTTAAAATCCTCGAAGAACATCACACTACAATTAAGAAAAGCAATCCCTTGCCAGTATTTTCTGGTCTCCTTGCCAGCTGTATAGCAGCAGCTGCTGCAGCACCAAATGAAATCCCAACCTGTCAAATGATGATCCTAAAATTAGCATCAAAATTCAAAAAGCCTGCAACAAGAATTTAGATGTTGTGTGATGGCAAAATGAAGTCTAAGACTTTATGCAATCCTAAAATTTTGAACATACCAGCAAACCATCCTTTATAGCAAGCAGCTTAGCAATTTTAATAGCTTCCTCACTTGATACCATTTTTTGAACTTGCAGTGTAAGTTGATGAAAGAAAATATTATGTGCTTCATACGTCATTAAATAAGTGTTGTCACATAAACAAAACATGTCATAGCTTAAACTTTTAATCATTGAATCACCAAAAAAAAAAACAAAATTCTATTACAAAGACTGGCAACTTTTTCTTTAGATACTAATAAGAGAGCACAGTCCTTAAGCACAGCTAATTCGCCTAAGTCATCCTGAAGAGAAATGGCCAGAATAAACACAAATAAATGTCTGTAAGCCAGAATAACCTAACCAAAAAGGGAAATAATGCAAGAAAACGGACTCAAATGATGTGTAAGAACCATGTATGCTAGAAATTAACAAAGCCTGCAAGGTCGAAAATTGTTGAAGACTTTTACTCAGTGTAAATAAAAGAAGATCCCCTACAAAGCTCAAATATTTGTTCTCAAATACCATTATCATCACCTTCCATTTATGTTGTAAGGTCTTTGTAATTGCTTGTCCTCAAAATGCAAACGCAAATAGTATTAGAGAAGCAGTAGCTCATAAATTTCATTTGACAAATTGTTTTCAACACTTACCATAATAACTTCATCAAGTTGGTCAACATCAAGAACAGGAGGGATGAAACCCGCACCAATACCCTGGATCAGATGCTTGCCTATTACACGTTGCAGCATGCATTAACGGAAAAAAAAAAAAAAAAAAAAAGATTGTCAAGAATTTTGATTGTCTCTAATATGTATAGGTGAAAATCACTTTAAACAACTTTAAGTTAAAGCAATAAAGTCCGGTCTATGTTATCATTTGCTAAAAAATTGAAATAGGATTTCACATTAAAGATAAAACAGGAATGTTGATGGAACCTGTCATTTACAAAAAGAAAGTTATCAAAAAGTAAGACTTTTTGTGGAGTTGTCATATATTCATAGAAATCATTGGCAGTTAGACGCGAAGAGATATCATTGAAACACACCCTAAACAACATGGATGCTCTGACTTCTGCCCTTTGTTGTGCATAACACGGTGTGGATATCAAGCACATGTTAATGTATCTCTACATGACAACTTTAAAATTAAACTAAGAGACTGCAGCCAGTGGTCCTAGCCAACATAAACTTTTGACAGTGAATGACACACAACATGGCAGAACTGCACTTTTTACATAGTATTTTGTAATTTGGCTTCCCCAATTATAATTTCTTTGCAAATTGATTCTCTAAATGTCAAGGCTGGTTGCACCCCCACGTACACCAAACTGATCTAGATAGAACACTCGAATACTTACTAACTAGTACTCCATGACATTTTCACACGATAACATGCTAAATAACATTTGTCCATGTTGTTGCTCGGAATCTAACATAATTTTGCATGTTGATATATCATTAAAGCAATTAATACCACCATTACATAATGTGCTAATGCAAAGCTCACATTCAAAACCCATTAAATTAGTCAGATGTGCAAGAATGAAAAAGCACGTACATGTGTAATTACTTCAGTAACATCATTATTGATTGTGCAAGTGTCCTCCATGGTGCTACTTAATCAAACACCATAAAATATAGGCTATATAGCCAACCTAGCATGTGCCACAACAACAACAGTTGAGTTAGTACTTGCTCAATATCAAGACTTGAATGATATATTACAACAGAACTAAAAATAAACACAAGACACATAGAAAGTAAAAAGTAACAAAAAATTTTCAAGCAGACCACCAATTACGGAGACACTACAACAATGCAGATTTCATGAGAAGATAATTAAAAGAGCCAAAATATCTCAAAGCACAAGCATCAAACATATAAGAAGGCACAAAACAAACAAGTAGCAATCTCAAAAAACTTGTATGTCTTCAGTAAGGAATTCACATAAACAAAGCCAAAGTTGAGAACTTTACAGTACCTAGTACCAATTCCAATGAAAACTTCAAGCAGCCAATACTGGAAAACACTAATTCTGTAGTAATAATAAACAAGCATCACAAAATGCATAACATTTCCAGTAAAGTTCAACAACCCATTAGCGAAAATCACCCGACAAGCAATTTGAGTCCTAGTAGAACATCCCCCACAAAGAGTACGAGAATAATATTCTTACTGTGGGGTTTGTGGTTGACTGTCACACCTCCCACTATGCTTCTAATTTTTGCTTCATCATCCTTCAACTTCTTCCTTCTTCTTCCTTCAACTTCGTCTTGCTTCTTCTGTCAATTTCGGGTTTCTAATGGAGAGAGCAATGGAACGTAGGTCAGTGGAGGAGAGCTAAAGTCGACAATGAGAGCTACACGGTGGATGGATGGAGGAGGGATGAGAATGTCGGTGGGCTAGGGATTTTAGAGAAGGAATGAGAGAAAAAAGTTTGAAAGGGAAAATGTTACCTTGACTGATATTTGCGTGAGTCAAAAAACCTTTTTGTCACACAGAAAAACTGTGGGTCAGTGGTAATTTGCTGTACTATTTAGGATATTTTTGTCCAAAAAAAGTCATGCTGCAAAGAGAAAAATTAAATGAGTTATTATTCAAAAGGGACTTGAAAAAAAGGTCAGTTTTCATTGAAACCCTTATTTTATTTGTCAGCCCATCAACAAGCCCAACAAAAATGTTTAGTTTTCCATTTTTGGTTGACATTCCCTCATTTTTTATTCAATGTGAATGGCGATATTTGCATTTCTTAAAAATTAAAAAGTAATAAAAAAACTTTTAAAAACCAAAACTTAATTAACAAAAAAAATCGTTTTTTATTTTAAAAATGTGAAAAATTAAAAGAAAAAATGGATGGAGATATTCTCTTCTATTTCTCTTTCTAAAACTCTTTTCCCATCAACAATATCACCATATTCTACTTGATTGTTGGTTAAATCAGGTGAGTTGCAATAAAAATTTGATTTTCAATTTAAAGAAAAATTGATGAATTTTTTTTTTTTTTCGTTTTTATAAACACCAAATCAACAACAATATCAGATTATTGCTAATCTAATTACCAAAGCAGATCTAGTTTCAAGTTAGCACTAAACCATTGGCAATGAGCAATGGTTTGGTTTAGGTTTCCAAATCGAAACCCAGATGTCAATCTAAGTTTCCAAGGTTTCTTGGAAACTTAGATTGATATTTGAGTTTTCATCTAGATTGACATTGATCCCGATCCCGAAATCTAGATCGATGCTGATCTAGGTTATAACAAATCGGATCGCCAATCTGGTGAAGACTAAATCATTGATATAATGAAAACTAAATCAACGACTTGGTATGAGATTAGATTAATGATGATCTAGTACCATATTGTTAGCAATCTTTTTTTTTTTTTTTTAATTTTTTTTCTTCTTTCAATATGCGAATTTGGATGGAAACCCAAATCTCAATTTTATGAAGAGCATATTGAAAATTTGGCATGAGCCCAGATCAATGATGATCTAGTATCAGATCATTATAGATCTATTATTATATATTTTTTTTAATTTTTTTTTCTTTTTATTGTCTCTCTCATTGATTAATGATGATGGACAATGATTGATGATGATTGTCTCCTTCGTCAACCTGGTTTTTGTTCGTGTCGACGATTGATGATGATAAACCCCTATTTGTAGTCTATTAATGAACCATTATCAACAGAGATTGAAGTTAATGATAGAGATTCAATTTGGATCTCCACTATTAGTTTTCACTTTTTTAAAATTTTTTCATTTTGTCAAAATTTATCTATATTGTTCATCTTTACGATGGACGATTTGAATCCATTTAAAAATATATATTTTTATTTATTTAAAATTATTTTTTCTAGTTAAAATTTAATTATTTTTAAATTTTAAAATGATTTAATTTTTAATTATTTTTAAGTTTTTAAAAATTTAAATTTTTAAAAATGAATATTCACCGTCCATATGAATGGTAAAAGAAAAAGAGAATGATCATATTATCCTTTTAAAGTTAAAATTAACGATCAAATAAAATTAAATCATTAATGCAAATGTTGGCTTCGTCTATCAAAAATCAAACATCAAAAGTGTATGAGGTAATCTACTAATTTTTGGATAGTTTTAATATATATTCAAACAATATGTATTAAATAAAGTGTTTAACCGTTTTTATTAAAGAGTGGTGGACATATTTATTAATAAGTCTAATATCATAATATATGCAACTTTATTTAATTTTTAAAAATAAGCATGATTTTAAATTTGAAAAACGTAATGTACTAATGTTTGATCATAACAAAAACGTAGCAAGAGCATTACATACAACGGACATCATCCAAGAACAAACAAAAACATAATCCATATGAGCCTGAATTGTACAAATAACTCAAGTTATGGAATATGATTACTGTGTAATTTACACCTTTAGTAAAAACATCTCCAATCACCAATACTGCTGAAACAAGTGTAAAGCAAAGCTGATTGCAATGTTATTCAATCATCATGGAATACAATGAAGCAAAAAGCAAGTTATAATGAAGATTGTACCCATTATCATACCATATCATTAAATAGAAATCAAACTTTGTATTAGGCAAAATCCAAAGCTTACACAAGAAAAAAATTATAAACTACTTTGAAAGCTCCTTAACTAAAAACACTAACAATACATAAGAGCTTAGATCGTACCATTTTGTTAGTCTTCTTGCACTAACATGGATTGCCCTCTTTGACCACCCAAATTCCTCCCATTCAATCGTCCGACCATCATCATGAACAAAGTAAAATTTGGAAATCCTCAGAAAACTATCTCAAATGCAAGAACACAAACCTTAGTCGTGCTGATGTCCGTATCACTGATTGGGAAAAGAAATAAGGTGGTACGTTAGTAGAAACCTTTTTAACTATTGCATCAATGTTTAACCTCTAATTGTATCCAACTGTGATTGTCAGTAAGTACTTTGGCTGTTTCTTCAGATCCTGCAGATTTAAAAGGACATTCTCCATAACCAACTGCCACAACTAAGAAAGCTAGCTAATTCACAAGCACAATCAGTAAAGAGTTCAAACTTGGAGATCCTTTATGTCACCGCAAATGTGCTAAGATGTGCCAGGAAGACAATTTTTGCTCCAGAGCTTTCTGTCATATGCTTTTTGTTATATCTAATCATCCCCAAACCCTCTCTCTATCCAAACCAAATCCACTTCTTTAGATAGATTATAATTTAGTCATTGGAACTTAAGGATAGTAAAATTAATATAAAGTAGAAAGAAAGCAATTTTGGATAATATTGAAGCCTCTATGAATCTCGGTTAATGTGCATGGGACTTATAACATACCAACATAATTCATGTTTTCCAGATTTCTATATACCGCATTTCAGGATAGATAAATTCTTATGGATTACAAAGTATGTGGTTTCATGCCATCAATGAACATTATTAAATGTGCCACAACATTAGAAGAATAATTTTATGACAACTTGTAGTAAAGGTAGCTATCACCCAATATCATAAATTTAATGTTGATAATATCACCATTGCTGCATTCAGTGCACATACTTAGCAAAGAGAGACTTGGATATACAGGTTTCCACGTCAGTGTAGCCATCTCCCATAATGATAAGTAGTTAAAAATCCAAAAAAAAAAAATTAAAAAAATTCACTTATGTTTGATCACAGTAAATATAGATTATACCTCACCGGGCCCACCCCATAATCTGTGCAAGAAAATCAGATTCGGAGACAATAATTCCAGGCGGTAATAACTCTGCTCCACAAGGGTTTGTGGTAACATATATCCGGAGGACAATAAATAAAGACACAAATTGGTCAGTTTATTCCTTAAGTTGCTGAACATAAAAAGCTATGCTGCAACAGCAGTAGCCACAATGATATATACAAAAGCCAAAATGATCGAGTTAAAACAAAAATCTAGCAAAGAAAAATGACCCTTCAACAAAATTACGGTTTATAATCCAAAGAATTTAAGATTTTATAATACAATGTCATGCGAGTGTCTGTAAAAGTAAAAATCAGAGTCTGAAACCAGATTTCCTGAAAATAATACTTTGTTCCATCATGATTGCTGCAACAAACAATTATGGAACAATAATATCAATAAATAATAACATGTACAAATTATAAACTAAATCAAAATTAGCTTCATTGCTTAAGTTAATAAACAAAAAGCCTTGATGACAAAGTGTGTTGTATAGTTAGTAGAACAGATATAAAAAGTAATAATCAGAATGTTTAAATTTCAATATTTAGGTCCAGCATACAAGTTTAGCAGTAATTCATCATGAGTAAATTTTAGGGTTTGTCTTGGATCATTTAGAGCACACATGTAAATTTTTTTTAAAAAAAAATGCTAATAATCATGCTGAAGCAAATTTGTTTGAGGTGGAACGAACATAAAGCTTAACTGCAACACAGGCAGCCAAGAAGGAAAAATAAAAGACAAAAGGATTAAGTCTAAACTAAATATGCTCAAATAAATTATGACTACATTTAAGTATATGCTTCATTGCCCTGAGAATGAAGTACAATAACTACTTTTAACAATTACTCGGCATATCACAGAACATTGTGCAAGGAATCTGGTAAATTTGTCAACTGAGTTCCAATTAATTGTGTTAATTTTTGGAAATAGGGGAAAAAAAAGAAAAAGAAAAAAGAAAAAAAGAAAAGAAAAGAACCACCAATCCTTTGAAACGAAAAACATTTAGGTACCTTTGGGATTGATCCATTTGTTTTAGAAGGTTCACTACTATGAAGTCCATTTCTGTTTGTTGCTTGCAAAGATTCGGATTTATCAAATCCATTTCCTGCTGTCATTAGAGGAGACTTATTTTTGTGATATCCATGATAGTTTGTTGTAGGCACATCAAAAGATGATCTAAGGCTTGATGGTAAGTGAATCTGGTGAGACTCAAGTGCAAATTCAAATCAAAATGGGTGATAGGTATGTACTTTGATATAAGTTGATACCGGAGAAGAAAAATATACCTTGTTAAAAGAAATAGATTGAAAGATATACATGCAAAAAATCCAGCCACAACTCCTAGAAGCATTGTGACAATAAGCCTACCACTATCAGTAGCTTTCTTATGAACACCACTGCAAGAAAGAATGAGAATGGATTTAAATGTGTAGGCATAAGAAGGCAACAACAAACAGACAGGGTACAATAAATGAAAAAAATGCTCAAATGACAAACAGACAGGGTACAATAAATTAAAAAATGCTCAAATGACAAACAGACAGGCTACAATAAATAAAAAAATGCTCAAATGAAAAACTTCATAATAGCGCTGTAATATTACAAACACAAATTTCAACCACAATTTTATATAAGCAAACAACATATGCAGTATACAGATACTTCAAACCTATATAAACAACAATTTTATATAAGCAACCAACATGAGTGGTTGTACCACAATTTCAAATCTTCGCAATCTTCGCATTTCAACCACAATTTTATATAAGCAACCAACATGAGTGGTTGTACCACTCATGTTTCAAATACGATGCAGGGATTCCTTACAACCCAAACCATAAATCCAAATGAAAAATTTGTCTTCATGGGTAATCGAGTCAAAGTGTCAGTTGAAGCTATTAGAACTTATCGTTTGATTTTGGATACTGGACATCATTTAAACCTTTTTCAGACCCTTTATGTTCCCTCTGTTTCTAGAAACTTAATTTATTTGTCTAAACTTGACACAGCTGAATATTATTTTAAATTTGGGAATGGATGTTTTAGTTTATTTAAATATAATTATTTTATTGGTTCTGGTATTTTATCTGATGGTTTGTACAAATTAAAGCTTGACAATCTTTTTGCTGAATCTCTGTTGACTTTGCATCATGATATTGGTACTAAACGTAGCTTAGTTGATGAAAGTTCAGCTTATTTATGGCATAAACGTTTGGGTCACATATCCAAAGAAAGAATACTGAGATTGGTAAAAAATGAAATCCTTCCACATTTGGATTTTACTGATTTTGGTATATGTGTGGACTGTATTAAAGGAAAACACACAAAACACACAATTAAGAAAAAAGCCACAAGAAGCAAATAGTTCCATGAACCTATACACACCGATATATGTAGGTCTTTTGATGTTCCATCTTTTGGTGGAGAAAAGTATTTTATCACCTTTATTGATGATTTTTCACGTTATAGCTTTGTCTATTTGTTGCATAAAAAATCTCAATCAATTAACGCCTTAGAGGTGTTTGTTTATGAGGTTGAAAGACAACTAGACAGAAAAGTAAAAATTGTCAGGTCTGACAGAGGTGGTGAATATTATGAAAAATATGATGAAACTGGACTATGCCCTGGTCTATTTGCTAAATTCCTTGAAAAACATAGTATTTGTTCTCAATACACAATGCTAGGTACACCGCAACAAAATGGTGTTTTCGAAAGGCGTAATCATACTCTAATGGACATGGTAAAAAGTGTGTTGAGTTATTCTTCTTTACCCTTATCTTTGTGGATGCATGCTTTAAAAACTACCATGTACTTGTTAAATAGGGTTCCTAGTAAGGCAATTCCAAAGACTCATTTTGAACTATGGACAAGAAGAAAACCCAGTTTAAGACACCTATATGTTTGGGGTTGCCCGGTAGAAGTAAGGATTTATAATCCACATGAAAAGAAATTAGACTTAAGAACAACTAGTGGGTTTTTCATTGGTTATCCAGAAAAATCTAAAGGGTATAGATTTTATTGTCCTAACCATAATACGAAAATAATTGAAACTGGAAATGCTAGGTTCATAGAAATTGGTGACATTAGTGGGAGTGTAGAACCACGGAAAGTGGAAATCCAAGAAGTTAGGGTGAAAGTTTCTTTATCTATAACTAGGGGTGGCAAAAAGGGTTGGCGTGTCGGGTTAAGCTAAATTCGATTCGATTCGTTTATGAATTCACCCAATTCGACACGAATTCGTTTAAGAAACGGGTTGATATTTTTGGATTCGACACGAATTCGTTTACAAACGAATGACACGACATGACACGACTAATTCGTTTAGTGCTTGGACCATAAAAAATTCTAATTCGTTTAACCCGTTAATTCGTTTAACTCGTTTAACCCATTTAACCCGTTAATTTGTTTAACTTGTTTAACCTATTTAACCCGTTAAATTCGTTTAACCAGCTGAATTCATTTAATCCGCTGAATTCGTTTAACTCGTTTAATTTTAATAATATTTTAAGCATAATAAATCATTCAAAATTAAATATTTAACCAACAAATTCATAGATAAAAATCAAAAACCAAATCACCAGAATCAACGCAAAAACCAAACACTAAATTAAACAACAAATTCAATATATAAAAATAAAAAATCAAATTCAATGAAATCAACACAAAAACCAAACATCAAATTTAACAGAATCAACACATAAAAACCAACACATTAATTTTCAGAAAAAAAAAACTCAATAAATTAAATCAACAACAATATGAAATCAAATCATGCTCAAACTTAATGCAAATCCATGATAATTAAAATTTCATAACATTATGGTATCATAACATTATGGTGGTGGAGCCGTGGATCTGGTGGTGCCGTGGTGGAGTCGTGGATCTGTGGTAGACCGTGGAGAAGAGGCAGCGATCTTGAGGAGAAATGGAGAACTGGTGCCGACCATGAATGAGGAGGGGAGAATGGGCTACGACCGTGAGGGAGGAGGGAATATCGGACGACGAGCGGAAGGGAGGAGGGAAGATCGAACGGTGAGCGTGAGGCAGAAGGGAAGATCGGACGGCGAGCGTGAGCCAAGAGGGAAGATCGAACGGCGAGCATGAAGGACGAAAGGAGAACAGTCGACGACCGTAGGAAGAAAACGGCGACCGGACGGTAGCCTTGAAAGTGACCGTGAGTGAGGGAGAAGAAGGTGAGTCGACGCAATGGGTTGTGGGGTATAGGTGTGCTGTCGAAATGAGCTTGAATGGGTTAGATTGTTTAGGTTTTGGATGAATATGTGTTTATATCAATGTATAATTACACATAAACCCCTATAATATAATTTATTCCCATTTTAATCGTGTCAACCCGCGATTAGTTTAAGTAAACCCAATTCGATTCATTTAATAAACGGGTTAAGCAGGTTGACATGATTACAACATGAATTCGTTTAACTCCAACCCATACCCATTTATTCGATCCGTCGTGTTGGAACCTATATTGCCACCCCTACCTATAACTTCTTCTCAAGTTATTGTTCCTACAGTTGTTGAGAAGGTTAACAAATCACATGGATAACAAGTAAACGACCAAATTCCCTATAATGAAATTGTTGCAAATGAACCTATTGAAAATCAGCCACATGAAGTAGAATTAAGAAAGTCTCAAAGGCAAAAAAGGTCTGCTATTTCTAATGATTATGTGGTTTATCTATAAGAGTCAGAATTTGACTTGAGAGTTGATGAGGATCCAATTTTGTTTTTACAAGCCATAAAAGTGTTAATTCTATCAAATGGTTGGACGCCATGAAAGAAGAGTTAAAATCCATGGAACATAATGAAGTTTGGGATTTTGTCGAATTGCCTGAAGGTTGTAAAAAATGTTAGTTGTAAATGGATCTTTAAGACCAAACGCGACTCAAAAGGCAATATTGAATGATATAAGGTTAGACTCGTTGCCAAGGGTTTTACTCAAAAAGATGGTGTTGACTACAATGAGACCTTTTCTCCTGTTTCAAAAAAAGGACTCATTTAGAATAATCATGGTAATGGTAGCTCATTATGACTTAGAGTTGCATCAAATGGATGTGAAAATTGCTTTTCTGAAGGGAAATTTAGAGGAAGAAGTTTATATGGTTCAACCTGAAGGTTTTGTGGTTAAAAGAAAGGAACATATGGTGTGTAAACTTAAAAAGTCAATATACGGATTGAAATAAGCCTCCCGGCAATGGTATCTTAAATTAAATGATATCATCACTTATTTTGGATTTAAAGAAAACATTGTTGATCGGTGC
Source organism: Dimocarpus longan (assembly GCA_022984855.1). Lineage (NCBI taxonomy): Eukaryota > Viridiplantae > Streptophyta > Magnoliopsida > Sapindales > Sapindaceae > Dimocarpus > Dimocarpus longan. The sequence continues at coordinate 25,772,331 of CM041014.1, forward strand.
ATATATTTTAAGGTTAGTGGGAGCAAGTTTATATTTTTAATTTTGTATGTTGATAATATTTTGCTGGCTACTAATAATCTTGATTTATTACATGAGACCAAGAAATATCTCTCTAAAAACTTTGAAATGAAAGATATGGGTGAGACATCCTATGTGATAAGAATTGAAATATTTCGTGACAGATCACAAGGATTGTTAGGATTGTCTCAAAAGGCATACATTAATAAAGTTATAGAGAGATTTAAGATGGAAAAATGCTCTGCAAGTATTGTTCTAATTCAGAAAGGAGACAAATTTAGTCTTAAACAATGTCCAAAGAATGAATTGGAATGCAAGGAAATGGAAAGGATTCCTTACGCATCTATTGTTGGGAGCTTAATGTATGCTCAAACTTGTACCAAGCCAGACATCAGTTTTGCTGTTGGAATGCTAAGTAGGTATCAAATTAATCCAGGCATGGATCATTGGAAAGCTGCAAAGAAAATGTTAAGATACTTGCAAGGAACGAAAGATTACATGCTCACTTACAAGAGGTTTGATCACTTAGAGGTGGTTGGATATTCAGATTCAGATTATGCTGGATGTGTTGATACAAGAAAATGTACATTTTGTTACATATTCCTTTTAGCAGAAGGAACGATCTCATGGAAAAGTGCGAAGCAGTTTATCATTACTGCATCCACTATGGAAGCTGAGTTTGTAGCATGCTTTGAGACTACTATTCATGATTTATGGTTGCAGAACTTTATTTCAGGACTTGGAATTGTCGACAGTATTGCCAAGTCGCTGAAAATTTATTGTGATAACTCTGCAGCAGTCTTCTTTTCGAAAAACGATAAGTATTCAAAGGGTGCTAAACACATGGAAATTAAATACTTTGCCATTAAAGAAGAAGTTTAGAGATAAAGAGTATCAATCGAGCATATTAACACCAACCTTATGATTGCAGATCCATTAACAAAAGGATTGCCACCAAAGACATTTAATGAACATGTTGAAAGAATGGGTGTTATAAGGTACCATTGTTGATATTATTATATTATACTTTTACTCTGAGCTCATTTAAATATAGTTTCTGATATCCTGTTTATTTCGTTGGTATATATATGATCACTTATGTGAGTTTTAACAGGATTTGTCTCTGACAAAGACATTATTATTGGACCATTATGTTACATCTCATTACATGTCATGTTAAGTTTGAAACTAATATTGTGATACATAGAAGGAACTATATCAAATCAAGGATGTATGACCGCTATGATCCTTATTAGTTTTCACTTAATGATGATTTATGTTGTGACCAATGTAAGAAAGGATTTAGTTTTTACTATGCATATTATGTTCTATTATTAAACTATGACAATATTACATGGACCAAGTGGGAGAATGTTAGATATTTTTTGGTCCATGTGCATTTATTACTTAGTTTAAGATATATTTAATGTTAATAATAAATTAAGTATTAAATCCTATTGGTTAACTAAAGAGATATTAATATTAATAAATGTTCACATTGATAATTGTGAAGTGAAGAGACCCTAGGAATGTGAAATGAATGGGTCTATTTAATATTTGGTCATCTCTCTACCCTATATATATACAGTTATATTTCCATCAAGTAATATATGAAAAAGAAAAACTAAAGGGGTTAAGAGAGAGAAACCAATATTTAAAAGGCCAACTTCATGGATCAAGATATATGTTTGTTTTTTTTATCTTGTTTATTTACTTATTTGTGAAAATCATAAGGTTCCAAGATTTAGGAATTAAGTCATGCATAAAAAATAAAATCAATAAATAAATAAATTGCTATCATTGTGGGTTTGTTTGTCTTTGAGATATTAGAGATGAGATTACGGGTTAATGTTTCTGGCATTGGTTAATTTTGATGAATGAGTTGTTTTGTATGGTTTTTTGTATGGTTTTGATAGAGATTGATTGTTACGCGTATAGTTTTTTGATATAGGTGGGTTGTTTGTAGATGAACCGAGTTGTTTGTTGAGGAATTGTGATAGAACCCTCCTAGATTCCTTTCTTAAATTTGAGAAGATCCTATAATAGTTGAAAAATTGTATGAATTCTAAACTCTTTTAATTAAAATCATTTAGAAAGTTTAATAAGGTATAGAGTGGTTTAATAAAATTTTGGCAGCATAACAGTTATTTGTTAAACAATTCCACCTCGTGACAAAGAAAATATACACTTCTAAAATTCATTTCAATTCTCAACTACTTAGAACCTCTGGTCCGACTCCCAATTCACATTTCAACACAATAAATGTCATATACCATAAAATATATAGTAAGTATGATTATAATGGTCATAGTATTAAAAGTAAAAGTTTATGCAAACTAATAAAAGTTTTTAAATACTTTACATCATTAATGCATATATGTATATGCAAAAACACATCTATTAGTATGTGTTATGGAATGATAAAAATACATCACTTGCTCGAGTGGCCCACCTTTTCTAGTTCAGATGCTTCCTTTACGACCTAATGGACTCCTGAAAAATGGTTTTAAAATATAAAAGGGTGAGCGCTAACACCCAGTGAGTGGATATAAATTTTCGAAATAAAATGAATCATAAGTTAACGTAATATAAAACATATAAGAATATAAAGTATAAATAATTCATATTCAACAATAATTGAAACTTGTTACTAAATTTTTATCTGTACAACTTCGTAGTGTAATAGCTAGAAGCATTTGCATGGATTATCTTTAGATATGATTTTAGATTCGTAATCTACACCAAACTAGTACTTAAGGAATTCTACCATACGTGATAGAGACAGTTAATACACACGTAGAGGGCGGTGGATAACTCTGCCATCCACATGTTAGACTACTCAATGACTCTGTCTCAAAACCCTAATGACTTTTCTAACTTCTGCCAAGCATGTGTTAGGAAACTATCTTAGCCTTATTCATGTGATGCCAATCTGACCGTTAGAGAGAAGGGTATACTTTGGTGTTCTAAAACTTATAAAGCTTTCTAAATTAAATATTAAATTTCCAACAAAATCTCATGCATGCATATATATACAAGAAAAAGTCATAATTTCTTATGCAAAATATAAATCATGCTATCAAATTCATAAATCAAATAATTAATTCATAAACCATGTAACATAGTAAACTTTACTAAATTGTAAAATACACTTTGAAAATCCTTTACTTCACAAATCATCAAACATACTTTAGAATTTCCAAAAGGTATAATTTCTAATCCATAAATCATAAAGTATACTTTAAAATCATAAGACAAAATCTTAAATCCATAAATTACAAAGTATATTTTAAGATTTCAAAACAAAATCCATAATTCATAAATTACAAATCATCTCTTAAAATTGTAAAACATGATCTACAGTTCATAGATTCTAAGTATACTTTAAAAATTTCAAAATACACTCTAAAATTCATACTTCATACAACATATGTACTAAACATAATCAATCTTTCTCAATTCATGAAACATACTTCAAAATCCATAGATCACAAAACATCTTTGATTCCCAAAATTAATAAAAGTTGAAACATAACAAAAATACTTCCATAAATCATGTTAAGAGAAATTATCCATTCACTAGTTTACTTTCAAGCTCAATGGAAGTCTACTTGTACTTGACTTCTCCTTATGCCCCTCATCACCTAAAAATAGGATCTATAAGAACTAAATAAGAAAATTGATTCTAAATTGGAACTAATTGCACTCCATAAATTCTCCTCAAAACTTCCTTGATTTTCTTCTCCTCTTCACAAGGTGAATCCCTAACGACAAAGGAACGAGCATTTTTGGGGACTAGCTTGCTTCCCATTACTAAATAGGGTCTTTCATGTGGAATCATTTTAGATCATACCCAAGGTCGCCTCCACTTTCTTATGTGAAAGAGGTCTTGCTTTATGAGACTCTTTCTTCGATCAAAAGATGAATAAGATCAAAAAGGCCATCATTAAGGCAAACAATGCAATAGATTCAGTTAAAGCAAAGCCCAAAATGGCATAAACAAATAATTGTTTAGCCAATGATGGATTTCGTGCCACAGAATGGATCAAAGAACTGAACATGTTTCCAATACTGATAGCCGCTCCAGCTAAAGCAATTGTAGCAGCTCCGACACCTATTAATTTAGCACTTTCTAACATTTTGGGTTGAGAACTATCGTCATGCTTTTCGTTTTCATTTTTGATTCACAATTTTATGTTGTCGATTCTTCTCCTCGTTCCTTTTCTCTTAGGCATCTCATACTAAGAAAGTAGACTAAACACTCACCCAATCTTGAAAGTAGAGTAGAATCAATCTACTGGCATATCTTCAGCATACCTTGAATCTACTCGGCAATCCCTTCTATCTTATTTTAGGCTTAGGAAATTGATAGAAGAAAGGATTCCTGATTCAATTGAAAGTGATACTTTTGATTGAATTCAACCAAACTTCTTCTCTAACATCAACTATTATAATAAGTGACTTCCTCCGGAAGAGCTATTATTCCATGCCATTCATTCAAGCGACCTTTTCCTACTCCTACTAAGTAAAATTGTCACTTTCATATTCTGAGGAATTTTTGCATGGATCGGATTTCCTATCCTATGAGACATTGAAATGTGCCATTTGAGTGTTTTATCGGGATTTTGGAAAGTAAATTTCCCTTCCCTTGGACATGTTTCAAAAATAGCGATACCATCTTTAGTTCTTTATGATCATGTCCACTCTCTTCCTTTGATCTCTTTTCTACGATCATTCCTGCTAAAAAGAAGGATGGCTTCCAGTAGTGCTGTGATATGAAGTAGGCGTATTGATAGTGTTCCTTCACCAGATGATGTACTCAATTTTCGGCACCAGGTCCCTCAGTGTTTTCACTCTTTTTCGACTGAAAATCACATCTACTATTAGATTAAGATATAGAATAGACAGAATTCGACATCTCTATTAGTGCTAATCTAACTACAGTCAGAATAGAATAAGGAAGAGTATTCTTCTCCTGACTGCGACATTATATTTGTTAGAGTATTGCTAAATTGTATATTATATGTTATTACTTGTTTGATAGAATTTATGCTAATCTAGTGTTGAGGAAGAGCAAGAAAAGAGGATTGAGGGCAAATGCAGAAGGATTTCATTACTCTAGCTACCGAAAGTTGTAGACCTTCTTTATTTCTTTGCCATTGCCAAGTCCCCCAGGCGAATGCCTGGGTCATATGGTACATCAGAAGGGCCTAGAGAACTAGTAAAAGGAATCATTTCATTGAAGAAGACTTTGTTTTAGCAAGCAATTTCCACAATGTACCCTAAGAAGGTTAGAGAGGTTGAGTCGCGAAAGCACTCAACTGACAAGGAGATTGAATCTATAAAACTATTTATTAAATATGATGCTTCTCCACACCAAGATATAAATGAATAAGTTTCCTATTTATGGCAAGACAAAAGTTCCTAATCTTTGCCATTGCAAAACCCCGACATATTGGTCTCCATCCTAATCCGTCCCGCCTTCCGACAAGGACAAGAAGTGAACACCAAAAGGTCAGATAGTTTAAAAGGGAGAACTACTCAGCTACTTAATATGGACCTCAATGACACAAATAACATCATCACTGTCGTATAAAATCACAAGTGGACGAGCCGAACAAGTAATAAAGTGATGACAGAAGTATCGTCCCACGAGGATTGTTATTAATTAATGCCCAAAATTAAAATAACTCAACTTTTATTTGGTAGACGAAATTAGAAATGAAAACTAAAACTAAATTTAAATGCAAATGTAAATAAATAAAAAGTAATCCAATGAATGAAAATTCTAAGGTTCTGATTTTACCATAACTAATCTGTTCCTCCCCTTTGTTCTTTTTAACAAAAATTAATTATCCAGTTGCTAGTCGAGATTCCCTAAATTATTCACATAACCCCTCTCGAGGTCTAAGGAAAATACTCTATAAAACTTAACTGCTATGTTCCCATGCAAGTTAAAACATTAATGAATTCATTAAGATTTATGGATCTCTTTTATAGACTACATAAACCATGCAGGTATATTCATATCCTGTATATAATTTATGACATTCAATACATTGAACTAAACACATAAATCAGCTTCCGCTATCATTATGATTAACAATTCAACTAAATAGTGATAATTTATTTAGAAGCATTAAGCACTGTATTAAATGCATCAACCAAGATAAAAAATCCTTAATTAAATTGAACAAAGGATTGGAATATCAAAGTTAGGCTACATCATAACCTTAGAAAAATAAATCTACTCCATATTAAAATTTACAAAGACTAGAAAATTAAACATAATAAAATATAAGAAAACTTAGTGGATTGAAGTTTCGCCGTAGAATTTCTTCCTCTGCTTTGCTCATCCTCTCCAAGCTCTCTCTCTCTTTCTCTAAACTACTTATTGTTTTGGTTTTTGATGAGATGCTTGGAATGGTGATTCTAAGGCCTATTTATATGCAAAGTTCACCTCCAATTACATCATCGCATACATCATCTTTTTCTAATTTTCCACCATTCTGCATCATCGCTTACATCATAATTCATCTACCTCATTCAAGTCAACTTTCATATTACATCATTGCTTACATCATAATTTTCATTACATCATTTCTTACATCAGCATGACATAATATTTATTTTTAGAATACTCGATCTTTAAACCGCGATAATTTCTTTATGCGATCTCCGATTCGAGTAATTCTTGAGGCGATGAACTTGCTGTGAATGATATTCATTTTGTAGCGATGATTTTGTCTTAAACAATAGCACTTGGTAGGGTCCACATGCTCTTTTTCACCAATTTTATTCTGAAAATAAAAATAAAAGAAATATGAAATAATTTACTTAATAATAATAAAAATATTAAGAACTAAGTAAGAATTCAAGTTTAAAAATATAAAATAACTCTATAAAATAAAGTTATCACACCCCCAAACTTAAGATTTTGCTTGTCCTCAAGCAAAACTAAAACTAACAATCTAAGCTAAAAACACAAAAATTAAAAACACAATCCATTTTCGTAGGTAAACACGATGACATTGAGCGTATGCCATAAGCCTTTAAACCTCTAGGTGTCCCTAGTAGGAGGAGTTGTGTCTCCTGAGGGTTTACCAGCAACGATACCCACAAACGTTAAAAAATTCCACCCATAACTCATCAACATCTCACTAAATACAAATTAACAGAAGTCTCATACATATATGATCTTGTATCAGGACTAAGGATAAGTCACTAATGATCTAAAACAAAATCATTAACAATCTCACACCACTCTCAGAGTAATTTTATTTCAAAACATCATATTCACATGTCATGGACTTATTTTGCTTCGACTCTAATCCTCACAAGATATCTCTCATAACCCTCATGAATCTTAAATCAAACACTTATGCAATCATATGTGATAGAGGTTATGTAAAGGCATAGCAAACGCCATTTACATCACATATGAATATAGACGTTTAAAAAGAACTGTACTTTTAAGTGAATAGATCTCATGATTGGAATCAAATACTAAGAACGTAGATAGAGCATGATGACATACTTCAATTCTCAAATTGGACTTCCTCTTGAAGATCAATAAGCTTTATTAAAGATTGTATTTGGACTATGATTAATTGACATGTAAGAAATTTTAAGGTATAAGTTAAACAAGAACTTACGATCATACCAAGGTATTTCATTTATTCTCTTTAATTCATCACAACTTTTTTTTTTTTTGCTATTTAGAAGCACATAATATAAATATTAACACTTCAATTCCTTTCTCCTCTTTTACTACATAGCATGATCTCAAGCTTCATAAGGTATAACTAAATTTAAAAACTCAATAGGGTCATTTAATAAGGGTAAACAGAGAAAAATGTTTAAAGTGTTTGACTTCAAAAGGTTTATGATGTGTCTCAATTCAAAGTAGGAAAGTAGGCTTTTGTGGAGTAAACATTACTTATATCACTTCTAAGAAGTCGATCCAATTTTCAAATCAAAGCAACACATGTTATCTATAATGATGATTTGTTCTTTAGTATTCAATGCAAAACCTATAGAGATCATCTATTAAGAACAAATTGAAGAGTGTTTAAGAGTAGAAACAAATAAATCTCTTAAAAAGAAACGTTTAAAAAGCTCAAATGCTCACCAAGGGTAATCTCCACTAATAGTTCACAATTCATGTAAACATGATATTCATCCACTCAATTAACTGAGACCATGACATTCAAAAGTTTCAAATCATGTAAAGATGTTCATGACTATTCCTTAATAAAGATATTCAATCAAAAATATGCATTAAGACTTCATTAATAAACACAAAGTAATTAGTCAACTTGTCAAGGCAGAAAGAAAAAAATGAAAAAAAAAATAATGAAAATTTTTGCATTTTTTTTTTTTGAAATGAAAATAAAGATGCGTATCAAGAGCACAAAAGTACTCCTTACTCTGCCATCTTTTGGTTTCAACTCGGACCAGTTTTTGAATCTTATGATTTTAATAATAGCAAACTCTACCCCCAAACTTATTTGAGACAGTGTCCCCAATGTCTAGTAAGATAAAAAGAAGAAAAACACAAATGGAAATGCTATTAATAAAACCATAGGATAAGAAAGTTACAATCGAAGATTAAGATCCAGTGCACGTTTCTTATTACCGCTTGCTTCAGAATCCCAAACCACCTGCAATATGATTGGATCAACTTCGAGCATAAAGTCTTGCAGTTGGTCAATCAGTTCATCAACACTTGAAGCTGAGACTAGAATACGCCGGTTTGCTTGAGTCATAAAACCCTATTCCACAGCTTGATCAAGAAAAGTCAATAAACCATCATAGAAACCGTTAGTATTAAGCAAACCTAATGGCTTTTTGTGAATATTGAGATGGGCCCAAGACGTAATGTTGAAGATTTCTTCAAAAGTTTCCAAACCACCAGGTAACACAATAAAAGCATCAGCACTGAGTAACATGTATGCCATTCGCCCGTGTATGCTTGTGACCTGAAACTCATTACCTATACTTATACCGATAATATCTCTCCTTTCAGCCAAATGCTTTACTATGATACTTAGGGTTCTGCTGCTTCCAATAATTGCAGTTACCGCAACAGAACCCTTCAGTCCTAAACTGTCTCTTCCATACACCAAATCTATGTTTCGGGCAGCTAAAGTCGTACCAAGTTCAGCAGTTGCCTTTGAATATTGTGTATTCATACTAGACTTCGGACTACAAGAAACAGAAATGGTTTTGAATTTATTGCTTGAGGACTCTGCCATTTTATTTTTTCATACAAAACTAATTATTTGTTATCAGTAATGAACGCTCATTTAAAGAAAAGGAAAGAGTAAAAGAACAGTTCTACGATACTAAACAGTTGTGATCAGGGGGAAAAGAAAATGTTAAGTGTAGAAATGACAAAAAGAAAGCATAATCTTCAAAAAATATTTAAAACAAACCGTTAAAAATAGAAAATTAAAAATATTAGGTGAAAAAAATGTCAAAAAGTAAACACAAACATCGAAAAAGTAAACACAAATATCGAAAAAATTTGAAAAGAGCTGCTAAAAATTAAAAAAAAAATTCAAAATGTTAGATGATGAAACGTCAAAAAGTAAACACGATTATCGAAAAAGTTTGAAATAAGCTAAAAAAAATCCAAAATAGTAGGTGGAAACACAATAATCGAAAAAGTTTGAAACGTACTAAAAATCCAAAATGACAGATAAAGAAATGTTAAAAAAAAAAAGTAAACACAATTATCGAAAAGGTTTGAAACAAGTTGCTAAACAAAAAAAAAATGATGCTATAGTAGTTGTGATTGTGGCTCACATCTTCCTCTGGTTTTACGTTCAGAATCGGCTTAAACACCTTCTATGAGTTGAGGATCAGCTTCCCATCCAGTTTTCTTATAAACTGGCAAACATGGTCTTTTAAAGTCAAATTCCCAAGACTATAACGCTGTTTCTCTTTACTGAATAACTCCCATAAATCTAAAAGAATGCGTTGAACTTTCCTACAAGGATGTGTCTCAAGAGTCTTAAGGATATTATCCAGAGACTCCTTACTCAGTCCATCCTTTATGCATTTAAGTTTATCTTCTCTATTTATAGATAAATATCCAGGATTTTTACAGTTTGTATCGCAGTTCCATCTTGAACACTTATGACAGACTCCCATTCGCTTAGCTCTCCTCTTATTTGAGTAAGAACTTCTTCCCAATCCTGGTAAACGTTTAATGAATGAATCATTCAACTCACCTGCTAGACGTACCTTAGCTTCAATGATCCATCGAATATGCTCTGGAAGACCTAAACATGTTAGTGCCCTTACTCTTTCGACTCTACACTTGTAAATCTTTCTGAGTACATCTTGAGGCAGAGTAGGGAAATGGTTTTTGAGTGCAGCAAGACTTGTTTCCATCTCTGAAAAAGAAAAGAAAATTATCAAAGAAAAATAATAACACATAAAGAAAACAATAACACACAAACAAAAGAAAACTAGTTGAGAAAGAAAAACTTGGGTTGCCTCCCAAGAAGCGCTTAATTTATAGTTGTTAGCTCGACTGTTGAAAAACGCTTTAAGTTGGGTCCGAAAGCGCGATGGTGGATTTCTGTTGAGGCTCTCTACCATCCATGTAAGCTTTAAGTCTTTTTCTGTTGACTTTGAATCGACGATCTAAAGTGAACTCCTTGTTTAGGATACGTTGATCATGCCATTTTTTGGTGCGTTCTTTGTAAAACTTAGCATTTTCTTTGATACATTCTTCCACTACCTCTACCCTCATGCAGTTACCAACATTATGTGGATGTTTGAGCGCTTTTAGCATATTAAATGTCACTTTTTCATCTTGAACTCTTAGTATAAGTTGACCTTTCTGTACATCAATGAGAGTTCTTCCGTTGCTAAGAATGGCCTACCCAAAATGATGGGTATTTCTTGATCTTCCTCCATGTCTAGCACAATGAAATCCGCAGGAAATATGAACTTATCCATTTTTACCAGTACGTCTTCTATAATTCCCATTGGATACTTGATTGATCGATCAGCTAGTTGTAAAGATACTGTAGTAGGTTTTACTTCTCTAAAGCCTAGTTTCCGAAAATAGAGAATGACATTAAGTTAACGCTTGCACCAAGATCACATAATGCTTTATAAAAAAATGAATCACCAATGGTGCAAAGAATTGTAAAACTTTCCGGATCTTTGAGTTTAGGCGGTAGCTTTTTTTGCAAGATTGCACTACATTCTTCGGTCAAAGCTACCATTTCATGTTCTTACAGCTTCCTTTTATTTGATAGGATTTTCTTCATGAACTTCACATAGCTGGGCATATGTTCCAGAGCATCTGCAAAAGGAATATTAATTTGTAATTTCCTAAAAACTTCAAGAAATTTAGAAAATTGTTTATCTAGTTTCTGTTTCTGGAATCTTTGAGGGAAAGGTAATGATGGTTTGTATGGTGTCGGATTGTCTGAAAACAACTTCAATTTTTGACTTCTCTGCTTCTTTTTGTTTAACCATTACTTCTTCTTCTACTCTGCTAGATCCTTCTTTCTCGTCTGTTCTTTTGATAGTCTCTTTCAGTATTTTACCGCTTTGTAATGTGACAGCCTTAACGTGCTCTCTAGGATTGGTCTCTGTGTTGCTTGGTGAGGTTCCTTGAGGTCTTGCAGTCATTAGATTTGAGATTTGACCCATTTGTACCTCTAGATTTTGAATGGAAGCAGCTTGATTCTGGAGTGTGATGTCTGTTCTCGTCATAAATTGATTAGTCGTTTCGATGAGCTAAGCGAGTGCTTCTTCAAGCGACGGTTTGTTGGTCTATTGCTGTTGAAGTGGTGGCGGATATGACTGTTTGGGTTGATCATTATTTTTCCATGAAAAGTTGGGATGATTTCTCCATCTTGGATTATATGTGTTGGAGTACGGGTTATTTTGTTGTCTGTTGCCCAGTAAAAATGCTTGACTTATCTGGTCTTCATCGCACTGCCCGTTGGAATGGTCACCTCCACAAAAATCATAAGATGCAGACTGAGTATGAAAGACATTAGCTGTTAAATTTTCGAGTTGCTTGGCTAATGTCTTGACCTGAGCTGAAAGTCTTGTTAAAACATCATTTTCTTGTATTCTGAAAACTTTTTTCAGAACTGCTCTTTCTGATGGCCACTGATAAGCATTTGCAGCCATTTCCTCCAATAAGTCCCAGGCAATTTGATAAGGTTTTCCCAAAAGTGCTCCACCAGCTGTGACATCTACCAATGTTCTCGTGGAACTCCCTAAACCATTATAGAATGTGTGTAGCTGCAACCAATCAGCAACTCCATGATGTGGGCACCGTCTTAGCAGATCTTTGATTCTTTCCCATGCTTCGTACAATGACTCTCCATCAAGTTGTCTGAATGTGGCTATCTCGGTTCGTAGTCTTGCAGTCTTTGCTGGTGGAAAGAATTTGGCTAGAAATTTTTGTGCCAAGTATCCCATGTGGTAATACTCTTTGATGGCAAAGAGTTAAGCCAGCATTTGACTTTGTTTTGAAGAGAGAACGGGAATAATCTCAATCGGATGACGTCATTAGTAATACCATTATATTTGAAAGTATCACAGATCTCCAAAAAGCTATCAATGTGGGCATTTGCATCATCGTTCGGAGCCCCACCGAACTAGTTGTTTTGCACCATCTGGATAATTGCTGGTTTGCTTTCAAAATTGTTAGTTGTAATGGTTGGTCGTCGTATTGCCGAACCATTACCCACTGTGGGTAGAGCATAATCGCGTAATACTCGAGTATTTTCAGCATTTGTTGGTACAATGTTTTGTACGTTGTTTGGTTCTTCAGTTATGTCTATGAGCGCAGTACTTGCAGCCTTCCTTGTTTCTTTTCGATTCTTGCGGCAAGTTCTTTTAATTTTTGGGTCAAATGGTAAAACTTTGCCCCCAGACTTTCTCATACACCAGAAAAATCACAAGCAAATAAAATGAATAAATAAATGACCAAATTAAAATTTGAATTACGTAGTATTAATATTAATTTAAACAAACAATCCCCGGCAACGGCGCCAAAAACTTGTTATGTAAAATCGCAAGTAGACGAGCCGAACAAGTAATAAAGTGATGAGAGAAGTATCGTCCCATGACGATTATTGTTAATTAATGCCCAAAATTAAAATAACTCAACTTTTATTTGGTAGACGAAATTAGAGATGAAAACTAAAACTAAATTTAAATGTAAATGTAAATAAATAAAAAGTAATTCAATGAATGAAAATTCTAAAGTTTTGATTTTACCATAACTAATTTGTTCCTCCCCTTTGTTCTTTTTAACAAAAATTAATTATCCATTTGCTAGTCGAGATTCTCTGAATTATTCACATAGCCCCTCTCGAGGTCTAAGGAAAATATCCTATAAAGCTTAACTGTTATGTCCCCATGGAAGTTAAAACATTAATAAATTTATTAAGATTTATGAATCTTTTTTATAGACTACACATGTATATTGCTATCATGTATGTAATTTATGACATTCAATACAATGAACTAGACACATAAATCAGCTTCCGCTATCATTATGATTAACAATTCAACTAAATAGTGATAATTTATTTAGAAGCATTAACCAAGATAAAAAATCCTTAATTAAATTGAACAAAGGATTAGAATATAAAAGTTAGGCTACATCATAACCTTAGAAAAATAAATCTATTCCATATTAAAATTTACAAAGACTAGAAAATTAAATACAATAAAAGATAAGAAAACTTAGTGAATTGAAGTTTCGTCATAGAATTTCTTCCTCTGCTTTGCTCCTCCTCTCCAAGCTCTCTCTCTTTTTTTCTAAACTACTTATTGTTTTATTTTTTGATGAGATGCTTGGAATGGTGATTCTAAGGCCTATTTATAGGCAAAGTTCACCTCCAATTACATCATTACATGCATCATCTTTTCCTAATTTTTCACCATTCTACATCATTGCTTATATCATGGTTCACCTACCCCATGTAAGTCAACTTTCATATTACATCATTGCTTACATCATAATTTTCATTACATCATTTCTTACATCAGCATGATATAATATTTATTTTTAGAATACTCGATCTTTAAATCGTGATAATTTCTTTATGCGATCTCCGATTCTAGTAATTTTTGAGGCGATGAACTTGTTGTGAATGATATTCATTTTGTAGCGATGATCTTGTCTCGAACAATAGCACTTGGTAGGGTCCACATGTGCTTTTTCACCAATTTTATTCTGAAAATAAAAATAAAAATAAAAGAAATATGAAATAATTTACTTAATAATAATAAAAGTATCAAGAACTAAGCAATAATTCAAGTTTAAAAAGATAAATAACTCTATAAAAATAAAGTTATCAATCACCAAAGATCACACAAGCCCGTTCTGCTATTAGGCTTAGAAAGTACAGATTAAGATGCAAGGAGAATAGGTCAAAAGAGACGTGGTAGCACAAAAGCAGTCACATCTAATGAAACCTAGTCTGTTGTTCGCTTCTCATGAGCGGCGGTGGGCGTACTGTAGACAGCTTATGACCTATTGGGTCTAATTCGCCAAAGCGAAGGCTAATAATGGGCCAAACAGTGTCATCATCAAATGAGAAATCACGGTTAAGAGCCGCTGATCAGAGGCAGGCATGGGATTAAGACTAAACTAATTTGTTCTAGCCCACCACCAAATGGTTAAAGGGTCCCCACTCGGAGAGACAGAGATATATAAGAATCAGAGGAAGCGAGCCTTAAGTAGTGATTGATAGGCTCCCATCCCTTTTTGCTAGCCCGCGTAGGAAGTGAAGCTAACCTGACGGACTACCCCTTTGATAGAGTGGTAAAACCTTCCTTTTTAGAGTGTAATGCCTTCGTTTAATCTTTCAAGTGGGGTTGGGTTGATGGCAATGATAGGATTCAAAGATGGTCCTCTTTCTTCACTATGAAGGAACACTGGTGGGTACGAGTCATCTTCTCCCCACCAGTCAGATTCAACCAATTCTTCGAATTCAGTGTTATGTAGGAACTGCTGCCTGTGATTGATCCGTTCATGAGATCTTGTACATACCTTGTATTATTCTAGAGATGTGGACTAAATCAATAGAGAGATGTCTGGTCTTTCAGGCAATGGGCCCACTTAGAATCATGCTTCGAAAGAGTTCTAACAATCATCTTCGTAGCCCCTAGTTTATTGTTCATAACGAACATGACTCCCTTTCAAGTATGGCTATGCTACTTTCCAAGCCTACAAGGATGGAATAGAGGTGGATTCAACTAAAGTACCATCTCTTAACCTCAGATTTGATGTGGTTTATAAATCTGGAGCTGTAAAATGGGCTCATCATGAGTTGGGGAACTACTAGTAGCTATTACCGGTTACTTACTTAGCTGGTTACTATCTGAAATCTAGAATTTTGTATGTCGTATCGTTTAGGTCGTGGTTTTGCCATGAGCTATCCGGCTTTTTTCAGTCAAGACGGAGTCCCAGATTGAGAAATTTAGGCAGACTATGTCTCGTGCGAGAGTCAGCTTATCCTGATAAAAAAGGTGTGAAATACTGATCTAAAAGACAAGAAGGAGATCTTTTCTCGTTGCTTCTAGAGACTGTTTGTGTGAAGTATATCACCAGGTACAAGATCGAAAGATATGAAGCAATGTCATGCCTAAAAAGGTGAAACTACTTAACAAGCCCCATTTCTGTACATCTATTCCCGTACAGATGGTAGCCTACCGGTAACTTCACGATGGCTTTCCAACCGTTATCTAATTCGACTGCAAGGTTCCTGTAAGCTAAACGTTTTCCCTTTATTAAAAGTCTTTTGAAGAATCTCTTTTCTTTAGAAAATAGGTGAAAAAATTTTCTTTTTATCATATGATTACAAACCAGTTTTTTAAAGTTTTCGGCATGCAATATAGGGTTATAAAAATTTGGGCAGTATGCCAGCTATTTTTCTGAAAATGTCACTCTATAAACAATTACAAGAATATTTATACACTTCTAAAACAAGTAATTCTCTAAACTTTAGGGCCTCAAGCCCTCACATTTTCAAACTACAAGTAAACACAAACATGCCATTAACTTATAAAGAAAATTGAAATATGTTTACACATCAGGCACACATTTTCATATATACATTTTTTAAACCATATGAACGTTTATACAATGCTTAATATACAAACTTTCAAGACATTTAAAAATAAATTTATAGAAATACAATAACACACACACTTGATCCGCCTATTCTTGAGCTGGGGTCACTGTTACTGACACACCTGTCCCTATACCCGCCCCTGAGGAGGTTTTATTTATAAAACATAAAATGATATGTGAGCTATACGAGCTCAGTGAGTGTTATAAGTTTTTATATCAAATTTAATTTTATAAAATAAATCTCCCTTAAATTTTTAAAACATTTTAATAACCTTTAATCGCTGTAATATCAAAAATCAGTTTTTCTCTGAAAACCATATTTTAAATAACTGCATGGATAAACAATTTTTATAACTATAATTTGATTACATCGTAAAATTGAATAATGAAACAATATGCTTTATGCTTTTGGTTTTCTACTGTAAAAATATAGACAGTTGTGATGATACAGTTTTCGAAAAATCTTTGAGTAAAACAAGTCAATTACAGTCGGTTTGTACTATATGGTATCCTAGGTATGGAGTAGAATTTTACCTTGCTTGGGCCATCCCAGAATTTTTTCCTCGTTCAAGCCATCTATCTGGTTTTATATAGCGGAATTTTTCCCTCGGAGTGACATTTTTCCTTGCTCAGGTACTTATACGTGCATTAGGCGACACACATGACTTAACTGATATAACACAATCCCCTTTACGGTTTTTTCCCACTGTTAGTTAGTGACAGACACTCCCGAAACTGCCAATGCACATTTCGAGTACTCAACCTTAACCGAGATATCATCTCGAAGGCGACTGACAAATGCGTCCCATTCTTTGACGTGCTGAGAAAAGTGAAAGACTTCGAATGGACAGAGCAGTGCGAGCAGGCCTTCCAACGGTTGAAGGAGTATATGGGCCAGGCCCCACTTTTGTCAAAGCCTGTAGAAGGGGAGAAACTCATCCTTTACTTGGGAGTATCTGAGAGCGCCCTTAGTGCGGCGTTGGTGCGAGAAGAAGACAGGACGCAGCTCCCAGTGTATTATATCAGTAAGAGGCTGTCCGATGCAGAGACAAGGTATTCCCAGATGGAGAAGCTCGCTGATTGCTTGGTAACCGCATCCAGAAAGCTCCGACCTTATTTCCAGGCTCACAAGATCGAAGTTCCGACTCGATATCCCCTGAAGCAGATTTTCCAGACTTCGAACACCTCAGGTCGCTTATTGAAGTGAGCAGTCGAGCTGGCCCAGTTTGACATCGAGTATGTTCCCAGACCGTCCATCAAAGCTCAAGCCTTGGCGGATTTTATTGCAGAATTCACTGAAGCCCCTGAGGAAGGAGCTGGACCATCGGAGAAGCCGATGTGGGAGTTGTACGTCGATGGCTCATCAAGCGAGCTGAAAGCAGGGGCAGGTATACTGCTCATCAGTCCGGAGGGGCACAAGATCTTCTATTCTTTGAAGTTTGGGTTTAAGGCAACCAATAACGAAGCTGAGTACGAAGCACTCATAGCGGGGCTGAAGCTCGCTAGGGAAATGCGAGCTGATCAGGTGAGAATATTTAGTGACTCACAGCTCGTTGTATACCAGGTGAAAGGGGAGTATCGAACTCGGACATCGAATACGGTCACATATCTTGAAAAGGTGCGAGAATTGCTCGAAGCATTTCAAAGGTACGAGGTGAATCAAATTCCGCGAGCTCAAAATGCACATGCTGATGCTTTAGCTCGCCTGGCCACTACCCAAGTGGCGGAAGACCTGAAACCTGTGCCAGTCGAGCTCTTGCCAGTACCAAGCATCCGGATAGGAGAAACGATGATGGCCCTGGTGGTGGCCGAAGACTCCTGGATGAGGCCGTTGGCTAATTACCTACAGAATGGGATCCTCCCCGAAGACAAGAATGAAGCTCGCCAATTAAAGGCGCGATCTGCGCGCTACTGCATTTACGACGATCTGTTGTATAAAAGGGGTTTCTCAGCCCCTCTTTTGCGATGTACAGATGGGGCGGACTGCGAGAAGGTGTTGAGCGATATGCATGCAGGACATTGTGGGAACCACTCCGGAGGACTCGCTCTAGCCCAGAGAGCGTTAAGGCAGAGATTCTATTGGCCTATGATGAAGAAGGACGCTATCACCCTAGTAAGAAAATGTAACAAGTGTCAAAGGTTCGCTAAAGTGCCCCGAGCTTCTTCCCCACTCCTACAGCAGATGGTGAGTCCGTGGCCGTTCGCGATCTGGGGGATTGACCTGATCGGGCCCCACCAACAGCCTTTGGAAATTGCAAGCACGCTGTGGTCGCAGTTGATTATTTTACGAAGTGGGCGGAAGCAAAAGAGTTGGCCGATATCTCCACCTCGAAGATAATCAAATTTATGTGGGGCAACATCATCAGCAGGTTCGGAGTGCCGCGGCAGGTGATAACAGACAACGGGACACAGTTCAGCAGCGAGCAGTTCATCGATTTCTGTGATGAGCTCGGGATCATCAAAAGCTTCTCAGCAGTAGATCATCCCCAGGCCAACGGGCAGGTCGAAGCCGTGAACAAGATCGTAAAGCAGATCCTGAAGACGAAGTTAGAAGCAAGGAAAGGGGCTTGGGTGGACGAGCTGCCAAAGGTATTATGGGCCTACCAGACTACAGCTCGCAGTACGACTCAAGAGACGCCCTTCTCAATGGTGTACGGGTGCGAGGCTATGATTCCAGCAGAATTTGAGGTAACAACGCATCGGAGAGCCACCTTCAAAACCGAAGACAATCATTAATTGCTTGCCTGCGGTCTTGACCTCGTGGAGGAATTGCGAGATGAAGCTCAGCTGAGGTTAGCAGTTTATCAATAACGAGTTGCCAGATACTACAACAAGAAAGTCCGCGCTCGTCGCTACAACGTTTAGGACCTGGTATTGAGGCTTATTCTGCCCGCAGCTCGGAAATCAAGCGAAGGAACTCTAGGACCGAGCTGGGAAGGGCCCTACGTCGTTCAAAAAGATCTGGGGAATGGGGCCTACCACCTAAGCAACATGGACGGAATCGAAGTCCCACGAGCATGGAACGCCGAGAAGCTTCGACCATACTTCGTGTAATGTACTCAGGTCAAAATTATCTGTCTTAAATGTAATCTTTTGACATTTTGTCTATATATGTGAATATATTCAAGCAGATTTGCATCACTTCTCAAGAATACTTTATCTCCATTTTCGCTTATGTTGGTCCCCGACAATCAACCAAGTCCTGGAACGGAGCCGTCGCGTCCTGAGAGCTCGCAACGCTCTACTTGAGGCGACGTACTCCTGTGGACTCGTCAATCAACCAAGTCTTGGAACGGAGCTGTCGCGTCCTGAGAGCTCGCAACGCTCTACTTGAGGCGACGTACTCCTGTGGACTCGTCAATCAACCAAGTCCTGGAACGGAGCCGTCGCGTCCTGAGAGCTCGCAACGCTCTACTTGGGGCGACGTACTCCTGTGGACTCGTCAATCAACCAAGTCCTGGAACGGAGCCGTCGAGTCCTGAGAGCTCGCTACGCTTTACTTGGGGCGACGTTCTCCTGTGGGCTCGTCATTCAACAAAAGTCCCGAACGTAGCCGTCGCGTCCTGAGAGCTCGCTACGCTCTACTTGGAGCGACGTTCTCCTGTGGGCTCGTCATTCAACAAACCTCCTGGACGGAGCCATCGTGTCCTGAGAGCATGCAACGCTCTACACGGAGCGACGTACTCCTGTGGACTGGGATAAAAGCAATATATAACAACCTTGCTATCACATTTACAGCTATGTTTAACATCATTCAAAGGCATAACAAGCGAGGTAAAAGAAAGGCATGCATTGAATTAAAATCGATCATCCAACAGTTCAAATATTACAAATCCGAAACCTCAAAAGAGGTAAGTTCAACAAAAAATAATAAAGTTTATACATAAGGGCTAAGCTTGCGTGCTTGGGGGGTCCTGGGCGTCCTGAGGGATAGAGCTCTCAGCCGCTTGATCACTGGCGACCTCTGGAGGGACATTTTCAGCAAGAACCGACGAAATTTCCTGAGGCTGGTCTTGCTCCGCTTCAGCTGAGGCCCGGGCTTCTTCCGCATAGAACTCAATGTCCTTCACGGCCTCCTCTCCGAAGATAGAATAGTCTATCTTAGGATGATGAAGCCAGAGGGTGTACATGATGTTCTGCTCGGTCTCCGCCCTGATCTCTTCGGCCCGAGCTTCAGCAGCAGCCAGCGCGTCTTTGAGCTTAGCGACCTCCTCGGCATGCTGCTCTTTGAGCTTGGCGACCTCCTCAGCATGCTGCTCCGCCGCGGCCTTCAGTTCCCTCTCGCGGTCGTCCACGAGGGTCTTGGCCGTCAAAAGCTGAGAACTGAGGCTGTCATTGACCTTTTCATAAATGCTCTCCGATTCGGCCCTAAGGGTTTCGATCTGGAGCCTAGCGGCCTCAGCAACATCTAGCTTCCTCTGAAAGATCTCGCGGTCGCTCTGCGCCACTGCAAGCTCGATATCGCGCTCAACCAAAGTCTTCTCGAGCTTCTCATTGGCGACCTTAAGCCCGTCCTCCTCTTTTGCTTTTGACAGCTCTTTGTCCAACACCTTTGCCATTGCCATCGCGCCCTGCACAGCGAAAGCGATGAGAAAAGAAGTTGAAAGAAATAGAAAATAAAAACGGAAAGGAGATTCTACCTTAACTGTTTCGCGAATGGCCCAGGAAAGCAAATTCGTCCCATGGCTGTTCGGACCATCCAGAAACATGGCAGAGTTGCCCAGAAAGCCAGGAACTTGCTCGACCATGAGATCGAAGTATTTCAGCCCGGGGATGTCCCCAACAGGTTTCCCTGGAGCGTCCTCGCGTGGAGACTCCTGCGACGAAGGAACGGCCTGTTTCCCTTTTTCCTCTGAGGTCCTTTTGGAGGGGGAATGTTTATCGGGGACATCGTGATCTTTCCTCTTCGTCCCCTACTGGGCTGCGACCTGCTTACCTTTGCCCGAAGTAGCAGCCTCTTTGCCCGAAGGAGCCCTCTGAGACACGGGCTGAATGACCGTAGGGGCAGGAGGCTTAGCTGTGCTCGTGGCCTGATGCACTTCCTTGGCGGCCGCCTGGGATGAATCCGGGGCAGACGACGATGCAGTAGCCTGACCCCCGGTCTGACGAACTCTTTTCCTTGGAGGAGGAACTACCTTCAAAGGCGCCATCTCGACTTCTTCGACGCTTTCCGAACTTGAGCTCGTCTCTACGTCGACTTCGTCAAAGGCAGATGTAACAGGACGAGCGCGCTGAGATCCGATGTGCTTGGAGCCAATCAATCTCTCCTTGGGATCGGGAGCGAGCAAAAATCGATGAAGTAATTCGTTCATCGGCTTGCTGTCTCCCCCTGGGATAGACTAAGGACCGGTGAGCTAAGATCTGCAAAGGAAAAAAGTTAGTTCATTCAAAACAAGATCGCCTGTCAGCTATAAGCTGGAAAGCAGCTTGAAGAATCTCCTACCTGGTTCAGCCCGGAAGCTGAAGTTCGCAAGATTTAACAGTGAAGGGCAGGACGCATAAAACCAGTTCGTTTTGTAATGGCCTACGTTGGATTTACCCTTTGCCTCGCCCTTCGGCAGGACGTCCCTATAAATGGACGACGTTCGAGGAGAGGTATAATAGAAACCATCCCGAGGCCGCCCTCTATTAGTAGATTTGAAGGCATACAAATGCCTTATGATTCCAGGAGTGGGATAAGGGAGGCTGTACTTCTTGAAGAAGATCGCTAAGGAAGATAGCTGGGTGTATGAATTTGGGGTCAACTGGAATGGAGCGAGCTTCAGGTCGTTAAGAAGCTCGATCAGATAAGATGGAACCGAAATTCGCAGCCCAGCCTCCAAGTGCTGAACACTAATGGCTACGAAGCCTTTGAGGGAAGTAGCCGCGTGGTCCCAGGGAGAGGGTTCCATGAGGCGACATCCCCTGGGGAGATGGTATTGCAACCCCAGACCGACGAGGTCCTCGTATGATAATCACGAGGGATAATGTTTAAACATCTCGCGACCTCGCCTAGCCTCTGCAGGGTCGAGATCCCTGGCCTCTGAAGGCTGGTCCCCTCTGGAACTCTCCCGAGCTGAGAACTCCTCAGCAGTCTCCCCGCTGTGTAAGGACGCTTGAGGAACCTCCCTCACTTGATCCTCCGAGTCGGAGGAATCGTCCTCTCCTATGACGTGCTGTGGGCGTGTGCGACCTGAAGACATCTACAAACAAAGAAGAGCAATTAGGTCACTATAAGCAGACCGTTCCTATCATACTAAAGCTCCAAAGTTTGCTAAGTAGCTATTTCCTAGAGACAGGTCGCAGACGCCACACAAGATCGTTAGCAACCTCAAGAACGTTTTCTATTCCCTATGTGCGACCTTAAGATCGCTCAGACTCACAAACAACAAATCCTACAGACTACAGCAACTTAACGGATCAAACTAAGGAAATACGAAAAGACGCAGACATTCAAACTTAAGCAAGAGAAAGAAAACCAGAAAATCAAGCAGTATGCAAACAAGTCATCACCAGAAAAGGGAACAATAAAATGCTAAAAAACGAAGAAACGGCAAGGATAATGAACTCACCGGTGGTCGGAGATGAAAAAGTCGCCTAAGTGATGGACGCTGGAGAATCGAAGACCGAAGTCTGGTGGCAGACGAGAGAAAAAGAAGACTAAGAAGAAGGTTGAAGCGTGAAAATGACAAATAGAGAGAGAAAGGACAGACTGCTCCCCTTCATATACCCGGTCCCGAGGTCGTGTCCCTCACCGTTGGATCTGATGGCTTACCAATCGCCTTAAATCCAACGGTGCAGCGCGATCTCAGGTACGTAACCCAAAAAGACGCCATCAGACGAAAAAACGAGCATTAAATGCCCGTTGCAGAAACCGAACCGCTTCAGGGGGTGTTGCCACGTGTCCAAGAAAAATGAGGGAAAATGCGTTCGCTCATTGAAATTTGAAGTCTTCGGTTCGCTGAGTAGATCGTTAGTTCGATTAAGTCTTCAGTTCGCAGATTAAAGCCGCAGTTCGCCGCAAATCTCTCAGTTCGCTTTAAAGCCTTCAGGCCGCTTGAGAGTTTCTCAGTTTTCAGAACGGTGTGTGAAGATTTAAGTTCGCCATAAGATTATAGCTAAGTTCTCAGGCCGCTGGAAGATGACCTAAGAACTGGGGGGTTGATGTTATGGGTATTTTTGGATTCCTCAAATGGGCTGGCAAAGGCCCATCAAGATAGTGGCCCAAGCCACCAAGACCAGGTATGAAGCGCTATTCATCAGCTCGCGAGATCGCTCCAGTAGTCGATGAGATCGAGCCCGTGAAGGGACTAGCGAAGACAAGGTCAGACACCAATTGCCTTCTTAGCGACGTTGAGGTCGCATACCGGTCATTGCGACGTCGAGATCGTCAGGCCGGATTGAAGTCAAGATCGTCACGACGAAGATTCAGTCCGCTTTCTTCCCCAGTTCGCCCAGTTTCAGTGCAAGACAGTAAAATGGCGTGTCTTACACGATAAGTAAGGGTTTCTCACCTAATGACAGCTTAATTTCGAGAAATCTCACCAGAACAGCATGGGTCAGTAGTCGCCCCACGCGTGAAGCCAGAGTTGACCTGGCACAAGTCAGAAGCATTAAATGCTCTCCAGCAGCATTAATTACGACAAGATCAGTCTCTTTTGTCTATTTATTCCATTTGTAGCCTCATCTCCTCTATAAATAGAGGAGGACATTTATTGTTAAGCATCTAGAAAAATTGTGAGGGCTGTTATTCTGTCAAAATTTCGAGAGAGCAAAGGCTTAGTGAGAGACTGCCATTAATAACAGAAACAGTGGACCTAGGCACTTCTAAAAAGGCCGAACCACTTCAAATCTTGTGTGTTCTTCTTCTTCCTTCTCCTCTTTTTTTGCCATGATTGGGTTTGCTTGTTGCAGGTCTCCTTATCTGTGCGGCATTGGGCTCAAGAATCTGGTTGGCTGGTTTACCACGTCAACAAATGGCTTCTATGTTTGTTTTGTTTCTAAGACACACACACACACACACACAAACACACACACATATATACACACACATACTCATTCTTATCTTCTCTCCATTTTACCGTCTAATAATTATCACATTCACTTCCTTTTTTTTTTCTATTATTTAATTTTTTTTCTCCATCACTCAGCACACCACCGTCATTTCTTTCTAATGCCAAACTTATCTCTCTCACTTTTTTTTTTTTTTCTCTTTCTCAACACCATCCAATAACATATATATATATATATGTATATATATATATGTATTTTTTTCTTCCAATGGCCCACCACATTAACACTTATATAAATATATATCTTTTTCAATGGGCCTCACCACTATCTTTTATCTATATATATTTTTATTATTATTGCATGTATTATTATTAAAAAAAAATTACCTACCCATGTAATTTTCTTCCAACATATGTAAATTTTCATTTTGTACCTGACGGAACCTGACAGGCCCCTTTCTAACTACTAGCTAGGCGACCTGCCCGGTAACCCCACGGTGGCTCCCCAGTCGAGATCTGCTCTGACTGGAAAGCTCCCGTGAAGCTAAGCCTCTTTTCTTTGCTAAAATACTTGAAATCCTTTTGATTATGAAAAAGAGTGGAAATTTTGTTCGTTGAAAATAACTTTATGAAAATAGGATTTTCACAGAAAACCGGTAGCACAACGGCTGTTTTTCTAAAATTCCACCCTGTAAAATATCTCGTAAAACCTGTATAATTGTATTCACAAACAATTTCTATAATCAATAGGCCTCCGGCCATTTTCAAACTCATAATCATGCAATTAAGCGGAAGTACTTGAATTAAATCTTAAAAACGACATGCATGATATTTACATAAAATCCTTAACTCAAAATAATATTTTTCAAAACTAGAGAATCTGGAAAATGATAGTAAATACAATACATGATGTTATGCTAGAAAATAGTGCAATCTGGTCACGCGTGTCTAGCTGGCCTGTCCGTGGCCTGTCCGTCCGAAGGAGATACGTCAACCGTGCTACTCGCACCTGCACCTGAGGGAGGATTTTAAAGAAAACAGGAAAACAGTGGTGAGAATAACTCAGTGAGTGGGTAAGTTTATCACAAACTATACTTTTGCTTAAAATACTATTCCTCCCAAAAATAGATTGGAAAACTATTACTTACTTTTCCTGAAAACTGTAAACTCGTTTAAAAGCTGCGAAAGTTATTTATCAAACTTTTCTTAAAACTCTTCTTACTTTTCTTACTAGCCTTATCTGGCAACCCAGGGAAATCTTGTCCTTCGTGACGGTGCGAAAACACGCCACTAGGATAGGGGAACTCTCACCATGTGTAGTCGCAGATGTGGATACAACTCTGGGATCGCGAATCCCTCCAACATCAGGCAGATCTACACTATCCCATACGTGCAGAGGGTGACTGACAGACTCGATCCCCCCAAAGTTAGTAACTCCCCCCAACTACCGTACACGTATGGAATACTTTCGGCCGGGTGTAATCTTAGGGGCTAGGGTAAACCATAGGCATATATAAAATGAAATCTCGGCAATATGCTATAATATCGCAAAAATTAACTTTCACAAATATTATCTCTATGCATGTATATAATTTCAACTTACTCAATTACTTTACTGAAGAATATAAACATATTCAAAGCATAGCTTATTTAAAATATACATGCATTTATAATCAATTTACTGAAAACTATAAACTCTTACTCAAAGCTCAAAACATTTAACTTGCTAAAAGTAATTGCATTCAATAATAGAATGTATGAAAACTTTTAAAAATCTACACTCACAACTTGCTTCCAAATTACTTATCACCACTTCCCGTTACGGCTCTCGTTCGATTCTCGATTCACCTATAATTGATTTCGATCGAGATGTCGTTAAAACATAACTCGTGCGCAACTAAACTTTAAACCATAGGAGGATTTATAAGCACAATAATCCAAATGACTATCCTCACACGATAACAAAACGGAAACCTCATATTCGCATGCAAAAACTATTTCAACCCAATTCGTTATCGTGACTAGAAAATATTCGAAACTTTGCGATTATAGAATCGACAACTATGTCATTCGAATCTAATGTAACATCATAAAAATTCAGATTTTAATGAATTCACTAAACAAAAGATTCGAAATTAAACGACGAACTTAAAGCTTACGCGATTTCACTAATTATCGCGATTTATCGATTTTACGCGTTTCGCGCGATTGAAAAATTATCCAAACTTCAACTTAAGTACTTTAACGGCTTAATAAAAATCTCGGGGCAGCGAGATAACATTCCCAATCTTTTTATAATCGACAACAAAATCATAAACTAATAACGCTCGCATTCGTAGAAAAATCCAACCGAAACGCTCGGAAATAATTTCTAACTAACCAAACGAATATCCGATATTTTAAAACACTCGAATACTCTCTATTTTCCACGACAACGAACGCGAAACTAAAAACATATTTCGACAGCCCCTAAATATCTCATAACTACCCATAAACAACATTCAACGAATACGATCGATGATAAAAACACAATCGCAACATCAACGAGCGAACCTCCGCACTAACGAGGTTCCCAATCCTAGTCTCAAACATAATATTATCAATTTTCTCTACTTTAATCACATAATCACATTCCTAATTACTCAAAATGATTCAACAAAGAAAATGGGCAGCACTTACCCAAGAAGCGGGCTGTTCTCCGCTTCGAAACGGCTTCCGAATGACGACAAAACTCTCGTGGCAGCAAGCTTCTTCTTCCACCAGCCACTGACTTCGCTTCCTTCTGCTTCCTTTCAGCTCTGAAATGATGCACTTGAATAAAATCGACAGCAGCAACTTACAATGACAGCACACAGTAGTAATCGACAGCAGCGTGACAGCACAACAGCAACTTGACAGCAGCGGCGACAGCAGCAACGTCAACAGCTCGATGCACAGCTTCAGCTCTCGGCAAGATGACAGCAGCAACGGTAGCACCTGACAGCAGCTCTCACGCTCAGCAGCAGTTCTCGTCCTCGGCCACAGCAGCAGGTTGCGTCTGGCAGCAGCTGCCTCAACTCCACGCCAACAGCAGCACAACTCCAGCTCGGCAGTAGCTCCCGTCCACGGCAGCAGTTCCACACATAGCCGTGACAGTAATGGCCAGTTCGTGCATCACAAGACAGCAAGACAGCACGGCGATGGCAGCACGAACACAGTCTTCTCACGCCAGCAGCAAGGACGACAGCAACAGCAGCTTCAACTCCTCACTCGACAGTAACAGCTGGCAGAAACTGGCAGCAACTGGGGCTTCATGGTAGCACCTGGTTTTCCTCACGCCATCAGCCCTTCACGCCAGCAGCTTCTCACCAGCTACAATGGCAGCAGCTGTCTCACGGCCAGACCACACCTCACGACAGCACTAGACAGCGACGACAGTAAGCCCAGCTCGGCAGCAACTCCTCAGGCCTGACAGCAGCTGTCTTCAGCTCACGGCAGCTCAGCTCTTCAGTCCACCTTTGCTTGCATGCACGAGCTGCACCTCTCTTCTTTATCTCTCACTATCTCTCTATCTCTCTTTCCATTTCTCACACTCGGATCCCTCTAACTCACGATCACTCTCTCACTCATTAAATCACATTCTCGGTCTCTCTCTTCACTCGGCTTGGGCTTTCAGTTTTGAATGAAATGGAGAAGAGAAGGTGACAGAGTGTTTGCTTTTGTCTTGCTCTCCCTTGGATTCGGTTTTAATAATAATAAAAGAGAATGGTGACCGAGTTTGATCATTGTCTTTTTAAAACTTTGTTTGACTGAGTTGATTGCTTTGGTTTTGGCTTGTCAGATGACCGAGCTTGATATTTGTTTCCCTTCTTTCTTCAATTTCAACTTCATTATAAAAATATCCTTACTTTGTTTCTCTTGGATACTTGTCCTTCCCACCATTGCATGTGTGACACATGTCACAACCATGCATAAAATACTTTATTTTATTTATTATCTTAAAGCCTTCCATGCATTCTCGGTTTAACTTCCAAGCTCGGATTTTCGTTTCCGTCCGACCGAGAATCCACTTTTTAATCGCTTTCGCCTTTTGGAATAAATTAATAAATTCCGAATCCGTCTTCGCAAACTCGAATTTATTTCTCTAAATCGAAAATAATTATTCCAATTATTTCCGGACTCGATAATTATATTATTCTGATCGGACGCGATCCATCGGAAAAACATTTCGCTCTTCGACGAACGCGGTTTTGGGTTTTACAGAACCCTTTCCGAATCCCTCTTCTGGACCCGAGAAAGACCCCGTAACACTTCGTCAGAACTCCAACGAACCCTAACTTTGGTCCAAAGAAATCCGTCAAGGCAGCGAAACTTTCTTTAAACTTCTTTTTAGCTCGTTTACTAGGTGGCAGAGGTACAAATTTTTCGCTTTTCTATTGAAAATCCAGCAGCATGCCGTTTGTTTTCTAAATTATGCCACTCTGCAAGTTTCAAATACAGTTTATAAAAACACTTCTATGAAATTCATTTCTCAACTTCCAGAGCCTCCGGCTCATTTTTCACAACACAACCACAATCAAATAATTAAAATCAGAAAACTGATTCATATAAAACTTTAATAAAACATTTTTAACTAAAACATCAATAATTCTTTAAAATACTTACAACTATATATATAAACATATACATGATCAAAATAACACCATATATACTTGTATTAGGTATCATCCTATACGTTCGCCTGCACGTCTGACTGAACCTCGTCGGCTGAATGACTAGCTCCTGCATCTGCGGGAGAATTTTTTAAGAAAAATGATAACTTTATATTTATAGAGTTATTTTATCTTTTTAAATTTGAATTCTTACTTAGTTCTTAATATTTTTATTATTATTAAGTAAATTATTTCATATTTCTTTTATTTTTATTTTCAGAATAAAATTGGTTAAAAATGCGCATGTGGACCCCACCAAGTAATATTGTTCAAGACAAGATCATCGCTACAAAATGAATATCATTCTCAGCAAGTTCATCGCCTCAAGAATTACTCGAGTCGGAGATCGCATAAAGAAATTATCGCGGTTTAAAGATAGGGTATTCTAGAAATAAATATTATGTCACGCTGATGTAAGAAATGATGTAATCAAAATTATGATGTAAGCAATGATGTAATAGAAGTTGACTTGAATGGGGTAGGTGAACGATGATGTAAGCAATGATGCAATTTGAAAGTTGACTTTGAATGGGGTAGGTGAAAGATGATGCAAGCGATGATGCAAAATGGTGGAAAATCAGGAAACGATGATGCAATCGATGATGTAATTGGAGGTGAATTTGGCCTATAAATAGGCCTTAGAATCACCATTCTAAGCATTTCATCACAAACCAAAACAATAAGTAGTTTAGAGAAAGAGAGAGAGAGCTTGGAGAGGAGGAGCAAAGCAGAGGAAGAAATTCTACGGTGAAGCTTCAATCCACTAAGTTTTCCTATCTCTTATTATGTTTAATTTTCTAGTTTTTGTAAATTCTATTATGGAGTAGATTTGTTTTCTAAGGTTATGATGTAGCCTAACTTTGATGTTCCAAACCTTTGTTCAATTCAATTAATGATTTTCTATCTTGGTTGATGCATTTAATATTGTTCTTAATGCTTCTAAATAATTGGCTACTATTTAGTTGAATTGTTAATCATAATGATAGCGGATGCGGATTTATGTGTCTAGTTCATTGTATTTAATGTCATAAATTACATGTAGGATAGGAATATACCTGCATGGTTTGTGTAGTCTATAAAAGAGATCCATAAATCTTAATGAATCCTTTAATGTTTTGACTTGCATGGGAACATAGCAGTTAATCTTTATAGGGTATTTTCCTTAGACCTCGGGAGGGGCTATGTGAATAATTCAGGGAATCTCGACTAGCAACTGGATAGTTAATTTTTGTTAAAAAGAATAAAGGGGAGGAACAAATTAGTTATGGTGAAATCATAATCTTAGAATTTTTATTCATTGAATTAATTTTCATTTATTTACAATTGCAATTAAATTTACTCATAGTTTGCAACCCATTTACCCAAATTTCATCTACCAAATAAAAGTTGAGTTATTTTAATTTTGGGCATTAATTAACAACAATCCTCGTGGGACGATACTTTTCTCATTACTTTATTACTTGTTCGGCTCGTTCACTTGCGATTTTGCACAACAAAAAACATTTAAAGAAAAACGTGAGTATAACTCAGTGAGTGGTAGTAATTTTTAAACTAAAACTCATTTCTACACTTAAATTTCTCCCAAAAACAGTTTAATAAAACTAAAGTATTTTTCTAAAATACTTTCTAAAACTCATTTAAAACTGCTTTTGAATCTCGTTCTAAATTTCTTTCTAAAACTTTATGAAATCTTTTCTTAAACTCTTTTCTTAAAAGTATTTTCTTAAAATCTTTTCTGGTGCTCACCCGAATGGTAACCCAGAGAATATCTACTCCTGACGTGGTAGCATATAAACTCTAACTAACCACTAGGAGTGAGAAAAACTGCTTTTGAATCTCGTTTTAAATTTCTTTCTAAAACTTTCTGAAATCTTTTCTTAAACTCTTTTCTTAAAAATATTTTCTGGTGCTCGCCTAAATGGTAACCCAGGGAATATCTACTCCTGGCGTGGCAGCATATAAAATCTAGCTAACCACTAGGAGTGGGGATCTACCATGTATAGTCGTTGAAAGCGGACCCACGCTGCGGACCGACTACACTACCCTATACGTGCATACGGATCACTCATACCTCGCTCACACATGAGTCGACTAGACTCAAATCTCACTGACTGACTTCCTCTCATCTACCGTATCACGCATAAGGCATTCGGCCGAGTACTAAACTGGGGCTAGGGTAAACCATAGGCTATTAAAATTTTTTTTTTCTTAACACACTAAAATATTCTAAATCTTAAGGCAATAAGCCTAAAATATTTAATTCTAGCACATTCTCATATACAGAAATAATAAACTAAAATCTTTATGCTAGAATTAAAATATAAATTCAATTAATAAATAAATAACTATTTATAATAAATTCTTTTAACTTTAAAAAATTAAACTTTAAAACGATATAAATAGAAACTTGTAGTTCCACTCACAATACGTCCTCGGATAGAATCCGATCCTTCTCCGAATTACTCCGGAAGTCTCCGCTTTTACCCTAAAACATCAACTATCCATTTAG
Organism: Dimocarpus longan; assembly: GCA_022984855.1. Taxonomy (NCBI): domain Eukaryota; kingdom Viridiplantae; phylum Streptophyta; class Magnoliopsida; order Sapindales; family Sapindaceae; genus Dimocarpus; species Dimocarpus longan. Next base: position 25,803,672 of record CM041014.1, read on the forward strand.
GGTCATTTAACTCATTCAAATAATATTCAAAATCAATAAAAATCCAATTATCTATATATATATATATCCTTTAACACCTAAACTTTTGGATTTCAATTTCCATTCAACCGGGGTTTTCGAAATCCGTTTTCTCTACATGAATTCTATTTATTCTTTCCTAGGAATACCTCAGAATACTTAATCTCATCGTCGGAAACTCGGAACCAAATTCAACTGGATTCGATTACTAACGAAAACCATTTTTCGCTCCGGACTTCCGACAACTTCAAAAATCAATCATCTAGTGTTCTAACACCCAACTATAATTAAATAAACCGTTTCGAATGTTAAACGAACGTGTTTCGAAGGATTTTAGAAACCACCCTTCAATTCGTCCGTTTAGCTCCAAAATCGATCCTAAACTTTTCGTTTTTGAAATCTAACTTCAAAAGATTATTTCCTAACCTCTAAAACATCAATCTAATGCCTTAGAATCGAAAACGGGATCAAATTCCATAAAATATCCATTTTTCTCTACGACTTCTCTCTCTCGTTTTATCTGTTTTTCTTCCATCAAATCACTCCAAAATCATACCAAAATCATCCTCACATATCCCTCTTATTATCCCTAATCTCTGATTCGAAAATAAACCAAAGAAAAAAAATGGGTTTCATATAAATACCAAACTTTAAACTGAAATAACTCACCAAATAGGCAACCGTTTTGCTTCAAATTTGTTGGGTTAGCTAGAGGAGATGACGAGGAACAACTTTCATGAAGAAACCGTGGCGAAAATCGGATCGGATCACCTTCTCTTCTTCTCTCTTTATCGTGCGCGACACTCGTGGCTTCTCTCTCGGCAACTCTTGGCTTCTCTCTCCTCTCACCCGATTTCTCTCACTTTTTCTTTGCTTTTCACGGTCTCAAATGATTCAAATGAGACAATTCACTTATATTTATATTTTATTGCTCATTTACTATAAAGTCCCTCAAGAAAATCTCATTTAATAACCTCAAACTTTCAATAATCTCACTAGTGCCCAAAAATAAATGATTTTATATTCTATTGGGCCACTTGTCTTATTTTCATCCACTTATTTTTCCAACCAATCCATGGATGACACGTGGCACAACCCTAACCACTACTTTTCACAAGCACTTATCTATTTTCTTATTGGTTGTGTAACACCCTTCGCCCGACTTCCGTTACGGTCGGAAATCCAGAACGGAGAACGTTACTTTCCTTTATAACACCGTTTCTGTTACCTTTTTAAAAACTTATTATCAAAATTATAAAACTCATTACCAAGATAGCGGAAATATTTTTTTTAAAAAATAATTTCGGCAGAGTTTCCTCTATTTTTCTAAAATCCAAAATTCATTCCCTGTAAATAAAACTCTAACATTTCTAAAACATAAATTTCAGAATTTCCATCTCGGACCTCCGATCCATTTTCCAAACATTACATTACTCAATTATATCATAAACATTCATATGCATATATATTCAAAAGTAAGCTTAAAGAAATATACATAAGCTTTTTACATAAGTGAAATACGATAATTTACATATTTATACATATGTTTCAAAATGCATGATCCTACGCAATATATATATATATATATAACTACCAAAAGTGTAGGATGGATGGTGACTGTCTGAACTTTCGCGTACACACTACTTCCCTGTCTGGGAATGGAATCAAAATATTCAACCTGCGCGCGGTAAAACAACGCGCTAAGTATATTTGCTTAGTGGGTATACACATAATCTAATTTCCAATTCTAATATATATAATTTCATTCGTAAACCAAAAGCATTATAACTTTATCATTCACAAACATATATATAGATATGCTGCATAAAAATACTTAAACATATAAATTCACAATTTTCGAGTTCAACATATTTCAAAACATTGAGCATTTTATATCATGTAACAATTTCATTTCATCGCTTATCACATTTTTCTCAGTGCCCCTTAGTAAACATATATTCGATACCCATGTATTGGTATATGGGTTTCCGGCATCGGACACGCGGTAGTGTCTGCCGAAATAACGGTCGACCCCGGCAACGGCCGCTCGGTGATTATCCACCGGATCGTATATCATAACACATAGAATCGTTCAGGATCGGACACCTAGTGCCTCTCATAATCCATAACGAATCAATGTAAATAAACGGTGCAGCTGCTAAGTTCCCTATTGACATGTCAATTACCAATTTCTATTTATCGATATCTATGTTTACAAGGGCTATTTATATCACAACATTTGTATCACATATTTTTCACTTTGATTTTAGTAACAAGATTTTCTTAACGAATCCATTTCGTATCTCATTTCAAGTGTAGTAAAATACGTTTGTAAATGTATCATATTGAAAAGATATAACAATATCATTTAACAATATTCACTTAACAATCTCATTTAAGAGATTCATTTCATAACAAATCAATTTCGCGTTTCATTTCAAGTATAGTCAAATAGGTTTGTAAGGCATTGTATTAAAACGATATATCAATCCCATTTAATGAAAATCATTTCACAATGAAAACACTTTCAAGTAAAATTAAAGATAATGTGTATACCGACCTCAAAAACGATTCGATCTTTGAATCGAATGCTCCCCTATGTTTTGCTCTTATTCTTGGGTCGAGAATCCGGTTCGCCGGGTTCTCCTTGACCTTTCATTAAACAAAATATAGCAAAATCTATTTAGCAAGTTCTAGCGTTACAAAATGTGCTATAACTATATGCTTTTCTATTATGCAACCTAAAAATTTCCAATGGTTATCATCTCGAAACAGCGCGTATAATCACACTTTAATAGCTTATAAACTTAGTCGCATCGCCTTTCCTTTACGCGATTAATCTCTAACAAATTATCATGAAATTTCTCAATTGTTTCCATCATAGATATTTATTCAACTCATATTCAAGTATCGTTTAACATCATGGCATCTTTAATCACAACTCATTCGACACTAAATAGAGAATTAACGCCTTTTGAAACCAAGGAAAACTAGATTGAAACACTTGAAAACAATCTAGCGATATTCAAATAACTTTCCAATATTCTAATGCATATCGTTGCAAACCATTTTTCATGCCGATCATTACAAAATGGAAAACAAAACATAACAGCCCATATTTCCTAACATAGCAGCCCCTATACGGCTTCGCAACATAAATTTCAACATCGTACAACATTCGCAAACATGACGACACTTAATTAAACGAACCTCCGCACTAACGAGGTTCTAAAATCCTATTTCCCAAACATGTTATCATCAAAAATTCATCCTCAATTCAAGCTTAGTCATTATCCAACGAAACGAAATCAAATAACTCATAACGTATCTTTCGAAGCTTACTTTTAAAAGATTCGAAACTAGCGCGAAAACTGTCCCAATTATCTCCTTTTATTTACGAGCTTCCTTCAATCCAAATGAATATCATTAGCGTTCAAATATCATTCGAATTATGATTACAATACCAACGGGGCAGCGACTTACCTTCGATTGAGCTGTTTTTCACTTCAAAACAGCTCACGAACAATTTCGATGACAAAGACAGCAACTTATCTTTCGATGACAACACATGACGCAACAGCGGCACAGCTTCAGCTTGACAGCTCGCAGCAGCGTCAACGATTACAGCCACCAGCAGCTCACGCCAGCAGCAAGACAGCGATGACAGCAGCACGGCAGCACACAGCACACAGCAAAACAGCACAACAGCTCAACAGCAATGACAGCAAAAACAGCACAACAGCCACCAGCAGCTTCGCGACAGCAGCTTCGCAACATCAGTAACTTCGCGACAGCAGCAGCTTCGCAACACGTAGCAGCTTCGCGACAGCAGCTTCGCAACACCAGCAATGACAGCACAAAATCAACAGCCACAACAGCACAATCAATAATAGCAGCAACAGCACAACCACAACAATGACAGCAATCAGCAACAATGACAGCAACGCCAACCACAACAGCAATTTCAGCAACTTCACTCACAAAAACACACATGCAACACTCTTGTGGTTCTCATCTAAGACAGAGATCGAAGGAAGAGGAAGTTAGGGGCTGTTCTTACCTGAATCAGCCCACCAATCCACGGTCTGAACTCTCCTTGGCTTTACCAAACCACGGCAGTGACAGCACCTTCCTTACGTCGTCAGCAGTAGCTTCAGCTCTTGGCAGCAACACTCCAGGGTCTGGCAGCAATAGATCTTCAGCCCTTAGTTGCATGCAAGGTCAGATTCGCTCTCAGGGATGCTTGAACATCACTTTGGCGACAGCAGCAAGTCACGGGCAGATCTGGTCGCTTCCAGCTTCACCGAACAGCAGCTTCTCTTCTCTTTCACCTCTCTCTCAACTTGCATGACCAGATCTGTTTTTGTTGCTTTATTTGCTTTTCACTTCAGCTTTTGCCTTTTGCTTTGGTTGAATAATGAAAGAGTGGCCGACCACTACTTCCTTCACTTAACATTTCTTTTGTTTCATTTGTTTATTATTTCATTTACTTATAATATTTCATGACACATGTCCAACAATCATCACCCATCACATGATATTTCATGCCACTTGTCATTATTTTCCTTTGCATGTATGCCATGTGTCCCACATGGCTCCACTCTTTATTTAATCCTCCCATTCCGACAATTCTCGCTTTAGGATTCCGTTTTCCGCTCGGATTCGATTCGAGACAATCCTGAAAATTTAAATAAAATCCAATTTCGCCAACGGAAACTTCATTAGGTTCCGAATAAATATTTAAATCCGGACACACTAATTTATTTTACGAGATTCGATTAAATAATTATCCCCGGATCTGTCTGAAAAATTTTATAAAAATTTCGTTACTCCTCCGGATCCGAATGGGTAATTATTTACATCGTCCGATAATATAAAATCACTATTTAATAAATTATGAGGCATAATAACGGAATGTTACAGGTTGAATTCCGTGAGCTCACCTCATTTGATTAACACGTAAATCTCGTCTAATCACTTTGTAATTGTACCGGGGTCAGCCAAACGATATCCGACTTGCGATATGAAAATCTAATAAGCCTCAAATAACACTACTGGAGGCATATGATTCGACCGTAACTCAATTCGAATATTTCTAGTACCATAAAATAATAAATCTGGTGAGGTCTTACACTTGGTGAATTTTCATTTCAATAGCAATACCTAATCCTTCTGAAAAATATTCCACAAATATTCTACACACATCTTATGGACAATTCGACTTTATAAACTTCAATTTAGGTCTGATACCTCTCATATATACGTAATAAAGGAAATGTTCCTAACCGAAATCTGATCGAATCAACCGATATCTTTTTATACGTATCTATAGCTTAAAAACTCGATTTTTACACTCATTCTCGTTAACTCATTCTCATTCACTTGGGTTACACTCCTTGAAACTTCTGCACATCATTCTCATGCTTGATCCATGAATACTTAACTTAAAATGTCCATTTTGCCCTTTTTATGATATAATTTCACTTTGATCGAAAAATATTCTGAAAATATTCCATGGTCATCTAATCTTCAAATTGACCATAAAATACTCTAATTGGGTGTCTTATCTATCAGTCTCATGCTTCTAAAAAAATTCAATTGGACTTAAACTCATTAAAACCTATTAATCTCTCAAAAGGGCAACATCGTAATTTTCTTCGGATCGCTTAAAACTGATTCAAATGGTCTTCTTTTTGATCTGTTTCTGTTTCTTTATACTCTCATACTATTTTTAGACCTTTTCGACTCTTAAGGTCAATTTTCAAAAATTTTACTATTCATTCAAAAATTTCCGTCCGAAAAATACTATTCACCAAAAACTTTTGTTTCCCATTGAATCTAAATTTATGACCCTGAACAATATAACCGGGTCCAAATTTGATCTTAAACACAAACTTTCGGATCTTTTAAAAAAAAATACTATTTATCTGGATCCGAATACTATTAACTGAAAATTTTCATTTCTTCCTAACACGATACTCAGGGCTTTATAAATATAATCAAATTATAACCAGACCTCTTGCATTATTTCTAGACTCTTTATTCTTTATCTGATCGTCGAAAATGAATTCTTTGAGAACACTAGGATCGGGGTCTATCAGTACCCCTATGATGACGAGACCCGAACCAGATCTCATCTAGATTAGTATCTGATAGGCCTCGCCTGACACTCCAACGAACATCTCTTAAACCCTACTGGTCGATTAAAAGAAACTTGCAAAACTAACCCTAAAATTTTGCCTGTTTACTTTTGTTTTAAAACTAATTTAATATCGATGTTTTGAGATTAGTTAGGTTGATTCATTTAAATTCAGATTTTCATTTACGTTGAAATCATAAAAATAGTCGTTTCATTTTCAAAATAAAAAATCTTTCTAACGAAAATCCGACAATATAACGATTACATTTATAAGATTTCTACATTCTTGCAATTGAAATATATACTCCCAAAATATACCAATCACAACTCAATTTCTTTTTAGTCCACAAACATATATTTCCACAAACATTCATATATTTACATAAAACCTCAATGATGATAAAATGTTTTTTATGTCACAGAAAAATTTATAACTATTTTCATCACCACATACACGATCTATATTCATAGAGTAATGTCACAAAAGATACAAAATGGTGCATGCAAATGTTTAACTTTTGATTACAACAAAAATGCATTATAACTTGAGCGATGCATCCGTCGACGTGCCCACCTTGATTTACGAAGGGATTTGTTTTGCTTCAATCACCAGCATGAATACTTGTGGAGGTTTTATATAATACAACACAGAAATATATAAACTTAAAGTAATTAAAATGATGTAACAATTATTTATTAAATAATCGTAAACTTATTTGGATTTATGCAAAATTTCACCAAAACTCTTTACTTTCTAAAAGCACTATTCGTACCCCTAACTGTTATGTCACGTGACGATTTTTAACTGACACCACTATGACGCTACTGATACTCTTCAACAACCATGCGCGGAATTCTCTGCATTGCAATCCGCGGTGCAAACATAGTCTTGACGATTATGTGCAAAATTTTCTGCGTCACAAACATAGTGCAAACACTATATATGAATCTTTAGGTAACTACATTGCGAAATTTTCTGCGTCGCATATTGTAGCGTCAACTTATCTATAACTCTGAACGACTACGTGCAGAATTTTCTGTACTGCTAACCGTAGCGCTCGATAATACACAACTCTAGGATGTACGAATGGCCTAACACTTTAAACATAAATAAAAATGTCCAAATTATAAGGAATAATGCAAAAATTGGTTCAATATTTTATTTTAAAACATATTTTTTGTTGACATTTTGATCGTCATGAATTCCTTAAAAGGGTTAATACATTGAAAATAGTCACTTTTTAAATTTTTCAGTTAAGCCAAAAAATTTAAATGTAGATAGAAATGTCAAAATTATGATGATTGACATAAAAATTAGTTCAAGATTTCACTTTAAAACATATTTTTTTGTTGACATTTTTATCATCATGAATCTCTAAGGATTAGTTTACCGAAAATTGTCATTTTTCGAATTCCAAAGATAGGCCTAAAATTTTAAACATAGATAGAAATGACCAAATTATGATGATTGTCACAAAATTTGATTCAAGATTTCACTCTTAAATGCATTTTTTGTTGACATTTTCATCATCACGAATTTCTAAGAATTAGTATATCGAAAATGATTATTTTTTAAAATTTCTCAATTAGTATACTGAAAATGGTCATTTTTTCCAAATTATTCAATTAGGCTTAAACATTTAAACCTAGATAAAAATGTCTAAATTATGATTGCCACAAAAATCAATTCAAAATTTCACTTTAAAACATTTTTTATTGACGTTTTCGCCATCATAAACCCTCAAGGGTTAATTTACCGAAAATGGACATTTTTTTTTTCAAATTTCTCAATTAGGTCTAATACTTTAAACATAGTAAATATGCCCAAATTGTGATGATTGTCACAAAAACTGATTCAATGACATGACCCTCATAGATTCTTTTTTTGAATTCGAGAAGATCCTGTAATAGTTGAAAAATTGTACTAATTCTAAACTCTTTCAATTAAAATCATTTAGAAAGTTTACTAAGGTATATGGTGGTTTAATAAAATTTTGACATCATAACAACTATTTGTTAAATAATTTCACCCTTGACAAAGAAAATATACACTTCTAAAATTCATTTCAATTCTCAACTACTTAGGATCTTTGGTCCTACTCTTAATTCTCATTATAACACAAAAAATGTCATATACCATAAAACATATAGTAAGTATGATTATAATTGATGGAACCCAACTCGACTCCTATCTCGAGCTCGAGAGGATCCCTTGAAAACTGAAATTTTTTGGACTAAAATCTAAATTTACTGAAAATCTTTTAAAATAATTATCGTAATTATGATAATCACTTTCATCGAATTGTAAATTAAATAAATTTAAAATATTTAAATTTCTCGTGTTGGACCCATAGACTAAATATATAAAATTATAAGAAAATAATATACACAAATACAACTGTTTATAACTATGTGACTTTTCTCATAATAAACAATAGTACACACGAACCTACAACAAATACCTAAAGAAAATAGATTTATAAAAGAGTGAACGTTAATGCCCAAAGAATTGATATAACTTTTTTAAAACATTTCTAAATAAAACATAAAATATTTTTTGTAATAATAAATACTTTTCAATGATTCATACAACTTCATATATGAGAAAATAAAACAAAATTTAAATGCGATCTCATAGTAACACTGTAACTTCTATATAAATTATTTTTATAACTTTAATAATATAAAATATGAAAATCTATAATCTGCAAACTTTTCTGAAATTTCTTTTTGTAAATCTCATAGTTATGTAGATTTTCATCTGCATTAATCAAACTCAATATATAACAACTGTAATATGAAAATCTATATCAACTAGTATCCGGGGAAATATCTTACACATGGTGGATATACTTAACACACATGCAGAGCGGAGGATAACATCTATCATATACTTGCTGGGTGACTCAACAACTCTAAACATTTGTCATACATGTATTGGACGACTCTCTCGGATTTACCCACATGAAGTCAACTTGACCATTTAGAGGAGAGGGTACAATCTTAGTATTTTGAAAACATATTTATTTATTTATTTGTTTTTCTTTCCTAAAATCTTTTCTGAATATGCATAATATTAAATAATGTTTTTCTCAAAATATAAACAAATATTATTTCTCACAACATAATAATATAGATATGAATACGTAATAATTTCTCATTTCGATCATAAAACATAATTTATAATCCACAAAATCAGTTAATTAAACAAATATTTTATATCAAATACATAATAAAAACTAAAATATAAATAAATATAATTCAATCAATTTAATTAAATAAAATTATTTATTCACATAACTCCTTTGCTAATTTTTGGATCTAAAATGAATGCTTATCTGATTTCTCATTATCCTGTATTCACTCTAAAATCATATAAAATTTTATTTAAAACTTATAAAAAAATAAACTAATTTTCTGGAATCCAAATCCTACTAAAATATACTTACTTATCTGAATAAATCGAACACTCAAATATTTGGAACACTTATATGAAATATTCTTATCTTTCTCTTCTCTCTCTTCTTGTTCTTCTTCTCTTCTCACCATTTTTTTTCCTTCTTTCTTCTTCCTCATTCTATTTTTTTTTTTTTTTTTGTGATTTTCTTCTGTTTTTATTCTATGTGTGTTTTAGATCTGAAGACCTATATATATATATATATATATATATATCTATACTACTACATCCTTATCTCTTCTCCTCCCGTCTCATGTCAGCCATTTTTTTTTCCTCAATTTATACCGACACACATATATATATTTTATATTAATGGGTATGACCCACCATTTATATTAATATTATTATTATTATTATAAAAAAATCCCACCATATGACTTTTGTTTGGCCAAATATTTAAATTTTCATTTATACCCTTATAACATTTTTTCTTTTAACCCAATTTTCTTAATTCCTTTTAAAAATATCTTCCAATAAGATATTTATCTACAAACTCCTATATTTCTAAAATTAGAATCAAACCAAATTAATAATAATAACTTGAATTTCAATTAATCTCTTGAATTCAGTTAGATTGGATCTTCCAATTCAATTCCCCTCATGAAATTTCATCCTCAAAATTTATTAATTGTCTCAACTCGAGATATTTCACTCTATTGCTTTTATTTAATCATCAATGACCATAATGATTCTATTCTAATTAAATCTCCAATTTTTCTACATACATAAGATCGTATATTCAACATTATAATCATTTACACCTATATGGACCAACATTAACCAAAACTCTTCAATAATCATAATTGTATCCTAATAGAATATTTTATAATTTTTTTCCTCATATACAATATCCCAAACATAACAATTAACACCTAAATAAACTACCATTAAACAAAATTCTTCAATTAGAATTCTTAACAATCATATTCGTACAATTTTGAACTATCACATCTACAGCTATTCTAAGTAATAATCATTTATACTATTTTAAATGATAATTATTTTCATTTTTATTACTTCAAATAATATACAAAACTTAATAAATCATTATCTATAACTCTTATACTTCAAGTAGTTTTCGAATAATGAATCAATATACATCAATGAATAATTAATCACACATTTTTATCATTTTCTATCCATACTCTTTTGAACAAATAAATCATTCAAAATCATATCCTACAACACCAATGCTATATCACATTCACATAAATCTTATTCGATTACCCCAAAATTCAAGTCTACTACTTCATAACTCAATTTCATATTTAGTAAACATCAATTTTTTTAAGCAAAAGATTTGACACCATACTTCCATTGCGTAACTTTAATATTCAACAAAACAGTCTGAATTTTACTATGATAATCATTAATAATACAACAAAATAATTATATAATTTTACACATATCTCAAGAGTCAATACGAACTATATTCTATACTCTAGAATTTTAATTATCTAAAAATTCCAAGTCATAAATTTTCAAAGACATTATATATATAGTTCATATCATTATCCAACATTATAAATCATAAAACATCCATAAGTAACATCTCCAAATTTAAGTATATCTTTCAATAATTTTTATTGAAAGATACTTTAGTCCCAATTCGCTATAAGAGACTAATAATAATTCACGATATCCCCTCTCTTAATATCACGATTCTCCATAATGAATATAAAAATTTTCATCAACACTTTCTTAGAATTCTACCACTCATTTCACCCAAATAAATATAAAATAACTAATCAAATTAACTCACAAGAAACCTTGAGTAACAAATACTCACTAATTTAAAATCAATGTACTAACACAAATACAATTGAAGATCTGTATCAATGCATCATCAATAAAAATAAAATTTCACCAAAATTATGTTTTAACCACTAAACTTGATTAAAATCCATTAAAATTACTACTAGGTCATAACTTTTCATGAATTCATAAATTAATTTATAATAACAATCAGATTCAAAATCAAAACTTAAAAGTAAAACATTATGTATGATTAAAATTTAAACAAATAGATTCAAAATCAAAACTTAAAAGTAAAATATTATGTACGATTAAAATTTAACTCTCAAAATCTTTATAAGGGAAGCTTAATCCGTTAAATTCCATCTATATTCAAATATGGAAAATTATGTCTATACATAACAACTCAATCTCATCTTATCCTAACTATCAATCAGAAGATTATCTAAACATCAAGGACTTAAATCGCATAGGATCTACTTCACTTATCCATTATTTTTTCAATTGATTCCATAAACTTTTACGATTTATAATATCAACACTAGGTGTGGTGGCACGTGCAAGGCACGTGCTTAACTTTATGTTCATTTTATTTATCTAACAAGTTTAAAGATTAAGATACTTAAATATTATTATTTATAATTTATATTGATTGGATGTTTAAATTTAACTATTAAATTAATTATATTCTTTCAAATAAATGTCATATATATATAAAGTCATAAATAATATGTTTAATTTAATTAAAAGATAATAAATGATTATAAGAATTACATCAAATGTTTCTTATTTAAAAGAAAGTAATTAAATAAATAAATATGATAAAAAGGAAACTTCTATACAACATATCATCATATATAAAAGAGAGATTATATATATAATTAACATTCATAGTGTATAAAGCTTTATACATACATTTCAAAAAGAGTATTTAAAAGATTGGAAACAAAAGCTTAGAAATGTATTGTTAGAGGACATGTTTACTTATATACAAACAAAATGAAATGCTTTTGATCCTACCCTTTTTTTCCTTGGAAGTTATGGTAGGCACACTTTTTAACAAAAACAATATTTACAAACCCATCATAGATACTTGCCCTCTAAAAACAAACATCAAGTTTTGGCATCATGGATTGTAACTATATTAAACATGTTTTTCATTTTTCCACGTTTTTGAAATGTAGAGGCTTTGATGTGCACGTAAAATATCTTTGGGTCATGGAGTGTGGCAAAAGTTTCAATTCCTTGAATCCCTTCCTGTCACAGTGTAAATCATAAAAATGAGTAAAATAATTTGTTTATGGACTATAATTTGTATTTAATAATAGTTTAGCATTAATATGATACTTAGAATATATAATTATCTAATATGAGATTTATCATGTTATTCTTATTTCAAGCTTCTTCTTATATAGACATACCATATAATAAAATTATAATTATTGATAAGACATTTGAAGATACATTCACATATAATATATCAATGCTATATAATCAAAATTACATAAATTTTTCACATAGTTAAGAATAGTAAGTCATTTTGGTATTATTCTATTTAAAATAAAAACATTTAATTTTTTAATCAATGAAATTGAGTTATCTATATTTTTAAGTTAATTGCAAGTTTATATAAATGGAATTTATCTATAGAATGTAAATGAAGATACATGTGGAGGTTAGTAAGGAAAAAATTTATAGCACAAATTGCATCCTTATTCAAGTAAAAGAAGGAATAAATTTATGATATTTACTAACACCAAAACAGGACACGTCAAAACAAGAAATGAGTTAAGTTTATCTCAAGAATATTTTTAAAGAAGTCCTGATTATGATTTGTGAGAATATAATGTATTATTATTATTCTCAATGATAGGGCAAATAAAGTAATGATGCATAAATTTTACCAACGGTTACAAAACAATTTCTAGTTTTTATGAACTATACTTTGTACCAAGCAAACAAATTGACAATAAAGGAGATTTTAAAATTAGCATACTCATTATAAAAGATTCATATAAGGATAGTGAAATTTAGAGCATATACAAAAGATTTAGTGGTTTAAATAGTGAATAAGTAAGATGTAATGTACCTCAGTTGTTTGGTCCATCAATTGTTTAGCTGAACAGGATAAAAATGTCTCAGCATTTTGTCCAAATAAAGTTGCAACAATTGATCCAGATGCATCATGTAACTCTACTTCAAGACGGCATCTATAAAAATAATTAATGAACTTAATCGTTATTTGAATCATACAATATAATCAAACTAAATTATAATGTGGAGACATTTTGTGTAGCATCAAAATATAATTATTTATTTTATAAGGTTTTAGAGTAGGGTGCCAACTTAATTGGGTTGATTATTCTTAGTTAGTGTTTTGTCATTTTTTTATAGCAAAAAATAAATGAAAAAATAAATACCTTGGTGTAGCTATAACTTCTTTTCGCTTGCAATGGATGCATGAAAATGATTCTCCATATTCTGCACCTGTAACTTTATGGCATTGGTCACAGGACATATACCAAAAGTTTTGATTAAAATTTGTGACCATAATTGATGCTTTGACCCAGAAACTTGTTCGCTGCATTTAAAAAGTTAAATTTATTATCTTAACTCAATTTATTGCACAGAGAATGAATTGAATTTTAAGTAGATAAATGAGGAAGTAAAAAAAGAAAAAACTTATACCTTCATCATTGAACTTTCAATTTTGGCAATCTCCATTACATCTTCAATTGGTGGGATTGTTGTGCTAGATGTAGAGGCCAAGTATGACTTTTTGTTGATAACATCTTTTACTTCAGATTCATTATCTTTGAACCTAATACATACATTATATTTGAGTTTAACTTTACATAATTAGGATAATGAAAAAATATCAATAGTAGATGCCTTATGATATTTTCACATTTTGTTTATTGTTAGGTATATGTCACAAGCAATTAATCTAATTTAAGTGTTATGAAGCATTTAATAAGTTTGAAAAGAAGTTGAGTAATAAAATTGGAAAGGCATTCATAAATGGGAACATTAAAATATATGCAAAATTTAAAATAGAATCTTTAATATTATACATTAATATTAATATTTTTAGAACATCTAAAATATAGTGAGGAATATATTAATTATTTAAGCCTATGACTTACCAAGAATGTAAAGTCGTTGCTTCAGATATGTTTGGATTTACAATGAAAGAACTGGATTTCTTTGTTGACAAGGACATGCCTAAGAAGAATTCAAATTTAATTTAGTTATAGTGGTAAAACAAATATAATATAATTATTTGAATAAACAAAAATCATACCATTATATGACACAACTTTGAGACGAGCTGCAATAATGACGGGTCTGGTTTCGATAAGATCTGAAATTGTAGTAGCTTCATTACCAACAAATTGGTCCCACATAGTTAAGATGATTGGTTTGAACCTAAAAAATATAAATTCATAATTAAAACAATCAATATAATTGCTTATAAAGTATAAGAGTTATAAAAATAATATTTGTTTAAAAATCTATAATTGTATTCTTTTAAGATGGTTTAACAAAAATTAATAAGTTTCAACTAAAAAATAATAATATCAAATCTTACTCTTGGTTAATGAGTATCACTTCTTGAATCATTGATAGGCCATGTTTAGTTGTTAATTGTCGAGTAGGAAGCATGTCAATTGCTAGAGCAATAACATCTACATTGATAGAATACATTTGAAATATGAGTTTGTTATCTAATTTATGATATGACAAACATAAAATTGAAAAGCACCAAAAAAAAAAAAAAAAAAAATTAAACTCTTACCAACATGGGCTATGCAATCCATATATTTATGCAAATCAGCAAATGCCACAAAACTAAATGCTGATGAAACCACGAGTTCGTCATTTTCAACTTCTTGGACTAAGGTTCTACGATTGATTGTCCATTGATAATCATTTTGAACAATCCTATGCTCTGGTTTGATTTGCTTGACATAAGCATTTGAGATATAGTAATTTTTCGAAATACTCAAAGTATCTCGAAAAAGTTCTATATCGTCACCAAAAATGCTGGCTTGAATACGTGTACCCTAAAATCAAATTAACAATAATTTTAGGAAAGATAAAATTTGACAAAGATTATGATCAACAAATATTTAAACATGTTTAATAAACAGATTAAAATTGCATAAGTAGTTTTTTTGGGTAGTTTTTGACTCAAAAAGAGTATGATTTTTGAAGATGAATTTAATTATTAATGATTAACAGTCTAATAAATTTTATTATATGATCATTGAATTTGATACCGTGAATTAAAGATTATAATAATGTAATAAAAATAAAAAGAAGTCAATTGCCTAATAAATAGAATCATTTTATTCTGATATTAGAAGCTAAATGATATCAAAGAAGGTGGGATTGCTTGATTAATTTTGAGTAAATCTAATTAAACAACCTAATTATAAACAACAACAAAACAAATCAATCATATGGAGATGTAAGGGAGATGTAAGAAGATAAAGTTTGTAAAAATGAAGAAATTATTTATATTTATTGAGATGTAGGAAAGAAGAATAAATATAAAATTAAATGTAAGAAAAGTAAATTTATAGATAAAATTATATGACATAATCAATAAAAAATAACATTGTTGCTGATATATTTAAGAGATAAAAAATTTATCAACATTTTATTTTACTTAAGCTAATTTAAAAATATGTACTATTAAATTGTATGAAATTACTCTTGATAAATTATTGCATCAACAAAACAAGGGATATGGAAAAAAAAAAAAAAAATTCTATACTTAATCAAATATGTCATTTGTATTTAATAATATTATCTTTTATAATATTGTATTAGTTCTAAATTAAGTTATATTAATTGAAACTTAATTTTTATTACATTAAAAAAAAAAAATCACTTAGATAATTTATTTGACAATTATTTAGATAATTACCTCTTGATCAAGTAGGATTAGCCTTTGATATTTGCTTGGGCTATGTTGCGATGTACGAGGCATTGTTTTCTCGGCAACAATTACTTTTACCGTCCATTGTTTGGTTGTAGGAATAATTTCTTTAATAAGCTTACATTGTTTCGCCATTTTGGTATCCTACAACAAAGGCAAATTAAGGTTACATTTCTAATCAATAAAAAAAAAAAAAAACATAAAAGAAAGAATTAAAACAAATAAAAAGTTAATAAGAAAAAGTGCAATTATACTAAATGATGCATAAAAACTAAAACAAATTAAGTAAAGTTCCTAAACATTAACTTACAAAAGTTTATAACAAATAGGTTGATATTAATGTGTAGCTAATGTTAATAGCTCTTGATAAACAATATTTTTAGTTAAGCCATCATCAGATTTATCAACATGAGTAGGTCTAACAAGGATTTTAACAGAATTTGATGTTTTTGCTCTAGATAAAGCAACATATAATTGTCCATGTGAAAAAACAGGTTGAGGTAAATAAATGCCAACATAATCCAATGTTTGACCTTGAGCTTTATTTATTGTCATAGCAAAACTTAAACGAATTGGAAATTGAATTCTTTTGAATGGAAATGGATGTTTGTCATTCTCAATAGGTAAAAATGGAATTCTTGGTAAAAAAAACTCTTTTTCCACGATAATGACCAATAGCTATTTCTGCATCAATGAGATTTGATTCAAATCGATGACAAACTAATCTAGTTCCATTGCATAGTCCCTCAGATGGATTAATATTTCTAAGTAGCATAACAGGACAACCTGGTTTTAGCACTAATTCATGAGGAGGAAGACCATTTGGCACAAGTGAATTTAAAAAATCCTCTTGAAAGCTTTGTTCTGTCTTGTCCAATGTTTCATCGAAGCTAAAATATCTAATAGGATCACCTGGAAATTCATGTATGAGTAAGCTATTTATTTCATCAACACAATCATTTGTTGGCGTCAATATTGCTCGATTTATCATGAAATCAAAATTATTAGGATAATCATGAATGCTAGGAAAAACAAAATTTATTAAAGTATTTAATGAGATTATATCATCTTCATAAGATAATATCATCATACTTGGAAGTTTGATTCTTTCATCAATATCTATTGGCTCTATTCCATTACCAATTTGTAATAAATACTTGCTAAAGAATGGATCAAATTTAGCTCTCATATTTTCACTTAATCTTATTTTCTCAAATATTGGCCATAAATATGATTTTACCAAACTTGCATTAATTGTTTCTTCTCTTGTGGCTTTTGGAACTATTGGCAACACTTGACGAAAATCACCTCCAAAAACAACTACTTTACCACCAAATGGCAATTCAGATTCAATAATATCTTGCAACATTTTATCCAAAGCTTCAATGGCTTGTCTTTTTGACATAGGTGCTTCATCCCAAATAATTAGTTTAGTAACTTGTAAGAGTTTAGCTAACCCAGATTGTTTACTAACGCTACACGTAATATTTTCATCCACATTTAGTGGAATTTTGAAGCGTGAGTGTGCTGTTCGACCACCAGGTAAAATAGATGCAGCAACTCCAGATGATGCAGTTGCAAGCGCAACAAAATTTTTTGATCTAACTGTAGCCAGAATTGCTCTATATAAAAATGTTTTTCCAGTTCCACCAGGACCATCAATAAAAAATGTTCCTGGTTTTCCTGAAAAAACTTTTTCTAAGATCATATCATATGCATATTTTTGTTCTAGGTTTAAGGATGATATTGAAAGAATATCTTGCTCAGGAACAACTACTTGTAATTCATCATTAATTTCTCTTAATCCTTTTTCATCTTCATTTGTATAAATATTATAATCAACTAAACTATAATCATTAATATTTTTCCCCATAGTCTCTAGGATAGAATTAATACCTCGTAACACTTTATCTTTAACATTTATTAAAAGATTTTTTGTTTTATTGTAATCTTCGGACATTGGCTCTTTAAATTTTTCCCATAACATTCTAGGATTGCTAGGTTTACAATATACTAATATTGTAGCAAAAAGACGTCTCAAACTATAAGGCATCCCATATAAACATGCCTCTTGTAAACATTGCTCTAGACTATTATCTGATTCTAATAGTCCATGTAATAAAGCAGCCTCACGAAATGATAAAGTTTGCACACCATTAACAACTTTTAAGTCTTCAAATGATGTTGGACCTCTAATATGATTTAATAATAATCGCAAATAGTATCTTTCACCTTCAATAGGATTTGCTGTAACTATTCTACCAATAACATTTCCTCTTTTCCTTGAAATCCAAATCTTGTCTTGTTGATTCCAAGTAAATTGTTCAGGAAATTCTTTATATAACAATTTTCGTGCATTTTCATTTATTTTGTTCATAGAGAAAAATTCAGTGAGCATAGATTTTGATTTAAAATCATTATTAATAATATGACTAAGATTATCTGACTTTTTAAAAGTAATAAGTTGTTTATCTTCAAGATGCAATTGTAATGTTTTCACAGATGGATATATTTCATTTAACACAAAACCATAAATTCTCCATATAGCTTCTGGTGGAGAAATCCAACGTGCAGATTGAAAATTCTCTATTTCATCTACATCTGCAGAACTATCTTGAGATAATAAATGGAAAGCTATACGATCATGACCTTTATATATATATTTGTATAAATATTTAACAGCTTTAATCGTTGAACATATTTCTACATTAATATGACAGTCGAATTTTGCCAACAAATAAGGATTATAGGGCACAACCCAACGATTATCTAAGTCATGACCCCTCACATTTACTTTTTGACCATCATCGCGTCGTCTATACTTTGGATATGAATTTTTTTCTTGAGTAGTTTTGTTTAAAAATGTTTTAGGATAATGGTTTTTACATCTTCCTTTTTTTGTCATGCAAACATTAGTAGGATTGAGATTACCACAAGGCCCATGCATCATATGTTTAATAACAGTTGAATATAAGTGTAAATTTTTATTTTTCACTGGAAGCTCAGCTGATACAATGTCATCAAAAGTTTCGGGTGCAATAATTTTTGAATTTGACTTTAAAATAATTAGAAAGTGAGCATGTGGGAGACCTCTTTTTTGAAATTCTATTACATATACATATCCAGCTACAGGCCCGAATATTTTTCTTTTGAATAAATCAATTTTTAATTCCTCTAATTTTGCTCTAAATACTCTAGCTACTAAATCAGGCCTATTTTGTACTTCATCGGTGAATCTTAACTCTTGCTTAATTTCAACCCAATTAGGATTACATGTCATTGTAAGAAATATATCAGGTTTTCCAAAACGTTGGACTAATGTCATTGCATCCATATATCTTCGTCGCATATCTCTAGGTCCACCTATAAAGGACGATGGCAAAATTATTTTTCGTCCAATTTTTGAACCTCGAGCTTCGCCATCTTGAATGCTATCAATAATTCCTTGATATAATTCAGCTCGAATCTCGTTTTGTCGATTTCGAAAATAATCTAATCTAGAAGTTTCTAATTTAATATACATATCCACAACATATTGTTGTAAAAGACGACCGGCATGAAGTAATATTGAGTTTTCTAATGATCTTATCTGTAACTTATAACAATAATACTCACGACAAGAGACCATTCCTCGTTTTTTACTCCGTTGTAATACTGAAAATAATAATTTACTTTATTAATAAGATATCAATCCTAAATATTAAAACAAATAGAATACTAATTAACAAAACATATACCTTGCAATTCCTTTTCAATTAATTCTGTAGAAGATTTCATTTGATTAGCAAGCAATAACAATTCTCCCTCACATGATGAACTTTTTTTTCTTTTGTCAATCTTTTGTATGCCTTGGTGCCAACCAGTATCTCCATGAGGGAATAATAAGGGATATTGCAAAGGGTCATAACACCCAAAATAATATTGGACTTTATAACTATAACCTAAATGGTTATAAACAACGATATCACGATCTTTATATTCTTCAGTAGGGTTATCTTCTACCCATATTGCTGCCACTTGTGAAGCTAATGGAGTATTATAAACTCTTTGATCTAATCCAACATTTGATCTTATATGGATTGTATGGTTTTTCAAATCAGATATGTTTTTAAGATTTCGAAAAAAAACACAATAAGGGTTAATTCTTAGTATATCAATTATTTTACTTATAATAGATGGATTCATTTTTTGGGAGCCATACAATATTCGATTTTTTACTTCATGTTCTGTATCATAAAAGTATAGTTGTAGATAAGAAGGATTATTATTTTTCGGTAATAGCTCATTGATATAGTGATATACTTGTCCTTGAACACGAAATGTATATATACCTTTGTTTCTTTTACATAAGTTTTTATCATATCTAACTCCAAAAGATGTGAAAGCAAAAGTGTTATTATAAGTTCGAACATACTTTTGGAATTCTATTGATTCTTCAAAATTCGATGTAAATAATTGATAAAGTTGTTCAGGAATTTCATTAAATTTAAGTGATATCTCTCCATCAGAACAACAAAATCCTTTAAACTCATGGTGAAATCTTTTTGCTTGGCAATATTTACATATTGAGGTTGGTGGTAAGATACTTGCCTCTGTCGCTACATTATGTAGCATATAATATCTTGCTTCATTTTTATTATTATGAGTATCTGCAAAAAATAATGTATGTATAAGAATTTTTTATTTTTTCTTGTAATTAATATTTTAGTCAGATAACTTTTGATTTGATAAAAGCAATAAAAGAATTTTTACCTGAAGTTTTAGTACCTTGTTGATGTCGTAAAATAGGAGTATGTAATTGACTTGATGTTGATCCTAAATGAGACAATCAATTTTTTTTTTTTAAAAAAAATTCATATTAGATGTAATATTCTTTCATCTAATAATCGGAAAGAACCATACCATTTTCGAAAATTGTATGAAAGCTTATTTGATCATTTCTTCTGCCAACTTGTTCTGAAAGTAAAAGCTGACATGCTTGATTTCCTAAAATTCCAAATAAACTGAATCCTTAAAATTTATCAAAGTAATTGTTCTCAGTTAATGTTTTGGTATTTACTTTGTTCTTACCTATTGTATTTTGGGTTGCATCATTGATAACTATGGCTAATTCTCTATTTTGGATGTATTTATTATCATTTGTTTCATGCTTTGATTTTGCTTTCTTCTTAATATATGATTCATTCCTTATTTCATCTATGTTTTGTAAATCATTTTTTGCCACAAGTTTCTTTTTCTCCAAATAATATTTTCTATTATACATTTTTTTATTTTCTTTTTGTTTTTCGGTTAAATTTTTATATTGTTTTTTCTTTCCACACTCTTTGGCCTGTGTATCTTCTTTGCCTGTATTGATTATAACACATATTATTATACAATTAAAACTTAATCACACCTAGAACAAGAAAATACAATCAGTTTAACAAAGGATTTAGTACCTCTATTATGAAATTGTTTTGTAAACTCAGAAGCACTATCATCTTTTGCAACATTAATCGTGCATGTTTTTTTCTCTGCATCCAAAACATTTCTTACCACTAAAAGAGGGAACAAAATACTTGCCTAATTGCCATAACCATTTATAATTATATACCTTTTTGGTTTCCTTGATTAATAGTTTCCTTCTCAATAGCTCTTTTTCTAGCATACGTTTCTCTTCTTTTTTTACGAACTAATTCTCTTTCTTCCTCAGATAAAAGGGCATACCAACTCTGTTTTTGAACTATATCTTCCATCAAAATTTGTCTACTTAACTGATTAATATGACAACATATTAGTAATCAAATTCAAAGTTTCTAAACTCTATCGGTATAAATAATGAATATAGTTCATCTACTTAACAATAAAGAAATTAGCTTAGAAACTAACACCAATAAGCCATAGAAAATATATACTAACAACAATAATTAAAAAAAAAAAAACATAAATAATCATAATACATATATATAAACGACTAATATTGACATAAAATAATTGTTTTAATTAACTAAATTTTAAAATGCTCAAGACAAATAAAATATATGAAACAATATTACAAGAAAAAAAATTGAAACCGCAACAAATACCTTTTATGAAAACTATAATCTCGAAGTCCCAAGTTGAAAGTTGTTCCAATCTAAAGATATTAAACAAAATAGACAAATATTAGATAAACTAAAATTTAATAGGAGTTTTTTCCAATTAAATTGATGTAAGCAATGCACTTGATTTTAGATTGTTTAAAAGTGATATAGAATAATTTTTTTTTTTTATTAAGTTTAAATGTGACATGGTTTTTCCTTCACTTGTTAGTTTGCTTTTATTTAAAAAAACAAATCATTTTTTTTTTATTTGTTTCAAATTAAGAGTATAAATTATATTAGGGACACTTTACAAATGACAGATATACAAATAATAGTAGAATTAATAAAAAGACTTATATGCCTTCCAAAGTTTCAAAATTTACAATCATACCTAAAGATATTTTAAAATCAAATAATAAAATATTAAACTCAACATGTAAAATATAGATTTAAAACTAAATTATATAAATAAAATCTTTCTCTCTCTGTCACTGATTCCTTATACGCTTCTCTCTGTCATTTTTCCTTCTTCCTAGTCTTTTAACTTTCTTTCTCTTCTTTCTTCTTTTTCTGTCAATCTCTCCACCTTCTCTCCGATCTGTTCTCTTCTTTTCCAGATTTCTTATCTTTTTTGTCAATCTCTAACTTTCTAGAACCCAAATCTCTCTTCTTTCACTTCTCTTGTTTCGTCTCTGTCTCTCACTTCTTTGTCTCCCTTTTGGTCTCCCTCTGCCTAGTTGATGTCTGTAATAGGGGTTGCCTAACCCGGTTTGATTTGGTTTTGGTTGGTTTGATTTGGGAACTTTCAGTTGATTTGGGTTATGGTTGGTGATGGAAGAGATTATTTGTGGGTTTGTGGTTGTGATGGGTATTATTGTTGGTTGTTTGTGGCAGTGTGAGTGTTGTGTTCGGTGGTGTTGTTGACTGGTAATGGTGGTACATGGTGTTTTTAGTTGTTAGTTGTATTGGGTATTCAATTGGTGATGTCAGCCAGGTTGTGGGTGTGGAGGAAGGCCACCTTCAGGCAGTCGATGATCTTTTCTGTTGCCAAAAGATCACATAATGATTTTCTCCAGCAGGATGCAATATGTTGATTTCTACAGGTTAGATCTCTTCCCTATTTTATTTTTATTGCATGTTTAACTGTTATTTCTATTAAGTGTTGTTGTTGTTGGGTAAGTTAGCATTTGGATTTTGTATATATATATATATATTTTATGGGAAATTTTGATAGTTTTTCCTGAGCAGAGAGTTGTCAGTGAGATTATATTTTTCAACAACTACAACTATCTATAGATTATGTAATTAAACATAAATAATTACATAAACAAAAATATTTTTACACAGATGACTTGAGAAAAATAACTGACCTTTAAAAAAAATCCAGACTCTTCTCTGAAGATGGCGAAAGACACGGAACAGAGCCAGCGGGACAGAATAGATCATTCAACAAACCTTTTTAAATTATCTCATTAGGACACTTCTAGATCTGCACCACTGAACCGCCGACTCTGTCATTTCCTTTTTTATCCTTTTTATTTTTACAGAGTTTATATCTATTTGTAAAATTTTTGAGGATCATATTGTATGAAGCAGGTGACTGTGATTTTTTATTTTTTCATACGTCGGTTTGATTTTTTATTTTTCATATAGGATAGAAAGAAGAGATTGATTGAATGCTTAATTTTACTATCTATATTGAGAATAATGAGCAGCTGAATGGATTAAAATTCATATTTTTTTTTTAAAATATTAAAGTTGATTTATTACTTGAGCAAGGTTGTATATTAATTTAATCTGTTATTTACTATCTGTTATTTTTTTTTTTTGTCATATGTCGGTCTGTTTTGAAACACTTATATCAAGTTTTTCAATATTTGTTTTATTTATTTTCTGATATGAAGTTTTCCTTTCCAGTTAAGGGCAAAAATGTAATTATATTTTAAAATAAATATCATGGTTCCAGATATTTTACCACTATTTCTGCTGTGAAGTTATCGTGGTCGCCAAGTAAGGGTAAAAATGTAATTGCATTTTTAAATAAATATCAGCATTCTGGAATGTTCACCATTTCTCTTCACATGATAAAGGGCAAATATGATATTTTAGTTTCAAATAAAATCTGTGGAATTCTATCGATTTTCACCAATGCTCTCCCATATATCATATTCACATTTCTAACCTTTTCACTGTAAAGGTCCTTTTAAATTTATCAAGGACAAAACCGTCATATCAGTTCCAAACAAATTTTAGGGAACTGAAATCTGTTACTGTTTACCAATCTACTTCCCATTTTTTATATATAGTTAATAGATTTTCAAATTCTAAAACTTGTGCAAAATAGTAATCAAACAAAATAATATCATATTTATTCTACTTGATCAAAATATAAGATTGTATCATCTAAACAAATCAAAACTCAATCACCAACTATTCATATAAACCCTTAATTCACAAATAATTCAAATATCATGAACAACCATAACTTCTAGGCACATTTAGTAATTACACAATCAATATACTTATTACCAACATATATATATATATATATATATATATATATACACTCTAATAATTACTATCCAAACATTCAGAATGCTAGACAATCTGATGAATCACTTATTACTATCATACAATATATCACACTTTCATGTCAAAATCAATTCAATTTAATCTATCAATACTAAACCGCAGATACTAAATTAGATCTTCCACAAGTTTCATATGAGATTGACCATAATAATAGATAATAAAACTATTTTTCATCTAGGACTAGTTTGGTAATCGATTCCCGTATTCCTAAGAAGACGATCCTGCAACTGCTATATATAACATTTATATGATCTGTATACTTGCGACGTTTATTAATTAAAATGAAAATTGAAAATTAACCAATAATTGTGACTCCCCTAAGGGTTAATATATCAAAAATGATCATCTTTTCATATTTCTCAAGTAAGCGTAAAACTTTAAACATATCTAGATACAAACACCAAATTATGTCGATTGGTGCAAAAATCAACTTAAGATTTTGATTTGAAACGCATTTTCTTTTAACGTTTTCACCGTCACAACTCCCATGTGGGTTAGTACACTGAATATAATCATTTTTCAAATTTCAATATTAGGCATAAACTTCAAACGTAGATAGGAACATCAAAATTATGATGCTTGGAGCAAAAATTGATTTAGGATTTGTTTTTTAAACACATTTTCTGTTGACATCTTCACCATCATGACCCTAACGTACACAAAAAATGGTTATATTTTCACAATTTTAATCAGGCTTAAAATATTAAACATAAATAAATATCCAAATTATGATGATTGACATAAAAATCAGTTCAAGATTTCACATTCTCTATTGGCTATTTCACTGTCGCAACTCCCATTAAGGTTTTAGTACATCGAAAATGATTATTATTTTTTTTCAAATTTATCAATTAGACCTAAAACTTTAAATATAGATAGAAACACCTAAATTATGATAATTGATACAAAAATCGAGAATCGATTTTACTTAAAACATATTTTCTTTTGATGTTTTGACATGAAGAGTTTCCAAAGGTTAGTATACTGACCATTTTTTCAAATTTCTCAATAATGCCTAAACGTTTAATAGTAAATAGAAACACCAAAATTATGATGATTGACATAAAAATCAATTCAGGATTTAATTTTAAAACGTTTTTTTTCTTTTCCATGTTTTTGCAGTCATAACTCGCATAGAGGTTAGTACATCGAAAATTATCATTTTTTCAAATTTCTAATTTAGATCTAAAATTTTAAACATAGATAAAAACATTCTAAATTATTATGATTGACGCAAAAATTGATTCAAGATTTCAGTTTAAATCACATTTTCTGTTGGTATTTTCGCTGTCATAACACTCATAGAAGTTAGAACACCAAAATTGGTCATTTTTTTTTAAATTTCTGAATCATACTTAAAACTTTAAATATAGATAGAAATATTTAAATTATGATAATTGACGCAAAATTTGATTCAAGATTTCATTGTAAAACGCATTTTCTTTTGTCGCTTTCACTGTCATGACTTTAATTAGAGTTAGTATATCGAAAATGACAATTTTTTTCAAAATCTTCAATTAGGCTTACTACTTTAAACGTATGATGATTGATATAAAAATTAGTTCATGATTTCGCTTTAAATCGCATTTTCTATTGATGTTTTTTACGTGACAATTCCTTTAAGAGTCACTCAATACATTGAAAATAGACATTTTCAAAAATTTCTCAATAATGCTTAACATTTTAAATATAGATAGAAACATTCAAATTATGATGATTGACACAAAATTTGATTCAAAATTTTATTTTGAAATGCATTTTTAGTTAACATTTTCAGTATCATGACTTCTAAAAGCGTTGGTACACAAAAAATAATTTTTAAAAATTATCAATTAAGCTTAAAAGTTTAAACGTAGTTAGAAACTCAAAAATTATGATGATTGATGCCAAAATCAGTTCAAAATTTTATTTTTACTGTCACGACCCCCATTATAGTTAGTACACCGAAAATGATTAATTTTTCAGATTACTCAATAATATTTTGTTTAACGCTTTAAACTTAAGTAGAAACAATCAAATTATGATGATTAACCTAAAAATTGATTCAAGATTTTGCTTTAAAATACATATGTTGTTAATGTTTTCATCGTCACGCCCCCCATAGGGGTTTTTAACATACACCAAAAATGGTTATTTTTTTAAATTTCTCAATTATGTCTAAAACTTAAAAATAGATATAAACATCCAAATTATGATGATTGACATAAAAAATGATTCAAGATTTCGCTCTAAAACACATTCTCTAGTGACGTTTTCATCGACACAATTCCTAAGTGGTTTTCTACATTAAAAACTAATTTTTTTTTTTCAAATTTCACAGTTAAGTCTAAAACTTCAAACATGGATAGAAACACCCAAATCATGATGATCGAAACAAAACTCGATTCAGAATTTTGCTTTAAAACATAGTTTATTTTGACGTTTTTACCATCATGACTCATCTTAGGTTTATTACATTGAAAATAGACATTTTTTCAAATTTTACAGTTATGTCTAAAACTTTAAATATTGATAAATACATCAAATTATAATGATTGATAAAAATATTGGTTCATGATTTCGCTCTAAAACACATTTTCTGTTAACGTTTTTACTATCACAACTCCTCTAATAGTTGGTACATCGAATATGGTTATTTTTTCAAATTTCTTAATTAAGCCTAAAGCTTTCAACGTAGATATAATAATCTAAATTATGATGATTGACATAATAATCAGTTCAAAATTTTGCTTTAAAATGCATATTCTATAATTAGTTCAAAATTTTGTTTTTACTATCACAACTCCTCTAATAGTTGGTACACCGAATATGGTCATTTTTTCAAATTTCTTAATTAAGCCTAAAGCTTTCAACGTAGATATAATAATCTAAATTATGATGATTGACATAATAATCAGTTCAAAATTTTGCTTTAAAATGCATATTCTATAATCAGTTCAAAATTTGGCTTTTACTATCACAACTCCTCTAATAGTTGATACACCGAATATGATCATTTTTTCAAATTTCTTAATTAAGCCTAAAGCTTTCAACGTAAATATAATAATCCAAATTATGATGATTGACATAATAATCAGTTCAAAATTTTGTTTTAAAACGCATATTCTATTGACATTTTTACCTTCACGATTCTCATTGTATTAGTACACCAAGAATAGTTATCTTTTACGAATTCTCAATTAGTCCTAAAACTTTGAATGTAGATAGAAATATCCAAATTATGATGATTGGTGCAAAAATTGATTTAGAATTCTACTTTAAATCATATTTTCTGTTGATGTTTTTGACTAATGAATTTTAGGATTTAGTACACCGAAAATTATCATTTTTTCAAATCTCTCAACAAGGCTTAAAGTTTTAAATGTAGATAAAAACATCGAAATTATGACGATTGGCACAAATATCGGTACAATGATCCATAATGATGATGTCTGATGTATGATGGTAAAGCATGATGATATGATGTATGATTCACGATGCATGATGATCATGAAGATAATATATGATGTACAATGTTGATGAGTGACGATGATAATAATACCTCATAATAACATGATCCATAATGAATACAATTCAGTTATTATTAAGGATGTTGTATAGAAACATCAACTTTATTTAAACAACAATTTAAAAAAGAAAAAAAATATATATACAAGGTTAAGTACCTGGTTTGCAATAAAGTTGGAATACTTCTCATTTGCAACTTCTTTACACCGCATAGTAACCCACAACCTTCAATAATTGTTAACAACAATATTTCCCCTTGTATCATGCATACTAGCTTTTTTCTTCTTAGTAATGATGAATGATGACGATGATAATGCATGATGAATGATGACGATGATGATGATGAATGATGTATGATGCATAGTGATTAAGATGATGATGCAAGATGATGATCAATGAGGATGTTGACGATGCATCATGACATAAATTAATTTTAAATGTAAGCAAACTAGTAATAAACATCTGTTCATCTAAAAAAAAAATGTTAAAAGATCAAAAACATTATTACTTTTGTGTAGCAAGGGGAAATAAAAAAAAGAACTCAAAGCAAAAGGATTACCCACTACCGGGAAAAATAATAGGCAAGAAAAATAAAAGTAGACATACAGTTCTTTTAACGATGTCTAACCACCAATATACTATAGTATTTCACGAATAATCGAGCAATTCTTTAACACCCTGCCAAAAAAGAAAATTAGTAAATGAGGAATGGTATATAAATAATCAACTGGGGAGATCAATTCGAGTCCGACATCAGTCGGACAACAAAAATGAAGATAACAAGCATGCAGAAACAAAAAATATAGTAACTAACTGTAGCATTTAGAGCACTTTCATGAAAGAGAAATAAGATGTGCAATATGAGATAGACCACTTACAAAGAACCCACATTTTTTAAGGTAGTTGAAGCTGGAATTGGAGAGTCTGATTTGTTCAGGTCACTAACCAATCTAGAATAGATATTGAAATTGTTTAGTATTCAACTCACCAATACTTAAGTTTCAAGCAAGAGACCACCAAGACACTTGATTTTTCTTGCAAATGATTAAGCCTTGTCATATTAAAAATTTGGAGGCATGTTTAAGACACTTGTCTACAGACTCCACACAAAGGGAAGTAGACAATGGGGACTAGTACCATCAAATATGAATATAAACATGAAGCTTAAATATAAATATAATGTTGCAAAAATATGGTACAAAGCTCACATTTTACACCAACCAAAATGAATATAAACACTACTATATTAACTAAGCCTTCATAGCAACGATAAGTGCCATCACATAATCTGCAGAACACAAACTTAATCAAGTCTCCAGTCCTATGGCATATGATTAATTTATGAGATGTATAAAAGGTGATCATGATAATGATGTATATGATGAATGATGTATGGTGCATGATCATGATGATAGTGCATAATGACAAAGATGCATGATGATAAAGATGTGTGATCTGTGATGAATGATGATCATGGTGATGATGATATATGATGTATAATGATGATGAATTAGGATGATGATAATGCATCATAATATGATCTACAATTATGATTATTTAGTTATTATTAAGGATGTTGTATAGAAACGTCAAATTTATTGAAACAAAAATTTAAACAAGAAAAAACAAAACAAAACAAAACAAGTATAAGAAAGGTACCTAGCATGCAACGAAGTTAAAATACTTCTCCCTTGCAATTTCATTACACCGCACAGTGACCACCCTAACCTTGAATAATCGATAACACAATATTCCAAGAACATGCATAATTTATACAAATATCTTGAAGAAAATGTACTCACACCTAGTGGAAATGTAGGCCAAAGTCATTGTGACCATGAATGACTTTCGAGATATTCAACAAGGCCCCTAGGTGCAATAGAACGAACAAATTCTTGCATCAAATTAGTAACCTACATTTATAACAAAGCAAACAAAAACAACTATATGTTAGATTTTACTATTTTAACTATTTTATTCCATATAATAAAAAACAATACTATTTTAACTAGGCCATGAAGCTTAGGCACATGTAAACCTTGTGAGGAGGATGTTAACATAACAATGATAAGTGCTATCACGTAATCTACAGAACACAAACTTATTCAAGTCTCCAGTCCTATGACATATCAATGATGTGTGATGCATGAAGCATGCTCATGATGATGATGTATATTACGTATGATGCATGATCATGATGCATAATGATGATGTTTGATGTATGATGCAAGATCATGATGCATAATGATGATGTGTGATGTATGATGCATGATGATCATGATGGTGATGAAAGATGATAATGAGGTGTGATGTATGTGCACGATGCATGATGATCATAATGATGATGTCTGATGTTCGATGATGATGAATGAGGATGATTATGATGCATCATAACCCAATCTATAATGATGATTATTCAGTTAGTATTAAGGATGTTGTATAGAAACATCAACTTTTTTTAATCAGCAATTTAAAAAGGAAAATAACAAATATTAGAAAGGTACCCGGTATGCAACAAAGTTGGAATACTTACTCATTTGCAATTTCTTTGCACACACAGTGACCACCATAACCTTTAACAATTGGTAACAACAATATTCCTAGAACATGTATAATTTATAGATGTCTTGCAAAAAATGTACTCACCTTGTGGAATGGGAGGTCAAGGTTATTGTGCTCATGAATGACTTTCTAGATATTTAACAAGTCCTTAAGGTGCAACGAATCCTTGCGTAAACTAGTAATCTACATTTATAACCAGTCAAACAAAAATAACTATATGTTAAGTTTTACATATTCCATATAATAAAAAATGGAGACAAAAATTCTACTTCTTGCCATACGTACCAAGATTGGTATCTCAAAATAGCCTCCCCACTTATCAATATAATATTGTCACTACCAATGGAAAATGATTTTTCTGGGGTGCTTTTAGTTGTCGAGGTGGAAAAGAGAGTAATAAAAAAGCAAGCCTAACTCAGTCTTTGCAATAATACAAAATTCTTTAAGCATGAGCATACAGGTAGAAAAGGCATATTCACCTCGGCATCAACTATCCAAAATCGACTCTATATATGCACCATTATCAAAATTCTTTAAGCGTGAGGGTATATAGGTAGAAAAGGCATATTCAACCTCGGCATCAACTATCCAAAATTGACTATATATGCACCATAATCAAAATCCGCTTCATTTCTCCCCAACATAGTTGCAATTTCTTCTTTGCATCATTGAGAACCCATATGCCTTGATATCTTGTGTGAAATGTGTCTTTACTTTGCACATCGTTATCCTATGATATTTAACAAACATGAAAAACCAAATAGCATCTTAACATATAAAATCAGTGCAACCATAAAGCTTGAATCAAGGCTTTAAAGGTAAATATACTGCATATCTTCCAACCAGCTGCAACAATCATTTACTTTGGAAAGTCAAACGTTTTTTTTTTTTTTTTTTACCCCCTCACAATTCCTCAAAGACCAATTGCCACCCCCATTGTACCCTATATGAATAAAAAAAGAGGTGTCAAGGAAAATGTTAAAACATGGGATACAAGTTTTAGTAAACTTATACAATGAATTACAAAAACAATAATATCAAAGACTTACAATTAAATGAGGTTCTTCAAATTCCCCAGGTCTTTGATATATTCCGATTCAATTAATTGGAAGATAAGTCTTTGATCATACAATACAATCTCATTATTATAAAAGCATGAAAATAGCTACCAGTCTATTTCAATGCATAAGAATATTAAACTTATATTTTGTTCAATGTTATATTAGCATATGACAAAAACATTATCAACTTGCAGCTTAGGAAATCCTTACAGTTTCTTCAGATTATATAGAACCCCCAGGCTGAAAAGAATGGGACTAAAGAATTAGTTATTGGGAAGACTGCCGATGCATTTTGACAAAAAGTTATCAAATATTTAGGCTCAATGATGGCATATTACACATATATTCAACATTTAGATTAAATGAAATTATACTAACTAGTTACTCCAAGTACCTCAATATGGTGACATCTCTATAAATAATCCCTTTCATGTTTGAACTCCTAGTTCTGCCACCAAAAAAAGATAATAAATGAAATTAACTTCATTCCTGAAAAGACTAATTAACAGAGAGCCTAATGTTAATATCCATAAACTGAAGAACGGCAACGTATGTGGTGCTTGCATAGTGGAGAAAAGACCAAGAAGCTTTGAAACATCGAATATGCATACAATCAGACAAAATGAACTGCAAAGGTCAAACTAAATAAGACGAGAGAGGAAGTGTTAAAAGCATCGTGTATGTTGTTTAAGACAAATCATCTCTGGTGTAATACAGATGCATGTGGAACCGAAATACCTAAAAACAGAACTATAAAAATGCCATGTGCCTGGAAACAGATAATTCCTATTCTAGATGCTAAAATGATTGCAAATGGTATAAGAATAGACTAGAATACATGCTCAATAAACCAGAATACATGCATGATAACACTTGACACACAAAAGCTCACCCTTTCTGATCAGAATGTGAAGTGCAAGGAACATCAATTTCTACTTTCATATGTGGGCAAGAAGGATATGGAAGATGACACTGCACTTCCATGGAAATTAAGAAATGTAACAAGCACAAGGAGAAGCACTAGAGAATGTTCAGACATGATTTTTTTTTTTTTTTGTTCCATTCCCTGTTTTTGCTCAAAGTTTCACCTCGTCCCCTTAAATGGTCTTCTTTATCAGCATTGCTCATCTAAACTGATATATACATTAGGAACATTAAAATTCCTATAAGTTTAGGATTTCTTGTTTCATGTTGATTAGTTTTATCAAATCTTTTTAGTTTAGGATTAGTTTTCAAAATAGGATTCCTATTCCTATACCAGGTTTAGGATTAGAAACATTATTTAAAGATTTGATTTGTTTGTATTTGGTAAATTTTATTATTTTCTTTCAGTAATAAAAAGCTTGAGGTTTGTGTTCTAACGTTTCTTTATTGATTATCCCATTTCGTCTCGACTTCTTATTGATGTATGACAACATTAGGAACATTAAAATTCCTATACGTTTAGGATTTCTTGTTTTATGTTGATTAGTTTTATCAAATCTTTTTAGTTTAGGATTAGTTTTGAAAATAGGATTCCTACTCCTATACTAAGTTTAGGATTAGAAATATTATTTAAAGACTTGATTTGTTTGTATTTGGTAGCTTTTATTATTTTCTTTCAATAATAACAAACTTGAGGTTTGTGTTATAACGTTTCTTTATTGATTATCCATTTCGGTTTCGAAACACAATTCCGTTGAATTACTAACTGTGAAGATGCGAAAGTACTTTGTTCTTTGTTTTCTTATTCTATAGATATGTTTATAACCTTTTCTTCTCACACATAACTCTTAGTTTCTATCAAATCTAATTGTTTCTCTACCTGAATAAAAAAACATGTCCATATTATCTTCCAAAACATGTTGTGGTCAAACTTGTCATTGCTATTTTGTTTCTATAGAGACTAAGAGGATGTAGGCTGAAGTTACTTATAAACTTCATATAAATGTCTTAATAGTTTAAAGTAAAGAACTATGGTACAAACAAATGCTTTCCGGAATTTAAATTGCAAACACTAAGAAAGCATACGAATAAAGGTTAACAATCTTACTTCATACTTAGACCATTCCCTATGACATTGTATCCACAACTACAAAGTCTTGTATGCTTTGTGCACAAATATGGTCCAAAGCTCACATTTTACACCATCCAAACATTAGTAAAAACAAATTAATAGAAATCAAGAATCAACTATCAATACAAATAAAGACACTTAAATTCAAGACTACAACACTTCAAAAAGAAATAGATAAAATATATCTAATGAGATTACATGGTTACTTAAAATTACTTGAAACATAGTTTCAAACCTAGAAAAATGTTTGGACCAACATAGTAAACTTAGTTATTGAGCATGGAATGTAGACATGTACTTACATCACACAAACAATGTGTTTCCTAAAACCTTTGCTAGTTAAAAACCCAACGGGAAAAAAAAAAAAAAAAAAAATCTAACAAAGGAAAAGAGGGTACACATTATTCATATGTATGTTAATAATCTCACATACTATTAGCTAAATTATCTAATGAACTTAAATCGTTACTTAAAATTACTTGAAGCTTTGTTTTATACCTAGAAAGTATGCTTGGGACTAACATAGTAAACTCAATTTTCTATTGTGGTCTAACATCTCATTGCCATTTTGTTTCTATAGAGACTGAAAGCGTACTATTTAAGGTTCAAAAAATAACGCCTAAGTTATGCATAAACTTCATTCAAATGACTTAATAATTTAAAGTAAAGAACTATGGTACAGACAATGAGACAAATGCTTTCGAAATTCAAATTACAAACACTAAGAAAGCATATGAATAAAGGTTGTATGTTGGATCCACTTAGGCCATTCCTCGAGCACATTGGATCCACAACTATGATGTCTTGTATGTTAAATGCACAAATATGCTGCAAAGCTCACATTTTACACCATCCAAACATGAATAAAGTCAAATTAATAGAAATCAAGAATCAACTATCAATACAAATAGAAATGTTTAAATTCAACATCAAGACCATAACACTTAAGAAGGAAATATATAATATATACATTTAATGAAATTATACAGTTACTTAAAATTACTTGAAACTTTACTTCAAACCAAGAAAAATGTTTGGACCAACTTAGTTTTTGGCTGTGGAATGTGGACATACACTTACACCATAAAAACTATGTGCCTCCTAAAACCTTTGCCAGTAAAAAACCGAATGGTACAAAAAACCTAATAAAGGAAAAGATGGTACAGTATTCTTATGTATGCGAATAAATAATCACATACTATTAGCTAAATTATGTTGTAATTTACTTAAAATTACTAGAAGCTTTGTTTAATACCTAGGAAGTATGCATCATGCACAAATATGATAGTTTACCTAGGTCGTTCCCTAGGACATTGGATCCATACCTATGATGTCTTGTATGCTTTGTGCACGAATATGGTTCAAAACTTGCATTTTACACCATCCAAACAAGAATAAAAACAAATTAATAGAAATTAGGAATCAACTATCAATACAAATACAGTAACTTAAATTTAAGACTATAACACTTCAAAGAGAAATAGATACTATATATCTAATGAGATTATATAGTTACTTAAACTTTATTTCAAACCTAGAAAAATTTTTGGACCAACATAGTAAACTTAGATTTTTGGCTGTGGAATATGCACATACACTTACATTATACAAACAATGTGCCTCCTAAAACCTTTGCCTATAAAAAAAATCCAATGGGATAAAAAAACTAACAAATGAAAAGAGGATGCATTATTTATATATACTGTAAAGGAATCTAAAAGATGTAATGAACTTAAATGGTTACTTAAACTTACTTGAAGCTTTGTTTAATACCTAGAAAGTATATTTTATGCATAGATGTGGTAGTTTACTTAGGCCATTCCCTAGGACATTGGATACACAATTATGATATCTTGCATGCTTTGTGCACAAATATGGTCCAAAGCTCACATTTTACACCATCCAAACATGAATAAAAACAAATTAATAGAAATCAATAATCAACTATCAGTACAAATAGAGACACTTAAATACAGGACTATAACACTTAAAAGAGAAATAGATAATATATATATACATATATATATCTAATGAGATGATATGGTTAGCTAAAATTACTTGAAACTTTAATTAAAACTTAGAAAAATGTTTGGACCATATAATAAACTTACTTTAGGCCATTCCGTAGGACAGTAGATCCACAAATATGATGTCTTGTATGCTTTATGCACAAATATGGTCCAAAGCTTACATTTTACACCATCCAAACATGAATAAAAACAAATTAATAGAAATCAAGAATCAACTATCGACAGATAGAGACATTTAAATTCAAGACTATAACACTTAAAAAAGAAATAGATTGCATATATCTAATGAGATTATATGGTTATCTAAAATTACTTAAAACTTTATTTCAAACCTGGAAAAATGTTTGGACCAACAAAGTAAAATTAATTTTTTGCTGTGGAATGTGGACATACACTTACATCATACAAAACAATATGCTTCCTAAAGCCTTTGTCAGTAAAAAACCCAATGGGACAAAAAAACTAACAAAGGAAAAGAAGGTACATTATTTGTATGTATGTAAATAAAAAATCACACACACCATTAGCTAAATTATGTAATGAACTTAATGGTTACTTAAACTTACTTGAAGCTTTGTTTAATACTTGGATAGTATGCTTCGTGCACACATATGGTAGTTTACTTAGGCCATTCTCCCTATAACATTGGAATCACAACTATGATGTCTTGTATGCTTCATGTGCAAATATGATCCAAAAAGCTCCCATTTTACACCATCAAAACATGAATAAAAACAAATTAATTGAAATCAATAATCAACTATCAATACAAATAGAATTAAATTCAAGACTATATATAATGAGATTATATGGTTAAAATTAAAATTCAAGACTATATATCTAGTGAGATTATAGGGTTACTTAAAATTACTTGAAACTTTATTTCAAACCTTGAAAAATGTTTGGACCGACATAATAAACTTAGTTTTTTGTTGTGGAATGTGCATGTACACTTACATAATACAAACAATGTGCCTCTTAAAACCCTTGCCAATAAAAAACCCAATGGGACAAAAAAACTAACAAAGGAAAAGAGGGTACGTTATTCACATGTACGAAAATAAATAGTCACACATACCATTAGCTAAATTATGTAATGACCTCAAATGGTTACTTAAAATTACTTGAAGCTTTGTTTAATACCTAGACAGTATGCCTCACGCACAAATATGGTAGTTTACTTAGGCCATTCCCAAGGACATTGGATCCATAATTATGATGTCTTGTGTGCTTCAAGCACAAATTTGGTCCAAAAGTCACATTTGATACCATCCAAACATCAATAAAAACAAATTAATATAAATCAAGAATCAACTATCACTACAAATAAAGACACTTAAATTTAAGACAATAACACTAAAATGGAATATATATCTAATAAGATTATATGGTTACATAAAATTACTTAAAACTTTATTTCAAACCTAGAAAAATGTTTGGACCAACATAGTAAACTTAGTTTTTGGTTGTGGAATGCGGACATACATCATACAAAAATGTGCCTCTCCTACAAACTTTGCAAGTAAAAAACTCAATGGGACAGAAAAACTCACAAAGGAAAACAGAGTACATTATTTATATATATGTAGATAAATAACCACACATACCATTAGCTAAACTATGTAATGAACTTAATTGGTTACTTGTAATTACTTGAAGCATTGTTTAATACATAGAAAGTATGCTTCGTGAACAAATATGGTAGTTTAATACCGGGAAAGTATGCTTCGTGCACAAACATGATAGTTTACTTAGGCCATTCCCTAGGACATTGGATCCACAACTACAATGTCTTGTATGCTATGTGCACAAATATGGTCCAAAGCTCACATATTACATCATCCCAACATGAATATAAACAAATTAATAGAAATCAACTATCAATACAAATAGAGACACTTAAATTCAAAACTATAACACTTAAAAAAGAAATAGATAATATATATAAATATCTACCGAGATTATTGGGTTACTTAAAATTATTTGAAACTTTAATCCAAACCTAAAAAAATGTTTGGACCAACATAGTAGACTTAGTTTACTTAGACCATTCCCTAGGACAGCGGAACCACAACTATGATATTTTGTATGTTTCGTGCATAAATATGGTCTAAAGCTCACATTTTATACCATCCAATCATGAATCAAAATAAATTAATAAAAATGAAGAATTAACCATCAATACAAATAGAGACACTAAAATTCAAGACTATAACACTTAAAAAAGAAATAAATAATATATATCTAATGAAATTATATGGTTATTGAAAATTATTTGAAACTTTATTTCAAACCTAGAAAGATGTTTGGACCAACAAAATAAACTTAGTTTTTTGATGTGGAATGTGGACATACATTTACATCATACACTAAAATAAATGAAGAATTAACCATCAATACAAATAGAGACACTAAAATTCAAGACTATAACACTTAAAAAAGAAATAAATAATATATATCTAATGAAATTATATGGTTATTGAAAATTATTTGAAACTTTATTTCAAACCTAGAAAGATGTTTGGACCAACAAAATAAACTTAGTTTTTTGATGTGGAATGTGGACATACATTTACATCATACACACAATGTGCTTCCTAAAACCTTTGCAAGTAAAAAAACAAATGGGGTGAAAAACCTAACAAAGGAAAAAAGGATACATTATTTATATGTATGTAAATAAAAAATCACACATACAATTAGCTAAATTATGTAATGAAGTTAAATGGTTGCTTAAACTTACATGAAGCTT
The DNA here is from genome assembly GCA_022984855.1 of Dimocarpus longan. Lineage (NCBI taxonomy): Eukaryota > Viridiplantae > Streptophyta > Magnoliopsida > Sapindales > Sapindaceae > Dimocarpus > Dimocarpus longan. Next base: position 25,842,611 of record CM041014.1, read on the forward strand.
TGTTTAATACCTTGAAACTATGCTTCGTGCACAAATATGGTAGTTTACTTAGGCCATTCCCTATGACATTAGATCCACAACTATGATGTCTTCTATGCTTCTGCACAAATATGATCCAAAGCTCACATTTTACATCATCCAAACATGAATAAAACAAATTAATTGAAATCAAGAATCAACTATCAATACAAATAAAGACTTAAATTCAAGACTATAACACTTAAACAAGAGCTATATTTATATATATATATATATATATATGGCTACTTAAAATCACTTGAAGCTTTATTTCAAAATCAAACCTAGAATAATGCTTGGACCAACATAGTAAACTTAGTTTTTGGCTATGGAATGTGAATATACACTTTCATCATACAAACAACGTGTCTCCCAAAACCTTTGCCAGTGAAAAACCCAATGGGACAAAAAAAAAATACTAACAAAGGAAAAGAAGGCATTAGCTAAATTATGTAAGGAACTTAAATGATTACTTAAAATTACTTAAAGTTTTGTTTAATACCTAAAAAGTATGCTTGGACCAACATAGTAAACTCAATTTTCTATTGTGGACATTCATTTACATCATACAAAAAATATGCCCCCTAAAAACCTTTGCTAGCAAAACACCCAATGGGATAAAAAACCTAGCAAAGGAAAAAAAAATGCACATTATTCATTTGTATGTATATGAGCAGTCACACATACCATCAAGTAATTTATGTAATGAAATTATATGGTTACCAACTAAAGTTGCTTGAAACTTTGTTTTTATACAGACAAAGATGTTTGGACCGATATGGTAAACTAAATTTTTTATTGTGGACATTCATTTAAATCATACAAAGAATATTCTTTTAAAAACCTTTGCTACTGAAAAACCCAATGGGCAAAATAAAAACTAACAAACGTTAGAAGAGTACAATATTCATTTGTATGTGAAATTAACAATTTTATGGTAATTGGCATATAAACTGCAACTCAAAGTTCTAAGTAGCAAAAATTTGACTTAATGAAGATTCTAGGATTTCTGAAATCTAGTAAAAAAATGGTTAAAGTAAAAAAAAGTCTAAAAGCAATTGAACAAATGTGAACATATAAAATAGAAAAATCTTTTACAACTTTTCTAACCATCAAATTCATCAACGAATCAAACTATAACTAAAGGGAAACATACAAGAAAAACCCTGTATGGCCAGTATGGGTTGTCATACAGTGGCCATCAAAAAGACCCAGTGATGTTCCATCACGAAATCTTAGGCTCTATTATGTTATATTCCAAACAAAAACAACAACAACACCTAATAGAATACCCAAATACCTCAAGTTAACAACAACTAGAATCACATGCACACCCATCATGCTCACTGATTTCTAATATAACAACAAAAGCAATCAATTTCACTACAACTAGAACCATATAATTCAAAATTCGATTAAAATGAAACACATTACCTGAATGCCAAACAACGACTCCACTTGACCTTATCTCTCAAATCCTTCTCGCTATGCTCCGAATCGGCAACTTTCAAAGAGAAGAGAACTGAAGCAAGAACAACAGAAGATTAGCTTAGCGGCTTCTGGTTCTTCAACTGCATTATCAAGAAAGAAGAAGAAAAAATCAAATAGATGTCTTTTAAAACCCTAAAAACGCAAACAGTAAGAGAAGGTTCAAAAAATGAAGAGAGGGTTAACGTGAATTGTTGCCCAAGAGCGGAGCCTATTTAATATAGATATATATGGTCGTTGCAGGAAACCATGAGCTAGCAGTTACAAGAGAGAACCAATCTACCGCTGCCACGTTTTCCTCTCTCATCCCTCCTAAGAAGCAACTTTTCTCTCTCTGCTACCAGTTAGGCTTAATCACAACCTATTTGGGCCCAAATACGCGAGTCCTAATGGAGTGGAGTGGCCTTCACGCCCAGTAAAACGGCATGGAGAAGTACACCCAATTTTTGTTTTTTGTTTTCTTTTGGAAAAGCCCATTAATTGTTAATTAAAAAATTATAATAAATAGTTAAAACTCATTAAATATAAAAGTATTATTTCTTTAATTTTGTTGTATCATATATTTGTCAATAAATTTAACTAAAACTATTATTTAAATAAATTATATTTTTTTTAAGAAAATATGCGATAGTATGTACTTACTAAAAGTGTGCACATACAATTATAGAGAGGAGGAAATATTGATGCTCACCAACTTAATCAACATTAACAAATTTAATAAAATACTGATTTATTATAGTGATAATCTCAATTTCCATCATATAGTTTGATAAAAGACCCAAAAGCAACCCATTAGTTTGAAAAAAAAGCTAATATCCCCTTATAGTTTGTTGATATATCCTTATAGTTTATTGAAATATCCAAAAAAAACCTCCTGCCATCAACTTGGATGTTAAAAGTCAATGTTCAACCGTTAATCTCAAAATAAAATAAAATATATAATAAAATTTATTAATTAATTGAATAAATTAACATAGTTTTTTTTTTTAAAAAAAATAATATCATCTTTACTATCAATTAAAAATAAT